>CM028131.1:319890000-322290000 GCA_016271365.2 Neoceratodus forsteri | reverse complement strand
GGGTGTTTGTCCATGCACTGTGTTGCATCTGGAATGGTGCATGCTTCCATGCACCACTGTGGGTCTCTGCGCTGGCTGTTGTGTCCAGTGCTGGGTCAGGTGCATCCTTGGGAGGGTGTGTGGGTGCTGTACCACTGTGGTGGTGGGGTCCGGGGCATGCCCTGTCACGTGTGGGGTACCTCGTGTGCCGACCATGGTCAGTCTCAGTTGTACTTCAGGGGGCTGTGCATGGTGGTACTGTGTATGCCGTCGTTGCATCGCTGTGTGCTGCCACCCGCTGATGGGTGCTCATGGTGAGCTGCCTTGCATGGTTCTGTGGTACAGGGTTGCATTGTCACAGTGGGGGTGGTGGCATGCATAGGGTGGGCAGGATGTCTGGGGTCATGGTGCAGGGTGTGCTCTGCATTGGTGGGATGGTGTGCACGTGGTGGTCGGCCCTCCTTGTTTGCCAGTCACAGCTTGCCGGGGCGTGATGGGGCACCATGGTCATGCTGTGGGTTGGTTGCTGGTCTCCATGGGCCAGTGGTTATTCCAGCCTCCCCAGTTGTGCAGTGCATGGGGTGTGGGGGGACGATGTCTGTTCTGCTGTATGTTCCTCTGCCCATCTGTGGCATGGGTGGTGGGCCCTGCATCCCTGGTTGTGCTGTTGCATTGCTGCCCTGCTGCTGGGGGCATCCCTGGTTGCTTCATGGCACATCTGGACTGCTCAGCTGAACATCCCTTGTTGCGCTATGGCGCATCAGATATGCTCAGCTTCCCTCCCTAGTTGCGCTATGGCACAGGTGGTGCGATATTCAGTTATCGGCTGTATGCGATCTTGGCCAGTGCAGTTTTTAAATATCGCACCTCTGGGCATGGGCTAATGGACTTGCACTTGCTCCTGCTGTTGCACACTTTTTGGGTGCAGTTTGAATATCTGGGCCCCATTCTTCTATGTATTTTCTGTGTATTTCTTAGTTGTAAGATGCCAAGACACCTGTGTCCTTGGAATAATTATGATATGTAAGTCGGCATTGCCACCTTTTGGTGATTTGTACTACTACATTGAGTTATGTAAGACTCTGTATAAGAACTCTTTTGTTTCACAAACTGATGACTACTACAAAATTGTATAATGTTATCTTGACGGTGGAGCCTCCTCTAATTTATTTATTTATTTATTTGCTTTTGGTAACCGGTAAGCACACTAGACAGCAAGTGCCTATTTTCAGGTGCGACCAGCAATTGGGCTCAACTCTGTAACTAGAAATGTTTCTATCTTACAGCAACCATAGTAATTATCATAGGTATATAATGTGATACACTAGTCTTGTACCTCGGAGATCTCAAGAGACACAAAGAAACCTCGAGGTATAGGGAACGCTTAGCACTAGCTCCGTTCATATTGGTAAGAACTGCTAAGGGCAACTGTGATTTTATCCTTTTGGTAGTAATAAACAAGTTTATTACTCTTTTGCAATGTGTCTGTGATTACTTGCATTCCCAATATTGCCAAGAACCTGAAAGTGAGGTTTAGACCTCCTGACATTTGACGGCGCATGCAGGCGATATTTAGTGTTTGTAAGTTTTCACTAGTTGCTATTACTTTTTACCTTCCCATGGGGACAGTAGGTGTACATTCCCCTATCACCTCTCCCATTTTCTTGTGTTTCTGTCTTCTTTTTGGGTGTGGTCGATGCCGACTCGACTCATTCCATTACAGCTTTGAATTATAAGCCTACAACTCTTACAGTAGCCTGACTGTGTATAAAGAGCTCCTGCTGTGGATCGATACATAGCATGGCGACTTTTCACAGTTTGATTGTTCGCTTCCTCCCATACAATGGCCATCATATCAAATATCTGTGCAGAACTGAGACTCGATGTCTCGAACTTCCTGGCCTCCAATGGATGGGCTGACTTCACGGGGCGCAAGTCAATCCGAAAACCCTATACTGAGATGTCAACCCAGTACACAGAGATGAGACAATCAACCAATAAGTGTCAAGATAAAGGGCTGATGGTCGTGACTTTCACGCTGCTCTGAAGCTTCTGAAGTGAGGTTTCAACCCTCAATCTGCAAATTTCATCTCTTACAACAGATGGGTTTACAGGAAACAGAATGTGTTAGATCTGCAGCAGAATTTAGAGTTTGAACTTCAAACTCATGGAATGAAAAGGATTTACTTTTGCATCATTCAGCTCAAACTTGTATGTTGAGGCAGGAGGTGAAAGTTTGAGACAGGATAAGGGACAGGCATTGCATATGAATGACTTGTTAAGTACTGTGAATGCACAGTTGAGTGAGAAGATGGGAGAGCTACAGGATGAGATGAGCCAGGTATGTAATGACATAGAAGTGGCTACTAGGGACAATCGCAAACTGAGTGCCGCAGATAGAGTGTTGCAGAAGCAAATGCAGGATGAGGTTGATATGGATGTTGCAACTGTGAGTCATGCTAAAACTAAGATGGTGAAATTGCGCCATCAGTGGGAGGTACTGGCTGGACATGTTAAGGCGATGGGAGGTGTAGCCCTGCCTTACACATGTCATCTGAAGTGGAGGTATTGGATGATGACATCTCTTAGTACAACACCCAGTCACACACCTACTATGGCCCAGAAACCCCACTCAGCCATCCACAACATGGCGGGTCCCCACTCCACCCACACCATGTCATACGTCGTCAATGTCGTGGATGCCCATCATGGAAGATGCCAACATGGTGGCCCCATGATAGGGGACGAGCAGGCCCAGGCCTGATCCCGACGGCACCACTGATAGCTGTTATTAATGTGAAGCAGGCAAGAGATAGAAACAATGATTGAAACTGCAATAGGTAATGTACCTCTTCCTGAGAGAAGTAATGGGCCATTAAAACCCAGATAAGGCAGTTCTACAAGAGGCTGGCACTCAGGATGTATTGTTCATACTGCGACCGAGGCTGCAGCTCGGGCCGCCCTAGATGGTGCCTGAGACAATCTACCTCTGCCTGATTGACCCAATAATCCCCTACAATGGCATACTCTGTTCAGCACATAGCTGACAGTATTGGTTTGATGAACCCGTCCGACAACCTCAGCTGTCACTTAGAAAAGGTGCATTCTAAATGTGAGATGCTTAGCCTCGCTGCAGAATACCAGGTCCATATACTATGCCAAACCATCAATCCTAGTTTGTGGGACAACTCCCTGATGCCATCCGTCAGGATGGGAATGCCACTTTGATGAGGTTGCAGCTGAGCTCATTTCTACCCAAAGCCCAGGTGTAGTAGGAGTGATGCTTGCATACCCTGTAAAACAGAATGCAAAATAAAGTCCAGCGACTTACCACCAGAGACTTTGGATGGCCTACTGAGCAGGAAAGCACCTGGCACAAGAAGCTGCAGATGTAGATCTTATTGAGTACAGGACCCGTTCCTTAGGAACATGATTCCTGCAGTACGAGAAAAGGTAGAGCCAACCACCTACCCCAATACGGACAAGTTTGCTGACATTCTTCGGAAAACCGAGATAGTTTACCAACTCTACATCCGTGATCTAGGCTCCACTTCCAAGAAAGTAGCCACCGTGGAGCCTATTTTGGAGGCCCAACGACTACACTGTGGAAGGGCAGGCCCATCACCAACAGGTCCAACATCAACAAGCCCCTGCAGAAGATAACCAACACCCCAACAGACCCAGCACCAACAGCAACCACAACAGCAGCAACAATGGGTGGGAACCAGAATTAGCATAAGAATAAAAAGCATAAAACAAGGGTAAACCACAACAACAAAGAACAGGCCTTCATAGGGAGATAGCCAAGGAAAATCAGAAATTCTGAGAGCTCCTGGGACAAGTGCATCTTTGGCAGATGCAGTTCCCACTCAGGCCCTTGTGGCTGTACAACAGGTGACCCAGACCCCAACGGGTCATGGTGATACTGGAAGTGTAGGTCCTCAGGCCTATGCAGGCCTGAACCCAGAAGCTCCTCCTTATATAGCATCGGTGCAGCATGGTGAAGTGATTCAAAGAAGCCAGGCCCAACCTCTCCATGCTCCCATCAGTACAGATTGACAATTACAGGCCCCAGCCTGGATTGTAAACAAGCTGGTCTTGGATACAATTGGAAGGTCCTGCACGAGGCCAAGGTCAGGGGCCGCCTACTTATAGTTTTGTTAGATACAGGTGCGGCTGTGTCTGTATTACATGATGAACACCCAGACGCATCTCCTTGGTCCACCGGATGGAGGACCAACATGTCAGGAGTAGATGGTACAAGGTTACCTGCATACCGACTCTACCTTGCCAGTAGAGCTAGGCCATTTAAAGGCCTCACACACCTTCCAACTGATGGTAATGCATGATCACCCTAGCATCATAGGGATCGATTTCTTGCACCACACAGCTGTGTGGTAGATCTAGCTAACATGCTACTGATACAGATTCAGGGTCAATACCACACCATTTTGATCCCTGATTCACACGCTAGGCAACAATTTCTGCTAACAACAAAGAGTATGACATCATAGATTTGTTCAAAGATCATGAGCTTTTCCCAAAGCTTCTTTCCATTTTGCAGTGACATTTGGAAGCATTTGCAATCAACAAACATGACTGTGGCAGAATGCACACTGTCATTGAAGTGCCAGGCCGACACATAAGAGGCAAAGGCAGTACCTTTTTCCAACTGAGGCCTTGCTTTCTCTCAGAGAAACAATCAAGTCACTTCAAGCAAGGAGTAATCAGAACTTGTGTTTCTACTGCTAACTCCCCAGTGTGGCCCATGAAGAAACCCACAGGCGCCTGGAGACTTACTATTGACTACAGGAAACTGAATCAGGTCACCCACAGTTGTTCCCCAACTGTGGCATCAGCACCTCATGTGCTATGGCTTTTGACCCTGACCTGAAATGATTCAGTGCCCTGGGCATCTCAAATGTTTTTTGGTCATTACCATTGGCTGTCAGGAGTCAATATAAGTTTGCCTTCACCTTTAAAGGAAGACAGTACCGTGGGCTTGCTTACCACAGGGATTCCATAATAGTCCGTCCCTGTTCCATCTGCACATGATGGACTCCTTTGAGGGTTTCTCTACTCCCCAGTGTCTCTTGCAGTATGTGGATTACCTGTTGCTGTCAACGGCCACACAGGAACAACATCTGGATCTCTTGGACGAACTACTGACTCTCATTCAGAGAGCAGGTCTGAAATGCAATCCAGCAAAAGCACTACTACGTCAGAAAGAAGTACTCTTTCTGGGTCTAAAAATAACTGACCAGGGTTGAAACCCTACCTGGAAAAAGATACAGGGATTGCAAGACTTGCCATTGCCTACTAGCGTGGCAACTCTTCAAAGGTTTCTAGGTATGGTGAATTATTCGAGAGAATCTATTTGTGATTTTGCTCAGAAAGCTACTCCTCTGTATGAGCTACTGAAAAGGACATCTCATGGACTTGGGGCCCTATACATACCCAGACTGTGACATCACTGAAGCAGGCCTTGGCCTCTTCCCGAGCTCTGGTCTACCCCAATCCAGCACAACCATTCCATCTGAATGTAGCCACCTCTGACATTGCCATGTCAGTAGTACTGGCTCAGAAGGTTCATGGCACCCTGAGACCTATTGCATATGCATCACAGCTTTGAACCCAGTGGAACAGAAGTACAGCCTTTGTGAAAGGAAACTTGGCTACCTACTGGGCTGTCAAGCACTTTATGTATATCATTGGGTACTCTCCACTGATTATCAACACCAACCACACCCCAACTACCTTTTGCTCTCAGATAGAGTGAAGGATGGGTCAGTCTCTAACACCAGACTGACACACTAGCCACTTATTCTCAGGATAGAGACATACAGGTACACCCAACAAAAATTTCATCTATGCTGGCTCACGGACCCTTTTCCAAGGAGAACCCCATGACTGTACACTGCAATCACCTAATCTTCCAGATCCAGGTCCTTTCCTCCCTGCCACACCACAAATACTTGATAACACTTGTATGTGTCATGTCTTTACTGATGGTTCAGCATCCTACTATCAGGGAGAACAAATTGCAGGGATGGGTATTTTAGTGATTTACCCTTATGGGAACGCCGTTAAAATATCTAAGCATTGCAGTGTAACATCATCACAGTATGCAGAGATAGCAGCGGTGGCCTGTGCCCTCGAGTTCATCCAACATGGGACCGATGATACCATCATTTTACAGACTTTGTGATTTGTACTACTACACTGAGTTATGTAAGACTCTGTATAAGAACTTTTTGTTTCACAATCTGATGACTACTACAAAATTGTATAATGTTATCTTGGACCGTGGAGCCTCTAATTTAGCCAATAGGGCTCATCTCTGTAACTAGAAATGTTTCTATCTTACAGTAACCATAGTAATTATCATAGGTATATAATGTAATACACTAGTCTTGTACCACGTAGATCCCAAGAGACACAAAGAAACCTCGAGGTATAGGAACGCTAGCACTGGCTCCCGGTTCGTATTGGTAAGAACTGCTTAGGGCAACTGTGATTTTATCCTTTTGGTAGTAATAAACAAGTTTATTACTTTTATGCAATGTGTCTGTGATTACTTGCATTCCCAATATTGTCAAGAACCTGAAAGTGAGGTTTAGACCTCCGACATGTTCTTCACGGAAGCTCCACTGCTTAATACTTAGTACCCACTAATAATTACAGTAGACTGAAGATAAACAGGCAATACGGCAAACAGATAATTAAAAGTGTGACTTAATTTTTAAAAATTTCATACTAATAGTAACCACCATTGAAAAGAAAAACAAAAGAAAACATAAGAAGCAACAAAATGAATGTTAGCAGCAGGCTACAAATTTCAGCTTGTCATTTGGCACTCATGGCTCCTCATTCCAGTCCTGTTGTTCAGCAGCAAGTGGCTCTGCAAAAAGTGAACTAAAATTTACTGTAGCAGCAGTAATTGAGAGACAGAACTAGATAAAGCTGCTACTAACAGTGTTCTACTTACCAAAGTGGAAGTCCAGACATCATTCATTTGCCCTAGATATTCCTGACTCCATAAATTCCCCGAGTGCAATCATCCCTCCTTTCTTTTAGTTTGATAAGACTCTCCTCAAGTCACATCACATGTTTTTCTTTGATGGTTGCCATTTTTAGATCAATCTTTACATGAGTACTATCTGAGAGCTGACTTGAAATTAACCCCTGTGCATATCTAGGAAGCATTGCTTCATGTTGTCCTTAAAAGTTTATTAAGGAGATGTCCAGTGGCTGTAGAAGGCCAGTACAAAATGAAGGTACAAAAACAGAGATGTAGCCTGCCTCTCTAACTGTTGCAGTACACACTGCATGGTATGGGGATGGTAAAGATCCATTATTAGAATCCTTTGCTCACTGGTAGACCCATTAAAAGCTTATTGTTCTACAAATGTGGCACATGGATTTAATTTATGTATTGGAGAGTTGCGTCCTTATTTTCCCAGCAATTGGGTGAGTGTGTAATGCAGCAGTCTGCAGGGAACTTGTGTGCTAGATTACCAGCAGTGGTTTTACCACAGTAAATAACCTGTGGTAGCAACAGATCACCAGCAAGAGTGCATGCAAGCATCAAGGACACCTGACGTTTATCCCCAACCCTGTTATGGTGACCTGTCAGGAGCCAGTGGCTGCCATTGTCCACAGGGATTAGATTCACATCAGTCTCATCGATGTTTACAACAAGCTAAGGTAGGACTAGCTCTTGGGCTGTGGCTTTACAGGTGCAGTGCCAAAACCTTCTTCTTTCAGCTGCATGAAATCAATCGGTGTGTTTTGTGCAGCTTTGGTACCTTTTTGGTGACTGAACCCCACTCAATTTAAAAGCCTCAGGCCCATTTCATGGTGATTGTCACAGTGCCACCATTCTCAGTCAGTATAGGGGTTGTTAGTTTTAATGATACTGAAGGCCATAGCCTGCACCACCCTTGCATTCACCACTTCCTCTGGTCTGGTCCACTGTGTATGATGATAAGTTAGATCGGCCTCTGGGATTGGTGGCAGCGATGGTTTGAGAACTGTGGGGTCACCTGACCTTGGAGCTTTGCTTTGTAATCAGCTTTCAAGTTCCTGACAGTCTGTGGTGATGAGTTACAGGCATTAAGTTAATTTACCACAGTACTAACAGTGCTGGAGTCAAGGCCAGCTTGTTTCAGCTGCTCAGCAGACACAGCTTCAATGTCAAGAGGGTACTTTCTTTAGTACCTTTCTTAGCCAATGCAGTATAGACATTCTGCAGGTATGGCAAAGAAATGAAAAACAAGGCAGACATGGGCAGGGCTGACCCTGAGCTGAATTTTTGTAATAGCAGCTGGCATTTAAAACATCAGCTGCTATTACAAAACCAATTAAAGAAGCAACAATTATCAGTACATCTGTAATTGATGGTAACACTGTGTGTTAGGCTTGTTTACGATTATTGCAATTGACAAGCAATTACTGTAACAGTATAGGTTTCACACTTTGCACTGCCAGTGTTAACACATGAGCAAAAATAAACGGGCGTGAATATGTTGTGATTCAGACTAGTGCTAACATTTCAAGACACTACGATTTTCTGAGCTACAGTATTTTGTTTAGAGTTGTCAATGTGTCATAGTTTTGTTCGCTAGCAGAAATCTAGACCTGTTGGCAAAACATGACACATAAGCCCATACTGTATATCACAGAGAGAAGTTTATTCTAAAACATACAGAAAAACAGTGTATCTTCTGGGAGTTTGGAAACCTCAAACACCATTTTGTCATCTTGCAAACTCAACAAAAAAGTCTTTCTGGTGTTCTTATACTATAGATAAGGAAGTGCATTACTAAGTAATGGACCCTTCCAAAAAGCAGAAGAGCAGAATACAGCAATTGTACTAGAGGGCAGTTAGCACCTCAGGACAATTAGATCATTACTTGTTCTGGTAATGCACACTGATAAGAGGAATCTGACTAAGTCTACTTTTGGTAACAATACGGTGATTCATAATAGATGCTGACTATTGCAGCAAGGCAAAAGCTGTAGGTGGCACACAAGCACTACCAAATAACCATGCTAGATAACGGTTCATAAGCACGTAATATCAAGTGTAAGTAGAAATGTACCTTATGCCACCGGTGAATTAATAAAATAGCATGCATGAGGATATATGGGGTGTCCAGGTATACATATTCCCATCTCCTTTTGCCTGATAGAGGCAACATCAAAGGGACAGCATGGTAGGCTAATGCTTGGTGGATTTAAGATTCAGAATGAGTGGGTCAATATGCACATTAAAACTGATGGATACCATTCTATAGCATTGACATAGTCAGGGTCACTATCAATATAATCATGTTCTGGGGTGGGAACAGGGTGATAATATTATTCTATTATTATTCTTTTGGTCAGATGGCCAAAGATAGTGCACTTCTGTGGTACAAAACAGAATTTGGACATGTTAATACTGCATGAGAGAGGTCCATAGGAGAAGGTCTCTGTAGTTGGACACAATTCAGAATTGTCTTTCACTATTGTAGGTAACTCAAACTTGATGAAGGTGCCACTTCATGAGTTGCATAGGGCAGGTAATGGAAGCATTTGTCAACTGGCTGGTGAGATGTTGCATGGCTTCTTGCTGCACATGTGTTGCATTAGACATCAGAGGAGGTGATGTGACATTGTCAGAACAAGATTCAAAAGGTCATCATCAAGGATATAGTGTGTGACGTAGACAGCCAGTTCTGAGTGCTGTATACTATTTTTTAATATAAAATGTATTAATGGCTATCTCTGCTGAAAAATATAATGCTCTAGGAGTTACCTCAACCTCCCCCAGTTTTCAGCTGATGGATGCAAGCTAAGAGAAATGCTGACAACATGTGTATCACACACACTCAGTTTTTAGAGGCAATATGTTACATGGAAGACTTTAATCAAGGATCCTGTTTCTCTGAGTTAATTACAGACTTGTTTAAGTTAATTTTGTTAAGAAAGAAATCATAAACAAGGATTATGATGATAGAAGAGGAAGCTTGGTATGTTACATAGGGTGTAAGGTTGTAAATGACCCTGTGAAGCCTGTGTGAGGGAGGGTACAGCATGAGATCAAAGAAGTGTCATTTGAAATTGAGTTATGCTAAGGTTGCAGAATTAATACTTTGAAATTACATCCATTGGTTGTATAGAATATATATTTTTAGATATTTTGACAGGGAGGAACTAGATGACCTCATGCAAAAGAGGTGGGCAAAACCAGCTTTAAAGATGATTCTGTTTCACTACAGACACATCTTTATCTGACACTGACCAAGAAAACATCTGAGAACTGAAAACAGGTATTTAGAAAGCTAGACAAAATCGAAATATTGTTGTAGGAATTGCACTTTTTAAACCTTGTGTTGTTTAAAGATATGTATGTCTGTGATATAAGAGTTCTGTATTGTATGTTTGACATATTATTACATATTTTAGTAAAACTCTAATTTTAGAGCATACCTGGTGTGTCTTTGAATTGCTTTCTTTGCTAAGAAATATTTATGGTTATTGCAGACAGCAGACATAAGCTTGCATGGTGGTACCAAACTGGAAAGAGAAGCATTTTAAATCTGAGGTCTTTATTAAAGTTTTAAGGGTTCTTTCTAAATATCTCAGTTAGCCATAGGCAAAGATATCTGGCCTCCGAAGACAGATTGGGTATGCTAGCAAGAGGTTAACAGTTTGAATCTCTCAGAACTTGAGACCAAAGGTTAATCAGAACTCAGAAAAACAGACAAGAGGGTTACCTTGTCTGTTACACTGTTCACAAGACTGAGCTCAGAGGTTTGCACTTTGGGAGTAGAGGCCTAACCTGCTGAGTGAGTCTCAGACAGATTGATTGGCAGCAGTGGCATAATTTTGGTATCACAAGCTTTATTGTTCAATGACAGCTGAGACCGTAAGCTCTCTTGCAAAGAAAGAAAAGACAGGTTTATTTTAAAAAGGAAACAGAACTATATATCACTTGAGTGCAGTCAAGTTCCTACCTATTTTTTTTTTCTAAATTGCAAAGTCAGAGTAGCCATAGTCAGTGAAGAAGAAGATGGCTTCTGACTACAGCAGACACATTGTAGATTACTTGAAGCAGTTAAGGGGACAGGGAGTTCCGCTTGAGGTGACAGCCAACAAGCAGACCCTTATGAGGCCTTGATGGTAGCAGATACCCAGAGCTACGAGTCACCAACCATGACTGAAAAGGACAGCAGGGCCACTGTCAGTGAAGGCCACAGCAGCAGGAATGGCTACCAATATCCTGAATCAGAAGTACATAAACTGCAAATTGAGTTGCGAGGATGGAGTTGGATTCCCAGGAGAGGAGGGAGGATAGAAGAGAGAGGTGGACCGTGAGGCAGAGTGAGAACGTGAGAGGTGAAGTGGCAACAGAGGGAGGCAGACTATGAGGAGCATGAGTGCCAGTGAGCTGCAGAGGAGAAGAAAGAGGAGCACCAGAGGCAACATGAGCCTGAGAAGATGTGACTTGACCAGTGGCACCAGAGCAGGTAAGTAGCTTGGTTTAACTGGGGCTGCAGGATTGGGTTACAAATTGAACTCCAAATTAATAGCTGAGTTTAAGGAAGGGGAGAACATGGACGCCTTTTTGTAATTCTTTTGAAAAGTTTGTATTCAGCCTACAATTCCTAGAGAGTCCTGAGCTTCCAGCTATCCCGCTACTTACCGGGAAAGCTCTAGATGCATTGGGTCAAATGGACAATGAAGATAGCAATGATTACAGCAAGCTAAAAGCTGCACTGTTAAAAACTTTGAATTAACTGCTGAATCATACAGAACTAAATTCTGTAGCTCAGGAGAAGCTCTGATATGAGCTTGAGGTGCTAGCCATGAAACGACATCAGTTTTAAAACTTTGGTGGGAAGGAATTGAGGAAAATTCTGCTGATAAAATTGAAATGTGATTTTATTAGAACCGCTTTATTTGGCATACCCAGCAGAGCTAAAACCTGGCTAGAGGACCAAGATCCAAAACAGTGCAAGAGGCTGCTGAACTCTCAGACTGATATGCCAAGAGCATACCTGCTCTGAGAATGAATGGGATGGCATGGCAGTGCAGAAAGGGAAAAGCACGCCTTCAGGGCAGCTAAAACCCTCACTGCCTCCACCAAAACCAGTTAGCCCCAGGTTTCAAAGAAAATATTTCTCTGAAGTAAGAAATGCCTGTTGGTTGTGTAAAGAAACTGGGCATATTGCCAGACAGTGCCCCAAAAGGTGCCATAATACACAATAGGGTGGTAGAAAGAAGTGGGTTGTTTGTGTGTCCCTGGAAGCATGCCAGTGAACATGAGGGAACACACGCACTCAGTCATGGTGAATGGGTACAGACACAGGGGTTAAGGGACAGGGTCATCCCGACATTGGTAAAGGGGATCTGGTACAGCCTGGTCAGCTTATATGCAATAAATACGTAACTGTACAAGGGTTCACTGGTGAAGAGAAAACATTGCCATTCACTAGTGTTTTCCTGGACTGGGGTGAAACAGGGGAACTGTGCAACAGGTGGCTGTAGCCAACACATTAGCAGTGGATGTGATCCTTGGTAACAATCTCCAGCAGCGAGTGGTATGTGAGTTACCCATAGCCAAGTAGCAAGCGGAAAATAGTAGTTCCCGAACCCCACAGAAACCAGTGTGAAAACCGCTGAGAGACTGGTTCCTCAGCCTGTGTCTCCAGATGGGGACACTGATAAAAAGGGTAGAAATTTCCCCAGTAGCAAGTAACCACACAGCTACAGAGGGTTACTCGAAGAGGGAGGGTGACTCCATGTCAGAGGGTTAGGACTGACAGTGATCCTGAGGGCCCTGATGTTAGTGCTAGGGACCCTAATTTAGTGACTGAAGGGGACCTGTCCCATACCTTGGGAATGTGGGAGACATTTGCAGCTGCTCAGAGGAGTGACCCTAGTTTAGAGAGACTGAGGGCTTGGGCAGACTTGGAGGCACACAAGGAGGTGATGGTAGACATAAGGTTTATTGGTAAATGGACTTATATATACACAGGCAGTACAGACAGAGGGAGGATGCTAGGCAGGCAGCTTGTCATTCCTCAGGGGTATTGTGAGCGGTTGCTCAAAATTGCACATGATATTCCTTGTCTGGTCATCTGGGAATCGCATGAACTATGCAGTGGTTACCCCAGAATTTCATTGGCCTAACTTTCACCCAACAGGTGAAGGAGTATTGCAGGTCTTGTCACCAATGCCAAGAAATAGGGAAAGCTGGCAAGAAAACCCACAGCCCTGATCTCCTTGCCCATAGCGGAGGAGCCATTTAAGAGGGTGGAATGGATATTGTGGAGCCTTTAATACCTCCAGCTCTTCAGCCAAGAGATTCATCCTGACTGTAGTGGATTATGCCACCCGGTACCCAGAGGCAGTCGTCCCATCCTCACTGAGGACAGACAAAGTGGCAGATGCCTTACTTAGGATTTTCTCCCGTGTTGGGTTTCCGAGGAGGTAATCACCAATCGAGGAGTCCCTTCACGCCAGACCTGATGAAATATTTATGGGAGAAGTGTGGGTGGTCAGATGCACGACACCATATCACCCACAAGCCAATGATTCAATGGTACCTAAAGTCAATGCTCCAGGCATTTGCATGGGAGGAATGGGAGAAATACCTTCCCACCTGTTGTTTGCATGCAGGAGGTGCCCCAAGAGTCAACAGAATTTTTCCCTTTGAACTCTTATATGGAAGGTGGGTATGGGCCCCTAGACTTGATCTGGGAGGACTGGGAAGGCAAGCACACCACCCAGGGAACTCCCATTGTGGATTATGTCCTAAGGTTTAGGAAAAGCTGAAGGAGCTTATGGGGACAGCCCAGAGGAACCTGGCAGCTGCCCAACAGAAACAAAAGATGTGGCATGACCGCAGAGACAGAGCTTGCTCATACATGGTGGGTCAGGAAGTCATGGTCCTTATTCTGGTCCGAAAGACAAGCTGCAAGCTAAGTGGGCAGGACCTTACAAAGTGGTTAGGAAGGTAAATGATGTGAACTACATTGTGGAGTTACCTGACCTTAGACAGACAGAAAGTATGTACCATGTCAACATGATGAAGCCATATGCAAACAGGGCTGACATGGTGTTCACAGTATGTAGCCATGGGGATCGGATGGACAAAAGAGACCCCCTTCTGGACTTGCTGGATGAGAGTAAGCAGAAGTCTTCTGTGGAGGCAGTAAAATGTCTCCCCAGCTGACCCCAGGGTAGATCCAGAAAGTAAGGAGGTTTTAGCAGACTTTGCCCCTTGTTTAGTGCCAAGCCTGGACTAACCCTCTTAGCGACACACAATGTGGAGAAGGGACACAGACACCCATACAGCGGACAGCATATTGGGTGTCAGAGGCTGTCCAAAAGGACATTAGGAGGAAGTGGAGGAGATGCTGGATTTATGGATAATCCAGAGATCCCGCAGCCCCTGGGCCTCACCTGTAGTCCTTGTGCCCAAGCCAGATGGCTCAACTCATTTCTGTGTGGACTTTCATGGACTGAATGCAGTCACGAAGTCCGACGCCCACCCGATGCCCCAGACGGACAAACTCCTGGACAAGTTGAGAGGGGTGACCTACCCACGACTATTGACCTGACCAAGAGGTATTGGCAGGTAGAATTGACAGACAGAGCTAGGGAGAGGTCGGCTCATCACTCCAATAGGCTTATTTGAGTTTAAAGTAATGCCTTCGAATGAAGAACACCCCAGCCAGTTTCCAAAGGTTGGTGAACCAGGTGTTGAACGGTGCTGAGGAGTACACTGTAGCATACCTGGATGACATTGCCATCTTCAGTACCAGCTGGGAGGAACACCTTTCACACCTTAGGGAAGTGCTGGGCTGGATACAGAGGGCTGGGCTCACTGTCAAAGCCAAGAAGTGCCAGGTGGCCATGGGAGAAGTGGCATACCTTGGGCATGCGAAGGTCGGGACAGCTCCGTCCCTAACCAAATAAAGATAGAGGTGATCCAGGCGTGGCTCAGACCAGAAACCCATAAGCAGGTCAGGAGCTTAGGACAGCAGGGTACTACAGAAAATGTGTACCCAATTACAGTGCCCTGGCTGCTCCCCTATCTGACCTGACAAAGAAAAAGATGCCAAAGAAAATTACCTGGGGCCCAGCCTGTGAGGAAGCCTTTACCAGACTGAAGGAGGCACTGTGCTGTGCTCCTGTTTTGACAAGTCTGGACTATAGCAAAACCTTTATAGTTCAGACTGACTCCTTAGATGTGGGTATTGGAGCAGTACTTAGCCAGACATCTAGCCAAGGACAGATCACCTGGTAGTGTACCTGAGCCGGAGCTGCTTCCCAGGAGCAAGCGTACTCCACTGTGGCAAAGGAGTGTCTTGCTATAATGTGGGCCCTAAAGAAATTAGAGCCATACTTGTATGGGCAGCATTTTGTGGCGCAGACCACAACCCCTGGTTTGGCTGACACAGATGGGGAAAAACAATAGGAGACTACTAAGTTGGAGTCTTGCTTTACAAGGGTATGATCTAAAAATCATACATAGGGCTGGAGCGAAGAACAAGAACTCAGATGGGCTGTCTAGGGTCTATGAAGAGTGAACTGATTTGGGAAGCTCATCCCATGTGGGGATAGATCCCAAATTCAGTCTAGGTGGGGAGGAGTGTGACGAGACAGCCAGTTATGAGTGCTGTATAATATTTTTTTTTTATAAAATGTATTAATGACTATATCTGCTGAAAAATCTAATGCTCTAGGAGTGACCTCAACCCGCCCCCAGTTTTCAGCTGACAGATGCAAGCTAAGAGAAATGTTGACAACATGTGTATCACACACACTCAGTTTTTAGAGGAATGTGTTACATGGCAGACTTTAATCAAGAATCCTGCTTCTCTGAGTTAATTACAGACTTTAAGTTAATTTTGTTGAAAGAGAAATCATAAACAAGGTTTTGGATGATAGAAGGGACGCTAGTATGTTACATAGGGGTGTAAGGTTGTAAATGACCCTGTGAAGCCTGTGTGAGGGAGGGTACAGCATGAGATCAAAGAGGTGTCATTTGAAATTGAGTTATGCTAAGGTTGCAGAATTAATACTTTGAAATTACATCCTGTGGTTGTATAGAAATACATATTTTTAGATATTTTGACAGGGAGGAACTAGATGACCTCATGCAAAAGACGTGGGCAAAAGCAGCTTTTAAAGATTATTCTGTTTCACTACAGACACACTTTTATCTGACACTGACCAAGAAAACATCTGAGAACTGAAAACAGGTATTTAGAAAGCTAGACAAAATCGAAATATTGTTGTAGGAACTGCACTTGTTTTAAACTATGTTTTGTTTAAAGATATGTATGTCTTGTGATATAAGAGTTCTGTATTGTATGTTTGACATATTATATGTTTTAGTAAAACTCTAATTTTAGAGCATACCTGGTGTGTCTTTGAATTGCTTTCTTTTGCTAAGAAATATTTATGGTTATAGCAGATAGCAGACATAAGCTTGTATGGTGGTACCAGACTGGAAAGAGAAGCATTTTAAATCTGAGGTCTTTATTAAAGTTTTAAGGGTTCATCTCTGAATACTTGGTTAGGTGCCCATAGGCAAAGATATCTGGCCCCTGAAGACAGATATATCTGAGCCTGCATTGGGTATGCTAGCAAGAGGTTAACAGTTTGAATCTCTCCAGAACTTGAGACCAAAGGTTGATCCAACTCACAAAACAGACAAGAGGGTTACCGTGTCTGTTACACTGTTCAAAAGACAGCTCAGAGGTTGGCACTTTGGGAGTAGAGGCCTGACCTGCTGAGTGAATCTGTGACATAATGTTCATGGGGTAATCACACACCACTGTAGTTACATCAAAATGTCACAACTGCACAAATAGCGGTAAACCCATATGGCACAGCAGTCAGTATGTATGAACATCCTGTACAAACATACAAAATTGACAGCAGATGCAGGCCTATAGGTCTATCTAGTCTGCTCAAGTGTGCAGCACATCACTCTTTCAGACTGCAGCTGCCCCTCTCCCTTGCCTCTCCCATTGATTTTGCCCAAATATCCTTCAGTGCCTCCCCTGTCTCCCCATGATTTGAACCCTTCCTCTCAACCTGTCCCATCCCTTTTGAAGCTACCACCATCCACAGTGATATCATCTCCTCTGGCAGGATGTTCCACCCCGCCACCACCCTTTCAGTGAAATGGTGCTCCTCATTTCCTCCTGAATCTGCCTCCTTCCAACTTCAGAATGTGCCCTGGTTTCCTTCCACCTTTTGGTTTGAAAATACTTCCAGTTCTTATTCTGTTCATTCCTTCAGGTACTTGAAAGTCTCAATCATATCCTCTCTCTCCCGCTGTCCTCCAGGGAATACATATTGAGCTCACTCAGTCTCTCCTCATACAGCTTATCCCCCAATCCCAGGGTAATTTCCATTGTCTGGCACTGTACCCCTACAACAGCTTGATGGCCTTTTTCAAGTGGGGTTCCAGTACATCACACAGTACTCCAAGTGTGGCTATACCAGGGACTTGTATGGAAGCAGGATGACTTCCTCTCCTAGAGGTACTTTCCTGTGATGCACCCCAGCATTCTGTTGGCCTTGCTACTGCCTTCCTGCACTGGGATGAGTGGTTCATTTCTCCTGTCACTATTAAACCCAGATCCTTCTCCTTCTTTGATTTGGATAACTGCACTCTCCCCAACCAGTATCTATTTCTGGAATTCTGGCTCCCAAGTGCATGACTTTGAACTTTTGGCATTGGACCCAAGTTACCATGTGTTAGACCATTCTTCCAGTTTTGCCAAATCCTCCTGGAGTACTGTACCACCTTCCACTCCATCAATCTTCTCACAGATCTTGGTGACATCGGCGAATAAACTGATCTTACTCTTTATCCCTTCTGTGTTGTTGGTAATGAAAACATTAAACAACACTGGTCCCAACACCAAACCCTGTGGGACCACAATACTGTCTGGGCTCAGATACCTGACCTCACTACTACCTTTGCAGTTTATCCTGCAACCAGTTCCTGACCCATCTAAGCAGTTTTCCCACACCCCCAAGTTGCTCATTTTGTTGGTCAGCCTACCATGCTAACATACTAAGAAGCCAGCAGAGCAGGCCCTATGGTCTATTGAGTCTGCTCTGGTATCAGTACCCACTTAGGGCACTGTTGCTGCCTCTCCTCCCCACGAGGTCCTCTTGCCCTCATCCCCTGACTCTGCCCTCCAATGCTGGCCCTTCTAAGATGCATCCTCCCCATACCTATTCCAGCCTCTCTTGAACCGCACCATTATCTATAGCCACCAATTCTGCAGGCGGAGCATTCCAGGATTTCACCATCCTCTCAATGAAGTAGTGCCCCTTGTCTCCCCTGAGTCTCCTACCAACCAGCCTTATTTATGTGCCCCGGTGGCCCCTCCTCTCTCAGCTTGAACACCCTATCCTGGTTTACCATATTTATCCCTGAAGATATTTGAAGACCTCGATCATAGCCCTCTGTTTCTCCCTCTCTCCTCCAGGGAGTACAGGTTGAGCTCCCAAGTCTCTTCCCATAGGACTTTTCCACCAGACCCAGAATCATCCTGGTCACCTCCTCTGGACCCTCCCCAGAAGTACAATATCCTTTTAAGTACAGACACCAAAACAGCAAGCAGTATTCAAGGTGGTCTAATCAGACAGTTGTACAGAGGCAGGAGTACCTAATGGATTCTTGAGGTTATCCCTCACAGGGTATGCACCCCAGCATGTTATTTGCTTTGCCATAGCCCTTATACACTGCTCTGAGTTGTTCATTTTGGCATCCAGAGCCACCCCAATGTTCTCCTCCACACTCAAAGACTGCAGTGACTCCTCCCAAGGTGTACATGAGGTGGCTTCCTGGACCTCAGGTGGAGAACCCTGCATTTCCCAGTATTATACCTCAGTTTTCAGGTGTGTGACCACCACTCCAGAGTCTCTAGGTCCCCTTGGAGGCCTAACCCTCCTCCCTGTCCACCACAGCCCGCAGCTTCAAGTCATCAGCAAAGAGGCTCATCTCGCCCTGATACCATTTCTGATATCTGAGATACAAGCTGCTAAACAGAACTGGCCTCAGCACTCATCTCTGTGGGACCCTGCTAATGACCTTCCTGGGAGAGAAAACCTTCCCCAACCACTACCTTCTGAAATGCCCTGCTATCCAGCTCCCAATTAGTGGTGCCGCGAAGTAGCTGAGCATTCCTCCATGAAGTGATTTGTGGAATATGCAAGGAATCCAGCAGAAGTGCTCCATGGCGAAATTGGAGTAACTTTGCATCATATCGAGGAATGCAAAGTCCATTGAAACCAATGACTTTGCATCATTCCGCTTCCCCAAACCACTTCTCCACCAATTGTAAGCATGGAGTGCATTGAAATCAATGTACTTTGCATCACTTCTCCTTGTTATTGAGCTCCAAGACATATTTTGCAGTGCTTCATGGGATTGCAGGTCACATGGGCTCTAGACTGTTCTGCATAGCCTTAGTTCTGTGTAGTGTGTATGTAGTAGAAGATGGAGACAGTTTATTCTCAGAGCTCTGTGATTCAAATCCATTAAAAGCTGTTAAAAAGCCTTTTGAGACCTTATTTTGCTCAAAATTTCGTACAATGATGGTAGGAACCCTCCTGTACTCATATTATCAAGTGTTTATTGTCTGTGTGTGGATTTTGAATGTTAATTTTGAACAGTCAGTCTGTGTACTGTGAAGTGTGCTTTGGGGAGAGGCGTATCGGTGGTATAGGTAGATTAACTGGGAGAAAAGGCAGTCTTTCTGTTTTGGTTATATTTTTCTTGTACAACTGTGTTAATGTACACACAGTAATATTTTCAGTAATTCTTGGCATTTTTTGCTGATTGTTGTAGTGTAGCAGTGTATAATTTCAGTCTGTTTAAAACATTTGGTTATATTACTAAAGGTTTTCAATTTTGCTACGCATTGACTTGTAGTGTGTGTGCGATGCGTGCCATTAAATCAGACACCTTTATTGTGCCACAGAGTAATTGCAGCAGTGTGTGAACCTGCTATCCACCACACCTGGATAAATTTTTTATACTGCTTTGTGGTATCTTTACTGGTAGTGGACTGCAACTGCTGTGCACTACGTCCCCAACCAGCAAAAGGTATTCTTTTCCAGATGTGGATTTGTGACTTGTGAGCACTGGTTGATGTTGTGCCTTTGCATCTGCATCTCTTGAGTAGGCAGCACAATCTTAATCTGTCTGTGCATTTGCAGTACATGATTAATTCTGGGAGACTTTGCATTTCATTACGGTCTAATTTCACTTCAGCAGCACTGAGGAATTTTCTGGATACAAGACAGTAGCATTTTGGGAAGCACATTAATTCTGGTGACTTTGTGTGACCACTGCATGCATGACAGAGTGCACCATTAATTCTGGGAGACTTAGCATTTTTGTTACCCTCTCATTTCACTTCATAAGCACTGGAGAATTTTCTGGACACAAGACAGAAGCATTTTGGGATGCACATTAATTCTGGTGACTGCGTGTGACCACTGCACACATGCCTGAGTGTGCCATTTGTTATGGGAGACTGCATTTCTTGTGCTCTCATTGCACTTGTCAGCACTGGGAGTTTTCTGGACACAAAACAGTAGCATTTTGGGATGCACATTAATTCTGGTGAATGTGTATGTGAGGGGCTGCCAGTATTGTTGACACTTCACCTTACTTGGTGGTAAAGAGGAATGACAATGCAAGTAATAATCACAAGGCGAGTGAGCCTTTTGTATTAGTCTCTCCCGATAGTGGAGTGACAATGCTAAGAGCACACTTCGATTCACTTCGCTGGTGAAATTTAAAGTAACTGCATCTCTACTGCTGATCCACCTGACCATCTATACCCCACCCCATTTCCTCAGCTTTTCCTGCAGCCCTGTATGTAGCACTGAATTAAATGCCTTGCTGAAGTCTAGAAAGAGGATATCCACTGGTCTGCCCTGGTCCAACACTCTTGTCACCCAATCGTAAAACTCCACAAGGTTGGTCTGACATGATCTGCCCTGAACAAAGCCATGCTGGTGATCATCTGGGTATCCCTGTGCCTTCAGAAACCCCTCCAACCTCTCCTTCAAGATGATTTCCATCACCTTGCCCACCACCGATGTCAGGCTTACCAGTCTGTAGTTTCCCAGCTCCTCTCGAGAGCCACCCTTGTGGATAGGCATGATGTGGGTCATTTTCCAATCCTGAGGCACCCATTCCAACTGAAGGGAGGAGTTAAAGAGGTCTGCCAGGGATGTAGCCAGAATGTCGACATTTCCTTCTGCACCCTTGGATGGGGACTGTCTGGGCCCAGTGCCTTCTCAGCTTGCAGGGCCTTAAGGGCTTCCCACACCTACCAACAGGGATTTCAATATCTATGGCCTCCCCCACCAGCAGGTCCACTCTACCCCAACCCATGCGGTGCCACCCCACCCTCCTCCCTACTAAAGACCGAGGCAAAGTAGTCATTTAGTATCTCTGCCTGACGCCTGCCTCTTCCGCCCACCCACTCCCCAACCTCAATCTACTAATTTGCCCTCCACTCTCCTCCTCCCTGATATACCTGAAGAATTCTTTTCACCACTACTAATCCACTGAGTGAACCTCTGCTCCATTCTCGCCTTGGCTGACCTCACCACCCTGGTGATCTTCCTGCAGATCATATCATACCTTCTTGTCTTAACCTGACACGAATTTCTATATCAGCTATAGGCAGCTGTTTTTTCCTTACTGTCTCCTGGACCTCCCTTGTCAACCACCTCAGCTTCCTGGCTCTACCAAACTTGCATTGATCCTTTGTGCAGGCCTTGGTAGCTTCCAGGAACCTCTTTTTAATAATTTACTATTGGCTGTCCATGTCCATGCCTGGCGTGATCCCATCTAAGTAGCCCCTAAGGATCCGTTCCATACTCTTGAAGTCTGGACCCTAAAATCAACTACCATTGTTTTTTGCTATCTACCCCCCGTTCCAGAGAAAACCAGACTGTGACATGATCACTTGATAAAAGTGGGTCCCCAACTACAAGGTCCCTGATTAGGTCAAACTCTGACAGGACCACATCCAGGATGCAACCCTCCTTGTCAGGTCAGTCACCAGCTGGGCAAGGAATGCACCCTTGAAAATGTCCAGCAGATTCTGCTCCATAGTTCCCTAGTCAGTACCTGGCATTTTGTGGTTGCCCAGCACCACCATTCTGCCCTCTCCCCAACCACAGTGGTCCCAAAGATTAGTGCCCAGGCCTTCTTCCAGATTCTCCACCTGTGTGGGTGGCCTGTATATCAACCCCAGCTTCATCCTCTTGCTTCCAGGAGTCTGCAAGGTGATATATAATGCCTTCACATGCCTCTCACTTCCTCCACCCTGCTTATCCCTGTGCCATCCTTAATGATAAAGGCTACTCCACCACCTCTACCCTCGGCCCTGTGCTTTCTGAACATGCTGTACCTGTTAGGTTTAGGTCCCAGTCATGCCCAGGAGTGGCCCAAGTCTCAGTGACAGCCACCACATCCACTTTCCCTTCCAACAGCAGTGCCTGAAGCTTAGGCATCTTGTTCCCCATGCTCCTGGCATTGATCAGGACCACTCAATGTATCACATTACTCTCCCCTACCCCCTACCCCTGCCCAAAGAGATCCCAGGTATTTGCCAGCTTGGGCCCCTCATGCACAATTGGAAGCACCTGGGCTGCACTCACTCCTCTTCGCTAGGGGAAGAGGGTCACCCATACTGGATGGGAAGGCTATGGTCCTGCCTCAAGCCCCAGCCCTCCCTCACAAGTTTAAACCCCATCTAGCTTGGATGAAACTGGCCAATCCTTGTTTCAAAGCCTCCTTCCCTTGAGCTGAGGTGCAGCCTGTCCCTTGCATATAGCTCCTTGTCCTCTCAGGTCACACCCCAGTCCCCACCAACCCATACCCTCTGGCCTCACACCACTCTCTGAGCAATTTGTTAACTTCCTAATTTTTGCTTATTCCCCACACTGGCTCTTGGCAGCTGTAGGATCTTTGAGAAGGAGACCAAGCACCCACTGGCATGACAGACCCTGGCTGGCTCCCAGAATCTAGTCTGAATCTCCAACACACTGTTTCCTCTATATCATTTGTGCCCAGGTGCACCAATAGATCAGGTACCTCCACAATCTCTCATCAGGGCGTATACCAAGAGCTTGACCTCATGCACAGTTAGGTCAGATATACTTGACCTTGACACCGCAGCATGCCCCTCACCCTGTCCTTCCCACTTAATACCCCTAATCATGGAGTCACCCAAAAGGAGCACTCTTACCACTTCCTTTCCTTAGGCCCTCCCCATTTCAGTTGCATCCTCTTCCTGCCCACTACCTCGTCAGCTTCCTTCCACACTCCCCAACTGGCACCAACTGCTATCCTGTCCCTCCTGTTCCAGATCTTTTCCTCACTGACCTGTCCTCTCCCACCATCTCCTTCCTGCTACTCTACTCTTGTCCATTCCCATATCACCCCAGGAATGATTGACACCTCCTGCCCCACAAGAGAACTTTTATTTCCCTCATCACCCTCCTTTTACCACTCTCCCTCACTACATCCCCCTTGTCTCTGTCCCTTGTACTACACCTCTTCCCAACTTTGTCCTCCTCCTCCTCTCCCAGGGACTTCCTATTCCAAGCTCCCCACCTAATGCTGGCCCCAACCCTTCAGCCCAGGTGCCCTGGCTCTTAGCCCTCCCCACCTCTCTCTTCCACACTGGTGCACCTCTATTGCCTGCTCCCCACCCCTCTGAGTTCCTGTGCCAGGAAATACCCCTGGTTATGGAGCTTCCACCATGCCCCATTTCCCTGCCCCTCCTGGTGCCTCCTATGATCCTGGCTTGTCCCCTTCCCCATGTCCAACTGTGCTAGAGGTGCAAATCTGTTGCTATGCTGTAGGCATACCATCTTGACTCCCCTCAATTGTTCATTCCCCATCTGCTTTCTTTAGTGCAAACCTGCTCTTTCTCCCAGCCACCTGCCAGGTCCCCTGATCCTTTTCTCACCCAGGAGCACCCCTACCCACTGGAGTTCCCCCACCCACAGGGCCCCCAACACCCCTTCTCCCTACTTGCATGGTCCCTTGTGCCCCTACCATCCATCTTGCAGTGGCCCTTGAGCTGTTCAGGTACTGCTCTGGACCTGCTGTGACTACACCATAGTTCCCACTTCGGCCCTCCCAATCTTACACATTGACAGCAGAACCTCCTTTTACCCCACCTCCCTCTCCCTGCCTTGCTCAATGACCATCTTAGCCACCTGACCTCCTCTTTAAATTGTGTCAACTGCGCACACCATGCACACCCCATCCTCCAAGCCAGGGCTAGCACCAGTGCCTGACCCACACCCTACACACCCCACAACCCTTCCAAAGATGCTCGCCCTAGTTAATTGGGGTCCTTGTCTCAACCCAGTTCCCACCCCATTTTGATTTCCCCTCCAAGTTGGTTGCCTGGTTGCCCCATCCTTGTGCGTAGCCATGCTGGAGCCCAGTTAGGAGCCCCCAATGCCCACTGTGCAAGCTTTCCAACAGACAGAACCCCTACAGAGTGTGGAAATATGTTACCTGGCAAAACCTCAGCTTAACAAGAAGAACAATCCAAAACACAATTACAGGCTTACCCAAAGCTTGAAACCCCACCCTCCCCAGAAAATCTCTCTCACCATTAACCCTGGCCACGACCCTTAACATGCTCCTCCCTCTGAGGCCATTTAATAGAGGTTGAGGCTGGGGAGGGTGGGTGGAAATGAATTAAATACAGTGATAAGTCACTACAGCTCATCCAGTAAATACAGTGATAAGTCACTACAGCTCCTCTGGGGATACTGCTGCCCCTTCCTCCTCTTGCCCTTTCCTGATGTGGGCAGAAAAAAAATGATTTTGGCAAGTCCTCAAGCCACCCGATGTATACAAACACACCACAAACACTCCAGTAGGTGCTCCCTGTCCCAGAAAATTCCCTGCCTCAGCTACCTTATGCCGCTGCTCCAACTGGGGTTCTGCCTCTTCCAGCTGGGAGCTGTATTTATAGCCCGGCCGCCAGTCTGAAAAACCCACACTGGGACCTGATTGGTCCTCTTCCTAATAGCGTCACTGATGAGGCCATAAAAGCGATTTCAATGCAGTCCCCAAGCAGCTGATGTAGTCACAGATACTCCAGTGGGTACTCTCTGCACCAGAAAATCCCTGGCCTCAGCTCCTTGCTCTTCTGCTCCTCTGGGGTTCTTGTCTCTTGCAGCCTGGCATGGCTGTTATAGCCTACCTGCCAGTCTGAAAAGCCTGTGCTGGGGCCCAGTTGGTCCTTTCCTAATAGCACCACCGATGCCACCTTCCTCCTCTTGCAGCATACCAATGTGGCCAGAAAAAGCAATTTTGACTCCAGTCACCAAGCCGCTGATGTTGTCACAAACACTCCAGTAGGTGCTCCTCACCAGAAAATCCCCAGCTTCAGCTGCCTTGCTCTGCAGCTCCTCCAGGGTTTCTTCATGCCATGCAGCACTGAATCAAAGGTCTTTATTATGTCCAGGTATGGGACTTCAACCACATGACTGTTGTCCAGTGCCCGAGTCACCCAATCGAAAAGTCCACCAGGTTTGTCTGGCAGGATCTGCCAGAGACAAACTCCATGTTGTCTGCCATCCTGGATATCATTATCCTCCAGAAATGTTACCAGCTTTTCCTTGAGGATGGTCTCCATTAACTTTCCTACAATTGAGGTTAAGCTGACTGGTCTGTAGTTCCCTGGTTCATCCTGGGCCCTCTTATGGAGGGCACCACATGCTTCACCCTCCAATCCCTGGGTACTCATCCTGTTTCAAGAGAAGTGTTGAACAGGTCCACCAGCAGCCCTGCCAGGACTACTGCCAACTATCTCAGTACTCCAGGATGAATTCTGTCCAGCCCAGGTGCTTTGACAATCCTAAGGGATGTTAGGCCCCAACACCCTTCCTCTGTGATTTTCACATCCATGATCTCCTCTCCCCTGCCCCCACCCCGCCCTTTCCTTAGGTATGGGCCCATCCTCTTCCTAGTGAATACCAAACAGAAGTACTCATTGATTACTTCTGCCTGCTCTCCACCTTTCTGACCACCCACTGACATTCTTGATCCTAAAAATCTGATCCTTTCTCCTTCTCTTCTTCCTTCTATATCTGAAGAAATCCTTTTCACCATCTTTGATCCCCTGGGCCAGTATCAGTTCTCTCGTCGCCTTGGCTACTCTTACTGTTCTACTCAGTTCCTTGGATTTCTTACATATTCCTCCCTATCCTCTTCCCTGTTGGAATCATTTGTAGGTTGCAAATGCAGATCTCTTTTCTTTCACCTCTCCCTACCTCCTTGTTCATCCAGCTCAGCTTCTTGGTCCTGGATTTCTTGCTCTGGCTCTTGACACATGTGCTGGTGTCCTCAGCCAGGCCTCTCTTGTTGATTGCCCATTTTGTTCCGTGTCCATGTTCAGGCAGATGCTAGCTATGTGCCCTTCCAGCATACTACCCATCCTGCCAAAGTCTGCCCTTTTGAAATCCAGGACCTTAGTTCTTGTAGTGGCTACCTCCTTACCTAGATCGATTGAGAACCATACTGTGTGGTGGTTGCTTTCCAGCAGGGTTTCTCTACTCCAGCATCCCTGACTTGCTTACCATCCTCCAGCACCAGGTCTAGGATGTCCCCTCAGTAGTTGGTTCTGGAACCTTCTGTGTCAGGAAGCTGTCCTGAAGGCTTCCAGTAGTATCTGCTCCTGGCACATAAGATAGCATGAATGCTTCAATCCACCCCAAACCACCACAATGCTCCTTTGCCGCTAAGCCTCTTTAGCTGCTCCCCATCCCCTATTAGTCTCCTCATTGTGTGTCAGAGGCCTACAAATTACCCCCAGTCTAACCTTGCTATCCTTCTGGGTTGTATAGTTGCACTCATATGGCTTCTGTCCTGCCTTCCTCCCCCTCTTCCTGATTACACCTTATCCTTCCCTAATGAAGATGGCCTTCCTCCCAGTTTCATCTTCTCTCTATCCCTCAGTATAGCTTGAAACATGGGATGGCTAGGTCCCAGTCATTGTATTAGGTTGCACATGTCTCAGTGATGGCAACTATGTCCATCTCCTCTTCCACCATCAATGCCTGCAATTCTGCCATCTTTTTCCCCAGGCTCCTAGCATTCAGTGATACCAGACTGCATTTTGATCTCCTGCACTCTGTGCCTTTACCCTTCCTCCATTCCCCTCCTAATTGAATTGGCTCTTGCCTTGCTGTGGGGGCAGGTCAAGGACCCCTCCTTGGTGATTTCCACCCTTTGGCCCCCTTACCTAGTTTAAATGGTAATTTTCTTTGATAAACTCCCCAACTTATGCTTCAGTACCTGTGAGCCCTCCTTACTAAGGTGCAATGTATCCGCTACATACAGGTGTGTGTTCTCTCACTTATTGCCACCCCACAATCCATACCCCATGGACCTACTTCATTCTTTCAGCCATTAATTGAAGTCAGTGATTCTATGTTTCCTGGCTGTATTCACTTGGCACTGGTAGGATTTCTTGAGAAGTTACTGACCTTCCCACCATACTGCATAGTTTCCCAGTTCCCTGAAATTGTCCTGCACCTTTTCTATCCTTCTCCTCCAGGTCACTTATGTCAAGGTGTACCACAATGTGTGGTTTTTCCCCTACTTTCCTCACACATCTGCTAATATGCTGTTCCACTCTACCCACTGTCATGTTTGGCATGCACTCCACCCAAATGCTGCTTTACCTGGTGCCCTTCCCCATATCAACATTCCTAGCTGCAAGTAGGAGATATTTTGCCTACACTGCACCCTGGGCCTGGAACTCCTCCTCCATTCATCCTCTCTTGCTCTTCTCTCCCAGTTTCAAAAGTGCACTACACAACCACCTATATGACTCAAGAACGTGTTCCTGCTCTAACTAATAATCCTGTATTTTTCTATCCTCAAGTCTGCCCATCCTGGTGAGTCTACCCCTACAAATCAAGGTATTGCCTGTCTCTTAGATTTGATTTATACTATTGCACTGCACTATTTTGCTTAATCTGATGTACTGTATATATGTTCCTACACCAATTTGCTTGATTGCTGTATATAATTTGATCCTAACTGTGCCAGAGTCTGCTTTGTTGTTCACAATCCACTCCTCCTGAAATCAATGTTTATTTTGTGTATAATGTATAGCATTGTTGCACATTGTATTAGGCTTTGGGATCTTATCTTTGTATTCCTCTGATATCAGTGCTGTTATTGTATGTGCAGGGCTTTATTTACAGTATATTCTAGTATTTCTCTTTATTCTGTATTGCTTTATATCTATGCTTATATATTGTATGTGCATGGCTGTATTTTATATATTTGTATTCCTCTTCCTCCATACCATCCCCAGGTGGCCTTGAAAAAGGGACTGCATGGTCTCTACCCGTTATCAAAATTCAAATAAATAAGTAAGTCTTACACCTTAAGTATTGAGTCCCAGCATAATGATCTACCCTCCTTTATCCTTTTCACCCTCCTGCTGCTTGCTAATCCTTTGCTCTTGATCTCCCTCCTTCCCCCTGCCTATGTACCCCTGTGCCTTCCCTGAGCCATGTATGTCCCCTTTTCTTGCCCTGTCCTTTTCCCTGTACCACTTGTGCCCAGACTATCTGATTCTACCCTCGTACCCTTCCTCTTCTGCTCTACCTCCCCTTTCTGTGCCTTCCTTCCCACCCCCATGCCACTGGCTCCTGTGTCCCCATGAACCTGTTCTCTTCCTCTTCCCTGTTTCCCTCCCCTGTGCTATCCTTTCCAGGACTACCTGCTGCACACTCCTGTCTATTCTCTGCCTGCCCCTCCCTCTATCATCAGGTACCTGCTGCTTCAACACCTTCTTCTGCCCTGCATTGCATCTGCTGCCACCTGGCTACCTCCTTTACTTTCTGCCCCACTGTTGTATCCTCACCATCGTAGTGCCTCCACCATTCCATTCTCTGCAGTTTCCTCCCCACCATTCCTGCTCCTCCAGGCTAGCCAAAACAAAGAATCTGTCCCTATTGTCATTCTCCTTTCAGAGCTACTCCAGCCACCACCTCTGTGACTTATACCTCTGCCCTGCCACTGTTCTTATCTTCCCAGTGCTTAACCACCCTCCAGTAATTGATGCCTGCCCCCAGCAGCTCCTGATTGATAGCCCTCTTGTTTCCCCACCTTGTTTATCCATTCTTTTGCCTGCTGCAACCTCTGGTGATGGCTTCCTCAGGTCCCCTTTCCTTGGTGTTCCTCCCCACTATTGCCATCCCCATCTATCCAGCTCCTTCTCAGCCATCCAAGCTCCTCCATAAATTGTGTCAGCTGCCTCACACCATACACACCCTGCCCTTCTTGCAATCCACAAGAATATGACTGCTCTGTATCCATTACAACTTACCACCTGTCCCTCTTGACTGCCCACAATACCCTCCTCCCTCCCCATGCCTGCTTACTGGCTCACTCCTTAGGGGTAACCCATGATAAGAGCTACTCAGATTGAGTGACTCAATATGAGTCACCCAATTTGAGTGACTGTAGAGGCAGAGAATATGAATGAATAGTGAGGGAATTACAGCGAACTTAAAGGACAGCTATGGATTGAATAGCTAGGCAGATGTATTATGTGAAGGATAGAAGGTGTGTTTGAAGGCTGCTTCCAGCTGGCCATCTAGTGTGGGGGTTAGATGATGATCTGTGACGCTGGTACGGGCTTTGGGACTGGAGTGGTGCTTCTGCTTTTGTGGTTTTCAGTGTTTCTATTTTATTTTTATTTTTTGTTTATTTAGATGTTCTGTTCTGCTGAGATTGTTTCCTCCCACCATTCTCCCTTGTGCACAGGTAGCCCCATATGGTGTAGCCCTCACCTGTGATTTCCTCTTTCCCATGTTATGTCCCCGGAGTTGATTATATTAGTTATGGGGGTGAGGCATAGCCTCACATAGAATGATGTCCTCTGTTGTTTTCTAGAAATTAATGTGAGATTGCTTATTTTGTAGGGTGCTGTGTTGTTCACTGTTCTTATTGCCATCGCAATTTGTAGTTGCTGTTTAGTACAGCGCTCTTTCTGGTGGTGCTGTTATCACTTGGTACCCTCCCGAGCCCTCCATCCTCCTTGAGCTCCTTGCCATATGGTATATTTCTGAGCTATACCTGGTCAGCACTCCTTTAGAGACTCCTCTTCCTGTGTCCTACTATACCCTCCCCAGCGTAGCTTGCTGCCTGCTGTCCTCCTCTGATGCCCTGCAGATGAGACTCAAGATGCTACACTCCTGCTTTTTGCACTCAAGCTTTGGGGTTGCTCATGCTATGGGGTTGCTTGGTTCTCCTTGTAATACAAATAGATCCCAGCCCGCTAGTGGGTGGTCTGAATCATGTCACCATCCCTCCCCATCTTGTGTAGTCCAAGACCTCCTCCTCAGTCAGCTTCCCTACTTCTCCCAGCTCAAGACAAAATCATTTGTTTGCAGTTGCACAGTTTAAATCACATGGAACATATTGCCTCTTTCAATACATGCTACAATATTAAAAGAAACAAACAAACAGCACAGAAAGTACTTCTTTCAGCTCCAGCTGCCGCTACAGGTCTTCATCTCCAACTGAGAGGAAACAATTCAAATGGTTCCTTATCAAGCACATGGGGTTATCCCAGCATCCAGTTGAGGATGAAACACCAGCAGAGAAGGCAGATTGATCCATTCTCAGTTGATGCTGCCCTTGAAATGGCCCATGGAGTAGACTTTAGCCAGTTTGTCAAGACTGAAGAATCCTTGTTGAAGATTGGTGAGACACAGTGAAGGACACGATAAGGTGTTCCTAGTGGCACAATGGCCTATCATGCAGCAAGGTCCTTAATTCAGATGTAGTGTGACATAACTCCAAGTTCCTGGCTGTGGCCAATGAAAAGGACACAGTCCTGGCCATTCATACTTGGTAGCACAAGTCAGGATCTACAATATGCAGTGCCATTTAGCTATTCATTTATCCTGGATTAGATCAGGAATCGGCCCTGACTCCACATCTTCTGCCAGAGAACAGACAGAACACCAGGAGGAAGGAGCTACTGGTATAACTAAAATTCTCTACTGGGACTAAGAACTAGAAATATTGTACTGGGACCTTCAATTTAGGGTAAAAAAGAGTTATTGTGTTTGTCAGAGGTAGTTGAAGTAAATTGTTATCTGTTATCTGTGTTATCTGTGTACTTATCTAGGTGCTTGTCACAGGTGTCAGAAGGGAATTGTTATCTGTGAAATTAACTAAGTGTAGAAAGATTTGCAAATTATGGGAGTGGCTTAGCTAGAAGAAGCCAGGTTAAAACCAGATTTAAACACTGCCCTAGATAGCTTCGCCAGAGAACAGACAGAACACCAGGAGGAAGGAGCTACTGGAATAACTAAAACTTCTCTACTGGGACTATATTGCCTCCTTCCTCCCTCCAACCCCCACCCTAAACCAGTTCTACTTTTATAGGCATAGGATTCAACTGACAACAGGAACTTCCTGTTTGGGAGCATGAAGTGAGTGATCATAAAGCCACCAAAGACTCACCATCCTAGAAGGGCAAGAGAAGCTCCATCCCCCCAGCTGCTGGAGGTCTGACTCTGAGCAAGTAAGGAGACTACTGAGAAATATAGGAACTCTTGTCTTAGAACAGGAAGATCAGGAGATAAAAGGGCACAGAGGCAGTAAGTAAGTAGGGGAAGAAAAAAAAATAAACAAACAGAGGAAAAGAGTAAGTATTCCAAACAACAGTTAGGGGGCCAGAAAAAGACATGATGGGAGTGGTGCAGTGCAGTGGCTGTGGAGCAGCAGTCTTCCGGGAGATGTTCTGGAAGATGCAGTGTTGTCCCATCTGCAGGCACCTCTCTGGGCTGAGGGAGGAGGTTGCTCATCTCCAGGCTGAGTTGACCAGGATTTGTGGGACCTCCTCTCCCACCCAGCAACCACGAGGTCACTGCCGTTGCCTCTGAGGTTGCCAAGAAAGAGGAGCGGTTAGACCACAGTGGGCTCAGTGAGGGTGAGGTAGTGGAACAGAGGTGCATCCCTCCAGTTGTACCTCTCCACAATTTCTATGCCATTCTGGAAAAGTGTGGTTCCTCTAAGGAGACACCCACAGTGGAGACCAGGAGGATGCTGGGAACCTCCATAAAGGAGACCCACAGGAGGGTGGCATGGGACCCCACAGGGAAGGAAACAACTCCTCGTGGGGACTCCATTGTTAGGAAGGTAGAACTGGGGGGAGGAAGGGAGGGAGGTGGCGCCTGCTTGTGCCATGACTTGTGGGACAGGCAGCAAATCCTCAGGATCTACAGAGCAGCTGCACAGGGAGGAGCTGGATGTCATTGTCCACCTAGGGACAAATGACCTGGCTAAGAAAGGGATCAGAGCAGTGCAATAAGAGTTTGTGGAGATGGGAGGGCCTTAGACAAACAGCACACACGGTAACCATTCTCAGAGGTGCTGCCTGTCTATGGCATGGATGAGACTAGGTGCTCTACACCATGGGATTCAATCAGTGGTTGAAAATCTGGTGCAGAGCTCAGGGATTTGGCTTCATTTGGGACTGGGGGTCCACCTGGATACATGCAGGCCTATACTGGCATGATGGCCTGCATCTGTCTAGGATGGGAACCAGGATCCTAGGCGATAGGTTTAAATACTTCATTGGCAAGAATTTAAACTAGCCAAGGGGAGAGGCACTGGAAAGGAGCAGGAAATCCTAGCCCCCCAAAAAATCAGGGTACTAAGTGAGGTAGACACCAAGATAGAGATGTCAATAGGAGAAGTGCTGGGGTAAATGGAGAAAGTGACAAATGCAATAAGGACAGGGATGGGGCAAAAGGGGTAAGGCAATCAAGAAATGGAGGTTAATGAGTACCAACACCCATAGTTTGGACAACAAGCCCCTGAACTGGTGGCCTTGATGGAAGAGGGATGCCTGGATATCGAAGCAGTCACAGAAGCATGGTACACAGAGAACCATGACTGGGATGTTAACATACCAGGGACACAACCTACAGGAGAGACAGGGAAGGCAGAAGAGGGGGAGTAGATCTCATGTAAGGGACGGATATAACAACTGAACAAAAGAGTAAACAGGGAGGAGAGGAGGCACTGTGGTTCACCTTAGAGACTAGAAATGGCACTACAATCCTCACAGGGTTGTATACAGACCCCCATGTCAGGGGGAGGGAATGGACAGGATATAATAGAAGGCATACTAAGGATGGCAGAGAAAGGGAGATACTGTTGATGGGGACCTTAATATGCCAGATGTTAACTCTAGCACCTTTGCAGCAGCCACATCCAAAAGCAGGGTCATTCTTGATGCCCTTCAGGCGGCATGCCTCAGACAGCTAGTTTTGGAACCTATTCATGAAGGAGCAATCTTAGACTTCGTACACTCAAATGGGGACAGTGAGAGGGTCTCAGATCTAGAAGTGGGTAGCAATTTGGGAACAAGTGACCACCAAACAGTGTGGTTCATGATAAACTCAGCTACAGAGTCAAGCCATACAAAAGTGAGGGTTCTGGACTTCAGGAGGGCTGACTTTGGCAAGATGGGAGAGTGCCTTAAAAAGCACTAGCAAAGAGGCTAGAAGGAGGGTGGAGCAACAATGGGGAAATATCAAACTGCCATCACAGAGGCAACAAGCCTTTGTGTGAAGCAAATAAACTAATCAAAATGAAAGAAAAGCCACTATGGTTCTTAAAAGAAGTGGGTGAAGGTTAGGGAGAAAAAGATAGCATTTAGGAAGTAGAAGGAAACACAGAAGGAGCAGGACAGAGAACTGTACCAGTTAAGGCAGAAGGAAGCAGGGAGGAAAGTCAGAATAGAAAGGCCCAAACTGAGGAAAAGATAGCCAACTCAGTTAAGAAGGGGATAAAACATTTTATAGGTATATCAGGGAGTGTAGAAAGACAAAGGAGGGATAGTGAGGCTGAATAGAATGGATGGTGGGTGGGCAGAGTGACAGTGATAAAGCAGGGATACTGAATGAATACTTCTGTTCAGTATTCACAAAACAAGAAGTGGGGAGGTGCCTAATCCAATTAACAGAAGTACTCTGGAGAAAGGGGTCGATCCCAGTCCTTTCACAGAAGAAAGGGTTCTGAAAGAACTCCTAAAACTGAAGGTGGACAAAGCAATGGGGCCAGATAGAATTCACTCCAGAATTCTAAAAGAATTAAGCAGAGAACTAGTGACACCACTGACTACCCTTTATAATAAATCATGGGAGGATGGTGTGGTAGCTGTGGACTGGAAGAAGGCTGATGTGATTCCCCTTCACAAACGTGGGAGCAAGACAGAGGCAGGAAACTAAAGACTGTCAGTTTGACCTCCTCTGGTAGGGAAAGTGATGGAATCACTTTGAAGGAAAGAATTGTTGAGTACCTAGGGGCCAGTGGGGCACAGGACCCAAGGCAGCATGGGTTCACAGCGGAAGGTCATGTCAGATGAATCTAATAGATTTCTTTGACTGGGTGACCAAAGTAGTAGACCAGGGAGGGGCTATGGACATGGTCTACCTAGACTTTAGCAAGGCATTTTACACAGTCCCACACAAAAGATTAGTAGTCAAATTAACCAGCCTTGGAGTGGGTCCCAGGGTGGTAGCCTGGGCAAAACATTGACTGAATAACAGGACACAGAAGGTAATTGTAAATGGAGTCCACTCTGAAGAAAGAGGGGTTACTAGTGGGTACCGCAGGGTTCAGTACTGGGTCCAGTCCTTTTAATGTCTTTATAAGAGACATTGCAGAGGGACTGGAAGGAAAAGTATGCCTCTTGCAGATGACACAAAGATCTGCAACAGGGTTGATACACAAGGAGGCGTGGAAAGGATGAGAAGGGACTTGGCAAGGTTGGAGGAATGGTCAGAAGTATGGCAGCTTGGATTCAATGCAAAGAAGTGCAAGTAATACACCTGGGAAACAAAACCCAGGGAAGATTACACAATGGGGGAGGTAGTAACACCAACAAAATGGAAAGGGACCTGGGGTAATCATATCAGATGACCTTAAGGTTGGCAAGCAATGTGAGAAGGCGGTAGGGAGGGCTGGGGATACTGGGATGTATAGGGAGAGGCATCACCAGCAGAAAACAGGAAGTTGTTATCCCCTGTACAGACAGTTGGTGAGACCCCATCTGGAGTACTGCATCCAGTTCTGGAGACCCCATCTCTGCAAGGACATAGGCAGGATGGAGGCAGTTCAGAGGAGGGCAACTAAAATGGTGCGGGGTCTGTAGGAGAAGCCATGCGAGGAGAGACTAAAGGAGCTTAATATGTATACCCTTGAGGAAAGGAGGAGAGGGGGACATGATAGAAACATTTAAATACCTCAGTGGAATCAACAAAGTCCAAGAGGGTAGCATCTTTCAGAAAAAGAGATGTGCAAGAACAAGGTGACACAATTTGAAGATAGAGGGGGCGGCTCAGGGGCAATGTGGGAAGTATTTTTCACAGAGAGGGTGGTGGATGCATGGAGCAGCCTTCCTGAGGAGGTTGTGGGTCTAAAACTGTGGGAGAATTCAAGAATGCATGGGACAGACATAAGGCATTTTTGTGGGGGTAGGAAGAAATAGGCTGTTGGTTAAATAGGATCTGCAGCTTATCCTCTAGGTTGGGAAATGGGCAGACTAGGTGGGCCAAGCAGTCTTTCTATGTTTCTATGATTCTATCTCAGAAGAATTTGGTGATAGTGCTAATAACAAAACTACAAGAAGACCAAGGCCTTGCTTATGTCCAGTCCCCACAACAAAAATAAGCACCAACCCACATCATCTCCAACTCATGCAGTGAGCCACTGGAACAAGTTCACTTGTTCAAGCATCTGAGGATCATAATAGATGATACCCTCATGTTTGCACACCATATTGACTCTGGTCAAGACAGTCAATACTGAGATTGGTGTCCTGTACAGGCACAGACAATACCTCTCCCGGCGCCTCCACCTCTCAATCCTCAGCTCAATTACATCTGTTATTAACTATGGACTAGTGGTCTATGGAGCTGCAATGGATACAGCACTAAAAGGGTTCAGACTTCTCTCAACAAAGCCTGCAAACTCACCCTGGATGCTGAGCATGGCACTCACACTTGTACTCTGTATGAACGTGCAAACTGGCTGTCATTAAGAAACAGGGTCAAATTCCAGACTTGCATCCTAGGAAAGAAGGCTCTGTTGGGTAAAACAACACCTTGTGTTAGGCAATTTGATCAAGGTGGCCAACCTGTTACAGGTCACCAGAGGGAGGACTAGATGGGCCTTGGTGATCCCTCCCATCGCATCTCACTTGGGCAACATGCATTTTCCTACTGGGTCCCCCTATGGATGAATGAACTTCCTGGGAACCTCTTGGCCACTAATTGTCTGGCACTATTCAAAACTGACCTCAAACAGCACCTAATAACACTCTCTAAGTGCACCTGCCCCTGAGTCCAGCCAAACTGCTCTCTCTGCCCCCCAGCAAGCAATAGGCAGGCCTCAGATATCACCTCCCTTTGTCCCATGTCATGACTTGCCCCACAATCAGTTTGTGTCATGCTCCTTTGGCACCTGCCACCCTTCCCCAACTCACAGTCCAGTGAGTTTCCCAAACAGTTACTACTAATGCTGGCTGCCTGACAATGCCCCCCTCACCCCATCATTTTACTCCAGCATGTCCTCTCCGCTAGCCTCCTCTCACCCCACCACTTCTCCTTATGCCTTATTCCCCACCCTCTCACCTCCACCGCACACTACTCTCTCTCTCTCATACCTCCCTTCTTCACCCTCTGCCAGCTATCCCTGTCCCTCTGAACTACTGACAAGGCACTTTGTGGTTGCGTACCCCACCCTCATAATGTGTTTTTCTTGTTATTTAACTTGTACCTATGTTTTGAGTTATTCTGTAAGTTTTGAATCCAATCTGTATTGTTCATTGTATTGTACCTTTGCTTTCTCCTACTGTACTTTGTTTGCAATCTATGATGTGGAACCTTTGTAAAGAGCTTGTGCTCAAAGGTTTTTTTTCCGAATAACTAAATAAATAAATAAAATAAAGAAATGAAGAATTAATTACCATAAGCTAACAAATTATTTCCTGCATATGTATTGGTCTTTAGCTTAGTAACTGATATAGTAAATCAATTCATTGATTTTGTTTTGAATCTCATTAAATAAATATGCTATATTGTGCATGTTTTACTCCATGAATCTTTCCTCCTGAGATAAACTATCAATACCATGTAGCATGGGCTGTATTACATTTTGAGATTGTTTACTATTGAAATACTTCATGTGATGCTTAATTTTTGCTAAATCAGCTCTGTTCTAGATTGACAATTCCAAGCCAAATAGACCTGTAACATTACCTATAATTTCTGCTAGGCATGTGATGCCCAACCTCTGTTTAGGGTGTGTGGAGTGAAACACCCTCTGTGTTCAGTAGAATGTTTCCCAACTACAGGGTTGTGTGCATGTGTTTGATAGGCTGCAAGAGATCTAGTAACATGGTTGCATAGAATCTGGATACATTTGGACTGGTATAATGGCTAAATTCATCCATGTTCCAGTATGTAAGATTAAAATCAATAGGAACATGTATAAATTGAACATTATTAATAAGTGTCCCAGGAATGGAAGTTGCTGCCTGGCCACTGGTGGACCTGGTTCCATCATTCAGCATTATAATGGTTCATCTAATGAGGCTGGTATGGATGTAAGAAAAGAGCAGCAGTTGCAATTGATTGGGTTAAAACAATCATGGAGCTAGCCGACCCAGAGGCACTGAGGGTTGAGGCACTGGATGCCTTACCTCAAGCTATGTCAGTGACCTGGGTTCTGGAACAACCTCAGATTGTAGGGGTGCGAGCATGTGGGGAGGGAGGAGCAGGACTGAGAAAGTTGGCAGTCAGCTCTCCTCTTTGGGAGTGGTGGAGGTGCGTTGTCACCCCCAGTAGTTCTGCTCCCAATGGGTGAGATCCAGTGGGTAGCATAGGAGGAAGGCGGCATCATTATGGGTGGGTGGAAGGGGCTGAGCTGGTGCCACGGTGTGCATGCGCATCCATACAGACACACATGACCATGTGCCAGGGCCTCAGGCCAGGAACGGAGAAAACCTACAAAAATATAACAAAAAATATATATATACTGTATATATAACAATCATGGAGCATGGTGGTATTATAATATTGGCTACAAATGTCTAGCCCCAATGTTGCCATAATGTTGTATGGTCCTGTATGACATTGATTAACTTGGCATATACTCAGAGTCCCATTGAGGCAGATGCGGGCATTAGGCCAACCTTGAAAGGCTCCTTTGGTAAGGCAGGCCACTGGGTGGCAGTATTCAGAAGAATTACCAGTCCTCCATTCAGTTTGCATGGTGGAATTGTCAGAAAGAGATCACCATGGCATTAAGATGGGCATCCTTTCCATCATGCACAGTCACATGGGTAAATGGAAGGTGGATGGTCACATCCACATTGAGAGATGCAGAGACATGGACCATAGGATGTACAGGATCAAGGTGATGAAGGGGTAGCTGAAGATTTTTCAGGGCTGGTTCCAGACCACTTGATAAGGTACATAGTAGAATGTAGGTGGCAAGCAGTGACATTCTGAAAACAAAACAAGGATAGGTAAAATATAGACCCTCCCCACCTGGAATAAGGAACACTAATCACCTTTGTATAGTTTCAGTTGATTGGTATGGTACCACTTGTCAAGGAGTTTCTTATGGTCTGTCAACCGCACTTAATAAACAGCAGGGCTCAATATGTTCACAATGTGGTAGAGACCAGCCCACTTGATTGACAGAGTATGAGCTGGTGTGGCAAACTGAGTACCGTGACTTGGTCCCCACCTACCAATCAACTTTTTGACATCTTTGTCAAACTACATTTTGACTTCTGCTGGGCCTTGCCCAGGTTTTGATCAGTGAAACAATGAGTTTGGATTAAATTGTCCTTCAGCTGTTCGACATACAGTAAGTGTCAGCCAACACTCTGTCCATGATTGGGGTGTTGAGGTCTATCCATAAGTATTCCAGCAGTCTCATCTGGTGGCCTGTCATAACCTCAAAGGGTGCGCATTGGGTTGCTGCAGCAGGGGTAGCTCTGATTGTCATTAGGAGTAAGGGGAACAGAGTGTCCCAATTTTGGCATTTTCATTTGCAAACTTATACAACATCAACTTAATTTACCTGTTGGCCAACTCTACTTATCTAGAAAGCTTGGGATCATAACCTCCTCTAATGACTATCACTTGATGTGTGGAAGACTTCTGTGTGGGTGGCATTTTGGGCAAAGCAAAATTAATGTGCAAAAAACTGTATAGTTTATGCAGTTAATTACCAATGAAAACACAATTTAATAGGCCTTAAAAGGCAAACACACACAATCCAAGATCCTTCATATTACAATAATTAGTGTGGAACTGTAATATTATAATTCATAAACATATGCATTTACTGATCACCACATTATATAGGACCCCAGTCAGACCTACTCCATGTCATGTTTTGTTGTGTGTGTGTGTGTGTGTGTGTGTGTGTGTGTGTGTGTGTGTGTGTGTAACAGCACAGACCAGATCCTCCCAATTCTGAAAACTCTTCCTAGAGTTTTTTTTTTTTAAGATTTTCTGTTGGTTGATTTTTATGTGTTGCAATCAGCAGTTCATGTTAAAATAGTTTTTACTTGACACAACTTCTTTTCATCCTCCAGTGTTGATCCTACTGTATATTTTGTTTCAGACTTCATTTAGGAAGAGTATTTCATTTTATTTTCATCATTTTAAAGAAGCAAATCAGATATCACATATTTAAATCACACAGATATATTGTGTTTAGCCACTTATTCAATCAAAGTACACAAGCAACAAGTCCCTCTCGTATTTCATCAGTAGCAGTCAACCCCCACCATCATTCCTTTTTTATTTGCAGTCTGAGATCATCTGCTCAACTGCACCAGGTCCCCCCACCAGCCACAGTCAGATTGGCCCGCTAGAACACCTGATAAGCTGCTGGGTGCCTGGTCACCTTCAAAATTCTAATGTTCTTTGTGTGTATTATCTGTTTTCTATTAAGTATATTGCAAACTTTGAAATACCCTCCCCAGACAGGATGATTAGCAAGCAATTGCATAATGAAGAGTGGCAGTCTGAACAAGAAAATAATGACCCACCAACAACATAGATGCATTACAACTAAAGTACACTGTAATACAAAGGTTAATGTTAGCATAAAATTATATAGTTTAATAGTTAAAAGGCATTTGTTAAAATACATGTTGTGTGTCTATTTTGTGCCTCTGAAATATATTTGGCCAAGCAGGCTAGCCATATACTATATAGTTTGTGGTTCAGCATAAAATATGGGCCAAGGCTACCATGACACTGCAGATTTCAATCCCTGACACTGAGCCAGAACTGAACTCACATATAGATTTAAGTCAACTCAACAGCAGATGAGTTGCTCCCCAAACAAGAACAGGTCAGGCAGGAACAATGTATCAATGGAAAAGCAAGCATTTGTCAATGCTAAGTGTTTGACCCTGGTATTTCAGTCAAGGCATAAAGAGTTGGCTTGGCAGGGTTAGAAATAAGAGTTCTGATTGATGGGAACACAAATAGCCCCTAGGTGTTGATGCTTCCCTCATCACCAGCAGCTACAAGGCCAACAAAGAGGTTATACCTCAGGTAAGCCTCTAAATGCACTTTTCAGATATAGGAAAATACACTGTTCTGCTGGCCAGTCTTTCTCAATGGTGTTGCTGTACCTCTGCCCTTTTAGTGTGCATGAAACTGTTCTTGATGTGTGGACCTGTCAGGATGTGAGAAATAGCAGCAGCATAGCCAGGGATGTCTGCTTGTTACAGCACCAGGAGAAGGGGCAATGGTGCAAGCAGGCTGTGTAGATGCTCCAGCAAGACTTAGAAGTGCACCTAAATTTCAGTCCATGGGGTCTTTAGATTGTCACAAGAACAATGGGAGGCTCAGATAAAGTATGATCTGGGAACATCAAGTCATTAGTGCATGCACTGCCATAATACAGCTAGTAGATATCAATCAGTACAGCCGGTGTCTGAGCCACATCAATACCAAATTTCAAGTATCATATAGCAAAATATATAAAACACACACACACACACACACACACAATTTAAAGACTACAAGATATGCAGTAAAACTAGGATCTACCTCTTCAATATTTCTGACCTCTGGAGAGTACCAGTTGAAAATGTTCTCCAAAAGCTAGTATTTAGGATTCTTGTACTAATCCCAATACTGCATTGTGGTCCGCTTTTCTTAATTAACTCCTTCCATTCAGGCACCATTTGTGTTTTGCCACCAACCAACTTCAAGTATAACTCCAAAGACAAAGGCACCCTGCCCCCCAGGCCCCCAGACCATTTATATTTTTGGACCTAGCCCACAATAGCAAAACCAACAGCAAATGGGGCACATGTCATGCACAGAAACTCAAACTACTGTTGTTTACCCTACTCAAAACAATCTGCCAAAAGAGAACAGTTTCACAAACTGGGAGGAAGGATGGTTCCTGTTGGAATTACAGAGCAGTATGCCCAAGCTCGCCCCAGTAGCTCTGAAGTAAGCCCGATAAGCAATGCATCACTGCCACTGATTTAGTGGGAAGGGGACTAAAGAGGACCTCAAGGGCCTCCATAGCTCATAAAGTATAGTTTCTGTATTGCAGAAACCATTTCCGTTTGGTTAGCAGCTACTGTGTATTACAGTGTCACAATGTAAATATAGTCCATGTACCCCACAACAAAATTGTCTGCCCTTAAACTGAAAAAGGAACACAAATCCAGCAAACACTTACCTGTTTCCCTCAATAGAAATCTTTCTCAGAAATTTTTCAAAGCTGTTGTCAAATGAAGGACTGACTGGAATCACATTGCTTTGCAATCTGTAGACAAGGAAAGAGGTTATTCAAACAAAGAATTTAATGAGATGAGGACTGATCAATAGCCAGCCACCGTGCCTGCTCCTTCTCCTCTTCAGTTTTGAAATAGAACACCTTATCCTCCTTTAATTTGTTTAAAACTTACTGTTAGGAAATGTTTGACAGTGGCTTTTTACAGCCAATTTGAATGCAGAGTTTCACCATGACATGCCTGCCCACTGATATGCCTGATAGTACCCTTTATCTGCATTGAAAACAAGATCAAGTTACTGGGTACAAAGCCAATAGGCTCAAGAGGCAAGATGAACTGCACTTGTTGCCTCACAGGCAGTGCTGCCTCAGATGTGAGGACAGGAACAAAGTTCCTCATGCCATCAGAGTGGAAAATGATCTTTTGTATGCTCTCCGATGGCACCATTGAGCAGTCCCTGATTGATCCACTGTTTTGTGTACTGCTTCAGCACTGAGCAGCTACTCTGTGGTTGCTGCAGCTACACAGTTGCGCACCTTAGTGGGAACACAGATGGTAGGCTATGTGGAATTTCTGTCTAACTCCCAACAACTCCAAACATTCCTGCATAAATTCTCCAGTGAAGCTTGTTCCCTTATCCGAGTCCAACTTGAGAGGTAGGTCCATCTGGTAAATACCTGTTCTACCAGGATTTTAACAGTGGCTTTTGTGGTGATCTTTCTGCAAGGAGGCTTCAACTCATCACAAGTGCATACTTGTTACCCTACTGATCTTGTCCAAAGTCCCACTGGAATCAATCTGTATGACATTCCAGGGACTGGATTGCCTCTGTTGGTGTAGGTTAGCATTTTTCTTACCAGGAATAGGATTATTCCGGTCACAGATGATAAAATTTTCCACATAGTGTTGGACATCTGTTGGCTGACCAGGCCACCAACCCACGGTTTTCATCTCTGTATAATTTTGTCTACACCTTGGTGTCCACACATGGATGTGTCATATACCTGGTAGATGAACTCTGATCTGAGCTCCTTGAGGACCACCAACAATTTTTTATTGTCAGATTAGTATAAGACTAACTTCTGGCCTACATAGAGCAGAAGATTTTCAGAATGTCTCCAGAAGGAATTATTCCCAGACATTTATTTTTCTGTCACTTTGGGAGGTATCATTTACCTCTTTCATCTCAAGATCTACTATTTGTGCTGTGGCCAGATCCAGTAGGACCACTCTGGTCCTCTTCTTGTGCAGCCACTGGGTGAGATCAGTTTGGGGTTGTATCACCCATACCCCCCAAGTGCCTGCCTTGGCCAAGGTATCTGCTTGATCATTGTACTCATGGTATGGGTCAGACTTTGAGTGAGCTTTGACCTTGTGGATGTATAACTTGAAGATAAAGTGCTCAGCTAGGCTGTCAATGTACCTGAATAGGTCTCTGTATTTAACAGGAGTTCCTTCTGTGGAAGCATAATTGACCATGCCCAGGAAGTGCCTAACAGTGGAGACACTAATAGTCAGAGGCAATCCTGGATACCTTGGACCTTGTCCAGGCTGGACTCCTGCCTTCTGCAGTAATGCACAGGCCTAAAAGGTTCTGAGAGATAAACTTGTACCTTTGTAGGGCTGCTCTTGAGGCCTGTCTGGTGCAAAATGCAAGGAGCTCCTCTAGGAGCCTCAGATGTTTCTTGTGGCCTGCAGTGGCCAAATGAAGATCATCCACATACTACAAGAGGCAGTCAGGGAGGAAAAACCTTATATGACATCCCTCATGTGGATGTGGAAAGGAGTGGCTGTTGTGAAAACCCTGGGAGAGGCAGGTCTACGTGTACAGATGCCCTTCAAAGGTAAGTCAAACTTGTATTGGCTCTCGGAGCCAATGGCAATTGCCAAACCCATTGGAAATATCCAGGATGCTGAACCACTTGTGTTGAGATTTGAGGAGCTTGAGTACATCCATCGCAGATGTCACGGTAGGAGCTCAACTTATGATTGCTTGATTTAGCTTCCTATAGTCAATGGTCAACCTCCAACTGTTGAACTGTTGAAGTTTTCAGAGCCAAATCAGAGAGTTGAATGTAGAGATGCAGGGCCTAATGACCCATTGTTTCAGGAGGGATTCTACTGTGGCCCTAAGAGAAGGATTGCCTCTTATGGAAAGGGTATTGCCTTTGGTGTGGTGGGTTCCACCAGTAACCCATATAAGGGCGTTCATTCTGCCACAATCATGTTTGTTTTTAGTAAAGGCATCCAGGTGTTTTCTAAACTAGACCTCAATGTGGCAAAGAGAGGGTGTTGCAGGAACATGAGGATGATGTCATAGTCCACATCATTGACCTTCACTGCTGCTACAACATATGAATCAGAAATAAGGAGCAGGTGGCCAAGACAGGTGCCTGGAGTAGTAACCTGCTAAGTCCACCATGCACCCATACCAAGAGAGAAAATCTATACCTAGGATGCTCTGATGATGATTGAGAATCATGAGGTTAAAGTGATGTTGCACTTCTAGGGTACCAATGGTGATGGTAATTGGTTTGGATGGTCCCCTTGAAGGTTTGGGTGGAAATGGCCTTCCTGTTGACCAGCGAGAGTTTTGGGGATTATCCTGATGCAGCACTGAAACAGCAGCACCTGTGTCCAGAAGTAGTTCAATGGCGGCCCCCAACCAGCACTTCTACACATGGGATTCCAGAATCATTGGTAACCAGAGAAGTGAATATTGAGACAGGGCCTGACACCATCAGTTTGATGCCTCATGATTTTGCAAGGCATCATAAAGTGTTGGATCCATCTCCTGAAGCACCTGTGCTACTTTGAAATATGGTGATTTTGATTGCCCACCCCATTGGAATCTTGTTATGTAGGAGAAGTGGGACCAGCTCAAAAGATGGCTGTCACGTCTCTTGTGGGATGGGATGTAGTCAATTTGATTTTGGACCTGTATGCCCAAAGTTGGTCTACCTCAGCTTACAACTCCTTGTACAAAGGTCTGGACCGCTGTTTCCATCCATTACTTCCCTTTGTATCCAATTGGTTCAACTTTGGTCAATATTTCTGTTTTTATATCCCCTTGCTTTTGGTAGAAGGATCTGTCTTGAGAGTCTTTTGATTTCCCTTCACCTCATACTGACTAGAGGAACATGTGCCATGTTGCACAGTGGCTATTTTGGCCTTAATGCCCAAACCAAGGTCCTTCGCATGGATCTGGTAACCCCTATACCGCTCCATGGTTTTGTGTAGGTGGTCCTATTTAGGAAATACAGTGGCTTCCACCTTTTTGAGGATGGGTGGCTGGAGGTTTTAGAAACAAGCATTTGTACTTGATCGACTCCTTGTCTGGATGCTTACCAGCCAAATATTTATCAGTGCAGTACGTGAGCCACAACAGCCTCTCATATTGGGCTGGGTTTCTTTAACATGCTGCTTCACCTGGGTTGCTAGCATTACACCGACCATGTTGGGGTTGTGCATCACCAAGAGGTTAGCCATGATTCTGTTAAAGGGCTTTGACGTCATTACTATTACGTATGTCTTCCGCAACTTCTCCCACAGCGTGAGATCCACGGTTTGCTTTAAAGCCGGACTTAGTACTCAGCTGAGAGGCTGAGCATTTGGCAGTGGTTCTGCAATTTTTTCAAATGCAACTAATGTTGTCCGCAATGTTCTGGATGGCTTGCATGGACTGTAGGGCATTGGGGCCCATTTCCTCCAACAATGGTTTTAGCTAGCGCCTCTTTCACAGCATTGGCCATGCCCTGAAGGAGCATCTGTTTCTCCGTATCCTTCTTCAGCGTATCACTGATTGCATGTTTCAGCACTTTGGCTTGTTGGCTTGTGAATCGGAGATCCCAGCTTTTGTGATCACCTTCTGAATCAGCATTTTCTCCTCTTCCTTGTCTTTCTTATTCAATGCTGCTACCAGTGGGTGATGTCTCAACCCTGTAGAGTTCAAAGGGTGCCATATCATTGTTGTCATCATCCTCAAATGATGACAATGTGATAGGTTGGGCAAACAGCATAGCTTTCACATAACCTCTCAGTATTGCCAACTGCTGATGTAACTTTATTATCTTAATTCTACACATCGAAGTGATACACACTGCCTTTAACCTATACGCACTAACGTAATCCTGCAAAACTCTGTACACGGCACTCACATCATCATTTTCTATGCTCCTTTTCCAGTGAATTTTGACATTTCTCAAACACTTACTCCAACACTTTTCATACTCACTCCTCAGTGAATTTTTTTTTTTTTTTTAGTTGTTTAACCAGGAGTAGCACACTAAGCTGAAAGCTTTTTACAGGAGTGACCTGGGAGCACAGGGAAGTTAAGTGACTTGCTTAGGGTCACACAGTATGCAAGTGGAAGCTTAATTCAAACCCAGCTCTGGTTTGCTGGATGTCACCAGATTTGCAGCTCAGAGCCTTAAACCACTGTGTTATACTGCCTCCCTCGTTCATCATCATTCATACTTGTAAGCAAATCATTCAACTGTTACACATGCTTCTTATTCTGCTGTAACCTCTCATTCTCTTCTTTCAACCTAACAATTTCTTTATCTTTTCCTGTGCCACGTGTTGAAGTTCATTCTGATTCTCATTCTTAAGCTTTTCAATTTCGGTCCAAGTCTTTTCGCTGATAACGCTTCCCTGGATTTGGAGCCTAACTCTTTCTCAAAGCCAGAACTTCAGATTCCATTGCTTGGAATAAAGCATACAGGGTAGTAACCAAAACACCTTTTTGGTCATGTTTCTTGGCTGCAGACTTTGCCTCCATGTACAGTTTGCCAACATACTGTACCCAGAGTAGACTGTGATTCATGTCCATTGCTAAATCATTTTAACCTCCATGGGAAGTCATAAAGTTTAAAAATCTAATTTGACATCAGTATTAATGGCCATTTTGGAGGTTCCCTTTACTGAACTAATGGAAGGTTCAAGGCTTACAGGTTCACCTTGACCCAAACAGCTAGACAGCGCCACGTTCTGGTGCAGAGGTCCTACTAGACTGATTTTAAAAGTTGTACAAGAGGCAGAGGTTTTAATGCTTTGTGATCCCTAACTCATTCGCCTGGGTATCTATTGGTGTACTGGTTCAGTTAAGTCCAAGTAGGTCCTGCCATGGTCACCAATTTGTTAGCTAGCAAGAATCTAGACCTGTTGACAAAACATGCGCAGAAGCCCAGATATCACAGTAAGAAGTTTATTCAAAACATGAACAAAAACAGCGTACATGCTGGGAGTTCTTAAACCTCTGAACACCATGGTGTTGTCATGCAAACTCAGTAAAAGATAGTTCTACAGATGTTCTTATACCACAGAAAAGAAAGTGTGTCACTAGGTAACAGATTCTTCCAAAAAGTCAGAAAAGCAGAATACAGCAATTCTGTTGGTTGACAGTTAGCACCTACAGTAGGACAGTTAGAGCATTACTTGTTCTGCACGTACACACAGATAAGAGTAAACATGACTAAGGCTACTTTTGGATAACAATACAATGATTCATAAAATACACTAACTACTACAGTATGAGGAAAAGCTGTAGTTGGTGCATAACCACTACCAAATAATCATACTGGATAAGTAGTAGTAGTAAAACAACTTTATTGATACAGGCAATGTTCTACTATAGGGCCGAGGGCCCTGTTTTCATAACAATCCAGTGAGTACAAAGATCAGTTACAATAAAATGTACCATATAAAATTGCAAAATCATTAACAACACAAGGGCGATATAGGACATTGCACAATGATTTACAGATTCAGAACTTTGAACAGGATAGTCAGATATGCCATTACTACAAATAGTTCCATTAAGATCTGCAGATGTACAGTTTAGGCTTTATGAATTGCTTAAATACATTAATAGATAAAGACAGATCCTTCAACTGGCTGGAAGGATATTCCAGGCCCTCACTACATGATATTTGAAGGACATTTCCCCAAAGCTATTTTTACCGTAGGTTCCTAAGTATATAATAACAAGTGTAAGTAAGTGCAAATGTACTGTCCCTTATGCTATCATAATGTATATAATAGCATGCATGGGAGTATACGGGTGTCCAGGTCTACAGTTTTCATCAGAGGACCATGGGATTCCCTTGACAGAGATATTCACCTTACTGTCCTTAGCAATACTTTACTCTGATAATGGAGTTTGCCCCTCAGCGGGCAGACCATGTTGTTCTGGTGCACCCTCTCCTTTAGGGAATGGTTGTGCTAAGAAGGGAGGGGGAAGGAAGGGGAGGGCTAAGGGACAGAACAACGGAAGGTAGCAGGAAGGGAGGGAGAAGGGAGCTTCATAAGGGACAGCACAAGGGGCCTCAGCAACTTTTGCAGGAGTTTTGATCTGCAAAGAAACTGCAGCACGTCAGATTGGTATCTTGTTTGAGCAAGATGTTTGTGCATTAGAAATCAGGTAAGAAACAAACAGCATTGTTTAGCCATGAGGCAGCAATTTAAAAAAACAGAAAAAGATTTTTGATTTGCCATCAGAACAAGTTTCATGGCTGCTCCTGTTTTTTAATATAGAAGAAGAGTACTAAACATGAATGCTGCTTCTGAGTGAATGCTGTTGTTGGGTATGGTAGGATAAGTGATTTAAGGATGCGTTGTTGTGTTATAGGGCTCCATATAAGGGGCTCGAGTAAAATGTGAAATTTGATGTTAGTTAGTTAGAAGCAGAGTTTTGAACTTTTACTGTGTGGGTCTTTCTGGCCTTCAAATCGCGAGGCGATTGGTTTTAAATGGGGAGGTTTGTGGCAAAGCGCGTTGGGCCAAGGGAAGGGCTTTTCAGTTTAAAAGCTGGGTTAAAAGAACCTGATTGTTTAGGAGGCTGGTTTGACTAAGGACTCCACAGGGGCCTTGAAATTAATGGTGGACTGGAACTGGTGCTAGGCTCAATCATTGTATTAACATAGCACTCTAAGGGCCGTGCAGAGGTGAAAAGACAGTGTTGAAGTCAAAAAAAGTTTGTTTTAAAGCATGGTAAACTGCTGCATATTCCAGGTTTGTGTGCACCTGTGTTGTATTTTTGAGCATGAGGTACAGTCGGCGGGGAGCAGGCTGGTAACAGTAGAGCTTGAGGTTATTGGCACGAGCAGCAATAGTGGTGTCATGAAGCGAGGCATATGGCGGTATCGATCGTATGAAGTAAGAGGTGACTTTAACGTGTGGTTACAGGCTCTGTGGTGAATATAAGGGTGCAGGGCGCTGAAGTACAGAGGTTTGTGCAGTTGGTTTTGGGCAGTGGCGACGATTCGGAGCAGAGAACAGAGAAAATGTGTTAAGGGCCTGGCCGAGGATGGCCCCAGAAGCAAGGGAGTTGTAAAAGGAGAAACCAGGAGGTAATGGCCGGGAAAAGAGGCGGGGATTGTAGAAAGCAGGGTACCCTGGGGCATGCAGCTGGTGGCCCGATGGGGCTTGGAGCACCGAGAAGAGAAGACACATGTGGGAGACCCGAGCAGTGGGGCCCTAGCAGAATATCGAGCAAGGGCGGATGCGGGCGGCCACGTGGGCATGATGTCTCACGCAGCATGTAGGCCACGATGGAAGGTAGCGAGCTTGAGAGGATGGGGACCTAGATGTCAGCAAGGAGAGGAAGGCATGGTAGGGGAGACCGGGAGAGTTCAGAAAGAGGGGCCTGCAAGGAGTAGGCCGTGAGGCATACGGAATGACGCCACATGCCACAGGACCACGCGGTCCAGGACACAGGTTGCTTGGGAAAACAGCAGGCAGGTGAGGACTCCCAACCAAAGGGGAGCCTGGACAACGCACTGGGGGAAGGTATAGCAAGGGGGCAGGACCAGAGCTGCAGGGAAGAAAGGGATGGAAACAAGGAAGGCGGCGGTGACAGCCGCAAGGGCAGGAAGCCAAGGGGCAGGGCCTGCAAGCGGGAGATTGGGATCAGCTTGGGAGCCAAAAAGCACGGGCCGAGGGGGGACAAGGCCGAAAGATAGGCTGGGAAGGGCATCACGAGGAGGTGGACAGGGATTTTGGAACCACTTGCTGGCCAGTAGCCAGCCAAGGCCTGTGGGACCCAGGACCTCATGGGAGACATCCACGTGGTGAAAGGGTCCACAGAGAATATGGGCCCGTGTTGGGAGATGTAACGACCTGCCAGGCAGGATGGGGTCCTTCACGGTTGGCCCTGGTCTGTGTTGACATGATGGGTGGTGCGACGGACAGGAGAAAGACTTACAGGGAGGTACAGATATCGAATAACCCTGTTTTTTCATTTTCCTATAGTTGTATTCACAGAACAAAAGATAAGATGGACATGGCTCCCAAGAAGAGCAGGCCATCGAAGGACGATGCCTACAAGGCTATAATTGACCTGGCAGAAAAAACAGACAAAATGTGGGAACTGGTGGAGGGGAGGAACTGGGGAGGTCTGGGAAGAAGAAAAAAGCGGAGTGGGAAAAGGTGGCAAGGGAAGAGGCCAGCTGAAGGTCTACACAGTCCCACTGGGGTAGCACCGGTGATAGTGGGCCCACCAAGGCAGTCGATCCAGTAACCACGTGGCCAGTGGACCCGTGACGCCAGTACACACCCCAGATCAAAGGGGAACCTCCCTAGCGGAACCCGGACGAAGCCCAGAACAGGATGTCTGGCCTGCAGACCCCAGTAGCTCACCCTCCACCTCCACCTCAATCACAGGAAAGCAAGGGGACCTTTGGAGGACTCCAGGCAGCTCGGCCAGGAAAGGGTTAAGGTAACACATCCAACGAGTGGGTGATAGTATAAAAGAATATATAGGGCAAATTGTGGTGGCACTGGGGACAGGAGGGCTGGGGCAGATGGAATCTGCTCTGGAGATTAGGACAGGAAAAGAGGTACCAGGAGATACTGTAAAGGAGTGGAAAGAGAGGAGAAGGTACAAGAGAGGTAGGTGCACCTGGGATGAGAATAGGTGAACATGTGCCATTGGCTACGAAGGAAAAAATATGGAAAGGGGAATATGTGGATATATTTGCTTTGGTGAGCCGAGCGGCGGCCAAATATGAAGAAACTGAGAGCATAGGTAAGAGTGAGATGGCAGCGCCATAGTGCTCTTAGGAAAAAAGAGGACGACAAGTTCATGAAAGGGAAGACTTGGGATGGGTGGTTTCTAGGTTTTGCCACTTTTTCAGCCATCATTCTGGAAAAGATGCCAGAGCTAGGCATCCCACTCATTACCTATTCATTGATAATAAGGAGAGCAAAAGCAAAGGCAGGGTAGGATGGATATACTACGATGAATGTTTTCAACAGAGGATGGCAACATTCGGGGATGTAAGATGGGACACCAAGCAAATAGATTTATGGACGGATTACGTAACAGATCAGTCCACACACGAGGTGGGTGGGGCAAAGGAGTTTCGCCACAGAGATGCTGCTGGGCTTATAACAAGGCTTTCTGCTCATGGCCTTAGTGTCATTTTCGACATGCCTCTTCAAAATGTGGGGGTACACCCGGCAAGTGCAGAAACAACATGGACACAGGAGCACAAGGGCATGGGGGCAAGGTTCAGGCCAACAGTTTTTGAGATGGCCAGGGGTTTAAAGGGCAGACATGGAACGGGGGAGGGAGGGCAGGGGAATGGGAATAGAGGGAGCCAGAACCACTGAAGCAAGGAAGGTCAGACAGGAAGACAGGAAGGGGTCAGGAAGGGGGACAGGTGGCACAACAAGGAACAATGGTATGGCCAGAACCCCCATCAACCTAGCATCATGGACAGTTTGCCTGGACAGATATCCAGATAGGAGGGTACGGGATATGATTTTAAGTGGTTTTAACACAGGGTTTTCATTGCAGTCTAGGGGACCCAGACAAGCAAGGGAGGCAAGCAACCTGGGGTCTATAAAGGGAAAGAAGACATGCTAAGACAGAAGATTGAGAAAAGAAAAAGCAGCAGGCAGGGTGGAAGGCCCATTTAACACCCCATTGGAAAACATGCGGATATCGCCTTTGGGCTTGGTGCCCAAGAAATAAGAAGGGGAATATAGGTGATCCACCACCTGTCCTATCCAGAAGGGAGTCGGTGAATGACTTTATCAGTGACTAACATAGTAGGGTGACACACGACACTAGAGGACGCAGTCCTGATAATCCAGGCCACAGGAGATGCATGAATGGCAAAACGGACATTGAGTCTGCCTTCAGACTGCTTCCAGTCAGGAGGGAAGACTGGGATCCATTGGGTTTTAAAAGTGAGGACAGTATTATTTCGACAAAGAAATGCCAATGGGGTGTTCCACAGCATGTGCCATGTTTTAGGCGTCCGGCACATGTTTACAGTGGATATTCCAAAAAAGGCGGGTTATAGGTCAGTCATCCATTACCTGGATGATTTTCTCCTCGTTGGGAAGGACGAAGGGAGACACAGAGGATGCTGGGTAAGTTTCAGGAATTGTGTTGAGAGCTAGAGTCCCACTGGCACCAGATAAAATAGAGGGCCCAGCAAGGTTATGGAATTCCTTGGGATCAAGATAGATGCCATGAGAGAAGTGTTTAGCTACCGGACAAAAAGTAAAGAGGTTGAAGGAACTAATCTGGGTACATGCCAGCAGGAGATGGGTACAACTAAAACTGGTTCAGCAGGTACTGGGGCACCTGAACTTCACATGCAGGGCCATAGGACCAGGAGGACATTCACAAGGAGGTTAGCCAGAGCTACAGCAGGGTCACCAGACCACATCACTGGGTTGATCTGACACGAGGTGTCAGGGAAGATTTTAGTATATGGTAAAATTCCTGAAGGAGTATAATGCTTGTTCGTTCTGGCAGGAGGAGTGGCTGTACAACACAGATCTTGACCTCTACACAGATGCAGCTGGAGGGCTAGGCATGGGGGATATCTAAGGGGCAGGTGGTTTGCAGAACCATGGCCAGTCAGTTGGGTGAAGGATGGGAAAGTGAGAGATATAACACTGCTGGAGATCATGCCCATATGGGCATGTACCTGGTTTGGGGAGGAATTACAGGATCAGAAGGTGACATTTTGGTGTGACAATAGAGCAGTGGTGGATGCACTAAACAACAAAGGAGCTAGGTTTGATACAGTCATACAGGTAGTACGACAGTTAGTTTTAAGGGCTCTGCAGCTGAACATGCCTTTCAGAGCAAAACACATAGAGGGGTACACAATACCCTGGCTGGCAGCCTTTCCTGTCTGCAGCTGGACTGTTTCTGGAGGCTGGCACCAGCAGCAGAAGAACAAAAACATCCATGCCAACGAACATCTGGGACGCGGCAAGAAGGAGCAGAACTGCTGTTTTGCAGCTCATGGGCGCCTCAGACTCTGAGGGCTACAATGGGGCCTGGAGAGTTTTCAAACATTCAGGGCAGAACATCAGATGGAGGTAAGTGGGCGCTGTCTGAGGAACAGTTGGGAATGTTCACCGTGGAACAATGGCAAAAAGGACTGCTCATGCCACAATGGGAGTTTATCTTGCAGGGATCAGTGTAATCTGCAGCCTAAAAGGGTGGAATGACCCAACAAATCACTGCTCATTAGGAGGATGATGCAGGGATGGGGCAGGTTGAAACAAGGGCCAGGGGATAATAGGAGGTCAATAGGTGAGCAGTGGCTAATAAAGCTAAAGAGGTGCTCCTGACAAGATGCAGGTCAAAGGGGAGACCCAGCTATTTCACACAATTTATGTCATAATGTTTATGGGGCTATGAGAGTGAGTGAAGTAGTAGGCCATGGAAAAGATGACAAGGAGGGAGGTGTGGAATGGGAGGATGTGAGTTGGGGGATAAGAGATACGGATCAAGCTAAGGAGGTCAAAGGTGGACCAAAAAGGGCAAGGTTGCATGGTAACTCTAAAAGGGCAATCAGAGATTGTGATATGCCCAGTGCAGGCTCTGTGGGTTTTCGCCGCAGAGCAGGTGACCAGGACGGGAAGTTATTTGTACATGGTGATGGAAAAGGGTCACCGCTATCAAATCACAGCAGTGCTGAAAAAGGGCATGTGTTTTCTGGGGAGGACCCAGCAAATTACTCATCCCATTCCCACTGAATTGGGGCTGCCTCACAGTGGGCAGCAAGGGGTGAACCTGTGAAGGACATTTTGGAAAAGGGCTTGGTGGTCAGCCAGTTATAAAGATACATCAGAACACTGAATTATAAAAAATAGAGAGAGGAAGGAGAAGGGTTTTCAAAAAAAAAAGGGGGAAAAGAAGAAGGACTATGGTGCTCCCACCGGGGAGCACAGGTACAAGGAAAGAAGAAGGCGGGGATACTACAGTGAGGGTACTCAGGAGTATGTGTGAATTAATTCATTTTCTTTGCACCCCATAGGTAGAGAGGAGCACAGAAGTCTGGATCTGCGGCCATTCCTATATTTACTGGGCTGGTAAGAGAGCAAAAAAAGCTGGAAGAAAACAACTATACCAGGATGCAAGACAGTGTAGGTTGGTATGGCATGGCCTATGAGGGATGAGACGGGCACAGCTCCTGCCCACTTTGAAGGAACTCAGGGACATCGGCCCAGTCCAGACCTAATCATTATACACCTGGGGCAATGACCTAGCAGGCAGACCATGGGTACACACATACTTACAGATAAAAAGGACCTAGTGGCAATAAGACAGTGGTGGCCTCAAGCATGCCTTGCTTGGTCAGATATGATACCACGAAGGATATGGATACAGGAACACAGCCACAGGGAGGTGGGGAGGCCAGGAGAAAGATGAATAGAAGGGTGGGGACATTGTTAAGGCAGATGGGAGGACAGGTGATACAGTGGGGGTAGAAGAATGGGTGGAGAATTTTACAGGTCAGATGGGGTACACTTGTCAGATCTAGCAATTGACATGTTCAAAGCAGAAACAATAGGTTTCTTAGAGGACTGGAGAAAACAGACAAAAATTGGTATATAAAAAAAAAGAAGAAAGTATCATCCTGAGGTAAGGGAGAGTGATACCCTGTTAGGGAAGCTAGTCTAACGCGACGCTGGAGACTGGCTAGTGGGGAAAGGGGGGGGTGGGAGGGGGAAAAAGGAATAACACAAGAGGAGGAAGAAGATGAAGGAGAAAGCGGTCTCGGTTTTCACCTTTACCTAACAGAAAAGGAGAAGAAGAAGGCACCTAGGTTTTCGCCTGGGGATGGATAATCAGAGAGTGATATATGGATGGAAATAAATGAAATTTATGGAAATATAATAATGAAGAAATGAGAAATGGAATATGCATTTATGAATATAAATAAATTAATTGCCAATCTGAGGACAACAACAAACAATGGTCTCTGTCTTTGTGAGGGAAAAGGGGGAATCCGGGACAATGGAGTTTGCCCTTTAAAGGGTAGACCATGTTGTCTCTGGTGCACCCTTCCTCCTTTAGGGAATGGTTGTGCTCAGAAGGGTAGGGGAAGGAAGGGGAGGCTTAGGGACAGAACAATGGGCAGGTAGCAGGAAGGAGGGAGAAGGGAGGTTCATAAGGGATAGCACAAGGGGCCTCAGCCACTTTTTGCTGGAGTTTTGATCCCTCCCACCCACCCTACTAAGACAGAGCAAGAAGGAAAGACAGTCAATTTGGGACTGTATGGTGGGTCTGTCAAGGTGGATGGCGTGTCCGTAGGATGGACTGCCAAAGGTGGATGGCAGGTGATAATATGGTTATGGACTGCCAAGGTGGATGGCAGGTGGAAAAATGGTTATGGACTGCCAAAAGTGGATGGCAGGCACTATATGGTTATGGACTGCCAAGGTAGATGGCAGGGGCAGAAAAGAGAAGGGGAGGATGGGAGGGGGAATAAAAAGGAATAACACAAGAGGAGGAAGAAGATGAAGGAGAAAGCGGTCTCGGTTTTCACCGTTACCTAACAGAAAAGGAGAAGAAGGCATCCAGGTTTTGCCTGGGGATGGATAATCAGAGAGTGATATATGGATGGAAATATGATAATAAAGAAATGAGAAATGGAATATGGATTTATGAATGTAAATAAATTAATTGCCAATCTGAGCACAACAATAAACAATGGTCTCTGTCTTTGTGAGGGAAAAGGGGGAATCCGGGACAATGGGTATTAAATCAGGTAAACTGTAATCAGCAATACTAGGAATTCTAGTGTAATTCCCACAGATGATAAGAAATCATTCATTTGAAAAAATCTAATTCCTTCTGCACTGTTGCTGTAATAGCATAGATCCAACCCTTTGCTACAGGATCTAGGATTGTGAAGGCTTTCAAGATGTCCTGATCTGATGTTTCAATCTGTAAATAATCCATAGTTTTACTTAATAGGGAATCATTGGTTTCATAAACATCCTTTGTCACCCCATATAAGCACCATTAAAGTCATATTTTGCCTATCTGATTCACATGGATCTATCCAATTTCCTTTATTTGCTTGTCATTGAGTTACATTTGTGTCCCCTAAAAACATACTCTGTCCACTTTTGTTTTTCAGTGTCAGTGGTTACACATACCACAGATATATCTTGAGCTTCTGTTAATGGACTCTTACCACACTGTGTTTTATTTTCTGGTTGTTGTTCACTATTTGTTTTTGCAAGTGTTTGAGTTTTGTTGTTGTTGTTAATGTTCTGCTTTCTTGCATTTCTGAGTCTTTCCCTTTGTTCTAGTACCCATTTTCTCTCTTATAGGTGAAGGTAACTATTTAATGAAAAGTAGAGGAAGGTTAACTTGAATGCCTTTGTTTTGTACTGTATATCAGGTTTTGGGAGATGTGTCTACTTTTGGTTGTTTTCTAATGAAGGAGCCATTTCTGTCTTTTTCATATTTCTGTTGTATATGTTCTTGCATTCATCATTTGATCATACATAGGGTTCCTGGTTTTCAATGTTTATTTCTTAACAAAAGGTGTTTATTTTTTGGCAATTTTAAAGTATTTGAGGAAGACAATAAATAGGTTATTTTTGGTGCAATAAAATAATTAAAAATCAGACACACAATTTCATGATTCATCAGTGTTTTCAACTGTAGATTTTGAATGATATCCTGCTCTTACCAAGGAAACCAATCCAAAAGTCTCAGACAATACAACAGATGAAGTACTAACTCTGCTCGCTCACCACAATGCTCACAGCATAAGATTAATAATATAACTGACTGTGCTGCAAGTTAATCTAGTAAAAAATAGATCCCACCATTAATCCTTCAAATTGAACACTGTTTGACCATTATCCTGGTGACCAACCTCTGACAGGTGAATCCCTATTCTTCTTGTCATCTGATTCATGTATGCAATGTCAGTGCACAGTTCATTAGAGCACTGAAGTTTCCTCACTAGAGTACTGCTCCCCATCACTATGGCCTCTTGGGGTAGTTTCTTACTCCTGGAGCAATGGAACCGCAGAGAAACAGCTCCACACTGGCTCTGATCTAATAACAGAAAGGAGAAGAAAGGCAAGTGAATCATCAGGTAAATGGCACAGACTTATTTTCTTTTTTACCATTTATAATCAATTGCATGAATTTACACATTGGTGGTACCTTATCGGTTATAATTGGTTAAAACAAAACTGAGAACCCAAGTCATACTTTGATTCTCCATTACCTTAGTTCTTACAGGCATAATTTCTCTTTAATTACCAATAATATTTTAATAATAATAATCTTTTAGGTTTGCCACATTTGCATGAAACAGAATTTTGATGTATTTCAATGGTGGGATATTCAGAGCTGGATGTGCCTTGCGCCAACAGGGATGCGTCCAGCACAAGTGTGGAAATGCGCCATGGTGATATTCAGCGGGAGTGGCAGCGCAGCACAACATGCAATGCGCTATAGCACAACAGTAATGAATGCATGCACAACTGCAGGGGCAGAACCAGGAATAACATGTGCAGTGTGATTTCATCAGTATGCGATGTGCACAGTAGCGGTGCAAGCGGAAATTGTGCGACAGCGAAGTGAGCCAAAATAAAAGGGTGCAAGAATGGAGGGAAGAATGTGCCACCAAGGAGCCATAGGTGGGAGTGCAGAGACAGAGTGGCAGGGAGGCAAGACAGGGAACGGGGGCAGGTGTGGCCAGGAGTTGGACAGGGCCCACTCGAGGTGTGCCTGAGTGAGAGAAGAAGTGGTGTGCCCGTGCCAGTGTTTGCGAGAGGGCCTGAGAGTGCCACAGTGGACAGAGGGCAGTGGCAAGAGGCAGGGCACCCAGAGGTGAACAGCCAGAGGTGAACCCAGTGCAGGGCAGCACCAGCAACACACAGTGGGGGAACAGGAAGACAGCTGCCCAAGGGGGGACACCAACCAGGGACATGACCAGTGCCACCTACCAGATGGAGGCAGTAATGAGGGGTGTGAGAAGACAGACAGCATGGAGGCACAGCCATGGAAGGGTCCGTCAGTGGTAAGCCCAGAACCGGCAGTACCAAGCCGCACCACCTTCAAACAGTATAGTGACACTGAGATTGTGGGCCAATACGCCTGAACCAGGTGATTCTGAGGCAACTCTGTGAGCTGTGCAGTGATGAGATGTAGGCACCCACATGTCAGAGCCATGTGCTGTCAGTGGAGAAGAAGGTCACAGCCGCCATGTGCCTGGTCACCACAGGCACCTTCCAGAGACCAACAAGGACACGACAGGCATAACCCAGTTGGCAGCGCCATGCACTCACACACTCCTGAGCACACTGCTGCCACATGCTGTGGAGTACATCCATTTCCCCAGCACACAGGCGGAGCAATACAGCACATATACCAGAGTTAAACAGGGTAGCATGGTTGTCTGGCATGCTTGGGCCATATTCTGCACCCATGTAGGCATCTGCATGCCACCCAGCCCAGAGGTGGTGGCATACATCAACTGCAAGGGCTACTCGAGTGTCAACTACCAGGGGCACATAATCAATGTCTGTGCCACGCACCCTGGGAGCACACAATGCCATCATCTGGCACCAGTCTGCATTGTGCCACAGGTTTGAGACTGGGGACATCCCCACTGGCCATCTGGTAGGTGAGTATGCATAGCACGCTGGACGATGTGCAGACGTAGGGGTGTGGGGCATTGTGGGGTGCCATGGGTAATGGCCATGATGGCCCATGGCATAGTGACACAGACCACCATGCTAAGACTCCTCTCACACACAGGTGACAGTGGTTACCTGCTACGGCCCTGGCTGCTCACACCAAACTGGTGCCCCATGACCTCAGTGCAGCAACAGTACAGTGAGGCACACACCACAACACGGAATGTCATCGAGTGGGTGTTCGGGCTGCTGAAGGCATGGTTCCAATGCCTGCACATGTCAGGCGGTGCCCTACAATACAGCCCTCAAAGGCCTGTGGGCTATTCCTGGCCTGCTGTATCCTGCACAACATGGCCACTGACTGTGGGATAGCCATTGAGATTGAGGAGGGGACAGCGGTGGGGATGATGAGGACGCCGGTCCAGCTGGTGTAGGCTGCCACCCTCTGGGCGACGGAACCCCGCTGGCCAGGATGGCACAGCAGCACAGGGACGCCATCACAGAGGAGCACTTTGACAACACAGGTAGGCAACAGGGCCATGTGCAACCACCAAGGCAAGGGCACAGCCCACAGACATATATGGTTAAGTTCCAGGGCCCCCCATTTTGCTGCATTAAAGCCTGCACTTTTTCCAAATTAACTCTAATATTTTTACTTTTCATACTTTTCGGAGGGGCTCTTGGTTCTCATCATCCAGCTGAACCATGATTAAGCCTGACTACTTCAGCAAAGTGACCACCTCCATCAGTCAGGTAAAAACATCACATTTAAAAAGCATCACATTTTAACTTGCCTTATCAGAGCTGAGGTCTCCTTGCTTCCTTTGTATTTTGAAGAGACCATTCTCTAGGCTTCATTACTTATAGTGTGCCCTGGCCAATGAAAGGCTCACAGGTGTCTAATAGGGAGCTTAACAATTAGAAGAAGGCCATAATTCTCCTACATTCAAATCAGAACAAAAGGTTTGCAAGCTCAACCCTGTATTTACAAAACAATTTAATAAATTTAGTGGAGTGGCTCCTATTAGACACCTGTGAGCCTTTCATTGGCAAGAGCACACTATAAGTAATGAAGCCTAGAGAATGGTCTCTTCAAAATACAGAGGAAGCAAGGAGACCTCAGCTCTGATAATCAAGTTAAACTGTGATGCTTTTAAATGTGATGCTTTTACCTGACCGATGGAGGTGGTCACTTTGCCGAGTGGTCAGGCTTAATCATGGTTCAGCTGGATGATGAGATCCAAGAGCCCTCCGAAAAGTATGAAAAGTAAAAATATTAGAGTTAATTTGAAAAAAAGTGCAGGCTTTAATGCAGCAAATGGGGAGGCCCTGGAACGTTAACCATATGTTTCTGTTTGGTCACACACCAGAAGCCACCCCACTAAATTTATTAAATTGTATTGTAAATACAGGGTTGAGCTTGCAAACCTTTGTTTACACAGCCCACAGACAGGCAGGGGTGGACACCAGGGGTGGAAGCGTAAAGGGAATGGGAATGGTGGGGAACTGCACATGGTGGCACAGATGGGCAGGGATGGGCAGGGCTGCACACATCTATGCTCACGACACACACACACACACACACACACACACACACACACACACACACACCACAACACATGCCCAAAGGGCAACAGGCACACCCACCCAACAGGCACACCCCACACCACCACAGGACCACACACAACCATACCCAGTGGCTGGCACTGTGCATGCCTCAGACACTGAGCACCATTGCACAGTGGCGGACAGCACTATGCAGGCATCATCATGCACATGCTACAGTGGCCAGCAGCCATGAGGGTGTGCAAGGGACCATGTGTGCAGGGCTGGAAACCTCACCCATGCATCACACAAAGAACACCACAGTGCACACAGGGCAGCAGCAGACAGTGGCCATGGTGGAAGACAGGTAAGTCATGCAGCACAGTACCATGGCCACCATGGATGCATGGAGGCCCCACCAAGATCTGCCAGCTGTGCCAGGCTGACCAGTGGCCTCATGGGGTGGGACCGATGGGTCCCCAAGGCGGCAGCTGTGTGAACATGACCATGTCCACGCAGGGTCTGCAGGACACCAAACATGCCCGCACCAGGCATGTTTGGTACACCCACAGCCGAACCCAGCATCGACATAGCAGGGGTCGGATGATGCCAGGAACGGGGCAGACATAGCACCCCGCGGAGTATGTGGCTGCTGGGCACCCAACTGGGTGGCCAGTGTAGCCATGACAGTTGCCATTGCAGTGGTCTGCCTGTCAATGGCAGTGGTCACATCTGCCACTGCTGGGCCAACTCTGCCAGGAGCAAGCCATGGTCCCTGCTGCACCACCTCTGCCTGGCACAGAACTGCACTGAGCACATCCACCGCCACCACAAGCCACATCTGCTGATCTACTGAGGCCTGGAGAAGACAGTTCTGGTCATCCAAGAGATCATCTGCATGTCCAGCATGCTGTCCCCGTGGTGTTCCTGGTCCTGCTGCCCAGCACCCCTTGACAATGGGTGCTGCACAGCACTGCCATTCTAGGGTACGTCCACACAAGGTGCACTGCCACCACCCCATCCTTGTCACCCCGTTGACATTGGCCATCCACTGGCACTGCCTCTCTGGCTGCCGATCACCAGGGGACATCAGCGTTGCACAGCAGCTGCAACAGCCCCACCACCTGGACTCACACCAGTGCTGCCCACTGGAGCATGCAGACACAGGCTGGGAATGGGCTGTTGCGCGGGCAACCACGACAGCATCACCGCGGAACCGCCGGGTGGTTTCTGTGGGACCATCCTGTGTCCCACATGCATCACTGTTCAGGACGTGTGTCACGTCATCATCTGTGCTGGATCTGGCCCCAATCCATGTCCCAGCACAATGGACACTGAGGGCAGTGTCATGTTGAGACACAGGCAGGGCCATGTCTGCACCGCACCACCGGCATCAGTCTGGACAGACATGCAGGTATGCAGTTGACGGTCCCTGGACACCTGTGAGGTGGATGGGCATTCCTCCTTGTCCAGGGTCACCCTCAGTGGACACACCCACCACCACTGCCCCATGTAGATGCTCAGGAGCTGTAAAGGAAAACAGTACCATTAGTGGCTCTGCCTGGCCTTCTGGCATGCCTCCTACCACCCACACACTGCCAGCACTGGACCTCCCATGTAATGATGGGTTGCCACCTGTCTGGAAGCCACCACCAGGAATGCCCTCAACGGCACTATGCTACATGCTGCTGGCCATCTGCTCCTCCCGTGGCATCAGGCGGGTTCGTCCTGCTGGTCCCCACTAGTGGCAGCACGTGCCACCCTGATGGCAGCCACCTTGTCCTTAATCCACCTCCTGTCTGTGCCAACCTTCTTCTTGCACTCCTGCATAGACTGCTGGTGGCTGCCCTGCTGGATGACGGCACATGCCACCTCACCCCACGCCGCAGCATGGGCCTGTGGCATTCTCGCTGTATGCTAAGCAGCGGTTCCTGGCGAGGTATACCTTGAACAGGACATCAGATTAAGCCCTGGTAAAGTTGGGCCTCCTCCTTCACACCCTTCCTGCTCCTCCTCTTCCTCTCGTTCAGTCATGCTCATGCCTGTGGGATAGACAGGTGTTACCTTGGACTGTGCAGTCCCATACAGCCCTCCCAGACCACTCTTCCCAAGTTCCAACAGCATGCAACCTACCTCAAGGACTGCAATACTGATCCATGGCCTATGCAGCCTCAGGTCATGTATTTATAGTACAGTGCATACAAATGAGAGCAGGCGCATCTGTAATTGGATGCTAATGCAGTGGATGTGCCGTGGAATGGCTCATGAGCTGATTTGCATATCCTGGCTGAATATCATGCTGTTAGCCTTGCGCAATGGTGTTCAACATGCTCAGGCTATGGCACACCACTGTAGCGTGTGCAATTGACACCGCACCATGCATGCCCGGGTGCTGACGCCGATGCTAATGGCGCTGCTGATGTGCTGTGTGCCGGAGGCAGTAGAGGGCATGGCCACCACTGTGCCTGTGGTGCAAGTGCTGTATGCTCGAGGCGCTATGCCATAGTGCACCATGGGTGCCATGGCACCACAGCACGGTAGGCCACCGCATGTTGTAACACATGCACCCTACCGTGCTACAGCAGGGCTTCCCAATTGCACTGTGCACTCCGTGCATGGACAGACCCTTGACCCTGAGGCTGACCTCTTGCCCCCTAGGTGCCACGTGTATGCATGGCTGCACCCTATTGTGCAGTCGGTGACAGTGCAATAGCGACTGGCAGTGCAGTACCGCACTGCCTCCGCGTATGTTAGGCACATGCACCACAGGCGCCATTTTGTTGCCGACACACATCACTATGCCATGCACCAGAGCACCTGTCTGGATGGCAATTGAGCTAGCAAACCTGGTGGCCTTGATAGAGCCCCATGATGGTGCCCTCTTTAGGCCAGGTACCCTCCTGATGCCACGGATAGCAGTGTGGCAGGAGGTGGCAGAGGGCATGGAGGAGGCCACAGGGAGCAGCAGGACAGCAGGGCAGTGTTGCCACCAATATGGTGAACTCCAGCAGTGGAACCCTGACCACCTAGGGTGACTGCAGGCACTTGCCGGCGGTGTGCCATTCCACAGCCATGTAGGTGCTCCATCACATCATTGGTAGTATCTGTCTGTTCAGGTATTGCGGTGGCCATCAGGCCATGCCATGGGGGCCTACCTGTGTTGCCGTGTTGGGGTGCCTCATGTACACCTGGTGCCACCACATCACAGCTGGGCTGTACGGGCACACACAGCAAGGGGGGCTATGTTACTGACCTATTCTGATGTTACCCTCTCCATGTTTGCACCCTAGGCCTGGAGGATCACCATAGGGCCCAGTTGGCCCATGAACAGGGATGGCAGCCCAGAACAGGTGATGTGGCCTTCCAGCTGGGGCACAGTGGACGTGCTGTGGGTCAGCAGTGCCCTACAGACCAGGATGCAGGTGAGTGACATGTTTCCCACCCATCTGTGCATGGTGGGTTGCAGGGGTGGTGGCAGGGCATGGCCCCCATGGCCCCACTGCCGTGCATGCACCGCACTGTCCTGTGGTGCTGCACGGGTGGGTGTCCAGGTGGACTGTGCATGCATTGGGCACCTAGCTGTGCCACTGCCATCACACTGCATAGCGATGCCACTGTACGACCACGTTGGTGCTGTGCAGTGTATGGGCCATAGGGGTGTGCAGCAGTTTGCATGGCTATGGATGCCTGGGTAGGCGGGTCTTGTGGGCGCACCCACTGTGGGTGGTCACATGCCATCACAGAGGCAAGGCCCACAGCTGTGTGCCATGAACATTGGGTGGCTGTGGGGTCTGGCCAGTCACACATACTGACTCTGTTCTCTTGTACTAGGTGGAGAACGCTGGCCAACCCTGGAGTTTCACATCCAGGAATGCTGCAGGTGACCCGGCCACACTGGAGCTGCTGCAGGGCATGGAGCGGAGGATCAGCAGTGGCACAGAAGGTGCCACGGAGAGCATAGGGAAAAGAGGGCCACCAGTAGGGCCTGCAGCACCCGCACTGTTCCTTCCCACCCTGGACTGTCCTCACACCCCTTGTCCCACTCCTTACTGTTCCCCTTGCCCCATGCCCGCCCCCGAGTTGTAGCCTTGTCACCCCTCCCCACTTTGTATATAGTTATGTAAATAGTTATTGTTAATATTGTTACCTTTTGAATTATTTACATGTTTCATACAACAACTGTGGTTTCTCTGATTTGCAGTGGCATCTGGTGCTTTGCTGCAGTGGTGTGCATGGCGCCTGGGAGGTGTTGCAGGCCTGATTGTGTATGCGTGTCTGGCAGGGCCCTCCACTGGTGTGGGTGGGACCATGGTCCCTGTCTGTGGTATGTGTGTTGTGCCCTGTGCACTGGATGCCTGTGTGCAGTGGTCACAGGTGCATGAGCTGTGTCCCAGTCACCCCTGTCAGTGTGTGCCTGGCCTGTGTGGCTGAGCCCTTGCATATCTGTGGTATGCACGGTTGTGCCGACCCCCAGTGCATACATGTCTGCTAGCATGACATTGGTGGCTGTCCATGTCAGCCACCCTCTGGGCATGGCGCCATGGCAGCTGGCATCCTGTCTCCAGGTCTATTGCATGTCTGCCTCAGATGACACCGTGGCCGGTGCTGTTGTTGTCCCCTCCATGCTGTCACTGGTGTTTGTGGCAGTGCCTGTGGTGTGCTGTCTGTCACATGCACTCCAGCTGCATGCTGGTGGTGGACAGGTCCATGGTGCATGCACCACATGACTAGCTCACCAGTGCCATGGTGGTGTACAGGCCATGGGTACATGGCATCATTGGAGATATGTGACAGCAGCATCTGTTGCCCCACTTTGTGTGGCTCTGTGATGGGGTACCCTTGGGACAGGGTGGGGATGTTCATGCCCTGTGTTGCCTCCTGTGTGGTGCATGACTCCATGCACACAGTGGGCAGCTGTGCTGTCTGGTGGGGCTAGTGCTGGGACAGGTGTGTGCATGGGTGGGTGTGCGGGTGCTGTCCTGCTAGTGGTGGCATCCAGGGCAGGCCTTGTTACATGCAGTGTCCCATGGGTACTGATGCAGGGTTGACCTCTGCTGTGCCATGGTGGGGCCATGCAGGGGGCATTGTGTATGTTGCGGTTGCATCAGTGGCTGGTGTCACCTGCTGCAGGGGATCATAGTGGGGTTGTCATGCATGGTGCCATGGGCACAGGGTTGCATTGTCAAGGTGGTGGTGGTGGCATGCCTTCGGTGCCAGGCACTGTTTGGTGATACTTCAGGCCTGGTGTCTTGGGATCACTGTACAGGGGTGGTCAGTACAGGGTGCGGTGGCAAGGGGGGTCCAGCTCCTCCTTGTGTTGTGGTCACTGTCTGCCAGGGAGTGTGCTGGGGCACCATGCCTCTGCTGTTGAATCAGTGTTGGGGTTCATGGGCTGGTGGTCCGTCCAGCTCACCTCTGGTTGTGCAGTTCATGGGGGCCTTAGGAGGGTTGGTCTGTCTGCCTGCTGCATGCTTCTCTGCCCATTGCACTTCTATGGCTAGTGCACCCTGCTTCCTGTCCTTGTCCCTGCGCATCACTGGATGCTACTGCACATCAGCCCTGCTGCTCCACTGCGTATCCCTGCTTGTGCCATGGTGCATGGAGTGTAATATTCAACCAGCGTAGGCACACATTGGCCTGTGCTTGGTTTGAATATCATGCACATTGCGCAATGGTGCACTGCTCTTGCACCTGCTCCCACTATTACACATCTTTTGGTGCAGTCTGAATATCCCACCCCATGAGTTCATACAAAAGAATTGAAGCTACTAAGTCATTACCAAAAGGGATGTTTGATGAGTATCTTATTTTTCTCCATTTGTCTCCTTTCATACCTTAAGAGATTTTTCTATGAAGGGTCCCCATATGAATTTTGTTGAGAAGAGGACTCATATTTTAGGGGAACATGAAAGTCTAAGGAAATTTGTAACGTGTATTGTCCTCCTTATTAACATAGATATTTTGATTTCTGGAGTTCCTGTCCTTAATAGATCCATAAGTCCATTTCTAGTTACCCTAATTCATTAACAACCTTTCCCAGATATTTGGGTTTCTCATTTAAATATTGTTGCCTATTGTTTGATGGTTCATTAGAAATCATATCTAACTTATTTTGGAAAACTGGGGAGTGTTCATTTCTCTATCTTTATTTGATTTTTTTAATATTACGTAAAGGGAATTAACAAAGCCCTTAGAAATGTCAGTTTCTAGTTCCAAAATGGATCCCTCAATAGAGGACATTTAAAGAAATTCAAAAATTTTATCAGTCACTTCTCTGTAAATATTTCAACAGGAAAGACAAACATATCTTTCAAATAGGTTACTACAAAGTAACAACATACCGTAATTCCATCTTCTTCCAAATGTGCTATGCTGGTCATAGGAGATCACAGCACAATGTGGCAGTGACAAAACTGCATAGTATTGTATTGCCATTTACTGACAGTTACAACTTGCCTCATTGAATCTGTCAGAACTGTTGACGTTGAAGCAGCTTTTGGCAACAAATGCAGGCAAATGTATGAATACCTGCACTGCATAATTAGTATACCAATTAACTCCAGTACTGTTGTCAAGTGACGCCCTTGTAGTTAGACCAACCATTTTTTCCTTTTGTTTCCACTGGACGTGGTCAAATATCATCAGCCACAGTTCATCGTTTATCAGATATTAACATTGAAGAATCATGTACAGTAGACATCTTTTTCTCAATTTCTGTGATATCTCAGAAGACACTTACTGCATGACTACACCATTCACCAGCAGAAACAAAGAAATGTTAGGCTATTACAAAGTGCACATACAATTGTACTTTATGATGCACTTTTTCTCAACACAAATTTTAGTATGTGCCGCACTTATAATGTTCAGTCCTGCTACAGTTCTGCTGCATGGCAAAACAACATCCCTCCTCCCATCTTATAAAGATAGCATTTCCTATGTCAGTCATTAAAGCATTTAAACTCACACCTTGCAGCTTGGGAATGGACACTACATATGCAACACCCAGTGGAAACTGTTTTTGTGCTACATAAATATCTTTCACAAACAGAGATTTTATCAACATCTGTCAATGCCTTGTGGGATTTTAAGGTATTCAAATTTTATTTCATCTTTTCAACAAATGTTCTCTTAACATTGTATTGAATGTCAACTATGTGCCCCATTACACCATTGACTAATCCATGATCCACATCAAGATTGCTGCATAGCATCACTCAGGCATGTTTCCAAACTGTAAGAGCTTTCTCTAGACTATCTAGTCTTGACATGTCTACATATAACTCTTGTAGAAATTCAGTCACTTCGAGATCATTCTCGGCTTAGACAAACTCCATCAATTGAATCAACTGAGGACAGTGTAACAATTGATTGCTGCTCTTTATCCAGCATTATCTAACTGAATTGCACACACTGTTTAAGCCTCAGCATTAAACACACAATTTGTGTTCCATCACATCAAGGATTGCTAAATACATCACATGTTTCAGACTTGGAAGTCTCTTTGCCTATAATGTATGCATTCAGGAGTAAGCATTACATACTGATACATTTTCAATGTGTGCCTCATCAAGTAGAGCCTTGTGTTTTAAATAATCAGTCTGTTACATCGTTTTAAGTTAGTTCAACATAGCTCAATAACTCCCAAAAGTAGAGCTGGAAAAGTAAGCAATTTCTGAATTCACAGAATTTTCACAAAATTCCATGATATTTTTATACAATTTGGCAAATCTTTGGGAATTTTCTGAAATTGTTTAATTGGTTATAACTTGGTTTGTGTTGCAGCTACTGAGGTGGAATTTGGCATGTGTATAATCCTTAAAGGAATGACAAGCTTCATAGCATTTAGGTGAAGGGTAGTGAAGTTATAGAGGCTCAAAATCTGTCAATTTAATATTCATGTGAACATTTCTGAAAATATTTCTTTGCTTACAATTCAGCCACCTTTGGAGCTAGATAATTGAAAACTTAGACTTATACTTTCTTGGAAGAGTCATAGAAACTACTAAATAGAGAAGAACTGGTTATGTACTGTAAATTGTACATCTTAGTCATGACCTGCCTCCTAGCATGACTTCCTGGGCTCGCTTCTTAACCCAGGTTGTTTGCATGACACCTGATGCTGGGTCATGGGGGTCACCTTAAAGCCTAATATTTAGGGTCAGTGAACCTAACAACACTGGTAATATTCTGTTCTCTAGCTTTAAACTTATAAGGATTAAAATTCAGGAGTTTACAAAATTGCAAAATGTAATTTTAAAAGTGTTAAATGTCTAGAGACTTATAACTCAGCCACCTTTAATGCTAAAGACCTGTAACTTTGCACACATATGCATGGGCATTGTTAATGTCACCATACCATCTTTGCTACAATTTGACAGACATGTTTAGTTTATGTAGTTGTTGACTGTAATTTTAAAATTTCCAAAGGATTGGAGGCTTATAATGCAGTCATCTTTAAGGATAGAGACCTGAAACGTGGAACACTTCTGCATGGGCATGGAAAACATCACCACGCAGAATATGGTGCAGTTTGGACAAATGCTTTTCGCATTAGATATGCATAACTGAAATTGCAATTTTGGCAAATTTCATGACATTTTAATGGTCATTTCTTTAAATTTCATGAAAACAAAATCAGCATATTTCCAGAATTCTGATGGAAGAAGATAAATTTCACTTAGCCCTACCCATAGGTTTATTCAAACAATACACCAAACTGATTTTGTTGTTTCCACAACAGTAAGACTAGAAAAGAAACACTTCCCATGCACAGGTGCAAGTTACATACTAACATGCTAAGAATACAGCAGAGTAGGCCTAAAGGTCTATCAAATCTGCTTGAGAATCACCACCCAGTCAGGACACCATTGTTGCCCCACCTCCCCTGTAAATCCCCCAACCCCATACCCCATTAGAGTTACACCTCCAGTTCTGGCATTTCTCACCTCTACCTTTACCTTATACCTGTCCCATCCACTGTATCAACAGTCACTAGTTCCTCAGGCAGTGTATTCCATGGGTACACCACCCTCTCAGTAAAATAGTGCCTCCTAGTCTCCCCTGAGCCTCCTGTCAATCAGCTTCATGGAATGCACCCTTCCACCCTCCTCAGCTGGAATACCCTATTTAGGGCTGACCCTGTTCACTTCCTTTAGATATTTAAAAATCTCAATCATATTCCCCTGTCCATCCTCTCCTTTAGGGAGTACATGTTCAGCTCATCAAGTCTCTCCTCATAGGATCTTTCCCAGACCCTGTATCATTCTGGTCACCCTCCTCTGGACCTTTCCCAGAAGTGCAATGTCCTTTCTCAAGTATGGGCACCAAAACTGTATGCAGAACTTGAGGTGTGGTCTAACCAGGCAGTTATACAGTGGTAGAAGTATCTCATGTCTCCTCAAAGTTATCCCCTTGCAATGCACCCAAGAATTCTATTTGCTTTAGCCAAAGCCCTCCTATACTGCTCAGAGTTATTTATTTTGACATTCACATCTATCCAAGATCCTTCCCCAAAACCTGAAGTCAACCACTACTGTTTATGTTTGATTATCCCTCCCCCAGGTCTAAGAAAACCAAACCGTGGTATGATCACTCCCTGCCAGTGGGTTCCCTACAACTAGATTCCTAACCAGGTCACAATCAGAAAAGACCACATCCAGAATTCAACCACCCCTCATTGGGTCAGCCACCAGGTGAGATAGGAATGCATCCTGCAAGATGTCCAGCAAGGCTGCTCCCTAGTTGATGTAGATGCCATAGTGCCCCAATCAATCCATGGCATGTTAAGGTGCCCCAGGACCACAGTTCTATCCTCACTCTGACCACAGTGCTCTCTTAGATTCACCACCAGGCCCTCCCTGAGTTCTTCAGCCTACATGGGTGACCTATAAACCACCCCAGATTGACCCTTTTTCCCAGCTTCCTGCAAGTTAACCCATAACTCCTCTACATTTCCTTCTGCCCCCACCCCTGCATATATCAATGCCATTCCTATGCTGAGTGCTATTCTACCTCCCTGCCCACACCCAGTCCTTCCTGAACACAGAGTACTCCTTCAGGTTCAGGTCCCAATCATGATGATGAGTGGTGCAAGTTTCAGTGTCTGCTGCCTCATCCATATCCCTTCAGTTAGCATGACCTAAAGCTCTTGCATCTTATTTCCCATGTTATTGGCATTAGTCAGGACCATCCTACATCTCTATGTGCCCTTGCTCTCGCCCATCCTCTTAACCAGAGATCCACCAGTTAACTGCAGGCTACCACTCCCTCTCACACAGTTGGATGCCCCAGATGAGCACCCCATCCACCCTGCTGGGGAAGATGGCCAAGTCCTCCTTGATGTGCCTGCCAGCAGCAGCCTCAAACCCCAACCCTCCCTTTCACAAATTTAAACCCCACCTAGCTTGGATGAATTCAGTTAGTTTTAGTTTTGAAACTTCCCTCAACCCACATTTAAGTGAAACTTGTCCTAGCATACAGTCTCTTGTCCTCCAACATTGCACCCCAGTCCCCCACCAACCCATACCCTAGCCATACACCATGCACTGATCCATTCATTAACCACCCTGATTTTCTGGTTATTTCCAAAGCTGCTGCAAAGCACAGGAGGACCTCCAAGAAAGAGACCATGTACCCACAGCATGACACACTCTGGCTAGCTCCTGGAACCTTGTCTGTATCTCTTCCACACTATATCCCTATATGTCATTTGTGCCTAGGTGCACCAATATGTTAGGGGATCCTTCACAGGCCTTCACTAAAGCATACACCAAATTGAAGCAGATCACCAAAAGTAACAACTGTTTTCCTCCACATGCAACTTGACTGAGCAAACACTTGCCTACAGACATAGGTGACTGAAGGCAAGAATCACATGGAGACCATACTGATCTTATCAATAATCAAGAACTCCATGTTGTCAACATTCAATGTAGGTTACTTACAACTTTAAGAGACAACTTGCAGTATTTGCCTGTTTTCAGTGTTCAATAGACAGCATAACAAATATGGTTTAGAGTCTCTTCACATATGCTATATGCTGCAAATCCAGTTGTAGCAGTCACAATTGTAGTCATAGCCACTCCAATATGTTTCATTATAGAGCACTGGTAACAATTGCATCTATAAGTAAACTCTTCCCTGGGCCAGTTGAACCACTGATAAACATACATATTGTGCTGTGTTTGCACAGAAGCTTTCCTTTTTACAATGCTGAATACCATGGTAAACATTATATGTTGCAGTAGTATATACAACTAGCTTCTGTTGATTTAACTGCTGTTCAATCACTTAAATGTCAACAAAAGATATGCCTGTTCAATGGCTTTCTCAACATCAATACATGTGGGTCATTCGTGGGAAGGGTAGCTTCCAATGTACCTTCTCCCTTTGAGTCACAGTTGTCCTGAGAATTCACCAGAGTGCGTTCTTCCAGTTTTCTTTAGCTTTTTCTAGCTGATGTTTCTTAACTCTAATCCATGTATGTACACATTTAAATTGCCAGTTTTGATGGTCTAATAGGTCAAATTGAATTATTCCTCATACATGTCAGATTTGCCTTTCAATGAGCCTTCATCCCTCCTTGGTTTGAATAGAAAAAGCAGCGTAAATAATAATGCTCTCTTTTCTCTGGAAATTTCAGAGTCAATTTTATAATGATCAACCTATCAAGGCTTGTGTCTTTTGCCAGACTTCCATTGACACCTCAGATTTTGCAGATATCCTTTGTTGAGTTAAACTATCATTGTGTGACTTCAATGAGACACATGTTCTCCATTTCATTGTGTCACTCGGGGTAACATGTATCAATCTGATTTTTTTCAGAATGTTCAATGAAGATGGCTTGTGTGCAGCAAACTCTTCTATCTGGTCAATAGACTTTAAGACACAGCATCTGTTCCATTTGTAGTTGATGTTCAAGTACCATTTTGTTTTGGCTATGATTAGGGCTGTATTTTATTCAAGGAAAAAGCAGCATGTTTTCACAGCATCTGCACGCAATTACAAAAAATTTCACGGATACGTCACCAGTTTTAAATTCATTTTACTTCAATAAATTTAAAATATCAAGTTGCACACCTCAAAAACAGCATTTAAACTTGTTTAAAATAATTTAAAATCAAGACAAGGTGCATGTGAGGCTATTTCTTGAATTTCAGTACGAATACTTTGGGATGCTGACATTGAGACCACCTCCTCGCATGCTGTGCTCTCATCCTTAAAAATTCTACGTACTCTTCCAGGTGAGAAACATGGTAAAGACTGCTAGGAACCAGGTGTTCCACCTTGTAATTACAGGCATGGGAGGTAAAGCATACGAGAGTCCTTTGGCTGCCAAAATTGCTTAAACCGGGCTTTCCTAGCAGGACATGCCGTGAATGATTTTTAACTGCAACCACTAAATTGTTAATCATGGGAAGTTCCTGCTCCAAATTTCACCAAGCAAATTCAGTAAGTGAGCAGTGCAGGTAACATGAACACGCTTTAGTAGGACATGTTTAAGACTTTGTTCCCAGCACTTGTTCATATACATTATGTTGTTGGACACAAATGCTGAAACATTTGTATATGGAATTTGATACTTGGAGACAATGTAACACAGCCTGGGATACTGTTTTAAAGTTAGTCGCATCTAGTACAGTGCAGTCCAACAAGACAGGTTCTAATTTTGTAATATTTGTGGATAGAATGGGACATTTGTGAATTGAAGGAATTGCCACAATATTAAGAATATAACGATCTTCCACATCTGTTGTCTCGTCACACACAATTGAGACTGACACTGCATCTAGCATTTTTTTTTTGCCACATGGAATGCATAAACCTTAGGCAAATATTCAGTCCTTAGCCACTGAGATGATGGTATGACACCGACTTATTTTAAATTCTCCTCTAAGACAGTGTAGGACAGGGCTATCGAGCATTGATAGGAATGTTTGCTGCAGTAAAAGCCTCTACAAGATTAAATAAAGATACCTTTCTGCTTTGTTGGTATGGGCTTTTGCAGTGAACAGCTCTCTTACTGTGACTTGCTTCTCTGCCACCGAGTCGACTTCTCCTCAAGTTTTCTTTTTTCTTAATGTGTGTTGATGACTCTAAGTGTCTGTCACAGGTTGCTTTTTTTTGTGGTCTATTGCAACATTGCAGCAGGTGCAGAACATCACATCACCAGAAACATGAAATACCCCATTTTCATATTACTTGCAGCGCTGTCTGGGAAACACATTGCCGGTTTTGGATGCTGAAAGTGGTTTCAGAAGCACTGACATTGCGGTTTTGCCCAGTGACTTACACAGAAGTGGTCTCAGATTGAAAAGCAGCAGTTACTCCACTGACATTGCGGTTTTGCCCGATGTCTTACAGCAGTGGTATAAGATTGAAAAGCAGCAGTTACTCCACTGACATTGCGGTTTTGCCCGGTGCCTTACACAGAAGTGGTCTCAGATTGAAAAGCAGATACTCCAGCTCACATTCAAAGTGCCCATTTTAGGACTTGAATGAATGATTAGAGGTGAGAGCAATGAGATCTCAGGTGAGAGATGCAGGTCATTAGTTTCTTTGATCTTTAAACCTAGTTCTGTGATACCCACATCAATCACTAGCAATTAAATAATGCACTAAATACCAGGAAAGTTTGCTACCTTAACTTTTATTAACATTATTAACATTACAACATTTTCACGATTGGTATGCGTTTTCACGGATTCATGAAATTAGCGCAGTCCATGAAAAACTTACTGCCTTACATATGATCAATGCATGAAGCTACCAAAACATAATGAAGGCAGTGTAGTAATACAATAATGAGGCTAAGGGATAATTTAGAAGGTTGATTAAGAGAGAGAGAGAAGTGGAATGTGAGAGAATAGTAGAAAGCAGGAGCATAGAGCTATTTAGAATGCATCAGCTATGAGAACAGGGACAAGGAAGAGGGAAGTAGTACTGAGAAAGGGGTGGACAGAGGAAACCAGATGAGAAGGGAGGGCACTGAAGACTGTGTCTACAAAAGTGCTATTGCTGGGGTGAATATGGCACAATGGCCTAGCAGTGGCCTATATATAGCGTTGACATTTATTTGGCAATACAGATTTTAGCATCAATTTAAAGGAGTTTAGACCAATCAGCTGGGTTAGTTTTAAGGTATCTTGAATACTATTCCACGGATACAGATAAAATAACTAAAGATGCAAAGCCAGAGCAAGACCTAATTCTAGATGTACCCAGTTGAGTAAAGTTGTAAAGCCTTAGAGTATGAGCATGGGGAAATGCTAAAGAGGTCATGAATCTAAGTAGGTAGTTTCAAGGAGAGAGTTCTATTGGCCCAGCGGGAGGCATTATGGTACCTTCAAGCAGCTAAGGGCAGCCAGCCTAGTTGTCCATAGAGCATGCAATGATGTGTATTAGCTGCATCATTAATGACAAACCTTATTGCCCTATGGTAAAGGATGTCTAGTTTTGCAAGGGCAGTTTTAGAATTGTGGCAGTATATGACATCTGCACAATTGAGAAGGGGCAAAAGTTGAAGTGACAAGCCTTAGTTTAGCTTCAAGATTAGCAGACACCAGACCATGAAGAAGAGTCTGAGCCTTTTCTTGAGTTTTTTAGTGAGTTCCTCACTATGAGTGGAAAAGGAAAGTCTGTGATCCAACCAGAAGTCAAGATATTTAAATTTCCGATGGCCTCGATAGTGTCACCCAAGATGGTCATGGTCAGAAGGTTAGAAGGAGGGAATTTAGATTACCCAAATTGTCTTGGGGTGAGACTAGCATAACTTTAGTCTTTTGGCATTGAGTAATAATTTAAAGTGTAGAAGGTACTGTTGTAAGAAAGTAAATTATTTTTGGAGTAGGAGACATGCATCTTCTATGGAGGGTTTAGCAACATAGCTGACCGTGTCATCAGCAAATAAATGGATACTTGCATTAGTAACTTATTGGTCAATATTATTAATGTATATGGCAAAGAGGAGGGCCCAGGTATTGACCCTTGAGGGACGCTCTCAGAAGGGTTTTAAGTGGGGATAGGTCGCCTTGAGCTATAACTTGCTGCTGCCTTCCAGTAAGGTAGCAGGAGAACCAATTGTGGACTGTGGTGTCAATTCCAAGGTTATTCAGCAGGAACAGGAGCTGGTTGTGGTTGACAGTGTTGAACACTTTACTTAAATCTACTAAAAGCACACAAACAGAATTGTTGGTGTCAAAGCAGTCTGTCAACCATTTGTGCCCTTGGTTAGAGCAGTAACTGTGCTGTACTTTCAATGAAAACCTGATCGAAGGAGGTTAAGAAGATTAGCACTTTCTAGATACTCTCTGAGCTGGGTATTAACTATTTTTCCAGAAGTTTTGATAAAGTAGGTAACAGAAAGATAGGCCAATAATTGTTTACAACAGAAGGATCACCAGCTTTAAAGAGAGAGATTACATGGAAACTTTCCATGTTGGAGGAAGTACACCTTGTAGAAGAGATACATTAAAGAGGTGGGTGAAAGGTAGAGTGAGAAAGTAGTAGCCAAGTTTCAGGAAAAATGGATCAAGACAATCAGCACCTGTGCTTTTATTAGGATTGAGAGATAGAAGGAGGTCTTCCACTTGTTTTAGGGTAATTGTACTGAAGCTGAAGGTGGTTACGAGATGTAAGGCCAGCGGGTGGTGAGTCTGGCCATGTAATGGTCTAATTGTGCTATCAGAAGATGTGTCAAGGCCATGCCTGCAGTGGCAAAATAGTTGCTTAGCAGATCAAGGATGGAGGTCCTGTCAGAGTGGGTAACTCCATCATTACAGATTTTGGAAGGTAGGGTAGACAGACAGCAGTGTCCTTTGACTTCTTTAAGGACTTTCCAAAACTTATCTACATTATTTTTAGAGGAGTCAAGCACAGATTGAAAATATTTTGCTTTTTCTGATCTGAACCCCTTAGTGCAGAGGTTTCTAGCTATCCTAAAGGCAGTCCAGTCTGATGGTAATTTGGATTTCCATGCAAGTTTCAAAGGACTTTTGTTTTCTTTGTTTTTGATCAACTAGTAAGTGTGATTAATAATGCTTCTCTAACACTTTACGCTGACGATGCAGTAATTTATCATGAGGGTTTGTCATTTGGAGATCTCGTGTTTCTTTAACAGAGAAATGTGCAATTTCCAGTCTTCACTTATGGCCTGTAAATTACTCTTAAACAAATCTAAGACAAAGGTGATGGTTTTGGTACCCACCTAGACTGAGATCTGAGGTTGGTACTTTGGAAGTTAAATCTCTTGATGGATTACTGTTTGACTATGTTGATACATTTCAATATCTTGGGGTATTACTAGATTCTCATCTAAGTTATGAATCTCATTTTTGAGGGTTACCTCAAGAATACATTGTAGACTAGGTTCTTTGTACAGAATCCATTCATTTCTTATTCCTGAGTCTAGGCTGGTTATTTCAAATTGCTGCTTACTTCCTATTGTGAACTATGCAGCTATGATTACTGACACTGCTTCTGCGACAGTGATTTCAAAGAAATCCACTTTACTTCACTTGATAGCTAAGTTTGCTTTAAATTGTTCTAAGTCATCTCATCATTGTGTGATTTTGAAAGAAATGGGCTGGTTACCGGTTTCATTAAATTTCCAATACTGTGTGGCCAGTTCATATATAAAGTCATGGACTCCGAATTCCACATAGTATTTCAAAGTTTTGAGACCATATATTGATGGTCATTATTCTAGACATAGGTCAGACAGTAGGTTCTCAAGATTCCTTTTATGAAATCTAAAGTGGACAAGATCCTTTGCTTATATTGCTCCATTCATTTGGAATGAAATTCCTCAAGATATTAGGTGGTTGTGTTCTGTCAAAAGTTTGCCGATGCATTAAGGATGTATTTCGAGTCTCAATTTAATTGTAACTGTTTTTATGAATTTTTTTATGAATTTTATACGTATCAAAGACATTTTGTCTGCAATTTGCTGCATTGTATATGTATGTTTGATTATGTATTGTCTGTATGCAATATATGTGGGTCGCACCTGTAAAAGGAACTTGTTTCCAGTGTGCTTACCGTTAGCGAATAAACAAACAAACAAACAAACATATCTCTGCTGCCCAAAGCAGAGTTTAGTAAGGAGTGAACCAAGGGCAAGTTTTTTGTTTCTGGTTCTATGCTTTGTCATGTTTGTTGATGACCTTAAGCACTATGGAGTGAAATAAGTTATATGCTTTTGCAATGGTTGGGGCTAGACAGATGTCCTGCCATCTACTTTTGCTCAGGTCAGACAAAAAGTCAAGACAGTTGAGTTTATGATGGTTTCACATAATAGTGAAGAAGGATGGATTTCTGTTTTTGTATAAACCTAACACATGCAATGGCCCAATGATCGCTAATATCATTGTCAAATATACCAGCATCAGGTATTTTGTGAGGTCTAGTGACCAAAATTAAGTCAAGTAGGGTGTTATGGCCAGAATTTTTGATATCGGGCGAGTAGCTTCAGTAATTAGCTGAGAAAGGCCAAATTCATCACATAATTCTTTTAATGAATTGGAGGTAGAAAAGAGCCAGCCCATGTTTAGATCACCTGTGATCAGGGATTCTGAGTCATTGCATGAGAGCAGTTTGTGGAGATGGCTTAGTATTTTAATTCCCTAGATGGAGGTCTATAGCAACCTGTCACAAGGCTGGATTCATTAGAAGGCAAAATCATTTTAAGGTGAGACTTTCAAATTGTTGGGGCACAGATAAGGAACTTGTAACCGATGCCATGAATTTATTGGCAACATAAATTGCAACCCCCCAGGTAGGCCGATAAGTCCTAAACACAATGTAAGAGGGTAAGTTGATAACGGAGTAGGTTATGGAACTAGGAAGCCATGACTCAGTTATCACCAAAACATCAGGGGTCAAATGATGACCCCAGGCCTGGATCAGGTTGTGCTTTTTAGAAAGCTACATACATTAATGTGAAGAAGTGAGATCCATTTGAGCTGGGGAGTCAGCAGAAGACACAATAGGGTTTATAGGACCTGTGTTTAGTTCAGTATTGCCAGAGAAAAAATGTAAAAGTAGGAAAAGCTTTTTAAAGCCACTGATGATGATTTTAAGCAGATGTACATTATTAAATTTCGAGTAGGCAGTGCCCAGCAGGTGTGACTTGAAGGAAGGGTAATGAGATTTTAATAAATGATGCAATAATTACTAGGCAGGGAAGAGAAAGTGGCATAAGCTCATAAACAGAGGGATTAGGAGCTGAGATAATATGTAGGCACATAATAGTAGTAGTAAAATGTTTATTCATTAAATTTCTTTCTATGATATAGGATAAAACTAGATTAAGTCATGGACTCATTTACATAAAGTCCTCTAGCAGTGTTACAAAATATTACAGAACAAGAAAATAAATTCATACATACATACAAAAAATGTAAGTTAACAATTAAAAAAGACAGTGTCAGATGCTCATACATTTCACTTAACGTCTTCATGTAGGCATTTCTTCTGTTTAGTCAAACAAAATCACAACTTACCATCCAACATCTAAGCTGCTATAGTGACAGCATTGTCCTGGTTTGTTACTAGAATGCCTTAACCACATTTTAATTAAATTCCAGGTTTTCATCTCCACTGGGTTTCTTAAATTAGATGGAATGTTATTCCATAGTAATGCACCATGGTTGTACACCATTTGATGGCCCAATTCAGGTTTCAAACTGGGAGCACCAAATCCAGTGCTGTAGCTGATCCTAGTGATACAACTTTATCCCTATTTTCTAAGTGGGAAACTATGTATGAGGGAAGCTTATCAACCATCCCTTTAGGGATAAAGGCAAGCAAATACTCTTGTCTTCTCCCTGGAGAGTCCACCAACCTAATCTATCATACAATTGACACCTGTGAGATAATCTTGGGGCATCTAAGCTGAACCTAGCCAATCTACCACAGTATATGTCTAATCTCTCTATATTTCTTTTAGCCATTCAAATATAGGATATCTCCATAATCAGATAAAGGTATGATCATGGAATTTACCAGCTTCTTTTGAGTCTGCAGTCAAACAAGATATAATTCTGTATAGGGCCCCAGTCTTTTTCATATGTTTTTGCCAGTCTGTCAATGTGGACATCCCACTTCAAAGAACAGTCCAACAATAGCTCTAAATATTTATAGGACTGCACCTGTTGAACCGGGAAACCCCAGGGTAACCACTCCTAAGGGCCAGCCCTCCTGAATTTCACTATTTCTAGATAACAACATGGTCTGTGTTGTTTTTGTTTTTTGTTTATGCATTAAGAATCAATTTACTATTCTTGAAAAGATCTGCAATTCATTAAATGCTTTTTGTAATTTGCCCTGTATTCTATTTACAGTGTCGTCTGATGTGTAAATGATAGTATCATCTACATAGAGATGAAATTTAACAGATGGGTCTGAAAAAGATACACCATTTATATGAATATTAAAGAGGAGCAGGCCCAGGATGGAACCCTGGGGACCCAAGACAACAGGCAGTGGACTGGAAATCAAATTCTCCCTGCAGACCACATAGACTCTACCAACCAAGTATGAAGTCAAACACTTCAGTGGTCCTCCAGTAATTCCCAATAAGGCTGCCTGAGGATATCAAACACCCTTAATGGTAAAGTGATGGAGTAGCTTTAATAAAGAGGGAGGCCAGATCCAGTGAAAGGAGGATACGTACAATGTTGAGATGATGTACAACCATGCTAGGCCCACTTGTGTGTACATAAAAATAGAGGGGGCATGAATGATACACATGAGCATACTGATGGTCAAATAACAAGATAGGAAGAGTGGCATGATGCAGAAGGAAGAGTTAGTTGCAGGCCAAGCCATGGGAGCTAAATAGATGACAGTGGTATTGCAAACAGATGAAGGAAGCTTTGGTTTGGAATTTGATTCCAAAGATTTGAACAGTATCACAACAGAGGATTGAAGCTGTAACTAACAGAATGATTGCTATGCCTGTAGTATGATAGTAACATCTAGTGAAGCAGTATAATAACCTGCAGATGGGAAACGCAGCTGATAGAACTGTACAGAGCACTGCCTCTGACATGTGATGACCTGTGGCTATATAAATAAAGCCAGCTAAGGGTGGAGGGTATTGGGGTGGGTGGGAGCAGCCACATAATGGCTGTGGGGAAACTCTAGCAGCAAGTGGTGCAGAGGCAGCTTGAGAAAGCTTCCCATGCCACATTTCCCAAGGTTGCTAAAGTGAACTTGGAATCTAAAAGTGGACTTCAAATCTACTAAGTAACATGTGCAAGGAAACAGACTTTAAATAAACTAAATCACTTGAGCCAAGAAATGTGCACACAATCTAATTAAAACTGCCCGAGAAATGTGCACAGGATACAGTTAAACTGCTCTGAGTAACAATTCCGGCAAGCAAGTCTTTAAGGCTACTAAAGTGTGCTTTTACGAATTAGAGCCAACACAAGGAACAGTTCACTGAAATTAAATTAGAGGAAATGTGCACTGAAATTCAATTAAAGTATCCCCAAAGGAACAGTTCAAGTATACTGCTAGGAGTATGTGCACAGATAGCATTAGAAGCTGCACTGGAGAACAACTCCAGTACACTGCTGCACAAAAACAGATAAACTTAGGATATTGAATTTAATCAGCACTGAGGGGCGCCCATGGCACTGATGGTTGAGGCGCTGGATGCCACACCCGCACCATGCCAGTGACCTGGATTCAGGAACAAGGCTAGGCTACCAGGTGTCGGCAGGGAAGGGAAGGACTGAGCATCCATATGACTGCTCTCCCTTCCTTGGGAAGGGATCAGGACTCATGTTGCTCTCTAGCAGCTCCTGGGGAGCTTAGGAGCATGAAAGGGATGTGGTGCCACAAATGCAGGATAGAAGCATTGGCAGACATTGGCACATTGTGCCATGATGTCATGGCATGTCCGCACTCCTGGTGACAACACAAGAGAAAATCCTCAGAGGACTGAGGAGGTGACAAGGACCTCAGGGACCAGGCAGCACATCCACAGTGCTGGAATGCCACTCCAGAGGTTACCAGGCACCACTTGCAGAGATGGACCATCTAATCTCAGAACGATGCCGCCAAGGTAGGAGTGGCAGACCCTCCCGGGGGTGACCCAGGAGCTGAGAAGTCCCTGTAAGGGGAATCCACTGGGGAGTCTCAGCAGGGAGTAGCAGGGCTGAATCATAAAGGTACCTCAGAGAGATGCCTCAGACCGAAAGGAGCATAAATATAGTTGGGGAAAAAATCAACACTGAGGGATCCCTAAAAGGAATTAAGTTTCTCATGTGAACATAGGTAGCATAAATGGCAACCATTGGAAACCTGGTAGCACAGAGAGCATCAAAACAGCATCTAGAAAAGGCACCAAGTTTGAAATTTTAACAGAAGCTGGGCGTTATCTATTTGTGTCTTTGTCTTTGTTCAGTACCTTGTTGCGGTGGGCAGTCCTCAGGCAGTTCCGTAGACAGAATGCCCAGAGGTAGAGAGAGGAGCTTGTTGCAGTAGGCGGTCCTCAGGCAGCTCTGTGGGCAGAATGCCCAGAGCTAGAGAGAGGAGCTGTGCCTTGCTACTTTCAGGTCAATGAAAATTATTACCCCAGGTCCCTTTCATGTTTTGTGGTTGCCAACACCTCCCACCCATTTGATACATTGCCCTCAGGTTTCTGTGCATAAGTACATGGTTTTGCACTTTTTGCATTGTAAAAGTAAGTAAAGTAAAACATTTTATTCATTTTTATATACAAAATGAATTGGATTACTCCACTGAGCCTAGGCTCATTTTCAGTGAGGTCCAAAGTTCAAGTCCAGTCACTTTTAAATTCACAGTATGATTTATTTATTTCAAGATCCAGATATTATCTTTGAGCAAAATCACTTTTACAAAGGTTCCACATCAGGTACAACACTTGAGAACAAGAAAACAAAGGAGGGTGGAGACCCAATGTAAGCAAATTACAAGGGTGAAACATTACCAACACAGACATAAGCTATCTGGTAAGTGCAAAGAAACATAAGGTAAACAATGTCAGGTGCACAGGTATAATTTGACAAAGCCAAAGACTTTGCACAAAGGTATAAATTTCAGAGCCAGGAGCTATATCCATCTACATAGTGGAATTGATGTAGAGAGTTAGGGTGTGGGATCTTGGATGTGGGCAGCAGCCCTGTGGGGCTTTGTTAAAAAGGATGTGGGATGTGACTTGGTCGATGTTGGTTAGTCAGGCGATTGTGTCTTAAGACTTGCAGGGCTGGGAATGTAATTACTGCCTACATATGGTATCTTCATATACAGTACATAAATACTAACAATGCAGAAAAAGCATACACAGATTCAAGTGTCACAATTACACTATCACATAATAAAACATAACTTGACTCCTATCACGGTAGATTGCTTCTACTGCATTCTTCCTATTCTGATAATCATTTCTGTTTTACATACTCAAAATGCTACTTTCTAATATTTTTGATCTGGATTTTCCTATTCAAAAGTTTTAACTGTTGTGGTAATTTATTCCACAGGACTGTGCCAATATATGTAAAGTGATGCCTTCCTACTTCAGCTCTACGTTTAGGCAGTATATATTCTCGAACTTCTGCTGATCTAAGGCCACTTAGGGGTTCAATGCAAATAGTTTCAAAATATAATTAGGAACTTTCCTCATGATACACTTTGCCATGAATATCATAATGTTTAAATCTCTTCTTTCCGATAGGGAGATCCAATTTAATTCCTTGTACATATCTATTCTATAGAGTCCTTTTTGGTACATTTAAACAAATCTAGCTAACTTGTTATACACAACATACAATGTCTAACTGTGTTCTTGTTGCTCCTGCATATATCAAGTTTCCATATTCTAAAATAGGTAATACCATGACATTTACTACATGCTTTCTAATTTCAGTTGATAAACAATTTCTATTTCTATATAGGGATCCTAAGCATTTCCTACCTTTTATTGTTGCTTCAGTATGGATATTCCACTATAGGTGTTTAACCAAATAGAACCCAAAATATTTATAATTATTTACTTGTTATAGATTAAATCCAGAGGGTCTCAATTTGTAGATTATTCTCCTCAGGGCTCACCTTTTTCCCTCTATGAAGCATCATTACTGTACCTGCAATTTTTTTTCATTCAAAACTAATTTGGAGTTTAATAGAAAATCCCACAAATGATCAAAGGCCTTTTGCAAAAGTGGCTGAACAGATATCACAGACTACCCCTTTACATAAATAATGGTATCATTAGCGTAACAGTGGTACTTCACCTCCTGCTGAGAGAGAACCAAATCATTCATATATAAATTATATAGTATTGGTCCTAGTATAGATCCCTGTGGTACACAGAGATGGACACTTTCAGACTGGAGGACTATTCATTTATGGTCACTTGTTGTCTATTTTCCAGATAATTCTGAAAACATTTAGTGGCCATCTCGGATACACCACAGGGTTTTAGTCTGGACAGGAGGATGCCCTGGTCCAAGGTATCAAAAGCCTTGGAAAGATTGTCAAATATTCCTCCACTGACATCCCCTATCCAGACCCTCAGCAATATCCCCAGTAATCTTCAGTAAGGCCTTAGTAGTTCCATACATTGGCCTAAAACCTGATTGATATTTATTAAGAATATTATACATAATTAGGATGTCATGCAGTTGTTTTGCCACTGTTTTCCAGAATTTTTGAAATAGTTGGTAATAAAGAGATAGGCCTGTGGTTTTCTAATTGAGTCCTAGACCCCAATTTATAAACTGGTATCACCCTGGCCATTTTCCAAATGGTTGGTATCTCAGCATATGTAAGTGACATACTGAATAAATTAGCCATTGTCTGAGCTATAATGGGGGCAGCTATCTTCAATAGAACTTTTGGTATTCCATACAAACCTCCTGCTTTATTTGTTTTAATTTTAAATAGTAATTCTTTTACTTCCTTGTCTGTTACTGGGCAAATCTAAATTCCTCTTCCTTACCCTCATGTGTCATTTCTCTCGTATTCCATCCCCACCAAACTGTATTAGGGTGAGTTCAGTCTACTATTCCAACTACCCTTCAATGCATCTACTCCCATGCTAACAAAGAAGTCATTTAATTTATCCACCACTGTAGTACACATTCCCAACTTATTTCCTTTTATCATAAAGTGGTCTTTAGTCCATTTTCTGTCCCTCTTACAGTTTGTTCATTGTATTCCAAAATGACCTTGGGCTGTCTATTACATCTTTAGAGAGTTGCTCATTATAGTATACATGTCTAGTTTTCCTCAGTTATTTGATGTGGATATTTCACAATTGTTCATAACTGCACCAACCCTAGTTGTCTTTTTGTTATTTTAGCTCTTTTCCATCTTATATCTAATTATTTTTATTTTAAGCATTCTAGGGGCATACTATGGGGAATTTTTGATTTAATCTGTCTAGCTTTTATGGGGCATGTGATTACAAATCTGTAAGAAATCTTTCTGGAACATATTCCAAACATCACCCACATTGGGGACCAGATCCAGCCTTTCCCAATTATACCCATCCAGGTCTAACATAAATTTTATGTAATCAAAATGTTTATATGACTTAGTATGTATGACATTACTAGGGCCCCTCCTTACTTTTTGATTTCTGTTACAGAAGATCAACTGATGATCGGACATTGCATCTGGAAAGATCCCACTTGCCACATACTTTTCTGGATTAGTGGTGAAAATAAATCCAGCATATCTAATGAATTTGGATTCTTTGTATTTAATCTGGTTATATCTTTTTATGAGTTGCGTTAACCCTAATGTGGTAACCATATCATTTAAACTGTGACATGTATCTATTGTACCCCAATTAACATTAAAATCACCTATACGACAATAACTCATGAGAAGTAAGGTAGCCTTTCAATGTCTCTTGCAATTCCTCAAACACTTGAAAGTATTTTTTTGTGGGTAGTAAATACCCAAGAGCAACATTGGTTTTGAGAATGGTAATTTTATTTCAATAGGAAGAATTTCTGCTCCCATCCATTCAATTAGCATACCATTTTATTTATTTCAATCCATTTTCTATCATAAATAGCAGCTCCTCCTCTTCTTTTAGTTCTATCCTTTCTCCATAGATTCAAATTTCTAATGCTGTCTTATTGTCTGTAACTTTTGCATGCAACCATGACTCTGTTATTACTATTACATCTGGCTTATATGTTTTACCCAGTCTCTCAACTGTTAAAATCTTTTTGTATAAGCTACATATGTTAATGTGCACAATCCTAAGTCCCTTTCCATTAATATCTCAGCAGTATGATCCATTTGGTAGTTGAACTGTGGCCATGATTGGGGTGAATGGCCCCAATCATTACCAAACTTAAAATTACCATTAGTTTACATAACTTGTACATTCTTAGTTTTATTTGTCTAGCTCTCATGTATTTTCTATTGTTTCAATACCTTCCAATATCATTCCACCCCATCCTCCTTAAACATCACTAGTAATGAAAATCCACTTTACCAGTGATGTTTCTAAATCACTGCTAAACAAATTAGCCTAAATTTGGCCTTGCCATTCTTTCATGTTGTCTGTGTTCCTCAAGTATGGTTCCTTTCTGTGTGTTACACTTTGGCATTCTATCCTATATGTAAAGCATTGAAACCCAGTTGCCAAACCCTTGACCAGTCTTCCAGCTTTTTCAGATCAACCCTAATTTTTTTCTCATTTTTTCCACCCCTGCAGTGTGTCCACTCTGTTGCAGATTTTTGTGTCATCCATGAACAGGCATACTTTACTATCTAGCCCTTCTGCAATGTCACTAATAAAGACATTGAGGAGGATAGAGACTAATGCTGACCCATGTAGAAGCATGGTGCCCTGCTAGCCACCTTGCCATGTTTAGAGTGAACAACATTTACCACTACCCTCCGAGTCCTGCTGCTTAGCCAACTTCTTACCCATTTTATTACTTTGGACCCACTCCTAGGCTGCCCAGCTTGCTCACCAGTCTTCTGTGTGAATGGTATCAAAGCCTTATTGAAATCCATGTGTGCCACATGGACCGCTCTCACCGATCCACTTCCTGGTCACACAGTCAAGAACTCGATCAGATTTGTCTGGCACGGTCTCCCCTTGTGAAACCATTCTGCCTTGGATCCTGTAATCCACTGGTCACAAGGTATTCTCCATTCATTTCCTTCAGTAGTGATTCATCACTTTACTCACCACTGAATTCAGGCTGACAGATCTGTAATTTCCTGCCTCCTCCCTGTTATCACTTTTGTGAAGTGGGGCCATATCTGCCCTCTTCCAGTCCCCACAACTTCCCACATATATAGTGACTGGTTGAACAGGGCTGTCACAGGTGCAGCCAGTACATCCTTGAGCTCCCTCAGTATCCTAGGGTCTACCTCATCAGGCCCCATTGCCTTCTTCACTTTAAGTTGTACAAGCTCATTGAGGACTCTCTCCTCTGTGAGAGGATTGCATCTACCTTCTTTAAATGCCCTTTTTCCTTATCTGTGGCTCGTCATCTACCCCTTCCTCTGTAAATACTGAACAAAAGTATTTGTTCAATATGTCTGCTTTCTTTGGTCCTCTTCCACACAAACCCATCCTTCTCCTTTTGGCCTTACAATCCCTTCTTTGATCTTATGCGTTTTGGTTATATACCTAAAGAATGTTTTATTCCCCTTTTTGCTGACTTGGCAATATTCTCCTCTGTTTGTGTCTTTGCACTCCTAACTGCCCTCACTGCCTCCCTTTCTTTCTCCTGATACCTCTCCCTATCCTCCTCCTTCTATGTCATCTTGTGCATTCTAAATTCTAGCTTTTTGCCCTTTCTTTCTCCACTACTTTTTAGAGAAACATAATGATCTCTTTTTCTATTGCCATTTGTTAACCTGCCTGACACAGAGGTTAGTTGCCTCTTAATGCCCTCTTTATTTTTGCTCACTGTTCCTCGACTCCACCCAGTTTCCCTATCCCTGCAAGGGGTGTCGCTGAGGCATTCTCCTATTTTCTTAAAATTGGACCTCCTAAAGTCAAGGATCGTCCATTTTAGTGTGGTGTGATTCTGCTTAGTTCTTACATGGAACCACACACGTATGATGATCACTGGTCCCCAGGTGGCTGCCCAGCATGATGTCAGCATCATTATCCCCTTTTGCCAGTACCAGGTCCAATATTGCCCCCATGAATGGGTTCCTTGACTAGTTGCCAGAGGAATACCCCAACATGGAGTCTAGGATATCCCTACTTCTAACCACTGTGCGGCTGGGAGGCTTCAATCCACATCCAGTAGACTGAAGTCCCCAGCAGAAATATCTCTCCTTGCTTGCAATCCTTTGGATTACTTTCACCATATCCTTATCCACCTCTCCCTGTGCTGAAGATCTGTAGATCACCCCTGTGAATAGCAACCTCTTCCATGTCTCCAGGGTGACCTAAAGTACCTTTCCTCCTCCATGCTTCCCATGTATTTCCATTGCTTTCATGTTTTCCTTATGTTAAGAGCCATTCCTCCCCTTTTCACCTACCCTGTCTCTTCTGAATATAGCATAACCTGGTATGGTTACATCCCAGTCCTGGTTTTCATTGCACCAGGACTCAGTAATTGCTACTATGTCTAGGTTAGCTTCTGCCATGGTGGCCTCTAGGTCTGTAATCTTATTGCCCAGACTTTGAGCATTTGCACACATGGGTCTCCAGATTGTACTGCCATCCCCTAATTACAATTCATCCACCCTTATTTCCTCCACTATTCTTCTTACTATCTCCGTTCCTTCTATTCCTGGATTCTTATGTTCATTGGTTCCTTTCAGGATTTCTCTCCTACAGATTCCACTAATGACATTGTAAGTGTGTGTGGGAGGGAGTTTATGTCTCATTGCCACATTTTGCCTCACACTCAGCTAGTTTAAATGCTTGCCAATGTAGCATTTAAACCATTCACTAAGGATTATGGTTCTCCTCCTGGGTGGATGCAGGCCATCGCCCTGTACAGGCCTTTATCTTCCCAGGTGGGGCCCCAGTCCCCAATGAATCTGAATCCTCCTATCTACACCATTCCTTCAACAATGCATTGAAGTTTCTGGTGTGGAGAATCCTTTACTGTCCACTGTTGTACACAGGTAGCACCTCTGAGAAGGTCACAGATCATGCTAATTGCCCAAGACCCTCCTCAACTCCTCGAATTCTTTTGGTGACTATTTCTGGCTCATCCTCAGCCAGGTCACTAGTCCTCAGATTGACAGTGATGTCCAGCGCCTCCATTCCTGCTGCTCAAGGATGCTTTGGATGTTCTTGCCATCTCTTCTAACCATGGTTGTGGAAGCATCTAACTTCCTACTCCTCATCCCTATCTGCCACTAACTGTATCCTCACTTTGGAGTACCCAACCAGGATTCACTTTCTCCACCTCTTGGGTCCTTTGCCACCCTTATGGTCTCCACCATGGAGGACCCCACAACCACCCCAGTCACTACTTTAAGTGCCTCTGTGTGACATTCCAACCTGGCCAGCATGGTGTAGGAGTTTTGTGTGGTACTGGGTTGGGGCATGTGCCTGTGCTCCCTCCACCCTTACCTCCTGAGCCCACTGTTGTTTAGCTGCTCCTCCTACTTGTCATCCTTGAGGTAGAAGTGGTGATTACGGGTCCCTGGGTGAGGGAGTAGGCCTCTGAACCCAAGCCATCTCAACCTTGAGTCTGGCAACCTCCTCCATTAAACCAGAGAGGTGTGTTGATGGAGCAGCAATGTAGTCTCTAGGAGGTCTCCCTGAAGACTGCCACCCTGCAGCCACTGCACTGCACTACTCCCATCATCCTATACTTCCTACTCTTTCTGTAATTTTAACTTTGAATTCCTTTTATTCTCTTACCCTATGTAGGAGTTTCACCTATCCCTAGGTTCCTGTGTCACATTACTTAAACCCACACTGAGCAGTTGCCAGCAGGCACATACTGTTACCTAAAATAAATATTTAGCAAATGCCCATACTTCCCCTTCCTTAACAACTCTTCAAACAAGTCCGCTACCCTCTCTGTGTCACTCAATAGAATTTCTGGCATGTCCCTCACCCACAGTTACATAACAATGAATTTCCAGCATGTGCCCACTCCCATTGCTTCCCAATATTACTTTTACCAGCCAGTCTGCACTCTCACATTTAGACAAAACTTTCCAGCAAGACCCCTTACACCCCACACCTGTTATTATCCTGTCCCTCATACAAGAGTTTCACAATGGAAATGCCAGTAAGTTCATCTCCTCACTCAGTACTTTCTAGGGTTTCTTACTGGCAGCCTTTGCACCTCAGTTTCACAACAAAGCTATCCAGCAGGCCCCTAGTCCCATGTACAAGCTGTAACTCTATCAGTTACAGTTGGCAGTACTGAATATGTCTTTTAAACTTCCTATCTGAATGCAGCACTCTAGATATACAATATTCACTCCAGAAACATGTACCTGCTGCTCATCCAAATGACCACCAATACCATGTGTAAAAAGCATTGTGCTTAGAATGTATTCTCCCATATACTGACAGGATTGCTTTTGACCTGTTTCATTTGATACAATTCAGTGTTGTTTCTGGTTAGATCCTTACCATGGAGAGGATGAATAGTGTATTGTTTATACACATTTTCACTTGTACTCATCAAGGCCTTCTCAATCTTTGATTTATTGTTGTCTAGTATTCAAACTGAGTGTCAATATGACCATTGTGATCAACATTTAAATCCTATAGAAAGGATAGCAATCTTTTAGGTAATGTAGAGCCTTTTTAACCCTCTCTGCACTCACTACGTCCTGCCAAATTGTTTTTGCCTTTGTTGGAACATCATTCACCAATACCTCAATTCTACTGTCCTGCTATGGCCTCAATACTTTCCTGCAGTGGTACAAGTGTCAAGTACATTATAAATCCTTCCAATGACTTGATGAGTTATTTCTTTAGCATTTTTTCAGCTTAGTGTTAAATCTAGAATTATTAGGAATGATTTCATTGTTTGGATGAGAATCCACTCAAAAATTCAAGCATGCAATATCTGTGGGTGTCACATCTGCATCCATGTTGCTCAAAACAGATCTTGAGATAGCACATGCTATAATTTTAGTGAAACAGTGTGAGCACATGTGCAGAATTTTATCTGATGGAAACTTGTTTAAGTAGCAAATGTGTCACCAAATGACCTCACATTTAATTCCACTTTGCAATTTGTGTCATATTAGCTTTCACTGTTTATGAACTATAAAATACCCTTAAGGCGCACACATACCATTTCAAACTTTTCTTTGCCAGTTAAAATGCAACAATCTCAGTTCCACATATATCAGTTAAGTGTGTTTCAGTCCATTTCACATAGCTGGACATGTGCTATGCATCATGTATTGAGTGTCCTTCAAAGGTGCATCATGTTTTGGGAGTTCAAGAATGTAAGATGTGGCATAGTCTGTTTCACCTTCTACTAATAAAAGATTGAGGCATACAAATTTACTAATCGAAATCTTGACCCAGTACAACTTTTTATTGTAAATTTTATTTATCATTCAGCAAGCGTACAAAGTAAAAGCTTACATTCACATAAAATGATCAGTTACTTAGTAAGAATTCATACAAAACTTTTGCACATATAATACCCAAAAGGACAAAAGGACCAATGCGTCTGAGATATTTTCAAATAATAATTACATTCAATTATAAAGTTACAGGGATACCTTTCAGATGCCCAGACTGGCCTCTGTAGGCCAAGACCAGACTGCCCTGTGAGTCATCCCTAAGGAACATCAAAGGCCCCACAGGCTTAATAAAACGTGCAAAGTATAGAAATGTTTATAGATTGCTTCTCCCACAATGTACAACCCACCATCCCGTGACCAAGCCTGATCCAGTAAATCTTAGAAATAAATGTGCACATATCTGAGTTATGCACAGCAATCATGCAGGTGTGGTGGAATACACTGTCACAAGTTCCTGTGTGCCAATTAGCCAACTAGTGATGCATCAGATCTGTGTGAGATCAAATTTGGCATTTTTGCCTATATTTTCTATTAGCCTGTATTTCGTGGTTATTCTTTGTGATGATAGCAAGATTAATGAAATATGTATCCTCATCAATGGACTTTTGCCTGTGGTTGCAAGTGTCATCCGTGTCCATCTCTCAAATACTGTGGAGCTCAATTCTCAAAAGAAGTACAAGTAACTTGACATGCCAAAAAATGACTCAATTAGCAAAGTTACCAGCAGTTGCATAATAGAATTCTGCAAAGCAGCCTGAAACATAGAAGCAGGCTGTTTGTGACAAAGTGACTTACGCCACCAGTTATGCCTAAACCCCCAGACATGGTTGATAGGGGTTTACAGCAGTTGTGCCCTATTCTGGAGGGCATCAACAAAGTCCCCAGGATGCTATTCTCAAGCAACCCCAGGAGACATCTGCCAAACTGGCTGGTGTAATTGTTCTTACCTCCGGGGTTGAGAGTATGTGCCACTGGCCCAACACCTGATGTCATGTCACCCTCCCCACCACTGCCTTCATTCCCACAATGCCACATGTCATGTCCCATCCCCCAAATGCCTTGACCACCAAACATCTGGAGTGAAAGCCCTGCAAGGTTATTCCTGTCCTCCTGAATGCTCCCACCCATGAAATGCAAGTGAAAGCCCACAGGGTTATTGCTGTTCCCCCATGCCCCAACCCCAACAAATCAAGTGAAAGCACCACAGGGCTATTGTTGTCCTTTCCCCAAATGCCCCACCCCTGAAAGCCAGGTAAACGTGCAGGGCTATTCATACCCCAGTGCCTCAATCCCTATTGGCCACCTCTCACAAACCGCATCTCCGCAGTGAGAGATACCCTTATTCTCATAGTCTAGCGGTCCCCCACCCTCCCACTCAGCAGTGGCAGACCACACTCTTCTCCTCACCCCTACCCAGCCGGAGATGGTGAGTAGATTATCATCACTGTTGGCTATCGACTGAGCTCCACTCGGGAACACGACTACCGTATATAATACGCTACCATAAATAATTCATTGAATGCAAACTATGTGCAGTAGTAAGTGCTCCAGTGGAGCTCAGTCAGTGGCTGGCCATGGTCGTGAGAGGTGGCTGAAAAGTCACCAGCAGGGTAGGGGTGGGGAGATCAAGGTGGTTTGCCACTGCCAGGTGGGGGACCACTAGACTACCAGGGATAACGGGTATCTGTCTTACACTTATGGGAGATGCGGTTTATGGAGGTGGCCGATCAGGAATTGAGCATTGTGGGGTATGAATAGCTCCTGGGAGGCTTTTACCTTGGCATTTTCAGGGGCTGGTGCATTTTATGGGAGATAAAGCTAAATAGCCTTGTGGGACTTTTACTTGATTTGTTGGTGTCAGGGCATTGTGGGGATAGCAATTGCCCTGTGGGGCTTCAACTTGCATTTCATGGGGTCAGGGTATTCAGAGAGGGACATGAATAGCTCCTTCGACTTAATGTCCCCACAAGTGAGATTGTGGCATGGTGGGTGCCACTTGCACCTTTCAGGTCCATGGATGCATCTTGTGACAGTCCCTTCATGTATGTCTTTTGTTTGGCATACCTGTGGGATTGTTGCAAATCACAGGACTTAGCCACAGAGACCCTGCCATGTCCAGAATCAGACACAGAGTCCTTAGCATATGAATGGTTTGGTGCAAGTCACTTTTGGTGGTGACTTGCGCCATCCTTATAGTATTGGGCCCTGTTTCTTTTTTGTTCTGCAGAAGGCTCATTGTCTTGCTCCATCTCATGCAAATCATAATGTTCAGTCGAGGACAAAACACCGTGAGGCCAAATATTCAAATGCTTGCTCAGGTGCAAAGCCTAGTTTGTGTGCACAAACCTGGTTTGTACAGATATCCCATATTCAAAGGTCCAGTTCTAGAGGGTGATATTTGGAGGGGAGCACAGCATCTGAAGGGTGGGACCTGAATGTTGGTGCAATGATATGTGCACCGCGCAAGGTCAATTTGCACAATCTCTCTAGTGGCACAGATACCACTGACCTAAAACACAACTCACTTCTGCACAATCCTAGCAGTTGGTGGAGAAAGTGCACTGGCCACCATGGACTCACATCACAGTAGTCCCTGGTGTCTAGTGGTGCCCCTTCCTCCAATTCCACTCCTGTATATTACATAGCATGTCCCTAGTGCCATGTGGTGCCCTTCTCCTGAACCCACTCCACTATATTACATAGCATGTCCCTGGTGTCTAGTGGTGCCCCTCCTCTGCTCCACTCCATATATTGCATAGCATGTCCGTGGTGTCCAGTGGTCCCTGCCCCCACCCAATGTCTGCCCCATAATAAATTAAAATTTCCTGGTCACCAGTGGTCCCTCCCCACCTGATGTCTGCACAATAATATATTTAAATTTCCTTGTATCCAGTGGTCCCTCCTTCCAACTGATGTCCACCCAATAGTATATTTAAATATCCTTGGGTCTGGTGGTCCCTCCCCACCCACACCCATGCCCATTATGTAAGTAATGATTCCCTGTGTCTAGTGGTTCCTCCTCCCAACCACATTCATGCCCGATGTGTAAGAAATCATTCACTGGTTCCAGAGGTCCCTCCCAACCATATCCATTCCAATGTGTAGGTAATCATTCCATGATGTACAGTGGCCCCTCCATCCACCTGCACTCATACCCAATATGTAAATAATTATTCACTGCTTCCAGTAGTCCCTTCCCTACCCACATCCTTGAACAATGTGTAAGTAATCATTCCCTGGTGTCCAGTGGTCTCTTCTGCCTACCCGCATCCATGCCTGATGTGTAAATAATTATTTCTTAGTGTCCAGTGGTCCTCTCCCCACCTGCACCTATGCCCAATGTAAGTAATCATCCGCTGAAGTTCAGTGGTCCTTCCCTCACCCATGCCCTATGTGTAAGTAATCATTCCCTCATGTCCAGTGGTTCACCCATCCCGATCTCCTTTATAACAGAGTAATACCATTCCGTAGTGTCTAGCAGACCTCTTCGCTATCCCTGATCCCTTGCATAACATGGTAAAGCCATTCACAGAAACAGAAAAGTGACAGCAGAAGGGGACCATATGGCCCATCTTGTCTGCCCTAAGTCTACCCCATCCCTTTAACTGCTATTCAGTGTTATGGTGACCTTATACCTGTCCCATGCATTTTTAAAGGTTCCTACTGTTTTCACGTCCACCACTCCTAGTGGGAGGCTGTTCCATGCATCGATCACCCTCTCAGTAAAGAAGAATTAGCATGTGTTGCCCTGAATCTGCCACCCTTCAGCTTCATGTTGTGGCCCTTGTTCTTGTTTGGTTCTTGAACCAAACAGGTCTTGAACCTGCACCTTATTTATTCCATTGAGAAACATAAGGACTCTAGCATGTCTCCCTCTCCTTCTCTGTTCCAGGAAATACATGTTCAGGTCACTCAGACATTTGTCATATGTTTTGTTGTGAAGTTCTTGTATCAGTTTTATAGCTCTCCTTGCAGTTTCTAATTTGTCTATATCCTTCTTTAGGTGCTGTCCCCAGAACTGATACTGTACTCCAGGTGCAGCCTTCACTAGTGATCGATAGAGTGGCAGGATAACCACTCTTCCTCTGCTAGAAATGCCCTCCCAATGCAGCCCAGCATACCATTTGCCCGCATTGCTGCTTTTTCACATTGCCTGGACAGCTTTGTGTCATCTGTTATTATTATTCCAGATCTCCTTCCTGCTTGGAGATTCCAGTTTTACTCCTCCTAGGTAGTATACATCTCTGGGTTACTTCTTCCAAGATGTATGATCTTGCATTTTTTGCATTAAAATTTAGTTGCCATGTCTTTGATGAAGGTTTCAGAGTCCTTGGGTCAGATTTTCAATGTCCAATAATGTCGCAAGCCCCCAGTGCTTCAACATATGGCACATGGGGTTTAGGCATTCACTGGCTGACATTCAGGATTTTCCATCCTTGAGGTACACCTTAAACCACAATTTTGTGGTCTAGCATGTGCCAATCCTGTGGGACAAAGTATTAGTGTTTGCACCAGATATGTGGTGCAAGCTGCAGGAGAGAGGAATATCACAACTGCACCTGATATTGGAAAATTGGGTGCAGTTGTGGCACAGGGGTTCAGCGCACCACCGAAATCTAAGTCCCATGGCACAGGGCGGAACCCAAGCCCTACACCACCATTCGAAAATACTGCCTGCTATGTCAGCCTTCATCCTTTCCACCCCTCCCGTGTGTCCACCTTGTTGCATAACTTTATGTCATCTGTGAACAGACTCACTTTTCCTTCCAGGCCTTATGTTGCTAATAGAAATATTAAAGCGAATCAGCCTAGTATCGACCCCTGCGGCACACCGCTAGTTACTTCTTTTTCTTCTGATGGGTAGCCATCTACTAGTACCCTTTGTATCCTTTCACTAAGCCAGCTCTGTGTCCAGTTTACCACTTGTTGCCCTACTCCTGTGCTGTCTAGCTTGGTTATTAGCCTCTATGTGGCATCGAGTCAAAGGCCTGTGAAGTCCAGGCATACTACACCTACAGCACTGCCCTGATCCACTTTTTTGGTTACCCAGATGAAAAGTCTATTAGATTAGTTTGGCATGATCTACCTGTGGTAAAGCCATGTTGTTTTGGTCTAATTTGCTACTTTCCTTGAGAAAGGATATAATCATCTCCTTGAGAAGGGTTTCCATTGTTTTGCCTACAATTGAGGTGAGGGTTATCTGATGGTAGTTAGTTGTACTCTCCTGCTCCCATTTTTGTGGAGAGGGATAACCGTGGCCTTTTTCCAATGCTGTGGAACCTCCCAAAGTCCAAACAATAGGTTAAAAAGTTCAGCCAGGGTAGCCGCCAGTTCTGCTCTTAGTTCTGTCAGTAACCTAGGATGTACTTCATTAGGTCCCATGGCTTTGTTTACCTGGAGTTTCTAGTTCCTTTACTACACTTTTCCTTGTAAAAGATTCTGCATTTATTCTGCCTCCATCTGAGCTGCTCCCTGTGAGGGCGGGTCCGCATCCTTCCACCTCTTTCTATAAAACAGAGCAGAAATATCTGTTGAAGATTTATGCTTTGTCCTTATCATCCTCTGTGGCCCCCTTCATCCTTAGTGAGTCTGACAATATCCCTCATGTCTTCCTCGTTTTGTCGATTCATCTGTAGAAGGTTTTGTCTCCTTTTGACGTCTCTGGCTATCTTATCTCTGGTGATATCTTTGCAGTACTGATTTCATTGGCTGCTTCCATTAATTTCTCTTGTAGTCATCCTTGTCTGGCATTGAGTCAAAGGACTTCCTGAAGTCCAGGCATACTACACCTACAGCACTGCCCTGATCCACTGGGCTGCCACCCAGACCGCAAGCCTGGCCACAAAGATTGAAGAGCTCTCCTCTGCCTTGACCAGGGCACTCAGCTCTGCTGGCCTCCTGGACCCAGCCCCAAGATGGACAGCATCCCGGAGCCACTGCCCAAGACTGCAAGCCTGGCCACAAGGACTGAAGAGCTGCCTCTGCCCCTGTCCAGGGTATTCAGCTCTTCTGCTGTTTCCTGGACCCAGCCCCCAGATGGCATCCCTGAGCCACCACCTGAGACTGCAAGCCAGGCCACAAGGACCGAAGAGCTGCCTCTGCCCCTGACCAGGGTGCTCAACTCTACCAGCTCTTCTGGACCTGGCCCCGGATGGATGGCATTCCAGAGCCGCAGCCCGAGACTGCAAGCCAGGCCCCAAGGACTGAAGAGGTACAGCACTGAGAACAGCTAATCGGAAACCGAATGCTTCCTCCTGCTACGCCGATTGGTCCAAAGTTCTCCTCGACTGTTTGCCATCTGGTGCCTTTTTTCTCTACTTCAATCTGCCTGCTATACTGAACTGTACCTAAATAGACTTGTAATTGCTTGATTTTAGCTAATGTTGTAAAGGATTACCTGTTTAAAGCCATTTACTATGTATTAAGTGATACAGCCTCCTCTGAGTATTTTATCTCTCTCTCTCTCTCGCTGCATGCCCATCTGGCGCCTGCTCCTTTTTGTCCTCTCCCACACCTCCTGCTGTGACTGTCTGCCACCCAGCCCACAGCCAGCGCTTAAAAGCCTCTCTCTCTCTCTTCTCACTGCAGCTGCCTTCTGCCCTTGACCAGGGCGCCAGCTAAACTGGCTGTCCTGGACCCGCCCCTGACGGACGGCATCCCCGAGCAGCCACCCGAGACCGCAAGCCCGCCACAAGGACTGAAGAGCTGCCTCTGCCCCTGACCAGGGCACTCAACTCTGCTGGCTCTCCTGACCCGCCACGGATGGACAGCATCCCTGGATCCACCGCCAAGACTGCAAGCCCAGCCCCAAGGACTGAAGAGGTACGACCAAGAATAGCTAATCGGAAACTGAGCACTTCCTCCTGCTATGCTCAGATTGGTCCAAAGTTTTTCTCGACTGTTTGCCACAAGGACTGAAGAGGTACAGCAGCTGGTGCCCTGCCCCCCACCCCCACTCCCCACCCTAGCTGTGGTAGTCACATGAGCTGAAACTTACTAACAGTCTACTTCTCCATTGGCTCCATATACTCTTGCGCCACTAGAGGGACATGGTTGCTTCCATATCTCTCGGCTTGCTATGCATCCCTATTGCATACAGTTGCTCACCCACATCACCTGCTCTGGGTGTTATGGTTTAGTGCCTTCCTTGGGACTTCAGGTATGCCTGCTCCCCACCCACATACCTAGTTAGCCAGCCAGAATCAAACACAGTAAGCTATATAGGTACGTTACCACACACACCCTGACACTTTGTCACAGTAATCACCCACACTACCCTGCACAACCGCAGTATCCCTACATACCTTTCCTGACTTCCTTATCACTCTGCTCAATATATCGACAACTGCACTGCAATGTCACATCAGCATGTCCCCATTTTTGATGCATCTCAACAACTTACAACCACCGCAAGGCCAAATTCCTTGCTCTCCTGCCCTCTTCCTGCTAGCAGGTGATATCCACCCCAAACCCGGTCCCCTACTACAATCTCTCCTACCCACCCTTCACACCCTCCACTCTCTAACCATAGCAAACGGACTAAAATGATCCACCTTAATGCCAGCAGCCTCACCAGCAAACTACCCCTACTGCAGGTCATGGTCCTCGAGTACAAACCTGATGTCATCATAGTCTCTGAAACTTGGCTAATGGCCATATCATGGACCAAGAAGTCCTGATCCCTGGATTCACTACAACTAGAATGGACAGGCAGGAAGAGGTGGCAGAGTGGTGATCTATGCTCTTCCTCCCTACAACACACAGTCGAGTGGAATGAAACATCTACCTCCTCCCACTGGGCTATCCTACTCAGCCTGTATTTTTCCCACTCCTGCCTCTTTTCGTCGCAAGAATGTACTGCTGTCCAGGTCAGCCTCCTCCCAAGTCACTGATCTGATCAAGAACTTAACAGCCCATGCTCACTCTGGTGAACTATACATACTGGGAGACCCAAACATAAATTGGCTCTCAAACTCATTAGCCAAAACTGCTCTGACATTGAGTCACTAAACCTGACTCAACAAATACAGGAACCTACTCACCAAACCATATAACAAATAACCACTCCCTCCTGGACCTAGTCCTCACATCCCACCTCTCAGAGTTAGGGCTGCTGGCCTCCTACTGATGCTATAAGTTACCACCAGCCAGTATACATGGTTCGTAAAATACACAGGCAAAAATTCCACATAAAGTCCTGTTAACACTCACCTACTCCTCTCTGGACATGCTACCTCTACACCATGACCTCACCAACACAGACTGGTCCCCACTTGCCATCTGCACCACTATCGATGTGGCTCTAAAATTGTTCAGTGATAAGTTCCTCCATGTATGGAATCAACATGCACCTATGCATAAGATCAGATTCGGGCAATCATCTGCCCTGGTAACCCCTGAGCTCCTGTCCTGCCAAAGAGCTCGTATGCTGCTTGGTGAAAGCACAAGGCTACCAAATGCCCTAGGACCTGCAACAATACCGGGAGCTGAAACAATGCACCACAGCTATCCGCTGGCCAAATCAGAACACTATCAAGCAAACTTTCATGCTAACACAAATAATCCTTCCAAATTCTAGAAAGTGGTCCAGTTCCTCTTCTCTCCTTCCACCAAGCCTCCCACACCTACCATTAGGCAAAACCTCACTGACATCTCTGAGCCACTGGCAGTCGCCGACTGCTTTAACTCCCACTTCATGTCTTGCGCTGCTATGTTGCAAATGGCGCCCGGCAGACTCAAACTCCACCACAGTCCCGACCGCACTCCTGCTCCCTCCCCAAATCCACTGAACTCCCACTCCCAATGCCCCTTCTCCTTCACTTACATCACCCCTGCTGCTGCTCTCCTAGCCCTTCAGTCTATCAACCCAGCTAAAGCTCCTCACCAGATGGCATGGACCCCAAGCTCCTCTCTCTGTCTGATCCTCCGTCTCCTATCCTATATCCATCTTGCTAAACCTCTCCTTGCCGCCTCCACTGTCCCTGCAGCACGGAAATATGCCACGGTTCTTACACTACCCAAAGGGGTGATCCTCCTCCCCAACAACTACTGTCCTATCTCTCTCCTCCCCACTCTGACAATGCTCCAGGAACACCTTGTCCTTGAACAACTCACCTCCTACATTACTGACTCCTCCTTTCTCACTCCTTTCCAATCCGGCTTCAGGAAAGACCCTCCACTGCCACCTGCTTTTACGCCTGACAGACACAATCGTCCGGCATGGACAAAGGCCACATAACCTCAGCTACTTTTATCGACTTGGCCAAGGTCTTCTACACTGTCTCCCACCTTATTCTCATAGACTGCCTCAAGACCGCAGGTCTCTCACCAATGCCATTGACTGGTTCAAACCTATTTATCGGGTAGAACTCAGTCTGTTCGGATAGCAGAGGCCATCTCCTCTCCCTCCCCATTACCATGGGAGTTACCCAGGGATCGGTACTAGACTACCCTTTTTCTATTTTCCTAAACGACCTCCCCAGGTCTGCTCAACTACTGATATACACATGATTGCAGTCGATACTGTGCTGCTCAAAACGGGTAACTCGGTCCCTGATGTCACTGCCAGACTACAGTCAGATTTTGAAAAGGTACAATGCTATAGGAACACCATCTTTCCTAAACTCAAGGAAACATACTCTATGATGTTTGGTACTAGGCAGAGGTTGGCAAGGCCTCCCTCCCTACCTCCTTCGTCACTACAGATGGAACTGTACTTGAAGACACCACTTCCTACTGCTACCTAGGAGTCTGGCTCGATAGAAACCTAAACTTCTCCATCCACATTGATGCTATCCTAAAGAAACTCCAGCCTAAACTAGGGCCCTCTATCGTAGCAGTCGGAGTATCCCTCACTTTGTCAGGAGGAACTAGTACACAAAATGATACTGCCTCCTTCGACTATTGTGATGTCGTTATGGTGCTGCCCCTCAGTCCTCCTTATCCAGGCTTGAACCGCTCTTCTACTCCTTCTGCCCTTATGCCTTGGATGCCGCTGCTCTGACACATCACTGCTCTCTACCGCCCCCTGAATTTTCCTTCACTTGCTGACAGGAGAACACTGCATGCTAAGTTTATCTCAAAATTCTGGTTAGGCTCACTGCCATCTTATCTAGTCACCTCCTTATCCACCCTCACCAATCCAAATACACCTCTGGTCTGAGGACACCCGCTCCCTAAATACACTTTAGAAACAGTACATCAGGCCAACTGGCTTTCTCATATCACCTACCTAAACTTTGGAACCTACTTCCAGCACAACCGCCTACCTCCTCTGCCTACCCAATCTCTTCTTCCTGGCAAACTACCTAGAGACAAACTGCAACTGCACTAAGCCCTGAGGGCCAGCCAAATTTCTGCTGGTTTTTATTCTGCCTTAGTATTAGCACATGCAAGTCTGCACTTACTCCCGACTTAGTGCCTCTCACCTCTACTTCCCACCCCTCTCACCTATTCCTCCTATCCCCAAACTCTGAAACTATGTTGTAGTTTGTAAACTGTACAATCTGCTAAATGTATATTTATATGTATATCAGTATACATGTATGTATTAAGTATAATGTATCTATCATAGACTCAGTTATATATGGTTGTTAACCAGCTGCTACTGTATGTATCATGTTGCAATATTGTCTGTTGTCCCAGTCCCTTCCCCAGGACGCACGTGGAGATAAGCTTCTGCTCAGTGTAACTTTCCTGGTGAAATACTTTAATAAATAAAATAAATAAATACATTTTGGATCCAGTTTCTTTATTTTCTGAAAGCAGACCATTTTTCCTGACCTTGGTGATTATTTCTAGAAACCCGAGGGTTTTTCTTATTTGCTTTGCTCATCCATTTTATGCAATGATTTTCAGTTTTCAGTAATGCCATTTGGAGATGTGTCCAGTATTCTTCAACATACCTGCCTCTTACAAGATTTTCTAGGTTGTTTTGAGACCTCCTTCATATTAGTTAAATCTGCCTATCTGAAGTCCATGACTTTGGTTTTGAGTACTTAGTTTCTGTTTTGTCTTAACCTGAACTATTCCATGCAGTGGTCACTGGACCCCAGGTGACTCCCAACTTCAACCTCTGAGATGTTGTCCCTGTTTGTGAGTAACAGGTCAAGGAGAGTTTCCTCCTTGTTGGGTCTTTAATAAGCTGTTTTAGACCCCATACATGCATAGCCTGCAGAAAGTCCTTGCTTGGTTGAGCTTGCTGTCTGGGTACCCCACTTATACATCAGGCATATTGAAGTCTCCCACCACTATCACTTCCCTTTATAACTCATTTTTGAATGGTTTCTAAAATGTCTTTGTTTCCTTCCTCCCCTATCACTAAGGGTCTGTAAAAACCCTACCTGAGTTGCTGTTCCATTACTAGCCTCTAGAGTAACCCAAAGTGACTCTGCTTATGTATTGTCACTTTGCATCATAGTAGCTTTTCTTCCTTCCCTACATACATAGCCACCACCCACCTTTTCTTACAGTTCTGTCTTTCTGGAAAAGACAGCATCCTGGGATAGTTGTTTCCCAGTCATGGTTATCATTAAACCAGGTCTAGGGCGATGGCAACCTGGTCCTGATCTGTTTCAGGACTACAGCAGTGAGGTCAGTTATTTTATTAATAAACAATAATAATAATAAACTTTATTTATTTAGCGCTTTTCATGAACATCAAGGTGCTTTACATAAAAATTAAGTAAAACAGAATAAAACAGGCACACAATAAAACTGTTAACCATTAAAACAACAAAATTAGGCAGCATATGCTTGAAACCATAAGTATGTTTTTAGATAGACTTCGTGTGTTAGTGAACATAGCTTTCCAAACTTGGCATCCCCTTTTTGTGCTGTGCCTTTTGTTTGTTTGTTTTATTGCATTGTCGCTCACTTTTTTGCCAATATTTGTTTACTTTTCCCTGTATGCTTACCCTTGATTTGGTTAGGTTTTGGGGAGAGGCACCAGGTCATTTTGTTACTTCCACCCCTTGTGACAGTGAACCCAACACTTAGCTGGTAGTGCACCACCACCTTGTTTATCCCATCCCAACCCTGAGATAGCACTGGCACAGTCCACTTCACTCATGGCTGGCAACCAAATGAGCTCTCATTGAGCATATACTGTACAATCAGCTGTTACAGATCATGCTCATTGATAGCTTAGTTGGTGGCCAGCATGGTGGAGAGTGAAGGCTATGTCAGTCACTGTCTTAGGTCACGATGGGCAGCAGGATGCTGGGGCACTATCTGCTGTGGTGGTTGGTCTGCTAGACAACAGGAATGACTTTACTATGTCATGCAGTGGATCAGAGATAGGGATGGGGCTCTAGACATCAGGGAATACTGTTACTCTGTTATACAGAGATCAGGATGGGGAACACTGACACCAGGAAATGATTACTTTAACATTGGGCATGGGTGCGGTTGGGGGAAAGACCACTAGACACCAGGACATGATTTATTTTTAACATCATGCCAGTGATTGGTGGGGAGATGACTAGCACTAAGAAAAGTTTATTTTTAACATCAGACCAATGAGCAATGGGGGAGGGGATGACCCAATCAATCAATAAATCAATCTTTAAGTCTTTATTTATCCAGGTGAACACCATTGAGCAGGCTCATTTACAAGGTGGACCTGCATTACACAAGGTCAAGAATAACACTTTTATGTACAGATAATAAATAGCATATTACACAGAAATAGAAAAAATACACAGAGCAATAACAAGTATTTCAGGGATAGGGTTAACAAGGTTAGGAGAATGGTATGAAATAGGAATTAAAACATTCTGAAACAGCCAGCATATTAAAACATTTTCAAATAGCACAGCATGTTATTGGTCACGACATATACAAATTTAAGGAGCAGATGTAGAGGGGAGGTACAGGAAAGTAGCTGTTCTAGGAGGGTGTTTGTAGATGGGCTGGGGATGCATATGTTAGGAGTCTGAGGGTAAGAAAGGTAGTGGATAAGCAGAAAAAAGGGGGTATAGGTGGAGACAATCTAAGAGCTAGGTTAGGTGGAGATGTAGTGGTCAGGTAAGCAGTGACCCACTAGCACCAATGATAACTCTCAGACTGGGCAATTGGGGACACCATGCAATCCAGCCTCACTCCCCATGCATATGGGCCATAATGGGCATGCAACTGGCCTCTTACCACCTTTCTGCCCAATGGGCTCATTTGCATGGGTCTGTTTGAATATTGGAAATTTAGATACATAAGAGAAAAGAAAACTAAGGGAGGAATAGTCCAACTAGCAACCAAGGAAGGTTAGAAGTTAGAGAGTGGCGAGGACAAGGCAAAAGGCTAAACAAGTTCTTTTGCTCTGTCTTCACCAAAGAAGACAGTAGCAAAGGTCCCACACTAAGCAGGACAAAGGAAGATACTCAGGGCAGATACTAGCCCTTCACAAGGGAGAGGGTCCTAAAAGAGCTTAATATACTGAAAGTGGAAAAAGCAATGGGGCAGGATGGCATACACGCTAGGATACTGAAGGAGCTCTGAGAGGAACTGACTGCACCACTGGCTGAGCTCTTCAACAAGTTACTAGACAGCAAGAAAATACCTCAGGACTGGAAACAGGCAACTGTTGTGCCCTTACACAAGAGTGAAAACAAGGAAGAGGTAGGAAATACCGCCTGTCAGTTTGACCTCAGTTATGGAGAAAATGATTGAGCCACTACTAAAAGAGAGAGATAGCGGTACCTAACAGATACTGGAAAATGGACAAGAGCAATATGGCTTCACATCAGGATGCTCTTGTCAAACTAATTTGATTGATTTCTTCGATTAGGTCACCAAAACATTGGATCAGGGAAGGGATGTGGACATTGTATACCTAGATTTCAGCAAGGCCTTTGACACCATCTCTCACAGAAGGCTAACCAGCAAGCTGGAACATATGAGAGTTAGCCAGAAGATGGTCAGCTGGATCAGTAACTGGCTGAATGATAGGACCTAGAGAGTGCTAGTCAATGGATCATTGTCAAGGGAGGGTAGGGTGACCAGTGGCATCTCACAGGGATCAATACTGGGACTGATACTAATTAACATATTTATAGCAGACATAGCGAATGAAGAAACAGGAAAGGTTTGCCTGTTAAGCAGATGATGCAAAACTCTGTGACAAGTGGACACAAGGAAGGAACAGAAAACATGAAGCTGACCTTAGAAAGCAAGAGTATTGGTCCACGGACTGGCAGTTACAATTTAACACCAAAACGTGTAAGGTAATGCACTTGGAAAAGAGGAACCCTGGAAAATGTACACAATGAGAGGCATCAACTTGAGGAAACACAAACGGAGTGAGATCTTGCATAATCATCACTGACAAATTAAAGGTAGGAAACAATGTGAGAAAGCAGCATAGAAAGTGGGTGGCATCCTCGGATGTATAAGTAGAGGTATTTCTAGTAGAAAGAGGGAGGTTACCATGCTCCTCTACAGGTCCTTGGTGAGGTCACATTTGAGTACTGCATACAGTTCTAGAGACCTCATCTCAAGAAGGATATTGACCATTTGGAAACAGTGCAGAGAAGGGCTACTGAGATGGTGCATGGACTGCATCACCGATCATATGAAACGAAACTCAGGGAGCTGAACCTATACTCCCTTGAGCACAGAAGAAACAGAGGGACATGACTGAAACATTTAAGTAAGTGAGGGATTTAATGCAGCTCAGACAGGTAATCTATTACAACAGAACATGGCAGCATGCATGAGAGGGCTGATATGAGACTGGTAGGAGGAAGGTTCAAAGCAATCTCAGGAAGTACTTCTTCACAGAGAGAGTGATAGACCCATGGAACAGCCTGACCCAGGAGGTGGTAGCATCAAAGGCAATTAGGAGTTAAAACTCACATGGGACAGATATAAAGGATAAATTAGGATGAAGACTGCATAAGGAGGGGTCAGTTTCTAGGGTAGACTAGATGGATCACACGGTTCCCATCTGCTGACACTTTTCTTGAGTTCTTATTTAGTGTGGGTGACAGTCATTGTAGGGTCCCATTTTAGGAGCTATGTCTGCCCAGGATTAAGTGGCTTAGCACTTGCCCAACATGGCTCTATATACAGTCTAATGGGGCCAGTGTGCTGTTCCACTGAATATAGCATCTTTGGGCACCTAGGGAATCAGAGCACAGTGCAAATATTTGCACTGTGCTTTGTGCCTCTTTGAATATCGGGCCCTGTGTGTTTTCCCATTTTCATCAAAATAGAAAGCTACTTGTTTGTTGTGTGATGGTAGGTCTATTCCTCCAAAAATGCCTCTCTTCTCAGTGTGCAGTCAAGACCCAACGAAGATGTGCCAGAAGTTCTCTGTTGAGACGGGAACTGCTGCAACTCTTTTCTAAATCTGGAAAATAATTTTTCTTTAATTCATCAGTTTGTCACATCTTTGACCACAAATATGAGCTGAAACTTTCAGCCATATGAACAAATTGTTTTACTTTAAGATGTAATTTCAAATGTTCCATTTCTTTTAATTTTTCAGTTTTACATCTCATTATTGCTGATATTATCTGCTCAATTTTGCTGATTTAAGGCAATAATTGCTAAACTTTACTGTGCGGTCAAACATAGTGCAAGCAAAACTGCTGTAAAAGGTAGCATATAGGAAAATAGTGAGGCAAAGAACCTTGTAAATGCAGTGCTGCCATACTGCACCAACACACAGCAGCACACAAAGTGAAATTATGTTTCAATGTGGGGCTCGCCATCAGCACCTCCCACATGGGGGTGCTGCCCCTGCACTCCACTCTAATATATATAACCAACCTGAGGGGGCCATACTCCAAGAGGGGACAAAATGAGGCCTACAAGAGTCGGGGCAAGAGGAAACAAAAAGTAAAGAGCAGTCAGAGGAAACAAACAATACACAATGAGTGTAGGGTAGGATTCGAACCACTGACGCCCGCTTTGCAATGCCTATCCAGACTGTGGCTCTTTTCTCTGAGAAATGACAACAGCAAGCTGACTCTCACTGTTTCTGCCTTAATGTTTTAGAGTGTGAATACAGCAACTGGTAGGCACCATAACAGTTAGTGCTATTCTCTCCCCATCGCTGTATTCTCATATGCTTTTGTTTATCGGTTTTACCGTGCTCATATTACTTAGCAGTATTGACCATTACCATTTTTGCTTTTGCAGACAGTATCTTAAAGTGTGTACAGTAGCACGAGTTTGATGGATGCTATCTGCACACTGATTTTTGTTCTTTTGTTCTGTTTTCTTTGTTTGATGCTAGGTAAGATTGCTTTCTTGTCTTATTTCATATGTCTTGTCTTTCACGTTGTGTTTTTGTGTGACAAACTATAGACTTTATAGCCATGTCATATATATTTTTGGCTTCTTTAATGTTAGTGATTGACAGTTACCAACTGCTGCCTTGTTGTCTCTATGTCCAACTGCACCATCACATTTGTACACCATCATATGTGTGTCCAGGTACTGTTCTGTACATTGCTTTTCATGTATTTTTATTTTTTGTAGTAGGCATCTTTCAATGGCGACATTACTTCAACAATTCCAATGCATTACCTGTAAACAAGAAAGAGAAAGAGAAAAAGAAAAAGCAATACAGTGTTGTTTTTTTTGTTTCATTTTATAAGGTTGACACAGTAGCATTAATATAAGGAAAATTAATGTATTATAGCCAAATACTATGGAAACATTTAACTATGCAAAATAAACTAAGTACTCACAAGTGAACATTGTCAATCACTATGTTACTAAAAACAAATCATGAGTCTGGCCCGTGGCCTGAGGGTTGAGGCGCTGGACACCATACCTCGTGCCACGCTGGGACCAGGGTTTGGAATGGATTCAGGTCATTCAGGGGCCAGCAGGGATGTAAGATTGAGCATCTCAGCTCTACTTCCTCAGGGTGGGGGGTTTGTGCTGTGAGTGGCAGCACAGCTAGAGGGGCTCACCTGCACCCAGGGTGCTTAGCTGCCTCACAGAGGTGGAGAAAGCTGCTGTGCCAATTGCATGGTGCACGGTGCAGGAGAAAACGGAGAAAATAATAGGACCCGGCAGGACCCAGGATATCCCCATTGGGGCTGGAGGATGTACCTCTGAGGAGGGGGGTCGAGCCCTGCTGGGTCCACTGCAGAAAAACAATATTGTGAAGAAAAAATCATGAAAGTGGCTTTATTGTCTACTTTAGCCTTTAGCATCATTGCTACTGAAAATTAAATGTATTCTTTCATGTGCCTTTTATGGCCGTGGGCAGAGCCTACAGCTGTTTTGGCATGTCTTGCCTTAAAACAGCTGATTGTAGCACCTTCCATTGGACTTTTGGAGGTATCCTCCGAAAGTCCAAAGGAGCTTGAAACACTCCACCATGATCAGCTGATACAGAGTAACAGACGACTGTTTTGGCTGGTACTTCCACATTCGGGGCAAGAACTGTGCATGCACAACTTGCGCACATTCACAGTCCTGTTGAGCCACCATCTTTGAATGGCACAATTCCATTCACCACAACTGCACATGCGCATGTGCAATACATGCTCAGTTGTGTCACCACCACCATCTTTTGGATGACACTCCTCCACATCCTCCCACTGCTCCTGTCCTCCCACTCCCTCCCAGTACTGGCAGCATATAAACCCTCCCCCTCCCACTGCTGCTGTCCTCCCTGCTCCCTCCATTCCCCATCACTGTGCTTATATCAGGGTGCCCAATCCCATATTGGCATCATGTACCCTCCAACTTATGTGACACACTGGGAATACAATTCCAGGGTGCCCACATTTATGTTTTTATGTTCCTCCACTGACATCGGGTGCACAATCCCCATGTCAGCAACATGTGCATCCCCAGCTCATGTGGTACACTGGGTGCCCACCCCAGTGTGCCCAAATTTGTTCTTCCTTTTTTCCCATGCCATCAGGCTGCCCAATTCCCATGTCAGTATCATGTACCCCTAACTCATGTATCACACTGGGAGCCCACCTAGTATGCCCAAATTTATGTTTTTGTTTTTTCTCCTCTAAATAAAGAAAACCATTCCTGAAGTCTTTTGGGATTTTTACCTGTAAAAGAAAACGGTCCTCATCATCGCTGAAGTCCCCTGCCCCATCCCCACCATCCTACTGAGCACCAATCTCCCACACCTCCCCTACTCTATACTTACCTCCAGAGGTCAGCGCTTGTCCTCTTCTGGACCGGGACATGTCTGCACTCTTCAAACCAAACTGCAAACTGAAGAATTAAGGGTAAGCATGGTATAATAGCAGACAATGGGGTTTTCAACTTATGTTGATATATCAGCCATTTTTAAGAATATTTGCCCTCATTTTCAACATTGGTTCTTGGGACCCCACCTTGTGAACAATGTCCCTGTCATTTTGTTACTCAGTACCGAAAGTTGATTTTGCAGTCACTGTGCAGAATCACCTTTCATGATTGATTAATGAAATGGCAGTGCCACTGTTCATGAGGTGGGGTCTCAAAGACATGTTGAAAATCTGGTGAAAAATTCCAAACAATGACTCGTAACGAGCATGTGTGCAGTTTCTATACATACCCTAACTTATCCAATTTTTTATATTTTCACTCCAGATTTTCAATGTTACCATTTTTGCACACTCCTTATTAACAGTACAGCTGTCATTTGTTCACATCCTGCCCAAAATGTGTTTTTGCACCTGTGGCACACAATGGCACAGTCGCTGTGTGAAATTACTTTTGGGACAAGTGAACAAAATGACAGTGTGCTCTTTATGAGGTATGGTCCCAAAAGGCCATGTTGAAATTTGGTGAAACAACTTGTAATGGCAAGTTACACCTGGGCATTCAAAATATTCTATGCACTTGTGTAACTTTGGTAATTTGACAGCTCTACACAGCTGAATCAGCTCTGGCTAGAACTTGTTTATTATGAGCCAGTGATGAAAGAAGGATTTTTTAGTTCATGAAAGAAGAAATAAATTAAAAACAGGAACTGGAATTCTTGATCAATCAGAATGCAGTGATGACATCATTAGCAAAACAGGAAGTTGGCCATCTTGCAGCAACAGAATATGTATTTACTGGCAACAAAGGTTCCTAATATTATGTATAATCTAGAGCTCAAGCTGCAAATGAAATGTCATTCAAAACTTTTATGTGAAATTTATAGTCTGTAATGCATCATGTAACTGCTACGATGATCACACAGGTGTTCCCTAGCCTTGTTTATGAAAGCTAGTCCCACTGTTCTTTGACTGAGAGTACAGTAATGATAGGTCAATGAAGCATGTAATCTGTGGACAATTATTATCCTCACTATGTTATTTTATTTACCTGTAGGTCAGGATTAAATCATGATTTTTATTTGCATAGAATCTAAATGTTAGTAATTATATGAACTTGTAAAATTGTTTCTATAATCATACTGTCAATTGTTGTTGTAATCTTTGAGATGTATTATGTTACTTTACAGAGCAGCTGACACCTTCTGGAGAACTTTAACAAAACATAATATTTAGACACAGTTTGGCTTGTATTTCACATTAGTTCTGTATTCCTCCTCTCCATTTTTATTACTGGTGTAATTTGCATGAAAACAGGATATATGCTCCTGAAGAGTTTATCTATTCCTATTGCTTTCTCCCTAACTGAGGCCATAATGCATTCCGTGTGACATATAACGGTTACACCATGTTAAAATATTGTGATGTCACCACACAGAGTATGACTTGTGGTAGGAGCTACACCTGGCGAATCTTGACATGCCAAAAATGACTCAATTAGCAAAGTTACGCCAGCAGTTGCGACAACTGGATTCTGCAAAGCAGCCTGAAACATGAAGCAGGCTGCTTGTGACAAAGTGGACTTACGCCACCAGTTATGCCTTAAACCCCTGTGACATGGTTGATAGGGGGTTTACAGCAGCAGTTGTGCCCTATTCTGGAGGGCATCAACAAAGTTCCCCAGGATGCTATTCTCAGCAACCCCGGGAGACATCTGCCAAAGTGGCTGGTGTAATTGTTCTACACCTCCGGGGTTGAGAGTATGTGCCACTGGCCCAACACCTGATGTCATGTCACCCTCCCCCAACACTGCCCTCGCTTCCCACAATGCCACATGTCATGTCCCATCCCCAAATGCCTTGACCACCAAACATCTGAGGTTAAAGCCCTGCAAGTCGATATCTGTACCCCACAATGCCCCAACTCTGACAAATCAAGTGAAAGCCCTGCAGAGATATTCCTGTCCCTCCCTGAATGCCACTCCAGGAATGGAGTGAGCCCACAGGTTGTTGCTGTCCCCATGCTCGACCCCAACAAATCAAGTGAAAGTACCACAGGCTATTGCTGTCCCTTTCCCGATACCCCACCCCTAGAAATGCCAGGTAAAGCCTGCAGGTATTCATACCCCAGTGCCCCAATCCCCATTGGCTACCTCCACAAACCACATCTCCCATAAGTGTTAGAGATACCCTTATTCGTCATAGTCTAGTGGTCCCCCACCTCTCACTCAGCAGTGGCAGACCACCCTTCTCCCCACCCCTACTCAGCCAGAGACTGGTATGTCCACCTCTCATCATGTTAGTTGATTGATTGAGCCTCCGAACACGTACTACGTTATATACCTGCCATAAATATTCATTGAATGCAAACTATGTGCAGTAGTAAGTGCTCCAGTGGAGCTCAGTCAGTGGCTGGGCTGTGGTCGTGATAGGTGGGCTGAAAAGTCCACCAGCAGGGTAGGGGTGGGGAGATCAGGGTGGTCTGCCACTGCCAGGTGGGGACCACTAGACTACCAGGGATAACGGGTATCTGTCTTACACTTATGGGAGATGCGGTTTATGGAGGTGGCCGTATCAGGAATTGAGCATTGTGGGGTATGAAGCTCCTGGAGGCTTTACCTGGCATTTTCAGGGGTTGGTGCATTTGGGGGAGATAAAGCAATAGCCTTAGTGGGATTTTTACTTGATTTGTTGGTGTCAGGGCATTGTGGGGATAGCAATTGCCCTGTGGGCTTTAACTTGCATTTCATGGGGTCAGGCATTCAGGGAGGGACAGGAATAGCCTCATGTGACTTAATGTCCCCACAAGTGGAGATTGAGGCATGGTGGGTGCCACTTGCACCTTTCAGGTCCATGGATGCATCTTGTGACAGTCCCTTCATGTATGTCTTTTGTTTGGCATACCTGTGGGATTGTTGCAAATCACAGGACTTAGCCACAGAGACCCCGCCATGTCTAGAATCAGACACAGAGTCCTTAGCATAATGGGGTTTGGTGCAAGTCACTTTTGGCGGTGACTTGCGCCAGCCTTATAGTATTGGGCCCTGTTTCTTTTTTGTTCTGCAGAAGGCTCATTATCTTGCTCCACCTCATGCAAATCATAATGTTCAGTCGAGGACAAAACACTGTAGGCCAAATATTCAAATGTTTGCCCAGGTGCAAAGCCTAGTTTGTGTGCACAAACCTGGCTTTGTACAGATATCCCATATTCAAAGGTCCAGTTCTAGAGGGTGATATTTGAGGGGGAGCACAGTGCATCTGAAGGGTGGAGACCTGAATGTTGGTGCAATGATATGTGCACTGCGCAAGGTCAATTTATGACTTGCGTGGCAGATACCACTGACCTAAAACATGACTCACTTCTGCACAATCGTAGCAGTTGGTGGAGGGCACTGGCCACCCTGGACTCACATCACAGTAGTCCCTGGTGTGTGTCTAGTGGTGCCCCTTCCTCTGATTCCACTCCTGTATATTACATAGCATGTCCCTAGTGCCATGTGGTGCCCTCTCTCTGAACCCACTCCACTATATTACATAGCATGTCCCTGGTGTCTAGTGGTGCCCCCTCCTCTGCTTCCACTCCCATATATTGCATAGCATGTCCGTGGTGTCCAGTGGTCCCTGCCACCATCCAATGTCTGCCACATAATAAATTAAAATTTCCCTGGTCACCAGTGGTCCCTCCCCACCTGATGTCTGCACAATAATATATTTAAATTTCCTGTATCCAGTGGTCCCTCCTTCCAACTGATGTCCACCCAATAGTATACTTAAATATCCCTTGGGTCTGGTGGTCCCTCCCCACCCACAACCATGCCCATTATGTAAGTAATGATTCCTGGTGTCTAGTGGTTCCTCCTCCCAACCACATTCATGCCCGATGTGTAAGTAATCATTCACTGGTTCCAGAGGTCCCTCCCCAACCATATCCATGCCAAATGTGTAGGTAATCATTCCCTGATGTCCAGTGGCCCCTCCATCCACCTGCACTCATACCCAATATGTAAATAATTATTCACTGCTGTCCATTTGTCCCTTCCCCACCCACATCCTTGAACAATGTGTAAGTAATCATTCCCTGGTGTCCAGTGGTCTCTTCTGCCTACCCGCATCCATGCCTGATGTGTAAATAATTATTTAATAGTGTCCAGTGGTCCCTCTCCCCACCTGCACCTATGCCCAATGTGTAAATAATCATCCGCTGAAGTCCAGTGGTCCTTCCCTCACCCATGCCCTATGTGTAAGTAATCATTCCTCATGTCCAGTGGTTCCCCATCCTGATCTCCTTCATAATAGAGTAATACCATTCCGTAGTGTCTAGCGGACCCTCTTCGCTATCCCTGATCCCTTGCATAATGTGGTAAAGCCATTCACAGAAACAGAAAAGTGACAGCAGAAGGGGACCATATGGCCCGTCTTATCTGCCCTTAAGTCTACCCCCATCCCTTTAACTGCTATTCAGTGTTATGGTGCCCTTGTACCTGTCCCATGCATTTTTAAAAGTTCCTACTGTTTTCACGTCCACCACTCCTAGTGGGAGGCTGTTCCATGCATCGATCACCCTCTCAGTAAAGAAGAATTAGCATGTGTTGCCCTGAATCTGCCACCCTTCAGCTTCATGTTGTGGCCCTTGTTCTTGTTTGGTTCTTGAACCCAAACAGGTCTTGAACCTGCACCTTATTTATTCCATTGAGAAACATAAGGACTCTAGCATGTCTCCCTCTCCTTCTCTGTTCCAGGAAATACATGTTCAGGTCACGCAGACATTTGTCATATGTTTTGTTGTGAAGTTCTTGTATCAGTTTTATAGCTCTCCTTGCAGTTTCTAATTTGTCTATATCCTCTTTAGGTGCTGTCCCCAGAACTGATGCTGTACTCCAGGTGCAGCTCACTAGTGATCGATAGAGTGGCAGGATAACCACTCTTCCTCTGCTAGAAATGCCCCTCCCAATGCAGCCAGCATACCATTTGCCCGTATTGCTGCTTTTCACATTGCCTGGACAGCTTTGTGTCATCTGTTTTTATTATTCCCAGATCTCCTTCCTGCTTGGATGATTCCAGTTTTACTCCTCCTAGGTAGTATACATCTCCTGGGTTACTTCTTCCAAGATGTATGATCTTGCATTTTTTGCATTAAAATTTAGTTGCCATGTCTTTGATGAAGGTTTCAGAGTCCTTGGGTCAGATTTTCAAATGTCCAATAATGTCGCAAGCCCCCAGTGCTTCATCATATGGCACATGGGGTTTGTGGCATTCACTGGCTGACATTCAGGATTTTCCATCCCTTGAGGTACACCTTAAACCACAATTTTGTGGTCTAGCATGTGCCAATCCTGTGGGACAAAGTATTAGTGTTTGCACCAGATATGTGGTGCAAGCTGCAGGATATAGGAATATCACAACTGCACCCGATATTGGAAAATTGGTGCAGTTGTGGCACAGGGGTTCAGCGCACCACCAAATCTAAGTCCCATGGCACAGGGCGGAACCCAAGCCCTACACCACCATTCGAAAATACTGCCCGCTATGTCAGCCTTCATCCTTTCCACCCCTCCCGTGTGTCCACCTTGTTGCATAACTTTATGTCATCTGTGAACAGACTCACTTTTCCTTCCAGGCCTTATGTTGCTAATAGAAATATTAGCAATCAGCCCTAATTCCGACCCCTGCGGCACACCGCTAGTTACTTTTTTTTCTTCTGATGGGGAGCCATCTTCAGCACCCTTTGTATCTTTCACTAAGCCAGCTCTGTATCCAGTTTACCACTTGTTGCCCTACTCCTGTGCTGTCTAGCTTGGTTATTAGCCTTCTATGTGGCATCGAGTCAAAGGCCCTGCTGAAGTCCAGGCATACTACACCTACAGCACTGCCCTGATCCACTTTTTGGTTACCCAGATGAAAAGTCTATTAGATTAGTTTGGCATGATCTACCTGTGGTAAAGCCATGTTGTTTTGGGTCTAATTTGCTACTTTCCTGAGAAAGGATATAATCATCTCCTTGAGAAGGGTTTCCATTGTTTTGCCTACAATTGAGGTGAGGTTATCTGATGGTAGTTAGTTGTACTCTCCTGCTCCCATTTGTGGGAGAGGGATAACCGTGGCCTTTTTCCAATGCTGTGGAACCTCCCAAAGTCCAAACAATAGGTTAAAAGTTCAGCCAGGGTAGCCGCCAGTTCTGCTCTTAGTTCTGTCAGTAACCTAGGATGTACTTCATTAGGTCCCATGGCTTTGTTTACCTGGAGTTTCTAGTTCCTTTACTACACTTTTCCTTGTAAAAGATTCTGCATTTATTCTGCCTCCATCTGAGCTGCTCCTGTGAGGGCGGTCCGCATCCTTCCACCTCTTTCATAAAACAGAACAGAAATATCTGTTGAGGATTTATGCTTTGTCCTTATCATCCTCTGTGGCCCCCCTTCATCCTTAGTGAGTCTGACAATATCCCTCATGTCTTCCTCTTTTGTCGATACATCTGTAGAAGGTTTTGTCTCCTTTTGACGTCTCTGGCTATCTTATCCTCTGGTGATATCTTTGCAGTACTGATTTCATTGGCTGCTTCCATTAATTTCTCTTTGTAGTCATCCTTGTCTGGCATTGAGTCAAAGGACTTGCTGAAGTCCAGGCATACTACACCTACAGCACTGCCCCTGATCCACTGGGCTGCCACCCGAGACCGCAAGCCTGGCCACAAAGATTGAAGAGCTCTCTCTGCCTTGACCAGGGCACTCAGCTCTGCTGGCCTCCTGGACCCAGCCCCAAGATGGACAGCATCCCGAGCCCTGCCCAAGACTGCAAGCTCTGGCACAAGGACTGAAGAGCTGCCTCTGCCCCTGTCCAGGGTATTCAGCTCTTCCGGATTTCCTGGACCCAGTCCCCAGATGGCATCCCTGAGCCACCACCTGAGATTGCAAGCCTGGCCACTAGGACTGAAGAGCTGCCTCTGCCCCTGACCAGGGTGCTCAACTCTGCCAGCTCTCTGGACCTGGCCCCGGATGGATGGCATCCTCAGAGCCGCAGCCCGAGACTGCAAGCCAGGCCCCAAGGACTGAAGAGGTACAGCACTGAGAACAGCTAATCGGAAACCGAATGCTTCCTCCTGCTACGCCTCCGATTGGTCCAAAGTTCTCTCCTCGACTGTTTGCCATCTGGTGCCTTTTTTCCTCTAATTTCAATCTGCCTGCTATACTGAACTGTACCTAAATAGACTTGTAATTGCTTGATTTTAGCTAATGTTGTAAAGGATTACCTGTTTAAAGCATTTACTATGTATTAAGTGATACAGCCCTCCTCTGAGTATTTTATCTCTCTCTCTCTCTCTCTCTCGCTGCATGCCCATCTGGCGCCTGCTCCTTTTGTCCTCTCCCACACCTCCTGCTGTGACTGTCTGCCACCCAGCCCACAGCCAGCGCTTAAAAGCCTCTCTCTATTCTCTCTTCTCCTGCAGCTGCCTCTCTGCTCCTTGACCAGGTCGCTCAGCTCCACTGGCTGTCCTGGACCCGCCCCCAGACGGACGGCATCCCCGGAGCAGCCACCCAAGACCGCAAGCCCAGCCACAAGGACTGAAGAGCTGCCTCTCTGCCCCTGACCAGGGCACTCAACTCTGCTGGCTCTCCTGACCCAGCCACGGATGGACAGCATCCCTGGATCCACCGCCAAGACCGCAAGCCCAGCCTCCAAGGACTGAAGAGGTACGGCACCAAGAACAGCCAATCAGGAAACTGAGCACTTCCTCCTGCTATGCTCAGATTGGTCCAAAGTTTTTCTCAACTGTTTGCCACAAGGACTGAAGAGGCACGGCAGCTAGTGCCCGCCCCCACCCCCACTCCCCACCCTAGCTGTGGTAGTCACATGAGCTGAAATTTACTAACAGTCTACTTCTCCATTGGCTCCTTATACTCTTGCGCCCACTAGATGGACATGGTTGCCTCCATATCTCTCTGGCTTGCTATGCATCCTTATTGCATACAGTTGCCTTACCCACATCACCTGCTCTGGGTGTTATGGTTTAGTGCCTTCCTAGGGACATCAGGTATGCCTGCCCCCCACCCACATACCTAGTTAGCCAGCCAGAATCAAACACAGTAAGCTATATAGGTAGGTTACACACACACCCTGACACTTTGTCACAGTAATCACCCACACTACCCCGCACGACAGTGTGCATCCTTTACACACCTGCCTGACTTCCTTATCACTCTGCTCAATATATCGACAACTGCACCCTGCAATGTCACATCAGCATGTCCCATTTTTGATGCATCTCAACAACTTACAACTACCGCAAGGCCAAATTCCTTGCTCTCCTGCCCTCTTCCTGCTAGCAGGTGATATCCACCCAAACCCGGTCCCCTACTACAATCTCTCCTACCCACCCTTCACACCCTCCACTCTCTAACCATAGCAAACGGACTAAAATGATCCACCTTAATGCCAGCAGCCTCACCAGCAAACTACCCCTACTGCAATTCATGGTCCTCGAGTACAAAAATGATGTCATCATAGTCTCTGAAACTTGGCTAATGGCCATATCATGGACCAAGAAGTCCTGATCCTGGATTCACTACAACTAGAATGGACAGGCAGGAAGGGTGGCAGAGTGGTGATCTATGTCTCTTCCTCCCTACAACACACAGTCGAGTGGAATGAAACATCCCTCCTCCCACGAAGCTATCCTACTCAGCCTGCATTTTTCTCACTCAAGCCCTCTTTTATGTCAGAAGAATATACTGCTGTCCAGGTCAGCCCTCCTCCCAAGTCACTGATCTGATCAAGAACTTAACAGCCCAAGCTCACTCTGGTGAACTATACATACTGGGAGACCCAAACATAAATTGGCTCTCAAACTCATTAGCCAAAACTGCTCTGACATTGAGTCACTAAACCTGACTCAACAAATACAGGAACCTATTCGCCTAAACCATATAACAAATAACCACTCCCTCCTGGACCTAGTCCTCACATCCCACCCTCTTAGAGTTAGGGCTGCTGGCCTCCTACTGGATGCTATAAGTTACCACCAGCCAGTATACATTGGTACTAAAATACATAGGCAAAATATCCACATAAAGTCCTGTTAACACTCACCTACTCCTCTCTGGACATGCTACCTCTACACCATGACCTCACCAACACAGACTGGTCCCCACTTGCCATCTGCACCTCTATCGATATGGCTCTAAAATTGTTTAGTGTAAGTTCCTCCATGTATGGAATCAACATGCACCTATGCGTAAGATCAGAGTCCGGGCAATCATCTGCCCTGGGTAACCCCTGAGCTCCTGTCCTGCCAAAGAGCCTGCGATGCTGCTTGGTGAAAGCACAAGGCTACCAAATGCCCTAGGGACCTGCACAATACGGGAGCTTTGAAACAAATGCACCACAGCTATCCGCTGGCCAAATCAGAACACTATCAAGCAAACTTTCATGCTAACACAAATAATCCTTCCAAATTCTAGAAAGTGGTCCAGTTCCTCTTCTCTCCTTCCACCAAGCCTCCCACACCTACCATTAGGCAAAACCTCACTGACATCTCTGAGCCACTGGCAGTCGCTGACTGCTTTAACTCCCACTTCATGTCCTGTGCTATGCTGCAAATGGCGCCCGGCAGACTCAAACCCACCACAGGCCCGACCACTCCCCTGCTCCCTCTCCCCAAATCCACGAACTCCCACTCCCAATGCCCCTTCTCCTTCACTTACATCACCCTGCTGCTGCTCTCCTAGCCCTTCAGTCTATCAACCCAGCTAAAGCTCCTCACCAGATGGCATGGACCCCAAGCTCCACTCTGTCTGATCCTGCCATCTCCTATCCTATATCCATCTTGCTAAACCTCTCTTTGCCGCCTCCACTGTCCCTGCAGCATAGAAATATGCCACGGTTCTTCCACTACCCAAAGGGTGATCCTCCTCCCAACAACCACTGTCCTACTCTCTCCTCCCACTCTGGCAATGCTCCAGGAACACCTTGTCCTTGAATAACTCACCTCCTACATTACTGACTCCTCCTTTCTCACTCTTTCCAATCCTGCTTCGGAAAGACCCCTCCACTGCCACCTGCTTTTCGCCTGACAGACACAATCGCCTCGGCATGGACAAAGGCCTCATAACCTCAGCTACTTTTATCGACTTGGCCAAGGTCTTGACACTGTCTCCCACCTTATTCTCATAGACTGCCTCAAGACTGCAGGTCTCTCGCCAAACGCCACTGACTGGTTCAAATCCTATTTATCGGGTAGAACTCAGTCTGTTCGGATAGCAGAGGCCATCTCTCCCTCCCATTACCATGGGAGTTACCCAGGGATCGGTACTAGGACTACTCCTTTTTCTATTTTCCTAAACGACCTCCTCAGGTCTGCTCAACTACTGATATACACATGTATGCAGTCGATACTGTGCTGCTCACAACGGGTAACTCGGTCCCTGATGTCACTGCCAGACTACAGTCAGATTTTGAAAAGGTACAATGTTGGCTAAGGAACACCATCTTTTCCTAAACCCAAAGAAACATACTCTATGATGTTTGGTACTAGGCAGAGGTTGGCAAGGCCTCCTCCCTACCCACCTTCGTCACTACAGATGGAACTGTACTTGAAGACACCACTTCCTTCTGCTACCTAGGAGTCTGGCTCGATAGAAACCTAAACTTCTCCATCCACATTGAGGCTATCCTAAAGAAACTCCAGCCTAAACTAGGGGCCCTCTATCGTAGCAGTCGGAGTATCCCTCACTTTGTCAGGAGGAACTAGCACAAAATGATACTGCCTCACCGACTATTGTGATGTCGATATGGTGCTGCCCCTCAGTCCTCCTTATCCAGGCTTGAACCGCTCTTCAACTCCTTCTGCCCTTATGCCTTGGATGCCGCTGCTCTGACACATCACTGCTCCCTCTACCGCCCCTGATTTTCCTTCACTTGCTGACAGGAGAACACTGCATCGGCTAAGTTAACCTCAAAATTCTGGTTAGGCTCACTGCCATCTTATCTAGTCACCTCCTTATCCACCCTCACCAATCCAAATACACCCTCTGGTCTGAGGACACCTGCTCCCTAAATATACCTTTAGAAACACTACGTCAGGCCAATTGGCTTTCTCATATCACCTACCTAAACTTTGGAACCTACTTCCAGCCCAAATCCACCTCTTCTCCTCTGCCTACTCCATCTCCTCTTCCTTGCAAACTAACTAGAGACAAACTGCAACTGCACTAAGCCCTGAGGGCCAGCCAAATTTCTGCTGGTTTTATTCTGCCTTAGTATTAGCACATGCAAGTCTGCACTTACTCCGACTTAGCGCTCTCACTCTTCTACTTCCCACCCCTCCTCACCTATTCCTCCTATTCCCCAAACTCTGAAACTATGTTGTAGTTTGTAAACTGTACAATCTGCTAAATGTATATTTATATGTATATCAGTATACATGTATGTATTAAGTATAATGCATCTATCATAGACTCAGTTATATATGGTTGTTAACCAGCTGCTACTGTATGTATCATGTTGCAATACTGTCTGTTGTCCCAGTCCCTTCCCCAGGACGTACTGTGAGACGAGCTTCTGCTCAGTGTAGCTTTCCTGGTGATATACTTTAATAAATAAAATAAATAAATACATTTTGGATCCAGTTTCCTTTTATTTTCTGAAAGCAGACCATTTTCCCTGACCTTGGTGACTACTTCCTAGAAAACCCGAGGGTTTTCTTTTCTTTTCTTTGCTCATCCATTTTATGCAATGATTTTCAGTTTTCAGTAATGCCATTTGGAGATGTGTCCAGTATTCTTCAACATACCTGCCTCTTACAAGATTTGCTAGGTTGTTTTTGAGACCTTCTTTCATATTAGTTAAATCTGCCTATCTGAAGTCCATGACTTTGGTTTTGGAGTACTTAGTTTCTGTTTTGTCTTAACCTGGAACCATTCCATGCAGTGGTCACTGGACCCCAGGTGACTCCCAACTTCAACCTCTGAGATGTTGTCCCTGTTTGTGAGTAACAGGTCAAGGAGAGTTTCCCTCCTTGTTGGGTCTTTAACAAGCTGTTTCAGACCCCATACATGCATAGCCTGCAGAAAGTCCTTGCTTCTGGCTGAACTTGCTGTCTGGGTACCCCACTTATACATCAGGCATATTGAAGTCTCCCACCACTATCACTTCCCTTTATAACTCATTTTTGAATGGTTTCTAAAATGTCTTTGTTTCCTTCCTCCCCTATCACTAAGGGTCTGTAAAAAAACCCTACCTGAGTTGCTGTTCCATTACTAGCCTCTAGAGTAACCCAAAGTGACTCTGCTTATGTATTGTCACTTTGCATCATAGTAGCTTTTCTTCCTTCCCTACATACATAGCCACCACCCACCTTTTCTTACAGTTCTGTCTTTCTGGAAAAGACAGCATCCTGGGATAGTTGTTTCCCAGTCATGGTTATCATTAAACCAGGTCTAGGTGATGGCAACCTAGTCCAGATCTGTTTCCAGGACTACAGCAGTGAGGTCAGTTATTTTATTAATAAACAATAATAATAATAAACTTTATTTATTTAGCGCTTTTCACGAACATCAAGATGCTTTACATAAAAATTAAGTAAAACAGAATAAAACAGGCACACAATAAAACTGATAACCATTAAAACAACAAAATTAGGCAGCATATGCTTGAAACCATAAGTATGTTTTTAGATAAACTCTGTGTGTTAGTGAACATAGCTTTCCAAACTTGGCATCCCTTTTGGTGCTGTGCCTTTTGTTTGTTTGTTTATTGCATTGTCGTCTACTTTTTTGCCAATATTTGTTTACTTTTCCCTGTATGCTTACCCTTGATTTGGTTAGGTTTTGGGGAGAGGCACCAGGTCATTTTGTTACTTCCACCCCCTTGTGACAAGTGAACCCACACCCTAGCTAGTAGTGCACCACCACCTTGCTTATCCCATCCAACCCTGAGATAGCAACTGGCACAGCCCTTCCACTCTCCACCATGGCTGGCAACCAAATGAGCTCTCATTGAGCATATACTGTACAATCAGCTGTTACAGATCATGCTCATTGATAGCAGTTGGTGGCCAGCTATGGTGAGGAGAGTGAAGGCTGTATCAGTCACTGTCTTAGGGTCACGATGGGGCAGCAGGATGCTGGGGCACTATCTGCTGTGGTGGTTGGTCTGCTAGACAACAGGGAATGGCTTTACTATGTTATGCAGTGGATCAGAGATAGGGATGGGGCTGCTAGACATCAGGGAATACTGTTACTCTGTTATACAGGAGATCAGGATGGGGAACACTGGACACCAGGAAATGATTACTTTAACATTGGGCATGGGTGCGGGTGGGGAGGAAAGACCACTGGACACCAGGACATGATTTATTTTTAACATCATGCCAGTGATTGGTGGGGAGATGACTAGCACTAGAAAAGTTTATTTTTAACATCAGACCAATGAGCAATGGGGGAGGGGATGACCCAATCAATCAATAAATCAATCTTTAAGTCTTTATTTATCCAGGTGATCACCATTGAGCAGGCTCATTTACAAGGTGGACCTGCATTACACAAGGTCAAGAATAACACTTTTATGTACAGATAATAAATAGACATAATTACACAGAAATAGAAAAAATCATGAAGCAATAACAAGTATTTCAGGGATAGGGTTAACAAGGTTAGGAGAATGGTATGAAATAGGAATTAAAACATTCTGAAACAGCCAGCATATTAAAACATTTTCAAATAGCACGGCATGTCATTGGTCAGGACATATACAAATTTAAGGGGCAGATGTGGAGGGAGGGGGTACAGGACTGCAGCTGTTCTAGTAGGGTGCTTCAGTAGATGGGCTGGGGACGTATTTGTTAGGAGTCTGAGGGTAAGAAAGGTAGTGGATAAGTAGAAAAAAGGGGGTATAGGTGGAGACAATCTAAGAGCTAGGTTAGTGGAGATGTAGTGGTCAGGTAAGCAGTGACCCACTAGCACCAAGGATAACTCTGAGACTGGGCAATTGGGGACACCATGCAAACCAGCCTCACTCCCCATGCATATGGGCCATAATGGGCATGCAACTAGCCTCTTACCACCTTACATGCCCAATGGGCTCATTTGCATGGGTCTGTTTGAATATTGGAAATTTAGATACATAAGAAAAAAAGAAAAACTAAGGGAGGAATAGTCCAACTAGCAACCAAGGAAGGTAAGATGTTAGAGAGTGGCGAGGACAAGGAAAAGCGCTAAACAAGTTCTTTTGCTCTGTCTTCACCAAAGAAGACAGTAGCAAAGGTTCCACGCTAAGCAGGACAAAGGAAGATACTCAGGGTGCAGATACTAGCCCCTTCACAAGGGAGAGGGTCCTAAAAGAGCTTAATATACTGAAAGTGGAAAAGCAATGGGGCAGGATGGCATACACGCTAGGATACTGAAGGAGCTCTGAGAGGAACTGACTGCACCACTGGCTGAGCTCTTCAACAAGTTACTAGACAGCAAGAAAATACCTCAGGACTGGAAACAGGCAACTGTTGTGCCCTTACACAAGAGTGAAAACAAGGAAGAGGCAGGAAATACCGCCTGTCAGTTTGACCTCAGTTATAGAGAAAATGATTGAGCCACTACTAAAAGAGAGGATAGCGGTGTACCTAACAGATACTGGAAAAATGGACCAAGAGCAATATGGCTTCACATCAGGATGCTCTTGTCAAACTAATTTGATTGATTTCTTCGACTGGGTCACCAAAACATTGGATCAGGGAAGGGATGTGGACATTGTATACCTAGATTTCAGCAAGGCCTTTGACACCATCTCTCACAGAAGGCTAACCAGCAAGCTGGAACATATGAGAGTTAGCCAGAAGATGGTCAGCTGGATCAGTAACTGGCTGAATGATAGGACCTAGAGAGTGCTGGTTAATGGATCATTGTCAAGGGAGGGTAGGGTGACCAGTGGCATCTCACAGGGATCAATACTGGGACTGATACTAATTAACATATTTATAGCAGACACAGTGAATGAAGAAACAGGAAAGGTTTGCCTGTTCGCAGATGATACAAAACTCTGTGACAGAGTGGACATAAGGAAGGAACAGAAAACATGGAAGCTGACATTAGAAGGCAAGAGTATTGGTCCACGGACTGGCAGTTACAATTTAACACCAAAATGTGTAAGGTAATGCACTTGGAAAAGAGGAACCCTGGAAAATGTACACAATGGGAGGCATCAACTTGAGGAAACACAAACGGAGTGAGATCTTGCATAATCAACACTGACAAATTAAAGGTAGGAAAACAATGTGAGAAAGCAGCATAGAAAGTGGGTGGCATCCTCGGATGTATAAGTAGAGGTATTTCTAGTAGAAAGAGGGAGGTTACCATGCTCCTCTACAGGTCCTTGGTGAGGTCACATTTGAGTACTGCATACAGTTCTAGAGACCTCATCTCAAGAAGGATATTGACCATTTGGAAACAGTGCAGAGAAGGGCTACTGAGATGGTGCATGGACTGCATCACAGATCATATGAAACGAAACTCAGGGAGCTGAACCTATACTCCCTTGAGCACAGAAGAAACAGAGGGACATGACTGAAACATTTAAGTAAGTGAGGGATTTAATGCAGCTCAGACAGGCAATCTATTTCAACAGAACATGGCAGCATGCATGAGAGGGCTGATATGAGACTGGTAGGAGGAAGGTTCAAAAGCAATCTCAGGAAGTACTTCTTCACAGAGAGTGATAGACCCATGGAACAGCCTGACCCAGGAGGTGGTAGCATCAAAGGCAATTAGGGAGTTAAAACTCCATGGGACAGATATAAAGGATAAATTAGGATGAAGGCTGCATAAGGAGGGTCAGTTTCTAGGGTAGACTAGATGGATCGTACGGTTCCCATCTGCTGACACTTTTCTTGAGTTCTTATTTAGTGTGGGTGACAGTCATTGTAGGGGTCCCATTTTGAGGAAGCTATGTCTGCCCAGGATTAAGTGGCTTAACACTGGCCCAACACGCTCTATATACAGTCTAATGGGGCCAGTGTGCTGTTCCACTGAATATAGCATCTTTGGGCACCTGGGAATCATAAAGCACAGTGCAAATATTTGCACTGTGCTTTGTGTCTCTTTGAATATCGGGCCCTGTGTGTTTTCCCATTTTCATCAAATAGAAAGCTACTTGTTTGTTGTGTGGATGGTAGGTCTATTCCTCCAAAAATGCCTCTCTCTTCTCAGTGTGCAGTCAAGACCCAACGAAGATGTGCCAGAAGTTCTCTCTTGAGACGTGGAACTGCTGCAACTCTTTTCTAAATCTGGAAAATAATTTTTCTTTAATTCATCAGTTTGTCACATCTTTGACCACAAATATGAGCTGAAACTTTCAGCCATATGAACAAATTGTTTTACTTTAAGATGTAATTTCAAATGTTCCATTTCTCTTTAATTTTTCAGTTTTACATCTCATTATTGCTGATATTATCTGTTCAATTTTTGCTGATTTAAGGCAATAATTGCTAAACTTTACTGTGCGGTCAAACATAGTGCAAGCAAAACTGTGCTGTAAAAGGTAGCATATAGGAAAAATAGTGAGGCAAAGAACCTTGTAAATGCAGTGCTGCATACTGCACCTAACACACAGCAGCACACAAAGTGAAATTATGTTTCAATGTGGGGCTCGCCATCAGCACCTCCCACATGGGGGCTGCGCCCCTGCACTCCACCTAATATATATAACCAACTCTGAGGGGGCCATACTCCAAGAGGGGACAAAATGAGGCCTACAAGAGTCGGGTGCAAGAGGAAACAAAAAGTAAAGAGCAGTCAGAGAAACAAACAATACACAATGAGTGTAGGGTAGGATTCGAACCACTGACGTTCCGCTTTGCAATGCCTATCCAGACTGTGGCTCTTTTCTCTGAGAAATGACAACAGCAAGCTGACTCCCTCACTGTTTCTGCCTTAATGTGTTAGAGTAAGTGAATACAGCAACTGGTAGGCACCATAACAGTTAGTGCTATTCTCTCCCCATCGCTGTATTCTCATATGCTTTTGTTTAATAGTTTTACCGTGCTCATATTATTAGCAGTATTGACCACTTACCATTTTTGCTTTTGCAGACAGCATCTTAAAGTGTGTACAGTAGCACGAGTTTGATGGATGCTATCTGCACACTGATTTTGTTCTTTTGTTCTGTTTTCTTTGTTTGATGCTAGGTAAGATTGCTTTCTTGTCTTATTTCATATGTCTTGTCTTTCTACGTTGTGTTTTTGTGTGACAAACTATAGACTTTATAGCCATGTCATATATATTTTTGGCTTCTTTAATGTTAGTGATTGACAGGTACCAACTGCTGCCTCTGTTTGCCCTATGTCCAACTGCACCATCACATTTGTACACCATCATATGTGTGTCCAGGTACTGTTCTGTACATTAAGCTTTTCATGTATTTTTATTTTTTGTAGTAGGCATCTTTCAATGACCACATTACTTCAACAATTCAATGCATTACCTGTAAACAAGAAAGAAAAAGAAAAGAAAGCAATACAGTGTTGTTTTTTTTGTTTCATTTTATAAGGTTGACACAGTAGCATTAACATAAGGAAAATTAATGTATTATAGCCAAATACTATGGAAACATTTAACTATGCAAAATAAACTAAGTACTCACAAGTGAACATTGTCAATCACTAATGTTACTAAAAACAAATCATGAGTCTGGCCCGTGGCCTGAGGGTTGGGCGCTGGACACCATACCTGTGCCACGCTGGAGACCAGGGTTTGGGAATGGATTCAGGTCATTCAGGGGCCAGCAGGGATGTAAGGATTGAGCATCTCAGCTCTACTTCCTCAGGGTGGGGGTTTGTTCTGTGAGTGGCAGCACAGCTAGAGGGGCTCACCTGCACCCAGGGTGTAGCTGCCTCACAGAGGTGGAGAAAGCTGCTGTGCCAATTGCACGGTGCACAGGTGCAAGGGAGCAAAACAGAAGAAAATAATAGGACCGGCAGGACCCAGGATATCCCCATTGGGGCTGGAGGACGTACCCCTCTGAGGAGGGGGTCGTAGCCCTGCTGGGTAAACTCAGTAGAAAAACAATATTGTGAAGAAAAAATCATGAAAGTGGCTTTCTTATTGTCTACTTTAGCCTTTAGCATCATTGCTACTGAAAATTAAATGTATTCTTTCATGTGCCTTTTTATGGCGTGGGCAGAGCCTACAGCTGTTTTGGCATGTCTTGCCTTAAAACAGCTGATTGTAGCACCTTCCATTGGACTTTTGGATGTATCCTGAAAGTCCAAAGGAGCTTGAAACACTCCACCATGATCAGCTAATACAGAGTAACAGACGACTGTTTTGGCTGGTACTTCCACATTCTGGGCAAGAACTGTGCATGCACAACTACACATTCACAGTCCTGTTGAGCCACCATCTTTGAATGGCACAATTCCATTCACCACAACTGCACATGCGCATGTGCAATACATGCTCAGTTGCGTCACCACCACCATCTTTGGATGACACTCCTCCCACATCCTCCATTGCTCCTGTCCTCCCCACTCCCTCCCAGTACTGGCAGCATATAAACCCTCCCTCCCTCCCACTGCTGCTGTCCTCCCTGCTCCCTCCATTCCCCATCACTGTGCTTATATCAGGGTGCCCAATCCCCATATTGGCATCATGTACCCCTCAACTTATGTGACACACTGGGAATACACCCAGGGTGCCCACATTTATGTTTTTATGTTCCTCCACTGACATCGGGTGCACAATCCCCATGTCAGCAACATGTGCATCCCCAGCTCATGTGGTTACACTGGGTGCCCACCCCAGTGTGCCCAAATTTGTTTCTTCCTTTTTTCCCATGCCATCAGGCTGCCCAATTCCCATGTCAGTATCATGTACCCCTAACTCATGTATCACACTGGGAGCCCACCTAGTATGCCCAAATTTATGTTTTGTTTCTTTTCTCCTAAATAAAGAAACCATTCCCTGAAGTCTTTTGGGATTTTTACCTGTAAAAGAAAACGGTCCCTCATCATCGCTGAAGTCCCCTGCCCCATCCCCACCATCCTACTGAGCACCAATCTCCCACACCTCCCCTACTCTACTTACCTCCAGAGGTCAAGCTGTCCTCTTCTCTGGACCGGGACACGTCTGCACTCTTCAAAACCAAACTGCAAACTGAAGAATTAAGGGTAAGCATGGTATAATAGCAGACAATGGGGTTTTCAACTTATGTTGATATATCAGCCATTTTTAAGAATATTTGTCCCTCATTTTCAACATTGGTTCTTGGGACCCCACCTTGTGAACAATGTCCCTGTCATTTTGTTACTCAGTACAAGCTGATTTTGCAGTCACTGTGCAGAATCAACTTTCATGATTGATTAATGAAATGGCAGTGCCACTGTTCATGAGGTGGGTCCCAAAAGCACATGTTGAAAAAATCTGTGAAAAATCCAAACAATGACTGTGAATTCAGCATGCATTGTGCAGTTTCTATACATACTCCTAACTTATCCAATTTTTTATATTTTCACTCCAGATTTTCAATGTTACCATTTTTGCACACCTCCTTATTAACAGTACAGCTGTCATTTGTTCACATCCTGCCCAAAATGTGTTTTTGCACCTGTGGCACACAATGGCACATCACTGTGTGAAATTACTTTTGGGACAAGTGAACAAAATGACAGTGGCGCTCTTTATGAGGTATGGTCCCAAAAGGCCATGTTGAAATTTGGTGAAACAACTTCAAAAAAATGGCCAAGTTACACCTGGGCATTTAAAATGTTCTATGCACTTGTGTAACTTTGGTAATTTGACAGCTCTACACAGCTGAATCAGCTCTGGCTAGAGCTTGTTTATTATGAGCCAGTGATGAAAGAAGGATTTTTAGTTCATGAAAGAAGAAATAAATTAAAAACAGGAACTGGAATTCCTTGATCAATCAGAATGCAGTGATGACATCATTAGCAAAACAGGAAGTTGGCCATCTTGCAGCAACAGAATATGTATTTACTGGCAACAAAGGTTCCTAATATTATGTATAATCTAGAGCTCAAGCTGCAAATGAAATGTCATTCAAAAACTTTTTATGTGAAATTTATAGTCTGTAATGCATCATGTAACACTACGATGATCACACAGGTGTTCCCTAGCCTTGTTTATGAAAGCTAGTCCCACTGTTCTTTGACTGAGAGTACAGTAATGATAGGTCAATGAAGCATGTAATCTGTGGACAATTATTATCCTCACTATGTTATTTTATTTACCTGTAGGTCAGGATTAAATCATGATTTTTATTTGCATAGAATCTAAATGTTAGTAATTATATGAACTTGTAAAATTGTTTCTATAATCATACTGTCAATTGTTGTTGTAATCTTTGAGATGTATTATGTTACTTTAAAGAGCAGCTGACACCTTCTGGAGAACTTTAACAAAACATAATATTTAGACACAGTTTGGCTTGTATTTCACATTAGTTCTGTATTCCTCCTCTCCATTTTTATTACTGGTGTAATTTGCATGAAAACAGGATATATGCTCCTGAAGAGTTTATCTATTCCTATTGCTTTCTCCCTAACTGAGGCCATAATGCATTCCGTGTGACATATAACGGTTACTCCCATGGCAAAATATTGTGATGTCACCACACAGGAGTATGACTTGTGGTAGGGAGTAAGCTAAAAATAATAGATGAACTCTAAGGTATAAAGATCATATAGTCATGCACATTTCCTCAGAAATATATAATGGAGAGGAGAATATGCCTAAATATCATGTTTCTCAAAGTTTTCTTTGATGTGTCAGCAGCTCCTTATGCTATTTGCCATCTAGATGGCCTGGGTCATGCCTGAAAATGGTCCCTGGGACCAGTGCACTTACCCAGTTATCAAATGCATAAATAAATATGTATCTGCATATGTTGAATTTTAGAATCATGCAGTATAGTACTTTGAAATGGTTATGTAGGTCTATGTTTGTAATGGCTCATGCAAAGTCAAGAAAAACAACACTAAAAGTTAATTACAGCATAGTAAGTGCTTATGCTTTAACATTTTAAACTGTTTAAATATACAATTTCATTGCAATCAAGTCAGATCTTAATATATCATATTGCTGTGATTTGAAATACATATTTTTATCATTGTAGTGACCATATTTAGTTTACAATTTAATGTAATTGACATTTCAAGGCACTAAAGCATGAATTTCTTTCTTTTCAACCTTCTCACCACAAATACTCACCCCTCCCTGGCCCATAGCCTCCAGTCAGAAGCATAAGGTATGACTCCAAGCCAGAGCCTCATAGTGATACATTATTTAAAGGTAGAAAGTAGGTCACACCAAATGTTGCAATACAATTCATTTTAACTTTCTTCACCCAGGTCCTGCAGGGAGATTTTGTGTGATGTTGTTTGCTTAGGAAGTGGGGTGGGCATTAGGGCTGAGAACCCCAAGGAAGACCCCACCACTGAGTTGCCAGGAGCTACAGAGACCCAAAACCTAATATTTTTCCTTTTGAGGCTTGTGGGGGTTGGGGTTGGGAGTTAGGGTCAGAAACCCTAATGCCCCATTTCCTACTTTCATGGCATTAAGTTACCCTAACTGGTGTTTAGACAGTTTTATGCAAGGACTTTCTTTTCTTTTCTTTTTGAGACAGTAGACTCATATCCTCATTCATGCAGGTCCCTTTGGGACCTGTGTGAACAGCTACAGACAAACAGGTTCCTTTGGGCCCTGCACCATGGGAAGACTCTGTCCAGCAACAAAGTGCAGGCCCAAGCATAATCCCCTTCCCCAATCAAGGAATGTAGGCTGCAGGATTGTCTGCTTGAGCCGGTACCATATAGTGAGGCAACTGTCCTCATTCACTCTTTACATACTCACTCTTTACACCTTTGCTCATTGCACATTCCTCTCTACACACTCACTCTTTATGCATTCCTCTTCACACATTCACTCTTTGTTCTTTTAGATCTACAGAGGCAAATGGATCTGAAAGAACAAAGAGGAATGTGTGAAAGTGGATTGTAAAAGTGATTGTGTAAAAAGTGAATGTGTAAAGAGTTAACAAGGGCAGTTATCTTCACTACATGGTGCCCAGGCCCATGTAGACAACCCTGCAGCTTGCATTGAGCAGGGGGTGTCAATAACACCAGCATACCCCCATGCTCACCCCATTCAGATGGGATACTGAGCTCACTCCTGAACTCAGCTCACTGGCACTGGATCACAAAGCATATCCACTTATGTCAAGACTTCCACTACACATGTCTCTCAATGATTATTTATATATATATATATATATATATATATATATATATATATATATATATATATATATTTTTGACCCAAATTTTCAAGATAGTCATTGTATGAGTCCCCTTATAAATATGACAAGTAACATTTATGGCCAAAATGTAATTTCAACATACATTCATAACTTGATCATTTTACATATGTTGACTGCTAATTTTCAACACATCCTTCTGAATAATGGCAGTGAAAATTTTAATATCCCTCTACAAATGTGAGCTCACCAAGCAACCCAAAATCACCTTTCAAGTCTGATTTGCATCATTCCATCACCACAGTTCATCAAATGGGGTCCTAAAAGGCCATGTTGAAAATTTGAGTAGAAAACATGCAAAAATTACAAAATTATGCATGAAAGTTCAAACCCCTTTGCAATACACTGAAGTGCACTCACCTTAGTTTCTTATATTGCAGTTTACAGTTCCAGCAGCAAGATGTGTCTTTGATTGGACAGGGATCTAGCCTGTGAGAACATGTTCAGGTGAGCGAGGATGTGTGGGGGTGTTGGGGATATAGGGTGCTGGGTGCTGAGTGGAAGGTCAGGGTGCAGTGGGCAGGGTGTGTGTGTGTGGAGGCAAATTGGCAAAAGGACTATTTTCTTTTTCACAGGTTCAAAAAAACACCACAGAGGAATGGTTTTCTTTACAGTATTTTATGTCACATTCCCACACTGGGATTGGGCACCCTACTGTCAGGCAACAGTCAAGGATTGGGAGGGTGGCCTGAAAGGAGGGGGACCAAGAGAAGGGTACTGGGGTGGCACCCCAGTCTGCTTATATTAAATGGAAACAAAAAATGATTTCTTTATGAAAATGTATTGTAGATTTTATTCAGAACAACAAAACAATTCAGTTTCATTACAGAGTGTGCAAAGTCATACGGTATCTTACAGTTCAACTCTTGTCCATTAATCAGCTATGATGTATGGAAAAGAAAGAAGAAAGAAAGAAAATGAAAAACAAGAAAGCAAAACTAATAACAACTCAACCCATTTCAGATATGTAGCTAAAGATATCTTATTTCTGTGTGACCACACACCATGGTTTCAGAATAATAGCAGCTGAAACTCTTATTCTGCCTTGAAATACTGCTCCGGAGTTCTCTAGTTACTTAAGTATAGACTTTCAAGGAAGACCCCAACATCTAAAGATGGGAGAGGGCTCATTATCATTAAGTATCATGAAGAGATTGAGGGGAAGGGAGGATGTCCCAGTTAACTGAAGGACAAGGCCTGCAGATACATACATAGAAAAGGACCCCATAATATGTTGAATCTGTGGTGGTTACACTAAGATACATGGGTAATTTTCTCATATCTAGCTTCTTTAAATATGGAAGGGTGGACAGGCTACCTGAAGGGAAAGCCAAGAAAGAAGTTGTATGTGGTGGCACCCGGTCTGCATAACAAATACTTAAAATAGATAGGTAGGTCAGTAGGTAGGTAGTTACAGTATATAGATAGATAGATAGATAGACAGACAGACAGATAGATGGATAGATAGATAAGCAGACAGACAGACAGAGATAGGCAGAACAAGAGATTGATGGCTCACTACTCTCACTGCCGCTCACAGTGATACTTCCTGCTGTGGCTACAGAACTCACAAAGTTCCACTGTTCTCATGCAGAGAATGTGGATCAATGGTTCATCTCACTAAGCAGGACACCCTTGATTTTTTGATGCCCAGAAAAGGTATTTCTGGTAACTTTTAGAAAAAAAGAAACACCTGAATCTAGCTAAATGCTAGAAGCTAACTCTAGCTGTGTTCAGGTGTTTGTTTTTGTTAAAAGAGATCATTTGTTTGTATTTTTTCAATGTTTCAATGTAAGTTTAAAAGAAAAAAAATGTTGGCCATCTCAACTAGTATATTTTCCAACATGATCATTTTTTCCTCACACATTCAGTATCCCCAACAAGTAAATCAGGAACATAAGCAGTTGCAATCATTTTTTTACCATTCACAATAGTTTTTTTGTTTATTTGTTTTTACTGATCACATTTTCAGTTAACTTAAAAATGAGCCACCAGGCAAGGAGTCCAAAGTCCTTCTCCCCAACTAGTCAGGAGGGGGAGGGAACCTGTAAAGGAGGCAGAGGACAGGGGAAGAGCAAGCAGGGCAGGGGTCATGCTGGAGGGTGGTTTCCCTTGAATGCAAGGACCCTGGGAAACAAGGCAGTAGAGTTGCAGGAACTGGTGGCAGAATGAGAGGTGGATATATCAGCCATCACTGAGTCATGAGCCATCCAATACCAGGTGTGAGACCTCGTGTTCCCTGGGTACAGATTATACTGAAGGGACAGAGAGAAGGAGAAGGGGCTGGGGTATTTATGTAAGGGACTGGATATTATGCAACAGGGAGGAGAGGGAGAGGGCATGGCTGAAGCCTTATGGGTACTGCCAAAAACTGAAAAGGTAGGGCAGTTAGATTGAGGGTAGTATATAGGCTGCCCTCAGAAAGAGGAAATTGACAAGGAATTGGTGGACAAATAAGGAGGCTCAATGGTAAGGGCAATATTGTGTAATAGGGAATTTCAATCTTCTGTCTGTTGACTGGAGCACCATGACTACCTCTGGTGCCAGGGTACAGGTCCTCTTGGAGGCCTTCCAGGACAGCTTTGACACAAAGGGTAAAGGAGCTAACCAGGTAAACAGGGAGGGAAACAAACTGAACCTTGTGTTGGCAGATGGGGAGGATGTCCAGGACATAAAGGTGGAGGATCCACTGAGAAGCAACCACCACACAGTGTGATTCTTCCTCAGTCTAGGTAAGGAGGCAGCCAGGTCCAAGACAAAGGTGGTGGACTTCAAAAGAGCAGATTTTGGTAGGATGGTAAACATACTAGAAGGGCATCTCACCAATATCTGCTCAGACATGGATGCTGGCCAGAAACAGTCCATCATCAAGCTGGGTCTGGAAGATGCCACTAACACATGTACAAAGACCCAAAGTAAGAAGGCCAGGACCAAAATTTGAGCTGGTTATCCAAAGGAATTAGTAGAGATAGGGAAGGAAAAGGGCTGCCTTGAGCAGGTATATGAGATCCAAGTGAGAAGAGGACAGGAAGGAATACTCAAGGAAATCCAGAGAGGTGACTAGAGTAGTCAGAGCTGCCAAGGATTCAAGGGAGCTAAGGCTGGAAAAGGGGATCAGAGAAGGGAAGAGGATTTCTTCAGGTACATAAGGGAGAAAAGAAGCTGTAAAGAAGAGATTGTCAGGGTCAAGAAAGATGGGGACAGGCAGAGGCACTCATTGAGTACTTCTGTTTGGTGTTTACCAGAGAGAAAGATGGGCCAATACCATAGGTGAGAGGGTGGTGGGCATTGGGGGAGTAGTGGTCCAGATAGGGAAATCCTGGTGAGCAGGATATTGAGGGCCTTAGGTCCCTGCAGGTGGATAAGGTGCCAGGGGTGAGATGGTATGCATCCAAATGTCCTGATGGAGTTGTCGGAGATCCTGGTGGAACCTCTGGCATACCATTCAACACCTCTCTGGGGACTGGGTGCATGCCCCAGGACTAGAGGATGGCATGTGGTGCCCTCTGTAAGATTAGGCCCAGGGATGAGCCAGGCAACTACAGACCAGTCAGACTTACTCCATTGTGGATAAGTTAATGGAGACCATCCTTAAGAAGAGACTGGTGATATTTCTGGAGGACATTGATCTCCAGGACAAACGGCAACATGAGTTTGTCTCATGTAGATTCTGCCAGACCAACCTCATTGACTTTTTGATTGGGTGACAAGGACACTTGTCAAGGCCATGTGGTGGATGTCCTGTATCTGGACATCAGCAAGGCTTTCAACTCAGTGCCTCTTGGTAGGTTGATTAGCAAACTGAGGAACCTGGGTACCAGGAAGAAACTGGTAGAATGGGTTTGGAGCTGGCTTCATGACAGGCAGCAGAGGGTAGTTGTAGAGAGCTCGAATCCCAGAACTGTAATCAGTGGGGTCCCACAAGGCTCAGTACTAAGACCAGTGTTATTTAACATCTTTATTGGTGGCATATCAGACAGAATTAGAGTAAAATCATCCTTTTCACAAACAACACAAAGATCTATGCAGAGGTGGATAGTGTGGAAGGGAGGCAAGAAGTCCAAAAGGATCTGGCAAAGCTTGAGTGCTGGTCAGAAACATGGCAGCTGATGTTTACTGCTAAGAAGTGCAAGGTCATGCATTAGGGGGCAAAACCCTTGGAATAGCTACTGGCTGGGGGGTGCATTTATCCACTTCAGAGGAGGGAAGGATCTGGGTGTGCTAGTCACAGGGAATATGAAGCATTCTGTGGAGTGCAGGAAAGTGACAGCCAAAGCTACTAGGATGCTGGGGTGCATTGCCAGAGAATCACCTCTAGGAGAGAGGAAGTCATTCTGTCACTGTACAGGTCACTGGCATAACCACACTTGGAGTTCTGTGCAGTTCTGGTGCCCATATTTAAAGAAGGACTTTGGACTACTGAAGGGGGTACAGCATATGGCAACAAAGATGATCCTTGTACTGGAGGACAAACCACATGAGGAAAGACTGAGGAAACTCAACGATATTCCCTGGAGGATAAAAGAAAAGAGGGATATGACTGAGACCTTTAAGCTACTTAAAGGGCATGATTAGAAGTACTAAGGCACTTTCTGACCAAAGGGGAGAACATGAGGGGAACAGTATGAAAGTCGAGGGGAAAGATGTACAGGAAATGAGGAGGCACTATTTCTTGAAAGGGTGGCAGCAAGGAGGAACAAGCTGCCAGAGGAGGTGATATCACAGAAAACTGTGGGCAGTTTTAAGAAGGGGTGGGACAGGGTCAAAGGTAAGGTCAAAATTGAGGGAATCTGGAAGGGGGAGTGGGCTGTCTTGGGCAGTAAATCAGAGGAATGGGAAAGGGATGGTGGGCAGCTGCAGTAGATTAGATGGGGAGGACACATTCAAGCAGACTTGATAAACTGTATGGCTTGTATCTGCTGGCATTTTCATATGTTTGCATGTTCATATGTAGAATCATTATAACTTTAAAACTGTATAATATTTTTTCAGGAAACCTTCCAGAAGCAAACCCTTGGCACAGGAACTTTCCACCCTGAAAAGTTCATGAACAAACTTCACACTGTCAAGGCTGTAGGTGAGAGCAAAATATATGCACTAAGTATGGCTACTTTTCCATATTTTAATCACTTAACAAGATGCCACATGTAAACTTTTCATGTCCTGTGATGCTGAAATCCTGACACACATGACAAATTTTGGGATATTTTATCAAACATATTAAGGTGCAAAATTGTGGTTTAACATTAAACAGCCTACTCAACCCTATCTGCAGGGGCAGTACAGTGTCTCTATAATATTTCCACAGCAACGCCTACACATATATTACAGAGCCAATAAAATAACTCTGCTGCCTATATTTAATATTAATGTACAATAATAACACATTGTATTGCACTATCATAATTCAAACAGCATTTCAACAATAAAGTTATTGCAGTAATGAAAAATAACAGAAATTGAAAAAATTGTGATGCAAGCCATACCACCGAGTATGCCATGTTCATTACTTTGGTAAGGTGGCATGCAATTTGAGCAGCTCATGCCAACCATATGTAGACTTTTTAAACAGTCACCACGAGGCTGACATACTGCTCATCCTTGTTGGGAGGTAATGATTGGGCTACAGAAGGAGTATAGATTTAATTGAATCAGCTAAATCCGATTTAGCAAAGATCCATAGAATGTTGCCTAATTGTAAGATTCTGTATTTAAATATCACAGAACGCATGATCTGGAAAAGCCTGCAGTATGCACCTAGAATTGAAAAATCTTGCGGTAAGGTCAATATTGAAATATCTGTTGTTTTGAGTGATCTGGGTAGAGATACACCCAAATTAAATATTAATAATAATTCACATGGGCATTCCACTTTGTATGTAGATCTATTTTCATTTTCTACAGATGTCTCAGTCTCATACTCGAAATTTGTCACCTTTCAGCCATCTTAAGCTCTGTTGAGTGAGTCCCACTGAGACTCCTCAGCTCATTCACTCCTACTGTGCCTTTTCATACCCCTCACACTTGGTTCAAGTATGAGGGGTATGTATTTTAGACAGAAGAAGGGTAATACCCATATAATCTGTCTCCCACTTTAGTGGGACCACTTATTAGGGGTCAGGTGTAGATATTCATCTAACTTGTTTTTAAAGGTCACAAAGGAGTCTACATCCACTACATCCTTCAAGATGCTATTCTATACTGTTATCACCTCTGTGTAAAGACATTTCTCCTATTGCTTCTCTTTGGAAATGTCAGCCTGTTGCCAACTATGGCTCCATAAATTGATATTCTTAGTATTTACTTCTAAACCAAGGGTAGACAATAAATGTATATCCCTTGTTATTTAAACATTTCTAGAATGTCTCCACTTAAACACCTGATTTCCAATGAGTAGAGACCCAGTTGCTTCAGTCATGACTCATAAGGTGTATCCCTCAAACCCAAGATCATTTTTTTGTATATAAACATATTTATTAATTTAGATAGCGAGAGGACATGACAATGATTACATCAGAAATCCCAAGAATATAGCCAAATGTAACAGATAACAGGCTAAAAAAATCACCAGACATGGTATACCTTCCGTTTGTCAATAAGCCTGGTAACCATCAAACAGTCAAATATGTAACTACATGGGTGCTGAGAATCCTTCCCCTCCCTCACACTTACCAGTATCCCAACACATTAAAAGAAACCCTAATATCTGGAGGAAATAGCAGTCAGGTCACTCGAACAATACCACAATATGATAGCCTCTAACCCATACTTTGAAAAATGTAGTTAGTGCTGCCCTTTTCTGCCAAATCACATGATGAAAGCCAGCAGTCTTAGTTAAGGCTTGTCTCCATTGCTGCAAAGGGGACTATTTTGTGACCTTCAATTTAACACAATAATCTCTTGGCTTCTAAAGCTGCAGCAAATAAAAGCATGTATATTGGCTCAAATGCTGATCTAGTAACCCTAGATCTCCCAAAATTCAAAACGCATAGAATTTGTAACAGGGACCTGCAAGACAGCTTCCCACATTCATGGATGCTATTCCACCAAGATTGTAATACTTCACATCCCCACAAGATACGAAAATGGTGCCCGATGCCTACTGACATCGCCAACATAGGTCTGATCCCAATAAACCCAGCTTGACTAATTGTACTGGAGTGTGGTGCCACCTGGCTAAGATCTTTTCTGCATTAACTGTAGTTTGGAATCAGAAGATGCCACGTGAGCTGCGCCCAGCACTTGCTCTATGCCACTTCATCAATGTCCAATTGCATGTCCAATACTCATTTCAGTCTGTGTGAAGCCCAGTTTGGTAAAAAGCTTTTCTGCAATTCTTTGTACAAACAACTGATGTGGCCTCTAGTGAGTTTAAGCCACTTCTTGAGGACCACATAAAATCCGTTTGTGTGACACAATAGGCCGATAGAAACTTCCAGCAACAGCACATCTAAGCTCCATGAAACACCAATGGTCATGGTTTGGCAAATTAAAAGTACCTTGCAAATGCTGAAAGGTACAAAGCAAACCAGTTTCCACTTCAAGTAGGTCTCCCAATAAACATAACCCTTTTGAGGACCAAGAACCCCAAGGAGCTATACTTTCATAGCTCAGAATAATGGGATTATTCCATAGGGGTTCACAGTACCCAAAAAGGAGGTTTCTAACTGAACTATTTAAAAAATGACCCCATGCTCATGTTGAAAAAACATCATCTATGTAAGCTCACACCCAAATATTCTACTGCATTTTAGGAGAACAACTAGCGGAGTATCCCCAGGAGACACCTATCAACCTCCACCCAGATAGGGGATTCCAAGGTGGACCCTGAAATCCAATTCAAAGTTTGTTTAACTCTCTGACAAAGGTGTTAGGCCCAAAACCAAGGCATATTCTATACCCTCCACCCTGGGACTCATAGTGTCCAACTACTGAACCTAGGTGGTGACCCTTTCAAGGAAGTCAGTCAAACCTTATCAACTTTAGACCAGTACCCCTGAGGAATAATCATCAGAAGATTGCTTAATCTATAACAAAGACACAGAAAGACCATCATTTTATGGTTGCAGTCTTGCCTGGCAGAATGAGCTGAAGCTTTTTCCACTGCATCAAATCAACTTTTATGTCCTCAACATCCAGCAGAGATTCTTAGCACACATGGCACTTAACTAAGGTGACACTACCATCGTCAAGTATTTAACTCCCCAGGGTCCATTTTAGCATATGAGGATCCAGAGCAGCCCATTTCTGTTCTCCACTAAACAGCATCAAGATCTCAGTCTTGTCCCAATTAATACAAAGGCCCAAGAGGAACTAAAAGGCCAATAATCTCCCATGCCTTTGACAGAGAGTTCTCCACCTTAGAAAGCAACAGTAACAAATCATCGGCATAAAGTAAAGTAGAAGAGAACTTGTCAGACACATTTAAACCCATAACATCAGGATGCTGTGAGAGAGCCAAGTTCAGAGTTTCACCGCTGATAAAAATAATAATGGGCTCAGCGACACACTGTCTCATCCCTCTGGAAAAGGGGAAGTAGTTTAATAGTATCCCATTTGCCCAGACCCATGCATGTGGGTCGAATAGAGACAGCTAATACAGCTGTGGAACCTAGGGCCAGGACCAGCTCTAAGTAAAACAAAATGTAGATAGCTCCATTCCACCAAGTTGAACGGCTTCTCAGTGTCTAATCTCATCATAGCAGCAGAGTCTGGCACCTGCCCTGCAGTCTGGATTAAGTCAATAACAGCCCACAAATTGTCACTGCCTTACCTACCTTTCACGAAGCCCAATTGAGATTTACTAATTAGCAGACCTAACACTCGCCTGTAACCAAATAGCCAAAATTTTGCTAGGATTTTACAATCCACATTTAATAATGATATAGGCAGGTAATTAACACAATTGCTAGGGTCTCTGCACAGTTTGGCAAGACAGAGATAGTAGCTTCTTTCATTGATTGAGGGAGTGTGAGACCTCTACCTCCTTAAATAAATCTGACAATCTCGGAGCCAGCTGTGGTTCAAAAGCAGAGTAGAAGTCTATGTTTAAACCATCCGGCTAGGAGCTCTACCAAGGACATTGATTTAATTGCCTGCTGAACCTCCAACAGGGATATATCTGCATCAGGTTTGGAAACTGAGGACTCCCCAACCTAGGAAGAGAAATGCGATCAAAAAGGCCTCAAAATCTCATTGGGAGGTAGCCCATGACCTGGGCATCAGCAATTGAATGCCTGCAATAATGGCGACTCAATCCCGGTGCATGTCAACAGGGCTACCGACGGGGTAGGGTGACCAGATGGGAGGGATCGCGAATATAGTGATGGGATGTCACTATATGTAACAGCGTGGGGGGGGCTGAGCATGCACAGTGAGGGGCAGGAGGGATTAAGAAGGGTGGTGCCACAGTGGGTTGTCAAACTTGCCCCATGGTGTGGTGGCTGGGTGTGGGTAGGGTGCTGAGTTTGGGTCCAGGCACTGAATGCGTTTTTTTATATCAGCCCCAATAATTTTTTCAACATTTTGCACCCCTCAACATTCACCCCTGGGTTGAGAATCCTTATTAAAGGGGGTGCAGGGGTGCAACCCCAGATTCAAACATTTAAAAACAAGTTCCTGGCTCCATTTTGCTGTGCGCTGGGGAGTCAGAGTGTTGAAATTGATTTTGGCACTCGGCTTAGCGATAATGCCGATCACCTTTAGCCTTTCACCGTTATCACATAAATCCTCTGGGATGGGTTAACCATTGATTGATATAATTTGTGATAAAACTGATGGCATGCATCTGCAATAGATGCAGTCTCAGAAATCATTGCCCCTTGACTCTCCCTTATAAATTAAATTTGAGTTTCGTGGCCTGTTTCTTTAACTGATAAGCTATACACAAGCTCTATACATAAGGGAAGGGATCAAAGCTACAGAACTAAAAAGTAAAGGGGGGACAATAGGCACTCTGGGTCACCTTGGAGACAGGGAATGGCATCACAATCTGCATAGGGGTTGTATACAGACCCCCATCTCAAGGGAGGAAATGGACAAGAAAATGGTAGAGGCATTCTCAAAATGGCTGGAAAAGGGAGATACTATTGATGGGGGACCTGAATATGCCAGATGTTAACTGGACAACATGGACTGAAACCACATCCAAAAGCAGGGTCATTCTCGATGCCTGCGAGGCAGGCCTTAGACAGCTAGTGTTGGAACCCACTCGGGAGGAGCAATACTAGACCTGGTACTCTCAAGTGGAGAGAGGATCACAAATTTAGAAGTCAGTAGACATCTGGGAACAAGTTACCACTGCACAGTGTGCTTAACAATAAGTACAAGCATGGAGACAAGCCATACAAAAACAAGCATACTGACTTTAGAAGGGCTGATTTTGAAAATGGGTGAATACCTGAGGAATACACTAGCAAATGGCCAAAAGTAGGGGTGGAAAACAATGGAGAAAAATCAAAACTACCATCATAGAGGCAACAAGCCTTTGTGTGAAACAGATAAAGAAAACAAAGCGGAGTAAAAACACTATGGTTCTCAAAAGAGGTGGCAGGGAAGGTTAAGGAGAAAAAGGCTGCATTCAAAAGTATAAGTCATCACAGAAGGAGCACAACAGGGAACTGTATCAATTAAAGCAGAAAGAAGTGGGAAGACAGTCAGGATAGCAAATGCCCAAACAGAGGAAAAATAGCCAATTCAGTTAAGAAGGAGATAAAACCTTTATAGGCACATTAGGAGCATAGAAGGTTAAGGGAGGAATAGTGAAGATTAATAAGGAGAGGGAGGTGGGCAGAGGGAGTCAGTGAAAAGCAGAGATACTGAATGAATACTTTGCTCAGTATTCACAAAAGAAAGTGAGGAGGAGTTACCTAAACCAGACAATAGAAACACTCTGGGTAGGGGTTTGACACCAGAAGAAAGAGTCCTGAAAGAACTCCTATAAAACTCAAGGTGGACAAAGCAATGGGGCCTGGTGGGATTCACCCCAGAATCCTAAAAGAACTAAGGAGGACCTAGTGACACCACTAACCACACTTTTAACAAATCATGGGAGGATGGGGTGTTACCTGAGGACTGGAGGAGGGCAGATGTGATTCCTTCACAAAAGTGGAGCAAGGCAGAAGCAGAAACTACAGACCTGTAAGTTTGACCTCAGTGGTAGGGAAAATGATGGAATCACTTCTGAAAGAAAGAATTGTTGAGTACCTAGAGGCCAGCAGGGCACAGGACCCAAAGCAGCATGGATTTACAGCAGGAAGGTCATGCCAGATGATCTAATAGATTTCTTTGACTGGGTGACCAAAGTAATAGACCAGGGAGGGCTGTGGATATGAGCCTACCTAGACTTAGCAAGGCATTTGACACAGTCCCACACAAAGATTAATAATCAAGTTAGCCAGCCTGGGAGTGGGTCCCAAGGTGGTAGCCTTGGTAACAAACTGGCTGCACAACAGGACACAGAAGGTAATAGTGAGTGGAACACATTCTGAAGAAAGGGGTCACTAGTGGAGTACCTCAGGGCTCGGTACTGGGTCCAGTCCTCTTTAACATCTTTATAGATGACATTGCAGGGGTCTGAGGGAAAGGTATGCCTCTTGCAGATGAACCAAAGATCTTTAACAGAGTTGATACACAAGGTGGGGTAGAAAGGATGAGAAGGGACTTGGCAAGGTTGGAGGAATGGTCAGACATATGGCAACTTAGATTCAATGCAAAGAAGTGCAAAGTAATGCAATCTGGGAAACAAAACCAAAGAAGAGTACACAATAGCAGGGAGGCATCAACAACAACAAAAATGGAACGGGACTTGGGGTAGTCATATCAGATGATCTAAAGGTTGGTAAGCAATGTGAGAAGTCAGTAAGGAGAGCCAGGGGATATTGGGATGCATAGGAAGGGCATCACAAGTAGAAAAAGGAAGTGGTTATCCTCTTTACAGACAGTTGGTGAGACCCCATCTGAGTACTGTGTGCAGTTTTGGAGACCTCATCTACGCAAGGACATAGACAGGATGGAAGCAGTCCAAAGGAGGGCAACTAAATGGCGCAGGGTCTGCATCAGAAATCATATGAAGAGAGACTGAGAGAGCTTAATATGTATACCCTTGATGAAAGGAGGGACGAGGGACATGATAGAAACGTTCAAGTACCTCAAGGGAATCAACAAAGTCCAGGAGGGTAGCATCTTTCAGAAAAGAGATTGTAAAAACAAGGGCACAATTTAAAGATAGAGGGGGATGGTTCAGGGGTAATGTGAGGAAATGTTTTTCACGGAGACAGTGGTGGATGAATGGAACCGCCTTCCTAGGGAGGTTGTTGGGTCTAAAACAGTGGGGGAATTCAAACATGCATGGGACAGACATAAGGCAATTGTAGTGGGGTGGCAGAAAGTAGGCTGTTGGTTAACTAGAATCTGCAGCTTATCCAGTAGATAGGAATTGGGCAGACTGGGTGGGCCAAGTGGTCCTTATCTGCTGTCAAAGACTATGCTTCTATGTTTATACATTTTCTGGCATTGTTTCCTGACTTACAATAGGCGGCAGAGAATAATTGAGCCCTAAATGCTTTAGGTTGAAAATGGCATGTAGCTGATCTTTGACTGCAATAATTCCTGAATTTTCACCTATCTACAGGGCCCTCATTTATTACCTTCTCCAAATGTCTCATCTGGTCAGTAAGGAGCACTTTCTCCTCCTTACATCTTTTTGTTAACAAAGGAGGTATAGGAAATGATGTCCCCAGGAAAAATGCTTTAAAAGCATCCCAAATCATTAGGTAAGAAATCTCAGGAAGTAGTAGTATCAAAAACAATCAATTTCACTAGCTAACCAAAGACAAAAGTGTTCAAAGGTTAACAACATGGGGTTTCTCCACAGCCTGCCAAGGTTCCCAAAACAAGGAGACAGGAGCATGGTCTGATAGAGGCATAGACCTGTGGGCAACTGATAAAAGACTGGACAAAACAGATGAACTACATAAGAAATAATCTAATCGACTACAAGATTTAAATCTGGGTGAATGAAAAGTAAAGTCTTTAGCTTGAGGATTATATATCCTCAACCAATCCACCACTTTGATCTCCTCACAAAACCATAACAAACCTCTCTAGCCCATTGATGGGATGGATTTCCTCTTTCTATGGCATGGGGTCATAGCGTGTAAGACATTATGTCTCATGGCAAAATCGCTACTACCAATACAGCGCGATTTCTGCCATGAGGCATATGCCTTTTCTGTGGGGAGCTTTGCCCCCACACCCCTGCTATGGGGGCACCCCTGGACCCCCACTAAAGATTCTCAACTCCAGGGAGGGTCTCAACTCTGGGAGTGCACAAAAGTGTGAAAATAAAGATTCTGGGACTGGGAATCAAACCCAGTCCCAGACACAGTGCCTGGTTTCCTGCTGCTGTGGCTCAGTGCTGTGAGCCACGGAGCTGCTTAGAACCCACTCCCAGCAGAAGTTATCCTCTGCCTGGGAGAGTGCTACTGGTGCACATTTATAGAGCAGTATACACAGTATTGTGCCAGTAGCGGTTACAGACTATGCTGTAGCCGCTTAGCCGTGAATGTCATACGCTATTAATTGTGCAACATTATGACCCAGTAGGCTTTCTATCGGGGTCCTATCAACAATGAGTCAAAAGCAAAATTAGAATTCCCATAAGCAAAGCCATATAGGGCCTCGTACCACTCCATGATGGTTTGTGCAAAAGAGAGAAGAACCTCGGAGTCATCATTAGGGGCACAAAAGGTTCACTAATAAAGTAGATATACTATCTATTTTACACAAAACCATAACCCAACACCCCTCTTAGTCAGAATTCCATCTATCTACAATAAATGGCCAAACTTTCTTAAATAAAATAGAGACTCCAGATTTTAAAATATAAGAGATTGAGTAACCTCGTCCAATCCACACATGAACAAGAAGTCTGCCTCTTTTTTCAACAAATGCATTTCCTGTAAAATAATATATCTACATTACAAGATTTTAACTAATGCAACACCTTCCTACGTTTAATGGGGATATTTAACCCTTGAACATGCCACTTTATAATTGACAGTTGACCCATTGAAACCATCTATTAGAGATAACCAGAAAAATGACATATTCAAACTCAAACCGGTTAGTGTGACCCACACCCAGCCAGCTGCCCATAGAACCCCACAACAACCCCCGAATCCACACACCAAAACCCATGTGTTCCTCCAGGCACCCAAATAACAACAACATCTTACTAATAAGCAAATCATACCTCCCTTCCCTGCTCAACCCCAGTAATTCTACCTGAGTACCCTATGTAAAGAAACCACGGATTCAAACCTTAGAATCCCAATTATATGTCACTCTCAATCCAAAAAAAAGACCAGAAAAGTACCCCACCCTCCCTCAAAACCCCTAACATAGGCAGGAGGAGGAGTAGGTATACAAAGGCCAGTGAAACCCCATCGCCAATACCCCCACTCATCAGTTATTGCAGGGGTAAAACAAAACTGTCACCCCACTAACAGAAAACCACTAACAGACCTAGAGCAGAGAATCTACATCCCTGCACCCCACATCCAAAAGAGTCCCACCCCAAGTGCTCCCCATCAGTAACCCACCAAAATGCTTAAGAACAAGCAACCCATCTCCCTCCCTCTGCCCCACCCAACAAAATGCACAATAACCCTGCATATGTAAGTGAGAGAACAACCCACTACAATATCCCACAACAAACATGAAAGGGCATGCATCCAGTCCCATCAAGTGAGGATCATAAAGCAGTTTTCCTCAACATGAAATCTGTGAAAAAAGTAACATTATGATTACACGCCTCATTGACCCAGCGTGGAGCACAGTTAGCCCTATAGAAAAGTACAAGGATCCTGTCATCAGATGTCTAGCCACCTTGGGCTGGTCAGAGGACTTCATGTAGCTTTCTTCACCTTGCTTGGGAACAACCTACAATACCATCACCCCAATATCAAAGCATCTTTCTGCAATTTTGTGACAGTCTGGGATACCACTATCATATCTTCTTCTGTATAGTCTGCCTAGTCCATGGACGATGAAGGTTTTTGGCAAAGTATGTTCCAGATCTATTCTAGAGTGCTTAGAGTCAGGGATGGCTGAGTTTTTTTCGGGAAGCCAGCTCAAGAGAGGTAGATCTTACAGCACTTCCCAGCTCTGGTTCAGCCCCACTCTGAAACTAGTGCCTCCACTGAAAAATAGCCCTCTCAATTGTCTCTGTGGTGCTTTGGATATTGCCAACCACCCCAGGCACCACGCGGTAGTTGCCACAGAGGAGTTGCCCAAAAGACAAAAGGAGGTCCCATCCTGGATTGATTTTCAGCCACCACCTGATTTGGAGCACCTGGCCCATCCTGTTTCAAACTGGCAGGGACAGGTTCAGAGACAGCCGCCTAAGTGAGTGAGTCAAGAAAGTTCTGGGCTGCCTGAGGAGTCGAACTTCGCCATGCGGAGTCCCACCAGATGTGAAGGATCGCCGGTACCTGAGCTGGAATTGAATTTTCCTGGCCACCAACAGCTTTTTAACAGAAGCAAAGGTCTTACGTCTATCAGCTAGATCCTTGGAGATGTCCTGGAAGAGGTGGTCAGAATGACCATTTCAACAGAGGGGCCCGCTCCCTGGCCAAGTGAAGGATATGTTTCTTCACCAAAAGCATAGAAAATAGATGAAAATTGGTCAGGGTGGAGATCCCCTCGGAGGCCAGGGATCCTGAGATTGATGAGAGTGCTCTATTTCCAGTGGCCTGTCCCAGGAAAAGTCAAGATATGAGGAAAGAAGGCCTGTAAAAGTCCATCAGGTTGTCCCTCAGTGCCCTTTGGAAGACCAATACTTTAAGATTATTTTGCGACCTCGATTTCGAGGTCATCCACTTGATGGATAGCGCCATCACCTGCTTTTTCAAAGAGCAATCTGATCTTCCTGATGAGTGGATGTTAACTCCACCTGCATAATACAGTGTTTGGAGTTGACTATCTGATTTTTCACCTCGTCGACCCAATTTTCTAGCTCTGATATAGAGGCTTTGATGATGATAATGTCCTTGGTGAGCACTTTTAACATTACTTGAATGTTGGATACATCCTCTGTCATGAACATGGACATCCCTCTGGTTGCCTCCGCTGATCGGGCGAAGAAGCCACCGACATGATGTCACAGTTGCCCAAAATGTCATAAAAATCACACCGTGTTGAACCCAAAACACAGTAAAAGTTTTGCTGAATCGACACAGTGCTTTCTGATGCAAGTTAAACAAAAAACTGGAGCACTTGGAGCAATTGTTTAGTAAGAGAGGCAAGGAGATTGCAGAGCTCCTCCACTAAGTGGCCATCACGTTCTCCACCACACCTGATGTTCCAACACAAGATCATTTTGTTGTCTTATGCTGAACTTTCTCCAAATTATTAACATCTCTTCTGAGGTACGAGCTCTACAAGGAAGAACAATAATCTAAGCAGGGTCTTATAAAATCTTTGCAAAGGGGTAGTATGCAATGTCTATGTCTAGATACAAAAGCCCTTCTAAAACACCCTAGGACAGCATTCACTTTTTATGACTTAGTTACAATGTGGGCTGAATTTTAGGTTATTATTAATAAAATGCTCAGATCCCTTTCACTATTAACAGTATTCAATACATTCCATTTAATGTACAGTCATAATTATTATTACTTGAACCAAGATGCATAACAACACACTTGTCAGTGTTAAATATCATGCCATTTATGTGTGCCTAGTCTTCCAGTGACTTCAAGTCCCTTCTTAGATCCTCCAGCTGATCAATTGTACTCACTACCAACCCCAACTTTGCATTGTCCGCCAATTTTTTCAACCAATTTTTAATATTTATATTTATGTCAGAGAAAATGACAAAAGAGTGCTGGCCCTAAGACATAGCCCTGAGGCACTAAACTTGACACCTTCTCAGGTATGACAATGTTCCTCTTATTCTGACCCTCTGGGTTCTTCCTGCCAACCATGATTTAATCCATTTAGTTAACATAGGATCAATACCACCATTGATCAGTTTCCTTATTAAGGTGCTGTGGGGCACCTTATCGAAGGCTTTTGGATGTCTAAGAAGAACACATCCACAGGCATATTCTGTTCTAGTGCATTGCTCACTATCTCATAAAAACAAGAGCGTTTATTAGACAGGATCTGTACTTTTCAAACCATGTTGTATAATATCATGGCAATTCTCAATGTTACATTCCTTCTCCAATCTATCATAATGACTGACTCCATAACTTTCCACAAAATGGTGGTCAAGCTTATGGGTCTATAACTGGACATGATCCCCTATCTCTCTTCTTGAAGACTGGAACCACTATGGCATTCCTCCAATCCTCAGGCACTTCCCTGATTCAAGGGACATATAACATTTTGATTACAAATCTACTATCAAGTACTAATTTCTTTTGGCAACCTGGGATGGAGGCCATCCAGGTCTATCAATTTCTTAATGTCCAGTTTGTTCACTTTAGATAAATTTCCATGTGTGCAATAAAGGTAATTGGTGGTTCAGAATTAGCTATGGGCACAGTGGTATTGCCATCCCTTATGTTATCCAATACATCATCAGTTTTTAAATATATGGAACAACACTATTTAATAAAAATCCCTGCTTGCAGTATTGGGTCTGTTATTTCATTACATTCCTTACTGGGGCATACAGATTTATCAATTGCTTTATTAATGTAGGCATAGAAAGCCTTACAATTATCTTTCACGTATGCCAAGTTAAATTCTAGATATGTTCTTTTCTTTTTTATCATCTGTTTACTTTTTAGCTATGTTTTATACTAGTAAACATTGTAAACACTATTAACCTTTTCATTGCCCTATACTCTATTCTTTTCTTAGCCAGCTTTTTCCTTATCCTATAGGTGTACCACTGTGGGACCTTTCCATTTTTAATATAGAGGGCCTTATCAGGTACAAAGTTATTTTCTAATTCAGTAATTTGTTTTGACTTTCACCCATAGTTGTTCTGTGTTTAGGCTACTGTCATTCCAGTCCCATCTTTCCAATTCCTTCTGATTGAGTTGAAATTCACCTTGTAATAATTCTTTATGACTGTATGACCCATAATATTTTTTGGTTTGACAGTTACAGTATGTAGGCTCCTTCTTTTGGAATTCTCTACCCCACCAGTTTTGTGAGTGAGCAACTGTGGGGGATTTAAACGAGCCCTAAAACTCATCTTTGGCACCAAGCATTTGGCAACTGAGTGGTTGTTTTTTATTTTAATTTTATAAGATTGTTCAGATGATTGTGTATTAACTAAGCTGTTGTAATCTGTGCAATATGTTTGTTTTAAATCTGTTCAGTGCCTTGGTTTTGGAAAGGCTATAGAAAATAAAGTTTTATAATTATTTTTTTATGTCCACCAAAATCATATCATGATTACTGTTACTTAGAGATTCCATCATTTCAATATTGTGGATAACCTCTGTTCTATCTGTTATCACCAGATCCAAAATATTTTTTCTCTGGTAGGCTGTTTTACCATTAGATTTAAACCATTTTTGATTATCATGTCAAGGAACAATTGTTACTGATTGTTATTAGTTGTGTTTGTGTCCCATTTATTCCCAGTAGGTTAAAATCACCTAGTAGTAAAATGCCCTTATTTAGAGCTGTGTTAGTTATGGTGTTAATTAAATCAAGTGTTCCATGGTAGATGTATCTGGTGGCCTGTAGCAGACCTCCACTATAATTGTTTTTGATTTTCCTTGACATTTTAACCCATACTATCTTATTTTGTATTGAACACTGTGAATTTGTAATAAGATTTTTTCATGCTATAGTGTCTCTTACCTGTATAGTTGGGGCCCCATCTTTTGTGTTTCCTATCCCTATAAAACAATTTGAATCCAGGGATATTTCTATTCCATCCACTGTGCTCTGAACCACTATGTTTTAATGATGGCAGCCCTGTAAATTTGTTTCATATGCTGTTCGAATATCAATACCCCCACAGCAACTCCATTACAGTGACAACAACCCATTCAACATCCACATTGTTGAATGGGTTGCTGCATGATGGATGTTTACAGTGATGCCACTGTAAGCTGATCTCCCATGAGTTGACAATCATTAAGTTGGCAATTATTAAATCTGGGGTGTGTGGGGTGGGAACCCCGCATGGGGTATGCGGTGGGTGAGCTCCCACATTGCTTCCAGACAAGTGTCATTCTGTTACTCATTTGTTTTGGGGCACATCATGGTCAGGGATGTTGGCGGCATTTCGTCACTGTGGGGGATGTCAATACTTTTGGTGCCACCGTGGTATAGGTAAACCAATCTGTTTTTGTTGCAGCAGTATTTCAAGTTTTGTTTTTTGATCACATTAAGACTTCTTGCATCTGCCAATTGTAGTTTTAATCCATACTTTATGTTTGGTCTAGGTTTGGTGCTCTTAATTTTAATATTTTCCTCTCCTCACCCCTCAGATATTAGTTTTTGTGGTCACTGTAATATTTTTATGGTATTGTAAAACATTTTACCAACAGTTTACTACCCCTCCTGCTAAGGTGGAGTCCATCCTGACAATATAGTTCATAATGCCCTCAAACATCTGCCAGGACCTTATACAAATTTCATTTTTCAGGCACAACATCCTCAACCAATTGTTAACAGCTTTTATCTTGTTGTTTCTTCCTAGCCAGCTCTTGGGACAGGGAGTATTTTGGATATATTTATTTATTTATTTATTTATTCTTTGGTAACTGGGTAAGTACTGATCCTGGGGACCATTTTAGGCACGTCCTGGGCCAGCTAGTGGAAACAAAATACATAGGCATAATAGGTAATATCACAATACAAAAATCGGTGCATGTAATTAATACAAAACAATAGTATTCAATGGTAGCACACCAAGAAATATATCACACTACAGTTAAAAGTAAATTTAAGTAACTAGAAGGTACAGACAGGTATCACATTGGCATGAACAAGCAAGTAAATAAGCCAGTTACATAAGAGTATAAGCAGACAATGAGAAACTTGGATAGAGGTTGTAGAGGAGAGAGATGGGGGAGGATAAAGATAAAATAGATAGTTTGTGTGGTGGGGCAAAGGGAGGTAGGGAGGTAGGAAAGAGAAGTGCCCAGAAGCACATTTCAGGCAGGTGAGTGCTAACAGGAGGGCAGTGACAGTTGCATTTGTCCAGGAGCCAGGATTTAAGGTTGCGTTTGAAAATATGTTGAGTGTCTGATACTCTAATAGGGTGGGCAGACCATTCCTCAATGGGAAACACTAGATAGAGCTCTCATGCCCATACTGATGAGTGGTTTGGGTACTTGCAGGAGGGCAATGAGGAGGAGTATAGGTTCCTGGTGGATGTTCTGAAATTCAGGAGGGTGGTGAGGGAGATCCATTACCAATTTTGGTGGTGGAATCCATGTGGGAACCAAGGGTATAGTCAAATTTCCCCATGAGAAAGCCAGCCTAGTGCATGGTATAGGTCACAGTGGTGGGTGTTGTAAGAAGTGAACTGGGCAAAATGGCAAACATTATTGTAGGCAACCATGAGCCTAGTTCAGAGGGTGGTTGAGATACTGGAGTATATGGGAGAGCAATAGTCAAATATAGGGCTTAGGTTTCCAGTGACTATAGCAACATGAGCCTCGTAGGTCAGGTAAGACTTCAGGTGGTAGGTGGCACCCAGTTTCTGATTTACTCACCTGACAATGCTGTTTATGTGATCAATGTAAGTGAGAGGGGTCACAGTACCCTAGGTACTTAAAAGAAGAGACATCTGAGGGCAGGACCATTGGGGTAGACACAAAAATATCATTGGTATGTAGGGTTTTGGCTAGATAAGGTTTAGAGCCAAACATCATGGTCTTTGTTTTTGTTTTCATTGACTAGCAGGAGGCTGATGAGAATCATTGCAAGGCTGCACAGTAGTTTTCAGACAAGATGGAGGATATACGGGAGGGGATTGGTCACTGTGGATGATGACAAGATTGTCAGCATAGAGCAGTGAGCTACTGGAGAGGCTGTCAGTGTGAAGGGAGTTGACAAATATGGAGAACATTAAGGGGATCAGGATGGAACCCTGGGGATGCCCATGGAGACAGATAGGGAGAGGAGGTGGTGGTGCCTATACATACTGATTGGGAGTGCTCCGAGATGTAGCTCAGAACCAGTCTGTGACTTTGGTAGAGCAGCCAGGGCTGATAGTTTGGAGAGGAGGAGAGTGTGATTGATCATGTTGAGGGCTTTTGATAAGTCTACGAAGATGACATCAGTGGCATGTCCTCGATCCATGTTTGTGTGGATGTGGTCTGTAGTAGGGCAAGGTCAGTCGCAGTGCTGTGATACATGCAGAAACCATGCTGTTGTCTGCATAGCAGATTGTGGTTTGACAGGTAGTCAGTTAATTGGACATGTATGACCCTTTCAAGGAGTTTGCTTAGGTGGGGAAGTATAGATATGGGCCAGTAGTTGTCAGGAGAGTGGGGGTCTCAGACTTAAAGATGGGGACTACTCTGGTGGGTTTCAAGGAGGCAGGCATAGTAGAGGTATTCAGAGCAAGGTTGAAGATAAAGGTCAGTGGTTTGGAGATCATTGGGGCAGCAAGCTTCAAGAATACTGAAGAGAGGCTGCCTGAGCCTGGGCTACCACAATTAGGTAGTCTCCTTAACATTTTGTAGGTCACCTTAGGGTTATTGGACTTGGAAGTAAAGGGGGGTGAGGGGGAAGTATTAGAGAGGCACTAGGTGACAGGGTGGTGGAATGGGTAGAGTGTAATTCATTCTGGGTGGAGGATGTGGAGGGGGTGTGGTGGGGTAGCAAGAGGTTATGGTGGTAAGGTGGTAGTTTGCCGAGTAGGACAGACAGGTCAGTAAATTTGGTGTTGAGCATGTTTGCAACTTCAAGGGGGTCAGTAAGTAGGCCTGTGGATAAGGGAAAATGAATGTTGGTACTATGGGTGGGGGATTCAAGAGGGATCCAATGGTGTCCCAGAGATGTCTGGGATTGCCAAGACTTTCTCTTTGTAGACTTATGTAGTAGTTGTGCTTTGACAACCTGGTGGAGTGTTTACATTTATTTCACAAGTGTCGATACTTGTTTCAGAGGACAGGGGAGGGTCTGTTTGTAGCAATCCACTTGCTATCATGCACCTTCATGAGGGTCAAGAGCTCTTTGGTTACCCATCGTTTATATCCACCTTTGATGCATCAAATGTTAATGGGAAAGTGATGGTCTTGGATGGCCAGTAGAGTATTGATGAAGTGTGTGGCAACTTGTGATGCACCAGAGATAACATAGAGGTCCTGCCAGTTTATAGCACCTAGATCTTCAGTGGAGGCACGGCATATTGGGGTGGTTAAAGTTGCAGACAGATAGGTACTTTGGGGACAGAAGGGGCTTTAGAGGACCATATGCTGAAAGTGGGAGAATGGTCACTCAAGGAGTCAGACAATCTGTCAGTGTGGGTGATCTTGTCAGCACTGTTAGTAATCACCCAGTCCAGGAGGGTGTGTTTAGAGGTAAGATGGTTGATGCAAGAGGAGAGATTGATTATTTGCACCAGGTTTAGTTGTTTTAGGAGCTTAGCATAGTCAGGTTCATGCAGGCTGAGCCACTTAAGGTTGAAGTCACCAAAAGGAGAGAATCTCTGGGAGAGAGAGTGATCCATAACTGGTGAGGAGGTTCTGAAGGCCTTCAACTCCGCCATTTGGGAGATTGTAACAGCACTCCAGAAATTGTTTTTTGTTGATGCGAGAGTAACTTAGAGATAATTCAGTCACAAGGAGAGTTGTCGCCAGAGATCATGACGAGTGTAGCAGTGATTGACTCATGTGATGAAAATTGCAGCACCACCGCCCTTTCTTTTGCCTGGTCAATCCTTGCAAAGAAGGGAGTAGCCAGTTAGCTGGATGATGGAGTCAGGATGATGCAGCTTTAGCCAGGTCTGTGACTTTAGAAAATTAAACAGGAAGACTGCAACTGTTTATATGGGTAAGTTTTAATCCAGGTGGGCTAGCCCAAATAGGGTCATTTGGTGTGAGTGCAGCTTACACAGGGCCAGGGTTTGTCTCAATGTCACCTGCAAGTAGGAATAAGGAAAGTAGGAGTAGGTAGGTGGACAGAGGTCATGGGCAGGGAAAGAAGAGGGGATAGTTGGGACCCAGGATGCTAGTTGGCATCATTGGAGGTTAGAGAGGATGGCATGGGTGAGGGCCCCAGTGGAGGTCAACTCCCCCTAGCTGGGGTAGATGGAGTGCTGGGAGGGTGGTAATCCTCAGTGAAATGTGATAGATGTGTTTGGTTGAAGGCTAATACTGAGGCAGTGAAGTCGGCCAGGAACAGCATACCCAGCAGAGAGGCCCCAAGTAGAGTGAGGTAAGAGGGTTTCATTGTGGGCAATATGAAACAGGAAAGAAAGGGTGTAGTAGCAAAGGCTGGCAGATATTTGGGATAGGGTGACAGAAAGCAGGACACTTTAAGGCATGGCACCCTAGATAAGGAGGGATGGGCAAGACAAAGAGTGGCCAATCAGGAGAGGACAGGGTTAGTAGGTGGATCTTAGGTATATTTAATTAGCTGTGGGATGGGAGAGGGAGGGTGGGTGGGACAATAAAAATTCCTGCACCAAGCAGACCCAGAGATGTACCTGTGAAAAAAAAATATATCGCTGTTATTCTGTTCTAATACACTAACATATGTTGAAACTTTGTAATAGTGTCTTCAACACTTTGACTCCATACATTATTGGTTCCACCATGCAATAGTACTGTTTGTCTTCTACTTGAGTTTGTGATTCTGTTTGGTAACATCCCTGTTTAATCCCTTATTTTAGCCCTTCTGTAACTACTTGTGGTCACATATTCTTTATTGCCCCTTGTTGAGTACCTGTCTGTATACTTGGTGATGGAATCATCCATTTTGAATATGTGTTGTGGACATAAATCAGTGTGGTTCTGTGATTCACTTGTCTCACTTGTACCAGTAGTTACTGAGTTAACTGATTGATCCATACTATCATTCTAGTTGTGTTCAAAAGTCATGTTTCTCCATATCAGGTCTAGCAGTTCCTGTGACCATGTCTCAATGTCCTCTAATAAATTTATTAATGAGGAAAAACAATTGTCATCTTGAAGGTGACTGTCATTGCTCTTATACCCTTTTTTCTTTTCCACAATAGTCCATTCATTAATTTTACCATCTTCATAATTTCTTTGTCTTTTATTACTTAGCTCTTTTTATGAGTATCAACTCCAACAGTAAATGTTGAACTGATTTCTAGCTGTTTTCTTAGGCTTCTTATTTCTTGTTCCTTTATTACCAATATATTTCTCAATTCCACCAGCTCACAATTCAGAACTGTGTAGTACAGTATGGTCTGCACACCTATTGGCATCTACGGTAAGCCAATAGGTGTGCAATATCTGCATGCTATCGATTTTTGGGTGTCGGGTGGCTAGTGGCCGGGAGCTGCCACCCACTGCTAACTGAGGGTGTGCAAGGTGGTAGGGCTCAGTGGGCAGTTGGAGGGGTACCGCTGGACTGCCAGGGTCATATTTATATTTGCCGCTATCGGGCAGGAGATCAGGACCACTGGACCACCACGGATATTCCATTCATAAGCCTGCAATTGGGCAGGGGTTCAGGTCCATTGGACCACCAGGGATATTCTATTCATAAACCCACAATCAGGGAGGGGTTCAGGTCCACTGGACCACCAGGGATATTCTATTCATAAGCCTGTTATCAGGCAGGGGTTTGGGTCCACTGGACCACCAGGGATATCTTATTGCTGTGCCTGCGATCGGGCTATGGAGTGCATTGCCCACCAAGCAAGCAGGGGCATTGGTCCCCGACGGCTGCAGCCTGGCAGGGTACCAAGTGCAAGACACTAGGGATTGGCACTGCATGCAATGAAGAGATGACATGCAAATGGACCCATTTGTACCTTACATACATAATGGCCTCATTTGCATGCTCATGACTGAATATTGCTCTTGTTGCACCTAGCGCCAACCGCACTTGCACTGGTAGCCTCCTGCTCCCCGCTGCCACTAGTGCTGGTGCAGTGCCACTGTGCCATGCGCGGTGTGTGCACCCTCAGTGACATATTCAGCGGTGCTGAACCATGGCGCGGCACCATTGAATATCACCTGAACTATGCACAAGCTCGAACAAGTTAGCGCAAGCCCAGGCCTGCACCCCAGCCTGGCACAGTCTGAATATCCCACTCACATGTTTAACCCATTTTATTTGTAGGCTTCTTTGAATTTGAAAATATTATTCTTTCTCCCTCTATGTTTAATTGTTATCCACATTATCTACTCACTGTGTTTCTTTCTAACATCCTACATACAATTGGGGGAGGGGTTATAACCTTTTCTCTAATTTATTTAATATTATGCAGAGTAGAACAGAACAATTGGTTTTGTGAAATTTCTATTTGTTGTAAAGTCAGTTGACATCTTATCTGCCAGATATAATATTTAAAACAGAGAAAGATTACGTACATGCATAGTACTCTTATCATATTTCTTCCACTGTGGAGATAATATTACTAAAAATGATATATCTGTGGAGAAGGTTCTGAAAGGAGAATGTGTCCACCTCTGATTCACAAAAGACCAGAATGTTTTAATATAAGGACATTAAAAGCAGAGATGTTCCATTATTTCTAAAACATCATGGCGTGAGATTCATGGACAGTGTCTTTCTACAATTTCTGCATGCTTTAAATTGTTTTTAATGTTAAGTTTTCCATGGGTACTACACACGACATCTCACATTTCTCTGGAATCCATAGATTCATTAATATGTGACCTATTTGTTCTACTTCCTGTTGTGTTCTAATCCCAAAGAGATGTTTCCTGGAAATATTTTGTCATTTTTGTTTATGTATAAAATTCCTTTCAGGTGAGTGTAAGTGTTTGCTGTTTAGAAGCCATCCATAGTTTTAATTTTCTGAAACAATTTTGAAATATACTGGTAACTCCAAGAGTGGTCTCTGCTTTGGGATTGGTGTATGCATATTCCAATTCTGTACCAGGGGCCTATGTGGTCTTATCCCTTGGGGTCCAGATAGATGTAGAATGTGTTAATAGTGGATTTAGATTAGAATAAAGAAATATGCAAAGAAGAAAACTTTTGGGTCTATCATATTGAGGCCACCTTTGCAACCTCTAAGTATTATAAGTGATCCCTCTTTTAATGGGCTTTAATCTGCTACCCCAAATGCACTGGAAAAAGTAACTCTATAATGTTGCTTCCAGTTGCTTGGGTGGGGATAGATTGAGCTTAGATGAAGGAACATAGTAAGAAGGCAAATCTTGACATATAAATTCTCTTCAGTTTATACATAAACCACTTATTCCACTATGTGACATGAGTTTGTGCAATTTGAAGTTGTTTTCCCAGCTGAAAAAAGCCATGCCTCCTTTACCAAAATAAATATCTAGCATTTTACTTTGTCCAATATTGACAGATATTCATATAACGTCAGTAATCTCCAGGTGGGTAGAGCCTATAGGTATGCACTGACTTTTATTGAAATTAATTGTTGAACTGATTGCAGGACATAAATTCTTGTAATATGTTTTCTGCATGGGATCCTGACTATAAGTCTGCTATTATTAAACACACATCATCTGTGTATGCCACTGTTTTAATTGTTGTATCTTTGCTAGATACTGAAAGTCCAATAATGGTCTTTGACGCATTAATTTTATGTAATAAGGGTGCAAAGTTAAAATATAAAAGAGGGTTTCAAGGGGCATCCTTGTTATACTCCTTTATACACTAAACACTCCTTCCCAATCCAGCCATTGATATACAGAGATACCCTTACAAATTTGTAGCACAATTTTACCCATTTAATAAAAGTTTCTGGTATCCCTTCTGCATACACTTCTATAACTATAGGTGTGAAACCCTTTCAAATGCTTTAGTCTGATGTAGGCTAAGCATAAATCCAGATACTTCCTCTTCATTTCCTTTTACCATGATTTCCCTTAGCAAAATCAATATGCCCATTATCTTACTACCTACTATTTACACATTTGTGTGGGGTGAATTATGTGATCCATTATTGATACCAGTCTATCTCTAAGCAGTTTTGTTAAGATTTTAAAGCCAGTGTTTAAAAGTGAAATGGGCCTCAGTTTGATAATATTTCCTTATCTCGATTTATATAATAAAATTAATAAACCTTTATACATGCTCTCTGGCACTTGGTCAGTATGCAATAAACTGTTAAATGGATTTAGTAATTCTACTGTTAAAAGAAAAAATAGTTGTTTGTCTATTTCAGTGGGTAAGCCATCAATTCAAGGTGCTGATCCAGTTTTCAAATTTGAAATGACTGCTGATATTTCCTGTGCTGTAACTGACTGAAGGAAGGTTTTATTAAATGGTGTGAATTTGTCTCAGACATCAAGTCTGTAACCAGTTTTCCATATGAGATTCTATTAAAACTGAATGATTAAACACTTGTGAAATATAAGTTTCAATTTCTGATAGTATTTCTTTTGTATTATTCAGTATCTTTCCATTACTTGTTTTAATATGGTGAATAGTTTTCTTTGATCTCTGTTTAGAACAACTATCCACCGGGTTAGTAAGCTATTGTTTTCCTTGTGTTCCAGATTTTGTTCAGTTTCCAAAGATTTAATTCTATTTGATTGAAATTGTGACATCTGTTTTAATATCTGAAATGTGCTCTTTGTAATTTTGTTTCCTTCATTTTGTAATGACATTAAGTTGTAAAGTTGTGAACATAATTCATAATATTTCTGATTTTTATGTTTTAGTTGAGATCACCCATTTTAAAAAATATTCTTGTAAGCCTTTTTACTGTCTTCTCACCATGCAGCTGGGAGTCATATAAAAGAATACTGACCTTCTAGCACCAATGACATGGTGAAAGCCTTGCGCTATTTCAGGATTTTCAATAAACTGGAGTTAAGTTTCCATAATCCTTTTCCTTTTGTCATTTATTTAAAATTTGCCAAGTTCGTGTGTAGTAATCCATGATCAAAGGTAGCAACTGGTAAAAATTCAGCTCTTCTGATCAGTAAAGTAGAAATATACCAATAGTCTATCCTTGTGGATAGGGTTCCCTTAAAATGATGTGCTTTGCTGGTTTGTCAGTTTGTATAAAAGAATCGACTAAACCTGTTTCAGTGAGAAGTTGATTTGAAAACATGGAGTCACAAAATATTGTTGTCATTTTAAGACCTCTATCTGACATAAATTGGCAGCAATTGAAGTTTGTCCCAAACAAAATGTTTCTAGAGGTAAATAGATATTGTTGGATGCTTTTCAATAAGTCTATTCTGCCTGCCTTATTTTGAGGGCATAAATATTGATAAGTCTGAAATCTCTGAATTTATTTGAATGTCTATTAATAATGCTCTTCCAGAAATGCATCCACTATATGAGAAATAATAACAGAGTATTAATACAAATGCCTACACCACTGCTGGTCTCTTCCCCTATGGACCAATGCATTGATCCACATACCCACGCTGCACTGGCTGTCTGCATTTCATGTACAGAATGAAGCCTTGTATCCTGTAAAATAAGCATCATACTGAGAGTTTTCAAACAAGGCAAAAGTAGTTAGTCTTTTTCTCTAATTTTATGCTGTTTGTATTCAAGGATGCCATGGATAGTCCTTAAAGGGAGGCCACAATTCAAAGTTAGAAAAGTTATGTAACCCTCTTAGCACTTGCTCTAGTTCCCATGCTCTTCTGTTTGAGTTTGCTTTTAACTTCAGTGTTCTGTTCATCAATGTCTGATGTGGCATTCTTTGGGAGGAATGGATGGAGTCTGAGTCGATTCCTTCTCCAAATCTGTACTGTATCTCCTCAATGCATTGTAGCAACATTTTGTTGGTATTGTCTCAAATTGAGGCTCTAAGGCTGATTTTTTCCTTTCCTTTTTAACTGTTTGAAATGCATTCTCTTCTGGAATGGGGCATCTCCATTTGCTCATGCTCTTGTGTATCAGTGCCCTGGGATGTTCCAGGGATAGGTGTTATTCTGTACTTATCTTTTCTGTTGCAGATTTATCTGTGCTGAATGTACCTCTTCAGCTTGATTGGGGTCATTAAAGGTCAACAGTGTTGTGTATATCTTTGCAGATGTTTTTTGAGTTATCTTGTCAAGGAAATGCCACAGCAGATCCAGCAGCTTTATTAATGTAGAACTTGTTCCCCATAAACAGCATTTTTCTGTATTGTCAGCAGCCCAGGGGCAGTCTGTAAACAAATGTCCTTCCTCATCACACAAGTTACATTTTTGTGTTTTTGTGAAATGAAAGCGTGAATGACCAAGTTACCCAGACTGTGTACATTTAAAGATTTCACAGTTGCTGCTAATGTGCATAGATGATCTGCATTTGTAACAGGATCATGGTTGTCCTGGATAAAAATAAAACCTTTATCTCTTCCTAAGTAGAAACAGATAGGCAAATGTTGGATGCCTGCATCATGTTGTGTTAGTTTTACTTTATCTTCCACCCCAATTTCAAAATCCTTCTCCATCAATTTTTGCATCTGGTGTACCTTATAGAGAGCATCATTTTTCCAACCAATATGTTATAAATTTGAAATTTTGCTTTGTCAGGAGATAACTTGAAAGATAGTCCACAACTGATTCATTTTTAAAGTAGTGTATTTACTCCAAAATCTGCCCAACAGAGCAGTGGTATGAAAGCTAACATCAAATGTACTCTCTTCTGGGGCATGGATGAGCATAAACATACATAGATACATAGACAGCGTCAGCGAATAAGGCATATGGCCCCCAGTCTGTCCATTTGAGCTTGTAAGTTCAGTTTATGTTTCCAAGAAGCCTGTTGCCCTTACCCTGACCTCCAGAATTCCTTTATGTCTATCCCATGCATTCTTAAATCTTGTGATTGTTTCAGCCCCCACCACTTCCTCTGGCAGGGTGTTCCACTTGTCCACCACCGTTCTGTGAAGAAATTCTTCCTCACATTTCCTCTAAATCGTCCTCCCTCCAACTTCATCCCTGCCCTCTAGTCCTGGAACATCTTTTCACTTAAAATAGTGTATTCCTGCACCCTTTCCTCCCTGTAAGATACTTGTATGTCTCTATCATATCCCTCTCTCCTCCTCTCCTCCAGGAGTACATGTTCAGTTCCTTCAACCTGTCCTCATAGGACTTGTGATGCAATCCATGCACCATCTTTGTTGCCCTCCTCTGAACCTTCTCTACCCTGTCTATGTCCTTACATAGGTAAGGTCTCAGAACTGTACAGTGTACTCCAGGTGGGGCCTCACTAGTGTCTTGTATGTGGAATTATACCTCCCTTTTCCTGCTGGTGATGCCCCTGCCTATGCATCCCAGCATCCTATTTGCTTTACCTGCTGCCTTGTCACACTGTTTCCCTGCCTTGAGGTCATCAGAGATGATAACCCCAAGATCCCTTTCCTGCTTGGTGCATGCTATATCCTCACCCCCAACTGATATATTGTGCCAGGGTTTTGTGCCCCATATGCATTATCTCGCACTTCCTTGCATTGAATTTCAACTGCCAAACCCTGACTATTCTTGAAGTTTCTGCAGGTCCCTTCTCATTCTGTCTACACCCTCTGGTGTGTCTACTCTGTTACAGAGCTTTGTGTCATCAGCGAACAGTGAAATTAACGGTAAAAACACAGGGATTGTTTTAAAAGATTTTTCCCACAAAGAATCTTACAGATGGAGTCTCCATTCCCCATAAATATTTAAATCAAATAGCATTATATAGTTTAGCTAGTTCCACAGGTTTGTGGAAGAGACTGGCATATGTGGGAGTTTTAGCCTGTTGTGATTCTGAATGCTCTATTACAACCTCTGCACTATCTGTTTTCTCTGTACTTGTCTGAGTGAAACTGGTTGTAGGTTAACATTCTCTGTCTGTACAGCAGTAGTTACTGAATCCTTAAACAAATTTTTCATTTGTATTGTCCAAAGGAGAGTAAGTAAGTGTACCTGAAACTGAGACAGTAGAATCTTCTTGTAATGTATTTGGTCTTGATACCTCTCCGATACTGGCATGGTACTTTCATTTGTGTGGGATGACCTGGTAAATCAGATACATTTTCTGAACTGGATATTGTTATTGAAGGATCTGGTATCAATTTCCTTCCAAAGTTTGACTCCATCCAGCACCCAGCAGTGGAGATTCACTAGTCCATTTTGTTGTCATTGTTCAATTGCTGTGTCATCTCTGTTTGTCAGCAGGATCCAGGTTTGAACTGGGTTCTTCGTTTGCTGTAAAAGAATACTTTGGATTGTTTTATCTGGGATTCCTGGGAGCTCCCTATTTGTCATTTCTTTTCTTCTTCAAGTTTTGTTTTTGCTTCATAATAATCATATTTCATATTTATATTTGTGTCTGTAACAAACAATTCTTCTATGGAGGTCTTGCTGTAAGCTTAATTTTGCTTGTTGGAAATCCTCATCATCTTCAATGTTGTTTGTATTCTGGGAGTCTTGAAAATCCTCCATTGCATTGTTAGTGTTGATGTCAGCTGCTCCATTACTTCTGCCTCCTCCTCCTCCTCCTCCTCTGTCCAACTCCAAACTGGGCTCCTCCATCCTGCTTACACAGCACAGCCCCTGTAGTAAGAGTAGGGGTATTTTGTTGAAACAAACAAACAAACAAAAATAACAATCTGTAACAAATACAGAAAATAAATCTCAGAAATCAATCAAAATGAAGAGAAATAACATCACACTGTCAAGAAAGAGCCAGGTAGAGACATGCAACTAGCATGGTCTACATTAAAGTAACAAAGTCCAAACCAAGCAATTTAAGGAGAAAAAAGGATGAAACCCAGCCAACAACCTCTGGAACAGTGACAAAAGGGACCCTTTCTCCTTTACATATTCTGAGTTCAGGTGGTTATGAATAAAAGAGCAACCTGATGTGGGGGTACAGTCCACTGTTGAAGGGCATAAGTACAGCGTTCTGGACAAAGAAAGGGCAGCATGTGATGTGCATGACTGTGATTCAACAACCTCCTAAAGGGTGACTTAATAGTGGCCCATGTCACAGGGGCTACTGGGCAGCTACAGTGACCGGATGGGGTAGGTTGGTGACTGTAGATACAGGAAGTCACTACAGGTACACCTGTGGGGGGTGGGAGTGATCACACTCAGCGAGGGGTGGGAGGGATTTTGGGGTAGCATCACAGTTGGCTGCTGAGCTGGCCCTGTGGTTTAGTGGGTCGACTCATGGCTTTGGTGGATAGGGTGCTGAGTTTGGGTCTGAGCAGGTTCCTTTTATAGTGCCCAGCCCAAATTTTTTTTTTTTATGTCCCCCGACATGCACCCCTGGAGTTGAAAATCCTTAAGTAGGGTTGGTGCATCAGGCAAAGTCCCCGTGGAGGGTGCAGGGGTGCTGCCCCCACATAAACATAAAAAATACAAGTCCCTGGCACAGTTTTGTTGTGTGCTGGGAGTCAGAGCACCAAAACTGATTTTCTGTGCTCTGACTTCACCGTATCAGCGATCACCCTTCAGCAGGTCACTGTTATGACATAGAACCCAAAGAAAGTATTTGCAAATTGTGAAGCATAGTTGCAGGGTAGGGGTGGAAATGGTGCCAGGTCATGGGATATAGCCTAAAATCACAATTTCATAGGTAACAGACATAAACAGTAGGCAATGCCACTGTCTGCTAAAGAAACAAAGAACTTTTGATTCACAAGGCAAGAGAAAAAAATTTGAAATAGAGTCTTCCATCTCAGGACATTTCGACTGGGGCATACCCTCTCTGCCAGAGATTTGTGCTTCAGGGAGCCCTGAACAGCTAGCTCACCATGCAAACTAAGCCAGAGGGAATCCCATGCAAAATGAGGTATTCTGTGGTTCAACAGCTGAGTCAAAGCTGAATTAGCCTTCATAGAGGGCATAGCTTCAAGTCAAAATAGGAGGAGGAGGAATCAGGAAAAGTGATACAGGTACTTCCGATCCCATGAGACAATGTCAGGAAGGGACAGATGTAGGATAAGCAATTTCTGAAGGTCCACAACATATAGGATGGGACAATATGTGAAAATCCTGACCCAGAGGTGGAAATACCCTGCAACCCAACATGCAATGAATGGAGCAAGTCAGTCTTCTACTAAGGGGCCCAGCTGGAAGGAAATTCAAAAAAATCGGAGACATATTGCAGGTAAAAAATGTGCAGTAAAATAAAATACAGTGTGAACCATACAGGGCTGCCCTTAGCAATATGGCGGTAGGTCACATCCCGTTTAACTGGGTTAAAGGCAGGTACCCAAGCCTTGAAAAACAAGCTATATATTTAGTCTCCAGGGCAAGAGGAGGAGGAAAGACCTGACTAAAAAGGTTAAACAGAGGTGTAGTAGCAATTTAAACAAAGCTACTCATTTCAATTTTGCCAAATTACCATGCTTTCAGTGGGCCAGAACACAAACAAACATACAAAATTGCCAGCAGAATAAGGCCAATAGGTCTAGCAAGTCTGCCTGATTGTGCAGCTCTTAGTTTCATATCACTACAGCTGCCCCCTCCCCACACAAACCCTCCTTTCCTTCCTTCTCTTTCCGGTCCTTCCCCTGTTGTGTTCTTGTCTGTACTAACCCTGCTCTTGACTCTGTCCCAACCCTGCTTAAAGCTATCCACTGTCCTTTGAGTAATTAATTCCTCCAGCAGTGCATTTCAACCCACCACTACTTTTTCTCTCTCTGTGAAGTAGTTCCTCCTCATCTCCCTCCTAAACCTTTTCCTTTCCTTCCAACTTCAGACTGTGCCCCTAGTGACCCTTCCCTTTAAGTGGAACAATCTTCCCTCTGTGACTTTGTTTATGCCTTTCAGGTACTTAAGGTCTCTATCATGTCCTTCTTACCCTTCTGTCTTCTAGCAAGTACATGTTGAGCTCCTTCAACCTTTCCTTGACAGCAACTTCCTAGTCCCACAATCATTTTTGTAGTCCTACTCTGAGCCCCTCCAGTAATCTCACTTCCTTTTTGAGGTATGGGCACCAGTACTGTACACAGCACTGCAAGTGTGGCCTCATCAGTGATCTATACAATGGCAGGATGACCGCCCTTTTGAGATGTGATCACTCTGGTAATTCACCTCTGCATCCTATTTTCCTTGCTGCCACCTCCTGCACTGTGCTGATACCCTCATTCCCCGTGACTATTACTCCCAGGTCCCTTTCCTCCTCTGAAGCCATTACTTGCACTCCCTTCAGCCTGTAACTGTTCCTTGGATTTCTGGCTCAAGATGCATGTCCTTGCACTTCTTAGCATTAATTCACAACTGCCACTCCATGGATCAGTGTTCAAGTTTAGTTAGATCCTCTCTGAGTGCTTGCCTCGCTTCCTCATGTCCACTTTTGCCCAATTCTTAGGGTAATCTGCGAACAGGCTGATCTTACTCTTGACCCTCTGCAATGTCTCCAGTGAAGACATTGAACAAATCAGGGTCCAGCACTGAACCTGCAGTACCCACTCATTACTGGCCTTGGCTTGGATGTCTCCCATTACAACTACCCTCTGTTTTCTGCCTTGCAGCTAGCTCTAAACCCACCCCACCAGGTTTTCCACCCCATGTCCTTCAGCTCTCACTAATCTCCTGTGTGGCACCAAATTGAAAGTCTTGCTAAAGTCCAGATACAGAGACATCCCAGCATGGTCTTCGTCAAATGTCCTATTGACCCAGTTGAAGAAGTCGATCGGGTTAGTATGGCAAGATCATCCTGTGACAAACCCATGCTGTGTCTCATCCTGCAGACTATTGCTATCGAGAAGGTTATCAATCTCTCCTTCAGAATGGTCTCCATCAACTTCCCACTATGGATGTCAAGGTCACTGGTCTGTAGTTACCCAGTTGGTTCTTAGGTCCACTCTTATGAAGGGCACCACATGAGCCATCCTCCAGTCACTGGGTACATTCCCCATCTCCAAGGAGGAGTTGAACAGGTCCATGATAGGGCCTGCCAACATGTTCTGCCTTCATTAGGCAAAGAGTCCAATTGTAAGTCATGGCATCAGGGTGGTTGAAATAGATACCCAAAATTTAACAGGGTCAAAACCAATTGGAATACCTGCAATAGAATGGACATTTTCCTCAGGGACAATGCCAATCGGGACCACTGCATTTTTGATAGATTTATTTGGGCCAGAAATACTGGAAAATTGTCCAAGAACCAGGGAAATATTAGGGGCAGAGGAGAGGGATCTCACAAAAATGCAGAGGTCATCAGCGTTAGCCAGAACCTTTAATTCTGGAGTATCCCGGTAAGAGGAGACCAGAAATACCCACATTGGAATATAACAGGCATAGTAATGAGTCAGGGGCAAAAACATATAGCAAAGGGGCTCAGGGGCACCTTTGATGGACCCTTTGAGGAGGACCATAGTCCCCAAATAAGAATTAACCAATGGGGTGCAGTAGCCAAAGAATACAGTATAGAAAGCCAGCAAATATAAGATGGAGATGTGCCATACCATAACAAAACATCAAAAAACTGTAAATTGACATCATCAAAAGCTTGTTCCTAATCAGTCAAGATAACAAAACCAGTAAGTAGTCCATTAGCTCCTCTGGTGAAAAGCTCTCAGAGTACTATAAGGTTATCATCAATATTGCGGTCTGGAAGAGCACACTTGGGACAGAAAAATAAACAATGCAGCAGCCACGCTAGAAGTTTAGCCAATATTTTCTCCATGATCTTATAGTCTGTGTTGTGAACAATCTTCTCTCCGTGTGCAACAAAGTGTGGTCATCCTTTTTAGAAAAAAATTAAAGAGCAGCAGAAAAGAAAGAAGGAGCAGTTTTGAAATAAACGTCTGAAAAAGGTGTTTTGAAAAGGGCTTATAAAATTCAGTTGGCAAAACATCCGGACCTGGTGCCACATTATTTGGGAAGGTACAAATGGTGTCGAAACTTCAGTCAGAGTGATGGGACAGAAAAGGCACACCTTTTCTGTGTCCAGGAGGTCAGGGATGCCTAAAGAAGAAGGCAAAAGGATGGTATGGGAGGAGGGTTCCAAATTTATGGAGGGCATAATCATCAACAGTGGACAACATAGAAGATGAGAAGATTGCTGGGAGTCAGAGGAGATACACTCAAACAGTGCATCCATCTGGAATCAAGTCTAGATTAGAAGACCTTAAAACAGGTAAAGGAGTGATGGGTTCCTTGAGTGCCAAATTTACACTCAGTCCCAAAGATTTGGCAAAGTCATATTGGGATCGGAGCATGGTGGACTTGAGGGAGTCAGTCTGTTCTGTAAGGTCAGTTTCCATCGAGAACATGCAAGAAATAAGAGCTTGTAAATTAAGTCTGAGGGATAGATAACGTAGATGAGTCAACGTACTCAGAGTACATGCAATCTTGTGAAACAGTGACTGAAGAAATTATTTTGAGTCTAGCCTCCACACATCAAGTCATCATAGGCACTCAGCACAGTCCATCTGTCCAAGAATAGTTGCAGACATTCATTCTGTACTAAGGTGTCCTGTAGGAGAGAGGCATTAAGTCTTCAGGGGTGGGTAGGAGGAGGGTCAGATGGTAAGGAGTCTAAAGGACAAGAACAAAATACTGTCACAAGATTAGATGACATGACTGGAATGGTCCTAGCAATAGTAACTTGGAAGGTCAGAGACAGAAAAATAAAATCTATGCATATGGAAAAGTTCCTTAAGAAAGATGCACTGAGCGGAGTTCAGGATGGTATCATGGCTATCCTGTAGCTGTGCAGCTGAAATCATAAATTTAAAATGCTGAATCATAAAAAGCTTACTGGTTTTGCTACCTCTATCAGACAGCAAGAGACCACAACTAAAATCTCCTCCTGGAGGCACAGGTCTGCTGGTGTATAAATATGTTGCACCATAGTAAACAAATTAACTCTATCAGACTTCATTTGAAGTGCTTAGACATTGATAACCCTCAAAAATTGGTGGTCATAAGTCATGTCCAGGAGTAGTTCTCTCACAGAGAGATGTCAGCAAGCTTTGTTTCTTAAAATCATGGAAACGACATAAGATACCCACACCGTCACATAAGTCCAACCACTGTGACTAAAGGAGGGCTCATGGTCCAGAGGCAGTGGACAGAGGAGACTTCATACAAAGATTTAATCCTAGTATCTTGTAAGCACAGCTGGTCACCACAGAGGGACACCAAAGGAAAAAGGTCAAAAACCATTTCCTATAAGATTATATGCTATTGACGTTAAGTGACAAAAGGAAAGTGGGGAGGAGGACAACCAGAGACATATAGGAGGGAGGGTGTCAGATTTATGTGCCTGTAGAGTGTCCATCCCATAACCCATTTAGTCAAAGTTTCCCACAGTGGGTCCTCGGTTTCAAAGAGTGCATCAGGTTGCAAGAAGAGGGCAGATGCATCAGAGAGGCTTCCTTCATCTTTGGTGTCTCCCACTGGAGAGTGGATGATAAGATGGAAAATGTATTCTTTAAGGGAAGAATTGTGATTTCACAGGTTTGACTTAGACCTAGGTTGTCGACCCTCTTCTTTTGCCAACCCAAAAACTCATCCACTTCCATCAGGGAGGAGGGGGACATAATCTGATTTCTCTCTGGAGGATGTGAAGAATCAGATAACAAACTAAAATCAGAGGTTGCAGGATGAAGCTCCGTGAAGCTATAGGAAGCAAAATGAACAGATGGCACTACGGGATATCAGCAAAGGGGTAACCAGGGAGGATCAGGAGGGGCCGCCTGAGGTTCTGTGAGAGGAGCGCTATGAAGGGTGCTACTAGAGGCCTGCCCTTGTGAAATCAGGGTGTCTTGGTTCAGGCCATCAGTCCTATTTTGTGAAGCCCAGGGCACCGGAGGAAAGAATGACCCTGTTCTTGCACAAATTGCATTTGAAGCGGTTGGTAAGCAGAACTGAGGTGGCCATATTTCATGCAACTAGTGCAATACACGCATCACATGCAGAGCTGAAGTGGGTGCAAGCAACACACTTATGACAAGACATGGAAACATAGACTTTGATGGCAGATAAGGACTGCTTCACCCACACAGTCTGCACATTTCCCTACCTATTGGATAAGCTGCAGATTCTAGTTAACCAGCAGTCTACTTCTTCCTAACCTCCATCAGGATTGCCTTATGTCTGTCCTATGCATTCTTGAAGTCCCCCACTGTTTTTGGCCCATGACCTCCTCAGGAAGGACATTCAATGCGTCCACCACCCTATCAGTGAAAAAATACTTCCACACGTTGCCCTGAGCTGTCCCCTCTATCTTCAAATTGTGCCCTTGTTCTTGCATATCTCTTTTTTGAAAGATGCTCCGCTCTTGGACTTTGTTAATCCCTTGAGGTACTTGAAGTTTCTATCATGTCCCCACTCCCTGCTTTCCTCGAGGGTGTACATATTAAATTCCTTTAGTCTCTCTTCATATGGCTTCTGGTGCAGACCCTGCACCATTTTAGTTGTCCTCCCTGGACTGCTTCCATCCTGTCTATGTCCTTGCAGAGATGGGGTCTCCAGAACTGCACACAGAACTCCAAATGGGATCTCACCAACTGTCTATACAGAGGATGACAACTTCCTGTTTTCTACTGGTGATGTCTCTCCTATACATCCCAGTATCCCCAGCCCTCCTTACTGCCTTCTCGCATTGCTTGCTTACCTTTAGGTCATCTGATATGACTAGCCCCAGCTCCCTTTCAATTTTGTTCCTATTAGTACCTCCACCCACTGTGTACTCTTCCCTGGGTTTTGTTTCCCAGGTGCATTACTCTGCACTTCTTTGCATTGAATTCAAGTGGATCCATGATGGGTGTTCAACAAAATATTTGTCGAATGCCTAAGCGAAACCAACAGGTCGACTGCATTTTGCAGTCGCTGCTAGTTTACCGTGCTAGAAAGTGTTTTCTTCTGGGGTATTCACCTCCCAAACCTCCCACATGGGGTTAGCCTGCACCCTCCCACTAAGGATTATCAACTCCGATTTGGAGCTGATTTGGGGGTGCAGGACTCCCAACAGACTTCACTGTAGTCACTGTAGGGGACCTCGCTGTCAAACTGTCACTGTCGGGTGGGTATACCAATTTAAGCTGTCATACTTTTGACCATTCCTACAACCTTGCCAAGTCCCTTCTCATCTTTTCTACCACTCCCTTGTGTATCAACCCTGTTGCAGATCTGTGTGTCATCCTCAAAGAGGCATACTTTTACTTTCAGTCCCTCTGCAATATCACTTATAAAGACATTAAAAGGACTGGTCCTGCCAGCCCGTGACACAGAGGGTTGAGTGCTGAACACCACACCTCGAACCATGCCAGCGACTCGGGTTTGGGAATGGACTCAGGGTGCGGGGCTGGCACGGGAAGGAGAGGATTGAGCATCTGGAGGACTGCCTCCTTCTGGGAGGGTTAGGGAATAGCCACGCCTGTAGTGGCCCTGGTGGAGACAAGGTGCACTACAAGTAGCAGCACAGGAGGGACTCAAGAAAACTAGAAAACAGCTTTGGCACCCGCTGGATGATGGCGTCCATTGTCTATTCTGCCAGAACCTCCGGGAGCCTCCTCCTCCACAGCAGCATCCCGGGGCCGTGAAACAATAGTGTGCTGGGTGTCCTCCTCTCTGTGCCTTCCTCCTCAAAGCAGGGACCTGCCCAGCAATGAGATATGCTGGGATAAATGCGGGGATGGCTGTGATATGTGGAAGAGATGGGAGAGCTCCTGAAGAGGATTTCTGAGGATTAGTGGAGCACTAGGAGGCCCAAAGGAGAGGCAGATATCGGTGTTGGAAAAAAGATAACCAAGGAAAAAACAGGACTGGTCCCAGTACTAAATCCTGCAGTATCCACTAGTAACCCCTTTCTTCAGAGTGGACTCCATTTACTATTACCCTTTGTGTCCTGTTGTCCAGCCAAGCCAATTTTGTACCCAGGCTACCACCCTGGGACCCACTCCCAGACTGGCTAACTTGTTTATTAATTTTTGTGTGGGACTGTGTCAAATGCCTTTCTAAAGACTAGGTAGGCCATGTCCACAGCCCCTCCCTGGTCTACTACTTTGGTCACCCAGTCAAAGAAATCTATCAGCTTCATCTGACATGACCTTTCCACTGTGAATCCATGCTGCCTTGGGTCCTGTGTCCCACTGTCCTCTAGGTACTCAACAGTTCTTTCTTTCAGAAGTGATTCCATCATTTTCCCTACCACTGAGGTCAAACTACCAGGTCTGTAGTTTCCTGCCTTTGCTTTGCTCCCACTTTTGTGAAGAAGAATCACATCCACCCTCCTCCAGTCCTCAGGTACCACACCATCTTCCCATGATTCGTTAAAAGTGTAGTCAGTGGTATCACTAGATCTCCCTTAGTTCTTTTCAAATTCTGGGGTGAATCCTGTTAGGTCTCATTACTTTGTCCTCCTTCAGTTTCAGGAGTTCTTTCAGAACCCTTTCTTCTGTGAATAGACTGGCATTGAGACCCTCTATCCAGAGTGCTTCTATTGATTGGATTAGGTACCTCCCACTTCTCTTCTTTTGTGAATACTGGGCTGTATTTGTTTAGTATTCCTACTTTTTCACTGTCACCCTCTGCCACCCACCATCCCCTTTATTATGTATCACTATAGCTCCTTGGTCTTTCTTCGCTCCCTAATGTACCTATAAAGGTTTATCCCCTTCTTAACCAAGTTGGCTATCTTTTCCTCAGTTTGGACCTTTGCTATTATGACTGCCTTCCCTGCTTTCTTCTGCTTTAACTTGTACAGTTCTCTGTCCTGCTTCTTCTATGTTTCCTTATACTTCCTGAATGCTATCTTTTTCTTCCTAACCTGCCCCGCCACCTCTTTTGAGAACCACAGTTTTTTTTTTCCTTGTTTGCTTTATTTACTTCACACAAAGGCTTGTTGACTCTGTGATGGCAGTTTCATGTTTCCCCATTGTTCCTCCACCCCACCTTCTTGCCCATTTACTAGTGCTTTTCTGAAGCCCTCTCTCATTTGCCAAAGTCAGCCCTCCATAAGACCAGTACCTCACACTGACTTCACCTGTCCCAGGTAGAAACATACACCTTGGTCACGGCCAACATGGAAACTACCAAGAAGGTGGAAATACCAACAACAGAATGAAGCAACCTTTGCTTTCCAGCCCCCCATCCAAAATTGTTCAAAATCGATAATGGGGGACAGGGTATCAAGAACCTCACAACAAATGTTGAGCCAATATAAAATATTGGAAATATTGACACATTCATTCCAAAACATAATTGTGATAATCTTTAGGAATGATTTTGACTGGGGCATAGCAAGGAAAGGAAACCATAATGGAGAGCTTTTAAGTGCTTCATATTTGAACCAGAATCTATCCAGCATAGGGACAGTATGAAAACTAATGTCAAAAGTCTCTTCGTCCGAGATATGGATCACAGCAAGTGAATCTGAGGCACAAAATCCCAGAGAGTCCTTCAAGAGCTTCCTGATAACATACGTGCTATCAGGAGGGTAATCCAAGCCACCTTTTATAACTGAGTCAGATCACAATTCTCCTTGGAAGAGTATCCTTGCAAGCAGAGAACAAGTCTGACATCCTAAAAGGAGTAGGTGAGGGGCAGGTGTCTCCTATCAGGGAACAGGCAGTTGAGAATCGGTAGCAGGGAGAGACAAAGGTGGATTAGTTGAAGCAGCGGTATCAGGAGTGCCAGGAGCTGAAGTAGGAAGGGTGAGGAAGGAATGAGGCACCTGACAAACAGGTGGAACACCTGGTACAATGGTCTGTGCAACTGAGGAAGCCATGTGATGCGAGGACCTAGAGGGTGAGGAATAAACCTCTTTGTCCAGTGGAATCCAGGGAACACCATCCGTGGCTTTAATCCATCCAGCTGCCATGAGGGTGGCTTCAGCTAACCATTTTGCAAAGTTTTCTGGGTAAGTTGAGTAGGCTTGACAGGGCATGGAGGAAGGGCAGCGTCAAAAGTTTGACAAGACAGTAGCAACAGGAGTTGGACCCTGGAGATCAGGTGGTACAGGATGTTTAGTGAAAGAAGGCATTGTGATAAAATGTTGCATCCCCAAGGTGAACAATAAGGGAATGGGGTAACATCAGGAGCTGGGAAAGACAGAGAAATGTCAGCTTTACCCAGTAGTGGAGTTAAGGGGAGACCGAGAGCAATAGTCCACAAAGCAGTACATCAGAGAGCACAGCTGCAGCCTCCATATAAGGCGGAGGTGATAAAAACAGAAGCAGGAGTTGGGGTGGAGGGACGCATTGGGGACAGGTCTTTCATCATATCTTGCAGAGGAGCAGAAACTGCAGTCAGTGGCCATCGGAAAAGGGCCGCTGGCAGTGGCAATGAAACAGGAGCTGTATTGTGTAGCAGTTAGTGTACAGGATCTTCAAATGGCTGCTGTGTAGAAGCCACAGAGTGCGACCCAGACATAGGCAAGACAAAGTCTGGAAGGAAGGTCCAAATGAAACTAGGGATTGCATGTAGGAAGCTGGTAAATCCAGTACAGGAGAGAAAAAAATCAGAATTTGAACCCATCGGCCCATACTCCTGGGAGGCGGGTGGTAGTAGGAGGAATGACCAAGTTAGGCTGTGAGAGTCATGGTGTAAAGTCACAGGTCGGTTTTCTTCAGTACACAAGATCGAGGATTGAAAGATGCAGTAGTCCAGAGCTTGCAAGAGATGGGCATGAGCAGAGATTTGTAGTGGGGGTAGCAGTAGAAAGCATCAATGGAGGGCCAAGGTCTCCTGTTTGCAGGTTGCAGCTGTGAGACAATCCCCAAATCAGGAAAACAATCCATAGCTCGGCCTCTGGAAAAAAGCTGCAGGAGGAGGTCTGCTCCCAGCCTGTGTCTTACACTAAGAGATTGGAGCAGACATCCTTGCAGATAGCTCAAGAGTTCCCCTACAGTCAAGAGTAGGGAGTTTCCCAATTGTCCACACCAAATTTCCCCAATTCACTAAAAATACAACCAACAGCTTAATTTGATTCTGTATGTCAGTTTGCATCTGTACCTTCCCTTCTTCCCTAGGACCAGGCTAAAAGTAGGCAGAATTGTCTAATCCTCCTTTCAGTGAAAAAAAAATACCTAGAAAAGCACAAGAAACAAGACAGATATCAATCAGGATTCAGATCTATCCATCATACCACATTTGCATTAATTAAAGTAGTTAGTGATGTATAACTCAGCCTAGACAGGATGAGCTTTCTGTCAGTGCTCTGTTTGTTGATTTATGTAGGCATTTGATACCACAGACCATTATATCCTCCTGTCTAGGTTGATCTCATCAGGACTGAAAGAGAACAGCTCCAAATGGTTTGGGTCCTGTTTGAAAGGATGCAGACAACTGATAGAACTAGGGACTACACATCAAGTTTTGCTACAATTACAGCTGAAGTCCCTCAATGATTTATTTAAGGGTCACATTTGTATAAGCGTTTATATGTATGAAGTATGTTTTGCTGATTCACTTATTAAATATCATCTCTACACAGAGTATACTATTATCTGCAATGGAAGTAACACAGTTGAATATATTCAGGAGAAATGTCAGAGTGTATTTGAACATCTGCAGCTATTCTTTAATGAATATAAACCAGTGCTAACACCAAAAACCCCACAAAAACAGACTTCTTTTCAGCAGGAACAGTAAGGCCATTTCCAAAATTACATAGAAACATAGAATTTGAAGGCAAATAAGGACTGCTTGGCCCACCTTGTCTGCCCATTTTCCTACCTAACAGATAAGCTGCAGATCCTAGTTAACCAACAGCTTACTTCCTCCTACTAGGACTGATTTATGTCTGTCTCATGCATTCTTGAACTCCCCACTGTACTTGACTCCACGACCTCCTCAGGAGGCTGTTCCATGCATCCACAACCCTCTCCGTGAAAAAATACTTCCTCACATTACCTCTGAGCTGTCCCCCACTATCTTCAAATTGTGTTCCCTTGTTCTTGCATATCTCTTTTTCGAAATATACTACCCTCTTGAACTTTGTTGATTCCTTGAGGTACTTGAAAGTTTCTATCATGTCCCCTCTCCCTTCTTTCCTCAAGGGTATACATGTTAAGCTCCTTTAGTCTTTCTTCATATGTCTTCTTGTGCAGACCCTGCACCATTTTGGTTGTCCTCCTCTGCACAGCCTCCCTCTTTCTTTGTCTTGCGGAGATGGGGTCTCCAGAACTGCACACAGTACTCCAGGTGGGGTCTCGCCAACTGTCTGTACAGAGGGATAACAACTTCTTCTTTTCTACTATTGATGCCTCTCCCTATGCATCCCAGGATCCCCAGCCTTCCTTACTGCCTTCCACATTGCTTGTCCACTTTTAGGTCATCTGATATAATTACCCTAGGTCCCTTTCCAATTTTACTGTTGTCAGTATCTCACCCCCATTGTGTACTCTTCCCTGGGTTTTGTTTCCCAGGTGCATTACCTTGTACTTCTTTGCATTGAATCTGAGCTGTGATACATTTGACCATTCCTCCAACCTTGCCAAGTCCTTCTCATCCTTTCCACTCCATCTTGTGTATCAATCCTGTTGTAGATATTTGTGTCATCTGTAAAGAGACATACTTTTCCTTCCAGTTCCTCTGCAAACTCTAGATGGTATAGCTATACAGCAGGTTAAATCTTATAAATATCTTGGGATGTGACTAGATGACAAATTAAAATGGACACACATATAGACAAAACCCTAAGTAATATTGGCAGGTGGACAGGAATGCTATATTGTTTAAAATCTTGTATGCCGAGAGGGACATGAGGCACATTGTAAATTCTATGGTCATCCCAGTTTAGGATTATGGAGATATACTTTACTCTTGTATGTCAGGGAGAGTTGACAAGACTGAATGTGGCTTACAACAGGCTTGCCCGTTACATCCTTGATGCCTCTCCAGGGAGCGTGATCATAATCTTTATTTAGACCTAAGGTGGTTAAGACTTAAGGAATGTGAAAAACTTGCATATGCTGAATTGCATGGACAAATGCTAGAAGGAAAATATCCACAGTATATTATGTATAATATAAATTAAAGATCTGCAAGAAAAGGTTAAGAACAATGCTAGTGACTGAGTTTAAAGTACCAGTCTGCAACCTAGAAGTGAGGAGAATCTCCACATATTGGGAACAACACTGTGGAATTCTATCCCATTTACTTTGAGATAAGCTGACAGAAAATCTAGCCTTACCCCCATTAAAAATGGTTCACCCAACAGGCAACAATACCCTACACTGCTGTCAAAGACTAGGAAGAGGTTAATATGTGTAAATATTGATAATACAGGGGACCTTTTTTCTTTGACTACATGCTTACTATGTGACATTGGAAAGAAGGGTACTAATGCACCTGGGACAAAGGCTGTGCCTTAGGTCAAGAAACAAAATTGCAGACCATACCTAAACCAGCTAGGAGACCCAGCACCAGTAAGGCTAAATGGGCTGTAATAAATGCTCAAAGTCTTCGTTTTTAAGCAGCTTGCAATAAGGTGATAAATTAACTCACCCAAGGACTGTGGTTAGTTTTCCAACAAATAATCCTTTTATTCCAAATGAAGTAAAACACTTGAAAAGCCAGTTTGTGTGTCAGTACATAGCTGTTCACACTCACTTCCTGGATACTGCTCCCACTACTTCACCAAGCACCTGACATGTTTGGCTCTATCTCAAGCTTTCTCAAAGGTGTAGCATAATACCTGTATTAAAACCTTAACCATTAAAGTGATAGACACATACAAAATCTGTAACTTTTCATGTACCATTTAAAAACATAGCAGTCTCCATGTTTTGAGGATGATTTTACATCTCCACAATATTATATGCATTAATTTGTCTGTGCAAACAATGTCAATCTAACTACTGGTACTAGACTTAATTGCAAAACTGCTAAAAAGAGAGAGTCAGAGATTGCACCATGTTTCCAATCTTTTGATGGGACTCGGTGCAAATCCGAAAAGAAAAGAGATAAAGATAGAAAAGTTATATTTAGAAACATTAGTATACAGTATCTACAAAATTTCCATACACAATGTTCTCATTATGATTTCAAAAACAGTTTTAACTCTGATCTTCCATTTAGTCCTTTCCTTCCATGCCTTTAAGGCCACAATCCAGTATTGTTCACACTTTAATAAAAGACTTTAATAATCACCCCTCTTCTACTTATCTCTGGTTTTCTAAACCAATGAATGTAAAAGCCATGTTTCTCTTTGTCCTTCATTTTTATGATGTGTGTTGCCAAAGCATTTTTATGTCACCATTCTCGATAGCTCTATTATGTTCTCCTATACAGATTTTAAAAGCCCTTTTTGTTTTACCTACATAAAATGCACTACATTTACAACTGCTAAATATACCAGGCCTTTAGTCACACATGTCATAAATCCTCTTACTGGGTACATTTTCCCTGTAATAGGGTGGGTGAAGACTTTACTATTAATCACTTGTGGGCAAAGTTTACAGTTGCCACATTTGTGGTTGCCATAATCTGTTTGTGGCAACCACATTTTAATTTAAATACAGTGGCTGTACAGATAGCACTAAATGATCTGCAAACTCTGTCCCTTCTATAAACAATTTTGGACCTTCTCTGGATAGATGTTTTAAACCAGGGTCCTGACATGACAATTGCCAATGTTTTTTAACTATATTGGCAATGTTCTAGACTGTGCATTATATGTACTTGTAAAACATGTCTGGACATCCTGTTCTCTTTTCCTTTCTTTTCTTTTTCCTTATCTTCTAACAAAATGTCTCTCTACTTCTGCCCTTGCTTTTTGTACAATATTCTTTGCATACTCTCTAGTCAATAATCTTTGTTCTAAGTCCTCTGCACTTTTCTCCTATATGAACCTTGTCCCTAATTTCTCTTAGTTCTTATAAATTGTCCCTTTGGTATGGCCCTGATCACATGACTTGGATGGCTACTACTTGCTTGCAACAAGGTGTTTCTATCAGTCTATTTCCTATATGATCTGTTGTAAGTTCATCCATGTTATCTTTCTTCATTTGTAATCCAAAAACTGATTTCCTTTACTCCAGGAAATACTGAATTTTAGATTTGGGTTTCTCCTTCCAAAAATCTAGCAAAATCAGTGAGTTCCAGCTCCGTTCCTTTCAGATGACAAAAATGTCATCAATGAAGCCTTTCAAATGTCAATTTTCTTCAAGAATGGGTTATTATGGTCTCTTATTGTCTCCATTTCCCATTTTCCATATACAGATTTGCAAAATTTGGAGCAAAGCTGGCACCCTTAGCCACACCCTTTTGTTGCAAAAAAACTCTTCTCTATAAAAATGCATTACATTTAAGTTGATAAGATTCACTAATACCTTGGTAGGTGGATCACAAATCTCTCTACCATTCAGATAAAATTCCATTGATTTCAAGCCATCATCATTAGGAATGTTTGTGTATAGTGCATTCACATCCAAAGTTACTAACAAACTTTCTTCCTCAATAGCAATATCATTGATTATATTCAACATATCTTTTGTATCTTTAATATATGATGGGACCTTTTTGCCAAAGGTGCTATATTGTAATCAACGAATTTTGCAACTGGTTCAGTAAGACTTTGATTACTAGATACGATTGGTCTACCTGGTGGCTTTTCTAAAGTTTTGTGAATTTTAGGTAGACAATAGAAACTAGCTTTAACAGGGTGGGCTACTTTGAGATATTCCATCATTTCTTTATCCAACAAATCTTTACTCAATGCAGTGTCCAAATATCTATCTATCTCTGTTTTAAACATTTTGTAGGATCACTTATCAATTTCTCATAATGTTCTGTATTATCTAGCTGTCTCTTAATTTCCAAATCATAATCACTACTACTTTGTATGTGACTGCCCCACCTTTGTCCGCTGGTTTTATCGTAATATCTCTGTTCTCTGACAGCTTTTAATAACACATGTTCATTCTTACTCAAGTTGTGAAAGAATTTTGAATTTTCTTCATTATCCAAAATGTCCAAATCAAGTTCATAGCTTTTGATGAATGTTAATAAAGCTGGAGACATACTGGGCAAAAGGTGGAAGATATTTTAAATGGATATGCTTCCCTTTCATGTTGTTGAGACTCACCTCCTTTCATCTCTCTGTTCGTCATTTCATTGATGTCATGAGTTCCTTATTGGTTGAAAAAGGACATCAGACTTAAGTTTCTACCAACTTATGGATGTCTATTGTGGTCCCAAACTTGTCGAACTTCCATGAAGGTACAAAGGATAATCCTTTTTTCAAAATTGTCATTCGTGTTCCAACAAAATATAATCTGATAGATTCACTACATTTAATATAGGGTTCTCCCTGTACCATGTGTCTCTGCCAAGCTCTTCCTCTGTTTCTTCCTCTGCCTCTAGCCCCTCTTGGTACCCCCTCATCTTGTTCTTTCCTCACGATCCAGCGTGTTTGGTGCTGACTGCACCAAAGCAGCTGCAGTTGTGGAAGGGAGGGATAACACATAGTCACTCCTCTTCCTCCTCTTCTTCTCCTAAAAACTGTCAGTATCTTTATTTAGTTCATTTTGTACTGGTATCTGATTTTATGATTCCTCTGTTTTCTTCTGAATTAATTCTGAATATGAAGCAGTTGTTTTTGCTGTAGTCCAATCATAAATATGTCTCTCTTTGTAGTCTCTTTCATCTTGTTCAATTTTGATCTTTTATTGTTCTTAATTTTTCATCATACTTTCTCAGATTCTCTGTAAATGAGTCAAAGGGGATCATATTGTAGGGTTTTGGGAAGATGTAAATATCCTTCTCTTTTGTTCAATTCTTCCCCTATTTCCTACTGTATCAGGGCATTTTCTGAAAAATTAATTCGATATATTCTTTCCGCCTTCTGACTAATGTCATCCCACTTCTCCTGAAATCCTTCTCTGTTCTGATTGCAATTTGTCTTTTTAGAACTCGGGAGACTGTGGGGTACTCTGTCCACTTAGATAGGCTGTTAGGCTTACTTCTTCCCAATAAAGTCGTTTGCACAGACAAATTAATGCATATAATATTGTGGAGATGTAAATCATCCTCAAAACATTAGTATGAGACTGCTATGTTTTTAAATGGTACATGAAAAGTTACAGATTTTGTGTGTCTATCACTTTAATGGTTAAGGTTTTAATACAGGTATTGTGCTACACCTATTACACCTTTGAGAAAGCTCGAGATGAGAGAAACATGTCAGGTGCTTGGTGACGTATGTCAGGTGCTTGGTGAAGTAGTGAGCAGTATCCAGAAAGTGAATGTGAACAGCTATGTATCGACACACAAGCGCTGGCTTTCAAGTGTTTTACTTCATTTGGAATAAAAGGATTATTTGTTGGAAAACTAACCACAGTCCTTGGGTGAGTTCATTTATCACCTTATTGCAAGCTGCTTAAAATGAAAACTTTGAGCATTTATTACAGCCCATTTAGCCTTGCTGGTGCCAGGTCATCTAGCTGGTTTAGCTATTGCCTGCAAATTACTATGTGACATGTGTACTTAATATTGTGGTTTATTTAAGCATCTGTAACAGCATATTTTTCAGACATTTGTAAATGCATATCCTGAGTTGAAGACAAAAAAAAACTTTTTCATTTATTTTTAAAGTATATCGTACTTGATTAAACTAATTAGGCATTTCCTGATAAATGTGTTTGTAGCTTTGTAACATGAGACGTAATAAGGGACCTCACTGAAAAGAATCATATGGTTCAATTGAGATTTTATCCCTGTTCACACTTTATGCTATGAATAAAACATTTACTACTACTACTACCACTATACATGATGACAAGATGTTAGGGCTGAGCAGAATGGTGAACTTCTGATGGAATGGAAACCCACAGAATTTTAGAAAATTCCACAGATTTCTGTCAGTTGCAGAATTTTGACATTCCATATGTGAAATATTTTTGCTGATTAATAATCCTCAAGTCACATGAACTGCAGATTCTTTTCTGCAATCCATGGAAAATTATTCCACAGTTTGAACAGAAATGCTTTTTGAAATTCTATGGAACTTCAAAAGAAATTCTGCAAAGCATTTGAAAGCAGAACTGCCATTGTGCAGTGATTCTGATGGCAACGTTTGCATACCAGACAGTCCAACCAGATGTTCCATTGTAAAAACAAGATTCACAGCATGTTGAAGTTTGATACAACATTACTTTTTATATACTTATGTTTGTCACATCACATGATACAAACACTGCTTGTATGAGTATCCTCCTCACAACCTTCAACTTTCACCCATTGCATTGTTGCTCTGTTTGAAACATGCAAGCTGTAGTAATTAACTCATCTGTGGCATGTCCTGTAATAATCATCAAATGTCATGCTCTGTCATGCTACTTTCTGTGGATGTAGTTGAAATATGCTTATTGTTTTGAGTGTATAGAAAGGTGTGTTACTCAATAACATCAACATTGTCAAATCTTTACCACTGAATTTCTTTTCTTATCTATATATTTCCACAACATAGGGTAATGCAATATTAATTTGCTGCTAACACCTGATATGTGCTGATCATTCCATGTATTCACAAGTTGGAATAGATCAATATGTACAACATCAAACTCTATTTGTACAGTTTTGCTCTGTTTTCATACCAATAGTCAGCAGCCTTCAGACATGAGTGGGAACTCCAGCATCTTACATAGCAGGTGATGTCTCTAGCCAAGTCCGCTAAATGGAACATGTAGCAAAAGTGAATTAAATGACTGCATGCGTCACCATGACAGATTTGACCAACTTAACTTATATGGCACTGTATGCTCTCAACAGCAACAATGTGGTCCTGAGTAGGAGTGTTCAGTGTCTTACAGAGCACTTTGAGGATCACCTTCCTGCCATTCAGAACACACAGGACCTTCTGTGTCAGATGCTGGAACCAGCAACATCAGCAGCGAGAAGACTATGCCTACATCAAACATGTCAACATTCCTCCACAATATCCTGTGCTCAGTGAAGCATGACTGCATCAGTTTCCACTTCTCATGACCCCTGCTGGAAACTGGTCACAGTTTGTCCTCCTCCTCATCACCAAGGATGGACTAGGGCAAGTGCTTCCTCATCTGCCAGATGGACTAATATATATATATATATATATATATACATTTTTGTAATATTAAGAAGGAGACCTTTTTATTTAAATTATGACATTATTTTGTTTTGAATGTTTCTATTTACTGTATATTGTAAACATATGTTTGAAAGCTTTAAGTTAATTTTATATATTTTTTATTTTACAATTAACTTTTCTGTGTATTTTCATTTCAAAAATATATTAAATGGTATACATAGCTGGGAACACAGTGTGAGGTTGTCCAAAACTTGTCCAATAGAAGTGAGTGATCAAAATATTGTAAATGAATATAGTTATAACAATGTCAGAAATCCATCTGGCTGCAGGGAATTCTCAGGGCCCTACCTGATGTGCCTCATGTTATGAGACCATCTGTCTGTAGAACCACAGGGCCCTCTGTATCATGCAGCTCTGCACAGCCATGGGTACATATGAACAGGGCCCTCTGGGCCCTGCTCTTCAGGAGACAGACATACTCATCACATGGCACAGAACCCAGATGGCCCTACTCCATATCCATATTTGGCCATGTGTCTCCATCCCTACTCTGAGCCCTGCACTATTCCAACCACACAGATTCCATAGTTGGTTAGCGGTGTTGTATATCTGCATTTGTCTGCTTGTAGATGTTCAGGACCCTCCAGGCCCTGCACTATCATGCAGCCACACAGCTTCAGATGACAGCACCCTCCACCAAGTGAGCAGTCTATCCTGCTGCAGAATCACAGGGTCCCCTGGATCTATCTGTGCCTCTGGACCCTGTAGTCCCACACAATCAGAAATGCAGACACACTGGGACTTCAATCAAGTGAAGAATTTACAGGAATGCAGAAGCACAGGGCCCTCACTTGGCAAAATGCTGTGCCTCCCATCTGTGCATCAGCATCATCCTCCCGACCTGCACCAAGTGAGGGTCCATCTAATTGTGGAAGCATAGGGCCCTCTAGTGAGAGAGACTTCACTCCATGTTGCTCAGATGTACTTGTTCAGGTTCCTCTAGCCTTGCACCATGTGAGGGTCAGTCTATCTGCAGAAGTTCAGGGCCCAATGCACCTACATATACAGTAAGAAAAAGGGCCCTTCTTTCATAACATTGTTGTTTTCAATATTTTTACCAACAATTCTAACATTGCCTTTTTATAACTTCACCTCATGAACCAGTTGTAAGGGAAAGGAGAAATAGTTTAAAGTGAAAAGCACACCAAGCAAAATCTTTTTCTAGCAGCAAAGTGGGAGCACAGGAAAGTTAAGTGACTTGTTTAGGGTCACACAGTATGCAAACAGGGGCTGTGGATTCAAACCCAGATCACCAGGTTTGTAGCTCAGTGCTCTAAACCACAGCACTGTACTGTCTCCTTTTATAAATTACACTTAAAGGTGATTTCACAGAATAACTGTGAAAGCACTTCTAAACTCAGGTTTGAAAATGTTACCTATCTGGTTTCTGGAATGGGGTCATAAAAGGCCATGTTGAAAATTTGGGTTTAAAATCTTTTAAAACAGCCAAGTTATGAACTAAAGTTGTTTCTCGTTCAAATGTATTTTTTTTTTTTGTGACCTGTATGTATGATCTCAATTATAGAACTCAATTTTTTCATATGTTCTCATGAAAGAACTCTAGTTCTCTTGTATGATCTATGTATGATCTCATGAAAGAACTTGTGTTGCTTTGTATGACCTCATAAACGATCAATAGTTCTTTGATATGACCCTCATTAAATCCTTTGGCTTATGAAAGAATTTTTTCATGAGACAGAAATTCTTCTTTGTATTGGGCATATAAATGAAAGACCGCAATGAACATGCTCTGAATCAAAAGTTCAATTCCTTATAACTCAGGAACTGATTCATATTTTTTTCACCAAACCCAAAACAGATCTCTTTCTAGGGCAAGCCCTTCTACCCTAAACATTTTAGAACACAGTTCCAAACAATATAAGCTGTACATGAGTGCAAAAAAAGGCCATGAGCTGTGATTTTTCCACTTTTGCACTATCCAGATATTGGAATCTAGACATCCAACCATCACAAAACTTGAAAACTAAAGAAACCTTACCCTGCACACCACACATGCAAAATATCACACAATACTGTCAAACAGGGGTAAGGTCATTAAGCTGCAAAGTTAGAGGTTTAACATAAAATACCAAACTCATCCTTAACTTTAGTGAATCTGTATTACTTTTCCATATTTTATAGTAGAAAATACATATGCCTTCAAATTCTGAAATATTTTGAGTACTGGAAGTAAAGAGGTAAACAATCTTAGCAAGTTGCATTCCCTAGTCCTAAGATGCATGTACAGTATTGTATAGGGAATGGAGGATGACATGGGTTTAAAGCCCACATATATGTAATTCAGATGCCTCCTTCCCTTTGGATAGGTAGCCTATTGTATGACAGTATTTATGCAAAATGAAATAAAAGGTGAGGGAATCTCTTCTTTAGCAAGGCTTAAAATATCTTCCAATCTGAAGGCCTCATGTAATAAGCATATACTGTCTTTAGCTACATTTTCTTTCCAGCAGTGGCTTGTTTACCATGAGTTCACTTTTTTTCATTAAAGGCACAGTATTTCAGAGAACAGTGGATTATGATTTACAAGTTGGACAAGTGGGACAGATCATGGGCATTCTCTCAACCATCACTGCACATATTTAATGAAAGGTGATTACTTGCATGGGATTGATTAGGAAAGTGTTTTCCCTATATGTCATTATGGGACTTTCATGTCACCTAGCTCTCATTGATTTAACTGGTCTGAGGTAAACAGTGGTAGTGTGTTTTGATTAGTGTGCCTTTGTGTGACAATGTGCAAATACTATATTGAGCTTACAATAGAACGATCTGTCATTGGGCTTTTCTCATCTTTCATTCTATCAAGGAGAAATAGGTTAAATATAGGTAAGTCAATACAGCACATTCACAGGCTATTACAGACCTCCCTTAGGCATGTTAAGATACAAATGATACAGTAGTCTCCTTTGTTTCAGGAACATGCAACAAATTATTGTTAATAAATAACAATAGTAATTGCTATGTAAGTTAGCCCATCAGTGTTATGCTGGTGAATGTGTTTAGGGATCCTGATATTGCAACTAACATTACTGTTAGTTTCCTATGTAAAAGGAAAACTTGACTCTTCAGTAGTGTCATTCCTGTTCTTGTATCAGCAATGAACAAAAGAAAATCAGTGTGCATAGAATGGAACATCATTCCTTGTTCTATAGTACAGTCTGTGCCTGTGTTATAACTTCAATGTATACTGTTTGCTGTAATTGTCTGTATTTTATCAAGTTTGCTTATTTTGTATTTAACCACATACATTTTGACTACTTTGTGGGTCTCTGTATTTTAAGCAATTGTTATCTGACAGCATTTTATTCATTCAATCAATCAAAATCTTTATTTATCCAGGCAAACATAATTGAGCAGAGCTCTTTTACAAGATGGACCTGGTTAGAACAGGGCCAGGTAACATTTATCATAAAACATATAAATATATGTAAATAAGTATATAAACACAAACACAATGGTGCAGTAATAGGGAGTTAAATGATAAAAGGAAGACAAGGCAAGCCATAACTGAGGAGGATTCAAATACAAGGTGGCAGGTCCACCACTGAACCATGCAACTGTATATAAACCATGTTCTCTGTATAGAAGTACCAGTTGGTTCATTTACCAGGGGCAGTCACTAGTACTAGCCATGAAAATGGCTTGGAGGACAACAAAAAAAAAATGACTCTGTTGGAATCAGCACTTAAATGAGTTAATTTTTATCATTTTAAAGTGCTTGTTGTATGCAGCACACTGAAAAAGAAAAGGATCACCAGGAGGATGACTTTAATTAGAAGTTTAATTTTGTGGTGAAATTTATTAAGTTATTAAAAATCTAATTGTATCCTAGCCCTTGGGTATGCTCTGCCAGTGCTGAGGAAAGAGTCTTACTTCAGGTAATGACAGTCTCATGAGGTTTTATTACCTGGTTGTTATTCTTTACTGGAGTTCACATTATTCTTTATTGGTTCTTTGTATTGTTTATTTGTCTGTGGAATAGCTTGCAATAATACTACCTTTGGTTTTCACAACCCCTTTTTGTGCCAAAATTAAGGGAGAGTGAGAGAGAGAGAGAGAGAGAGAGAGATGGTTGTCACTGAAAACAAAAGTGGAATATGGAGCCCTAGAGATATTTAATCTTATATTGATGCTGTACTTGTCCTACAAACTCAATTTGTCTTATTTTAATGTGGCAGTATTTCTCTATTCTGTTGAACAAAACTTGATGCACATTTTCTTGGGGAAGAAATGCAGACATTTACCCTAGTTCTCCCCAGTGGCTTCTTCAACTAGCTTCTAGAAGTAAAAAGCAAACTGCCAATGAGAATGCTAAATTTCTTGTCCCTGAAAAAAGGTTCAAAATGTGAAGTAACAAAGATCATGGAAAACAAACAAAATGGTGTAATTATTCAAGAGAAACCAAATATGATTAGACTTCAAAGCCCTTATATATTTCTTTTTTTTAAGTCTGGAGCTTAAATTAATTAGGTGGATGTTCCAGAAAGTTTTGCTGCTGAGTGTTGTATAGCTTGAACTATCGAATCAAAATGATATTTATTAAAATACTGTATAGCAGCACCAAAACAAAAAGCAATTCTATCACTGGACATGCATTTAGTATACATTAACATTTTTCACAGTCTAGGATGTTCTCTAATGATGAGTAGGTTTAAAGCACAGTGACCTGCTGTCAGCTTGGGAACACTGGCTCCCATCCAAGTCTACAGTTTACAGTTGCTGCTGGACTGTTTGCTTAACAACATACTTAATGAGACCACAGGAATTTTAGTCCTTCTAGCTAAATGAGTTGTGTATGCTCTTGAGGAGGAGCAATACAAAATCCCAGAAGGAATAGAATATGAAAATTTCTCTCACTACAGGATTAGACTCAACTGATCCCAGAATTCCTGTTGCAAAGTGCAGAAGTCACTAACCAGCCCCCAAACCTGTAATCTTTAATAATCGAACACCTGAAATGAGTTACCTTTTGCCATGTCATATGACATTGGTTACATCTGCATGGTGAATCAAGCAGTGTGTAATTCTGTTTTCAATGAATAAAGCTGAAGCATGTGAAGTTCTTACAGTGTATTTTCCTTAGAAATGTAAATGATTCCAAAAAGCTCTGACTTAAAAGGGTTGTATTGGTTGAAACTAGTGCTGAAAATCAAATGAATGAATTATTTCTGTAACAGTGTCATGAGAATGAAATACCTGCCTAGTAGAAACAAACAAGACATTTCTCTTGAAAGTGGAAGCCCTTGATTCTGTTTAGTAGTCTTTTAGACAGACTGGTGATTAAAATAGAGGGCACAAGAGCTTGTCTATGAGAAAATCTGCTCTATCCATTGCTGACTGGAAAGCATTGTGAGCATTCATTCAACATTGTCCCTCTGACTGGTTTGCCACAATGGTGAATACACTGACACCAGGAAGACATAACTGAACCACCTCCTTTGCAGAGGAATCATTACGGGTGCTATATATTGGCATGGCGGAATTCCTTGTTCTGTTTTCAAAACACAGTTCATAAACTGAATATGCACTGCAATGTGCACAACAATAAACAGACACTACAGGACATAAAAAGATCTTGGCAACAAGGGATACTGAAAAAAAACACACTATTTAGACACATAAATGCAATACATCAATACAAAATCCGCCTAAAGGTACAGTATTTTGAAAATGGAAATCCAGGCAAACTACTAGACCATTCTGAATGCATCCAGATGTTGTGTCCAATAAAAAAACATGCATGCAGTAAATACTAAGGCAAGTTGCATTCACTTTAATTAGTTTGCCACAAATTGTGGCTGTCACAAACATATGTTTCTTGTTAATATAGCAGCAGGGCTGCTTGGCTGCAGTTGAGCAGACATGGGCAGAGAATACATTTGCATCCATGTCTGACCATTTAAAATTCCAGCCTGTGCATATGTAAGTTATTTTCTGTATTTAGTCTCCTTTTTTCCTTATAGCAAAATATGCTAGCATGCAAACTAACTACAGTACTGTTTCCCTTAACTTCATTTGCTTTGCCTCCCTTTCTACAGTTAACATCACAATCATCTCTTGACATCACAATCAGTTGCCATGGAAATCAATATGACACCGTAGATGATAATGGTGTCAGATGTAAGCAGCAACAGTAGATAAATTATAATGCACTTGATCCTGTTTTATGGTTATATATTATATATGTATATACATAGGTATAAAGAAATCTCTAGTGTTAAGGTGTTAAGTACAGTACAGAAAAATATATGAACTATGAGATGACATTAAGGGTTCTTGAAAAACCTATAGTATGAAATACTGTACTGTATCTGGAAATAACACATATTAGGATAACATAATTTCTATCAAGTTCCTAGTTAGGGACATATTTTCATAAACAAAACAGTCTTAAATAGCCTTCATTTCAAAATTGTCAACATTCCTGATGCTTTTAGAACAGGTTGGGTATTTTAGAGTTATGGGTTATACCAGCTGAAGGCTGAATCACAAGTTTAATTGTAGGTTCTACCACATTTGTTGAAATCAGAAATGCATCCTCTATTGGTTTGATTTACAGCAAAGCAAGTAATGCCAGGACCCATGCATATAGCAGGTGAGTGGCCATGTGGCAATACCATCTGCATAAGTTGTGCAATCCACAAAGGCCAGGCGGGTTGAAAGGTGCAGATGGAACTGTAGAGGAGTAAAGATGGGAATGTCTAGGTATCCACATGGAGCTGCACCCACCCATAGAATGCCAATTGATCATTTCATATAAGGTAATGTCCTGCATCTCATGGCCCACTACATGAAAATGTCTGCTGTCGATTTACCCTGTATGAAGCAACAGCACGTGAGCACTATCCACACTACCACAACATTTTCAAGGCTAGCAGTGAGCAGGCCACCTGCAGGTGCAGGACCTACCAGGTCATAATGTCATACATTTAATAGTGTATGACATTATAGCTAACAAAACAGTGCTGTCTATGACAGCGAATGGTGCAATAATAATTATACTGCTCTCATTGGTATTGCACCATTCACTAATGCCAGAGCAGAGATAAGACCTCTGCTGGGAGTGGGTTCCATCGAGCAGCTGCCATGGCTCACTTGACTGAGCCACAGCAGCAGGAGCCCAGGTGCTGCGTCTGGGACGGGTTTGATTCCGGTCCCAGACATTTTATTTTCCACGCTTTGTGAGGCTCCCGAGTTGGACCCCTACCTGGGTTGAGAATCTTTAGCGGGTGGGTGGTCTAGGAGATGTGGTGACAGAGCCCTCCACAGAAAAAAGAAGAATTATGCCATGGCAATGTCGTGCTGTATTGGCAGCGATTTTGCTATCTTGATCCACTGCGACATTATGACCCGTGCGGTGCAGGAGGGTGGCAAGCCATGGTGGCCATGGGTGATGTACCAGGCCATGGACATTAAATCTCATACGAAGAAGATCATCATATTTGCAATGAGGTCAGTATGAACTACATCACCCTCTACAGTACAGGGCACTGAAAGGAACTCCTGCCTACAAGCAGCTTGTATGGACCTGCATACAGAATGCCAGCAATGTGGTAGAGAATACATTACAGAAGATCAGTGCCCTTAAACACAAGTGCTGGAATCCATGGAGAGGCAGTAAAGAGGAAGCTGGCATAGCATCAGTGGGCATGGCTGATGACAGGCAGGGACAGTCCAGCAGTTGACCCAGAGCTCACATAGGAAAACAGCATAGTGACCAACAGCATCAGCCAGTAGGAGGTAGGTGGGGAGACAAAGGCTGGACACACAGGAAGGTGAGTACAGGCATGTAGCCACACTGGGGTAGGGCTAGGCATGGACCCTAACAGGTGATAACCTGCAGATGTTTCCCTCATGAAGGACTGCCAATCATATCCCAGAAAATGGATGTGCACACAGAAGACAAGAGGCAAAGTACCAGACATCTAGCCACATGCCATGGTGGCTTATGCTCTTAATGCAGTAACATCTCACATGCCAGTCCCTAGAGCTTCAGCACCTTCCTATGCATATAGACACCAAAGACACCCAAACCTCAAAGAAATCACAGTTCCACCAGATGCAGCGGCAGCCCTGGCACATGACACAGAGCACCAAGGCTCAGACACAATCTCTGACACACAGGAGTTGCCCAACAATCACCATACATCAGGCCCATCAACCACACACCACTGGCACAGGCATATAGGGCACATGAGCAGTCACCACAACAGCAGAGATGCACACTGCCACACAGGCATTGACAAAGAGCATGGTATGGTGAATTCAGGGTCCACATGTCACAACACCCCTGAAGGGTCCATCAAGTGTGGCACCCCTGTACACCACCTCAGGTGGCAATCCCTGCATGTCATGTATGCTGAGATCCATGGGCTGGAGAACCATAATATCTGGCGGGCCAGAGCCAGCCATAAATGATTCCATGTGATAACGGTGACCATGTAATAGCGATTTCCATTTCAGCAAGTCTACATTGCCGAAAATTAATTTTGGTGATGTAGATTCATGACGTACAACAAGACAGTGCCAGACACTTCTATTTTATTGTTTATGTGGGGCTGCACCCTGTACCCCTACTAAAGTTCTCAACTCCGGGGTGCATGTCGAGGGGTGCAGAACTAATAAAAAAAAAAAACCTGTGACCCAACACAAAATACGAGCAACACCTGTGACCAAACCCAGAACCCTTCCAACCCCAGCCTGCCATCAACCCACCATGACAACAAACACAGCTCGACAGTCCACAGCTGTACTGTGCCCATAAACTCTTCCTCCCTCCCTTCTTCCCGTCGTATGGCATGGTCCCTCCCCCGTGCGTGTATACATAGCGATATCCTGTTGCTATAGTCACTGAACTCCTTATCCTGTCACCTCCCTGCCTGGTAGCCCTATGTAAAAGCACCGTGACAGAGTCACCTTTTATGAAAGTGCTCAGTAGCGGTCACCAAATAATAATAATAATAATACATTTATTTATCAAGCACTCTTCACAAAGAATCAAGTGCTGTATAGTCCATAAAACAACATATAAAACCATAACATTCTAAAATCAGATATCCATTAATATATATAAAACACAACTGTAGTAATCCAACATAAATTAAAGAACATCTCCAAAGGCGAGTCCGAATAAATAAGTTTCTAAAGCAGTTTAAAGCTCCCCACTGTCAGGCACTCTCATATCCGACGAGGCAGAGAATTCCACAGGGTTGGGGCTACAAATAAGAATGCCCATGATTCAGAAGTTTTAATTGTACCCTAGGAATCTCCAGCAATCCCTTGTCAGCTAGTGGAGCGGTCAGATACAGGACATCTTGCAGGTAGCTTGGTCCCTATCCATGTAGGATTTGTAGGTCAGTAAGCTGACCTTGAAGGTGATTGCACTTAACTGGCAGCCAGTGCAGTTCAAGGATCACAGGCATAATCTGGCTGGATTGAGATGATCCAGACAACAACCTGGCGCAGTATTATGCACCAGCTGCAGGAGACAGATATCAACCCTCGGAAGCCCTAGGTAAAGTGAGTTACAGTAGTCCAGGCGTGAGGTCACAAAGGTGTAGATCAAAGTTGGAAGGCCACAAGATAGAACTAGATATTTAATCCAGGTGATATTCCTCAGATGGTAAAAAGAGGACTTAACTACAGCGACACCTGAGAACAAAGTGTCAAACCATCGTCAATTATTACCCTAGATTTCACATCCATTCAGAGGTCAGCAGCTGGGCACCCCAAGCCAAATCCCTGAGGGACGTCCTGTTGCTGACCCCTCTATCCAGCAACCAGGATCCACTACCAACACCTCAGTCTTGTCAGAATTCAGTTTCAGCCAGCTGGTATTCATCCAATCCTAGATTTCTGCAAGTCAGTTGTTAAACACTGAGAAAGGACTATCCTGGTCGGGCACAAAGGACAGGTAGAATTGTGTATCATCTGCATAACAGTGCAAACCCAGATGATACTTTTATTATTATTATTATTGAAAATGTTTCACCAGGAAAGGCACACTGAGCAAAAGATGCTCGTCTCCGGTGCAACCTGGGGTGAGGGTTACAGAGGAGGCAGGTATACATACAATAGTTGAGATTAGCAGCAGAGCAATACAGATAACATACAGTTGGGAGGGATTACTTTTGAGCTTGTTACATAAGGAGAACAGTACAGAACATAATCTTCAAGGACATGGAATACATATCATGGGTACTTATCAAAGAAAGGACAGTACAGAACATGATCATCAGGGACAGAGTAAACATATCATGGGTACACAACGAGGCAATACATGAATTACATAAGTGCGAGTAACAAGACTATGGTGCCAGTATCAGAGCTTGTGTGCCAGTAGCAGGACTTGAGCTGCAGCGAGATGCACCAGTTGACAGTAGGAATTGGAGAATGAAGTTGGGGGTAGGGAGGAGTGGACTAGTAAACATTTGGTGTATAGGGAGGTATGGTGAGGTGGGAGGGAGGAGGAGAGTGGAGTTAGTAGTTGTAGTAGGGCTGAAGAGCCTAAGATAATTAGGAAGGAAGAGAGAAGAGGGATGTTAGGAGAGAGAAGAGTGAGTAAGAGTGAGAGTGTAAGTGCATAGGGCATTACATAAGCCAGACAATTATGTGTGGCCAAACCGCTGGTCAGGGCGCCAAAGGGCGACGGGGAAGGGAAGCTTTCAAGTGGGGAGGTCAGGGGCAGTTGCAATTTGGAGCAAAGAAGTTAGTGAGGGCAGAGGATGAGGGCGTTTGGATGAAGAATGGCGGATCTGGGCGGCAGGCCATTCCAGAGTTTAGGGAAGAGGTAAGAGGAGGCCGATTGTCCGGCGGTGGTCCTTCGTGGGGATGACTAAAAGCCTAGTTTCAGTGGACCTGAGGACTTGGGTGGGGGTAGGTGGGGAAGATAGGGAGGATGATCGAGGTGGGGGCGGGAGGGAGCTGATCCAGAAGTTGGAAGTGAATTTAACACTGAATTAGGCGCGGTTGCTCAGGGATGGCAGGGCCAGTGAGCAGTTGAGCTCACAGTGATGTGAGTGGGTGGGGGCATCGAGGAAAAGCCTCACAATGTCTCCTAACAGCAGTATGTGCACTGCAAATAACATGGGGACAGCACGAACTATGCAGCACCCCACAAGGCAGACAGAATGACTAAGAGGAATAAATCCGAGATCACTGTCTGTGATCTGCCAGTGAGAAAGAATGGAACCATCTGAAGACTGTACCAGACAGGCCACAAATGACATGCAGGCATTCCAGCAGCACCCCATGGTCCACAGTGTCAAAGACTGAAAGAGATCTAAGAATAACAAGATGGAGCAGCATTTCTGATCTCTCACGATCAGGAGATCTTTGAGTACCCGAACCAGAGCAGTCTCCATGCTATGCCTTTTACAAAAACCAGACTGGCGAGGATCATAAATGTCATGGATGGTAATATAGTTCTCAACTGCAGCACCATGACTTTTCAATAACCTCCCCACAAAGGGAAGATTAGAGACTGGTCTGTAGTTAGCTGGGCAGACTGGGTCAAGTGAAGATTTCTTGAGAAGGGAGTTACCACCACTTCCTTCAGGAGCAAGCAAATTGGGATACACAGGATAGCACCTTAAACACTTGCAGTGCATGACCCACAGTTTCATAGTTTGTTTACAAGTTCAACAGGCTTTCACCTTTTAGATCTTGCCACCTTCTGATCCTCAAAGGTGGTACTCAGATTTTGGCACCCATATATCAGTAACTTAGTGTTGGCTAACTGTGTACAGAGGTTAAGGACATGAGGGAGAAATTAGCACCCTTCTGAGAGTCCATGGACAGTATCTTCAACTGTACTTCTGATATCCTTAGTGATCTTGCTGACCTGACACATGTAGTGCAGAAGACCACATTACCCTACTTATAGACCATCTATCCTATCCTTGGCCCAGTGCCTATAGCACCAGATGCAGGCGAGGTGGCACAGGAGCAATCCACTGGCCTAGACCACCCCTGGGTGACACCGATGGCACAGGTGCAACATGGCCCTGTGAGAAATGTATGTGCAAGACACAGGGCAGCAGACAGCACAGTGCATGCCTGTATACAGATACACCATGTGACATAGCACATCAGACTGCAGAGACACCACATAGGGCTCTCAAGGGAACACACAGGACACACAAGTCACACATAGTGCAGTAGGCAGAATGCATCATATAGTAGCACATAATATTATTGTGGCACAGACCACCACCACTGGACACATACTTTTCAGCACATACACCACTAACACTATAGGAAGTAGTGCTGCACAACCTTGCTCTACTTGCATGTCCTGCATAGTACCCTGTGTCCTGCCTGTCAGGTGGCAATAGCCATAGGTCATGTGCCCTTCACCATTTCAATCATGTCAGCAAGTGGTGGCACATCTTCCTCTGGTGCAGGTAGGTGCTTCAGTACAGCCATGTTATCCTGCATACAGCAGCTGTGAACACCCTGCAAACATTGCCAAGCATAAGCTGCAGTGCCCCCCATCCTGCAAAAGGCACTGAAGCACACCTTAAGCAGGCTGGACACTCATTGATGATGCCGAATGTAAGTCGATGTGTGTCATTATACCTGACCACTGCCTCAGCCTGGGGCTGTGTAGATGGTGTCATCAAGAATGTGCATAATGGTTGTCCACTGTCACCTGTGAAGTAGAGGTTGACCTCAGTGCATTGGGACCCCACTTATGCCCACACTCTGCCCATGTGCACATACTGATGAGACACCCCTGTTTGGCTGTCTGATGTGCAAGAGCACCCACAGTTCCCAAATTCTGTAGTATGTATAAGTCATGTGTGGAGCCTGGGTACTTGGCACAGATGTTCATAATTATACCTGGTGCACTGCACATAATCAGCATGTTTATGCTGTGGTATGCATTGCAGTTCATATATGCCTTCTTTACATGTCTACAGTCAATGGCACTTGATAGCACTGGTCATGCCAGCCACAGCATAGAAGGCAGCCCTGACCTCCACAGGTTCTTTTCCAACCTCAAAAATGTTGTGTAGTCCCCATGGTGTGCCAGAAGAGCACAGATCACATGACAGGAGCACCTGCTGACAGATGACTTGCTCATACTGACCATGGCCCCTGTTGTGCCCTGGAAGTTTCCCTAATTATAAGTGCACACCTCGGTGTATGTTATAGTGTGTCCTTGTTTGCAGCTGTGATCCCAGTAGCCAGCACAGCGTTTGGTGTCCACATCAAGCCAATACCTGTCTATGCATTCCTTCTGTGTGAAAGTCACCAAGCTGATGCTTAAGCTGTAAATACAGGGACCTCCTGCAAGGTGTCTGTGGCATTCCATCTCTGTATTGTGCATCTCCTGGAGTACCATGTACATCTGTTTTCCACAATGATACATTCCAGCACTGTTCATGCCTTTATTTTTATTATTTTTTTTATTTTTGTCTTTTTATCCTCCTTCCTATCTCCGGTGCCCCTTCTTCGTCCGCTCATGTCCCCGTGACCTACCTTAGGGATCTGCCCTAGGTGCCCATCCTCCTCTTCCTCACACAGTGGGGTCTGTCCTGTAGGTGGTCTGGGTGGACTTAGGTGGCCTTCATCTAGGGCTGCTGGAGGGATTTTCCAGTTTTCTCCCTTACGTCCCCACTCCCTAGGACGCCTGCGCTTGGGGCGTATGTCTGAAGGTAGTAGCGTGCTTACACATGCAGGCCCTCATGCGCCCGCATGTCCCCCCTCCCGGCTCTGACAAGCGAAGCCACCTCCATCCCTTCCCAATGCTGATGCTTCCACTGGCTACGGAAGGGATGCAGGTGCAATGTGTTCTTGGTAACCCACCCCTGAGGGTCCTCCTCTCCCATGGACTCCGGCCACCCGAGTCTGTCCCGAACCCGGGCAGCCAGTAAAGCGTGAGGTGTGGTGACCAGTGCCTCAACCCTCAGCACCACCGGCCGCCCATTCATGCCTTTGTAACCTGCACATGTGAGTTCACCATTACACCATCTCAGGTTATCCAGTGACCTTTATGGGTGGCCAACTCCCTCACCCAGGGATGACCATGTGAGGGTGGGGCTTATGGGTGTGGTGTCATGCCATCACACCAGTGACTATTCATGCTTATACCATCATGCCATTATGTACCTAATACCAGATGCTGAGGGTTAAGAAGACTAAGCCTCTCCACCTGTGCCGCTGGGGACCTTCATGCGGACCCTGATCCTGGAGAGAAATGGGTACCAGGACTAGGGCTGGATCTATTGGAGCCCACAAGATTAAGTGTTCCATGGTTATGTCTACCCCATTTTATTTGGCTGCAGTGCCATACTTTATACACTTTCATGTCCTCCATGATACTGAATTTCACTTTATGAGTTCTTTTAGGTTTCAAAACATCCATAGGGAACCTCATGCTGTAGAGGGCAGCCCAGATGTATGCTGAATGGCTCACCTTTACACCATCCAGTGCTGGACTGGGATACTGAAGACTGGCCACCAATGGTGGCGATGGGTGCCAGCTTGTCCATTCCATGAGAAGACTAACTTGACTATGTCCAGTAGCTCCTGCTGCAGATATACTGGCTCACCACATGACATAGATGAATGGTTATGGTCAAAGCTGTAGGGCCTGTGGGCTGCAGAACATCACTGGTGGGACACCGTGCATGCTGTGGTATGTGGTAAGACCCTCGTGATGGGACATTGCAAGATGAATGCCATGCTCTGTTGCTGGGCTGCTTTACTGTGTGGTTACTGTGTTGTTTGATACTCCTATTAAATGATTGTTGGTGTCTCACAGTTGTCTTTTACCTACCCATTACAACAGGCATTTCAGGTGTCCAGTTGGGACCCCGGTACATGACTGTATACTGGGGCTACAGGTCTGCAAATATAGGTGTGTATGTGGGGTGAGTGTTTACCTGGGTATACAGGTATGTTTGGGATGCCAGTGTGTACAGTGCTGCCCTGGGTGTTTCTTTCCGATGAAGTGTTCTAGGCTGGTGCATCCTGTAGCAGCCCTGCCAAATGACTGCCGCGTGGTGGTCCTCCACACCTTGTTCAGTACAGATCGCTGCAGCAAGGCAGTACCCCTACCATGTTGTTGTGGGACACTCCAGTCCAAAGGCATGGATCTTCCAGGTCTGTGGATAAGTGGCTGCACTGTGCCCATGTGAGTGCCCTGCCCTATGGCTGTGATCTACTGTACTGCCAGGCAGCCACCTCCACATGGGTATATGTGCACTTCATAATTATTTATTTATTTAGTGATTGATTATTTATTTATTTATTTATTTATTAAGTTATTTCAAGAGCTTCACCAGGGAAAAGAACCAGACTGAGCTAAATAGCTCATTTCCAAACAGTGGGAAGAGGACGGGGAGAGTGCAGTAATATGTTACCTCAGTGATTTATTTACTCTTTTAATTTATTTAAAAGTTTCACCAGGAAAGGTATACTAAGCAGTCAGCTCATTTCCAGATGCATCCGGGGAAGGGAAATGGTACAAAATTAAGGCATGAACTTGAGAGTACAAATACAGTTATAAGTTGGCAGTACAATTCAGAGCAGACAGAGCTCAAGTGCCTAGGTACAATGAGATAGATACAAATACAATACATTATAACTCGAGAGTAGAAATGCAGTTACAAGTCAGCAATAAAAGAAAGAGCAAATGGAGCACAAATGCTTAGATATAATGATACAATGATTGTAATGTTACAATTATTATAACAATAATGCCAATAAAAAGTAAAAATTATGCTGTAGACAAGAGGAAGCACAATGCTGAAGTAGTGATAAACATAGCATATCAACAATAACAGTTTAGCAAATGCAACTGGCAGCAAAAGAGGGAGGAAGGGAGATTGCAAGTACAATAGGGGAGAAATAAGGGAAAAATGGACCAATAAACCAGGGCAGTAGGAGGGACTAGTATGGCGGGAGAAGTAGTAGGATAAATATAGGATCAGTGGCAACTTCAGGGTAGTAATGAAGTCACCGAGGACATATTTTAGTGATAGGGAAGAAGAGCATTGCAGACAGCAATGGGGAGGGATCTCCAAAGTTTGGGGAAGCAGAAAGAGAAAGAGGCTTGACCATGAGAGAATTTTACATGGGAGTGGATGAGAGAGTGGTGTCAGAGCAGCAAAGGGAGTTGGAGGAAGAAGGAGGAAGGGGGCAGAGGAGAGGAGGGAGGAGGAGAGAGGAAAAGTCGGGGAGGGAGCTCAGTCAGAATTTGGAGACATTGGTGGCACAATGAATGAGGCATCTGGAATCAATGGAGGGCAAGGAGAGAGGAATACAGGACACAGTAGTGGGTTTTGGGAAGGAATCCAGGTAAAGTGGCAGAAGGGTGAAAGAGTTGATACAGCTTGACAAGAGTTGAGTTGGGAGCAATGTTATATAAAATTTCAGATAGGTAGAATCATCTTCATGACAATCTCTCACGGGCAGGAAGCAGGAAACTTACTTTGTTTCTATAAAGTACCCAAGGTTAGGATGCAGCTTGTAATGGATGATATCCACATAAGTAGAGGTGTCATGATGACGTTATGATCATACCCCAAGAGATTGAAAAGGAGACCTCCTCATCACAACACCATTGAAGGCCTGGAAGGAGGGTGGAGGAAGAGCCTGGTAAGTCTCTGCCTAATGCCAAAGGTCATGGAGTCTGTTTTATGGCATTGAAGGACAGCTGATTGGCTCAACATCAGTGCTGGATATTGTTGAAATCCGGTTGGTTGAGTCATTAGGTCAGAGACAGAGGAACCAAAGACATTGATAACCATGTTGTCTGTGTACATATGAATGGACACAGTGGAGCAGAAGAGGGAGGTCATTCAAGAAGATGGAGAATAGTATACAGCCAAGGATGTATCCTTATGGGACACCAGATCAGATAGACAGAGGAAGATAGAGGTCTTTACAATGTGGACAGCTTGGGTCTAGTCCAAAACGTATGAGTGAAACTACTCAGCAGAAAAGTAGAAGAGCCCAGCAGCTTTAAGGGTGTCCAAGAAGATGGAGTTGGCAAAAGGGTGCAAGACTTTCATCAGGTTTACAAAATTGTAGAGATCAGCCCATGGTTCATGCCAGGAAGGATGGAGTCAGTGAGCCTATGGAGGGATGTGACAGAGCTGGATTTCCTGAAGGCAGACTGGTATGGAGTGAAGACAGGAATTGACTAGGAAAATAAAGATGTTTGGGAGAGGATCAGGTGTTCCTGAAGTACTGACAGGAAGGAGAGGAAGGAGATGGGGCAGTAGTTGTCAGGGAGGCGGGAGGAGGGCCACACCCTTTGGTAAGTGGGATGACTGGCCTGCTGCCTAATCGAGACTGAGGCAAGTAAAGCAATTTAAGTAAAGGATGATGGGAAGGGCAATGGTATGGATGGAGAGAGAGAGAGAAGAGTTTGAGGTCAAGGGAGTTTATGGGGCCCTGTTTGTGTGGGTTAAGAGCTAGGAGTACATTGATGGTAGCAGAGGAGTGGTGAAGAGAAGAAAACAGATGGAGGTGGGAGAAGAGGGTTGAGATAAAAGGGACGGGATGTGCAAGATGGGGAGTGGAAGGAAGAAGGAGAGGACATAGGAGGTGAAAAAGAGGTTCAAAGATAAGGCAGCTCTTATGAGTTCAGAGATAGGAAACTCACCCATCTTAGGACAGGGAGGGTTGGGAGGGTCAGGATAAGAGGGTCTAAATGGACTTTGAGAGGCAGTTAAGGTTGTTCTGAAGAATGCAAAGTAGTCAGCCTTCACAAGCCTAGTAGCTGTTGTACAGGCATTACAAAATTAAGTCCTTGCGCTAGCAAGGTCAGATGGGGAGCCAGTGGACTTGTGGATCCACCAGGCAAGGTCACGTGCACAATAGCAGACCAGCAGCTCCACCATGATCCAAGGAAGGAGGAACCATTGACCCAAGTTTTCCTCAGGGGTTATGATGACCCCAATCTGACAAGAATCTGAAGATAAAAATTCAAGAGCTGTGTTACTGGGATGCAGCCAGTACAAAGGACATGTCAGGTCCCATCAGGACATCAAGTAATGAAAATAGATCTAGGAATCAGAAGGATCTAATCTGGATGAATTTATGGGGAACTTTGGGGATGTGACTCTTGTGCATGCAGTAGACAATATGATGGTCACTGAGGGCACCAGGAGGGTACCAGCATCTGCAATACCATGGTGGTTGGAGGAAAGGATCCAGTCCAGAAGTGTGTAGTTATGCATTGTGGGGTTCTGAGTCTGCTGGGATCAGAGATCAGTTTGATAAGCTGGAGAGATTTTATGTTTGGAATAATTTATGATGAAAGCCAATTAAAACTGAAGTCACCATGAGGATAACCAACTCACCAGTAGAGGCATGGGAGGTCAGAGTGTTGAGGAACTCAGTTACAGCTGAGTGACATCTCTTGAGCTCACTTGTCTCCTCTAAGCAATTCCCGATATTTTTCATGAAGCTTAATGGTAGGATACCCCTGCCTGTTGAAGATAAATCCTTAAGACATCTGTGCGTCAGGCTGTTTTCATGTATCTTTGTGTACCATCGATCCCTGTCTCTTTAGCTAGTCTAACACGGAGCAGTGATCCTTGAGACTTATAGAACCTAGCTAGTGAGTCTTGGGCACTCGCACCCTGTTAACACATTAGGCAATCATGGCAGTCCTCGTGTGGTTTCAATTACTTACCTGCTTATGTATGGTACCACATGACAGACCTTTCAAGCAGAATTTACTCCCAACATAGAGTCATGCCTACCACTGCTAGACTGCCTTTATATTAATACTATGTATAACTTATGCTGCCACCACATGACTCCGCACCCTTTTCACTTTGTGGAATCTCCTCAAGGTGGGACCACTACCTTGTTACCAATATGTGGCCCTCACCCCACCCACCCAAAACCTACATGTCTTGGTGCTATACTGGATGGACCATAGGCTACGTGTCCCTAGAGTCAGCACAAGGGAAACTTTGGACTCGGACCCCCGCACTCAAACTTATACTAGATGCAGAAAGATTCGTACTTTCAAACTACTCCTCGCTGCCCTAAGGAAAATTTTTCCTACTACTTTTGTGTTCAGGTAATGTTGAACTCAACCCTGGTCCCACAAAAGCTCTCTCATCTCCATCCGACCTTACATGACTGAAAGGAGTCAGCTTTATGCACACAAATGTTTGCAGTCTTTTAAAGAAATTTACATCAGTCCAGGCATGGATTACTCATACCGCACCAGGCGTACTTGTGTTCTCTGAATCCTGGCTTGGGCATTCACCCTAGATAAAGAGGTTAACATCCTAACTACCTCCTATTTAGAGCTGATAGGCAGACCAGGGAGGCAGAGTAGTCATCTATGTCAAAAACAAATTTTGAGTGTCCATCCTAGACTCTGCCTGTATTGCAGGTGGATTCGAATGTTTGTCCTTAAAGTTGAACTTTCCCCATCAATGGTTTTCCGTGGTCATAGGCTGTTACAGACCACCAGCCGTGAGGCCTCAGCTCCTGTCCCATCTGTCATCTATTATGGACTCTGTCCCCATTAAAACAATTATTCTAGGAGACCTTAATTATGATTGGTTGACTAAGGTCTCATTACCCCTGAAGAAGTTCTGTGACCCCACGGGTTCACACACCTTATTACTGAGCCAACTTGCATTAACAAGAAAACCCAATGAACAGCACCCTATTGGATGTCCTTCTCATAAGCAAACCATATTCCTTTTCCCATGATGGAATGTTTTCAGCTGATGTTAGTGACCACTGCTTTATTGCTGGTATAAGAACTGATGCTAAACCCTCACCAACATCTAAATTTTCCACTAAAAGATCCGGACGGAACTTTGATCCTCTCACATACTTCAATGAATTAAAAAACTCTTTGCACTGGCAGAGTTTTACCTTGCTAAATTATTGAGTAATGCCTACGACATCTTCCATAAAATTATAACCAGTGCCCTAAATAACCATGCTCCTCTGGTAAAAGCACGTATAAAAGCTAGAACACGCTCATTAGTTTTCAGCAGACCTCAAGGCTGCCTTACTAAAAAGAGATCAACTCTGGAAAAAGGCTCACAAATCACATACAGACGAAGACTGGTGTCTCTTCAGGACAGCTAGAAATGCCTGCACTAAGATGGTCAGACAGGCCAAGGCCAATTTTACCGATCTGAACTAAATTCTGTGTCGAAATGCCCTACCAAGTTCTGGTCCACACTAAAAGAACTGACTGTTCATTCTCTAGGAGATGTACTTCTCTCCAAAATTACCACTGACAATGCTATAATCAATGACAGAACGAGATCCTGCAGGCCTTCAACAATCATTTGCCACTGCAGGCCTAGCATTCAATAATGCACTGGTAAGCAGACTACACCCACAGATCAACACTAAGCTCCCGGAACCGAGTAACAATATCAGTAACCTTCTCATTCTCACCCACCTCCGTAAAGGAAGTTGAAGATCTTCTCCTAAAATTGGACACTAAAAAGTGCTGGGACTGACCTCTTCGACCCATATTACTTGAAAATTGCTCATCACATCCTTGCCGCACCTATCTCTCACTTATTCAACCTGTCCCTATCGCAAGGTTCCCTCCCTCAGTTATGGAAAGTTGCTCACATCATCCCCTGTTTAAATCAGGGATCCCTGGACCTAAATAACTATAGGCCAATCTCCCTCCTCCTCATACTCTCAAGCTCCTAGAAAAATTGTGGATACCAGCTGAGATCTTTCATAGACAATTCAAACTTACTAAACACTATGCAGTCAGGCTTCAGAGCAAAACACAGTAACATTACAGCCCTGGCAAAAGTAACTAATGACTGGCAATGGGACTTAGACAACAAAAATTAATCTGTGCAGTTTTCCTGGATCTCAGTAAGGCCTTTGACACGTCGACCACTGTTTGCTCCTCTCCACTTTACAAACAATAGGCCTAGACGGACCTCCTTGTGTTGGTTCTATGACTACCTCACTGGTAGGCAACAACAAATCAAGGCTGAAGGGAGCATTCTTCACTTAATCTGATAAAAAGAGGTGTCCCTCAGGGGTCCATATTGGGACCATTACTGTGTGCTATCTATATCAACAGCCTGGATGTAGGCATTAAGGAAGCAAGCATTCACCTGTTTGCTGATGACACGATGCTCTACATAAGCTGTGAATCTCCTGAAGCTGCCTGTGGCGACCTGCAAACTGACTTTAACATCCTGCAGCACCAGCTCCTCAGTAAAGTCTATTACTTAATGCCAAGAAACCAAGGCAATGCTATTCTCACCCAGCTGGCCAGGGGCATATTCTGCCGCTGCTGGTCCATTACCGTCTATCTCCACCTTACTAGGTGAACATCTTGAATACGTGCCAAAATTCAAGAATTTGGGTGTCTGGATAGACAATAAACTCTGCTTTGTGGAACATATAGAAGAACTGCTGAAAAAGCTGAGGCAGAGGCTTGGATTCTTCTTCAGAATAAATCACCTCCTGACTGCAGGCGCTAAAGACAGCTCATCAATTCACCACGTTCCTCTCACTAATTGAATATGCTGACTTCATATATGGCCAGTACCCAGCCTCACACCTTGCTAAATTGGATGTACTGTATCATAGAGCTCTGAGATTTATAACAGGCCTCCTTTTCCACCCACCACTGTTCACTATATGCAGCTGTGGGTTGTCCCTCCCTTCAATGCAGGTGGTATAGAAATGCAGCCCTCTGGACGCTCGAGCCATCATCAACAAACTCCCGCAATACATTGCTGACTGTCTCCACTAAGCCTGTTTGGGAATTATGCATTGAGAAGTCACTTGCTGGTTTCCTGAAAGTACCTAGGGTCGGTACCCACTTTGGAAGAGCAGCCATAAGTAGGGATGTAAGTTTGTCATGGATGATGTTTTAATGACTCATTGTTTGTTCATGAAATCATTAGTAAACAGTAGTAAATGTTGTGACACTGTCATCATTGCTACATTCTGATGACACTAGTGAAAGTCATGGAAGTCCTGAATAAAGATCAAATGTCATGGAATCAATGATGTGTATGACTGCAATGACAAACTTACATCCCTAGCCATAAGCTTTGTCCTGCCCACACTTTAGAATAGGATACAGAAATCACTGAGACTTAGCTCCCCAGTTAGTCTTGCTATGTTCAAGACCCTGTATGCCAAAACATTTGTGGAGCTCTGTAACTGTTTCCACCATTCCTAGTTGTCCGGCTGACATTTCCGCTAATCTAAGTCCTTCCCATTCAAACTAAATGTTCCCTTACCAAGATTACTCCCCTTCCTCAGTCCATTCTAGTCTCACCGGTACTACCGGTTCACCTCAGTCCATTCCAGTCCCACCAGTATGTACTCACTGCAACACACCCCATCGCCCACTCTTATGCCCTGATACCACCTGCTTAGTATCCCAGAATCTTTCTGCCAGCATCCCTGCCTCCTACGCATGCACTTTTCCATATCCAGGGACTCCTTTACAGGCTATGAACATGTTATTGATGGATAGGATTATAAAGGCATCTCTGTATATATTATTTACTGTACCTTTATTTCTACACTGTATATATTTTGTTATATACATCTTGCTACTGTTGTTTTATGTATATTTTACTTGTACTCTATTCTGTACCCTCGTCCTTGCAAACTGCAGGTCTACCTTGTAAATGAGCTTGCTCAAGGGTGATTGCCTGGGTAAATAAAGATTTTGATTGATTGATTGATTGATTGACAGAGGGATGGGATATGCCAGGGCAGTAGTAGATTCCAGCAATGAATATGAGTATGGAGAAGTGGACGGAGAGTTCTAAGAAGAAGCATCTCACAGGCAAAGGGGTGGAGACAGACATCACAGACTATGGCCCACTGTGGATCTATGTGCCACATGGATAAATGTGTTTTACATATAGCAGAGCCAGCCATGATGCAACACAATAACTTGCAATAAATGACATGTCACAAAATGCTGTAGTGAAAAAGGGCTTTACTGCCATTAAATTACATTGTTCCCAGAAGCATAATGCAGCAGGTTGTGATATACTGCAGCATTACTGCATTGCATCCTGGCTAGCCCAACTCTATATCTCTGTGCACATCTGCAGCTCAGCAGCATAGGGTGCCCTCATCTTTGTGGATGAATACCTATGAGTATAGTACTAATTATGGAACATTTTAGTTCACATGACAAAATTGGAATTCTGGTTTTGCCAATGAAAGGTATTGTGGAATAGGATGTCCTAAATATACTGTAATGGGAAGCTGCTTCCATTCTTAATATGTAAAAGATGGTACTAGAAGGAATATATTGAATCTGGTTTTGAGCAACATTGATAGTAAAGTTCTGCCTGTATAGGTGGGTAAACAGCTGGAGTGGTGTCAAGCCTATAATATGGTAACTTTTAAAATAATAAGGGCTAGGGTCAGAGCTAAAAACAAAATGAAAATGTTAATATGGATGATTTTGATAAATTTAGAAAATTGGTTAAGGAGAACCTTCATAAAAGAGACATGGAGATGGGGAGAAGATGTAGAAACTGCTTTGAAGGAATAAATAAAAACAATACATGCCTACTGTATGCATCCACAAGAAGTGAGGAACACTAGCAGGAAGTGTCCTTTTGAATAACAGAACAGTCACACAGCTAGTAGGGGAAAAGAAAGATATTTATGGCACAAATGTAAAGTTATACTATGGAGGAGTAGGACATATATAAACAAGCACTAAAATGTAAAAGCATATCAGGAGGCTGAAATATATTCAAGTGGCACAGTAAGAGTCTTTACAAATAAAAATGAGTATATAAGAAAAAGGAGATAGCTCATGATAGAGTTTTGTTCATTTTTATATTATTTTTCGATCATTTTGACCATGAAAAGCACACTGAGCAGTGACAGCTTCTAAAAGGTATGACCTGGGGTGGTGGGGGGGGGTACATAGGCCTATTTTATTGATATGGTGAATATTAACAGGATTCTGAGAATGTCCCCTACTCTTATTGTAAGTGCAGGGGATTGTTAACCTTCTGGACAGCTATCACAAATGATCTGAATGGAAACTGGTTTAACATATTATCCAACGAATGTCATCTCAACAGTGTAGCACCCTTAGTGCTTCACTGCAGTTGTCTGTATTAGCCCAAGTTCCTGGTGAGGGAGTAGACCGCACAACTTTCTTATATTTTGTCCCTAAATGCCAGTGTGCAATCTTCTGAGCCACTGACGCTGATGGAAAGGGAGACAATTAAGGGCATAATCTTGTGATTAGACAATATTGCATGATATTGTGGCCACAAAACTGCTACATGAACATTATTGTCAGTATTTTCTTTGGAGGTACAAGGAAACCTGCAGCATCCAGTATAAACATTCATGGGATTGGAAGAGGACATCTGAGGAATATTAGCTAGCACTGCTAACTTAGCCACTGTATGGCTACTGTATGTAAGTTTAAGGAAATACATCATAAAGAGCTCATGAGATATATCTGAAGATGTTGAAATAACTAAAGGATAATATAATGGGTATGCTACTTCAGCAATGATTTTCCATAATTCTCTGGAAACCAATGTGGTGTCTTGGGGTTGTAGAAGTGCATCTTGGACACCTTTAGTAAACAGGTGAAGTGACAGTGACCCTGGTAACTGTGGGCTGATGAGCCTGGTCTTACTTGTTGGAAAGACACTGGAAATGATTTTCAAGAATCACTTTAAGAAATATAGGGACAGATTCTAGCTATTTAAGTAGTAGCATATAGTATGTCATCAAAAGTTAATTATAACATTTTGTCAACAAAATGTATTTCTGATACTATTATATTTATTATCAGTGTATTTTTAATTTCTTCAGATATGTTTAAAACAGCCATTATTAGTACTTCAATGACACAAGCCAATAAAGATGGCCACAACTTGCTATTTTTAAAAATCTCTTCCATCAAGGTTGCCTTTACTCTACAAACTACATTTATTCTGTTTAGGCATTAGGATTATACAGTACTACAGTAGAAGAAGAAGAATCAGCATTTATATAGCGCTTTTCATACACAGTATCCCAAAGCGCTTTCCAAGCAATGCTAGACTGGTAGTGAAGTGACTGAATGTGTGGTGGAGGCCATATCGCACATCATCACCCACACACAACCTGGATAATTGCATGAACCGGTTTATGGGAAGGAATGTTGGCCAGGACACGAGAATGTTCCCTGCTCTTTGAGGAGTACCCTGGGTTCTTTTACTTCCACCTGGACACCCACCAGGACAACACCAGGATGGGCAGAAGGGACCTCGGTTTAACATCTCATCCAAGGACGGCACACCCAAGCAGTACAGCACCCCCAATACTTCACTTGGATGCCAGCGATTTTTAGGTGCAAGTCCATCCCGGTGTGGGACAAGAACCCACGACCTTCTGGTCCAGAGGTGGATGTGCTACCAACTGAGCCAGGCTGACACCTAATAGTGTAATACATGCTTCTGATGGTAAGAAGCACAGCATCACATCATGTATTCTCAATGGGCATGGAAAGCAAGCAGGAACATTTACATTTTTCAAAACCACATTTCAGTACAAGAGTGGAATAAAATATGAAAACTGGTTCTTTTTTCTTTTGCCTGACATACAGTATTACTTACACACTACTGTATATGAAGAACTGTTTATTTCTTCATTAACAGATACTGCTCCTTTGAGAGTCATTATGGGTTCAGTAAGTGGTTGTCATGACTGTGTACCTCCTATCCTTTTTGAGGAAGTAACAATGAAATTGGGTAGAGGAAAGGAAGTGTAGGGAGGTTAAGGATATTTTTTGTGTGAAGGAAGCAAGGTAGCATCAAAATAATTGCATTTCCTGATGTGCTACTGGTGCCATGTAGAAATAGAGCAGACAGGTTAAAATGTGATAGTTTATCTCATGGCTGAATGGATGGTCCAGGAGGAGGGGTTTCACTACACAGGGACTGGGGATCTATCTTGGAAGATAACAGACTATTCATGGATGATGATCTTTATCATAGTAAGAAGGAATCTGTGCACTGGACAGTATGCAAGACATAGCAAATCAAAAGGATCTAAACTAGGAGAAGAGATGGCAGTGCTTAGGTCACACCATTGAACTAACACACACAAGTAAAGTCAAGCTCTCTTTTCCCAACGGACGCACATTATGGAAAGGAAAGTCAGAATGAATGAAAAGAAACAGGGACATGAGAGCCAAAGCAAACTGTGGGGTGACAGGTAATAGAGTGGGAAGTAAAAGCAATAAAGGATAGGAAATAGAAGGTTCTCTGTGCAAATACTAGGAGCTTAGAGAATGCCATAAAGGATCTTCTGGCAACAACATACGGAAGAGCAATACAATATAGCTTTCACTGAGACATGGATATTACAGATTGAAAGGTAGGATCTCACAGTTCCAGACTATTCTTGCAGTTGTACCTTTCATTCACACCAAATCAGAATAACTTGGTGACTGTAATCAATTAATGTTTTTCTGAACTGAGTGGCTGGATGGCTGCCAGCTGACTGAGTGTTAATTAGAGCAAGATGCTCCAATTTACGTGTAAGGATGCAGCAGTGACCTGGGATCTCCTAATGATATGTGATGAAAAAAACAAAACTCTGGCATAAGTGCAATCACCACTGACTCAGGCACTTTCTTAGAGCCAGTATGCGTTGCAAAGCTTTTAATGTTTTTCACTGATTTGTCTAAATACTACCCCAAAGGTGGTGTGACTGGCCAAATTCTGAATTAGACTCTTAATTCCAATGCTTCACGTACTATTCCTAAATTTTACTTCAATTTTCTTACTCCGATAGAAGTGCTAGACTGCTGGTTCAAAATGAATCCCAGGTGACTCAATGGCTTGGATGAAGCTGACATTAGATTAATAAAATGACAGACAAAATAAGTGTTTCCTCCTTCTCAGATTTCTACCTATAAAGGTTAATAAGTTATAAGTCTCCAAACATTCAGAAATTTTAAAATTACATTTTGTAATTATGTAACCTAAAAGTATTTGTCCAGATTTCACCAAAAATGGTATGATGACTTAACCAAAGTCAATACAGAAGTGTACCAAGTGTCATATCTCTATATTTAAAGGTAACTGAGTTATAAGCCTCCAAACAGTCATACATTTTAAAATTACATTTTGCAATTATGTAAACTGCAGAATTTCAAGCCCCTATAACTTTAAAACTAGAGAACAGAATATCACCAATTTTGTTAGGTTCATTGACCCTAATTATTAGGGTTTGAGGCCACCTCCATTGCCTAGCAGCAGCAGTGCATCATACTGCCATACTGACAGCCTGGTTTCCGAAGTGAGCCTGGTAAGTCAGGTTGTGTGGCAAGGCATGTCTAAGACAGCTGTTGCTTGAGTGTTCATCTTAGTCAAGAGGGTTGGTAGCACATTTCACCAGCACAGTGATCCTGCAGCTTAGTCGAGTAGCTTGCTCCTGCAGCTGGCTGAAACTGTGGCTATGGGTGGTTGACAGAGGCACTGCCCCCACCAGGGGTGATGAGAGGAAACGTGAAAAAGGAGGCTGCACATGCCAGCTTTATATTCTCTTGCTCAAAGGCTGGCCAAGTCTTATGTAGCCAAGGATTCCAAAATAACACCAGTAATTAGCATTGAATTTCATGAGCTTTTGTGAAATTGGGAATATTGTGATACTTTTACGGAAGCCATGTCCATACATTTTGTCCAGTCATACTCTTGAGTTGCCATTGTAATGGAAGGGAAAGGCTGGATAAAGTGGTAATAAGGTAGCATTCATAGGACGTTGCATAGTAAAAGGATAGTGGTGCCAAGTGTCAGGTCACTATCTTGGCGCTGAACCATGAAGAATAGTCATGGACATCAATGTCAATGTCAATGTCAATGTCAATTTTATTTAAAAGACACGCCCAATCCCAAAGGCTCTGGGCGCCGCACAAAAACTGTACAGTATGTCATACCGTATACATTTCATTTAAAATAACATACATATGAAATTCAATCTCAAAAGCCTGCATAAATAAAAGGTCTTCAGACGGCTCTTAAAAGCTTCTATAGTGGGGCCTCTCTCACATCAAATGGCAACGAGTTCCAGAGAGCTGGAGCAGCAACTCAAATAGATCGATCCCCAGCTGATTTCAACCTCGCTCTTGGAACTTTGAGGAGACCACCATTTGAAGAACGGAGATCCGAGCAGAGGTGGACAGTATCAGGAGATCAGAAAGGTAACCAGGGCCCTGTCCATGTAGGGTCTTATAGGTGAGAAAACCCACCTTGAACAATACTCTCCACCTAACAGGCAGCCAGTGCAATTCGCGCAATACCAAGTAATATGGCAGAACTTACTTTGTCAGTCAAAAGCCGGGCAGCAGCATTTTGCACTAGCTGCAGTCTCGAAGAAAGTTCCAGAGACCCCGAGATAGAGGGCATTACAGTAGTCAAGCCTAGAAGTGACTAAGGCATGTACCAAAGTAGGGAGGTCCAGAGCCGGAACAAGGGCTTAATCCTGGCGATATTTCTCAGATGAAAAAACAGGAACAAACCACAGAGGATACCTGAGCTCCATGGACAGATTCCTGTCAAAGATCACACCAAGATTTAGCACCCATGGGGAGGCCATCAATGACACTGCTCTAGCACAATACCAGTCGCAGAGTCAGAGGCCATCCCATCACGAGCTCTGTTTGACTCCACTACTAGTACCTCAGTCTTGTTAGGGTTCAGTCGCAGCCAGCTGGAAGACATCCAGTCATTTATCTCAGCCAGACAGATATTTAACACATCCACTGCATTTGATGTTCCTGGGGCAAAGGAAAGGTATAGTTGAGTGTCATCAGCATAGCAATGAAAACTCAAACCATACCTCCTAATGATCTCCCCAGGGCAGCATGTATACTACTGAACAACATTGGGGCCAATACTGAACCCTGAGGGACTCCACACGAAAGGAGGTAGGGTGCAGATGAGAAATTACCCATCACAACCCGCTGCCTCCTGTTAGTAAGAAATGACTCAAACCATTTGATAACAATACCGGTGAGTCTGCATAACTCCCTCAGGTGGAAAAGCAACACACAATGGTCCACAGTATCAAATGCTGAAGAGAGATCAAGGAGAACAAGAATTGTCTTGTCCCCCGATCTCTAGCCCTGAGGAGTCATTTTGCACCCGAACTAATGCAGTTTCAGTGCTATGTCTGGCCCGAAAGCTGACTGGATGGGATCATACAACTCGTGGGTCATGAGATATTCCCCAACTGAAGTGATACCACCTTCTCAATAACCTTTCCCAGAAATGGAAGATTTGAGATAGGACGGTAATTTGCCCTGATCTCCGGGTCAGAGAAGCTTTCTTTAAAGGGTCTCACCAGAGCCTCCTTCAAGGCATCTGGAAAGACACCTGACTCAAGGAACACCGGACAATCGGGACAAACACCGGGCCAACAGTGTCAATGCACCTCATCAAGAAGCCGCGTTGGCACGGGGTCCAGTTCACAAGAGGTATACCTCAAGTTGGCTGCTATCTCAATGACCTCACGAACCTCCACTGGCCTAAAATCCCCCACCTCGAGAGTGCTCTTAGAACACAACTGGTGACCACAGACAGCAATGATATTACTGGCTGAGGAGACCTCCCGCCCGGATCGCCAGACACCCTGTCGAGAAAAACCGAGCAAATTCCTCACAATCCTCATTCGAGGAAACTCTTCCAGGTTGAAGACAGAGTGGATGAAGAAGTCTATCAACAATCCGGAAAAGTGAGGCTGGTCGGCTTCTCCCAGCAGCAATCTCCCGAGACAAAATATTGTCTTCTTTGGTTGATTGCTTCTGATACAAGAATAATGCGCATAGGACCAGTTTGTCAGCCCTCAGACCGGATTTCCTCCAGAGAGCGCCTCTACTCTCCGACCCAGCTTCTTCATTTCCTGAGATCGCTATCATACCAAGGCGACCTCAGGTAAGAAGTCTGGGTCGTACATGGACAGGTGCGAGGGAGTCAATGGCGCCAGATAGCACCTCATTATATAGTGTCTACCGGCGTCAACTGCTCCGGCGCATCACCCACCCTTGATAGATTGACTGCCCCAAATAACCCTCAGGGGTCAGATCTTTTAACAGGCGGCAGCGAAATATCTCAGGAGGGAAGAATTCATGACGGAGCACTAAACATGAACTTACGCTGCAATGATCAGACCAAGCACTCGATTAACATCAAGATTAGCGATCTCAAGTCCCAGTGAGAACACCAGGTCCAGTGTGTGGCCATCCTGGTGAGTAGGCTCGCCGACAAACTGCACCAACCCAGAAGGGACATACTCTGCAGTAACTCGTCAGCGCACCTTTGACCTCTGTCCTCGGCCCAAACATTGAAGTCCCCAAGAAAAATACATTTTGGGAATCCAATGTTTTGCTGGCTGCAAACTCACTGTGCACTAGCCTGAATTCTTGCAATGTGCCAGCTAACCACTAGAATTCATTGACTTAATGACTTGTGGAAGCACATGCACATGCGGCATTGTTTCTGTACAATGCCACCTGCTGATTCTTTAACAACCCTGTAGATGACAATGTATATTTTTACTATTTGAAAACAGTGGCACCAAGTGACACAGGACCTCAAACCTCACAACTAGCTGTGACTTAGGCCATTGTGACAGAAGTATGGGGATATCTTTAGTCATAATGGAGCATGAAACTAGGCATCACTATAGCAGGATTGTTGCAGGGTATTACAGGGCCATTCTACTAGTACAGGGGTTCCACATCAAGACAGTGATTACAAACTCTACACAGGAAAAAGCATGCTGTCCATGCAGTCCAAACAAGCATGGTTCAAAGCCGCACAGCTATAAATAAACCTTTGCTGTTTGTCTGTTCACTTAGGCGACAGGAGGTTTTCTACCATGCTGTCTTGGTGGTGAGATCTTCATGTGATACCTAGTACAGGTAAGGTGATTCAGTGGTGATACGTTCTTTATGAATGTTACATTCACAACTCGAATTCTAGTGGTATTACCTGTTATGCATCCATAAATCTTTGAGCAAAGTTCACCAATTAGTAATTTCTATTGTATCCACAATAAATGTTAATTTACTAAACAACATTTATCCAGCTTAATTAAATTCTAAGACATATTTATTTTGGTATGCATGCCAAATCTTGAGTGTATACCTGCAATAGCAGTGGAGCTATAATCATCCAAATATTTTGAAAATATTCACATAATTTAACAAATAATTAAATTGTGACTTTTGAACTTAAATAACTTACAATTTACACAATCAATTACCCTCTATTTAGCAGTTTCTATGACTCTTTCAAGAAAATATGCATTTACATTTCCAACTACCTAGCTCCAAGGGTGGCTAAGTTGCAAGCATAGAAATATTTTCAAAACTTTCTCACATGAATAATAAATTGTCAGGCTATGAACCCTTATAACGTCCCTGTCCCTCGGTCAAGCTTGGCTTTCTTTTGGGCCCTTTCAAAAATAGTTATGCCAAATGTCATATATCTAGCTATAACACTGAGTTATGACCTCCTAAAGAATTTTGGAAAATTCTCACAAATTCATGAACTTTTTCAAAATTTTTAAGAATTTTGCAAACATCACAAAATCAAAATTTGCTAATTTCATTCTGCCCTAGCTGTGTTTGTGTTGTTGCTTCAGATGGTAACTGAGTGATGGTATTGCTGCAAGTCTTCCTTGCAGTGCATGACTGCTCTTGTGAAGGGGTTTCAGATGCTGTTTCCAGTGGTGCCCTGACAGTATATCATTTGACTTTCAGTGAAATACTAGGAAGTGGACCAGTAACTGCAGAGTCTGGCCTACACCTCTGGCCAGTTATGGCCATGATCTCCATGGATTCTAGCCCAGCATGTGACAATAGGCATACTACAGTGGAGCACAGGAAGTGGTTTGTGTATTTTTGGAGCAAGGTACCCTTCTTGCTTTACTGTGGCATCATGGAGAAGGTGAAGTTGATCCCCATGGGTTCTTTGGGGCCCTATGGGGATGGTGTCTAAATAGTGCTGAGGCAGTTTTTTGTGTGGCAGTAGAAGCACTACCATCTGCAAGGAGCATTGACAAGTATTTTTAAATATGAGCACTGGGCAGTATGGGCTACCTGCAACTAATACATGAACAATGTGTGTTCATTTGTGTTTGTCTGTGTACATCAGTATGATTTTGGGTGCACATTAAATTGGAGTGTCACATATTTCCTGCCCATTTCATCAGTCTTTATAATCAGAGCGGGGGATGATTGAGACATTCATGTATATCAAGGGTATAAATAAGGTAGCTCCTTTAGGAGAAGGAAAGCATCAGAACTAGAGGATATGATATGAGGCTCAATGTTGGGCAATTCAGGAACAATGTTAGGAAGTTCTTCACTGAGAGGGTGGTTGATCCATGGAATTGACTGCTCTGAAGTGGTTGAAATCAAAATGGTAAACCAGTTCAAAAACACCTGGGACAGGCACAAAAGTATAATTTCACAGAAAGGATAGAAGGGGAGGAGTAGTTACCCATATCAGGCAGACTAGATGGATTTTGTGGTCCCCTTCTGCCATCAATTTCTATGTTTCTACATCTCAGATTTCGGTCAAAAAGTCCCCTCCTCCCAAGCTGAGTGAAGGTGAGTTGCACATTTAGCCATTTGCATCTTACAAGGCCCGACTTGGTCAGAGGGAAGAAAGCAGATGAGTAATGCAGCTTGTTGAGATCCTCATGGGAGAGTGCAGATGATGAGTGGCTCTGTCCTTTTATTATTTTATACTGCTTTATTACCAAAATAAAGACATTGTTACTGTATTTGAACAGGGGTCATTAACACTATTTAGTGTTCTAGTTATGATGTGGGAGCTGATAAGGTGGTTGAGGCCTGCCAGGAGCACCATGAATCTTGTAGTGGAGTACTGCCCACTGTTGGAATTCCAGACCTCTGCACAGAACTCAGAGTGCTGTATTTAATCTTTTATTTGGGTCTGGCTGCCAATTGCTATGAATTCTGTTGTGTGAACACCATCCAGAAAATACCAACATTTGCCAATTTATATTCTTTTGGATATTTTCTCTGCTGTTATGAATTTTATCTTGACTAGTTGTTCATTGGTGAATCTAAGATGGCAGCTACTGTTGGTATTATTTCTTTGAAGTGCATAGCACTTCACCACGGCTAGTATTTTATCTCTAAACTCAGAATGAAATTGCCAGTAAAGCATATCATAAGATCTTCCCAGGGCATTTTCACAACAAAACATTTATAACTTTAGTGGGTACACTGATTGAAACCTAAAACTGATAAGAATGGAAACTCAATATTTCTTCTCCACATTTAAATCAAACAAAGAATTTATTGAAAGAAAAGCATTATGTCATATATAGAGAGGTAATAAAAACAGGTGAACATTATGCTTGGATCAGTCTATGAAATTCATGATGTGGCCAGCTGGAGCTTGTTCCTGGATATCTTGCTCACTTGCAGCTATGAGATGAGTTGACAGTTCTTTGCATATAGTCTTTAACAGGGTCACCATCTAGGAGTAGTTAACTAGCATATTCTGGATTATTCTCCAAATGGCTTGTAGATTCCTTTGATGTTTTTCTAGGATGTGCAGGCAGGCAGTCAGGATGGAAAATATCTATTGACCATTCTCTATTGTAGCAGTTAATAATGTCAAGGAACAAAAATAAAAGATCATTTTCTATTCTGTATAGAGGTTTTCACTTTGTAATCTACTTCCTTTTTCATACAGCTGAGCCCACTGTATGTCTCAGGCTGACAGTTTTAATACTCACTAAAGACAATTAATTTCCTACTGTCTTCATCCTCTACAGTTAGGAATTAGCAATTAACAGGGTCACTGGAAGATTGTGGAAAATGTTATTCAAAAATACAGACACTTTTTGCAGAAATTATGGGGAAATTGTGGGGGTCCAATATACATACCAAGTGCCCTAATGCATCTGGTATTGTGTGCTGCAGCATGTATTGATAGCATAAATTGTTAGAGATATATATATATATATATATTTATAAAATGAGTAGGGAAATTGTTGTAGTTTTATTGGATGATGAGCATCACATGTCCATGTGTATATCAGAGCGACTCCACACCTGCACTTTTCCCCCTCAAAACAATTTTGACATTTTATAAGATAGATAAACCACCTTGAGGTGTGCGGTCGCGCTCTGATATACACACGCCTTTGGGTGGTTGACGAATCGCTCATGACTTCGCGGCATACAACGCACACCAAGGCATGCATATATCAGAGCACCATCGCACACCTCAGAGTGGTATATCTATTACATATTGCCACATGTATATGCTTTCAATATGAACCAAGGTTTTTTTTATTTTAAATAAATCACTAATTAACCATTATGTAGCACATCTTCTAAAATCTAAAGACACGATTGTACCTCATGCTGTGCTAACTAAATATTATTTAGTAATTCACAGTCATTTAATTATTGAATGAATCCTGACACAACGTATTTTGACAGTTTCTACATGTAAAATAATGAAAGCTGTTTTGCAACTACTTACTTTGGCGAAGAAAAATAAGCAGATAACCAATGAGCCTACTCAAGTTCTAGTTAAAAAAACTCTTAATCGGCACTGTAAGTACAAAATTGTAAAACCACATGATAAAAGTATGAAATCAAAGCAATAGTTTTCACTGCATCATACAATAATTTGCAATACACTGCACTTTTGTTAACATGAGTTGCAATGATTTTGTTTTGTCAGCATGCTTTCAGAAATGTTAATCAAATTTTGTTGTAGGCTTTGTGCTTGAGAATATAGGTTGGCAGATTATCAATTAAGGGTTCCCTATCACATACCCTCAGAAGCACATTCAAGTTAATAATCAGTAGGTCCATCCAAACTCCTCACACATTTGAATTAGAATCCAATCAGAAGAAAAGTATGTACAGGCCCAGATATTCAGAAATGCGCAAAGCCCGGCACAAGCCTGGTGCAGCTTAAATCTGAAGTGCCATGGCACAACAAGAGCCATATTTAGAGGTTGGGCAGGCTGAACTGTGCCAGTGCAACCTGGCTGAATATGGCAGAGTTGCGCCATGGTGCAAACAGAGTTGCACTATGGTACAAAAGAGATTCTCCAGCACAACTGTGGGAGCAGAGCAGCAGAGCAACAGAGGAGGGCAAGGCATACAGAATAGACCCAGGACAGAGCTATGAAGCACAGTGACAGGCCACAGGAGGCATCCACCAGCAGGGCACAGCAGGGCATGTACAGGCACCCAGACACCTGACTCCAGAACACAACAGTGGCACAGATAGAAGGCAACAGAAGGTGCCAATGGCCAAGGGAGGGCCACCAAGGGAGCTCTCCACAGGCCACTGACTGTGCCACCCCTCACAGACATAGCAGGCCATACCCAGGACCGTGCAGCCAAGCACTCACATGCCACACAGGCACACAGGAAGCCCACATTAGGCACTGAACGTGCTGGGTGGCAGGTAGCATTGCAGACCACATGGGACAGGCCACACAATGTCAAGCAGAGGCCCCAAAACAGCATGCGGACAGTACCTGACCAATGACCATGGCTGTGTGGCACCACCACCACACACACACCCATGACAGAGCACCGGCAGCTGGCCCATGGGCACCCCAGCACAGCTACCGACCCGGGATGGACACCACCACAGTGGGACATGCCACAGCACACAGCAGTGAACCACAGAAGCATGACACATGCCCCTTCACATGCACACCACATGGATGGACACGGGCCACTGCAACATGGCTCTCATACCACCTGCAAAGCAGACACAGACACAGGCAGGTAAGTCAAAAAATATATATTATTACAAACTATTTACAATAACCAGGGGCTGGGAAAGGGAAAGTATAGTGAGGGAAGTGGACAAGGAATAGGGACTGTACAGTGGGAGGGGGACTGTAGGGGAGGTACAGAAGGGGAAATGGGTGAAAACAGGGGCCAAACTAACGGTGGCCCCATCCATTTACCCTGGCATTCAGACGCTGCCTTCACTCAGCCACCAGCATCCTGTGGATCTGCACAACCACTTCCAGCATTGTCGAGGCCATGAGAGTGTCTGGCGCACCAGTCTGGAGATCATCAACCTCAGCGGTCTTAACTGCCGGACACCTAGTACAAGGGACAGAACAGGTGATCAGTGCAATGTCCCAAGGAACCATGGCCACCCATAGTGCTTACTGGGCAGTGGGAACACTCACCCTGGAGGGGCCCATAATGGCCATCCACAGAAGAGTGGGCCAACACCAGCCAGCAATGCGGTGAACCACGACATTGCACAGAGGTGGTCCCTGCCACACAATGGCCACCGACTGTGCAATGACAGTCACATGGCACAGTGCGGCAGCACCACAGCAACAACAGTGGCATCTGGGTGCATTCCCACCCCACCAACAGCTGGCACCGTGTCCAATGGATGCACCACAGTGGCATGCACCATACACAGTGTGACATACACAGCTGCCATGGCACATGACACAGGTGGACATGCCCGCACCCACCCCCCCTGCCACCCTATGTACAGTGAGATGGACCATGACAGTGATTACCTGCCCACTGCAGCCCTGCTGGTGCCAGTCCTGCTCTGTCACTGCCCGCTGCAGCCTGCTGCACTGCTGCAGCCTGGGCCCTCCACCGGTCTTTCGGTCCTGGGAATGGAAAGAAGACAGATGCATATCAGGAACTGACCACAGCAGCTGCCCCCACCCCCACCCCTGTGCACAGAGTGCGCACCTGCCTGACACATCCTACACACCTGCATGGCTGCATCGCTAAGCAAGCAGTAGCTGGCAATGCCACCCTACAATACACATGATGACAGTGAATCCCTCTGCAGGGAATGCCAGGCAGCCAAGCCAACACCACAGTACAGCACCAGTGCAGACATGCAACATGGGATGATTTACGTGGCTGTGGCACAGTCCCATGCCTGGCATGTGCCTGTAGCCTCCTCAGGTGCTCTGGGTTCCACCGCGGAGGTCCCCATATTGGTGGCAGCATTGCTCACCCATCCAGGGCACCCCATCCTGTGTGCCAGGCTGGCAGCTATATCCTGCCCACACAGTTCCCCTGTCCCCACTACAGGGGAATCTATGCAAAGATAGGTGGGGCGTGTGGCTCAACACAGGCCACAAGGTTGGCCAGCTCGACCTGTATCCAGTTGGGAGCATGTCTGGTCCTTCCCTGCACCATGTTTGCATTAGCCAGATCACGGTGAAAATGGCTGGCGGACGACTACGTGTCCACACCATGCACCCGCCTTCGAGGTGCTGGAGCCAATGCGTATCCGCCCATTGCACAGTGTCTGAGATGCATGGAATGGGCATGGCTATGCAGGGTCACAGGTTCAGAGGTCTGACCCAGGGGTCAGGGGTCACCAGACATTGCGCACATGAGCTATAGGGTATGGCACCCCATGCCGGCCATGCATAGCTGGCCATGTACAACATGCACAATGCCACTGCAGCGACTGTCCATGCATGGTGAGCAACTGACACCATGATACCATGACACGCATGCACACTGTGGGCCTGCACACTGCACATGCGTGAGCATTGCACCATCACAACTTGCTCCTGCACAATCCCATTGCACATGGTGTAATATCACGATATTCAGACACCACATGCAATTGAGCTCATCAGCCAATGCATGGTGCAGTGGGTGCATTAGCATGTCGTTACTGTTGCGCCTAACCTCATTTGCATGTGTCGTGCCTTATAAGTGCCACAGAACAGCACAGGCCATGGACCGGTATTGCAACCTTGATAGGTAAGTTGTGCATGCCGCTGTAGCTCACTGGAGCCAACAGCACTGCATGGTGGGATGGACTGGGGAGATGATTAAAGTGTCACACTGTGCTGTCCATGTCCACAGGCAGCAACATGCCGGCACATGAGGAGTGTGAGGAGAGGGGCCTGCTTGGAAGCACAGACCCAGCTTCACAAAGGCCATGACTGATGCTCTGTTTGAGGCCTACATGGACAGAGATCCCTCTTAAGTGGTGCCATGGGCACACCGCAGCCAGGGCTGGTGCATGGGAGCAGGTGACAACCTCACGTGAACAATCATGGCAGCCACCAGCGGTCGGTGCAGGAGTGCCAAAAGAAGGTGGGAATGGATAAGCAACAGATTAAGGAGAAGGTGGCAGCCATCCAGGCGTCCCGTGTGCCACACGGAGGAGGGCCTGCAGATACACCCACACTGGCGCTGGAAGAGAGAGATGGTGGCAGCCACCATGCATCACACCACAGTGGAGGGTGTGCCTGGAGGAGGATTCCAGACAGGTGGCAGCCTGTCACTTCATGGTATGTATGTCAGACATGCACTGCTGGTGGCACAGAGGGTGCGGACATGGGTATGCTGGTGTGCATGTGGCTCAGCATGCATGCCATGTGCGTGTGTGTGTACCCACGCCATGCCATGCTGCAGGACACATGCAGCAGCAGTGTACAGGAGGGAACATGTGGGTATTGCAGCACTGACATGCCATTTGTCTCTTACAGCACCAGCACGCCTCCATGCAGAAGATGGGGAGCTGGCAGCATCAGCAACAGTGGACTCTGGTAAAGCCACGGAGGACCAGCTGTCCACATCCACCAGCATCCGGGGCCCAAGAGGCTGCAGCTCAGCACCACGGTGTAGGCGGTGTCCTGAACCTGGGGTCAGATGAGGCCCTGGATGTGATCCTGCAGGATGCCAGCCTTGGGGTCCTGTGTGTGGAGACACAGATCGAGTGGGGTCTGATTCAGATGATGACATCACATTGATCCTGGACAGCATGGGTGGTGTTGTGGGTGAGTTGCTCCTGCTGGCATCTAACACATGCACCACCCAGTGCTTTGCCAGTGGAGTAGCAGCTTCCTGCCACCACTGCGGGTGCAGCATTGTGCGCTGTCACAGCTGTGCCCAACAGTGGTGGTGGTGTGGCCGTGCAGTGCAGGATCCACAACAGGATCGGCATCCACCCAGGAGCTCCAGGATGCGGACTGTCTGGCTGAGCACACCGGCTGCTGCGGGTGTCTGTGCAGCAACAGGTGCTGCTTGCTGCTGGGGTGCATGCACTGTGTGTGGAGCTGCACCCGCTGGCTGATCAGCAGGAAAGGGCACTGCACAGATCCTGGCAGTGATGCAATGCATGCAGGAGGCCACAACTGCATCCTTGGATCGCATTGCCAGTGTGATCACAGATGGCTTTGCATTGCTGGCTGCCACAGGGCATGGCCGTGCACAGGTGATGCCCTGCAGTGCATTATCCACACCACAGACCCAGCGTCGGGTGACCCCAACACAGTCGATGCCATGCTCTGATGTCGGCATCCCAGGCACTCCTGGGGCTGGCATGTTTGGGCACCTGCTCACCCCCATGAGGACACAGTTGTGGTCCTGTGGTTCCACACCTGGGGCTGCTGGACACCCCTGGCTGATGCACAGCTTGTTGCTGCAATCATCCCCAGCGGGATGTCCCCGTGGCCATGGTGGCTATGGTTCCATGCATGGCCACTGATCCGTGGGCCACCCCTGACCACAGTCTGCAGCATCTGCCCTGTGTGCAGATGGGTGGTGTGTGTCCACCACTGGTGTTGCACCTGTGTGTCGTGCCACACGCTGCCTGTGTGTGTACTTGCCTGGCCGCTAGCTATGTGGTGTGGGTGTGATGAGGGCAGACTAGCTCCAGTTGCACCTGTGCACCTGTACAATGAGTCTGATCCATGCCACATACCAGTGCCTGGGTGTGTGTGTGTGTGTGTGTGTGTGTGTGTGTGCGCATGCGATGCGTGTGTTACTGTGTGTGGTCATGTGCCACTGACTATCCTAGCCCTGCATCATGCTTCTGTGTGCATGCCTAGTGCCATGCATGCCCCTGCATGTGTGCTGTACCTGGATGAGTGGCCCAGCCTGTAATGCACCACCTACCTGTGTGCACCATAGTGCTCCTGTGTGATGGTGTCCCAGTGGTGTCATGCCTACTGGAGCAGCCCGGGGTCCCTCCACCCTGGGGGTGGCTGTCCACCACCCTCCAGCCCATTGACTCCATCGTCCCCACTTCTGTTGCCCTTATCAGCCCCTCAACAACTATCCCACGGTCAATGGCCATGTTGCGCAGTATGCAGCAGGCCAGGAATAGGCCCACAGGCTTTTTGAGGGCTGTACTGTAGGGTACCGCCTGTCCTTTCTAGGCAACAGATCCATGCCTTCAGCATGCCAAAGACCCACTCGATGCTGCACATGCTGGCGGGTGACTTGTGGTACCAGTCCTCTGCTGGTGGCGGGCACCGTACGGGGTGAGCAGCCAGGGCCTCAGTGGGTATGCACTGTCACCTGTGTGGAGATGGACATGGTTAGCCCTCTGCTATTCTGTGCTTCTCCCTTGCCTGTCCCTGGTGCCCATGTCACCATGCACTCCTTGCCCACCCTGTCCCCAGGTCTGCTCTTCCCATTGCCCTTGCCATGCCATACTCACCCACTAGGTGGCCCGTGGGGATGTCCACATGTTCAAATCTGTGGCACAGAGCTGTGCCAGATGAACGATCATGTGAACTCCCAGGGTGTATGGCACAGACTTTGGTGATCCACCCCATGGCATCACACACCACCTGGCAGTTGGCACTCAGGCTCCCCTTCCTGTTGATGTATGCGACACCCTCAGGGCCAAGTGGTATGTGGATGCCCACGTGGGTGCAGTCAATGGCCCCAATCATGCCAGGCAGTGTGCCACCCTGTGGAAGTCCTGCATGGTTGCTGTACGCTCAGCCTGTGTGCTGGGGAAATGGATATATTCTGAAGCATGTGGCAGCAGTGTATTGAGGAACTGCATGAGGAGATGGGACATGGCCAACTGGGTTATGGCTGTGGTGTCACCTGTTGGTCTTTGGAAGGTGCATGTGGTGAGCAAGCACATGACGGCAGTCACTTTCATCTCCATGGACATGGTGTGGCTCCATCTGGTGGGTCCCAGCATCTCCACATTGCACAGCTCACACAGCTACCTCAGAATGACCCTGTTCAGGTGGTACCAGCCCACGATCCCTGTGTCGCTGTAATTCCTGGGCTACATCACTGTTCCTCCTGCCCTCTCACACCCTCATTACTGCCTCCATCATGGAAGGTGCACTGTCCATGGCCCTTGCTGTCCTCTGTCTCCCTGGGTGGTTGGCTGCTGGCTGTGGCACCCTGGCACACAGTGTGTGTGTGTGTGTGTGTGTGTATGTGTGTGTCTCTCTGCTCTCTATCACTGCCCCTCTCTCCCAGGCCACCTCTCTGTCCCTGTCCCTCTGTGTGTGGCCTTTGTCTGTCTGTCTATCGCTCTCTGTCTCTCCTCTCTCTCTCTCACCCCTGGCACAAGTGCTGTCTGCATGTTTGTGCCCTGTATTTATAGGAAAAGTCAGATCGAGCAACTTCGATTTGCTCCACACTTACACCATGGATTCACAGTTGAATATGCCACTGCACTGGTTATTCATTGAACGCCCCTACTCTTGCGCCTGCATTCATATAGTAGCGCATTGGTGCAATGGAGTTTGTGCTGTGCACTGGCTCCTGCTGAATATGGCTCCTTGGCGCAATGCCGCACTTGTGCTACGCGAACTCAGTTGTGCCATGCGCGAACTGCTCTGAATATCTGGTCACAGTATATAAGGAAAGCCTGCCCTACTTCTCAAAAAACAAGCACTGTAGTTACTGCTTCATTTAGGCAAATGGAGGAATTTGTACCTTTTCTCACAGCTATTGCTTCAGTCACAGTATCAGCAAAAAGTTTTCTGATAGTCTGCTTCAGCACAGATTTTAAGTGCTCATGTTCACATATACATAGCTAGAGGATTTTGAAACCAAACCAGGCAAGTGGTTAGCAGAGACACATTGGACCCCTCCTCACCTCACACTGTACTGTTGTGGCCAAATCCAAGTATGCATACCAAATTGGTACTGGGTGGCTACTTATGCAAAGGAAGGGATATTATGCAATAGGTAGGAAGGGGAGGAGGGCAGGGCTAAAGTCTTATGGGTACAGCTCCAGAACTCAAAAGGCAGGAAGGTTAGATTGGAGGGAATTGTACAGGCCACCCTCTCAAAATAAGACAATTAAACAGTGAGTTGGGGGCAAATAAAGAGATTTAGTGGTAAGGGCAATACTGCGATAGTATGAATTTCAATCTGCCAGCGGTAGACGGAGCACCCCAGCTACCAAGCGAGTGTGAGGGAGCAGGTCCTCCTGGAGGCCTTCCAGGATGGCTGGCCTGATGCAGAGGGTATTGAGTCAACTAGGGAGGGAAACATACTGGACCTTGTGTTGTCAGATGGGGAGCATGTCCAGAATGTAAGGGTGGAAGACCCCTGGCAGGAAGTGACCACCGACAGTGTGGTTCTTCCTCAGTTTAGTTAAGGAGGCAGCCATAATCAAGACAAAGGTAGTGGACTTCAAAAGAGCAGGCTTTGGCAGGATGGGAGGCATACTGTAAGGGTACCTCACCATCATCAACCCAGACATGGATGCTGACCAAAATGGGCCATCATCCAGCTGGGTCTGGCAGAGACCACTAACTCATGTACAAAGATCCAAGGTAAGAAGACCAGGTCCAAAAACCTGAGCTGGTTGAGCAGTGAGGTAGTAGAGAGGGTGAGGAAGAAAAGAGCTGCCTTCAAAAGCTATAAGGGATCCAGAAGAGAGGAGGACAGGGAGGAGAATGTGAGGAATCCAGATAGGTGAGTAGGGTAGTCAGGGCAGACAAGGCTTCAAGGGAGCTAAGGTTGGCACAGGGATCAGAGAAGGGAAAATGATTTCTTCAGGTACATAAGGGAGAAAAGAAGCTGTAAAGATCAGATTGTCAGGATCAAGAAAGATGGAGGCTGGGCAGAAAAGGAGGAGCAGGAAGAAGTACTCAATGAGTACTTCTGTTCAGTGTTTACCAGGGAGAGGGATGGGCCTATGCCCCAGGGAAATATGGAGTGGGTACAGGGAGCAGGGGTAACAGAGGGAAGATATCAGTGAGCAGGCTGTTTGAGGGTCTTAGGTCCCTGCAGGTGGATAAGGCACCAGGGCCAGACAGCGTGCATCCAAGGGTCCTGAAGAAGTTAGTGGAGGTCCTGGTGGGACATCTGGCAGATTTGTTGAACACCTCTCTGGGGAATGGGTGCATGCCCCAGGACTGAAGGATGGCACATGTGGTGCCCCTCCACAAGAGAGGGCCCAAGGATGAACCTGATAACTACAGACTGGTCAACCTTATCTCAATCATTGGGAAGCTAATGGAGACTATCCTTAAAGAAAGGTTGGTTATCTTTCTGGAGGAGAATGGTCTCCAAGATGATAGGCAACATGGTGTTTTCTCAGGGAGATCCTGTCAGACAAACCTGGTTGACTTTTTGACTGGGTGACAAGGGCACTCAGTAGGGCCATGTGGTGGATGTTCTGTGCCACATGGAAGGTTGCATAGTAATCTGGGAAAACTGGGAGCAGGGAGAAACTGGTTGGTCGGGGTAGGAGCTGGCTGCAGGACAGACAGCAAAGGGTAGTTGAAGGGGAGAACTTTCGACTCCCAGATCTGTAACAGTGGGTCTCATAAGGTTCAGTACTAGAACCAGTGCTATTTAACATCTTCATTGCTGACATATTGGATGGAATTAGGAGTAATGTCAGCCTTTTGCAGACAACACAAAGATCGGGGTGGAAGTGGATAGTGTGGAAAGGGGCAGCTACCCAAGAGGTTTTGGCAAGACTTGAGTGCTGGTCAGACACATAGCAGATGAGATTAAATGCTAAGAAGTGCAAAGTCCTGCACTTGGTAGCCAGGAACTATGGGAACTGCTACTGACTGGGGGTGCAGTTTTCCACTTCATGGAGGAGAAAGATCTGTCAAAAGTGACATGAATCAGTCAGCACAGTGTAGGAAGGTGGCAGCCAAGGCTAATAGGATGTTGGGGTGCATTGCCAGGGAATCACCTTTAGGAGAGGAAGTTATTCTGATGCTGTACAGGTCGCTGGTGAGATCTCACTTGGAGTACTGTGTGCAACTCTGGTTCCCCTTACTTAAGAAGGATGTCAGACTACTGGAGGGGTTGAGTGCATGGTGACAAATATGATCCTTGGACTGAGGGACAACCATATGAGGAAAGACTGGGGGAGCTCAACGTGTATTTCCTGGAGGATAGAAGGAAGAGAGTGGATATGACAGAGACCTTCAAATACTTAAAGGGCATGAATAGGGTTAGTACTGAGGGCATGTTTAGATTAAAGTGGGTAGAACACAGTCTGAAACTGGAGGGACTACTTAACAGAAAAGGTGGTAGCGAGTGGAATGCACTACGAGGAGGTGACATCACAGAAATCTGTGGGTGATTTTAAGAGGGTGGAAAAGTGTCAAGGTAAGGTCAAAACTGAAGGAAGCTGAGGAGGGGAGCCAGCAGAACTGGGTGATAAATCAGATGAATGGGCAAGGGTGGTGTGACAGGATTAAATAAGGCCTTGCCCATTTGTTATGCAGAAAGAGTTTAAGCCCAATTGTCTATTCTATCCTCTCCTTTTCTGTCTCTTGTATGTCTGGTTGAGCAACCAAATTTTCTTATGAGACCTAAGAGCTGATCACTCTGATGGTTTCACAGTTCTCTGCCTTCCCTTGCTATTTCTGTCTTTTCTTCCCCTTGCATACCTGTGGGTATAAAAATATATGTGAATCTTTATGTGGCAATATCACTGATATGGGGACCCCTGTTTAAAAATGTATATACCGAATATCTTAGATTAATATTTGCCCCCAATACAAGCCGTCCTTGATCTTAAGCCACACTGAAAACAAAATATTGTAAAAAGACACCCTTGTTTAATAACCATGGCTTACATTAAGTACATTTTTACACTTGTTTGTTTTTTCACGCAGTGCCTTATGGTAAACAATATTCTCACCACAATGCAATATAAAGTTAATGCTTACCTCTACAATGGTTAGACGACATCCATAATACTAAAATCCCACAGTAAACCATAAAAGACAACAAAAACAAAACAAAACAAATGTAAACATTTAATCAGCCACACTGCACACTGTTTGGAGTTCTGCTTGTTGGTCCCATATCTGAAGTCCCCGAAATTACGAAAGTGAGAAAGATTAGAGACTCGAGCTTTGGACAGAATTTATTCTTTTACTCAACACTTTACAACAAAAATAAGGTATGAGTAACTAAAATAAAACTGTTAAAACAAAGTAGACTCTGCTACAAAAATTCATTCAAGCTCCATGCATTCTTTGTCTCAGCTAAAGGCTGACAGCAGCAGCTCGTACATCTCAGCTCTTCTCTTTTCTCTTTTAACCAGGAATGTGAAACAAGTTTGAATGCTAATCAGTGGCAACCAGCTGTCAGCTGTTAGGCTGATAGGCTGTTATGACATGGGGTCATAATACTGCAAGACAGAATGCCACAACAATATCTGACGCTTTCAATACAGCGTGATATATTACCAGCAGCATTCCTCTATATTTTGCTGGAGGCTCCACCCTTACCCACCCTTATGGAAGATGTGCCCCAACCCCCCAACTAAAATAATCAACTACAGGGGGGTGTACACTTAAATTGCACAAAGTGTGAAAAAAGAACATTTCCATGCATCTGGGACTGGGATTCGATACTCGGTCCTCAGACACACCACCTCCATTGCTGCCTGTGGCTCATTCTGTTGAGCCATGGCAGCTGCTCAATGGACCATCTTCCCAACAGAGAACATATCCTCTGCCAGAGAACAGTGACAGGGTGCACAACCACACGTAGACCATTTAACTATTTTGCACCCTGTCTCTATTCCCACCGTGCTGTCTGTGTTGCATGGTTTTAACATACACCATCTTACATACGGCAGAGTGATCTGGTAGAGGCTGATAAAGACAGGACCTGAAAATTTGCATAGCTAGTAAAAGCCACCCTCGAAAAAAAAAAACTGCACTACCAACCATATGTTTATAATTATAAGCTGCTGCTTTTTTGTTTTGTATTATCTTTTTCCCCACATGCTACCACTCTCAGCCACTCCTTCAGGCTGTGCCAAGGCACCTCCAATCCATCCTGTTCCCATGCCCCAGCCCTCATATTTGCAGTCATCCCAGGGTGACCTGGAAGTGACCATTCACCAAGCGGGCCCCCTCCTCTGAGGGAGAGGTGCCAGTGGGGCAGGCAAGTGCACTACTTAGCCCTGGGGTACTGCTGAGTGATGGATGGTTCCCAGGACATTTATGGCATTGGACTGTCAGGCAGCCATCATCTGGTCAAGCATGGGCCAGTTTCTATTTTTCTGGTAATGTTCCCTCTCTTGTGCACGTCTCGTTCTCCCGGTCTCCACCGGAGGTCACTGCAGAGTGACGCACTGCACAGCTCCACCCCAGGAGAGGAGAGCAGTCCTCCAGATGCTCAATCCTCTCTCCCCTGCTGACCCCCAGCACCCCAAGTCCATTCCCAAACCCTGGTCACCGGCATGGGTCAAGGTAAGGTACCAGTGCCTCAGCCCTCTATGCCACCGGCTGGCATAAGCTGTGGCTTTAATTCAAAGATATATGGTAGTTATACTGTTGAAATAATTGCAAAAGCTATTTGGAACTTAAGGGGTTAACCTGAAATGCAGTTTTTAAGTCCTTTGCAGAGCTGTCTACAAGAGGTCAGTTCTGGGACATCATATACTGTTTTGCTGCACCTGCAAAGAATGAAACTGAGAAGAACACTTTGTAAACTTACAAGAACATTCTGTGAGAAGCAGGCTCTCTTAACAAGTTCCCAGATAAAGACTTATAAAAGAGCAGCAATGCTTTTGCTAGAGAGACAAAGAGAGTGAGGAGATTGAGAGACTGAAACTTCTAATTAAGAGATACTCTCAGAAGGAGGACTTAGTTTCTCTTTGTTTGTACTGCCTTTGTAAATAGTTATACTGAATAATTTTTATTTTTTATTTTGCTGTTATTGAAAAAATAAAATGCTATTTGTGAATTTTTGAAAGTGCTCCTGGTTGTCCTATGCTTCTTGACCTGTGCCTCAATGACAGGTGGGGGGGGCTGCAGTAGATTAGACTGGGAGCTGTGCACTAGAGCAGACTCAATTGAATGTATGGCCTGTATCTTCTGCCATTTTGTATATTCATATGTAAATTGTTAACATGTTTGAGTATCTTGAGAATTTAATTAGTTTACACAATTTAAATTCCAAGCCTGCCAGGTATGCTTTTCTTCTGCTGCAGCACTTTGAATTTTGGTGCCTCTTCTACAGTGGTGCCACCATTGGACTGCTCTCTGCGGCTCCTCTGGACTGCCTCACAGTGCAAATTTTATGGCTTCTGTACTGTATCTTATTTTTCTTAATGTCTCTCTAACTGTTTAAATAGGGTACCGCATCCTTTATTTAATCTGTTAAACTGTACTGACACAAAAATCACTACATTTAATCTGCTCTCCCTCCTGTTTGTTTAAACTGGGACTGCATCCTTTTATTAAATCTGTTAAACAGTTTGTACTGATAAAGAATCTCTACATTTAATCTTTAAACTGTTTAAACTTGGAATGCAGAGTAATGTTGTGAACTGAGTTTGCTACTTATTCAATTGTAGTACTTGATTTACTCTGCCTATCTGGTTTTTGTTTTTGCAGATTTTCTACACCTTCTACCTGCACCCTGCTCCCACGTTCTTCATAATTCTACCTCCAATCTATTTTCTGCTCTTTCCCAGGGCCTCAGCTCACATCTGTGGATCCCCCACCCTCTGTGGCTACTCTGCTCTAAACCCTCCCAAAATTACTCCCTGCTCCTCACACTCTCTTGCTTCCTGCTGATTTCCTTTGTTCTGCTGCCTGACCCTCCCTGCTGTCTCCACCTCCCTCCAACTTAGACTTAGTTCATTAATTAATTTCTCCTTTTTCTCTTCTCAGACCCCTTGGCCCTGAATGGGTGCTCACCTGCCATCGACATGGCTCACTCACAAGCCACTGCCTGCCTGCTTCCTGTCATGCCCAAGCCTGCCAGGTAAGCTTTTCCTCTGCTGCTGCAGCTTTGAATTTTGGCACCACCATTGAATTGCTCTCTGAGACTCCTTGGACTGCCTCACAGCGCAAATTTTCTCCCACATGCCCACCTTTGCCCCGGCACTCTTTTAAATGTGCTTTTTCCCCACTCCACCACTCAGCCCCTCAACTACTTAAAACTACAGACCTCCTCCTGCAACTCTTAAATGGCACTCTCTACTTTTCTGTTCCATCATTACAGTATTCCCAACATCTTTCCTTATACAGTTGCACACCACCCCCTCTCTTCTCCCACTTTCTCTCTGTCCACCCACCTGGCCTCCTCTCTCTCTTATTAGCTATATGATCCATGCAGACTCTCTGCAAAAATTAGTAAGTTACTTGTCTCTACCCTAAAATATAGAATATTTTTCTCACATCTCTTGGAACTACAGCCCCTCACAATGTCACTCCTCTTAGCCTTGATGCTGCCTTTTCTTTTCCCACCCTCCCAGTACTTTATACTTTTCCCTCCCAGTACTTTATACTTTTGCCCCTTACATGACTGCTCTCTCCTCTCCCTCCAGCTCTGTTCCCCATCGCCCTTTTCCCTTGCCCCATGCTACACAGACAGCCACTTTCTTTTCTCCTTAAACCCCTTCCTCAACTTTGCCTGCTTCATGAGTTTCCCCATTACAGCAACCTACTCACCTTTACCCTACAACTTTCCAGGTTCCACTCCAAACTGTCCTTTCTGGCTTCATACAGACACTGGGGGTCCCTATTTCTACTGCTTCTCATATCCATCTCCATCTATCCTAACCTCAGTCCTCCCCTCTTGTGTGTTCTGAGCAACGGCATTCCTCCCCCAGCCACTCCATGCAGCTTAGGAAAGTTCATCTCAATGTCCAAAGTCTGCTTGCAAAAAACCTTAGTCGAGGTCCTGGGTGTTGGCAATTCCTTCGACACTTTTGCCTCTCTCTGAAACATGGCTGACTGACAAGATCCCCACAAATGAAATCAGCCTTGAAGGGTACACCATCTTTAGAAAGGACTGGCTTAGTAAGCGAGGTGGGGCTGCCTCCTCTGGGTTTCTGATCACCTCACAGCCACTGAATTCAACACACCACACATTACCTCCTCCCTTGAGTTTCTCTCTATCAACCTCCTCCTAGGCAAAACAAAGTAATCACTGTCAGCATAGTCTATTTTTCCCGACTCATCTTCTCATGAGCTAGATATCTTTCTCAGCATCAGGACCTCTCTCCCTCATGGGAAAGAATCAATTATCCTTGGTGACTTAAATATTAATGGCTGTCCACTCATAGTGATGTTACCAAGGAATATATCCTTCCATAAGGAGTATAATACCACTCATTGTGGGTCCAAAATTACTGATGACTTTTTAAATTCTTTCACAAAAATCAATGTACACCAGCAGTTTATTTTGATTTATCTAAAGCTTTTGACTCAGTTCATCACTATATATGACTGAAAACACTTAAGAAAATTGGGTTAGGTTTTTCAGCATTACGGTGGTTCCAGTCATGTTTATCATCATGTTTGCATTATGTAAAGGCAAGTAACCTCAGTTCCAGCATGATTGCTTCAGTACAGGGTGTCCCACAGGTCTCAGTCCATGGACCCCTATTATCTTTATTATATGTTAATGATTTATCATTACATTGTTCATCTTTATCAAAAATATATTTATATGCAGACAATACTACCCTATTTACTAGTCATAATGATTTGGACACAGCAATAAGTACTGTAATGTTCAACAAGTTTTCATAAAATACATTTTTTCTGCTGGAATGGAAATTGCTTATAAACATTAAAAAACACAATGGATGATTTTTTTTAAATCTGATTTTTCTAAATATAAACTTTATTCTATAAAAGGGACTGAAGTTTTTCAAACACTTACTTATAGGTATTTGGGATTGGTATTGGATGCCCAACTGTCATACAAACAGCATATAGAGTTTATCTCAAACAGATTGAAATGGTTATTAGGTTTTTTTAAGAACAAATCTCTGTTTGATTTTTGTTAAGAAAATTGTTGGTTAATTCACTGTTTCTATCAGTTGTAGATTATGGGATTGTAGCTATAAAAATGCTATTAGATCAATATTGGGTAATCTTGATACACTGTATCATTCAGCTCTTAGATTTGTAACTGTTCTCCATGATCAGCTCACCACTGTGTCTTATGTACTGCTGTGGTGTGGGACTCTTTGAATGATAGGAGATTACGGCATTGGTATTTATTTACTTACAACTTTGCTATTGATAAACTGCCTAAATTTCTTCTGAATAAGTTAAAATTAGTACAGGATAGTAGGTATAGTTTAAGATCCAGAACTTTTGTAACTTTCAGGATACCTAGAAAACTGTTGAAAGCTGGGGATTATACCCTATCAGTTTCAATTGCTCAGACATGGGAAATACTGAAAAGCAAACTCAGGTTTGAAGCATTGAGTATCTATTTCATGCTTTAAGACTTTAAGACATATTTTAACAATTCTTGTGAATGTTATGGTTAGCTCCCAGTTTTTTATAGACTGATGTATTGTCCTCTCTGAACTATGTGCAATATATGTGTATGTGTATTTAATGTATTGTATTGTATGTCTTATGTATATTTTTATTTTTGTATAGCAATTGTAAAGAGAGTTTCTCTCAATTTGCTTACCAATAAATTTGATGATGATTATCCTCAGCCTCAGCCTCAATCAGCTCATCACCGTGCCCACCAGAACCAACTATAGGACAGAGACCCAATCCCTCATTGATTTGATTATTGTCTTGAACCCTTCCCATTTCACATTCTCCAGGATTCTAGCCAACTCTATCAGTGATCACTGTGCTATTTACTGCCACTGGTTAGCCAAAGCCCCTCACCACCTGCACAAATTCATCCTCACCATGCAACTAAAAACTGAATTCCTTTGAGTTTGCTAACGTTGCCCTTGCCCAAGATTGGTCCTTCATGGACTCCATTTCAGACATTAATGAAGGCCTAGAAATGCTTAGCAGCAAGTTTCTCACCCTATGTGATCTTTTCATCTCCCTCAAAAATCAGGACTAAAGGCACAAGTTAAGAATGGGTCTCCTCTGACATTTGCAAGCTTATGGGGACAGAGACCATGCCTGGTCCTTATGCAGGAAATACAAGCTTCCCACCTTCTCCAAAATTACAAAACCTCCATAATAAATGCAAATCCACTATTAGATCTGCTAAAATCTCCTTCCTCATGGAGAATCAACACTCTCCCTTCAGAAACCTGAGGCAAGCTTGGAAAATCCTCAACAACCCCATCTGCAAGGGTCAATCCCACAAGCAAACTGTCTTTCCTCCAATGGCCTGACCATCACCAATTCTCCTGAAATAGCATCATGTTTTAACCAATATTTCAGAGACCTTGACAAATATAAGCCCAACCCTTCCCCATCCACTGCACTCCCTCACCCGTCAGGCTCCACCCCAGATCTTTTGTGGAGGGTATCTCTTCCCCTCCGAGATAATTAAACTTATAAACCAATGACCCAAGACCCTCAGTGGGCCTTGATAACATTGACTACAGGGGTTCTAAAACTAGTATGTGATTCCTTGGCTGCTCCCCTACCAATATCCTTAACTACTCCCGTTGCACTGGTTCCTACCCAGATAAATGGAAATGTGCAATTATTAAGCCCCTTCATAAATCTGGGCCCAAAGACCAAGTTTTCAACTACTGCCCCATCTCCTCCTTGCCTCCCTTTCCAAAATCTTAGAAAAATTGCCCACAAGCAAACAACAGATTTTCTCCTCAACATAACCTCCTATCCCAAGCGCAACATGTTTTAAGTGCTGTCATAAGATGGAGACTGCCCTCATAAAAGTTCACTCACTTCATAAATAGAGCCATCCATGAAGGCCATTACACTGGATCAGTTTTGTGGACCTCACAAAAGCATTCAATCTTGTAGACCATGATGTTCTCCTCCGGACCCTAGCCAGTCTCCACTTCTCCCTGAAGTTACCCACTGGTTCATAAATATCTCATGCTCATATCACACCAAATCATAATTGGTGGGGTCTTCTCTGAATCTTGCCCCATTATGTTTAGTGTTCTCCAAGGTCCTCTTCTTTTTCTCTTGTTGTGAACTCTCTCCTGAAATCTGCACAAACACTGAGCTCATTCTCTATGCAGAGGATGCTGCCCTTTTCTGTACAGACAAAGATCCCTCTGCTCTCCTAAACAAGCTCCAAGTCAACTTCTTGTAGCTCCACTCCTGGTTCACATCAAAGGTCTCGCACTCAACTTCAAAAAAAAAAGGTTGTGATTTTCTCCAGCCCTCAAGACCACTTGATCTCGACTTCTCCTTTCATGACAACTTAGTAACCCTATAGAGAGAGTTAACAAATTTAGGTACCTCAGTCTTCTCCTCGACTCCCAACTCAACTTCAATGCTCACATCAGTCTCACCATGAAGAAAGCTCACTAAAGGCTTGGCATGCTCCACAGGATGAAGCAGTTCCTTAACAAAGATTCCCAGTCCTTCTTGCTACCAGTTTCTTTCTCCTTTGTTTGACTATGGTGCCCTTGTCTACTTCCCCCACCTCTCTTTGAAAAATGTCACTAGGCTGCATAACTCCTACCACAGCATGATCCGTTTTGCCTCTGACCTTTCCAAACTGACACACCATTGTGACCTCTACAGAATCTCAGGCTGGTCCTCCCTTGAGAACTGACTCAACTGCAAAATTAGGACCTTCCTCTGCAAACTCTCCTGTGATCTCCTCCCTGACTGCATCAGCTCCTCTTCCAAACAAGAGCTCACCCTGTGACCACAAAATGGTCCTCCTACCTCTTCTTCCTGTCCCATTCTACTGCCTCACATGGCCAAAATACCTTTCCTGGGCCCCCAAACTCTTCAACTCTCTTCCCCTGATCTCAAACTCTGTCCCTCCACCTCCTCCTTCAAACACAACATAAGGATGCACTTTCCCTCTCCTCCTCTTGCAGCTGTTCCTGGGCCTGATTTTTTGTCCTCTTTCACCTTGCTATCCCTCATGCTTCTCCTCCATCTTAACACTCCCCTTCTCTTGCTTTTGGATTTCTTGACATACAAAACCAATCTATTAAAAAAAAACTTGCACTTGTCCTTCTGAATAGCATTGTTCCCATAGCACTTACCTGTATATTTCACAGATTTTATGTTATTAAAATGTTATTTTGTTCACTTTTGCTATGTGTACCTTCTGTTGAATTCTTATTACTTCTCCTTGTACACTGTAACCTATTGTATCTTTTTTTCCTTTTAAACTGGATGCTTGTGAAAATGGGCAGTTCTTGCTCACATACCTTTCCAGTATAACAAATAAAATGAAATTAAATTAAATGAAATGAAATTTCAAAGAATTAAATTGCAACAAATTGTGAATTTTGTGAGGAGAATAGTGAAAATTGCAGATATTTTTCTAAAATTGCTGGTGTAATTTTCCAGTGCTCCTGACAATCAGTTTATTAATCAGAACTCATTGATTGGTCCTGTGTGTGTGCATATCACCGCATTTTGGCATACACTTTGACCATCATCTATTTTGTAGAATTGATGAAAACAAAATACACTTGCATCCTTGAGTCATAAGATGGTTTATTAGAAAACATAATGTCTAGTTACTTAGCCTAATTTTAATCAAAAATGTATCACAGCTTTAGGGTCAACTGTTAATATTTTTCTGCTTGCCTTTGCTGTAGCATTTATTACATTTCTGTCCTTGACAAGAAAATCATAGCTTCTCAACAGGTGGGCAAGTTTAGATTCATTTGTACTATTGAGGGCTAGACCCCACATCATCCCAGATTTTTGGAATGCAGTTTGCCAAAGTCAGATGTGTGATCCAAACAACCTAAACTGTATTCCTATAATATTACAGTGAATCAACAATTATTTTAAACTCCACTTTGATAATTATGTGGCTTCAGGGTAGAATTACTAACTCTGCATCTCCTTTCAGACATATTGATTTGCTATTGCATTGCATAGCGTTAATTATTTAAAGGTAAAATACAAATGTGTATTAATCAAAGTACATTCTTGACATGCTTGGTACAAGCTTATAGTAAATCAAAATGGCATTATAAGTATACAATCATAAGCAATATCCATAATCTAAAGATGTGAAGTTTTTGAATTCTACTTCACATTTACTAGCTAGTCCATGATAAGCCTATGTCCATCATGGGAGAATTCCCAATGAGTCTTGAGTAGAGTTGTGCAAAGCTGCCAAAATTTGCTCTAAAAAATCCTTGAATTTTGGCAAATGCAAGGAGCCTGGGACTGCAGTTCACATTATAATTCACCAGGCTGCTTGGCCAAAATTTGCATGGTGAATGGTTAATTCACCAGTGAATTCCAAGATGAATTGAGTTAAAAATGGTTACTCCACCAACATTTTCTGCTGACACCCTCATCCCTCCTCACCCATTCCACTTCAAACATCATCATGCTGCTGCTTTTGTGTAAGAAAATGAAATCCTTTTCCCACAAATGCATCAAATACACTCCCCAACCCAAGTCCCACTATCTTTAATAGTTACTATCAGTCCCCAAACACTCTATTGATCCCCCTCATCTCCCCACCAGCTCCACAACATATAACCTGAAAATAAAGAACATGGTCCACTGGTGCACAGCATTTACTCTTTTAATTACCAACTCCAGTCTTACAATGGCTTTAATTAATTAATGGTGGCATTTCAACCAATCAGGTTTTACTTGAGCAAATATCATTCATTCATTCATTCATTCACATAGTCATGAGATGGTGGCCCGGCACTGAAAAGAGCAGACACTCAGCACTTGGGACCATTTTTTTAAATTTGTTGACTACTATATTTTGTTGGTGCTGGTGGGAGGAGGAGGTGTGGTAGAGACAAGAGAAGGGTTGAGTGGAGGACTAAGGTAACTATAAAAACAGTGATATTCAGGTTTTGAAAGGTGGGAGAGTGTGTTTAGAGTGTGGATGTGGGACAGGATTACATTTGTTAACTTACAGGAAAGCAACATCATGATGTTCTTTGGAAGCAAGGGGTGGGACGAGGGTGCCAGCAAGGAGGTGGGTGGGAATGGGGTTAATTAATTTCCAAGTTTGTGGGTAGGAAAGGGTAGTTTCACAGCACAGAAGGTGGAGGGAGTTTGTTCTAAGTCTTTAAAAATTGTCAGCACAGCTGGCAGTCCAGCTATGGAATTTGCTATTTTTTTGCAAAGTGAATATCAGCGATTTGCATCAGCTTCACCAGTAAATTAAAATTGCAACATGTCTAGTCTCAACATAGTGTGCATGTGCCCTTCAAGCTTTGAGACTCTCCTCACCAAATAAATCTGGAAAATTGTCAGTCCCATAATAGCTACCAGGGACAATTCTATGGCCAGGTATTGCACATGGTCTACATGAAGTACCTGAAGATCTTGACCACCAGGTTATGGTCTATGATTCATCGCCTTGGGAACTGATGGTCATCTGTATAGTGTGGACCAGTTTATAGTTCAAGAGGTAGGGCAGGTCCTTTCCAATGGGAATGTCATAGCCTTTAAAAGCATCTACCATATCAGCTACTGCTTGGTAGAGACTATGATCCAGATGGTACAAGGCCACACCACCAATATGTATTATTTTATCTGGTGGGACCTGGATCAGGAAATGTTGCTTGGGAGTGCCATATCCTTTACTGTACCATGTTTACAGTAAGACACAGTCATCTCAATAAGTGGGGTACTAACCAATCAATGGGCATCAACAATGACAGCTCTTGTTTCCTGAGAATCTGCAGATTTATTTTATTTTATTTATTTATTCATTGGTAACGGGTAAGGCCAACTAGGTCCAAGGCCTATTTTTAGGGGCAACCCACCAGTGTTGGTGAGATTAAGTGAATTGCAAGTTGAGGTAGTAGGAATCAAATCCAAGCCTCCTGGATGTACCAAACTCATTCACAGCTCATTACTCATACCTATAGGCTATATTGTCAGCCCACATTTAGACACTGAAACCTTACAAGCCTCTGTTAATGTATCTGGGACTAAGCCACAAAGGATATCAGAGGTGTCTCTCATAAGTGGCTTGCCTTGGCATACCAGGAGTATCCTTTACATTTTGACACACATCCAGGTTAGGATCAAGTAATGGCATAGGGACTGTTCTTGAAAGGTGATAAAAGGAGGTGTTTTCATCTTAGTATCAACCTCATCTTTGCAAACTCCAACATTTATCTTAGCTTGCAGATACTGTCTACTTTTACTGAATGGTAAATTTAGCAAAAGAGCAATTTCTAATTTTCCTTATTTACTGTAAGTGTATTGGAATGGCACTTCCCATGTAATAGGTGAGGTGTATTTGTATTTGTTCAACAGGATAAGGAGATGCCTTAGCCAACATTTCTTTGACTAACTCTTCTGGGACAAAATATAGAGACATTTGTCCCTTTTATTAAATCACCCACACTATAATCATCTTTCTTCAATAATTCTTGTGTTATTATCTGATTGGCATCATTTCCTCCCCTCTCTAATATGGTAAGTTTGACCAATTCAGTGAGCTGGCAGATTGTGACATAATTAGTGGTAGATTGCTTGTTTACTGACGAACAGTTTCAGCTACTGTTTTCCAAGTTACACCAGATTTTCTCATTGTACAGCAACCTGCTTCCTGTTCTCTCTGTCTCTGTTCAAGGGTGTGTGCATTAGACTGCATAATTTTTAAGGATACTGCATTTACAGTGGAGGCCACCACCAGGAATAAGGAAATTATGCCAGTAATCAGGAAAACTATACTTGATAGTAGACAGTCTTTATTTACACTTACAGAAGTTGTCTTTGTTATGATTTATTTATTTGAGTTTTGTTGACATGGTAAGCCTACTGAGACAAGTGTCCATTTTACAAACTGCAAGTACTTTTAATTCTAATAGCAAAAAGGTAATCACCAGGTTCTGGCTCACACACAGATGAAGAAGTTATAATTAATTCCAGGCAGCACACCAGTTCTTTAAAATACTAAGGAGTCTTGTAGAAGCCTCACATATGGAGTATATAATTTGGAGACGTGTATCAACCAAATGGAATAATAGGGTGGACACTTTTGACAACAGATGGAGGAGATGGAACCAATACCAGTTGGAATATTATCCAGATTTTGAACAATGAGCATGGAGTCCAAATAGGGAGAGCTTTAGGCCTTATGGGTGCAGTGCACTCAGACAGATGTTTATGCCATATGTTCCTGTGGAGGTGTGGCTCTGGGCATGTTGATGTGGTTTGCACCTACTTGTGAATATGTAACTCCCCTACCCAATTATCTTATTTTAGTACAGAACTATGGCCTTATGAACTGCTGAATATGGATATGTATTAATAATGCACAATACTGTGTACATCAATGTGTTTTCTCCCTAACAGTGTATCTGTATTGCAACTTATCTTCCTTTGTATTGTACAAAAAAAAATTGCAATAAAAAAAAAAGAATGACCCAGGATTAGTTACATAAAACACAACATTCAAGCATGATTACCTATCAATGGTACACTGATTCAGCAGGGATACATTCGTAGAACAAATAGTTTTAGTTATGTACAGTGAGGAATTTTCAGGACAATATGAAAGATTTGCATCAAGTAGTTACAATACATAATGTTACAGGTCAGTATGTATCATGGTAGGCAAGTTCAGAGCATTAGGTACAAGTGCATGATGTTACATGGGGAAGATTGGTTTTGAGAAGGATTTTAAATGTCTCTAGAGAGGTAAATTGTTGCAGGGGAAAGGAAGGCTGTTCCATAGCTGGGAGGTCTTGTTAGGGAAGGACCACTGGATGGTCAGAGACCTTGTTTTGGGAATCTCAAAGATATTGCCAGAGAAGTTAAGATTTCTGGTGGGCATTTTTATTTTCACTAGTCCAGCAAGGTTAGGTAGGGATCTCATTATGATTTTGTGTGTAAGGCCTATTCTATGACATACAGGACTGGGCAGGGGCTAAGCTGTGTGGGGTGCACAAACATATGGAACCTGGTGGAGGCTATGCTGTGTATGGGGGTGTACAGAAATACAGGACCAGGCAGGGCTATGCTGTGTGTGTGTGTGTGGGGTGTACCAATATACAAAAACAGGCAGGGGCTATGTTGTGTGGGTGGGGGCGCCAACTGTCACATGGGATGAGCGGGGATTCTGTGTGTGTGTGTGCTAGGCATGTACCACTCTTGTGGCAGGGTCCCCCTGTTGTACCCAGTGCTCTTCTGTGCTCCCTGCATACAGCACTATGTACCATTGTGAATGGCGCATAGTGTGGGCATACCCGTCTTTCCCCAAACCACCCTGGCATGTTACTGCCTGGAGGGCCTGGGACTCTGGTGCACATCTGGACTATGAATGCTGCAGGATCCAGGCTGCCCCGCATTTACACACACTGTTGCCTATGCACCTTGAATAGGCATCCGTGAGGCAACTTTTCTTTTGTGTATGGGCCCCTAAACCAGTAAAGTAGTCCAGGTTTTTGGAAAGCAGCCAAGTTGTGTGGTTCACTTGAGGGCTTAGGGACAGCTCCTGGTCAATTAGGATGAATAGATACTTTTCTAACTGTGCCAGGATTCTAGAAAATCAGTCTTAGCATGACCTATATCATTGTCATACCACTACACAGTGTAAATTCAGAACTGTGTTCCAGTTTTCTTTTGACTACATCCTCTGGGTTTATTGACAAAAGATCCATTGGCTGATTAGTCATTTGTTGGTTATCACAGTGTGTGCACATTTAGTGCTCTCCTCAAAATGCCCTGCTGATTCTTTGGTTTGCTTCATGACTGCCTCCTGAAGTTGCCACACCTTAGCGCTGTATTTGTATTATATTCATTCTCTGTCAGTGCCTGACTATAGCTCTCTGCCCATACCTGTCCGTAACTTGTTGATTGCTGCTACCTTGTCTGTGTATCTGTATACTGCCTGAGTTCTCTGACTGTAATTGACTGTATGTTGCTGATTGCTATTACCCTGTCTCTAGTTGTTATTACTATTACCTTTGCAATTCACCACCTGAGGTCGCACCTGAAAATAGGCACTTGACTGTCTAGCGTGCTTACCTGGTAAAAAAAAACAAATAAATAAATAAAATCAGGAATCCAGGTGTGTCTCTTAATATGACAACAGAGATAGGGCCTGGTTCAACAAATTTCAGGAAGGCTTCTGTTCCATCTGACTGGTGATGATTAGGGCACAAACTTCAATCAACAAATACACCTAAAGGAACATGCACCAATCTTTTCTTAATTAGCAGCAAGCCACCTTGTCCTATTTACAATTATTTATCTACATGATATTTAGGTCTCTATCTGAATAAGGTTACTTCCTAAATGAAGTATTCCCTTCTGTTTGCAACAGATCCACCCAGTTTGAATGGGAACAAGAGTTGTAACTGATTGACATGCACCCACTTGAGGAGGTGGTCTTATTGCCTCTTAGTACTTCAGCTTCATGGGCCTGAGGTGAGAGCTTTTTGATAATTTTAATGGTGCCCTTTCTAACTCCATAGAATGTCATTGAACCCTTGTTCTTTTTATTGTAATTAAAGTAGAACACTCTGTCACCCACTAGGTATTCTTTTGGTGTTGCCTTCCTATCTTAATAGGTCTTATGTCCTTCTGCACTCTTTCTAAGTTCTGTTGGGCAAATAAAATAGGCTCTGTAAGTACTGTTTTAGGCCTGTAATGTATAGTTAATGTCTATTGTAGCTGACATATTTTCCTATAAGTTCTGGTACATTAGGTGCATGGGTGGTATCATTTGCCTGCCAATCATCAGTTCAAATGGTGTTAAACCTGTGGATCTATTGGTACAACTGGAAGCTTGATATTCCAGTCTCTGTCATTCTATTAAAGGTACTTCTTTAGTATAGTCACAATGGATTGATTGATGTGTTCTACCTGACTAGATGATTGGAGTGATTTGCTACATGGGGCTTCCTTTGTATGCTTAGCATGATCGTAAGTTGGTAATCACCTCTGAGGTAAAATTAGTTCCTTTAGCTGACCTCTCTAACAGATCACAACGAGGTCAAAATTGGCTATACCATATCTGCTGCTAAGGAGATGCACCTTGGGGTTCCACAGGGGTCAATCCCTGAGGCCTCTACTCTTTAGCCTTTTCATCAGCTCCACTAAATGGCTTGCCAAGCACAGTTCTCTATGTTGATGATGCAATGATCTCAGTCACTGGCAAAGACCAACAATCCATCACAACTGAACTCCAAAGCAGCTTCTATAAACTTGAATCTTGGTGTACAGAAAATAAGCTACTACTAAACTTCAAAAAACAAAAGTATGCTCTTCACTACCTCCCAAAGCAAAAGAAATACCTGTCCCTGCATATTCATAACCAAAGGTGAAATCCTAGACCAAGTATCTAACTTCAGATATCTAGGCATTACCTTTGATGACATGCTCACCTTTTAAACCACATTGACTCTGTCATCAAGACTGCAAATATAAAACTTGGTGTACTTTGTCATCACAGACATTCAATGACACTGGATGCACTCAAACCAGCCACCAGTAACTCAATACTGTCTACCATTGACTATGGGTTGCCTATATATGGGGCAGGCACAAAACTGCTCTTGCAGGATCAACACACTCTATAATAAGGCCTGTCATCTTACTTTGGGGCTACTCTAGACACACGCACCTGCTAGCTGTACACTGAAACTGGGTGGCTCCACTCCAATTTTAGAAAGGCAATACCAAACCTGCCTACTTCTAAAAAGTACTACTTGGACTGACGTCCCCACACTGGATGGACACTTTAAACTAGTCAGCCAATGAAATCTACCTGTAGTGCAGTCACTGACAAGATGGTGATTACCTTCAAAATGATGGAACTTGCCCTGAACTCCATCCTGTATCAAGGTCCAAATGATACAATGAACTACCTGCTGTCCTCACTGATACTGCCAAGATTAGTACCTTCAAGCTGGGCCCAAATCTCTCCTTGACTCTATAATGAATTGTACCTGCCTGCACTAATGTGATAGTACTTCACCCCCAGTTTTCATTTACCTACCCCCTTCTACATCTTTCTGCTATATACCACTTTTTTTCTTAATCCGCTCCCCTACCCCAATTACTTGGCGATGGCCTCACTTGTTTGAAAGTTCCACCTCTCCCACCTCAGATGATGCCACCTTTGGCTGATCCCCCAACCCCATCTTATCTAATCAGTCTATCTGTTAATATTTACTAATTTGATGTGTATACGTTCAAATTTTACTATTACTGCCTGTGTATATGCTTCAATGTTTTTCTCTCTTTTTCTCTGTAAACCTTGTATTTTTGTAATATTTGTTCAACACTGATGTGGAACCTTTGAAATTGAGTCATTGACTCAAAGGTATTAATCCCAAACTGAAATCAATAAATAAATAAATGTAGGAATGAAAGGTCAATCTCAAAAGTAAATCTCTTGCAACTTTTTCCTATCAACATGAACTTTTGGTGTTGATTATATTAAGGAACAGTGCAAGTGGTTCTAAGATTTTTCTTTTCAGTACATTTCAATAATTGCATTATCATATATTTTGGTTCTAGGCTCATTTCTGCCATCATTTTGCTTAGTATTTTTCTTCTTCTTTTTTCATACAATGGACACAGTACTATTAAATGCACTGAACCATCTTCCCTACACCACATTTACATTTTATTTTTGACCTTTCATAACCTTCAAAGTATTGATTGATTATGTTGCTTTGCTAATACTCAGATTGGAACCTAGCAATTATCTTTCTTCTGTGGATTTGATAGAATATGTAAATATGGTTCCTTTCCAAGTTTTGCTTTATTTTGAGAGAGCCACTTACATAATTTATAGCTGGTGCATGGACTCATTTCTTTTTGTATGCATGTGTCTTTTAATCTTTCTTTAATCTGCATCAATACTACTTCTTTTTGCATAAAGAGGATGTCTGCCATACAGTGTAAAGACCTGCTGGTTTTATAAATTGTTCTACCACATGTATACTTGGAGATACAGCACCCTTATTCAAATAATTGATTGCTTCCTCCATATGTTGTCTGGGGAACCTGGTTTCCTCCATGAGGTATACCTTGCACCAGTACCTAGTTGTTCTCTCCTGTATCAGGTAATCCAAAGGAACCTGCTCCAGTTTGGCTCTTACCAGAGCAGATGGAGCTCCTTTTGAAAGGTCTAGAATAGTTTTATAAAATTTGTTCAAAGGACATCTATTTTTGATAGCAATTTAATACCCCAAACCTCAACCTCATATGGTATCTGGCTTCTTATTTTAGCCTTTATAGCTTTAACATATCCCTTTACTGACTGGTCCCCATATTTGTAGGAGAAACTGTTAATTATGGGTAAAGATTTTTAGTTTTGTTTTCTATTTTCAAAATATTTTTCTTCCATGATAAGTTGCTTGTTATTATTATTCCTAAATAAAAAAAATATTTACCAGTTCAATTTCTTTATCTTCTACCCTTTATTTATATGTTTTTTTATTACTCCCAAATATCATGGCTTTTGACTTTGAGATATTTATCTTGGTTCAACTTTTTATATTCCAGATAGAATGTGAATCATTCTCCTCATGCAAGGTGACTAGTAGATAGAAGGACTATGTCATCTACAAATGCCAGATAAAGACATTATCACTTGCAGATCTTGGGTAGATGGAATTCTTTGTTATACAGTTTGATTAGGATACTGTTCAAGAAAATATTAAAAGGGTTGGGGATAAACTACACCCTGTTTTAACCCTTGTTTGTAGTAAACCCTTCACTTCTTTCTCCACCTGAATTAAATCTGATCTGTGTGGTATCGTTCTGATATCATTTGCTATTAGATTTATTAATTCTGGATTCAATACTATTTTCTCTAGATTTAGATATAGCAATACTCTATTGACATTATCAAATGCAGCCTTCAGATCTATGAAGATACAATGTAGTTTCTGATTTTTTACCACTTTATGTACAATGCTTGTTAAAGTATTACACTGATCAATAGTGGAGTGCTTATACTTAAATCCTGTCAGTGCTTCATCAATTATCATGCTTCTCTAACCAACCTATTAATCTATTGTTTATTATTTTAGTAAATATTTTTTGACTACAGTCAATAAGACTGATCAGTCTATAACAGCTTGGACTAGTTCTAGCACCTTTTTTAAAAATAGTGACTATGATGTTATGTTTCTATGACTTTGGAATAATTACGGTTGATAGTATGCATTCAGAAACTTAATGGAAGATTGGTACTCATACAGTGCTTAATGTTTTGATTATATCTATCGGACTCCATCTGAGCCTGGAGCTTTATAGTTTTAACTATCCATGACAGGAAGGTCCTGTCAAACTAATCTCATAGATTTCTTTGACTGGGTAACCAGAGTGGTGGACCAAGGGGAGCAGTTGATGTAGCCTCACCTTGACTTCAGCAAAGCTTTTGACACTGTTCCACATAGAAGATTGATAAATAAGCTGGGTAGGCTCGGGGTGGGTCAAGTTGGTCAACTGGGTGGCAAACTGGTTGTGGACAGAAAACAGAGAGTGGTGGTAAATGGTATACAGTCAGAAGAGATGCAAGTACAGAGTGGGGTACCTCAGGGATCAGTCCTGGGCCAGTCCTCTTCAACATCTTCATTAGTGACCTTGCAGATGAACTAGAGGTAAGGCTTGTCTGTTTGCAGATGACACCAAGATCTGCAACAGAGTAGATGATCCAGATGGGGTGGGCAGAATGAGAAGAGATCTGGATAAACTAGCAGAATGGTCAGAAGAGTGGCAACTGGGATTTAATGCAAATAAGTGCAAATTCATGCACATAGGAATAGAAAACCTGAAGCCACCTATAGGCTGGGAGGGGAGTTGCTAGCAGTCACAAAGGAAGAAAAGACTTGGGCATCATCATCACTGATGACCTAAAATCATCCAAGCAGACCTCTAAAGCAGTAGGTAAGGCTAGGGGGTGTTAGGGTGTATTAGTAGAGGGTATCACAAGTCGTAAGAGGAGGTAATAATCCCTCTGTACAAGACACTAGTTAGGCCCCATCTGGAGTACTGCATGCAGTATTGGAGGCCACACCTTCACAAGGACATTAACTAAATTGAGGCAGTCAGAGAAGGGCAACCAAAATGGTGCAGGGACTGCATCAGAAGACATATGAGGACAGATTAGCAGACTCAATATGTATACCCTTGAGCAAAGGAGGGAGAGAGGTGATATGATCGAGGCATTCAAACACCTTAAGAGGCATAAACAAGGTGAAAAGAGTCTAACATGTTTAAATATAAGAAAAATAGCAGGACAAGGGGACACAGCATGAGATTAGGGAGGCGATTAAGGAAATGTGAGGAAATTCTTTTTCACATAAGGGTGGTGGATGCATGGAATGGCTTACCACAAGAAGTGGTGGCTATGAATACAGTGCAGGGCTTCAAACAGGCATGGGATAGGCATAGGAGCAATACAAATGACTATGAATAGATAGGTCACTGACAGAGCAAGGCCAATGGCACATTTATAAGGTAGAAAAGAAATGGGCAGACTGGATGGGCCTTGCAGTCCTTATCTGCTGTCAACTTCTATGTTTCTATGTTTCTATATTTCTATGTATAAATGAATTAATGGCCAACCTGATTTCCTCAGATAAAAATTCAGTTACTGAGTTTTTCAGTAAATTATTTTCCTTTTTTCCAATTCCATCTTGTATCTATTGTTAGAATCATAAAACGAGTACTGATTCAATATTTCTTCAATTTCCTCATAGAATGTACCTGGACCTTTGGACACTAATCTCAGAACTTTTATTGTCCTTACTGATTATTGCTTTTCAAATTTTCTCCATAGTTTTAATTTATGTTGTACTCTATTTTGTTCTATTGTTTGATGGTAATTCTTTCTCAGTTTATTTAGCAGTTTTTACTATTTCTATTTGGTGCCTTTCGTACTCTCTGATTTGTTGATTTAGCTGTTGTTTTGCTGTTTTACATTCTTTCTTCTTATACAAGTTCAAGTTCAAGTTATATTTATTATTAAAATGTATAAAACCAGTTTGTTACATTTAATCACATTATACCAGCATAAATATGTAATGACATAACTTATATCCACAAATAAACTATAAAATTAATATAAACACCACCATTAGACAGGGACATACAAAGGAAGATATTAAATAACGTCCTTCATAAGAACGTTCTAGCAGCACAATCATAACATAAACGGAATTTTGCAATTCCATAAATCAATTTCACTGAGTCTAATTTTTAAACATATTTTTATGTTCTAAACCTTGAAGGAAGATGCATTGGAAGCAGAGAAAGAATATATTTTGCTTTCCTGTGTCCATTTTACATTCAAACAATATGTACAAGATACCACCATCCGATTTATCAGTGCAGTCACAACTATTTCTAAATTTTTACAATACCAATTATTCAGATTATGATAGGAATTCCTAAACATGCCAATCTTATTCTACGTAAAATATTCCTATATAAGCCATTTTACTTACAAGGAAAAAAATGTATCTAAGCCCCACTTAATCTTTATGGATAAATATATGCCATATAGTCCAAATCATGTATATTTGCAAAGTCCTGCTGGACTGCAACATCCTTTAACCTCTGTACAACTTAATTCACAAATCCATCTGTATTCGACAAAACATGACTACTCCATAGATCATTGCACCCAAATTGTCTTAAGACTACATTCAACTTAGAAAACCAGGACATAAATTGCCCACAGCTCCAATTTACCTAGCTCTTCAAGCCAACACAGCCAAAGCAGGCTGGTATTATTTAATTTCATGAGCCTTCCCCAATATTTAATAGCTCTTATCAATATTCTTATTTTCACCTGGATCATCTGAGACTCCAATCTTAAAAAGCATGAGGGCAATCTCAAGGAAGATTTAAGGTAGATCTTAAGAAATGATTCTGTATACTTTTAAGATTGCCTTTATCAGACAGAGATCCCACACTCCACTGGCATATAACAATTGACTCATTAATTTAGCTTCAAATGTTTTTTCAAGGAGACAAAGAGTTAGCAAATTTGGCAGCAAAATTACGGATAGCCCCATTGTTTTGAAGGCATTATATTTTACATCTGCCAAATGGCTAAACCAGGACATATTCTTATCAATCATTACTCCTAAATATCTAAACTCCTACACCACCTTGAAGTTATAACCATCGATTACCCATGGTTTCTCATGCTGCTTGGACTTCCCAATCACAAAATCTTAGATTTGTTAACATTTAGTTCAAAATCCAACTGTTTCAATGTGTTCATAACATTAGACATGGCACGTTTAAAATCTATCAGGTTTCTGAAGATAATCAAGGCATCATCTGCATACAGCATCAATTTAACTTCCTCCTTGTTTATAGATGGGGCAAAAGTATCAATTTGAATACTATTTTTAACTAATCTCTCAATATATAGGTTGAACAGGGTTAGAACCAATAAACAGCCCTGTTTCATACAAGTATTAATAGTCAATCCCTTGATAATGCCATCTCTCCAATAACTGATCTCAATCATAGTATTTGAATGTAATAATTTAATGATTTCTAGCAATTGGCAGTCAATGTTTAGTTCAACCAATGATTCCCATAACTTTACTGTATTGGCAGAGTCAAATGCACTTTTAATATCCAAAAATACAACATAAAGATTGCCCTTTTTATGCCAAACATATTTGTCAACTAAGAATTTAGAGAGAAAACCAATCAAGTGTATTATAACCCTTTTAAACCCCTTGAAATTTAAAGCAACGCATTCTCCTCTATCCAAGCCATCAATCTATCTAATATTAATCTTGAATACATTTTCTGCATAACAGGGAGCAAAGTAATGAGTCTATAGCATTTCGGATCACACCTATTTCCTCTCTTGAACAGGGAACAACCGTATCCCTATTCCAATTCTGTGGCAGAATTTGAAAAAATATTTATTTTAGTGAAAATTGGGGTGCAAATAAAGCCAAAAACCTGGGTTGTGTAAAAAAACCTCTGCAGGCAGACCATCTGCCACCAGAGCTTTATTTCTTTTTGTTCCATTATGGCCTTTTCAACTTCATTGGGGAGAACTGAAACACACCTCCATCAAATTTGCATGCAGGTGTGTAGGAGTCATCCCCAATGCCATACTGAACCTTGTACTATTTTCTATACCTCACTAAAATGTTGCACCTACATTTGTTCACTAATCATCCCTGTTACATTATATGAAATATTGTTTACATTACATCCAAAAGCAACTATTGTCCAAAAGTTTTAGAATGTTTTGTCATTATACTTTCCTGTAATCTAACCCACTGATTAGCCAAATAATCTTTTTCTTTTCCAGCATTCATTTATATTCTAATTTAAGATTATTAAAAGTACCACGAATTTGACAAGATGGAACTTTGGTCCTAATTTTCCCAACTTTTTAATTCCTCTCCTCATAAAATAGCATTCAAAATCAAACCAGGGCTTATCCAAACCTATATCATTATGTTTCTTAATTCTTTCCTTTTACTAAGCTCTAGAAGTAGTGGCAATTAGCTCATTGAATTCCTTAACTAATGCTTTCATTTCCAAGTGGCTGCTGTTTTGAATTATATAAGTTCTAGCTCAAACCTGATGATTACATATATATTATCAATACCTCCTTGAAAAGGAATCCCATTTAATTTTTTCCCATATTAAATACACATAGAAGTATTAACCTTAGTTTCTTCCAGGTGGTCAGATAAATATTTTACAAATCCAAAATGGACAGAGCACGTAACTTGGCAATGGTTACTATCCCAAAATTTAATAACTTTAAATAACTTTACTAAAGGGTAATCAATAGCCTTCACTATACATAAATCAAAACAGCTCCCCATTACCAGTCAGAAATGTACACTTGCCCTCCCTATCACCATTAGAATGGCCATTAAGAACTTTACAACTATATTTTCCCAAAAATCAAGAACAATTTTCCCATTTTTAGAGATAGAGCTATCTTTAGAGTGTCTTAAAGGTATATTCATGATATCATCAATATACCAATCTCTTGTATAATCCTCAATTAATGAACCTATATGGGCATTAAAATCACAAGCCAAAAACAATTTAACCCAGGGAATCTTTTTTTCACAGAGTCAATGCTACTTACAATCATGTCCATAACTCTATGATAATTTAAGGTATTTAAGCCTACTGGGATATAAATATTGAAAATCACCCATTTAATGCAAATATTTGCAATCATTATACATATAAAGGCCCAGATATTCAAACTGCACCAGGCTGTGGCGCAAGCCTGGGTGCAGCTCAACAGCTGTGCAGGGGTGTGGGCTGGGTGATATTCAGCGAGCTGTGCCATAGCTCTGCATCATTGAATATCGCACCATGGCCACCTGCAGTGTGCATGGTACAGTGGCACTGCACCAGCACCAGTGGTCCAGAGTGGAGCATGGGATGCGCTAATGCAAGTTACATTGTGCAAGGTGCAGCAACCATGATATCCAAAGTTGACATGCAAATGGGCCATAATGTATGCAAGGCACACATGGGGCCATTGCATGTCATTCACGACCCCATTTGCATGCAGGTGCACTGATCCCCAATGACCACCTGGTGCCCTGCCAGTCAGCAGCCGTCGGGACTGAGCCCCTGCAGCGGGAATGTGCCCCACAGCCCGATCATGGGCATTCATAAATAAAAAGATCCCAATATCCCTGGTGGTCCAGTGGACTGCTGACTGCTCAATTGCTGGCTTAAGTAAAGAAAAGATTGAATCCAATATCCCTGGTGGTCAGTGGACCACTGCCTGCCATTATGGGCTAAAGTGTGTAAAAATAGATAACTCCTATATCCTGGTGGTCCAGTGGACCGATGACTGCCCATCACAGGCTTAAGTAAAAAGAAAAATTGAATCAATATCCCTGGTGGTCCAGTGGACCAATGACTGCCCAATTGTGGCTTCAATATAAGGAGTATTGACCTCCAAATCCCTGGTGGTCCAGCAGACCCCCTCCCCACCCTCCCACTGATCCCACCACCCCGCTCCTCCCGGTCAGTGGTGGGCAGCAGGACCCACCTGCCTGCCACCCCGCTGCCCGCCGACTGACACCGTCGGTGGGGCTATCGCCCATTGGTCCTAGCGTGAGCCAATGGGCATGCATACCGTACTACACATACCAGATATGCTCTCTTATTGTCACATCAAGTGTGATATCAATGTCCATAAATTTATCTTTTATGGCAAATATTCTGGTTCTCACAGATGCATTTCTAAGTACCACACATACCCATCCTATCTGTGTACCATGCTTATAGCTATAGGTTAATTTTATGTCCTGCCAACCAATTTTCAAACCTGCTAAGCCTTTAATTAAATTATAGGTAGTCAATTTCAAAGGATAATTATTTTCTGATCTCCTTTAGGAGACCATTAATAAACAAAGTTGGGAGCATATCACGGCTGTAATTAAACACTCTATAATAGCCTGTCTTGGCACTAGGTAGTCTTTCTTTCATTGTCAAATGATCTTTTCAGATGTTTTCCCAAGCTTTACTTTCTTATTTTTGTTCCTTTTGAATCACTGTATTCTCTTTTTGCTTTTCCCAAGGTCAACATTATTATCTTTTCCCTAACTAGCATATTTCCAGAAGTCTGCTTACTTTTATCGCTGCCCTCTTTAGTTTTAGGAGTCTTTCTCTTCACTTTTTCAGTATTATTAATATGAAGCTTTCTTTCCTCTAATCCATTTATTAGGTTTCTACTTCTATTACTTCTCTCTTTGATATTTCTAATACTCCTATTGCCATTTTGAGCTATCAGGGAACCATTATCATGAAGCAAAGTATTATCTCCCTCTGACTCAGAAAGCTAGAGTTACCAACCTCCGTTCTTGATTTCCAGTTCCTGAAGGTATCTTATCCATCTTATGAGTCTCACTGCATTTTAAATTATCAGAAATCCCTCTTTATCCTTAATAAAAATGTATAAACAATCCAAACAATGTAACCAGTTCCATAAGCTGCTCATTCCCAAAATGAATTTCACTTTTAACTCATGAAGGATACTTTCTAAGTTCTTATTGGCAGAAACTGGGCTCTTATGGTCATTATTATTTGGAGCATCAGCGTGAGTTAACACGCTGTTGGCGTTCTCGAACATTTGTAACAGAGCCAAAATGTTCTGACATTCTAAGATGTTCCTTTAAATTCTGATTAGTCACATTTGGTGTCAAAAAGACTAAAAATTATTAAGAAAGAGCCCTTACCTCATAGTCTGGGTTACTTGATGTACACTTAAATCCATAACCTGTGGAATGTCAACAGCTCACAGAACTGGTTTTACAAGAAATTTTCCATTTACAGAGTTAGCTGCACTACTATCCAGATCTATCATATTCACTCCAGTCATGATTATCATGGGGATTTTATTCCCTCATGCTTAATTAGTATCTCCCCTGCTGGAGGATTCACTAAATCTGATAAGTGGAGGCCAGGGCAGTCAAATTTATAATATTGATTGTTTCCAGCTTTTCTTGTTTATTACAACTATTTACTATATCTTGTCAGTTCCTACCTGATGACTCTTCTAAACTCCAGATTTTTTTAATAAGGGGTGAGATGAGGAATGGTTACTATCACAAAACATCCCGATGGAGAGGATGTCAATTTTGGATGAAAGTTTTAGCTACTTTCTTATTACCTCTTAGTTCCATATGAGATAACGAAAGGTTAAGAACTGAGTTATCTTTTGGTTAACTTCCTTAGTTTTCACTTTAGAAGTTTCTTTACAATTATTCTTTTCATATTATTTTTACTATATGTTTTAATCTCCCCTTTCCCTCTTTCCCACTTTATCCACCATCTTAACTCTAAATGAAAACAGAAAGGAAAAACAAAACCAAGAACCAGACAAATGGGAATTCACAGATACAGTGATTCTAAACAAACGTTCTAGTTAGAGAACTAACATTAGCAAAGACCCCAAACAGGCAACAGACAAATTCACAAATTTCTAAAGAGAAAAAAAACATATGTTCAGTTTTCACAAATAAGTCCTCAGCTAGGGCGCCTCAAAAGCAAGGGACAATTCTTCTCCTGATAGAGCTGTCAGAAAATAAACACGATCTCCTTCAACCTAAACATGGAATCCACATAATGTTCAGGGAAGAGGTTCCACAAACACATAACAGTCCTTTACAATGCTGACAGTAATAAACAGCAATGAGCAGTAATGAACAACAATTTGTAGTACATTGTAGCAATGTCTTGTAATAGATATCCATAGCATAAGTACACTTTCTTTTCCAGGGCAAATAAAGTCAGTCCATCGCTTTCTGACAATTTCCTCAAATAGATAAAGTTCCTCTTTAAAACAGTCCAGGGCAGACTCTAAAATAAAAAGAAAAATTATTCATCAAAATCAACCTGAAGTTTAGTTGTGACCAAGCATACCAAGTTTCCTAAATGTTCCTACATTAAACCAACTGAAAAAAAAAAGAACCTAGAATCTCTGAATGAACTCAAAATGTCTAAAATATATATATTAATAGAGATATAAACAAATACAAAATACCTCGGGTATAATCTTTGTCTTGCTGACAAAAGAACAAAATAACCACCAATTCAGAGAAATCAATGAATGTAACTAAAAAACATAAATTACTTACTGACTGAAGAACATTGTGAGTCCCTCTAATAGAAATAGCAGATAGTTGAACAATTCACTGTACAGTTAGCAGCTGACTTGCCAGAGCACCACTCGACAAAGCACCTACTCAGCTCTCCTTTTTAGTGCAAACTCAGGAAAAATTGCTGAGAAGTGCAAAAAAAAACTAAATGCCAGATACCAAATACTAAAGTGCAAACTGATGTATGAAAGTTATCACACAGTGTCTCATTGTCATAACTCCTCACAGCCACATGGACATCAAAGCATACTAACCAGGAAGATATCACACATGCGTATAAAGCTCATGAGTCGTTAGATCACGTGGCTGTGAATTGACCAATCAGTGAGCAGAAGGACACTCATGGCATGAACTATAAAAGGAAAAAACAAATATAATGTAAGTAATTAAGCATAAAATATGTTAAAACATATAAAAACCTGCCAAGGTGCTCAAAAAAGCACAAAAATAGAAGGCACCACTATGTAACTATTTGACTATAAACCAGGACTAGCAGAAAAGGAAAAAATTATAAACTAAAGTATGTCAGAGCTTCTCCTTTCTCCTTTCCCACAGACACAAACAGAAAAAAGTAAAACAATACTGGAAAGCTGGACTCAGGATTATACTTCCTTCTCACTCCCTTTTCAGAAAAACACTCGATTTCCAACTTCCAGCTTCCAGACTAGCATACACAGTTTGCAACTCCCACAGCACATACAGACTTTGGTCCATGAGCTATCAGACTGTCAAACTTGATGTGCAGATTCAGGATGCAGGATACAAACTTCAGGCTTCAGGCTTATGTGAGGCCCAGCTTTCAGCCTTCCTGAAGGGCCGTTCTATCTGCAACAGTCCCACCGCCACCTCTGTGGATCGTCCTGCAGAGATAAAAACACCAGGAACCACAGGCCAGAGACAAGTATCACAAGAAAGTCTGTAGGCTCATTTAAGAGACTGGTGACGTACATTTAATAAGATAGAAATGAGCAATAAACAAGCCCTGCTGCAAAACTCCTCCACAGTTCTCAACAGTGTGCAGACACTCTCACTCTTTGTTATACCATATTGCACCCTTTTTCCCAATATAATTTTATTTTGCTATATATTCAGCCGTTTGTCTCATTACTTTAGCAAAAACTGTCATAACATCCCTTATCTTCAGGTAAGTTCATAATGGAGTTTAAAATAGCATAGAGTCCACTGTCCATAACATCTTTGATAACATTTTTCCTTTCAATTTTCCCAATCCTATGCAAATTTTCTTATATACCTGTATTGGAACAGATTTTGTTAATTTCCTGGTACCCTGTTTCTCTGTTCTCTGTAATCATTACTAAAATTAAAGGACAATGTGGGCTTTCTGTCTTACATTCTATTTTAAATCATAACAGACAGGTATAACATTTACAGTTATACATGCATAATCAATAACTGATGAGCCAGTAATTCCTATGTATAAGTGAAGTTTCCTTCAGCATCTGATTTTGTTTTACCATTTAATATCAAAAATGATGTGTTGTTAAGGTTTCAAAACTTGTTTTCTATTTCTAGTAATATTCTCATCTTTGGATTCCGTAATAATGTAATGTTCCTTTCCACATTCATATTTATATTTAATAGATCAGAAAAATCCTCTGGTGCTTCCATTATTTTACCAATGCACATATTAAAATCACCCATTAATAATATTCCATTTTCTGGATTTCTCCAATCATCTTATCAGTTATTTTACAATATCTGTAAGTATGTTTTCTTGATAGAATTTACTATTGATAGGTGGTACATATGGCTGAATTAGTATGGTGTCTTTTGTACCTTCTTGTATTAATACACATAATGGCCCTATGCACATAGGAGCAGGAATTATGCACCAGAGGTGTGTATCTCACCACAGTGCTCCATACCTGTGGACAGTTGTGCACCAATGGCATTCACAACTGCCAGCCACCTGTCCATGGCCCTGCCCATGGTGCACAGGTTCTACACAGGGTGGATGAGAGCAAGGTTATGGTCCCCAGGCAGGCAGCCAATTGAATGGCCTGCCTGGGACCCAGAATGATCCCTGCACAGGGCGGTGCAGGATTGGGGTTGTGCAGCCGGCACCTGGATACTGCGTGGGTGGCTGAGGTCAGTGGAATCCCTCTCCCCAGAACACAGCAGGGCACTGGTCCTGGTACTGTGGTACCACTGAATGACATAAGGAGACACCCCGCTGCATGTCACACCATTCCCATCTCTCAGACCTAGCAGGAGGTTCAGTGTCCATTGGCTTCTAACAGCAATGCCCACCACACACCTCCTCCACTGCCTCCAATGGGGATGGGGCATATGTGTGTGGGTGGAGACTCCGTTTGTTGGAGGAGGGGCACAGGCCGATTGACCTGGGATGGGACCCTGTGAGTGTGCAGCCATGGTTGCATATGGTCTTCTGGCAGGGTCCCCTGCCATAGCCTGCATCATCACTCCACACCCATGCAGACAGCACTACACACATTAGTGACTGCCACCTGGTGCAGCCACACACCTCATCCACCCCAAGCGCATTGCTGTCCACAACCAGGGGATCGGGTGTGGGGCGAGTGCACCCCAGTAGTGCATCCCATGGTTGGGGTACAATGGTTGCAGAGTAGCTCTGCACCACAGATACTTGGTGCGTAGCCACTTGCCTCTTCATGTATGGTGGCCAACATGATTTCACTTTCTGTCTTGGTTTCCTTGTTATTTTGCCATTCTCCAACACACAAAGTCAATAGCCCTCCAGTCTGTCTAGGATATTTCTTATTCTCATTTGCTTTTTTTCATAAAGTTTAAAACCATTGATGAAAACATTGGCACTCATCCAGGTTGCTTTATACACAGATAATGAAAACTCCGTATATATTTTGAAAAATTGTGGCTCTGCAAGTTTTTCCTTTAAATCAACCAGAAATATTCCAAGACAAAACCTTCCTTATTATTGTTGTATCTTTATCTGGATCTGTATTTACTCTATCCATTCATAGATTGTCAGTCACTCTCTTCCTTCATGCTCAAAATCTCAAAACTGTTTGTTGTTTTTATCATTACCTCCCATTCTACAGATTTCAGTATTGTCTCTTTGTAGTTTCCTTTAGCGTGTCTTTCATCATTGGTTTCCTCTTGGATGTGTATCCCTAGGCTGTCTAATTCTCCCATTTTCTCATAACATTTCTCGTATGTAGCCCTTGTCATCCATATTGTTATTATACTATTGTTTCCCACCTTGAGGCTCTTTTCATATCTGATGTTATAATTTATGAGTTTTCTTAACATATCTCCTATTTTAAATTCAAATTTCTAGCACTTTCTTTCCACATTTGTTCAATTCCATAAATGGAATTACCTTCAAATTTTGTTCCTGTCCTCATAGCATATTGAATTATAATATTCTGGGAATAGCTCTTTTAGAATCTTGATTTCTTTAGCTCCATTCTAGCTTTTCAACTCTTCCTTCTTCCTTTTATTGATCTTAACACATAATATTGGTCGTAACCAGCAACATCAATTCTTTACTTGCCAGAGGTCTGACTGCACTCAAACATTCAGTCAATGATTTATTCACTTTTAGTATATTTTTAATAGTTTTTTTTTTACTGCTTTAAGAAGTTCTTTTCTTCTGTTGTTGTTCCCACTCTAAACATTGGTAGAATGAAGTCTGTTCCCAGTGTCTTTGTAAGAAATCTGCCAAAGCTCTCATGCCAATATTCCTCATCTCTATGTTCTCTTCCTTTTTGCTTTCATTGATTGATGTGTCTTCTTGTAACTCTGCATCTTGCCTATTATTTTTACTGTTTTCTGTTGTGTTTCTTTATTTCCTTAGTGTCACCAGACTTTATGCATGTTTTTTACTTAGACACATAGAAACATATAATTTGATGTAGATAAGGACCTCTTGGCCCACCCAGTCTGCCCATTTCCCTACCTGATGGATAAGGTGCAGATTCTAGTTAATCAACAGCTTCTTCCTCCTGCTCCCCACCAGAATTGCCTTATGCCTGTCCCATGCATTCTTGAATTCTCCCACTGTTCCTGACTCCACAACCTCCTCAGGAAGGCTGTTCCATGCATCCACAACCCTGTCTGTGAAAAATACTTTATAACATTACCTCTGAGCTTTCCCCAACTATCTTCAAATTGTGCCCCTTGTTCTTGCACATCTCTTCTTCTGAAAGACACTACCCTCTTGTACCTTGTTAATTCCTTGAGATACTTGAGAAGTTTCTATCATGTCCCCTCCTCTCCTCCTTTCCTCAAGGGAATACATATTAAGCTGCTTTAGTCTCTCCTCATATGTCTTCTGGTGCAGACCTTGCACCATTTTGGTTGCCCTCCTCTGAACAGTCTCCACTCTGTCTATGTCTTTGCAGAGATGAGGTCTCCAAGTGCAAGCAGTACTCCAGATGGGGTCTCACTAACTATCTGTAGGGAGGATAACAACTTCCTGTTTTCTACTGTTGATGCCTCTCCCTATGCATCCCAGTATCCCCAGCCCTCCTTACTGCCTTCTCACATTGCTTGCCCACCTTTAGGTCATCTGATATAATTACTCCTAGGTATCTTTCGATTTTGTTGTTGTTATTAACTCACCCCCATTGTGTACTCTTCCCTGAGTTTTGTCTCCCAGATGCATTACCTTGCACTTTTTGTATTGAATCTGAGCTGCCACGTATTTGACCATTCCTCCAACCTTGCCAAGTCCCTTTCATTCTTTCCACCCCACCTTGTGTATCAACCCTGTTGCAGATCTTTGTGTCATCTGCAAAGAGGCATACCTTTCCTTCCAGGTGCTCTCCAATGTCACTTATAAAGATATTAAAGAGGACCGGTCCCAGTACCGAACCCTGCGGTACCCGCTAGTTACCCTCCTTTCTTCACTGTGGACTTTCACATTATTATCCTTGCCCTGTTGTTCAGCCAGTTTTTTATCCAGGCTACCACTTTGGGACCCACTCCAAGGCTGGCTAACTTGTATATTAATCTTTTGTGTGAGACTGTGTAAAATGCCTTGCTAAAATCTAGGTAGGCCATATCCACAGCCCCTCCCTGGTCTACTACTTTGGTCACCCAGTCAAAGAAATCTATTAGGTTCATCTGACATGACCTTCCTGCTGTGAAACCATGCTGCCTTGGGTCCTGTGCCCTCTGGCCTCTAGGTACTCAACAATTATTTCGTTCAGAAGTGATTCCATCATTTTCGTACCACTGAAGTCAAACTAACTGGTCTATAGTTTCCTGCTTCTGTCCTGCTCCCACTTTTGTGAAGTGGAATCACATTGCCATCCTCCAGTCCTCGGTACCCTCCATCCTCCCATGATTTATTAAAGAGAGTAGTCAGTGGTGTTACTAGTTCTACCCTTAGTTCTTTTAGTATTCTTGGGTGAATCCCATCAGAGCCCCATTGCTTTGTCCACCCTCAGTTTCAAGAGTTCTTTCAAAACCCTTTCTTCTGTGAATGGACTGGTATCAACCCCCTATTCAGAGTGTCTCCCTTGTTTGGTTTAGGCACCTCCACCTCCTCATCTGTTGTGAATACTGAGCAGAAATATTCATTCAGTATCCTGCTTTTCACTGTCCCTCTGACCACATTCCCTCCCTTTATTAAGTCTCTGTATCCCCCCTTGGTCTTTCTTCGCTCCCTAATGTACCTATAAAAGGTTTTATCCCCTTCTAAACAGAGTTGGCTATCTTTTCCTCAGTTTGTGCCTTTGCTATTCTGACTGCCTTCCCTGCCTCCTTCTGCTTTAACTGATAAAGTTCTCTGTCCTGCTCCTTCTGTGTTTCCTTATATTTCCTGAATGCTATCCTTTTCTCCTTAACAGTCCCTGCCACCTCTTTTGAGAACCATAGTGTTTTTTCCTTCATTTTGTTTTATTGATTTGATTTACACAAAGGCTTGTTGCCTCTGTGATGGCTGTTTTGATTATTCCCATTGTTCCTCCACCCTCCTTCTTGCCCATTTGCTAGTGCTTTTCTAAGGCACTCTCTCATTTCCCAAAGTCATCCTTCCTAAAGTCCAATACTCTTGTTTTTGTATGGCTTGACTCTATGGCTGTGTTTATTGTGAACCACACTGTTTGGTGGTCACTTGTTCCAGAATGGCTACCCACTTTAAATCTGAGATCCTTTCTCCTTCCCCATTTGAGAGTACCAGGTCTAAGATTGCTCCCTCCCAAGTGGGTTCCAACACTAGCTGTCTGAGGCATGCCCTGCGAGACATCAAGAATGACCCTGCTCTTGGATGTGCCTGCAGTAATGGTACTCCAGTTAACATCTGGCATAGTCAGGTCCCTCATCAACAATATCTCCCTTTTCTGCCATTTTAAGGATGCCTTCTATTATTTCCTTGTCCATTTCCTTCCCTGAGATGGGGTCTGAACACAACCCCCATGCTGATTGTAGTGCCATTTCCTGTCTCCAGGGTGACCCATAGTGACTCATCAACTTCCCTTTTACTCTTTAGTTCTGTTGCTTTAATCCCTTCCCTTATAGAGATCTACTCCTCCTCCTCTTTTACCTACCTTGTCCCTCCTGTAGACTGTGTATCCTGGTATGTTGACTTCCAGCTCATGGTTCTTTGTATACCATGTTTCAGTGACTGCCACAATATCCAGGCATCCCTCTTCCATCAAGGCCACTAGTTCAGAGATCTTGTTGCACAGACTGTGGGCATTGGTACTCATCACTTTCCATTTATTTTTTTATGGTCTTACCCCTTTAGCCTGATCCCTGTCCTTAACACCTTTTTCTGCATTTATCCCTATCCTGCTCCCTACTGACTTCTCTGCCTTGGTGTTTACCTCTCAAACTACTGCACTTTGTGGGGGAGGCTGGGATTTCCTGCTTCTTTTCAGTGCCTCCCCTTGGCTAGTTTAAATGCTTGCCAATGAAGTATTTAAACCTCTCACCTAGGATCCTGGATCCCTCCTTGGACAGATGCAGACCATCATGCCAGTATAAGCCTGCATCCCCCAGGTGGCTCCCCAGTCCCAATAAAGCCAAAACCCTGAGCTGCACACTAGTTGTTCAACCATTCATTGAATCCCATGATGCGGAATACCTAGCATCATCCTTGCCATAGACAGGCAGCACCTCCCAGAAGGTTGCCGTACATGCTACTTGTCTAAGGCCCCACCCCAACTCCACAAACTCCTCTTTGTACTGCTCTTATCCCATTTACAGCCAGGTCATTTGTCCCTAGGTGGACAATGACATCCAGCTCCCTCCTTGTGCAGCTGCTCCCATGATCCTAGGTTGCTTCCTGTCCTCCAAGCCGTGATGCTAGGCAGGCACCTTACCTCCCTATCCCTTCCTCCCCAGGTCTACCCCCAATGATTGATGGTCCCCCACCAGGAGTTGTTTTCTTCCCTGTGGGGTCTCATGCCACCCTCCTGTGGGTCTCCTTTGTGGAGGTTCCCAGCATCCTCCTTGGTCTCCACTGCAGGTGCCTTCATAGAGGAATCACTCTTTGCCAGAACAACATATGAACTGTGGAGTGCTACAACTGAGGTATGCATCTCTGTTCCACCACCCTCTCCTCCCTGAGCCAACCTTTGGCCAACGCTCCTTTCTTGGCAACCTCTGAGGTAATCTTAGTGATGGCCCTGGTGGTCCTGGGTGGGGAAGGCATTTCATGAATCCTAGCCAGGTCAGCCTGCTTTCCCAGGGTTTATTTCTGTTTTGTATTTTTGCTTACTCTTTGACTCTTGACTTTTTTTGTTTCTTCTTTGCTATTCCTTCCCCTTTGTGATTCCTTTGTTTTCCTCTTTATTCATGTTTTTGGTTCCCTCAATTCTTTATTTCCCAGTTTCACATCTGTTTGATGATCCTTACTTTCTATTTTATGGGTAGTAGCGGTATGCGTACTCAATTCTATAACACTGTGTTTCAGAATCTGTTTCTTTCCTTCTTCCATTGTGTTTTATTGTTTATTGCCAATTCTGCACATATGCTATCATTCCATAATTCTTCTAATCATAGCATGATAAATTCCCTATTCGTGTTATTGTTTTCTTCCTCAATAATATTTATCATCCTTTGTTCTTTTATTTCTTTCTCCTCTTCCTCCTCATTTTTCAGTCTTCTTCTTTTTCAATACAGATACCTTTTATGTATGCTAAATCTTATTTTAGTTTTATCATTTGTTTATATAGTATAGGAATTGTTGTACATGGATCCCTAATTCTATAGCTGTATCTCTAGTAATTCCTTCTATATTTGGTAAGTAACTATTTGAGGGGCTCATGATACTAGTTTCTTCATTCTCTACATCACTCTCTTCCAGGAATGATTTTGTTGTTAATGTTGATACTATTGTTACTAAAAACATTACCTTTGTTAGTATCTTCATTCCAGCTCCCTGAACAGGAACAGACCCTGGAGCTGGCCTCAGAAGCAGCAAACAGCAAGGGCACTCATTCCAGCTTCCTGAACAGGAGCACAACCCTGTAGCCAGCCTCAGAAGCAGCAAACTGCAAGGGCCACTCTTTCCAGCTCCCTGAACAGGAGCGGACCCTGCAACTGGCCTCAGATGCAACAAACAGCAAGGGCACTCATTCCTGCTCCCTGAACAGGAGCAGACCTCTGCAGCCAGTCTCAGAAGCAGCAAACAGTAAAGTGAGTGGCACTAGCAGAGTGGACTCCCTACAACATAGTTGGGGCTACCTGGAACAAAATTGTTTTACTGTAAATTGTTCCACAACTGTTGTGCACTTGGCCAGTTCTGCTTTAATTGTTGGCTGAGAGCAAGTGATAGTTTCTGAGTCATCTAAACATGATTGATTGTTTGCTATAGGTGCGTGGTGATCCAACTGTTACCTTAAGATGGGCGTACTGAGATCTGGTAATTTCTGACTGTGTTTCTTTGCAGTGCTTAGTTCTTGTATTGTGCCCATTCTGGAAGCTGGTTGGGGCTCCAGGGTGGTGTATGCACAGTGAATCCCACCTCCTCTGCTTCCACTGCATACTAATGCCTGCCTTTGTGTGCAGCAGGCTAAGTGTTCTCTGCTTTGTCTTCACAGGGGCACTCACTCCAGCTCCCTCAAAGGTGGACCTGCAGCCAGCCTCAGCAGCAGCAAACAGCAAGGTGGGTGGCACCAGTGAGTAAACTCCCTAAAGCATAGTTGGAGCAGCCTGGTTAGCCCATCGCTGCTTCACAGTGACTGCCCGACTGCCTCTCCTCTCCACCCACCTAGGTACAGCTTTACCTATATAGGTCACTTCCTGTCACATGATCAGTCATGTGACATTACCTTTGACTTCTGCAAGAACCTATCTCCCAGTTTCTCATTTGTTCCTTATATAATTCCACCACTAGAGTCACTATCGTGCCTTCTGTATTCTGCAGCTTACGGCCCTGACTCTCTAAGTTTCCCTACTCTCTCCTCCCTCCTTTCAGCCTGTTCTTCTGCCTTTCCCTGTCTGTCTAACTTTCCTCCTTGGTTTCAAACCCCAACCCTATGCACCAAAGGCAGAAACCCTATTACTACTTGATCTGTTCTTGCCTCCTGTTGTCGTGTTTTGTACCTTACTTACTAGTTGTATTTTTTTCTGTTACCTTTTTCCTCTTCCTTCTACCCCAACAACTGTTAGCACTGTGCAGTCTCACACACTCCTTATTTATTGCTTACACCTGCCAGTAGTTCAGTCTCTGATGGCCTATCTTCCACACCCTCCTCTTCTTACTAACCTACGTACACCCAGCCTTCCTCTTCCTCTCTAATTTTTCTCTCCTTTCCTCAGATCTTCCTTATTCCTTCCCAGTGTTTATTTTTCTCCTCTTCCATTACTAGCCTGCCCTTCAATCTGTCCTCTCCTACTGTCCTCACACCAAACCCCTTCTCTTCCCTCCTCCACCCCACAATTTACCCAGGACCTTCAGCTCCAAATCACATTCGTAGGTACCATTTAGCAACTCCCTTCATATACCCTTGCCCACGTATTCCCTCTCAAGGCCTTTGAATCACACAAGTGTCATGCCCAACACCTGCACCTTTTGGTCATCCTGTTGCTCATAGTGGGTGACACTGAACCCAATCCTGGTCCCTCAGCTCCGGTCTTCTCTCCTCAGATCGGATGACCTAAAGAAGCAAGTAATGTGAGAAGGCAGTAAGGAGGCTGGGGGATACTGGAATGAATAGGAGAGGCATCACCAGTGAAAACAGGAAGCTGTTAGCCCTCTGCAAAGACAGTTGGTGAGACCCCATCTGGGGTACTGCATGCAATTCTGGAGACCCCATCTCCACAAGGACATAGACAGGATGGAGGCAGTCCAGAGGAGAGCAACTGAAATGGTGCAGGGTCTACACCAGAAGCCATACTAGAGAGACTACAAGAGCTTAAAATGTATATCCTCGAGGAAAGGAGAGAGGGGACATGATAGAAACCTGTAAAGTACCTGAAGGAGTCAACAAAGTCCAAGAGGTAGCATCTTTCAGAAAAAGATGTGCAAGAAGAAGGGCAATTTGAACATAAAGGGGAAATGGTCAGGGCAACGTAGGAAGCTATTTTTTCATAGAGAGGGTAGTGGACTCATGGAACCGACCTTCCTGAGGAGGTTGTGGGGTCAAAAACAGTGGGAAATTCAAGAATTCTGGGGCAGACATAAAGGCAATTCTGATGGGGGTTAGGAAGAAGCAGGCTGTTGGTTAACTAGGATCTGCAGCTTATCCAATAGGTAGGAAATGGGTAGACTAAGTGGGCCAAGCGGTCCTTATCTGCCATCAAAGTCTGTGTTTCTATGTTTCTATGGACGCTCTTCCAAAACGACTGCAGATCTTTCATTTTAAATATTCATGGCTTACTCCCTAAACTTGATGAGTTAAAAGTATGGGTCTACCCTACTCTCCTGACAGTTTATCGTCACTGAAACATGGCTTTGCTCTCATGTCTCCAACTCTCAACTGACCCTTCTGATTTCATCCTCCACCGGCAAGATTCTGGAAAAGATGATGGGGTAGCAATTTATTGCTGACACTTGTTCAAGTGTACAGTCTCCCACGTGAAGCCATAACCAGTTCTCACGAACTCCTTTAGCCAACCTCACCTTCCCATCTTCATCCCTCTCTTCATGGGGCCTATAGCCTCCTCAAACTCTCCCTCCTCTCTTGTCTTCTGCATCACCTCTGTCTCAGCCCTCCTGCCACTGGTGAACAAATCCTGCTCAGTGACTTAAACCTAGACTGGCTCTCCCACCACATCCCCAAACTTTCACCAGCAGATTGAAGCCCTCAACCTCTCCCAGTAGATTAAAGACCCTACCCATCCTAACCTAAAAACACAGTCACACTCCCTGCTTGACTGGGTGCTCACTTCCCATCCACATCACATCTGCTCAACTGGTACTCTACCTGATGCACTCAGTAACCACTGCCCCACCTTCTGCATCAGGAAATCCAGTTTTCCACAACTCCTCCTAAATATAGGCACCTCCGCCCTCTCAAATCCCTCAGTGTGGATGGCTTACTACAGGACCTTGCCATGGCTAACTGGTCATCTGTCCTCACCTCCCTTCGGTGGACACTGCCCTTGCTCACTTTAAATCAATATTCTTTAAAGTCTGGGATGCCCATGCACTCTAAAAACTGCAAGAGTTAAATGGAACCACCATCCCTGGATCACCTCCAATATTCTGCTTTGTGCAAAGTTCATGACTGTGCCTGGCATCGCTACAAGACCTCAGGAACCTAGACCTTACTTCAGGCATTTTGCATGCTCCATAATCACTGCATTATCACTATCTGGCATGTTAAATCTGATTTCTTTAATTCTTGTGTCACCCCTCTAACACCTCCCCATCCTCTTTCTGGCAGGATCTCTGCTCACTTCTGTATCCCCATCATCTCCCCATCCCCTTCCATCCCCAAAGCTGGCACGCTTATCTCTGACCCTGCTCATGTTGCAAAAGCTTTTAACATATTTTTACCACCTGTGCAGTCCCAGCTGACTCCCATCTCCACCATCCCTCACCCAAAACTCCAACATACAAGATCACAGGTATCGTCTATCTCCAATCTCTCCTTCTAAAGTCTTGAGAGCTCTTTCTTCTCTTAACCCAGCTAAGTCTAGCCCTGATGGCCTGCATCCTAGGCTTCTTAAAATTTCTGTCCCTCAATTACCACCCCACTTACCCACATTCTGAATCTCTCACTCTCCTCAGCAACTGTCCCTTCAGAATGGAATTGTGCCACAGTTTCATTTCATTTCATTTTATTTTGTTAACTGGTTGGAACACTGAACTAGCCCTTTTCAGGTTCGACCTGACAAAAACATTTAACAACAATCACATACGAGAATGGCACATCAACTTATGGGACATCGATTGGTCAATAATCTGGAAGATCAAGATGGATTGCTAAGTACTCCAACTGTGTGTGTGTTGGACATCCCTAGTTATCCCTTCATTATGTGAATGCAGACCTTTGAGCCCAGTATCGAGGTCTGGCATTTTCCTCACTTTCTCAGGGGACCACAGGTAATGTCCAAACATTTCAGATGGGCTTGAGAGATTTTACTGCCCAAGACAGAAGATAGCTTTCCCAGGGAAGGTGCCATAACCTACATCTGCCTGAAGATTAGAGGAAAAATCATCTGCCAACAACTACAAACAAAGACCTGGGTCAGGTAACCTTTAAGCCCTCTAACTGCAGACCAGATACATTCTGTGTTTTCTGATTCATCCTCTACTCTGGTGGCTGATTCTGGGACAGAATAGGAATCCTGGTTGGGAACGATACTGACCCAGAGGAAACAGCTGATAGCTTTCCATAAGTAGGAGAGCAGGTTTTGGATGGGAACCATCAGTTTATGTTCGTTCCTCAGCAGATTTCAGTGCTGGTTTAACTACCCATTCGATACTGGGAATTATTCCTGAAGTGGGGCTGAGGCTCAGTTAGATGCATGCGGGGCACTTAGGCCACAAGGAATGAAGAAAAAGGGATTGGTAGATATGTTGTGAAAGGGAGAGGTGGCAGTGTTTTGGTAGCTAAAACAAAAAGGACTCATGAGCTGGGGAACATTTCCGCCTATTGCAAAGGATGATGTTAAACTCCCAAATCACTTTCAGCAATCCATAATCTCCTATTTAAAATCCCCACTTGTAAAATTAACCTTTTTCAGGTTCTGAAATGTCCACCATATCCAAAGCAAGGTCAGCAAAAATGGCAGAAAAGCAAGATAAAGTTAGTAGATGGGACAAGACAGAAGAACAAACAGATAAGGGGAATAGGCAGAAGAAAATTATAGTCAGCCAACAAACCAAGCTGATATGGATCAGCCTGTGGAGAGGAATATCATTCTAGCTAAGGTAACACTGGTAATCTAGACTCTCCCCAGGAATCTACTTCTAATACTCCTTCTACATAGCAGTCTTTATTATAGGAGTGCCATGCTGGTTTGCTAATATAAATTTGGCTATAGCCACTTTGGATCAGAAATTTACAGACATAGCTGAAAATATTAAGATGCTGACATCAAGGTCAAAACAGTTTAAGCAAAGGTTATCTAATGTGGAAGATGTAATACCTAAGATGTCCACAGATTTAGGGGCAGTGAATAAAGAGCTGGAACTTTTAAAAAGCAAAGTTGAGGATTTAGAATCTAGATCACGATGGGGAACATCAAAATTGGTAGTCTGCCTAAGGGTGTGGAAGGGAAAATCCACCAACATACTGTGAGCAAATGCTGACTTCAGTAAGGGGCTTAACTATCCAGAAGAAAGATTGAATTAGGTAGAGCGCATAGGGCCTCTGGTCCAGGAAGGAAGATGGCAAACCAAGATTTATGTTTATAAAGCCATTGAAGTTTCAGGTCAGAGAAGATATTCTATTTAAGACCGAAGAGGAACATGGCTTGTGTATAAAGGTATGAAACTTAGCTTTTCCTGACCCCCCATTGTAACAAAGCAGAAGGCCTTTGATGGGGTAAGGGATCAGTTATGTAAACAGGGTGTTTCATTTGCTCTTCTACACCTGTAAAGCTGCAGATATTTTTAGATGGGAAATCTTTTTTCAACACCACGAGTCTAAGGATTTTGTGAATAAAATGCACTCAAAGTTTACAGCCTCATTGGATCCTAACACATAGGTGTCTTAGTAATGTAATTTAATAAGTTTCAGAAAAACATGTTTTGTGGGGAGGAGGGGTTAGTCCATTAGGAGGTAAAATGTTAATTAAAAACTGAGCTTAAAGGAGTAATGGTGAAGTTATGTTATGGTGGGGGAAATAGGTGGGCAGGTCCATACTGTTAACAGCTTCACACACATGGCTTAGGCATGCCATCTTTAAAATTGCAGGGGTGGGGATGCACTTCTTAGTTTAGGAGGGCAAAATAACTGGATTCAAGTAATAGTTTTTAGATATTGGTTCAGGGGTGGGGTGGGGATATTCTTATTTTACTCCTTTTTGAAAAGTACTGAAATAAACATTGATTCAGTTTCAAGAGAGAAAAGTTGTGATGGGGTTGCTATTTGAATTGATATGCTAATTGGCACATTGGCTCTGCTGCCTGTTTTTGAGATAACATGTATAATTTGGAGTTTATTCCATAGTAATGATACAGAAATTTAGATTGCTAACCTGGAACCTTAATGGAGCCAACCACAGGGTCAAGCTCAGGCAGACAGTTAATTATTTAAACAATAAAACAATTGATTGTGAAGAAAGGATTCTGAAAGAACTCTTAAAACTGAAGGTGGACAAAGCAATGGGGCCTTATGGGATTCACCCAGAATTCTAAAAGAACTAAGGGTAGAACTAGTGACACCACTGACCACCCTCTTTAACAAATCATGGGAGGATGGGGTGGTACCTGAGGACTGGAGGAGGGCAGATGTGATTCCACTTCACAAAAGTGGGAGCAGGACAGAAGCAGGCAACTACAGACCTGTTAGTTTAACCTCAGTGATAGGGAAATGATGGAATTACTTCTGAAGGAAAGAATTGTCAGTACCTAGAGGCCAGAGGGGCACAGGACCCAAGGTAGCATGGATTCACAGTGGGAAGGTCATGTCAGACGAATCTAATAGATTTCTTTGACTGGGTGACCAAAGTAGTAGATCAGGGAGGGACTGTGGACATGGCCTACCTAGACTTTAGCAAGAGATTTGACACAGTCCCACACAAGATTAATATACAAGTTAGCCAGCCTTGGAGTGGGTGCAAGGCGGTAGCCTGAGTAAAAGGAATTGGCTGGAGACAGGACACAGAGGTAATAGTAAATGGAGTTCACTCTGAAGAAAGGGGGGGGTTACTAGCGGGGTGCTGAGGGTTCAATGATAGGACCCGGTCCTCTTAATGTCTTTATAAGTGACATTGCAGAGGGACTGGAAGGAAAAGTACATCTCTTTGCAGACGACACAAAGATCTGCAGCAGAGTTGATTCACAAGGTGGGGTGAAAAGGATGAGAAGGGCTTGGCAAGGTTGTAAGAATGGTTAAATGTATGGCAGCTTAGATTTAATGCTAAGAAGTACAAAGTAATGCACCTGGGAAGCAAAACCCAGGGAAGAGTACACAATGGGTGGTGAGATACTAACAACAATGAAAATGGAAAGGGACCTGGGGTAGTCATTTCAGATGACCTAAGGTGGACAAGCAATGTGAGAGGGCAGTAAGGAGGGCTGGGGGATACTGGGAAGCATAGGAGAGGCATCACCAGTAGAAAACAGGAAGTTGTTATCCCTCTGTACAGACAGCGGTGAGACCCCAACTGGAGTACTGCATGCAGTTCTGGAGACCCAATCTCCACAAAGACATAAACAGGATGGAGGCAGTCCAGAAGAGGGCAAGTAAAATGGTGCAGAATCTGCATCAGAAGACATAAGAAGAGAGACTTGAGGAGCTTAATATGTATAGCCTCAAGAAAAGGAGGAGAGGGACATGATAGAAACTTTCAAGTACCTCAAGGGAATCAACAAAGTCCAAGAGGGCATCTTTCAGACAAAGAGGTGTGCAAGAACAAGGGGTACAATTTGAAGATGGGGGTGGCTCAGAGGTAAAGTAAGGAAGTATTGTTTCACAGAGATGGTTGTGGATGCATGGAACAGCCTTCCAGAGGAGGTTGTGTTCAAAACAGTGGTGAAATTCAAGCATGCATGGGACAGTCATAAGGCAATTCCCAGGGGTGGGGTAGGACAAGTAGGCTGTTGGTTAACTAGGATCTGCAGCTTATCCATTAGGTAGGGAAATGGGAAGACTGGGTGGGCCAAGCGGTCCTTATCTGCCGTCAGATTCTGTGTTTCTATGTAATGGAGCCAAACACTGGGTCAAGCTCAGGCAGATAGTTAACTATTTAAACAATGAAACAATTGATTGTGGGTTTTTTCCAAGAAACCCATTTGAGCAGAGAAGTGACATATTTTCTAACCTTTTTTAAGCAACAGGTATATACATAACTCTTTCAGGGAATGCAAAAGGTACACCTATTTTTATCAAAATACATTTAAATCCCAAAATTTTGAAATCTGAAGTGTACACGAGGGAGGTGGGTGAAGGCTAAGACACGCATTGATCAATCACAGTTTCTTTCTTAAGTATCTATGCTCCTAATGACGAGGATCAAGATTTTTCACTACCTTATTCCTCGGGTATCTGTAATGGAGGCACCAGTCATAACTGGAGGGGACTTTAATGTTGCCCTCATCCTTAGACAGAGCTCATTCAGCTCCACAGCATAAGGTAAAAACAGTTGAGCTGATTAATAATTACACCCAAGAACTAGCCCTATTGATCGATGGTGGGCCTATGACCCTCTTTTCCGGCTGCCACTTTAGATTTCTGTTTTAAGAAATGAGCCAAGAAAGGATTTCACTCCCTTATCAGGTCTGAACAGCAGATAATCCTATTTCTTTTGAGGCAGCCAGGCAGACATTTAATCTTCTCCCATGAGATAATCTAAGATTTTACCAAATCAGAGATTAGTCCTCACCCTTCAGAAAACTTACACCCGACTGCATGAGGATGCAATGGACCCCTTTTGAGGCATTTGGTCGACAGGGGTGGTAGAGAAGCCATATCCTTATTGTATCTAATGTACTATTAAATCTGTCTCTACCCATTGAAAGACTTAAACTTAGGGAAACAGACCTGGGGATTACTCTCCTAGAGAAGCAATGGGCTGGTATATGGCACACCACATGGCGGACAACAGGGGCCCCATCTTTGGAGGAATATGGCTGGAAGGTGAGATCTTGGTATTTTCTTGTTCCAGCGCAGGTGGTGACTATGCACTAGCAGCTGGTTCGAACTGTTGGAGGGGACTGGGTTCACTCCAGCCTCCCAGGCTCACATTTGTGGACATGTCAGATGCTTAAGGGGTACTGTACAGATATAGAACACCATCTTAAAGAGATTTTCAGTTTCAGTCCTCCCCTCGAGTCCTGAGCATCTGGTTTTGGTCTTAGACCAAGTGAGATACAGGGAAGAGAGGCAACATATTTCATGGTTGGTTCTCACAATAGCTGCCATTAAGGCCATTGCTAAGAAATGGGAGCAGAGAGCTCCCCCTGTTAGCAGACTGAGGGCTATAGTAGAGAGTATTCACTTAATGGAGAGGATTACATTTGATCTTCGCCAACAAACCCACTCATATCAAAACAGGTGGACCAGGTGGCTCTTGTATGAGCCTAATTTGTATACAGATGCTTAGCCACACACCAGTGGGTCCCTTTTCCCTCTCTCTCTCTCTCTCTCTCACTCTCTTATCAAGAATTCATAAAAAGAAAAAATAAGAAAAGATATATATTTTGTCACTCTAATCAGTGCACTGAATAATCTTCTAGTGTCTCCATCGAGTTGCAGTAGATAAGAAAATTAGCAGCATTATTTGGCAGATCCTTGGGATCTTTTAGTTCAGTCTAACTAGATCATCATATGTTTTGTTCAGTAAAAGTTACCTTGCAGGTACACACTGTGATGTCAACAAGATTTATCTTATGTACCTATGTAACAGATGTATGATCTATATGTTTGGACATGATGAAACAAGCCCCTTGGGGCCTACCATAATAAAGGAAGTACATAAAAAAAGAACCAGCCCTATTGGACCCCTTTTGTGTGTTATATTCAAATCTAATTCTTTTTTTCCAAAGTATATAACTGCTTGTCAAGAATCGATTTTTTCTAGTCTCCAGCTGCTTGACTCATTTAATTAAATTTGTAAGGTACAACTCTATCTTAATTTCAGACCATGCTTCCTGCTATATGGAAATAGATTTCACAAAGACACAGAGCTCCTCCTCTCAGAGTTGGAAGTTTAATAATCTGTTAACACAGGACCTCCAGTTTGTCAGTTTCCTAAAAAGAAATTGAAGCTTATTTACAGTATAACTCTCCAGATGAGTACACCTAATCTACTATATGGGAGTCCCTTAAAGTCTATATGAGGGTCTTATTATTTCTTATGAATCTATGACTAAAAAATATGTAGATTATTCCTGGAACAACAAGAACAGGAGTTGAGTTCCTTAGGAGAAACATATGCGGATTTAGGAACAGAGGAGGATAAAATCAGAATGATATTCTTTAAAGAAAAAATCAGAGAAGTTGTCACAATCAAGAGCAGAGAAACAAATGTATAATTCAAGGGCTAAATATTATTTCTTTTCAGATTCACCCTCAAAATTATTAGCTTATCAGGTAAGAGTACAGGACAGTCAAAATAGGATTGACTGTGTTACTACAGTGGATAATAAGAAAGTATGGGATACACATCAGATTAACACAGAGTTTATGAATTATTATAAAGCTTTATATCAAGAGGAGGGCTCTGTACCAGAGGTTGAGATCCAGAATTATATTAACAAAGCTGATTTACCTACAGTCACTCCTGTGGACAGATTGAAGTTGAATGCAGCTATAACCACTGAGGAAATAAATTTTGTAACCTTAAATTTGCCAATAATAAATCACCAGGACCAGATGGGTTTACAGCCAAATTTTATAAATTATTTACGGAATCGCTGACTCCTTTTTGAGTATGACTCTCAATAATCTTCAGTCTTTATCTGATTTCCTGTCCTCATTTATTGAGACCACTATAGTATTACTTTTGAAAATGATAAACTTCCTGATCTTTGTGGCTCCTATAGGCCTATATTGTTACTAAATAATCGTATAACATTTTTGCTTAAGTTCTATTTATTTATTTAGTTTTGTTTACGGGTAGGTGCACTAGTCATAGAGATGACTATTTTCAGGCATGACCTGGGAGTTTACAGAGCAATTACAGGAACACATATAGAAGGCAAGAGACAGTAATATTCTGATAGGGTATTATACATGAGATAACAACATGAACAAAGTAGTAAACAAAAATAGGGTATTTGAATCACAGGATGTTATACATGAGGTTAGAGCAATACCTGAAAAGAGTAATATGCAAGATAGGGTATTATACATAAACAGTTTGAGTAAAGTACAGAGTTTAGTGCAGGGAACAGACTAATATTGTATTTTTGTCACCAGTATAGGTACAGAACTGGAAAATAGTTAGGATAACATAGTATATATTGTGAGGAGATCCTATACATCCCATGGGAGCAATAGGAGGTAGTATTGTTGGACAGAAAATCCTTATGGTAATGATAGGAAGGCAGGTCAAGGGGCAGGGACAATTAGCAAATAGAACCCTGTGTGGGAAAGCAGTCAGGAAGAAACAGGTCAGAGTGACAAGGGACAGGTAATATAGTAATGCTAGGAAGGCAATTGAGGTGGGCAGTTATGAGCAGCAGGGGGAGCCATATACTATAGAGGCTTGAAACAAGAGCACAGACTAGATAAGATGAGGTAATGGTGGAACACTTTTTGAAGCATAGTGCAATGGTGGAAGGAGTTCCACTGCAGGGGTATGGAGGGCAAATGCACTGGCACCTTTGTCATTTACATTTTGGCACACTAAAAGAGATTTGTCAGATGAGCACAGGTGATAGTTGGAGGACTTGGGGGTGAGCATCTCAGCTAGTGGCAGAGGGATCTGAGTCCTCATGATGTTGTGCACAGTGGATTAGAGGAGTGAGATCTAGTGGAACTGGGAGATAACTAATTTAACCCAGAGTAAAGGATGCAATGGTCTCAGCCTAGAAGATAATTATGTGTACCTACAGATATTGGTGTAGGTTACATCCCATTTATGAAGATGCAATTCTGAGGAGGCAGCATGTAGCAGCCCCATAGGTCAATGTGGGAGGAGAATACCTGGGCAAAAGCCAGTCTAGCTGATGGTGTTAGGGCACAGCTGGTCTGGTACATAATGCCAAGTTTGGGTTTATGAATTTACAGGTTATCTATGCGTGTTGATCAAAGCTTAGGGATTGGTCCAGGGTTACTCCTAGGTATTTAAATGATGTGACAATACCAGTGTGTGTGTGCCATTAAGGCAGGAGACTTGAAAGTTGTGTTGGCTTGTTTTGAGCATAACAATGGTTCCAAATAGCATAGATTGGGTTTTAGCCTTGTTTCGAACAAGTTTGTTGCGCAGTAGCCAGGTCTATGTATGCTGGAACTCTGTGGACAGACATAGATTGATATCAGTTATATCCTTAGCACTGGTGTACAAGACTATGTCATCGGCATAAACAGGACTGAGGTGGAGGAGGCTGGAGGAAATACTATTTATAAATATTGAGAATAGTAGTGGCCCCAGAATGGAATCTTGGGATGCACGATATTCACAGTGGCTTGATCCAAGTAGGTGGAGTTGCACATCACTACTTGGATTCTGTTAGTTAGGTAACTATAGAACCAGCTAATTACATTCATGCAAATCCCATGGTTTTAGGGTGTGAAAGAAGGGATTGCTCCACCAGGCCAAAAGCCTTTGTCATATCTATGAAGACAGCCCCTGTTAGTAGACCTGTGTCCATGGTGGAGATGGTATCAGTTGCAAATTTGAGTAAGGCAGTGGTTGTACTATGCCCTTTGTGAAAACCATGCTGAGCACTTGATGAGAGGTTGTTTCTAAGAAGGAATTCAATGGTTTGTGAGACAACTAGCATTTCAAGAATTTTGCTTAGCACTGACAGGTTGGCTATGGGCCTGTAGTTGGATGGGTCCTTTTTGTCACCTTTCTTAAACACAGGTGTGACTCTTGCTATCTTCCAGATGTCAAGGACACTACTTTGCATAGGGAGAGGGTAAAATTCTGGCCAGTGGAGCGGCAATGAGTGAAGCTGCTAGTTTCTGAAGTTTAGGTTTGAAGCTGTCAGAGCCTGTGACAGTGCTATCTGAGATATATCTAAGAAGTTTAGTTACCTCCCTTCAGTGACTGCCTTGAAGTGAAAGGAGGGGTAGCAGGAGTCCTTACAGGAGCAATCTGGGAGGTCCACACTATGTGGGGCAGAAAAAGAGGAAGTGTACCTGTTTAGATCTGTGGATTGCTTGTTGTAGAAGTTATCAGTTGTCTGGGGGTTGTTGCAATAGATACCCTTCAAAACCATGCCATTTGGAGTAGAGGAGTGAGATCATCCTAGAGAACGATTTAACATCTAACCAGAACTTTTGGGATATCCTGAAGCATTATTCAGTAGGGTTTTGCAGTAGGAGCTCTTGGCAGTCCTTATTTCCTTTTGCAAGCTGTTCTTAGTCCCTATAAGTGTTGTAGTCTTCTTGTCAACCTGAGGACTTGAAACAGGTCCAGCACCTATCTCTTACCTTTAGTTTGGCAAGAAGATCCTTTTTAGCCATCTTGTATGTTTCCCATTATTCTGTGTGTAATGAAGTGGGAGTGATGATCCTGTATGGTGAAAAATTCAGTGATGAAAGTGTAAGGGCAGTCTGCACATCATGAATATTGTAGAGACCATACCTGTTTATGTTGGCCACATCATCTAGGAATTTTGAGGATCCAGATTGGTGTAGTTTCGAAATTGACGAAATGTGGTTTTGATGGACGGGTGGCAGGGGATCCCCAAATGCAATAGATAGGAGAGAGGTCAGTGATAGCATTAGCAAGAGTGCCTGCAGTGTGGATATGCTCAGTACTGTTTGTTGAACCCAGTCAATGAGTGAGCTTGGATTAGAGTGAGAGGCAGTCCTGGTTGGTGGGGTGATTAGCTGGTGAAGGTTATGAGCCTGAATTTTGATAGTGAAGTGGCCTGGTTGTTTTCTAGCCAGTTTACGTTTATATCACCAATGATGATCACTTAGTTTTGCCCGAGAGTATTAACGTCTAGTTAAATAGCTCATCCAAGCCATGGTAGCCATTGTTTGGAGGGCTGTAGGTACATAAAATATGTAATTTTCTAGCTAATAGAATTTCTGGCATATTACCTACTATTGTGCATTCAGATCAATGTGGCTTTATTCCGGGTAGGAAGCTGAACCATACTGTTAGGAGATCACTAAATTTAATAGATCCTTCTATGAACTCGGATTTGGCTCTCCTTCCCTCGATGCTGAAAAGACCTTCGATAGAGTGAGATGGTCATTTCTGTTTCTCTTGGAAGCCTTCAACATCAGAGGGAACATTTGTTAGACTAGATCAGGATGATTTATGCTTCACCTAAGGCTTCACTAAGGATAAACCATGACCCTTCTCATATTTCACTCTTCAAAGGGGACTAGGCAGGGTGTTCTCTGTCCCCCCTGCATTTTTCTCTCTTCACTCGGAATCTATGGCCAAGCTAATTAGAAACAATATTAGGATTAGGGGATTGATATAGGGAACAAATACACACAATATAATTTCATGCTGACGGTATCCTTCTCTTCTTGAGTGACTCTGTACAGGATTATGAGACTGTACTTCAGACATTGCAAATGTTAGTAAATTTTGAGGTATAAAATCAATCGGGTTAAAACAGAAGTAATCACAACTATAAAAGGATGGGTTCCTCCCAAACCATCCTTTACAGAAGTTCTATAACTCATATATGAAATACCTATGGGTCTTCATTTCTCCAGATAGAGACTTACTATTTATTTTATTTTATTTATTTAGTTTTTGTTGACTGAGTAAGTGCACTAGGCAAATCCTGCCTATTTTCAGGCACGACCTGGGGAGGGGATACAGATGAATGTCAACTGACCTTGAACCAGATTAAGCTGTTGGTGGTATTTTAGTGAATGAGGGAATTTGGCCAGGACACGGGAAACCCCCTACTCTGCTTCCTGTGAGCTGGGGACCCATTTTCCTGTGAGACCAAGATGGTGGAGGAGGAGGGTTGTGTGTTTGGTGGAAGGGAAGGCCTCACCTTTCACTGCATCACAAGAGGAGGTCCTTCAAGATGGTGAACTCGAAACAGAGCAAGAAGAGATTTATCATGAAGCAATGGGATTTTCAGAGGATGATCATCACAGTGAGCATTTTATTTTCCAAACTCAATCTGTTGTTAAAAGAAGAGGCTGTAATTGCTGTACCTGGACTCCTGTAACTTTAAATGAAATAAGCTTTCAGAATGTAAAAATCTCTCATAGGGCAAACCTATTACCCGATAAAAGTGATGTCTCAGGAATTGATTATGTCAGTAAAACAGAGAGTCAAAGGCCTAAAATAAGCCTACAATCAGCAGGATTGTCTAACACTGTTGACTCAGTTACAGCAACTGAAAAAGATGTGGAAACTAATAAAAGGCTGACAGGAGTATCGCACAAGACAGTGAGTGCCTAAAGCCTTCATTGCCTAAAATGTGATTTCACAGAAAAATATTCCTCAAATGGCAGGGAAAGAGTTGATTATGTCAGTAAAATGGATAGTCAAAGGCCTAAAATAAGCCTACAATCAGCAGGAGTGTCTAACACTGCTGACTCAGTTACAGCAACTGAAAAGACTTGGAAACTCATAAAAGGCTGGCAGGAGTATCACACAAGACAACCAGTGCCTAAAGTCTTCATTACCTAAAATGTAATTTCACAGAAAAATATTCCTCAAATGGCAGCAGAAATTCTGAACAAAGGATCTACTGAACCCTCTGAGTGTCAACAGTACCACCTTTGGAGGACAGACAAATTGACAAACAAGCCGACTTCATGTTTAAAATACAGGTACAGCGAGACCTGCCTTTAACAGCTGATAATGCGGTTATCTATCAGAAGGAAGGGTACAACAGGCAGGAGTGACAGAATTTTGTTTTACTCAGCGAGATAAATCTTTAACTCAGACTACTGATGTTTTTCTATTGCACCACCTAAAGATCTGCAGTCATAAATCCTGGATGTAAGAGTGAAGCCTAAAGATAAACAGAGACTAGCGAATTCACCACTTCACGATGGAAACTGGTCACCACATAAAACGATCATAGAGGCAGGCTGACAGATGACAGCTTCAGGATCCTGGACACCAGACCCATTATGGGATCCCTCCTTTAATTTAACGTCTACTCCAGACTGGAAACCAAATACTAAGGATAAGCACATTGTTAACATTGCAGAAGTTAATATAAGTGAAAGTACAAGGGGAATCAAGGTTCTATTAAACTCTGCTGTTCTTAAAAATGACAAATTCATAGGATGATCAAGAGCAGCCTAGTTTAAAAGTAGATCCTAGTGAAAGTAAGAATGCGCTTCCCTCTCTGGGTCCACAGAAACCTTTAATGTCTGATCTTTTTCACAGTCAAAAGCGAAGCTGCACTGAGGAGAAACACGGTTGTATTAGCTATAAAGGAGGATTGACTGAGCACCCTGATAGGTATTATGTAGGAAAATGCTTAACTAAAGATTCCTCCACTTTTCCCTAGAGATGTCTTTGCATTCACCAACATCTCAGGGGAGGATAACTACGATATTAGCTTCCGAACATCCTATGCCTTAGACCTCTTCTGGAATGCTATAATCAGGTTAAATTCTCCCCTTATGGACTCCTTTTAGTAATCCCCTTAAAGAGCCTCTGATTAAATTTGTCATGATTATGTTTAGGAATGAGGGAGTCCATGTGGAGGACATAACTTATTGGTTGGGACAAAAGTGTGAGATATTGAGTGAACCTGAACCAATTCTAGATACTGAACAATTTTGGACAGGAGGGTGGAAGTACAAAGTTAAATTATGACAAATGGACACAGGAATATAACATATTCCCAATTCCTTCCTGTTAGGCGGGGATGGGGGGTTGTGTTTATGGGGGTCAGCCAAGAGCCTGCTACAAATGTGGTTCTAGAACTCATTTATCAAGTATTTGTGATCAGCCACTGTGCGATAATTGTGGAGAAATAGGCCATGTAAATATGCAATGCATGAATCATACTAAATGTGACCTTTGTGAAGGGTTTGAACATGTTTTCGAGAATGCCCCTGGGCAGCAAAGAATAAGGCTTCTTGCATAAGCCCAGATCTATTGATTCAGCAGGCCCAGGAGGCCTCTTCTAAACAGGAGAAAGGCCCTGAAAGTATGGATGTAACCCAACTGCAGGATGTTTTGAGTAACACGAAAACTACTACCCCCCACAATTGATCTACTAAAGATGTTACTGTGGATAAAAAACTGATCAGGTGGTAAATAAAGCAGAATTGACAGAAGGTACTATCAATCCAGAGGTTCTTATTCCTGTTTGTTATAGTGAACCTGAGAAATCTGATAAGTCTGACAATCCCCTATTGAAAATGTTCCACTCTCTCCTTTACTACCAAGGAGATCTTCTTGGAATCAGAGACCAAAATCCTCTTCCTCAACTACTAGTATTGAAACACAGAATTCTTATGCAGCATTATTTACTAACTGGAGTGATTCAGACATGGATATAGTGGACTCTGCTTCTCAGAAGTCAGTGCCAGAAACTGGTGGTTTAACTGCAGAAGAATATAAGGGAAAAAAGGAAAAATAAAATAGTGTGGTTTTAGTCACTTCATGATCATGGTAGCACACAAATGGGGGTCTTTGAATACTCATAGTATTCTGAATAATATTAAACATCAAGCACTGTTTCAGTTTATTCATGTGAACAAAATCTCAGTATGTTTTTACAAGAAACATGGATGTTTTCCTTAGTACAAATTTCTACTTTTAAAGGGATTGGCCATGGGGACCATCATATTAGTCTTCTGGAAGGATAATGCAGATGGAGTGGCCATTTTGTTTAATTCTTTCCTTTTTCATTAGGTAAATTGAAAGATCTAATACCAGGAAGGATATTGATTCTGGATGGAAAATGGGATACTTGGGACTGTAGATTTATATATCCCTCAAACAAAATCAGAAAGAATTAATTGCATGAAAGCAATACAGCCATATTTAATCACGTCAAGAATAATCCTTTGGGGTGGGATTTCAACTGTAGTTTGATAGAAAAAGGGCTCACCAATAAAAATATTCACTGTGATTCGCATTTATTAGAGGTAATAATTAAAACTTCAGGGCTCAATAATTGTTTGCAGTATAGGCTTTCTGGGCCTAGTTTACCTACATGAAAGGAAAATATAAAACCACTATTGATTATCTATCTATTTCAGCTGAAATCCTTTTGAAATTTTCAAATAATACCAGCTGAATTTTCAGACCACTTATTATTACTTTATTCATTTGGTAATTTAACTTGGTACCAAAATGATCAATTCGATGGAAACTAAATACCTCTATACTAGGTAATAGTTTTGTGAAATTTGCAGTGTCACAACTTTTAAAAGCAAGACTATATGCTGCATTTTTATATACTGATATGGGAGAATGGTGGAGGAAACTAAAGCAGACTTAAGTAGGTGGTTTAAAATATGGATCTGCTCAAAAAAAAAATATTTTTTACATATTTAAAGCTAAGACAACAATTACAGTTTCTAATATCAAAGGATAATACCTCCAGGTATGACTATTCTGACCAAATAGAGAATCTTAAATTCAATATGAAACAAGCACAATATGATAGGGCAAGAACATTACAGGCCCTGTTCTCAAATAATACTCAAAATTAAAAATAGAGACCCTTCAGAATGTGTAAGAACTTAAAAGAAACTACTCATATGGAATTCTTAGTATCAGAAGGTAAAAAGTGGTATCCAAAGCAAAGATTAATTCCATTATAGAATATCATCATGAAACACTGAACCCTTCTTCTCCAATTAAGATAGAAAATGTCAGAACTTATTTAGACTCAATTAATTTTCTCCTTTACAAAAGAAAAAGATAAAACATTACTGGAACCCTTTTAGAATCAGACATTGAAAATACAATCCAAAATCTCAAAGAAGGAGTTTCTCCAGGTATAGATGCTCTTCCTTATGCATTATATAAAACTTTAAAAAGAATTTTCAGCCTGCTTATTTTTAGTTTTTCAATACATTATGATGAGTACAAAAGTGCCTTCTGAGTTTACAGATGGCGTAATTATACACATTTATAAATCAGGAGATAAAAGGACATAAGAAATTGGAGACCCATAACAATTTTGAACTCAGATTATAAAATATTCACAATGTTATTAAATAACAGAATGAAAATTTCTGTAGAAAAATAATGTCACCTTTCCAATATTGTAGTATTCCTAACAGAAGAATACAATCAACCCTCATGATTATTAGAGACAGTATTGAGTATCTTTCATTAGAAGGAAAAACTGGGTATCTGATATCTATCGACCTGGAGAAGGCTTTGATCAGTTAATCACACTTATTTCAGGTTTTGTGTTTTTTGGATTTTCACAATGGATTGTCAATATTATTAAATCCTTATATACCTCAACTACAGTGTTTCCTTTTATTAAAGGAAGTAAAACTAAAAGGGTTTACACTAAAATCAGGAGTTCATCAGGGATGTCCACTAAGCCCTCTGTTATATGTTTTATCATTAGAACCACTCATTCGATCTTTGACGGTAATACCTAAGTGGATAGGAATTGGTAGAGATCATCCTAATTCTCATCTTTATATTTAAGCATATGCAGATGATGTATGTATATTTTTCAATAATTATGAGTCTCTGCAGATTTTCCTAACAGAATTTAAATTATTTGCAGCAGTCTCTAATGCTAAAATTAATCTACTCAAAACTAGAGGTTTGATTATGGGGCTGGATGTCATCAGTCATTTCAGTATAACAATATTATATTATCTCCAGAACCCTAAATGTGTTAGGTATTTCTTTTGGCCCTCAAAACCTTCCTGAAAAAATTGGGACAATGCATTAGTTAAAATAGAACTTAAAGTTTCAAGATGGAAAAGTTATAATTCTCCAAAGCTAAACGTATACAAATCATCAGACAGTTTATTATTCCCTGTTTGCAAAATGTGGCTATGCTTTTCCCTCTTCCTACACAGTATGAGACCAGACTTTATAGTAATTTTTCAACTATTTTGGGGTAATAGACTAAATCCAGTAAAGAGATGTTTACTTATCTAAACATCACTAAAAGAGGATTAGTATGATCGATCCCATACTTTTTTATTCCTTTTTTACTCAATCTATAAAACAATTAATCCTGAGACCAGAGAGTAGTGAAAGTATTTGGACTTCATTAGTATTAGGTCAATACTTTAAAGCAGGTTAATCTAGCCCTAAATTAGATCCATATACATACTCCAATATAATTTAAACCAGCAATTCAAAACTATACAAGTGGAAAATCACTAAATAAACCATTGTCTCTAATACAGTGAAAACCCTGTACAAAGTGATTATGAATTCAATTTACCCTATTGAACCTAGCTTTAAAATTGTCCCATAAGACAAAACTCTTATATACTAGACCAGTAGAATAATGATAGGGTACCTGCCTTTATGTAGGAAACACAATGGTTGATAAAGTATAGGAGATTAAACCTATGATACAGCCAAATACAAGGAAAAGAAAGAAATTGTCCTTATCCAGAATGCATTAACCAAGAAGAAACTATGGAGCATTTTTCTACACTGTTCTTATGTAACGAAATTATGGGTATATGCTGCCAAAAGTGGGATTTGTCATAGTGAAATGTATGAATTATGATATTCTGGTTATAGGTATACATCTCCCAAGCATGGCCTATCTTAGTAAAATACTCTAGGAGTATTTTTGGATGTTTGCATTTTCTTATGGCAGGTGAGGTGTCAATGGGTTATCTATCAAAAAGGATTCTATATGAGGGTTTTGCCAAATGGTAGCTAAGGAAATGTATAATGTGTATCTCAAAGATGTCCAAATGTATAACTCAAGTAAAGTATTAAAATGGTGGAAAGGATTTACCCATATAATTAAATTTAAATAATGGTTTTTGCTTGATCCACACAATATGAATACTTATAAGCTTTTGTTTATTTCCTTTGATGTATCTATAAAGATCTCTGTATTTGATTGTATTATGATATTACTGTGAATTTGTTTTCTTTTGAGTTATATTGTATATTTATTTATTTTATCAATAAAACTCCCTACTCTTTTTGATAAGTGCCATGGGATCTTTAACATCCTGAACTACCACCTATCCAGGCAGATGGGACCTCGGTTTAACATCTCATCAAAGACGGACCTCAGAAGTGCAGCACCCCACTCATGCTGCACTACAGTGTCAATACTGGGATATTAAAGTGCTAGATGTGCGAACTGAACCCACAGCCCTCTGATCTCCGGCCTCAGAGGCGAGTGTGCTACCTACAGAGCACTGACACTGACTATTATATAATCTGAATTTCTCCCATTTCTCAAAAAATAAAGCAAGATCTTATTTGGTGGCAAAACCTCCTTTTAGTCTTACTAGGTAAGATTAACGTTATTAAAATGGATGTTTTGCCAAGGGTACTTTGTTTTGTTTCAAACATTACCAATTATGGTCCCTAAATCATTTTGTCTCTTTAAATAGGGTCATTAGTAAATTTCTGTGAGAACCACAAGAATAGCCTTTATAAAACTACAGTTATCTAAAGAAAAGGAGGCATGGCATTACTCAGTTTTGAATACTACAATCTAACAGCACAACTGGAACCTTGAGGTACTGGTTTAATCAAAAACAAGTAATACCAGCATGTTTTCAGATAGAGGCAGAGATCTCCATTCACAAGTTTAATCCATTCCCTGGGTGTAAATATAAACAATACAAAAGTGGGAACCTATGTAAAGGTTATGCATACAACCAAGGCCACAAATTAAGCACGACATAGTGTTAGGAAATGATTGAGGATGGTAGAATCCTGGCTTTTTGTACCACCATTATTAATAACATACACTTTACTTCATCTCTGAGGGGAGGACTGATTCAACAGGAATTAGTAAATAAAGGAGTCTGTTCTTTTGAATGATTTTTGATCAATGATATGGTTGTCCCGTTTGAAGATTTAAGAAAGAGTTTTGGATTGGCTATGAACACCTCTTTCTCCTACTTACAGGTCAAGAACTTCATTTTTGAGAAAATAAGAACCCTTTGAGTTTAAAAGGGTCAGGTGGAACTTTTTTTGAGAATCACCAATCTCTGAAACATTTGGTCAGAGACATATACAGCTTTATTGCTGAAAATGCACAGGCTGCATCATTGGATAAACTTAAACAGGCCTGGGAAAAGAAAGAGACCATCTTATCCATGATTCAGTTTGGGACTCCATTATTAATTTTGGGCAATCTCCCACTAAGAAGAATAGACTCAAACAAATATATAGAAACAGTATCCATAAAACATATCTGACTCCAGTAAGATTATACAAATTTGATAATAGCATCTCTAAAATATGCCAAAGATGAAAAGAAAAGAGGGTCATTAGCTTACATGTTAGTGTCTTGTAAAAATCTTGAACTATTCTGGAAAAATAGCTTTGCTTTTTTGGTAAACTTATTGGCAGGGATTTCCCATTTGACTCTGGCATTGCTTTATTTGGACCCGGATATTTAGATATGGATCTTGGCTGTCTGTCTGAGCTGACCTGGTTAGGTTTATTAGTTGCAAAAAAAATCATACTCCTTCATTGGAAGGATGAGGCCTCCCGACTTTTATAGAATGGATACAAAGCATGTTGGATCTCCACAAAGTTGAGGGACACATTATAGAGTGAAAAATCAAGTTAATAAGTTTCAGCAAATTTGGCTTCCATTTTTGTTCAGGGTATTATAAAATAGAGGTATAGACAGCAGGGAAGGTGTTTGATTATGATAGGAAAAAAGGGGGATGATGTTTGTGATTATGTTGAATGGAGCATTCCTCTAGTCTGAATCAAACACTGAATAGAGAAAAAACCCATCAACAATCACATACAAACACATATAGGTTCTCCCTCTATTCAAGGGAGATGACCCATCCTCCACTGGAAACTATTGACCCATCTCACTTCCCCCTGCTGTTGACAAAGTGCAAGAATCCTGAATCCTCTCTAGACTCAACAGCTTCCTTTCTACTTCAATATTCTATCCCCTACCAATTGGAATTTAGAAAATCTCACTCCACCTCCTCCTCCTCCTCCTCTCTCCTGCATTTTATAAAGGTTGTTCACTCTGCCATGGAACTTGATCAGATCACCCCAGCCATCTTTACTGACACTGGCCAAGGCCTTCAATTCTGTTTCCAACCACTTCTTCTCCATAAAGTAAGTGCTATTGGCCTTTCCACATTTCTGTGCCCTGGTTCTCCTCATACTTAACTGACTATTCTCAGTCAGTATCAATAAATATTGTCCTTTCCTCTTCCCTCCCCATCACTGCTGGTGTGCCCCTAGGTTCCATCCTCAGGCGGTCCTCTTCTCACTCTTTATAAATGATCTCCCCTCAGTTTGCACCCTCACCAATATACATATGTATGCCGTGACACCGTCCTCTTCCTTTCTGGACCTTCCTCCCAGGAAGTCCAATCCAGCTCAAAGTGACCTAACTGCAGTCACTGAATGGTTTGAAACCAACTGTCTAAAACTCAACACTAAAAACCATAGCCATGACTTTTTAGCTGAGAAACTAGCTAGGCTTCCCACTTTCCCAGCTTTCTCTGTCTCTGTCAACTTCCCTTGAAAATGTCCTCACGTACAAATACCTTGGAGACTGGCTCAACCCATCTCTAGATTTTCCCACCATTTCAATGCACTGCATACTAAACTACACCTAAACTAGGGATACTCTCCTGCATAAATCCAGCCTCTCACTCCCTGTCAGATGTGACCTCTTAATCAAATGGATCCTCCCAACTTTTGACTATGCAGATACTGTCTACAGCACTGCCCCTGCCACCTACCTTGCCAAACTGAATGTACTTTACCACTCCTTCAGCATGCTTGCCTCCAACTCTCTCTCCACTTTGACCTGTACTCCTCCCTCTCCTTCAACCACTTGCACATCGTTGCTTAGCTCACTGCTCACCTTCATTGCCAAATTCTGGTTGGTCACTTCCTTCTACCTTACACCTCCTTCACTCCTGCTTCCGCCTCACCTTACAATTCACATTCCAACTCTGCCCACACCTTCTCACTCCCTCTGTGTATGCTCCAATGGTGGCACACTCTCCTTCTCCTTTAGTTTACCTTCCTCTGGAACAACATTCCCCTCAAACCCATCTCCTTCCCTCCTTCCATGCCCTTAAGCACCTTGTTAGGCCAACACCCTCGACCTTCTATCTGCTCTCCTTCATAGGTCCCTCTCCTTTGCTTACCCTGTGACCTCACTGCTGTGGTATTATTGCATATATCCCTGTCTACACTGGTATTTCTACATGTGTTGCAGTCAGCACTAGATCATCTGTATATTCATTGTTTGGCAGCTCCTTTAAACTGCATCTGTGTCTGTGTATACTGTGTAATTATTGTATTATACTCTGGAAAGTATTTGTTCTCCAATACGTGCTCTGTAATTATCTTTCTTTTCACTCAGTGTTGTATAAATTACTTGCATTATATGTTACTTTTACCGTACTGTATTGACTGTACCCCTTCCTCTGGGTTGCATCTGGAAATGAGCTCTGGTTCATGATGCCTTTCCCTGTTAGCAACTTTTAAATAAATAAATAAAAATTATCTTCATTTCTTTTTGTTGTAAGATTCATATCTTCTATTGCTAATTCTTGTCTCATAGATTCCTTAAATTTTTAACTATAATTGAGGCTTCCTGTTATTTCAAAGATTTCTGCAAATTCTTTTTTGAGGAATGATGTATCTCATCTTTCTCTTCATCCCTCTTTTCCTCCAGTTCCTCATATCCATTTTTCTCCATGGCAGTTGCAGCTAGCCAGCTAAGTGCAAAAAGTTACTGATGCTAAGGACTCCTGGGGTAAGAAGAAACAATTACTCACCACAGTAACCTTTTTTCTTTAGCATCAGTAGCTCCCACCCTTCCTCCCTGTTCACCTGTTGAAGAAGGGCTCTTATGTCACCTTTACCAAATTTGGAGTTTCTTATTGATGAGTTTTAGCTTGTGCTGCTGTTGTTTTCTATTTCCACTTTGTGGACATTTGCATTTTTAATCCTGTTGTTTCTTTTCAGGGCATTGCCCTAATTTTCCTTGAAAAAAATCGGAAGCATTCAACAGCTCTCTCTCAGCTCACACACCTCCTGTCTTTTGATTGGCTTGGTCCTACACTCATTTAAATATCTCGTAAAGGCACACCTCTGGGGCAGTTTCACCTAGCCAGCTAAGTCTGGGTTCTCTGTAGCTCAGGGCTATTCTCCATGTTTAGTTTAATTGTGGGAAAGAACTCCTTAATTGTTAGAATTGGTGTTGATGTTGTAGTCTTTTCTTTTTATTCTTACCCCTTTTTGTTTGATTCAATGATTTCCTGTTTCTACCTTTTCTTAGTTTCTCCTGTGATTATTTTTATCAGTCAATGAGTCCTTCTCTACCTGTTCCTTTATATGAAATCTTGAGTTATCTTCTCCCTTGGTTTTACCACTTCTTGTTTTTTGCAGGCACATTGATTTATTTTAGCTATCTAGTAGGTTATTTAATTGGAAGGATCCCATTCAATTCTTCCTTGAACCTTCCTTATCTACTGCTTAAAGTGTAATATACATTGTAATAATATAATAATGCATTATTGTGTTAATATGATCCAATAAATACCACTAGAAAGAAAATCCTTTGTTACAAAAGTCTCATATAAATGCTTTGAGTCTATATATTTGTTTCTTATGTACCTTTTACACCCGTCAGATGTCCTTCCTTCAATTGCATTCCACTTCTTTCTGCTTCCAATGCGGAGGAGGTTGTGGAGTCCAAAAACAGTGGTGGAATTCAAGCATGCAGGGACAGTCATAAGGCAATTCTAGGGGGTGGGGGTAGGAAGAAGTAGGCTGCTGGTTAACTAGGATCTGCAGCTTATCCATTAGGTAGGGAAATGGGCAGACTGGATGGGTTAAGCGGTCCTTATCTGCTGTCAAATTCTATGTTTCTATGTATAGGATATCAGGTATAATGGATGTAACTTTGTGCTAAAAATGTCTTTAGACAGTACTTAGCCTGATCATTTCTAGTTCATGGAGTCTCTTCTTCTTGGGAATCTCAAGGATTGCCTTCTCTGTCTCTGTCACCTTCGTGGTTCATGGTCTAGTTTTAATTATTTTTTTGTTTAAAAACTTGATTAAATCAGTTTTGGTATGTCCTGTCCTTCATCTCCACTTTTTAGCTCTTGAGGCTCCTCTCAATCTATGTCTCCCAAGACAACTGCTCAGTCTCTTCTGTCAGGATTTTAAACACTTTTAAATAAAAGGAGAGATAAAGGCACTGTAAATGTTGTTCTAGCAGGTATCAGAGAGGATAAATTGAAATGTTTCCTTATTTCACCAAGTACTGTCTGCAAAAAGGAAACATTTTTTGAACAAGAGGAAAAGTTCTATAAATAAAACCTCCATAAAATTCACACTCACCTCACAATGTAATCTGTTATGTATACTTTTTACAAGTTAATTTACCCCATAATCCTTTTCAGGTTAATTGCATGCTTAGAAATTCTAACCTAAATCCTACTTTAAAGTTGTAACTTAGGGAAGTTCAATAATAGAAGCTCAGCAGTACAATCTGATACTACTTACTCTTATGATGCAAGAGAAGAGTTTCTGTCCCTAAAAGAGCCAATGACTAGAACTCCAGTATGTTCTTAGCCAAAGTTGTAGTTAAAATGTATTTTGAACTAGGATATCATTTAGCACAAGTAGGTAATTTCCTGTTAGGTGTCTTCCCTCACTCAGTTAGGAAAAATGGTGCATCTGACTGCTGAATGCCAGTGCATGTGCTCTATCACATATGTCATGTGACTACCCGAGAAAAATGTGTAAAGTGCATAAAATCAATAAAATCAACTAAAACACTCTAAAAATAAATCAGAACAATAAAAATATAAACAGCAATGAGCTGCAATAGCCTAAACATTTGTGTATTGGTAGTATGATACTTCCCTATTTTCTATGCTGTGATCTAAGTCTAGCGTTACTTGATAAAAATAAACTGCTGAACAATAAGGTCTTCTTCAGTATTTCAGTTATGGCTGTTAGTTCCCGTGGAACCAACAGCCACCTTCCCTATTCATGGGTAGGCCCTTACCACCACGTGGTCCCCATATCCATGGGGGGCAGAAGCCAACAGAAATTCCAAAAAGGAACAGCTTTAAGAAATTCTGGAAAAGAGACTGGGACAAGTTAAACAAACTGAGGCAATGGTGGTATATCTATTAATAAAACAAAAGCACTTGTCCTGGCTCCTGCTTTAGCCACTTCTCCTCAGAAACTCAGCATGTGGCTGTTCTCACATCTCATGACCTCCTCCTCCCTCACCAACCTGTTAGCATATTTGCACTTAATGTTTGAAAGAACACTGTGGATAACATTTGCAGTACCTCATTATAAACAGATAATCTGCCCCACAGACTCACCTTGTAGAGAATCAATTTCCACTTGCTTTACAGGTTTCCAATCTGCAGAAAGGTTTTGCACAATTGTCATACTAGACCAGGCAACAGTATAACATACTGACTACGCCTTGTTTGCATATGTTCACTCTCTTTTGTGCTTGCAAACATTTTGTTGACGATTCACTTTATCTGTGAATGAAATATCGCCTACAATGAAAATGGCATGTATGTGCAAATTAGAAACAATAGTGCTTTAATAAAGTAATACAAAATGCAATGTCAGATTTGCTAGGAATGTAACTAGAAACATAAGGAGTCTGTTCTGTTATGTCTCTTGAGTGCTTGATCTCAATAACAGTAGATCATATAACACTGTGTAAAGAAGGGTAGTGAGCATTTTGCATAAGTAAAGTCGTGCTTTGGTATTGTATAGTTTATTTTCCCTGTCTGACCACAGTCCAGGGGTGCCAGAAGCCTCCATCAATCCCATTCCCATGCACCATTTATTGGTGCAAGGCAGCAACTGTGGCTAAGGCAGGATCTTTGTCACGGGATCCCTGCTGTACAAAAGTCAATTAGTATGCAGTCCTGGGGCACACAGGGTTTCAATTCAAGCTGTGGTAAAACAGAAGCTTGCATTGATCTTCTGGGCTGTTTGAAAATTGGGCCCCTTATCTGTACTAACTTCACCTGAGTGGGAGGTGAAGCATGAGTCCCCCCTTCCATGTGCACATCAGGAGTGATTGCATACACTTCACTATCTCTCAGTTGTGTTAAGGAAGGGATCTCTCTGCCCTGAGGTGTTCCCAAACTGACTTTTAAATATGATCTCTTGAACTATGTTGGCTGTGTTGCAAGATGAGAACATTAAAATGGTGTACTTTGGGGGCAAATTCTAATAAAATAGTCTCTTAAAATCTATTTATTCAGGATTCTTGTGGCTTAGGCCATAGAAGAATACTTGCTTCACTGATTCAAAATATTCCATACTTCCTGACCTGGTTTCTGTCATACTCTGAGGATGGCACTTCTGGCAAGTACATGGTCCTTAATTTTACCCTATTCACACCCATTGCAATGCAAATGTTCTTCAAATTCCTATCAATTGTCAGTTTTAGCAATATTATTTTATCCTCTCTGGCACATATTTGCCTAAATTATTCAAATGGGATTTTAAGATTACCAAGTTTGAGTGTAAATTGCTGTCTTTATCTTTTGATCAAACATTTTTCTGCTTGATGACACTTTTAAATCTCATTCCATACCTGGAATTCATACTCTGCGTGAATTCCAGGGGCATTGTCCCAGGTATCCTTAGTTGGTTCCTGGTTTGGGGGTAAGGAACCAATGTTTCAGTTTCCTGCATAGTGTGTGGTAAGGGAATTAAAACTTTATTGTGGTATATGGCTGGCCTGCATCACATTCTAGTTTTCTTGAAGCTGGGCATTCATGCTCTTCATCATTTTACTTTATCCAGCAATAGTTTTCCTGCTTTTCTTGGTCATATTTCTTCTCTTCATCAGTTTCCTAATATGGTGTTTCAATCTTTGCATTTCATCATAAGCTACTGTTTTGAACTTTATATTTCATCATAAGCTGCTGGCCTTCTTCTTTTGGACTGTTACTAGTAAATTAATATCTCTAGGATCTCTAGGAAGAAGTAGGCTGTTGGTTAACTTGGATTTGCAGCTTCTTCAATAGGTAGGAAATGGACAGACTGGTGGGTCAAACAGTCCTTATCTGCCATCAAAGTCTATGTTTCTATGTTTCTGAGAGTTTCTCATTCTTTACATTTGATGCATGTGCCCACCAAATGTTTTTCTACAGTGAAAGGGATTTTTTGGGGGTCACTGCCGAGCCCATTGCTGTTGAAAATAGCAGGGCTCACAGTCTAGACCAATGAACAGGCAGTTTGGGGTGACACCACTTGCTACTTGCAGGGTGGAAACTTTGTTCTACTTCAAAGGACTGAAGCCATCCAATCAGTGGGTTTCATTCTTTGATTTGCATGAAGCCAGTCAGCAAGAGCAACTGATTGGCTTTCTGTCCCAGTAAACAAAACACCTCCTGCTCCCACCCTCTGTGTGCTGTCCCACCAGCACCTATATTCCATGTCCCCAGTAAAATGAAACCCTCCCACTCCCTCCAATTGTATTCTGTCTCACCCAAAACCCATCTGTAAGGTTTAACAAACTAAAACATTGAAAGTGAACTCAATCCTCATACCATCCTACAGACACATGCAGACAGTAGCATTAGAAATGTCAGCCCTGTCTCTAGGTATGAGATTCTAGGAGATGGTTTGCACCACTTCAGTTCTGCAAGTTCACACATTGGACCACTTCCACAAATTGTATTACAGAGTGTGTGTTTTTAAAACCCAGTTGCTGTGCCAGTTACCACAGTGATAACCGGACAGATACTAGCCAGTCACCAGTCCCTTTTTATGGTCTTGCCTCACTAAGGCTGCCCAGACCCCCTCCATAACCATTTAAAGTTTTGTACATCTCCTCATTTACACTCCCTCCTCACTGTCACCCAATCCTGCTTGCATCTCCTGATCTCTCAGTCTTGTTGTAATATTGACATCCTTTGGAACTCCCAGTGAACAAATCTCACTATAATATGCAACACCTCAGGAGAGTCAAAATTTTGCATTATGGTGCAGGTCAGCCAAAATAGTTCAACTCCAGTAATTAGTTATTTAAAACATTAATCTGTCATTTGGCACTGTGATTTTCTGAAAGTTGTGTTCCAGTGCGTGTGCTTTTTAAAACCCAGTTTCTGTGCCAGTCCCCCCTTCCATGATAACCAGATGGATGCTAGCCAGTCAGAATCCCTTTCATTGACCTGCCTCAGCGGGTCCTCACTTTCTACACTACCCTCCTCGCCGGCTCCAATCCTGTTGTGTCTCCCTGCTCCTTCCATCTAATTGTAATATTGACCTCCCTTTTGAACTCCTTTCCTCCTGCCACTTGCCTGTCTTCCTCCTGTCCCTCTGTTAAACAACTTGAACTCACTAAATCCCAGTCGCTCTTGTCTCCTGTGTCCTGACCTATTTGCCACCAAAATACCTTTCTCACTACTGACCTTATGTTATCCAGTTAGCAAAAGTCATGTTGAACAGCACTCTAGTTTTCCTGTGCTTAGGGTGTCAAATCCTTTAACCATTCACTGCTGCAACAATTTCTCTTGCTAGAGCCATTGTGCATTTTTGACTACCCTGTTCAAGTATATGTTTAATTTGCATTGCTTCAAATGTAAACTGTGCGATGACTTTGTTGATCAATCTCTTTTGTTTAATTCATTCTGTTTGTACTCATCCTCCTGCTTACCTAGCTGGAAATTAGCCTTGACTCAGTGTTCTTCTCCTGGCTACTAATTTCTAAATAAATAAATCATTTCCAAATCTTAGATTGGGCCATATATATGGTTTTGACATTTTAAATTTCCTACTGGCTAGACACACAGACTATAAATAAATTGAACATCTTAGTATGATGCTGAGCTGTTCACCATCAAAAACATATACTAGCATCATCCTTAAGTAATTCATTACCAAATGAGTAAAAAGGTCATTTAAAAATATTGGAGGAAATTAAAAATACACTGATAATCAATTTAAGGAGGTCAGAAATACATTATTACTAAAAATCAATACTACATAATGAAATTGTTTTCCAGTGAACAAATACTGCTACTTTAACCTCCATGTGACACCCCCACCAATGTGGATATTCATCTGGCTACTACACACAACAAAAGTCTGGTTCTCCAAGTTACGTGGACTGGCATTCATAGCAAGGCAGTTTAACAACATGAACTAGAGCTCAACTGTTGCATCACTTCTAATTCAAAGCTGAAAGGAAAGGAAAGAATAGAAAAAAATATGTTTTGTTTCACCAGTGTATCTGATTTTTCACTTTATTCCTACAGTGTTGTTCTCAACCAGAAAGGTCAATCTGTGTATTAAGTAAGTGCTCAGCAGTAACCTTGGGAGAATACATTGTTAATGATGATAAAAGTGTTTGGGGAAGTAAACACCGTAGTCTAAATCTGGACAAGCATTTTATAGTATATGATCAGTCCCTGTTACTTATATAATTCAATGAGAGCAGAAAGCTGTTCTACCATTGATCTGACATCACACTGCTGTTGTACTATCAGTCTGATGTCAGATCAATGAGTACAACAACAATTGCCAGCAGCCATGTACCCCCAAAGAAAAACAGCTGGCAGTACAGAACAAGGAGCAACTGTCAACCTGAGTGAAATGGCAGCTGTCATAAAAATATATTTTTTGCCACAGGTTGAGTTTGTATTGTGGCTTTCTGAATGACTGTTCTGAATCTGAACAAAACTGTTTTTTTGTTGTTTTTTTGTCACCTTTTGAGTTAGTGTTGTGGCTTTTCATTAGTGACTGTTTTCACATTTTTAGCCCTAATGTTTCTTCCTCGAATGTTCCTTCCTTTCATTTTTGATTCTGTACAGTGTGTAAGTACCTTGTTTTATATATTTTCTTTGTAAAGTGGTGCAGCACAGTGGCTGCTCTTATATTATAAAAATAATGGATGGCAAGCCTTGTAACAACAGCTCAGGAATCCATCTTGGCTCCCAATGCAATTGGACAGCTCTCAAGCTGTGCTTTCATGGTCATTGATTGAATCGTGATCCTCGATGGAACCGTAGACCTTGTTATACATGGCTCATCATTCACTATTCTATTTTGCTTGACATTTAAGCAAATGGTTTTTAAAATTTCTTATAGCACTATGACACTCAGGTCTCTATTTCTCAACTCTCTTTTTCTCCTCTAACATACTGTATCCTTGGACGACAGTCTGAATGAAACTGGAAAATAGAACAAATAAGACTGGAACAGCAACATTGCATAATATGCAAACAAAAAAACTAGTGAAAGTCAAAATTTTACATTGTGCTAATGGCCCATCGACATAGCAGTTGGATTTCACTTGACGCCAGCAACCTAGGTTTAGGAGTGGACTCAGGTTGTTGGAGCGCTGGTCAGTGGGAGAACAGCTTGAGCATCCCATGACAGCTTGCCATCTCCAGGGGTGGGGGGATGGCCAATGCCCTCTTCACTTTTAGGACCTTGGGCGGAGGCTTAGGGGACCACAAGCCCCACTGTGGGATGGGCAGCCACACACACAGTGAGAGTTGGCTCATTGCACCTTGACATCAGGAGATTTCACTGTGCTAGGAGAGAAATGGAAAAATCACCTGCCAGCTCCGGGGAGATGGACTCCTGGTGCATGCCTCCAATATGCCACTGCTTCCAGACCACCTCTACAGGCCCGACGAAGTAAAGGATTACGGGTCAGTACCCTACATCATCCCTGCTTAGAGGGAAAACCACATCTCCATGGGGACTAATAAGTAGGTAGTGGTGGGCAGAGAGCAGGAGGATGACCCCTTGGATGCCCTGAAGGTGGGGTCAGTAGGGCAGTAGGAGGGCATAAAGTACGATTTAAAAAAAATTACATCATGCTGCAGGTCAACAAAATAGTTCTACTGCAGTGCTAAGTCATTAAAACATTAATCTGTCATTAGGTGCTCTGAAATTCTTTTTTTTCAATAAATATACTTTTATTGAATTTCAGAAAAAACAACAAAAACTATAAGGTGAAAAAGACAAAACATGAAACACAATAACAATACCTGTAACAATAGCACCCAAAGCAAAAAAAATGATACATACCTCCCTCAAAACCCACCTCCCACCCCAGGAGCTCAGCAAGTACATCGAGAAATACCAGAAGGAGACATCAAATATAATCATGTAAAACACAAAAAAGAACCTAAAGAGGGAATAGGGACATATAACAAAACAGGTAGAAAAATCAAATTTACTGTACCAGAACACGACTCAGTGGATGAGAGTGAAAGTAACATGTATAAAGGTTCCCATTTAATTTGGTACTGATCAGGCATCTTTTCATGGAAGCAATGTTTCTTCATAGTCAAAGCAAATAAAAGTTCTTGATGCCACTCTAAAAGATGGTATAGAGGTATCCATCCAATGCCTTAAAATGACTAATTTTGCTGTTTAAGATATCAGTGATATATGAGCTTTCCACGCACCATGTACAGTAAGCCTAGTAGAAATAAACCTATAAGGCATATATCTGAGTAAATAAATCTGCTAGACCAAGGAGAGGGTCTAGTGAATCTTTTATAGCTTTCCAGAATGGGAATACGTTCACAATCCCAAAGCATGTGCTTCAATGATCCCTCCACAAGGCCACAAATAGCTAAAGTGGAGTAAAATACATATTATGTAAGATGAGAAATTGTATAAACCTTAATCTATCCTGCTTAACATATTTGTAGATGGCCTGCCAGTCTGATACCACAACTCAACATCTTCCAAAGGCCTAGTGCTTGTATCCAATAATAGCAAACCCCATAGGGCTTTTGGAATCTGTGCTCTGGAACAACTTATACATTTTAGATACAGAATGTGTTTGATCCACTGCATCCAGTACAGGATGAAAAACAAATAGGCCCCACCAAGACCACCTTCTTGGGCCCATGAAGATAGATATCGATGCTTAATTTAGAACTACTTAAAACAGGTGGAGTTAGAGGCGCTGTGAAATTCTTGAAGGGGTGAGGACTAGCTTTTGCCCAATATGCATGAATATTACTGTAAGAACATAACCAGGCCATTTTTTATATTTTACCCAAAACTTTCAACATGCTTTTTGGGGAGCCCACCTCAATGGCAGTGAAATTAGGCAAATCTGTCCTAAAAGGTGATTTGACGGTCTCTAAAAAAACACCTTTTGGGCAGGAGTTGAAAATTTTCTCCACTTGTTCATGAACTGAAGTCATAAGAAAAGTCTGTTGAAAATTGATGTAAAATATTTAAAAACAACAAAGTTATGAACCTACAATGAATTTTGCAAATGCAGCCTCATAACCTTGTTAATTTACAATATTTTGACCCCAAAGTTTCGACATAGCCATTTCTTCATAGCACATCATAAATGTGACAGCTGTCATTTTCAAATCCTAGCTACAATGTGTTTTTCTACCTGTGGTGCAGAATGATGTATCAGTGGTGTGGAATAACATTTTGGCAGAGATTTGAAACGTTTCCCTACCAGGTTCATTAGGTGGGGTAATAGAAAGCTATGCTGAAAATTTGGTGTATGCAATGATAAAATGCCAGTGTATGACTGAATGTTACACTATTTCAGCGCTGACTTATAACTTCACTAATTTTCAATATTTTGACTTCAACTTTCAACACAGCAATTTTTCCACAAAACCTTACAAACATTATATGTGTCATTCTTAAAATCCTGGATTAGATGTGTTTTGCACCTCTGGCATGAAATGACATTTGGGCCACTATACTATAAATGGTAAATTCCATGTCTATAAGGGGAATCCTAAAACAAGTATCTTCAGCAGCTGTGGTCAAATAAAAAAAATTGTTTAAAATGCATTAAATGTCTGGCATTAAGAAATGCTTGTTTATACTTCTGCCACTCTTCATTTACTTCCCAATGCAGTTTGTCAGTTTCCTTATCCTTAGTCTCAAGAGCCTTACTGTTGGCTACTACCCTTTTGTTGCCTTTAGTTGGTCTATTTCATCCTGGAGGTGGTCCATTGTTTGGTTCAAGTTTCATCACTCTTGTTCTGTTTAACATCTCCCCAGAGACCAATCCTTCCAGGACTGGATCACCTTCCTCTGTGGGGTTTATCTTCTAACTCCTTTATGTGTCGTTTCAGATCTTTAACTTAATGTTGGAATTTTGACTACTGTTTTGGTACCTTATTTGTAAGTGCAATATCTTTGCTTTGGCATTTGGTTTCTAACATCTTGCAATTTCTCTTCACTGTGACAATCTTGTCTTGATTGACATGGAACACTGTTTTGAACTGATCTGCTCTGCTCTCCTTGTTAATATTTCCCCAATGCAAATTTGTTGTCAGATGCACATAAAGCCAAGTTTTTTGTTGTTTTTTTCTGCTAAACTGGTGTCCTTTTTCAATAAAAGGTCATAGTGTTCCTGAATTATTTTCTTGATATCTTCTGGGGTTAACAATTTGCAGTTCACAATCCAATAGCCTTTCTTGCAGGCTGCAGCCTTTGTTAGTTTGTCATGAGATTCAAATATCCTACCTCCTTTGGGTATATGCCTTTGCCATAGCTTCTTGGTTTTCTTATAATAACTGAGCTAGTTCCTGGGAGGACTATTAAAATAATGAACAGTCTTTTCTTCATTTAATATAGTATTACTATATCCACAGTACAACTTTTGTTTAACCCAAAAATCAATTTGAAGGTACAAATATTGAGTTTAAACTGCAATGTGTAAGTTTTCTAACTCTCTGAAAATGTGGGCACTGGTCAATATGGATTAACACTTTGAATGCCATGTTCAACTGTGGTACATTTCTTCTAGCTATAGTATAAAGTTCATCTAGCTCCAATTTGAATTACAGGTAAATGTCAGAAAGACAAAATCAGTTGGGACCCATGGTGGGACAGCAAAAATATGTGGTACTATTTCAATAAAATGTGTTACACTTGATCAATGCTAGTAAATTATTACTGAACTCTAGAATAAAATTGCCAGTAGAGCATATCATGAAACTTTCCCAGGGCATTCTTCCATATTAACAAATTTATAAAGTCAGAGGGTCAACTGATTGAAACCTAATACCTTACAAGCATGTACACTCAATTATTCATCAGTACTTTTAAATCAAACAAATTTATTGAAAGAAAAACATTAGAAGTCCTAGACTTTTTATGCAGATAGATAAATAATAAGCATTTGTCAATGTTGAACATTCGCTTGCAGGTATTTGCGTTGGCGTTTGGCATTTATGCAGGCCCCCCAGTTGTATTCATGTCCTTTAGCATCCATATCCCAAGAGAGTATCTCTCTGCAACTCCTCTTGCATCTGATCAACATTTCACCCTCATACTTCTTAAGTGTCTGTCTTAGGAACCTAATACCATGGGTGTGCTCAAGGTAATGAGCCTGTGTGGAAACTGGGCAACCACGATGTAACAGTCATTCAGTGAAATTATTTCACCAAATTTTCAACATAGGCATTTTGTCACCTCTGGTCATGAACACTGTCACTATGATTTTCTTACTGTGCAGAATGCAGATTTCCCACAGCGCCGTGCTATTCTGCATCGGAAGTGTGAAACACATTTCAGGGAGGATGTGAAAATGACAGCTGAAATGTTTATAAGGAGGTGTAGGAAAATGCAAATGTTGAAATCTGGAGTGAAAATATGACAAATTCATGAAGTTACAGTGTGCGTGAAACTGCACAAAGCAGCTCATAAAACAGTCATTGTTTGGAATTTTTACCAAAATTTTCAACATAGGCATTTTAGGACATCTGCTCATGAATAGTGTCACTGTGATTTTCTTACTCTGTATCAAACATGATTTCCCACAGCAGCCATGCTATTGTACACGGAGTATGAAAACAATTTCAACCAGGATGTGAAAAATGACAGCTGTACTGGTCATAATGAGATGTGGGAAAATGGCAATGTTTAAAATCTGGAGTGGAAATATTACAAATTCACAAACTTATGAGTGTGCAAGCACTCTCGTAACACAAGCCATTTTATGGACTTTTTCCACCAAACTTTCAACATAGGCATTTTAGGACCTCTGCTCATGAACAGTGTCACTGTAATTGTCTTCCTCTGTAGTGAACACTGATTTCCAACAGTGAAAATGCTATTTTGTGCTGGAAGCGTGAAAACACATTTCAGGCAGTATGTAAAAAATGACAGCTGCACTGTGCATAAGGAGGTGGAAATTTGCCTATGTTGAAAATCTGGGTGAAAATATACAATTCATGAACTTACAGTGTGCATGGAAACTGCACAATGCATGCTCATATATCAGTGACTTTTGGAATTTTTTCACCAAATTTATAACATAGGCTTTTGAGAGCCCTCCTCGTGAACACCGACACTGTCCTTTCATTAATCGGTCCCAAAGGTGATTCCATGCAGTGACCACGAAATCACCTTTTGGGATGGAATACACCATGACAGTGACTGAATTCATGAGGAGGGGTCCCAATAACCCCATATTGAAAATCTGGTGCCAAAATTCCCAAAATGGCCAACACATGCACCAAAGTTGAAAAACCCTATTTATGCCATTATACAGCTTACCAGCATTTCTTCAGTTTGTGGTCGGCTTTGAAGAGTGCAGACGTGTTCCCAGTCCACGAAGATCATTGCAGGGCTATGGAGGTAAGTATGAGGTGAGTGGGGGTATAGGGAGGTGGGTGTGCAGAGGGTGAGCACGGGTTGGCGGGAGGGGCAAGGACTCACAGGGGATCGTTTTCTTGTTTTACAGGATTAAAAAGAAAAGAAAACAGAGGCTTTGGTATGGTGGGGTGGGTGGGCTCCCAGTGTGCCACCTAGGTGAGCGGTGTGTGGGGAAGGTGGGAGTCCAGAGGGTGGGCATGGGTTATTGGGCGGGGTGAGTGGAAAAAACAGACACTGCTAGTATGCTGGGGTGGGCACCCAGTGTACCAACTACATGTTTGCTGGGGGACTGGAGCTGGCAGAGACTGGGCACCCCACTGGCCATACTGTGTGTGTGTGAGGGGGTGGGAGCATGAGCATGCTGGGGTAGACTCCCAGCATGTCAACTGGTTGTTTTTGGGGGCTACAGCTGATGAGGGATTGGGAACCCCCATCAGCCACACACTGTACTGAGGGGCACATGATCCGAGGGGATGGGCACCCCTTGGCACACAAGGTGGGGACTGGGGAGAACAGGAGGGGAGGACATTAGCAGAGGGAGGAAGCAGGAGGCCTTTGATGCCGAGCAGTGGATGACAGCAGTTCAGCTGACGTGTATCTAATTGCATACATGCTACCACCGCTGATTGCAGCAGACTTTTCTTTGATGTGAAAGCCAACATAGCCGAACTGCTGTCATACACAGCTTGGCATGTATTGGTCCAGTAGGGTCGCGCCTGCTACACTGAGCACTGGATTGGGAGAAGGGTCGCACACCTCTAAAAGGCACACTGTTGCAATACACAAAAAGGGTGAATATTATGCTTGCATCAGTCTATGAAATTCCTGATGTGGCCAGTTGAGCTCATTCCTGGGATATCTTGTTCACTTTCAGCTGTGTGATGAATTGACAGTTATTTGTATAGTATCAGTTTAGAGCACATTCTTTTGGAGGACACTCAAATGATCTTAATTGCCAGTGGCTTACTATCTATATTTCTGACCCTTTCCAACACTCCAGATAACTTGTTTGACCATGGGTTTTCAGTCTCAAATAAGGATACTTTGCACAAAATGGGTGGGGTTACGAGGAAAAGTTAGCCACCAGTCTGTGTCCTCCTCCCAGTGTGCTAGACTCTGTAGGGTGGCTTGGAGTGGTGTCGCAGACCTGGGTGGGCATCCAATCAGATGCCCATCCTGGGTCAGGAGTTGATCCCATGCATCTGTAGGCATGGGTCTGGATTTTGCATAACCCCTGGCACTGCCAGACCCACACAACCACACTCCATGGATAGTCCTGTCCAGGAGACCAACCCCCACCCCAGCATGGTGCAGCCATGGCCCAGGAGTCCATCAGTGGACCCCCCACCCTCTTAACAACACCCCAAGACACCGGATGTGTAGCCAGTGTCAAGGCTTAGCTGCCCCAGCCCTCTAGATCTGCCTCCTGGGCTGGGGTGGCACTACAGGATGTTTCCTGGTCCTCTTGCAACTGGCAGGGAGGCATTCATGGGGTGCACAGAGGGTTACAGCAGGGTCTACCCTGGCATACTCTGTGCCACCTCCACACCCATATGGCCAGCACTAAGCAGTTTAATGAATACCCATAGTGCTGACATGCCCCAGAATACCCCCAGTGCAGTGCTGTCCGCAGATGTGGGAGATCAGGTGCAGTGGGTCTGTGCACCCCCATTTGTGCATCCCATGTGGGGTGGCTGTGCACCCAAGTTACGCAAGCATGTAGCCCTTTTCTGCACCTTCATGCATAGTGCCCAATGTTAGTCTTTAACAGGGTCACCTTCATAGGAGTGGTATACTAGCAATCTCTGGATTAACCTCCAAATGGATTCCTTGATGCTCTTTCCAGAATGTGCCAGCAGTTGGGTTGGAAAATGTTCATAGACCATTCTCTCTTGTAACAGTTAATAATGCTAGGGAACAAAAATAAAGACAATTTTCTTTTCTGTATAGAAGCTTTAACTAGATGGGCTATTTACCCTTTTCATATAATGAGCCCACTATATGTTTGACAGTTTTAATATCCCAGGAAGACTGTTTATTTCTTACTGTGCTCATCCTATATAGTTAGCAATTAACAATTAGTTTATTATTCAGACAACAATGATTGGTCTTGTGCTTGCATATCACCATATTTCTATACGACTTGACCAACACAAATTGGGCACCCATATCTGCTGCCAGCAGCCTGGATAGTGCAGCCAAATACTTCACAGACTGTTTCCTTGAAGTCTGGAACCAACATGCACAGTTACGCGGGGTTCGCGTCCATGGAATCACCTCCCTGGATCTCTCAGATCTTATTGCTTGCCAAAGGTGCGGGATGCAGCCTGGAAGCTCCATAAAGCACAATGCTTCCTAAAGATTATGAAGCCTACTGTGTCCTCAGAAACAAATGCACAAAAGCCACTGATTGGCTAAGGCTGAGTACTAGCGCTATCTTTAACACTAATATAAATAACCCATCCAAATTCTGGAAGGTAATTCACTCTCTTTTCTCCCCTCAGGCTCTCCCTCCTCCCCTCCTCCAAATAAACAATACTGTCATCTCTGACCACCCTAGCGTTGCTGTATCTTTCAACTTGTATTTTACCTCCTGTGCTTCTGCCCTGTTAGGCTCTCTCCCTCCCATTAACCAGTTGAACTCAGCATCCACTAGAAGCTCATCAGCGCCCCACTCGGCTTTTCCTTCTCAAAATCCTGACAACTGACATGCTTACAACCTTGGAAGCCCTTAACTCAAACAAAGGCAGCTCCTGATGGTTTGGACGAAGTTACTAAACCTGTCTGCCTCGGCCATTGCTCCCCCACTGACTGCCCTTCTCAGTCTCTCATTTCAATTGTGAGAAATTCCCCCTTGATTGGAAATATGCTATCGTCCTCCCTCTCCCAAGAGAGGGCAGCAACTCCTCCCCAGACAACTACCACCCTATGTCACTCCTCCCAATGTTAGCCAAACTGCAAGAACATCTAGTCCTTGACCAACTGTCCTCTTACCTCTCTGACAAGAATTTCTTCACCTAATATCAATCTGGGTTCCGTAAACACCACTCCACTACTACCTCACTACTCCGACTCACCGATGCCATCCTGACAGGCATGGACTGCAGGTCACATCACCACTGCCATTTTATTGATCTAGCTAAAGCTTTTGACACAGCATCCACTCCCTCCTGCTCTGCTCCATCTCATCTGCCGGGTTGTCAGAACACGCTATAAAATGGTTTAGTACATACCTTAATGACCTCTCACAGTATGTAAAAATATCCTACCACATCTCCCTCCTCTACCTATATGATCTGGGGTCCCTCAAGGGTCCATACTTGGCTAATTCTCTTCTCCCTTTTCCTAAATGACCTGCCATCAGTCTGCACCTCATCTTCTATGCAGATGTGCTGATGACACAGTTCTTTTCTCCACAGAGTCCTCACCTGTGGATGTCGCCTCAGGCTCCAATGTGATTTCAATAATGTCCAGAGCTGGTTTCAATCTCACCAACTCTTCCTAAATGCCAAGAAAACTGTGTCATGACATTCAGCACATGCCAGAAACTGTCAAGGCTCCAATCTGCCCTTCTTTCACTACCCACGATGAGTCATCAATACTTGCCACTGAGTCATTCAGGTATCTGGGCATATGGCTGGATCAACACCTCACTTTCTTGGCCCACATAGATACTATTATAAAAAGCTTCACCCCAAGCTCAGGCACCTATATAGAAACCGCTCCTGCCTCCTGCCCCAGGCCAGACATGAACTGATTCAAAAATGATCCTCCTGATTTTTAACTATTGTGATATTGTCTATTGCTCTGCTCCTGCCACCTCCTAGCTAACTTAGATACTCTTTTAACTCCTTCTGTCGGTTTGCTCTGGATGCCCCTCCACTTACCCACCACTGTCACCTGTACCAAGCTCTAGCCTTACCTTCCCTAACAAATAGGCGACCGCTTCACTGCAAATTTCATCTCTAAGTCCTGGCTTGGAACACTCCCTCCCATCTAAATTCTAATCTCCCCCAACCCACTCCCTCTTGACTTCTAAGATCCCGACCACAGAATTCTGACTGTTCCTGGAGATCCACCACTAGTGGACAGGCCTCCTTCTCCTACCATCTCCCTAAGCTATGGAATGCGCCTTACACAAATCCGATCCTCTTCCTCACCTGGCTCATTAAACCAAGCTCTACACAACTTCCTCTCTGTAAATTGCACTTGTCCCTACCTCCTCCCCTTTTCTTGTCTCACACCCTGTCTGTGGCCCTGTCTACCCTACAACCAAATCTATGCACTTATATTGTGCATGGCTGCTTCTTCCATCTCTCTCTCTCTCTCTCCCTCTTGCTCACTCTCTCTCTATAGAAACATAGAAACATAGAATTTGACGGCAGATAAGGACCGCTTGGCCACCCAGTCTGCCCATTTCTCTACCTACTGGATAAGCTGCAGATCCTAGTTAACCAGCAGCCTACTTCTTTCTACCCCCACCCCCAGAATTGCCTTATGACTATCCCATGCATGCTTGAATTCCACCACTGATTTTGACTCCACAACCTCCTCCGGAAGGCCATTCCATGCATCCACAACCCTCTCTGTGAAAAATACTTCCTTAAATTACCTCTGAGCCGCCCCCCCTCTATCTTCAAATTGTGACCTCTTGTTCTTTGCACCTCTTTTTTTGAAAGATGCTACCCTCTTGGACTTTGTTGATTCCCTTGAGGTACTTGAAAGTTTCTATCATGTCCCCCTCTCCTCCTTTCCTCGAGGCTATACATATTAAGCTCCTTAAGTCTCTCTCATATGTCCTCCGGTGCAGACCCTGCACCATTTTAGTGCCCTCCTCTGGACAGCTTCCATCCTGTCTATGTCTTTGCGGAATTGGGTCTCCAGAACTGCACACAGTACTCCAGATGGGGTCTCACCAGCTGTCTGTACAGAGGGATAATAACTTCCTGTTTTCTACTGGTGATGCCTCTCCCTATGCATCCCAGTATTCCCCAACCCTCCTTGCTGCCTTCTCACATTGCTTGCCCACCTTTAGGTCATCTGATATGACTACCCCCAGGTCCCTTTCCATTTTGTTGTTGTTAGTATCTCACCCCCATTGTGTACTCTTCCCTGGGTTTTGTTTCCCAGGTGCATTACCTGCACTTCTTAGCATTGAATCTAAGCTGCCATACATTTGACCATTCCTCTAACCTTGCCAAGTCCCTTCTCATCCTTTCCACCCACCCTGTGCATCAACTCTGTTGATATATATTAGTCTAATCTCCTTGGCCTGCTGTCCTAGAGCTAGGCCCTGGCTCAACTCTCTACCACTTTGATACCTCTCCATCACTTGTTTGCTCTCTGCCATTTTATTTTTTAATCTGAGTGTGCAAGGCCATAGGTCCCTTGCCATTATGTTACCTGCTATTTATTTGCTTTCTTGCTAATATGTTGTTCACTTACAACCTATGCTTTTTTTTTGTTATTGTATAATGTTAGTACTCATTGATACTATGTAACTCCCATCACCCTTTCCCCAGGTCGCATCGAGATGAGCAACTTGTTGTTCAGTGTACCTTACCTGGTGAAACTCTTCAATAAATAAATAAAATATTTGGACATAGGCTTTGGTCTTTGTCTATTTTCTTAGACTGGATGAATGCAATTGCATCTGCATCATTTCTCATAAGCTAATTATTAAAAAATGTCAAGCTACTTAGCCAAACATTAACCTACAATCATCACAAATTAGAAAAGTGTTAATAAGTCTTCTGCTTGCCTTTGCTGCAACATTTACTAAGTCTCTGTCCTTGACATAAGAAAAACATGGCTTCTCTAAAGGAAAGCCTGTTAAGCTTCACTTGTAATATTGAGGGCTAGGCCCCACTTTATTCACTGTGGTAGAACCACTGTCAATATTTTTTATTTTTTTGTTATTGACTGGTGATTCAGGGTTTGTGGCAGCCTGGTCACTAGTGTTGTCTTCCTGAGCATTTGCTGAACTTTAGGACTGCTAATGTTAAGCGTCAAATGTCAAATGTTACTGTTAGGTAGTCAGACATGTTTCATTACTCTGGGTTTACTGTGCTAGAGAAAATTTAAATGATAACTGAGAGTTGTGAAGGAGTGCCTGACTGGCACAATGATATGTTTCATAATGTGGCTACTTGATGCTGGCACATTTTCTTTTGTGTGGTGTAGTAAACAAACAAAGACAAACTATGTCCAGAAAGGGCTCTCAGCCAATCAGTGAGCTCAGTTTCCCAAACCCATTTTTAAATGCAGATGATGCTGTGATCTTCACAAGTAAAGCAGATATAACTTTCCTTTCAGTTATCCTATAAATAATATTCAGAATTGTTCATTAAATAATAACATTGTGTTAAATCCATCAAAAACAAAATGTGGATGTTCTTTAATGCTAGAAAAAATCAATAATTCTCAATTATTTTCTTTGAACACCTTTGGTGGTTTCCAACTTCAGATCGGGGCCTCCTCTTGACAATGCACTCTCATAAGATTCACATAGTTCTGTCTTGGTTAAGACTATGCACCAAAGACTGGGAGTTCTAGACCATCTGAACTCCTTTTTTCTACCTTCTATCAGATCACTAGTGTCTCAAGTTTTCATGTTTGTCCTTGATTTTGGTTTGGTGTTTTATTACTCTGTCAGTAAGGGTTCACTGTCAAGAGTAAGGGCTATGTATAATGAAATAGTGAGTTTGCTTCCTAAAACTACTCTTACCCATCACCATGTTTTGTTTAAATAGCTGAATTGGCCGATCCTTGTGAAGAGGCATTATTATAACCTGGGTTAATGCGTTACAAAAAAACACACTAGCTATGGTACCACCTGCTGTTTCTCAATTTTGTTTAACACAATGAACAAACAATTTAAACTAGATCAGTGACATTAAAACATTTCACTGTCCCCAGGATGTATACTTCAAGCGGTCAAACAGGCCCTGTTGTACAGGGTACTAAATTTTCTTTTAACGCTTTGCCACTTATAATTATTCTGACTTCAGTTGGTTCAGTGACAAAGGGTTGAGGCACTAGATGCCACACCTGCTGCTAAACTGGTGACCCATGCTTCTAACTGAGGCTGGCTCACTGGGGAACAGCCAGGAGAGGAGGATTGAACATCTCAGAGGATGCTCGCTGGGGAGGGAAGGCATTCATGCTTCAGTTGAATACTGCCATCTGGATGACAGCAGCTGGCAGTGTGCTTGGAAAGACTTACTGGGTGGGGATGCTGGTGATGATGCATTACATACAAACTTGCATACTGCTCAGAAACCAGCATCCCTGGTGAGAAAACCAGCAGGAAATCCTGGACAGTGCAATGAGAAGTCTAATCCTTTGAGGGCCCACCACGAGTGACAGGGCCCTCCCTTCATGAGCAGGATACATTCACTGCCAGATGTGGCAAGAGTGGGCCTGTTGGCTCTGTTAAAGGGGAAAGCCATAGGTAAGAATGGAGGTAATGATAAGTTCCTGAGATGCCTGGTGATGGGGCTTGTGGGGGGTGTCAGATGAGAATAGTATGGTATGTAACAGAGGAGCATAAATGAAATGCACACCCAAAATAATTACTCACGTTTCACACATCTTTAGTTTAAACATCTATTACTACAGTATCTGTTCAACAGTATCTGTACAGTAACTGTAATTTCTTACAGAAACCTCTGTTTCTACTGTAGGCAAACCCTCAATTGTTGTCGTTCCGATGGTGGCTGGCCAAGCTGGTGAGCAGAGGTTGTGCCAGTTGCTGTCTCCAGGAATGGATGACTTATTTGGTAAGGTGGATGCCAGGATAGTGGTGGTGATCTAGGGTACTGAGTGGTTGGGATAGGAAGGGTCTTCTATTTCAGTGGGGCGTGGGGACCACTTGATACCAGGAATACTACAGAATGGTACCAGATGGGTTATTGGGGTGAAAGGGACCACTGGACATGATGGGATACTATTGCAAGATAGTAGACATGTGATTGGGGTGGAGGAACCACAGGAAACCAAAGAATATGACTGAAAGACACTGTGCAGGTGATGGAGTTATGGAGAACCACTTGACAACAGGGAATAATATTGCATGATAACAGATGGGCATTCAGGGTGGTGATGGACCACTGGGCACAAGGAAATTCTGCTGCAAAATATTAGCATGTAATTGGTGGGATGATTGGGCCCTGGAAAAGATAACATTATGGAATGATATGGGACAGATGATTGAGAACTGGGAGTTCACTGGAAAGAATAGAACATATAGATGCATGTTCATGGGTGAAGGGTTTGGGTGGGACAACTGGAAACCAGGAAAATTATTCTGTAGCCCTGATAGGTGGTGTGGAAGGTGCAAACAATGTTTGTCCCAGACTTGTTATATGGCATTAGTTGCATGCGAATGACCCTACTGTGCCTTGCTGGTATTACAATGTTATTTGCATAGGATGCATGAATATGGCAGATTATTCCACAGAAGAAATTACCATTTGCAAGCTTTAATCACCAATTTGCTTCAGAAGCCCTCTAGCATACTGCTGGCTAACTCATGCTTGTGGACAGTAGCGTGTTGTCATTTGCAGGAGCAATCAAGGTAGTACCTGGCTCAGATGGGATGGTGTATTGGAACATGCCATTTAGACACATCTTAGTGCTTGGATCATTTTCCACTATACCAGGAGATTGCTCCTTTCACATATTTTGCATTTATCCTCCATTTTGCAAATATAATTGAGGATCTATGCATATCCCAACAAGATGGGCAAGTGTGGTATAGTGCTTAAAATGGCTGGAAGTATATCCTAGAGATTAGAATAATGAGCTGTGAATGAGTTTGGTACATGCAGCAGATCTGAGTCTGATTCCCACAATCTCCACTTGCATACTGTGGACTCTGAATATGTCCCTTAACCTCCCCAGTGCTCAGGGTCACCCCTGAAAGTAGGCATTTGTGCCTAGTCAGGCGTACCAGGTTACCACAGAATAAACAAACAAAAAGAAAAAGTCTACTCCCAATTGATTTTATCCATTTTAGGTTTCTCAGCAGCACACTATTTTAACTCTATCTACATTCTACAGTATGAGTAACAGTAAACAGAAATCACTAATCAGTCACATGATCAGTTAAGGACTGGAAGTAGTATGACCCATTTATTTAACTACGCATCCCCAAAAACTGAAAAAACCCACAAAAAGTTTATTGTGGTTTCTTGTGTTACTTATTAGTTACTAGTTTGATTTTCCAATGTAGCCAGCCTGTCCTGGGGCAACACATGGGACCTTTCCATCTGTAGTGGTAACATACCTGATGGGAAAGGCTCCTAGCATTGAAATATGTGTTTACCATGCATTCCTACTCAGAGAATTCCTGCCAGATTCTGACTGGTATTTATTCCTCAGCCATTCTTACATGTGACCTTAGATCAGTAGCTGTTAGTCTCAGCTCCCAGATACTGCATGCATCTGCATCACTTCTCATACAAGGTCCCTGATGGCTCACAGAGTGACAAGTGAATATTTATTTTTGTAATCCATAGGTCAAATGCTCTTCCCATTATGCAAATCACCCATCCACAGCTGCTCAGGAATATGACTGTATCTCTTACTGTGTTTTACTGGAGATCCTAAAGATCTATCTCTTTTCAAGGCATCACTCGTGTTCACCTTCCTGTGAAAGCCATGTTCAGAATAAATTGTTAATGCATCAGGAGATAATGATGATGATAGTAATAATAATAATAATAATAATAATAATAATAATAATAATAATAAAATGTATTTATATAGTGCTTATCCAAAACCAAGGTGCCTCACATTTTAAACACCAATCATATTAAAAACATAACATATACCATAAAATCATAGACATATCATAAAATATACAGCAAACTCAATTATTATTAAAGCTTCCTTACACAGACCTCCCAATTCTCCCTTTGTAAAATTGCAAAAATTCTGTGCCCAACTTCTCCACATTGGCTGCATCATCATTAGGACATACCACCTCCTCCTGCATCACACGGTCTCTTGCCACAATTGAATTGTAAAATATCACTGTAGCCTTTGTCCTTTTCCTGGGACACCACAGACTCTCTACAGTACCTCTGACTACCCAGCCTTGACACTAGTACCACTAATCTAGGCAGTCCAATTGATAGCTTTGTGTTTCCCATCCTATGGCAAGGCACAGTTCCAATCATGAGCCCCAGTCCCACCACTGTCTCCCTCCATGGCTTCAGGGGCACCATCCTCACTGATAAATCATAGTCCCAGTTCTGGCTGAAGTTAGATCTCAGTCTGTCTGTGTGTTTGTCTGTCTCCTCTGTTTCCAGAATGGCATCAATCCTTGCCCAGACCTCTCCTTTCTACTCTCACATGATCTGTTCTATTTTATCTTCTAAGATCCTCCACTACCACCCAATACCCTTGAGATTTTGGGCCAAACTGACAATTTAGTCTGGGTTTGGAATTTTGAGGTGTTCAACCCCTCACCCCATACTGGTAGGAAGGGCTTGTTATGCAGTTATTAATTATATTGTTCATTGTTCTGTTACATAGTAACATCACTGCTAAAGTAAGGAAAACACCACTGTTTTCAATGGCTGAATTGTCTTTCCTTTCACATTCTGTAACAGTCTGAACACACACCTGTTACTGTGATATCCATACTTTGTTTACTGCATGAGATGTTTAAGGTTCACTTTTTGTGTAACAAGGTTATTAAAGGTGTGAGAATACCTTATCCTGACTATTCATCTGAATTCTCTATTTGGGGCCCCTAAATATTCAGGTATTCAGTACTCATGGTGTGAGTTATGTTTAGAAATAAAAAGAAACAGCCCCATCCTCCTCCCTTACCCATATCCTTTAAGATATACCAGCATCCATCCCCTAAACTCGTTAGAACCCCAGCTCACCCCCTCCCCCCAAGCACCAACATTTTGATACATAAATATTTTTAACTTATTACTCCATTGATGGACAAACAGTACAACCCTCTCACCTCTGCAGTCAGCTGCTGACTTTCAGCACACTGCAAACATTATAACAAATCAGACCATCCCCCACACACTACTCTAGCAGCACAACCCATTCCCATTCATCCCACCTGTACCAGTTCTGAAGTGTGATCGAGGAGTGAAAACTACAACACAGCCACACCTTCATCGATGGCTAGCTGACCTCTTCTTAATAAATGTGCTCAAGCACTTACATAGTCAAACCAGTTGGTCATGTGATCAGCTGGTTTCTGATACAAACAAGCATGTAAGCACTTTCATTTGAAAGAAGGTGGCTGGCTGTGGAGACAGTCGAGGTCATGTCAGTCACCTTGTTCACTGTCAGTCACCCTTTAGAAATGGGTGAAGGTGCAGGGTGTGGAAGGGGTGGTGCTGCTGCCAGGGTGGTGTGTTGGGGATAATCTGATTTGTTCTATACTTGCAAAGTACTGTATGTTTCCAGCCAGTCATGGAGGTGTGCAGGTGTTATAATTGAAAAGTACATATATCCAAAGGGTGCTTGGGGAGAGGGAGATGAGATTCTAATTGAGGGTTGGGAGGTGCAGAGCCAGTGTCATTTACAGTGTCTGGGCTAGGGAGGAGGGGGGAACTGTTTCTTTATTATATTTTATTTTTTAAGATAGCATTTCCTGAAAAGGACGAATGGAGTTACTATTCATTATTCAGATATGACTAACAAATAATGAATAGTACATTATTCATGGTATTCAGAAATACTATTTATTACCGGACACCACTACAGGTTAACAAACCAGTACTACTATTACCCCATCCAGTATTGCCCAATAGACCCCCTGTCTTATTAGAAATGTGATACTGTCAGAAAAATCTCGGCATTCTGTTCAAGTTAGAAGTTCTTTTTGATTAACAGTAAAGGGAACTGACACAATACTGTTGATTACTGCTAATGGGACTGTAAGACTGACCTGATGACTGTTGAGTATCCTTAGAATTCATCCTCTCTTTTACCAAAGGTACATGCATTGATAAATAATTTTGTACAATATTTGTATTTTCAGTCTGACACTGTGCATGTGCTGCTGTTGTTTTAGTTGTTCAAAATATATACTGATGTAACCCCCATCCTGCTGTCTAGGGATATCCAGATAGTAAATGCTAAGAGAGGGCTAAAAGCAAAAACAAGTACAGTCCCAAGGAAAACAAAGTTCTTACCAGTCCAGATGGCTTTGTTATGTGGCTGGTTCTTCTTAGCAAGAGGCAGCCATGTGAAAATGCTGGGCTACAAAACTAAAAGAGGTTACAGCAGCAACAATATTTATTTATTTATTTTATATATTTATGTCTTTAGTAACTGGAAACTGCACTGATCCCAGGGACCATTTTCAAAGACGACCAGGCCAAAATATGGCACAGAGAATACAGATACATTTACATTTATGCAACTCAGTTACAATGCACAGCAGAAGTGACAGGTAGTAACAGCATATTGAAGGGTCCAAGACGTGAAGTTGATACAATCACAGATAATAATGCTAGTGAGAGTCTGCAAGCAATTAGGAGGAGAGACAATTGACAAGAGGCATAGGAATATAACAGAGGCCAAAAATATGCGGAGTTCACAGCCAGTTAGGTCGCTGGGGAGGAACTAAGTAAGAGATGCACAATGGGAAAGAACATCAGGGTGGGCTCAATCCTGCTGCAGTAATAAACTGAATATCCACACTAGGAAATTTGCTGGAATGGGGATCCCATTTAATTATGAAAAGGCTGGCCAGTCCAGAACATATTTACAAAATTAATCTCTGGGCCCAGGAGCCCACCTTGGAGTCAAAACATTTCACTGGTGGTTCTAATGTGGTCAAGAAGACTCCACCCTTTCTCAGTTAACTCCTGCACCAGGTGGCCACATACTGGGTACAACAGCAGCAATTTCAAGGCCTGGACCTATTGCAGCAGCAGCATTCATCTTTGGCTTCTCCTACACCCAGTTACTTTCTCCTCAAAACGATCTGAGGGGCAAACAGGGAACCCATGCACATAAGGGCTTCACCTGAACTTCCCTCAAAGCTGGTTCTCTGCAAGCGATTCACCCCCTACAGCCATCATAGCAGATGTCCTCCCATGCCTGCACCTCCTGCTTGCCATTTCTCAATGCTCCCTCTTGGTCTCACTAATCTCAGAACTGCAATTATTCTGTATTTGGGCGACATGTCTAAGCCCACCCTATGTCATAACTGTAACTCAGATCTTGCCTGTCCATCTGGAGGCTTCCCATATGGATGCAGGCCAGCTGTTCCTTTTAACTGATGCACATCGGGACACAAGTTCAATTCTGGCCACCACCACTATATCACCACTGCACTTAAGTTCGAAACTGATACCCAGAGACACAGGACAGGAGCAGGCAATCGACCATGCTCCAGCAGACCTCAACTGACACTTCAGCATGGGAATCCTCCAAAAGGCACCAAAATGTCCTTCTTTTGGCTAGCCACCCAAAGCAGTGGCCTCCAACTCAGAGATCCCACCCCAGGGCAGGGGCAATAAATATTAAAATTACTACTGCCCAACAATGGTCAGGAGAGAGAAACAGCAAGCCCAATCTGATGTTAGGTTACACCCCCTAAATGCTCACCATCCCAGTGAGCACCTACCTCAACTACCAGGCCCCGCAACTCAATGGGGTATGCACACTCCCCACAGAACCACCGTGCACTGGCTCACAGGCACATTGCTGAAATGGTGAAATCCAAACTTCACTGGCCAAAACTCTAACCTAAACTAGGGCACCCCTCAAAAACACTTACAGGACCTAAAAAACAGGGTGTCCAAACCCATCCCACTGGTGACTGGCCAATCAAGGAGTACAGAATGGATTGTCTGAACCCAAGGTTCCAGTATCCCAGGCCTACTTCTACCTAACTTGGTTCAAACCCAGAACCCATGCTGCCATCCACTGCTGACATGCTGACAACATACAATACCATCCTAAAACATTTCCCTTTAGGAACTCAAACAGTTATGAGTATGTACAAAATTTTAACAACACTTAACTACTACTAACTATTGGCTGCATAAGGCAGCTCACTCTAAATATGTTAACATTAAGAAAGCAAGTTAGAAAGCATGACTGCAACATAGGGGACTGTAGAAAAGCACAACAGTGCAATGTCTTGGACTTCTTGGAATGAAAGCAAAGCAAATTTCAGCAGTCTATGTTCAAGTCCTAGTCTGTATAATAAATATTAACTCCTGAAAGCAAGACCGTACCAAGGTACTTAGTACTGTCTGTGCAACCAAAATACGTATAAAATATAGACATTGACTCTTTTAAACTAAAATAACGGTGTAACTAAGGCAAACAGCAGAAAGGGTTGATCTCACACATAGCAGTCACGGTCCCAACAGTTTCTCATCCAACATCTTCGAGGGAAGATGGATCAATATGAATCAAAGGGCACTTCGGCTCCAGGCAAAATAATAGGATGGTAGAGGCTTGGTGGTAGCTTGACTGAAGAAGTCCACACCTTGTACATAGATCTTGATTCTTCTCTCCACCAGGTCCTGTACCTGTATGCCATGAACATGGTTCAGCCTTCCCAGGCATAGTTAGCAGCTTGGACTTACGCCATATTCTAGACACATTGCAGGGCATAGCTGGTGCTGTCCAGGTCTAGATAATGTTTTTGTACAGTTATACTAAGGGTTATACTAAATGTTTTAGGATGGCAGAAGGCCATAGCCCATAATTGCCATCCCACTTCTCAGTGGATCATTTTATTGCAGAGCATTGTTGTTAAGATATACATCTATCTTAGATTTAAAACTTAAAACAGTTGTTTGATTAACTGTATCTGATGGCAGTTTATTCCATGACCTTATTACTCAAGGTAGATAGAAGTTTATCTAGGGTACCCCAATAGACCCAATCTTGATGGTTCTCTTCAGTAATATTCCAGTGTCTTTCTGGGTGATGAGGTATAGGTACTGAGGGTAATCACAGTGGATTTTCCTCCAGATGATAAGCTCCACCTGACTCCACTCTGGCAGCTGTCTCACCTTGTGCTGATGGGCTTGTCCATCTGAGAACCATACTCCTTCTCTGTACCTCCTTACATTGGGGCCATCATTTGTCACTTTCTGGTATTTCTCTTGGCAACATCTGCTATTGTCAGCAAGGCTAGGCCTATCCTTCCATGGCATTAGATATAAGGACTCTTTTTCAGTGGGTATGGCCTTTCCAAATCTCTGTCACTCACATGGCTGCACCCTTCAAATAGCAACAAATCACTTGACACCTCTTTAGGACTCTGTGTTTGATGGAGGAGAAGATGGCATATTAGGATTCTCCTCCCATCTCTCCTCAGGTGCATCAGGTGCAGATGATGCACTAGCAGGTCCAATGGGTTCTGGCTGGGCTGGCTTTTCAAAGTCATTCAATGCCATTAACTTCATTTGGGTCCTCGCCCATTGCCTTGTCCTGTGCTTGGGGGGTTGGGAAACCTCTGATGTTGCTGCAGCTTTCCCAAAGCCTCTTCTTTGGGTTCCTCTGCCTTATTCACTGACTTCACTGCCACAGGCTTGGCAGTCATGACAGAACTCTCTGGTTCAATTGAAGGGTTAGCTGGCCCAGGCTTCGCTCGGGAGCAGGTTTCTTGGTATCACTAACAGGTCTTACTGCTGATGAAGAAGGGCTTCAGCCACAGAATTGGAGGCAGAATTGGCCATTAATTGATCTCATTTATCCAGAGCAGAGTCCGTGGAGGTAATGGACCCTCTAAGACCACTCACTTAGGGAAAATACCAGGGATATAGACACCAGGTTTTTTTCTGCTGGCAGGATGTACAAACTGGCTAAAGGGTCAACCCTTGGCCTTCCATCTGGCAGTAGATGCATTTTTTTCTGAATGGAGCACTCAGCCATGCTTCAAAGCCATTTCAACATAGCCACAGGGATGGTGACCTTTTGGCCTTCAAGTGCCATCTCTATAGCTTCAGATCTGATGATACCTGGAACTCCAACTTGGTACACACCTTCTGCTGACCAGTTCCAAACACAACAGCGCCACTCAATGGTCATCTCCTCTAAGCCCCTTCACACACACAGTCCACAGATCCCCAGTGCACGAGCCCACCAGACCCTGTCCAATGAGATTCCACCACTAGGGCAATTTGCATACCTTCCACATGTCCTGGCTATGCTGCTAGCTAGGATCCTAGACAGCTGGGTGCCTCCCTATCGAAAAAGTGTGAAATTCGCACTTCACCACTTTGCCAGCTTCAAAGTACCGATTCAATCAAACTTCTCACGGGGCAAAAACCTCACACACGGCACCGCGATATTAGTTCTTCAGATCTTGGCACCCACAATACGTCATCCCAGATGAACCCCCATGTTTTAAGCCTTCCATCTCACTGTCTAGGGTTATACAGATTGTAAATGCTCGGGGTGGCACAAAGTAGAAACAAGTACAGTCCCAAGAAAAACAAAGTTCTTGAAGTCCAAACAGCTTTGTTATGTGGTTGGTTCTTCTTGGCAAGATTGAGCCACGAGAGGTGCTGGTCTGAGGGACTAAAGAGATTAGAGCAGCAACAATAACAAAACGAAGGTTTACACCAGGTAATTTGCTGGAGCAGGGATCCCATTTAATTATAAAAACGTTGGCCAGTCCAGAAAATATTTGCAAAATTAACCTCTGGGTCCAGGAGCCAACATGGAGTCAAGACATTTCATTGGTGGTTCTAACATGGTTGAGATGACCATCACCCTTTCTCAGTTGATGCCTGAGCTGTGTGACCACATACTGTGCACAACAACAGCAATATTGAGGCTGGTACCTATTACAGCAGCAGTCTTCATCTTCAGCTCCCCTGCACATGCTGTTCCTTTCTCCCTCCCAACAATCCGAGGGGCAAGCGGGAACCCATGCATAGGCGCTCCACCTGACCTTCCCTCCAAAGCTGGCTCTCTGCGGTGACTCCCCCCACAGCCATCAGGGAAGGCATTCCACATGCCAGCATCTTCAGCTTGCCATCTGTCTATGCTTCCTCTGTCTCACTAATCTTCAGGGCACATGACTATTCCAGATTGGGGCGGTATGTCTAAGCCAACCAATGCTGTAACCCTAACTTAGGTCTCGCATTTCGCTCTGGTGGCTTCCCATACAGATGCAGGCTGGCCATTCCTCCAAAACCAACGTACATGCAGTACATGAATTTGACTTCTGGCTGCCACAACAATAGCAACACTGCACTTAGGGTCAAAACTGACATCCAGAGGCACAGGGCAGGAGCAGGCAATAGGTGCTGCTCCCATGGACCACCCACTGACATCTTGGTATGGGAATCCTCACAAAGGTGGCAAAGGTCTCCCTTATCGTAAGCCACCCAAGCAGTAGGCTCTGACCAGCAGAGACTAGGGGTGGAGCCAAAGCTGCTAATTCTGGAATTTCTTGGACATTTCAGAACTTTAGCCGATGGCGAAACTAGAATTTCCACGGATTTTCGAGTTCCACAGACTTTTTTCTGAACTGTGGAAAATGCATATAAACTGTAGAATTTATTCTATCCATGGTTTAATGAACTGTCAGTGAATTAGCACTCGCTTGTACAACCATGCGGTCATTCACTGACAATTCAGTAGGCCACGGTAGTGGAGGAGAGAGGAAGGCTGCACCTGGGCCCATTCAGGGAAGGGTGGTGGGAGTGGGGTGGTGGCAGATGAACTGTAAGGGTGGGGTCCACTAGACATCATGGAATTGGGATTACTTTTTATAAGGAATCAGAGATGGGGTCCACGAGACATCAGGAAATACTGGGAATAGAGGATGAGTCAGTGGACTGATGGCTGTTTTTGTGGATTAAGAAATCCAGGATAGGGAGAGGGGTCTGCTAGACACCAGGGACATAAAACGTTTTGGGGGCCATGATCGGTGGGTGGGGGCCACTGGACACCAGGCAGGTTTGAGGAGGGATTGAGGTATTCATTTATTTACTGGGAGCCCTGATCAGTAGATGGTGGATTAATGAATTAAACTGTGGTTAAAAAAGCCTCAGAACTGACTACTGGCAGTGATCCATTCTGCGGATATTTTCCACAGTTTAATAAATTAACTACAGGTTTTGTATATTTATTCCACAGTTTTAAGGTGGAATTTCTGTGAAACTGAGAAAATGATTTCCAAACTTTTGTGGAGCGAAATTCATACTTTCACGGAAATTCTGTCAGTGATTTTTTCACACCCTAAAAGACCCCACCTCAGGGCTGGGGATATAAATATTAAAATTACTGTTGCCAAAAAATGGTCAGGAAGGAAAACAGTAAACCCAACCTAAGGATGGGTTACATTGGGTATCACTAATTGACAATATTATGCTAAATAAGTGAATAATGATATTGTTAAAATGGTGAACAGGAATATTTGTGGATGCTTTCACTACTGCTTGTTTTGTTTAGTTTTTTAAAGCTGTGTTGCAGTGGCGTTGATTCTGTTATGAATGTTCACTGTTTGTGTGAAACTGAGACTCCAGTTAAACAGAACAGCTAAGCAGTTTGATGTCATCTTTCATGTGTGTTATGTGATCTTTAACTTTATCATGTCATGTTGTTTATTCCGGTCTCTGATGATTTTTAACAAAGTAGCCAAATATTCCAAATATGTATTGCTTTTAATGTCAACTCAGTGACAACACTGTTAACCTCAAGCCTCTCACAAAACTGTAAAATTAACAAAACCATGGACCTGATTCAGTAAGCTGAAAACCTGAAGAAGGTGCCTGCTTCAATCAGATTTGATGCAAAGGCACCTTGTTAAAATATGGCACTGTCTGCAATTCTGGAATGTAGGCTGCAGCAACCTCAGGACCCCTTGTGGCAAACAGGTCCTGCACCAGCCTAATGCCTGATCAAGAGGTGTACCATGGTGCTAGGTGACATTCGGCACATGCAAACTACAGTTTCCTCTTATAGAGGGATTCAGAATCCCTCCACAGGGTGTGCGTCCATAATTAGGTAGTCCAGTCTGGGGCCATTCTAACAGCATGTGCACCACTTCCAGAGCCTTTGTTGAATGGGAGGAACCTGTGCCCCATCCATGCACAGTATTCAGTGCCTCCACAGCACCCCGAGATATTTGTGGTGTGGTGCCCACTGGCCCCCCTATGGTGCCCAGCATACGGTGCCCCAGAAAACCACAGGCATGGCAGCAGCCAGACAATGTCCTTGTCAGGGGCTGTCTCCCCCACCACCCATCTATCACCTATCTGCTCTGCTCATCCCTTGCACTTCCATGACCCCACCTGCCTCCAGGTGGATCTCCATAAATGGGCACCAATGCCACCCAATCAGCCCAAAGCTTGCAGCAAAGCTCTCCTGTACACATTGACTTTGGTGCATGTCACATTTGCTACAAGCAGTGGGAGTTTGTCACGGGGATGCCTCCCAATAGTGAATCTGGTGCAGGGTACCTGATGCATCAGAGGTCCATGCAAGCTTACAGTCTCCAAGGGGGCTTTGTGAATTGGGCCCCATGTGTTCTGGCAAATGTCCTTAGCATTTCACTAGCAATGCATTTCTGAACACTATATGATTTGTAATACAGGATGTTTAAACTTTCCTGTAATCTAGCCTTAGGGTGAATCAGCATAGAATTTGCTGTCAATAACCCTGCCCCAAAGCCAGCGTAGCAGTCACATTCTTTATCACATCACCTTTCTGGGCAACCTACACCTTATGCAAACTCCTCATCTGTTCACCATCTATCTTCAAGGCTATCATTCAACTGCTGTCATGGTGAGTAAATTACAGTTTATGTTCCCAAATACAGTACTTTCCTCTATCCATGCTGACAAGCAAAGGTAGGTCTCAGGTACAAATTGGTTGCCTAGCATACAGTTACCCAGACTTGAGAACACCATATACCTGTCTCTAAAATGTTGTCATTGTTTTAGTTTCATTCTTGCAGGCAGTGACTTTTGGCACAGTGTCTCTATAAGGGACCATCCTCCATGGCTGCCAAGGTGATCGGCAATAGTCTTTATGACATGCGCTGCCTTACAAATCACCACAAAAACAGGAGCCTGGACACGGTGGATCAGGGGTCACCCATGACAGAGTTGTTATATAGCTACCAATGTCATTAAGTTTAGTTATTTTCATCTCTCTCTCTCCTTCAAACAGGCAGCATCTCTTGGCAGAAGGTCAGTCTCTATAGCCTCCAGAATCAGTGTCAGACCTAGCAGCACCTTCCTTCAGATTACTGTCCATCTGCAGCACTCAGTGTCAGCAGCAGCATGAGCAACAGTAGCACCCACTATCCACTTTTCACTAATGCTTCTAATCCTCCTACTCCTCCTGCACTGTCAGCAGCCCTGACAACAGCAGCAGCAGCAATGGCACCTACCTGTGTCTGCCTCTTCATTTTGACCCTCATCCTACTTCTCCTACCTCATCTCCCTCTTCAGGGCCATTCCAGGTAGTTTTAAAGTTAGCCTTGCAACTGTTGGGTTAGGAATGTAATTTGATTTAAATGAAAATCTGAAGTCAGGTAAATAAAAATATAGTTGTATCAATACTAGTTCTATATGTAAAGTATATAAAAAAGGCAACATATATAATGATACTGAACTGTAATTATATTATTTTAAAATATTAATACATAAAAACTGGTTAACTAGTCTACAGCTGAGATGCTCTTGCATTGCATCCTCCCAAGTGATTCTCAAAAGTGCCTTTTCTTCTTTTCACAGCACTTTGACCCTTCATTAGCAGTGGTGGGTGAAGGTAAGCAAAATTCACTCCGTGAATGTCCATGATAGCGTGGAATCCACGAAGTACTCAACAGCGGAATACTCTGGCTCATAATGGGGAACGCCAAGTCCACTGGAAGAAAAGACTTTGCATTATTCCGCCTTCCCTAAACCACTTCACCCAGTTTTAAGGTGAAGTACATTGAAATCAATGTACTTCACCTCACTTTGCCTTGTTTTGAGTTCCTAAGGTGAATTTTGCAGTGCTTTATGGGATTGCAGGTCACATAGGCTCTAGATTGTTCTGCACAGCCTCAGTTCTGTGTAGTGTGTATGTAGTGGAAGATGGAGACAGTTTCCCTTAAGAGCTCTGTGATTCAAATCCTCTAAAAGCTGTTAAAAAAGTATGTTTGAGCTATTTTATTTGCTCACAATTTACTACATCGATTATAGAAACCCTCCTGTGCTCATATCATTGAGTGTTTATTGTTTGTGTGTGGATTTTGAATGTTAATTTAGAACAGTCAGTCTGTGTACTGTGAAGTGTGTTTTGGGGAGGGCGTATCTGTGGTGTAGGAAGATTAACCGGAGAAAAAGGCAGTCTTTTGTTTTGGTTATATTTTTCTTGTACAACTGTTTTAATGTACTCACAGTAATATTTTTAGTAATTCTAGACTGTTTTTGCTGATTGTTGTGGTGCAGCACTTTATAATTTCAGTTTGTTTAAAACATTTGGTTATATTACTAAAGGTTTTCAATTTGCTATGCATTACTTGTAGTGTGTGTGTGAGTTTGTGTGTGATGCGTGTCACTAAATCAGACACCTTTATTGTGTCATAGAGTAATTACAGCAGTGTGAACCTGCTATCCACTGCACCTGCATGAATTTTTATACTGCTTTGTGGTATCTTTACTGATAGTGGACTGTTACTGCCATGCTCTACCCACCAACCAGCAAAGGTATACTTTTCAGATTTTGATTTGTGACTTGTGAGCACTGGTAAGGTGTCGTGCCTTTTGTCTGCATCTCTTGAATGCATGGCGCAATCTTAATATGTCTGTGCATTTGTAGTACACCATTAATTCTGGGAGACTTTGCATTTCTTGTTGCTCTCTCTTTTCACTTTGTCAGCACTGGGGAATTTTCTGGACATAAGACAGTAACAATTTTGGGATGCACATTAATTCTGGTGACTGTGTGTGACCACTGCACACATGACAGAGTGCACCTTTAATTCTGGGAGACTTTGCATTTTTGTTACCTCTCATCTCACTTCATCAGCACTGGGTAATTTTCTGGACACAAGACAGTAGTATTTTGGGGATGCAAATTAATTCTGGTGACTGTGTGTGACCACTGCACACATGACAAAGTGTGCCATTAATTCTGGGAGACTTCACACTTCTTGTTATGCTCTCATTTCACTTTGTCAGCACTAGGGAATTTTCTGGCATCAAGACAGTAGCATTTTGGGATGCACATTAATTCTGGTGACTGTGTGTGACCACTGCACACATGCCTGAGTGCACCATTAATTCTGGGAGACTTTGCATTTCTTGTTACACTCTCATTTCACTTTGTCAGCACTGGGAATTTTTGGACACAAGACAGTAGTATTTGGGGATGCACATTAATTTTGGTTGTTGTTAATGCGACCACTACCTTTATGACTAAGTCTTTCATTAATTCTGGAGACTTCACATTTCTTGTTACACTCTCATTTCACTTTGTCAGCAATGGGGATTTTCTGGACACAAGACAGTAGCATTTGGAGGATGCACATTAATTCTGGTGACTGTGTGTGATTACTCCATGCATGACATCTGAGTGCCCTATTAATTTTGGGAGACTTTGCATTTCTTGTACTCTCATTACTCTTCATCAGCACTGGGGAGTTGTCTGGACACAAGACATGAGCATTTTAGGGATGCACATTAATTTTGATGACTGTGTGTGTGTGAAGAGCTGCCAATAATATTGTCACTTCACCTTACTTCGTGTTAGGCGGAACAACAACATAAGTAATAATTACAAGGCAAAGTGAGCCTTTCATTGGCCACTTCACATGGCAGAGTGATAACACCAAAGTGCCCACTTTGTGGGCACTTTGCTGGTGGTAGTTAATTCACTGCATCTCTATTCATTACCTGCCTATAGAAATTCTGCAGTCATCAGAACTGGCACTGTAGCAGACTGTGACTGATTTTGCAAGTACCTTCTGTGTTTCTGAATAGTACTGAGGGCCATTTGGATAGTAGTCCCTGAACCCTTTCCAACATGGTAGCAAACACTTTGCAGCCATGCAGGACATACTGTTTTTGAAAAGGTTCTCACATTGGCTTGGCATATAATGCCAGCCCCAACACCATCACCCGATATTTCAAGCATTCTGGATCCCTGTAAAGAAGAATCATACATATCTATTGTTATCTGTCTACTTCTGCTGGCACATTCGGTATGTTCATATCTAACACAACACTCACTGTGGGGGCACTCATCAAAAAAGGTGGCAATCCACACAAATGGTGTGTTTTTACTTACAAGACACATATGGTTGTAGTGTTATATTAACACAAAAAATGATGTGTGCTTTAGCAAACAAGCAATCTTTATTTATAAAAGTGCTTTTCTAAAAACTGAGATGCTTGTACAACACAATAAATAAATAAAATACATCAATAAATAAAAAAACAATAACAAATAAAACCAATAAACACAGCAGCGGCATTAAAAATCAGGATATGCTAGGCTAAATAGGAAGGTTTAAGAACAACCTTAAAACTTTGTATGGACAGGAAATCTTGCACCCAATGAGGTAGAGAATTCCACAGGGTCATAGCCATAAAACTAAATGACCTAGCCCCAGATGTCTTTAAACAGACCCTGGAATGTCTCACAATCCCTCATTGGTGGATCGGAGAGGGTGGGTGGAACAGTAGGGGTGAAGGAGATCTTGCAAGTAACTAGGTCCCTGGTCAAGTAGGGCCTTATAGGTCAACAAACTGACCTTGAAGGTGATCCACCACTGTACTGACAGCCAGTGCAGTCTGCAGAGCACAGGCATTATATGACTGGTCCTAGAGGTGCCAGTCAACAGCCTGGCTGCCGCATTATGCACTAGCTGCAAGTAGCAGATATCAATCCTCAGTAACCCTAGGTAAAGGTGTTGCAGTAGTCAAGGGGGAGGTAATGAAGGCATGGACCAAAGTTGGAAGGTCATTGGGAGGAATCAGGTGCTTCACCCAGGTGATATTACTCAGATGGTAAAGAGGTTTTGACAACTGCTGACACCTGAGATTTAAGGGTCAGGCAGTCATCAAATATAATGCCAAGGTTCTGCACCCAGTCACAGGTAGTTAGCTGAACACCCCGAGCCATAGTCCTGAGGGTAATCCTGCCAACAAATCCACCTCCCGATGACCTGAGTCCACAACCAGTACCTCAATTTTTTCAGGTTTAACTGCAGCCAGCTCACACTCTTCCAATCCTGGATCTCAGTGAGACAGTTGTTAAAAATCGAGACAGCATCATCCTGACCAGGCACAAGGTTATGAACAGCTGAGTATCATCTGCATAGCACAGAAAACTCAAGCCTGTACTGCCTAATAATCACTCTTAATGGCAGCATGTACACCACAAACAACATAGCTGCCAAAATGGGGCCTTGTAGCACCCTGCAGGATAGGTAGAATGGTACTGAGGAAAAAATTCCAGACACCACCCTCTGGGTCCTGCCCTAGAAATGATCGAAACCATCTGAGGACCATACCAGACAGTCTGAGCCCACTAGACTCAACCCCACTAGTGGAACCAGCACCTCATGGATGTCATAGTCTCCAACTGGCCCCACAAAACCCAGGACATAAAAATTCTTCCCGATTCTTTCAGTGACCACTCCCTATCCTATTCCTATGGTCCTCCTCCACCCCCAAACCAGTGGCCCCAAACCTGGTGGCCTGAAAAAACCTAAGCAATTTCTTGCGAGATTGACTGGTTCCCCATCAACTGAGCTCCCAGCATTGACTCTACACTCGGAACCTCTTCACACAGGCTTTTAACAAGGCCTGTGATCTCTATGCATCGCTTACCAAGACTCCACACCAAAAAAGCGAAATGTGCCATGGGTTACCTCGTCCCTGCTCCAAAACTCAGGAGCAGGATGACCTCTGGCACATAGCCATGGAAGACTGGTAGGGCAGCAGATAGACAAGCCTACAATGCTGCATACAATAAGTGCACTTGGGCTATCTGCAAGGCCAAGGCGGGACTACTACCAAGCCACCCTTACCTCCTCCTTGGGTCAGCCTGGACCTTCTGGGATAATATTAAAGAGCTGAAAGGAAATCATGCTCCCCAATTCTAGCTCTCTATTGATGGCTCTATTATCATGGACCCCCTAAACATAGCAAACTGCCTTAATTCCACCTTCATGGATCTTACCTCTGTTCTTCCCGGTAGTTTCTTTGACCCCATACAGAATCCCAGCCCTGTCCAGCAATGCACTCAGTTCCACCAATGCAAAATATCTGATCTAGAAACCAGACCGTTCCTACTAAAAGCACTAGGCAGCAATAGCACAAGCAATGACTCCCTGGACATTGGGATCCTAAGACTAGTCCTGGATGATGTCCTAGTCCCCTAATGGACTTACTAAACAGATCCCTTCACCTGGGTCAATTCCTAGTGTTTGGAAAATGGCTTTCATCACACCCATTCATAAAAGTGGTGACAGGTCCTCCCCAGCAACTCGACCAATTTCCATTCTTCCCCTCTCTCCAAAGCTATAGAAAAGTGGTGGCCACACAGCTCACTGACTATTTAACTAAATATGCCATCCTATGCCCTGAGCATCATGGTTTCTTTGCAGACCATAGCACTGCCACGGCCCTCCTAGAATTCTCCAACTTCTTGCACTCCTCCCTTGACTCTGGCAACCTTGCTGGAGCAGTGTCATTGACCTTTCAAGACCTTTGACACTGTCTGCCATCCCTTACTTGACTCCCATAACCAAATTGGTTTCTTCATTGGACCCCTCACCTGGTGCTCTAGCTACCTCTCAGCTCAATCTCAGTGCGTATAAATCAAGGTACTCTGTCCTACACCCATCCTGTCCACTCCAGGATTCCCCAGGGCTGTATCCTGGGTCCCCTACTCTTCAGTCTCTACCTAAACACCCTGCCCAGTGCCTGCTCTAGCAAAATTCTTCTATATGCAGACAATGCCATTCCCTACACCTCACACTGTTAATCTGCCTCCCTCCAGGACTCTGTCAACACACCTTCAACCAGGCAGAAAAGTAGTTCAAGGATGATAGACTTGTTAGTAATCTCAAAAGACTAAGTCGATGCTCTTCTCCCACCACAAAACAAAGCAAAAATGCCCCCTCCTTATTCTCCCCAGCACTCAGCACCCCCTTGAGCAAGTATCCACCTACAAATACTTAGGGATTACCTTCAACACTGCCCTCACCTTCCACACCCACATTAATGCCCTCTTGACTGACACTAACACCCGATTGGCCTCCTTTACCACCACAAGGATTGCCTCCCACCCGATGCTCTCTGGCTGGCCATCACATCCCTGTCCTGTCTCTAGTTGATTATGGCCTGCCTATATACAGAACCACCAATAATACTGCACTCAATAAGATCCAACTCTCACTCAATAAAGCCTAAACGCTCCTGACTGGTGCCTTAGGCTCACCCATACCTGCCATCTCTATGCCACTGCAATCTCCTTAACTTTGAAAAAAGATGCCACTACCAGACCTACCTACTAGCCAAGAAAATCCTGCTCGCATCTCCCCAGGGTGTCTGCCTCCATTCAGCAGGCCTCCCCACAGTCTCCACCTGCAGCTCTGACAAGACCACCCTAGGTACCCAGAACTAGGATCTCCCTAGCTCAGAGATCCTTCTGCTACAGAGACTCCTCCTGGTCCAACACTCTTCCTATCATCATCACAAAAACTCAAAAGTACCCCATTTAAACTCACTCTTTGGAACCACCTTTTCAACTCCGCTGCTGTAATTGTCTTTAACTGGTGCTCATACACTTCCCCAAGTACACTCAACACAAAGTCCTCCAGACTGCCACCACACACACACCCTCCCCTCCTCCCCCTCTGGTTCCTCTATTCCTCCCCTGCTAGATATCGGTATATCTGGGGTGTCATATACTGATTCAAATGTAACTATATATAGATTGTACAAAATATATGTATCCACATTCTGTAACCTGTATCACTGTTTTGTCCTATTTGTGGCAAGCTGCCTTTGTAAATGATTCTCTGGCTCAAAGGTTGCAATTCAGATTGTACAAATAAATAAATAAATAAAATTTAGTACCCGGACAAGGGCTGTCTCAGTACTATGTCTCTTCCTAAATCCGGACTGGAGATAATCATAGAGCGTTGTGGCTGATCAAATGATCATCCAACTCTGACGCTTAACCACCTTCTCAATAACCTTACCCACAAAGGGTAGGTTTGAGACAGACCTGTAGTTTTCCAGACAGACTGGGTCCAGGAGGACTTTTTAGGACAGGCTGAACCATAGCCTCCTTCAGGGGATCTGGAAGGATCCCCTCTCTAAAGACATCCAGCCTATTTTGGCAAGGACCAGGCCAATTTTATCTGCACAGCCTACTAAGAGGCATGTGGGCCCAGGTCCAAACTACAGTTGGTAGGTCACAGCAACTAGATGACCATCACAGTGTCATTAATTGTGGGCAAGCAAGTCACACCACACAAACTGGGTATCCAACATCTCCTGCCGACCACCACAACTCCCATTAGAGAGGGTTGAGCAGACACCAGACCTGATTGTGGCAACCTTACCTTTGAAGAATTGAGCAAACTCCTCACACTCTCTTGTGAAAAAGCACATCCAGGCTGGAGATGGATTGGACTGCACAATCTGTCCACAGTCATGAAGAAGCTGGGCTGGTCGATTCTGCGCAGCAGCAATTTCCCTGGACAGGAATTCTGCCTTCTTACAGGTAATTCCTGGTTGATAGACCCATAATGGTCCATCAATCTAAGTCTGTCACACTCCAGGCCCAACACCAACACCTCTCTAGCCTTCATTTCACTCTCCTCAACTCCTCAAGGTCTCATCAAACCAGGGAGACCTGGGGCAAAGAGTGAGGGATGAACACGAACAGAAGCAATGGAATCTAGGGCCACTACCACCACCTTATTATAGGCAAGCACCATGTCCCCTGGGTCCATGCATTCACCCAGTAAACCTGATAGGTCTAGCACCACCATCAGGCCATCCGGGAAACACCCCTCAAAGGGTGGTACCAGGCCATCTCGTAGCGGACAGCCTACTTGAGGGGTCCATGAAACTGAACCCAATGGAATGATGGTCAGACCACCCAACTGGTTCCACCACCAAGTAAGATATCTCCATCCCCAGGAGAAACCGGGTCCAATGAATGACCACCAATATGGGTCAAGGAGGAAATAACCTGTGTGAAGCCTAGCAAATTCATTAGCCAGAGGAAGTCTTGACAAAATTGTGAGAGTTCATAGTCAACCCAGGCATTGAAATACCCCAGTATCTGCCATCTGGGGATCCCAAAGTCAGGTTGACAATGAAGTCCGAGACTTCCTGCAGGAAAGCATTACCATCTCCTGGTGAATGGTAGATGAGAAGAATCCTGCACCCCACACCCTGCACATGATACATTAAAGGGTTGGCTGCCCCACTGGTACTTCCACTAGGTTCAGTTCTGATCTAAAATAGATGGCAACTCCTCCACCCTATGATCCATCCTTGGGTGGTGTATCACCGAGTACACAGCTGAAATTGCTGAGGCCAATACTGGGCCAGCATTCTCATCAACCAAGTCTCAGTGATGCAAGCCTGGTCAGATGATCCAACAAGATTAGCTATTATAGCGGTCTTGTTCTTAATAGACCTGGCATTGCATAACACCTACATAGGATGAGTAACGAGGAAGACGTGTTACCTGCCTGCTACAAGTAGAGCCCTTAGGTATGGGAACTAGGCAGGAAGGACCCCTTTCCTAGACCAATTTCACCCCAGGGTAAGGATAATGTATGTGCTTTGATGAACAACCACTTGTTACTTCAAGGGTTTGCCATGACACCCTAGATAAACCTTGAGTGCACAGCTCAAGATGTTTTCATGAGTTGTCATGGCAAAGATGAAAGAAAGAATAGAGTGGTTGATCACTGCTCATACATTGTCTTTATAAGTACACCACAAACAATTTCAATAAAAAAAAAGATAATTTGTAGCCAGGAACTTTACTTTTAAGAATCACCACCACTCTCTCTGGGTCCAGCTGTAACTGCAGCCGCCTGTTCAGTAAGGCTGGCAGTTCACGGAATGCACATGCACAGAGCATTCCTTGTTGTTGTACCATTGATGTGACATACCCATGATGGCATTACAACATCGTGACATCAAATAGAGGGTATAATAACACTAGGAAAAGATAGATTTTAGTGTTTACAATATTTGACCATACATTATATAACTTTTATTTTTACACAGATTCATAATTTACTACACAGCATGGACATAGGACATTTCTGACACTGAGGGAAGTTGTGATGGAACTGAGGGACCATTTTATATACCAAGCCTGGCTAAGGTCAGGCTAGTTTATAGAGAAAATGCTTACATTTTCTTTGATTCAAATAAAGGTTGAGATTTCTGTTTGAACATTGCGAGAAACAGTTTGGAACAAGAAGACATTGAAGATTCTGATCTGGAACTTGAGATGACAACAGGGAACTAGAGACCACTGCGTACTGAATTCATGTTAAAACTTAAACACTGATGTCTCCTCTCTTTAACATGAAATATAATTACAGTCAATAATCTCCTTTCCTTGGCTTATCTTTTGAGTCTTTATGCTCTTACTAAGCAGGCAGTTAAAACTGGCTGGGTGAAAATGCTTTGCTATCATGATTTATATTCTACCATTTCATAAATAGAATACTGCACATTGGTAATAAACACCAGGAACATGGGGTAAAATCTAAGTGCTGACATTGTAGTGCAGCTTGAGGGTAAGATACACTACTGGATTCCATCCTTTGGATGAGCCAGTAAACCAAAATCCTGTCTGCCTGTTCTGGTGGTTGTTCAGATGGACATTAAAGATCCCATATGACTTTTGGAAAGTGTAGCGAGTTTTATTGAGGAAAAGAAGAACAAATCAAACATATATACAATTCAAATACATCAACACCTTATAAAAAGAAATTATAGAACAATTCCATTATTTCTTGAAAACAGTAGCAATATATGAACACCATGCCACACAAATGCCCTTCACAATATAGTAACAAGACAGCGTGGTGTGTTTGTTGTCTCTGTATTATAAACTCTCAGTACTGCAGACTGTACATATTAAGCCATGACTTATGATTCCACATATTTTTGCTGTAAACACAAAGAACAATGAGTTTACCATAAGTAATATTTGCAGCATACCATGCATACTTGTAAATACTGTTATCATAGTTTTTCCATGTTGTAGAAAAACCATAAAATTATTTCTTGATATGTTACTTGTTTAAAAGTGGGTCTCACAATAATTTTGAAAAGGCTTCCCAGGAACAAAAATGTGATTGTGTCTCAAGAATGTTTATACATGACTCTCTCGGACACATTAAGCTCTTCCACCATTTATGTTTAAAAGTAGCCTTCACGGCTGTTCTCACATGTAGCAAACCAGCATATATCTCACATTTGCCTTGGAATAGGATTATTACACAGTTGATCCATAACCTCTTTCTCCCATCCCTTGGACATTCAGGTAAAGTCTTTACTACTGAGAAGCTGGTACCAAGTATATATCTATATAATTCTCTCCTAGACATATTTTTAACCACTTCTACCTGTATTTTCCATTTCAATTATGTACCATTACTTTAACAATATAACTTAGGATCACATGAGCTACCAAAGTATTTAAAGCAGAAAAGTCTTTAGTCTTGCAACTAATCCACCAAGGAACTAATCATTCTTCCATAAAGTGGCCTCCATACCTTGTGTCCCCTTTTTACTGGGGTTATATTAAATGAATGAACCATTGGCAGTAAAAACATATAGGATGTACCATAATAATTTAAGGATATTTCAAATGCAGAAATGTGATTGGCTGATGATAGTCTATTAGGCCTATGTTAATCTTTAATTAATATGCTTGTAGAGCCTGATTACCAGCATCAAGTTTTTTCTTGGTACTACATTTACTTAGTGTTCTATTCACAGAACTCAGAGATGCCATTAAGACTGCTGTTAGTCCCACCACCAATGCTACACAACACCAAAGAAACCTAAATTCTCACAAGTGCTCAGTCACTTTTACTTCAGGAAAAACCTTGAATCCTAGCCTGCCCCATGTACTCATGAACCACAATAGAAAAAACAGTGCAAGCTCAACCAATCTGTACTGGCAAAGTGCTGAAAGACACAAAGTTCATTACATGCCACCCATACTTCACTATGTGCTGCCAGGTGATATGCATAATTTTGGGTACAGTCCAAAACAGTAGTGACAGTTAAAACCTAGATGTTCTCCTGTGGCAGCAGAAACCCTGTGAGGCACAAGCTTGACTCCCCTCCTCAAGTCACTTTCTCAATCACTTTTTAAAGCCAGCACAAACACCGAGGGGTGAAGACAGTAACTGAGAAGCAGGCTAGCACATCTGTAACACCTTGCTGAAAGGCAGTAGAGCCCATACATGGTGCCAAGCTGTAAGTATAGTAACTTTGAATTAACTGTCAACTTCATCTGCTAAAAAAATGAAATATGTTTGGCTCCTGTAGGTACGATGTAACATACATTTTATTGGCATTTAGAGTTCGGATTATAACAAATCGCAGCCACAGCTCCAGTAACAAGGACACTGTTAATCAAGTGGTCTCCTTGATTTGTTTAACCCTAAATGGCAATAAAATCAAGTAAAGAATCTCAATTAAACTGTATGCAGAATGCTCCCCAATGCTTCTCATTAGTGGTCATAACCAAATGTACCAGCACAGGGTGTACCAGCAAATTCAGGTAGTGTGAGCACTTGGGGTAGCTCCATTGTGGCAGCAGGCTCTCTGATTTATTTCAATTGAATTTACTTTTGGCTGCTGTTTAAATAAAAAACTTCCTATGGCTGATAAACGTGGACTAAGTGTTCTCTTTCCTGAGCAGTAGAGCTTTATCTCCTAAGTGCAGTATTTTTGTTTGTCAGTGTGAGCACTTTGCCTGCTGACTCCAGAAACAGATATGATCCTATTATTGTAGCAAATGGAAACACAACTTGATAAAAAATACATTCCTGCCAAGTGGAGGCCAGGCAAGGGTCCATGTACATTCTGTGATGGGTGTTAATGAAAAGTACTTATTCAGGTTTTCCAAAGCCTGTATTTGCATTGTAGCCTCATTGCTGCCACTGGTCATATTTTAGGCAGCAAAGAAATGCTACAGGCTGAACAATTGTGGGGTAAGTGGTAACAAATATCATAAAATAGGCTGGGGAGACTGTGTTCATTCATTTAATAGTCACAATGTGACCAGCCCAGTGGCACTGAGGGTTGAGGCGCTGGACGCCACACCTCACACCACAACAGTGACCTGGGTTTTGAAACAGAGTTGGACACTGGGAGTTGGCAGGGGGCAGGAGAGGATTGAGCATCTGGAGGACTACTCTACTGTCCTGGGAGGGAGGTTGCCACTCCATACAGCTTCAGCAGCTCCTGACAGAGACTGGCAGTTGTAGCTTGACATGGAGCAAGTACAAGGGGCAGGGGTGTCAGCCCGATGTCCTACTAGCCAGTGCGGGAGCATGCCCACGTTGTGCTGGACATCAGTACACATCCACATTCCCTAGGGCAAGCAAAAAAACCCCCCACTCCTGGGGATGGGTGGATACCTCTACCTCTGAGCCACACTCCCAACACTGGACCTCTCCTCTCTGCTCCCAGGCTCACAAAGACCAGCATACTTTAGTATAAAAAGAGTGCCCTGGGCGGATAGGGCAGCCCTTCCCTGGGGTGTTCAGATCTGGGATATGCTGGATGGAGTGAGGAGAGTGAAGGTCTCAGGTGGGAGGTAGAGCTTGGAGGTAGGAGGCTGCTGGAGAGGTTCCCAGGATATGCTGCAGAAATAGAGTTAAAAAAATTGTCACAATGTGGCTCTGTATATGAACCAGCTAGCAGTGTCGTCTTGAGAGTGGGCAAATGGGGTTCAATTAACAGACACTGTGTGCCTACAAGGCTTACGGTGGAGGAACTATTTCATGTTAATTTGAGATAGTAATGTAAAAAACAAATAAAAACAAAAACATACTTTAATTCCTCAAGACCTAATTATAATAATAGCAATAAGGTACTCCCAGGAGTTATGTTAATATTCAAGTTAATCACCCCCTAGAGCAATATGGCACTCGGCTGTGTTTCATGCCACATTATGCCCCAGAGGTGATTAACTAGAACATCAGCATAGCCCTTGTCATACCTTATTGCTTAATTAACACCCCATACTGCCTACTCCTATATGTTCATTCCTCCTAATGGGATTCAATCTACTGCTGCAGAATCCATGAAAGAATAAACTATATATCCCAGTATATGTTCCGGTACAGTATACAAAACTCTAACAAACAGAAAAACATGACAGTAGCAAAATCTTTATCAAAACGCCCTTTTAGATTTAGAGGCAGCCTACTCTTCCATAAAAGCAGTTTTGTCTCTGCTTTCTGAATATGGTACAGTACATTGATTCCAGTTGGTCATTGCAGCCTCTTGAGAAACAAGGACAACGCTAACAGTGTAATAGGGGAGGGTCTATCAGAATGCACTGCACTGTACTGCGCTGCACTAAAACATATCTTTCTAATCTTGCTTTTCAGAATTTGAATGATGTTTGTGATACTGCTCTGTATTTTATCTATTTATGGTTGTTTTAATCTGTTTTATAAGTCTTGTACAAGTGCTTTGATAACCTCTGTGAATAGTGCTTTTTAAAATAAGTCTTTGATTTGATTTGAATGCCCACTAGCCTTCATCCTATGGCAGATTTATATGCATCACCTACCAATATGCCTGTACTTTTCACAAAATTAGTTTTATATACAGAAATACTCGAAAACATATTTAAAATTTCTTCATCCACCCCTCTCCTCCATGCATCACTCCTGACCTGGGTCCAAAGACACCAAGGTAAAGCAGGAATCATATTCCAATATTTAAGAAGTTACTCGCCCTGAACCGGTTTCAAAGCATGGATTAAGTTGGCTAATACAAAATAGGTAGGCTACCTGAGGATATAGATTGGGAGCTTTGCTGGTGCTCAGCACACAAGGTGGTCAGAGACCCCAAGGCATATTTAATTCAGAATAAGATATTACATCTTTGGTATCACATACCAAACATACTGTACATATGAACATAAATTTCCCAGCAGATAAAGGCCTTGAGGTCTATCAAGTCTGCTCGGAATGTACTTTTCTACTTTTATATCTGCAGCTGCCCTCCCTTCCACCCTTCCTCTTCATTGACCCTCCCTTGTCCTGTCCCACCCTTTTGATGCAGTCCACTGTTCTACTGGATACCACTTCTGCAAGTAATGCATTCCACCCAGCCACCACCCTCTGTAAAAAGTGTCTCCTCATCTCCCTCCTGAACCTTCCTCCTCCAGTCTCATATCATGGCCCGTGGTGTACCTCCTCCCTTACTTAGAACAGCCCTCTGTACCTGTCTTGTTTATTCCTTTCATGTACTTAAAGGTTTCAATCATGTGCCCCTGTCCCTCCTCTCCTCCAGTGAGTACATGTTCAACTCCTCAGCCTCCTCTCGTATGATAAGTCCCCCAGCCTCTTGATAATCTTTGTCACCCCGCTGCACCCCTCCAGTAACCTAATGTCCCTCTTCAGATACAGGCACCAGTAGTGCACACAGTACTCAGGTGCGGTCTAACTAATGACCTATACAGTGGCAGAATCACCTCCTCCTTCCTGAGGATATAACCCTTGCAATACAATCCAGCATTTTGTTGGCCTTTGCAGCTGCCTTCCTACATTGTGTCGAGTTGTTCATTGACCCTGTAATGAGCACCCCAGATCCTTCTCCTCCTCTGTCTGGGCTAGCTGCACTCTCCCCAGCTGGTAACTCCTCCTTAGGTTCTTCATCCCAAAATGCAGCACCTTGCACTTTTGGCATTACACCCCAGTTGCCAGGTGTCTGACCAGGTTTCAAGCTTTGCCAGATCATCCTGCAACCCCTGCCATCCCCTAGGTCATCCACCACTGCTCCTACCTTGGTATCATCAGCAAACGGACTGATCTTGCTCTTGATGTCCAATGATATGTCTGCAATGAATATCCCAAACAACACTGGTCCCAACACGAGCCCTGTGGAACCCACTCATCACACTACCCTTGGGTGTGAGAGCTCCCCACCCCGCCCTCTGTTGCCTTCCCTGAAGCCAGCTCCCTACCCATCTCACCAGCTTTGCACCTGCCCATGTGCCTACTAACTACTTTCCAGCCTTCCATGTGGCACCAAGTCGAATGCCTTACTGAAGTCCAGATACAGGACATCCACTGCATGGCCCCTGTCCAGTTGTGTAGTTACCCAGTCACAGAACTCCACCAGGTTGGTTTGGCAGGATCTTCCCCATATGAAGCCATGCTGTCTGCTGTCCTATAGTCCTTTGGCCTCTAGGAGGGCCACCAGCCTTTCCTTCAGGATAGTCTCCATTAGCTTACCCACGATGGATGTGAGGCTCACTGGTCTGTAGTTTCCAGTTCATCCTGGGCCACTCTGTGGAGGGCACCACATGAGCCATCCTCAAGTCCTGAGGTACACACCCCAATGTAGTGAGGCATTAAAGGAGGTCTACCAAAGATCCTACAAGGACCTCTGCCAGCTCCATCAGTACCCTGGGGTGGATGCCATCTGGGCCTGGTGCCTTATCCACCCTCAGTGCCTTCAAACCCTCCCGAACTCTGCCCTCCATGATTTCCCATCTGTCACCCCTCCTCCCGTTTCTGCCATTTCTTCCCCTTTGGTGTCACCCCTTCTCTTTAGAAAATACTGAGCAGAAGTACTCATTTAGTGCTTCTGCCTTATACCACCCTGCTTCCACCAACCCCCCCTTCCTAATCCTTACTATGTGGTCCTTACAGCTCCTTTTCTCTCGATGTACCTAAAGAAGTCCTTCTCCCCTGCTTAATGCCTTGTGCCAGCCTGAGTTCCATAGATGCCTTGGTTCCCCTTACTGCCCTTGTCACCTCCTTCGATTCTGTCAAGTACTCCTCCCTGTCCTCCACTCTCCAAGTTTCCTTGTACTTCCTAAAGGCAGCTCTTTTCCTCCTTACCTTTTCCATGACCTCCTTGCTCAACTAGCTCAGTTTCTTAGCTTAGCCTTCTTGCTCTGGGCCTTGAAGCAGGTTTGGTTGCCTCCACTATCCCCAGCTTTATGAGCTCCCACCTCTGGTTAGTGTCCATACTAGATTGAATTCTGGCCAGGTACCCTTTACTACTTCCCCATCCTCCCAAAGTCAGCTCACCTGAAGTCCAGCACTCTAGTGCCAGAGTCCACTCCTTCCTTGCCCATATCCAGTGTGAGCCATACTGGTGGAGGTCACTCCCCTGACAGTGGTTCCTTCACTGTAAGTTCTTTCACAAAGTCCCCATTTGCCAGCATAAGGTCAAGGGTATTCCCTAACCTGGTTGGTTCACTGACCATTTGCAGCAGGAAACTGTCCTGGAAGGCATCCAGCAGTACCTGCTCCCTTCTGTTCCTGGTTGTTGGGGTACTCCAGTCCACTCTTGGCATGTTGAAGTCCCCACAATCACCACACTACCCTTCTCACAGGTCCTCCTGATCTGTCCCGCTAGTTCCTGTCTAACTCCTCCATCTGAGATGGCAGCCTGTACACCACTACCATTCTAAGAATCCTATTCTTGGAATCCTGGATTTGCATCCAAAGTGACTCTGTACTACCCTCCTCCTTCTTCCTTACACACTTCAGTCCTTCCTTCACATATAGTGCCACACCCTCCTTTTCCAATCACCCTGTCTCTCTGAAATAACCTGTACCCTGGTACAGACGGGACCCAGTCATTGTATTGGGTGGCCCATGTTTCTGTTATAGCTGCAATGTTCACCTCTCACTCTGCCATGAGCACCTGTAACTCTGCAGTTTTCCTCCCAGGCTCCTAGCATTAGGGTAACCACCTTCCACCCTCCCCCCTCCCATCCTGCCCTCCTTTATTAGCATCACCAATAGTACTTGCCATTTGTCCTTTGTCACTGTTATGGGGGTAAGTTCATGTAGTTTCCCAACCTGTGGTCTCTGCATGTCTCTTGCCCAATTGCCACCCCGCTCCTAGTTTAAATTCCCTACTTCCTCTATGCTCCTCCATCCTCTGTTTCAACACTTTCTTTCTGTCCTCACTCAAATGTAGTCTATCCTTGGCATAAGAGACTACTGTCCTCCCAGGTCCCTCCCCACCCCACCCCCAACAGCCCATACCCTTTAGCACAATACCAGGTTCTTAGTCATCTGTTAAATTCCTCTATTCTCAGCTTTCTTGTTGTGCTTGCCTTGGGCACTGGAAGTATCTCCAAAAAGTTAATGATCTTCTGCCCCTCACATAATTGTCCTAGTTCCTCAAACCTCCTCTGGACTATATCTACTGTCTTGTCAGCCAGGTTGTTTGTCCCAAGAAGCAGAATTAAATGAGGCTTGTCCCTACCCCTTCTAGCATATTTCAGAACAGATTGTCCCACCCTTTCCGCTGTCATTCCTGGCATGGTCTCCACCAAAATGCGACATGCCTCCCCTTGCTACCCCATCTGACTCCTCTTAGTATTGAGTCCCTCAGCACTAAGTTTCAACCAGTCTTACTCCCTGCTTGCTTCCATTCATCTCCTCTCTCGTTTCTGGCTCCTCTTCTTCCTCTACACATTATTTCCCTTTGCCCTGTTGCAGTTCTCCCAGCAGAACTTCCCCTACTCTGGTTTGGTCCAGGCATTTATCAATTACTTCTCTAATTTCATCATTTCCCTTCTCCACCTTCTTCCTCTCTAGCAGTGCAAAACTATTTTCTGAAGACCCCTCACAAATGCCTGCTCCTCTCTTCATAGTAACCTGTTCTCTCTTTCCATTCCATGACTTTTGCCACTTCTTCACCTCCCTCACAAGTCCCTATCTTCTCCTTCCATTTATCTTTTGTCTTCTAACCAGGTTTCCTGGCAATCGTTCTTCCTGGCTGGGCCCCTTGTCCCTGCTTCCTTCTTCTGACCCTCTCCTTACCACTGTTGGCTTAAATCTCCCTCCTCATCTTCCATTCTTCCTCCTCCAGTATTGGGCTAAACCCACCCCAGTCTGCCTTGCCTGTCTTAGTTCCTCCTGCAGACCCTCAGTCTCCTTTCTGAGTTTCTCTATGTGGTTGCACACTAAACATCATCCACACTCCAGGCAATTTTTAGAAAGATTGGTGCACCACAGTTGTTGCAGCCTACCACCCTACCCATTGCTGGTGTTGCTTACCAGGCCCCCCCACCCTTCCAGATGTGGGATGCAAACACTCCCCAAGTCTCCCTCTCCCCCCTATCAGTGCAAAACATTTTCTTTAATTTCCCTTCCCCCTTTGTTGTACACGTTTAGACAGATTGAGCAACTGCTTTTATATTCCTATTCTTCTATCCAAACTCAAAAGAGACTTTAACTAGCTATTGCACAACCTTCATCAAACTCCTACTCCTCCTTTCCACAATGCAATAGCAAAGAAGTAACAATGAAAGCTCCTATATTTGCAATTACTTCCCTTCCACTGAGGTAGCAGTCACCTCTTCACTCGCTGCTGTTTCTTTCCTACATGTCTGCTTCTGCTATGACAGGTGCATATCCTTTGCCCATTTGAGGAAGTGATGTCAGAATCCCTGATATAAAGGAAATCATGGACCAGGGGTGGGTAGGGTTAGGGTTGGGGGTGGGATCAACCCAAGTCTTCCAGAAACAATCAGGTAGCTGAGGTCCCTGGTCAGACCATTAACACCCTTCCCCACTATGCAATAACCTTTGCAGCTAGTGAAGCCAGCAAAATGAATCACAATTCTACTCAAAGCCCCCAAAATAGGTTTGCTACCAAATGAAACAGGTCTCCAATTCAAACAGCTTCACCAACAACACATCAAAATAGGCTTGAAATTAGAAGATATAGGTCTCTGATTCAAAGAAACAGCCCAGATTAAAGCACACCAAATAGGTTTTAAATCAGAAGAAATAGGCCTCTGCAAATACAGCCTGCTACACAGCGAAACATCAAACAAATGAGCCCACTTGTAGCCACCAAAACAGTTTTCAAAATTCCAACAGCCCCAAAACAATACCCTGCTAGCCCCTTAGAGGTAGTAAGAAAGAAAAGAAATAACCTTCTACCAAGTAAAATCCACAAGAAACAATGTAAAAACAACAAGAAGCTACTGTACTGTAACAAATCTGATCTTTTCCTTCTAGTTCCTTCTGAGAAGCCAAAGCAACTGACACCACACCTGATTCAGCTCCGCCTCCTAGCTGAGTGAGTCCTCGCCAGATCATTAGCACCCTTCCCCACTATGCACTAACCTTTGCAGCTAGTGAAGCCAGCAAAAATGAATCACAATTCTACTCAAAGCCCCAAAATAGGTTTGCTACCAAAAGAAACAGGTCTTCAATTCAAACAGCTTCACCAACAACACATCAAAATAGGCTTGAAATTACAAGATATAAGTCCCTGATTCAAAGAAACAGCCCCAGTTAAATCACACCAAACAGGTTTAAAATCAGAAGAAATAGGCCTCTACAAATGCAGCCTGCTACACAGTGAAACATCAAACAAATGAGCCCACTTATAGCCACCAAAACAGTTTCAAAATTCAAACAGCCCCAAAACAATACCCTGCTAGTCCCTTAGAAGTAGTAAGAAAGAAAAGAATAACCTTCTACCAAGTAAAATCCACAAGAAACAATGTAAAAACAACAAGAAGCTACTGTACTGTAACAAATCTGATCCTTTCCTTCTAGTTCCTCCTGAGAAGCCAAAGCACATTACTCCAGACAGCAACCATTGAAGATGCAGGGCTCCTAATGGCGACTTACAGTATATCATATTATTTTCAACTACCTGACATAAAACTCTTTTGGACAGATATCACAAAACTGTTAACTAAGGTCCTTGTTCAATCAGTCACACCCTCTCCTGAATTGTTCATTCTGGGGACCAACAATGAAGCAATACACATAAATCCTAAAATGCAAAATGGATATCAACTGTTTCTATAGAAACCTAATGCCTTATAATTAGGAGATGGTACACAACAGATATCCCTACAACAGATAAGCTACCCAATAGCTTGTCCCTCTTAACCGATTTGAGAGGTTCTCACATATCAGTACAAATACCATGGTAGATTATCAGACAATGTGGTATCCATATCTTCAATATCTGAAGAAGAGCTCCACATGTAGCCCTCCTGGTGCCATATGCCGAACAGGGGGTAGGTTGACTTACCAGTCGACTGGACATTTCCTATTCAGGTCTCATAGGGATAGACGATGCTAGGGGACCATCATCTGTTGTTTATAACCGATCTCATACTGGATGTCATGCTTCTCTACTCAGACTCCAGTGAAGAGAAAGATGCTACCTTTATGTATATTATAATCATAAGGCTCAGTTCTGTTCTATTGTTCTGTTCTTGTTCTCTTTCCTTGTTATTTAGGATGCTGTTCTACACAGCTTCCCTGGGACAAGTGCAGGATCCCATCTGGAGGATTTATATCCCTCACACAATACCAGGATCAAGACAAAGCTGCTCCAAGGTCCTTTTCTAACCAGCTTTTCAAAACTACTAGTTACATCCTCCGGATCTTTCAGGACAGTGTCAATAATGGTTATGAGATATTTTCAGTATATATTAATCTTTGTCCTTACCACACTTACAGTGTATTGCATGCTTATATGAGCCTTGTATACTATGGATAGAAGTTAATGCTTCTGTATGTATCCAATGTGTTCATTTTCTTAAACTCTCAATAAAGATTAACTACAAAACTTCATCCACCTCTACTCTAGAAACAGAATCCCTAGAAAATAAATCATCAGCATATACTACTGTTTTCAGCTTCCCGTTATCTAGGGATAACTGAATGCCCTTAATGTCATTTCTCCAATGAAGTATATACAACAGAGGATCTAAGGAAAACAACATACAGGACAGGACTTAAAAGCACCCTTGCCTAACATCTTGTTTAAATGGGATCACTGAACATTACCTGGAATTAATTAATGGAATAACTTTTGCACTTTAGTACAGTAACGGAGTCCACCCTATTACTTTCTCAGGTATCCCATAGTGACATAAAGCTCTTATTGGGTAGTCATGAGGGACACAATCAAAATCCTTCTCCTGGTCAATAGATAAAAATCCTGAGACTGAGACCATCTGTTCCCTCTCAGATAATTCTCTTAAGCGTCACAAGAGTATCATAAATGGCTCTATGTTTAATTACACATATTTGTGAAGGAAACATAATTATTGATGTAATTTCTACTAAGCTGTTAGCCTGAATCTTAGAAAAAACTTTTGGATTGTATTCAACAAACTCAATGGCCTCCAATAAGTGATGTCTTCTTTATATCCCTTTTATGTAAACATCTCAAAATGAAATCCAAAACCTCGAGAGGGTGTAGAAACGTGCTACATGTTCCATAATGGGTATGGCAAACAAAGGATATAGTAAAAGACTGGAAGAGAGGTAGTATGGTGCAGTGGTTTAAGGCTCTGCACTGCAAATCTGGAGATCTGGGTTTGAATCCCATAGTCCCCACTTGCATACTGTGTGACCCTAAGTAAGTCATTTAACTTCCTTGTGCTCCCAGGTTGCGCCTGTAAACAAGCTTTCAGCTTAGTGTGTCTCATCTGGTTAAATAACTGAAAAAAAAATAAAAAGAACTAGGCTATTTTCCTCAGAGTATAGAAGATGTAGAGGAGATCTGTGTCAACTAAATAAAGTGTTAGAGGATTTTGATTTATGGGAAGATTTAGGATTAGAATTCAGAGAAGAAATTTACAGTACAAGAGCCCATACACTGCAGATGGGGGAACTGCAGGACATGGAAAATAAACTGTGGTTTAATCAGAGTGCTGGCCAGGTAGAATGGTCTTCTAGGAAAGTGGTATACAGTCTGTCAATGGAAAATTTTACATTAAACCTGGATAGGCTATACAAACTGGACAAATTGTAATAATATAGTGAGCACTATGGACGAAAGTCTAACTAGCTTAGTATACACCTATGAAACCTATGAAACCTATGAAGCTGAGGTCATGGAATCTGGAAGGATTTTTCAAGTAAAATATTATTCAAAATTTGTAGTACTGGAGCAAAAAAAAAAAACATAAACACTTTATAAACTTCAGGAGACAATCCATCTGTGCCTGGAGCAATATTATTCTTTAAACTTTCATTGCTATCTCAACCAGTCTGTTTTGTATTGGAGCTGACAAGCTGACCATTTCAGTCTCAGAGAGCTGTGGTATTTCCAAAGAAGACATGAACTTCTGATCCCACTCCTCTTCAGATGTTACTCCTGCTGTGTGGTGATGTTCTGTCACTATTTCTGCCATCCTCTCCCATGCTGTTTCTAAGTACCTACAGATGATTTTATTAGACCAGTCATCCCAGGCTTTTGTATCCTGTCCTCACAACTCTTAAAATGGTCTAGAAGTTGAGATCCCACCTGTGTACCAAACCTCTGTTCTTGTTCTCATGTCATTGCTCTATTATATTGGATAGATTCCATGGTAGTCTTAATTCCTTCCCTCTGAGTAGTTAAATCTAAACTCTCTTCCTGCATATGAGAAATGAGATTATGTGATGTATTCCTAATTTTAAATACTTTAGATATTATTCTGTCTTCAGTTTCCTGTCTTGTGATTGAAATAAATTTCACAGCTCTGTCTTTGTAGCTTCCATTTCCCCACTGCAAAAAAAAATCAGAGGCTGCTGGCTCAGATAGTCTTGTAGTAAAAGTCCGGACATTTTTCCTGAATTATAGGTTGATTTAGTAATGTGCTGTTCAAGCCCCATGGAGACAGAGCTGGAAAAGTATGTGGGACTCTCTTACAAGGCCTGCAACTGCCATGTGATCCAAAGTCTTTATTGCCACAGTTCTAGCAACATTAACTTGAAAAGTATGTGACACAAAGATTGAATCTATCCTAGTAGCAAGGTGACCCTTAAAAAAGTTACTGAAGCATTCCATAAGCCAGAGTCCTACATATTAGCTACTGTCACCATATCCTTTAAAAATATCAAATCACTTTAAACTTTAGTTGTTTTCCTCCCCTATCAGATAACCACAGGCCACAAATAAAGCCACCACCCATTATAACAAGCCTCTTTGTATGCAAGTAAGGATGTATGTCATGGAAGAAAATCACTCTAGCCACTTTCGTTTGTGGAGCATACATATTAATACAGCAAACAAGCCTTTTTATTATACTGAATGTCCAAAAGAAGGGCCCTTCCTGGTTCAATTCCTGTTAATCTTATGATATGAAAGTTATACTCTCTCAACAATATTGCAACTTCATCAAAATGGTGATTCCCTTGAGAGTAGTAAAGTTCTATGTGGCCATAATCTTAAATTTTGTTCTCTTAATTTTCTCCCCACTGGCTGGTGTGCTCCTTCTTTCCTGGCATCTGACATCAGTCAGGCGTCCATCTTACACCAGTCCTCCAACATCGGGCCATCACCTTTCTACCCCCATGGAGGGGGTGGGAAGCCCCTTACTACCCACCAGGACCATATCCAGTACAGGTAATGCCCTCTGGAGGACTGCACGATGTGTTGGATGGCCATCAAGCTGCTCAACCCAGCTGCCATTTTCCATTTTCCAGTGGCTGAGCATGCAATGCTGACAGTGGTGTGTCCACAGACAGCAAACCACTGGCTGCTCCACCTCTGTGTCCCATACTGTACTGAGCCAGGCATGCCAACACCTAGCCTCTGCTAGGTGTCAGAAAATGCTGGCCTCAGTTCTCCACCCTCCTGGGAGGGAGAGCTCTTCCTCTGGATGCTCGATCCTCTCACCCCAGCCAGCCCTGATAACCTGCTTGCATCATAAGCATGAGTCACCGGTGTGGCAGGAAGTAAGGCATTGCTGCCTCAGCCCTCTATGCCACAGGGCCAGCTGGCCATAATCTTTTATTTGCATTTAACTCATATTTTGTCTTTATTTGGGTGTCTTGTAGAAATGACATTAATCTGCAAAGATTCCACAGTAGTCATAGTAGTCACTCTCTTCTGATGTGAATTGACACTATTTACATTAAGTGTGAAAGGAGAAATGGTGACCCCTATGCACATAATAAACTACTATCAAAGGGGCACTTTTCTAAGTTTGTGACCAAGTTTGCCTACCACACTCTATTCCTGTCTTTTGACCTACGATTGCTTCTTCATGATCTGATGAAATGCCACCAACTGATGACACTGATGATGCCTCATAGTCCCCATCCTCCTCTTGTGCATTTCCGCTCACTGCTTCTTCCATAATGCTTCAAACTTATTTTTAAGCAACATGGAAGCACCACTGTTCATCAAGAGCAAATCTGCTAACATCCTCTACAGCGACAGCACAATGCTGAAACAAAGTGTTTTGAGGGGCTGAGCCCCTGCACCCCACAATTGTATATTATCAACTCCAGGTTAGAGTTGGTTTGGGGAATGGGCAGAACACCAGGAGATTCTGCATCAGTGAAACCGGACCATTACAGCAACTTTTGCTGTAAAGATCTTTTCTGGTTTTGCTGTTGTGGTGTCACTGTGCAGTGGGCTACTGACCAAGATAGGGTTAGACAGACTCTGTTTGAGATTTCTCTACCCCTTGACTTTTTGAGTATGACTTTATTGGTTCCTCCTCTGGAGGAGGGAGGAGGCATTTCTCCCTTCCAATGAAACCATGTGTCTCTCAGTAACCCTTCCTTCTCTCACTCAGAAACTGGTTGCTCCACTACCATTTTGGCTTCTAAGGGCTGTGATTCTGCCTGGGCTTCTAACACTGAGGCCTGTGCTTCATGACATGACCCCTTCTGTTCCTTCTGTCTTTCCATTTCCTTCTTAGCCAAGGCCCTAGCTGCTCCCTGCACCTGACCTCTTCCAATAAGATTTTCTTGATTAATGCCATCTGTTCTACTATGTGAGGTCCAGGATCACTGTTGATATGGATGCCCCTGTTCCTCATACAAGTTACACTTCAACAAATTTGGACAAGCTTGACTTGTATGACCGTATTCTAACTACATATTACATTTTTCAGTGTTGCACATTGAACTCAAATGCAATATTGATCCACATTTATAACAGGAAAGATACTGCCCAGAGTTAAAACATGTGCCCTCCCATCCCAGAAATAAAAACCTATTTGGTAAATGACAAATCCTGCAAAGTATTTCTTTGTCTCAATATAACACTTATCTTCTTCCACCAGTCTACACTTGTTGGGTGTCTATCATAGGGGATGGGAGATCTAAAACCTCAAAATGTTGTCTAAGCCAATATAAAATATCAGAAAATTCAACACCCTCATTCCTGAATAACACAATTATCATTTTAACTGCCGGTTTAGTAAGGGTAAAGCCAGAAATGGAAAACATATGTCTTAATCCTTGGGCTTTTCATATTTAATCCAAAATCTTTCCAAAGCCTTAACTGTTTTAAAACTAATATCTAAAACTGTTTCACCAGACACATGAAAAACAGCATACAATTCATAAGAAAAAAAACATTGAATTCTTTAACAAGATCCTTATTACAAATACTGCACTCTGACTCTTTCAGATGGAATTTTAGAATGTCAATATATTTTAAAAGACAGTGTTACACTGCTGTGCTGATTCCCCTCTCCTAGTGAATAAGTCTGCCGTCTTAAATGTATGTTCTCAATGCAGGGGCAGAGTCATTATCTGAGATTTCCTCAGATGCAGTTCCCTCTTCTATTCATGGCTCCGGTGTCTCATCAAATAAATCACAAGAAATACTTTCCTTCTTATTTGAGTCAGCCCATGTCGATTCAATGCATTGTCATTTTAATTTTCATTTTGAGGGCTGACCTCATGGGTTCAATACTCAAATGAGTTAGAATGCTGCAAGCCCCTTGTGTGCCAAACACACTGCAGATGGGGCTTGCATCATTCTCTTTGGCAATTGGGGCTCTTGATCCTGCTCACCTCATGCTGTGACTTAGACCAGCTTTTGTTGGTCTAACTTTGAGGACCTTTGTATGGGGCTTGCATGACATATTTGGCACAAGCCACCATAAAGAGGGTAAAGTGCTGCAAATGTGTGAAACCTTTGTGAATCAGATGCATGGTGCAACAATGTGTTCGGGAAGTGCAGGGTTTGGCGCGGGGCTTGTGAAGCCCTTTGTCAACCTTTGAGAATCAAGCCCCATGTGTTCTATTATAATCCTGTTCCCTTCTTCCTTCGACCCTTCTTGGGAAAGTGCTCCATTATTTCAATCAGTGATAGTTTTGGTTAGAGTCCAAGGTCTGTAATGTTTCACCCTCCATTTTCTCATTCAATCTTTCTGAAAAAATATTCACACTTGTCAGCAGTTGTCTCTTTATATGATGTTCTTCATTTCTTATATACTTCCCAGCTGGCAGCCATGATACTACAGACAGACCTCTACCCCACTCACCAGCAGTAAAGTCACTTCCACACCATGAGTATTAGGTTATTTAGGTTCTTTCTGGTGCTGCTCCTTTTCCCTGTCTCCGACTGAGGGCTGTTCTCAGTGTTCTGTATACCTTTGAACGTGACATTGCCAGAACTTTACCATTGTCCCATAGCCTGCTGCAGCTTCCTTTCACTTGAGACTTTCTGAACACTGCGCAGTGAATCTTTGTTTCTTTCAGCGTTGTCTCTGTCAGGTGTGTCTGAGCAACACTCAGTTCATAAACCTGGACTCACATTCATAACTGGAGGTTCAGTGTTAGCAGGCTCTGCAGCAACTGCACAATGGGTTTGTGGAACTATAAACTCTCAGTCTGGTTACTCGACTGAGGTGCTTCTGGCATTTTGAATTTGGCACTGTCAAAACTTTAAACTGAGCCATCAGTTGGTGTCGGAGAGAACAGCTGAGATGGAACCTCTTTGGCAACATCAGTTGGGGCTGCAGGAACACAAGCACCACGTTTTAGTTGAGTTAGCTTTTGCTAACATACTTGATATTTTGCTTCTTCTTCACCCAAGAGAGGCATTAAATCTATTTTCTTTTGCTCAGTGCTGTCTTTAACTGTTCTTGTTCTTCAGCGGACATACCTGTAGCCATTAACTTGGAACCATTATCCTCAAAGTTACTAGTCATAGTAGACATTTTATCCACATACTTTGCCATCTCTGACACTTTCTGTACACCTTCAGTTTGGGTCTGTAGTGGCACAGGTATAGAAGAGGAGAACATCTCTCCCAACTCCTAAGCAACAGGAGCAGCACTCTGACCTTCCTCTTTGTCAGCCATTTCAGCACAAGACCAAAATGGCCAGGGTTCCCGATACAGGAAGAGTAGGGGAATGTTTTATTCAAACTTAAAAAAAATCATAGTACAATACATTTTATTATTGTGAAAAGAAACATAAAAATACAAAGCAAATAAGTATTACAGCATACCGTCCTTACTGTAAAACAAATATGTAACATTTTGAAATGCTACCATAAAAAATAAACTAAAACAAATTAAGTATTTTAGCATTCTATTCCAACCCTCCCACCCCACCATACATAACACTCCAAAGGAGATGGAGAATTTTGTACTGAACTTCAAAATAAAACATAAGAATACCACATTAAACATCATGTGTAAATAGTAAATAATATGCAAAAATTTCATACAGATAGACAAGAATAACACATGCATCATTTCCCCTCCCATACTGCAACTACAGAAATAGCATGCTAATTGCCAGAAGATTAGGCCTTATGGTCTATCGCAGTCTGCTCGAACCTCAGATCCTTAGTTGGGTGCGAGGCCCCACTTGTGTTCCAGAAACCCCTATCATCCATCCCCACCCCCTGGGCCAGGCCATCATCTGATACATCCATTTCTGTGACTGTCCCACCCTCTCTTGAAGCCCTCCACTGTGGATCTCTGAACCAGCTCACCAGGCAATGCATTCCAAGGGTCCACCACCCTCTCAGTGAAAAACCTCCTCCTCTTCCCCCCTCACCCTTCCACCTTCCAAATTCAAACCATGCCCTGTGGTGATACCTCCCTGCTTTAGTCTAAAGATCCCTCCATGTTTACCCTATTTATTAACTTGAGGTACTTGAGACCTCAATCATGTCCCCCCTGTCTCTCCTCCCTCTCCTCCAATGAAAAAGGCAGAGCTCCTCAAGTCTGTCCTCATCGTCAAATCCTCTAGTCCTCGTATCATCTTAGTTGCCCTCCTCTGTACCCTCTCAGGAGTTGTATGTCTCTCTTCAAGTGTGGTCTCCAGTACTGTACACAGTACTCAAGGTGTGGTCTAACCAGTCCATTGTACAGCTGCAGAATCACTTCCCTGCTCCTAGAGGTGATCCCCTTACAATGCATCCCAATATCCTGTTTGCCTTGCTAGCCACTCTCCTGCACTGCTCAGAGTTATTCATACATGCATCCACCATGACCCCTAGGTCTTTTCCCTGTTGAGGCCTCCAATGCCTCCCTCCCAGGGTGTACCTGTGTTTAGGGTTTGCCTGCCCAAGATATGACACCTTGCACTTGGTGATATTAAAATTTAATTTCTATGTGTGAGCCCAGCTTTCCAGGTGTCCAGGTACCCTTGCAGGGCCAACCTCCCTCTTCCCCGTCAACTACTGCTCCCATCTTGGAGTCATCAGTGAAGAGACTCATTTCACCCTATACCCTCCTGATGTCTGATATGTATGCATTAAACAGGATCAGACCCAGGACTGAGCCTCACGGTGCCCCACTACCAACCTCTAGGGTTTGAGGCTCCCCACCAACCACTACTCTCTGGGTGCATCCAGCTAACCAGTTTTCAATCCATCTGACCATCGAAGGCATACTCCCAACCCTGTCAGTTTTCCACCAGACCATTGTGGGAGACAGAGTCAAATGCCTTGCTTAAGTCCAAGAATAATACATCCACAGGCTTTCCTCTGCCCAGTTCTGTTGCTACCCATTCGTAGAACTCTGCAAGATTGGTTTGACATGATCTACCTGGCACAAACCCATGTTGCTGACTATCCAGACCTCCCACCTCCTCCAAGTACACCCCAATCGTTCCTTTAGTATACTCTTCATTAATTTTCCCACCACTGAGGTCAAACTGTTGGGTCTATAGTTACCTGGTACTTCCTCACCCCCCTTTATGGATTGGCAGTACATGTGCCTCTCGCAATTCCTAGGTACCTCCTGTCTCAAGCGACCTGTTGAAGAGCTCCACCAGGGGTGCAGCCAGTATGTCTGCCAATTTCCATAGTACTCTCAGGTGAATGCTATCTGGCCCAGGAGATTTATCTTTCTTTAGGGCATTGAGGGCTAACTCACACCCTTTTGGTGGAGATAGCATCATCCGTTCCCTCCACCCTACTGGCCTTTTAACCTTATCCTGATGTGACACCCTGGGGTACCTCTCCCTCCCTCTTGCTCCATTTCTGTTGCTCCCTGATCCACTCACTACCTCTACTATCCCCATCATGCCTTGCTTTGTAGATATCCCATCCCCTCCCTAGTGAACACAGAGGCGAAGTACTCATTTAATACCTCTGCCTGGTCCCTCGACTCTTCCACCCACCCTCCTTCTGATCTCAATCTGCCAAGATGGCCCTTAGTTTTCTCTGCTCCCAATGTACCGGAAGAACCCTCCATGTATCCCTGTGCCAGCTGCTGCTCTTTACTGGACTTTGCCCCCTCACCATCCGGTGACTTTTCTAGATGCAAGATGGTACATTTTCTTTTCCCTATCCCCTTGTTGTTTTATATTTTTGTAGGTCGCCTTCTTTCTCCTGACTGCTACCTGAACCTCACTGGACCACCAGCATGGTTTATGTGACCTTGCTTCCTTACATTTCACCTTAGCGCAGGTCCTGACTGCCTCATGAAGTCCCCGCTTTATGACCTCCCATCTCTTTTCAACATTTGTCATTGAAGTAATCCCTTCAAATGATCCTTGAGAATATTCCCATGCCCACAAAGTCTGCCCCCTGAAGTCACTGCCAGTGTCCTAGATCTCTCCCCATGCTTATTTGAAACCAGATAGTATTGTGGTCGCCCCAGTCAGGGATCCTCACAACCAGGTCCCTTACCAGATCCCCATCTGTCAGAACCATCCAGGACATGCTCCTCCCTTGTGGCTCCATCACATGCTTTGTTAAGAACACATCTTGAAAGCCCTAGCAGCCTTGCTCCTTGGCCACCTTAGAGGACATGGTTCCCCAGTTTGTACCTGGCATATTAAGGTCCCCATCAACACCACTCCTTCCCATTTTGGTACACACTGGGCAATGATGTTGTCCAGCAAACCATCCTCCAGAACATCACCCATCCTAGGGGCCTATGTACTACACCCAGCTTAACCTTACCTCCTGCTGGGGTTGGTAAGGTGACCCATAAAGGCCTCCACATTCCTTTGCCTCTTTTACCTTAGCAATTTCTATGTCATCTCTAATGAACATAGCCACTCCACCCCTCTGCCTCCTTTTCTATCTCCTTCCTAAGCATAGTGTACCCCGCACATTTAGGTCCCAGTCATGGTTTTTGTTGGCCCATTTCCGTGACCGCCACCACATCCACCCCTCAAACAGCATGGCCTGGAACTCTGGCAACTTGTTTCCCAAGCTCCGCATTTACTAACACCACCCCACCCTTATCCCTGATCCCCTTGTTGAACCCCACCCAGGTCCCTTATACTTCCATCCTCCTTCTGCTCTTCCTGAAACCTCCTCCCCAGTCTGTTTCCCCTTCCCCTTGGGTTTGAAGGCTACTCCCTCATCTGGAGGAGAGGCTTCTGGTCAGCCCTCCCTTATCCTCCCCTCACAAGTTTAAACCCCACCTTTCTTAAATGTAGTCAGCCACCCCTGTTTAAGGACTTTCTTCCCTAATGGGGCAAGATGAAGCCTGTCCTTGGCATACAATCCCTTATCCTCCCAAACTCCTTTCCAGTTCCTCAACTTCCCAACCCACTCTCTTCACCCCACTTCCGAGCCAGTCATTAACCTCTGTGATCTTCATTTTTCTCCATTGAGGCCTTTGGTACTGGCAATATCTCTGAAAAGAAATGTTGCATCCATTATCCGACAGACTCTGGCAAGTTCTTGGAACCTTGCTTGGATTTCAAAATGCTATTTCCTCTAGATAATTTAGTTCCCAAATGCTCCAGGAAATCCGGTTTCCCTCACAATCCATAACCAGTTAAGTATACCATGAACTTTGCTCTATGCACTGTCAGCCCAGAGATACTCATTACCTTCACCTGGCTGATCCACCCCCAGTCCCTCCACCGGATACCCCTAATCATTGAGTCTCCCAATAACAGAACCTTAGCACCACCATCATCCTTATGGTTACCTCCACTATGCACTCTCAACCCCATCCCACCCTTTATTTGTGATCTCAATTCCATGGGAGTCTTCTTGCCTTATTAGAGACCCCTTGTCACCCTCCTATTTCTGCCTCCTTGTTGATTTTTCCCACTTAACTCAGACCCCATGAATAAGTGTCCCTTTAACCCTCTCTTATCTGAACCATTTATCCTGGCCCTGATGGTTTCCCTTGCCCCACACCGCCATCCTCCCTCTTGTAATAGTACCTACCTCCAGAGGCCCTCTGTGGGTCCCCTTTACCTAGGGCCTTTCCTTGATACAGACCCCCTGCTGAAGGGGGCCCCTCCACCACCTCCTTGTCTCCCATTTTCTCTCCAGTCATGCTCTCCCCTCATGTCTGCAATATGTTGCATCTCCCCATCTGCTTAACATTTATGTTTCCTTTTCCCTCTGGGACTATTTCTATCCTTTCCATTGCCAGTCTGTGATGCCCTATGGGTATCCGACTCCCTCCCCAGGCCTCTGTATCAGTTTCCTCATTTCCACCAACCCTTTCCTCCCCTCTAGGTTGCTTAGTAGCTCAAATTTATTGCAACACTCTATGCCAGCCTCCATAAAGTAACCTGAGGTTCCTGACTGCCCCTCTAAACTGTCCCTCTTCCTCCCTCTTGCCCTGTTCTCCTTAGGAGCCCCTTCCCACAGTCTGCTCTTCTAGGCTTCCCACAACAGTCCCTCCTGACTCTTCCCCTCCACTCTCTTTATATTCGGAATGTTTCCATACATTTTCCCTTAGCATTGACATCCCTATCTAAATAACTCATAGAGAACAATTCAGTCACATCAATCCAAATATTAATGAATCACCTTGGTAGTACAACCTACTCCCTTCCTTCCTCCAACTACTAGTGGACATTTTTTATTGTAACTGCAACTCACATATTAACCATCACATGATCAGCCTATAATCAATACATATTCAAGCACATTCTGCTACCCCCACTACTATAAATTCATTTAAGCTGAAAAACTCTCCATAACTAATTTTTCAATGCCTTTCTCTTCTTAATGTTACTAGTCTAAAGAAAGAGAGGAACTAATAGCTGTGGGCTTTTATGAATAACTAATAAGTATAAGTGAGATATTACATATATCCACTTCTCTTCCCACCAGCCTTATAAGAAGAAACCCTCTCTCTGCCCATTTTTAACCAGTATCTAACCAGTCTATATTCTTCTACTGTAGTCTGTTACTGTGGTTGTGCTTCCATCATGTCAGCTTTTGAATTCTTTTTATATCCTGTAATACTGAATAAAATACTTGTTCAACTGATATTATCTGTTTCCTTGTTGTGAGGGCACACCTTGCTTATCATTGCTGGTATTTTATACATAGAAATATTAATTGGACCATAGCCTTTTGAATTTTGACCATAAAGGAGTAAAGACCACAAATAAGATACCAGATGTTACCTTATTAAAGGGGAAAATATTTATATCTTTTAAGGCATAACCAAAAAGAATTTGCAAAGGCAGTCAAAGTAAGATGTTCCATTGTTTCTGGAATATTTACACAACTATCCAACCTTGGACAGCATCGTTCAGAAACTTATTTATGTTTCATATTATATTTAACCTCAAATTTTCCATGTACACATAACCATAAAATATCCCACGTATAGGCAGAAATTCTTTTACTACAGTATTAAGGATATCCATGATTGTATCTATTTCTGTTTGTGGTTGTAGCCCATAATGTGGTAATTCATAAAATGCTCCTCTAAAATCTTAATATAAGTATCTTTTCTAGATATGGACTTAAACTGCTGTTTCATGATTTCCAATAACTTAATTATACTTATAGAGCACTGCCCAATCTCTGACAGTCCAGAAATAGATTTCTGTTTGGGAATGAGATTATTTAAGTCCCTGCTATAAGCAGTGGATGTAGAAAAATCTAATACCTAAGAGTCCCATATGTTACTAGTCTTTAATAGTAGCAGGATGACATTATGATAAATAAATATACAATGGAAAAACTAAAGGATTCATCATACCTAATCCCCTTGAGATAGCGGTACATAAGTAATACCTCTTTTAATGGGATTGAGCACATGGATACTGAACAAAAATATTAAATAATGCAGTCTATGATTCCTTAGGAGGAAGAAGAATAATCTTAGATACAACAGCATTGGAACTAGAAAGGTCTTGACCATTAAAATTCTTTTCTTTTCAACATACACCATTTATTCTATTGTGCAACTTTATTTGATATCTCTTGTAGTTTTAGATTCCAAATATACCTTTGCAGGTCTTTTGGTCCAAAATAAATACCTAATATTTTATGGGATCCATGATGAATAGGTACCCTAATATTTCCTTTAGTTTACTTCCCATTGCCCAATTGGTAAGCAACAACTTTTCCCAAAATTAATTTCTGATCCAGAGATGACTGAGAATTCTGTTAATATTCTTCCAGCTGCAATACAAGATTTATGATCTGAAAATACAAGACACAAATCATCTGCATATGCTACAGAACATATTGGTACAGTAGGTCTTCACAACTTAAATATAGCCCTATGATATCAGGAGAATAGTTTAACTTACGTGCTAAGGATGCAATGTTAATACATATAAGAGAGAGAGCTGAGGAACAACCTTGCCATACCCTTCTTAGAACTTGACATTTATTTCCCACCCAATCATTTATATAGGGTACTATGGAAGCATTAACATACCATGGTTTTATACAGGAAATGACAGTGTCTGAAAAATTATATGCCTCTAAAATGGACCATAAATACAAATGTTTAATTCTATCAAAGGCCTTATTTTGATCAATACTTAATAAAAATCCCATTAGTTCCTCCTTATGTCATTCAGTAAAGATTTCTCTTAAGAGAATTAGAGCATCTGAAATTTTCCTTAAGGAACCCACAAAATGTGTCAGGTGAATAATATTATCTAGAACTATAAGAGTCTATTACACAATAATTTTGCTAATATTTTGCAATCAGTATTTAAAAGCGTGATGGGTCTCCAATTTTTCAAATGCCCTCTTTCTCCAGTTTTGTATAATAAAACGATACCCCCATATACATACTGTCTGGCAATCTACCTAATTCCAAGACCTCATTATATAATAGAACTAATTCTTCCCCCAAAATCTCAAATACGTGTTTATAAAGCTCACTAGTGAGACCATTTGTGCCTGGTGCCACTCCCTTACATACCTCCCAAGTACTCCATTACAAGGGATGTCCCTCATTATGCCCCTTAAAATTGCTCTGTCCTCATCTGTCTGTCATGGAAAGGTTGCCCACACAAAGAATGTGCTGTAAATTCAGACTTTAAATCATATACTCTTACTATTCCAAAATACTAAATCCAAAATAAACTTTGTGCAAGTAAACACTGGTTTTACAGTATTCTGCGCTTGTATCTCCATGTTTAGGACATGTGCCTCATTCTGAGGGCCTGTGTCCCTCATTTTGCATGTCAAAATGTCCATGCCCCTCATTTCAGTGACAAAAGGTTGAGAGGTATGCTCCTTTGTTTAGAGAAAATATGACAGACTGTAGATCTTGTTTAGTAATTTCAGCTGTTAGTCATTTCTGTAAATCGTAAGGCACTTTAGGTAAATGGCATGTTTTTAACCATTTTGCATTTATTGAACACTAAACTGCTTCCTAGTGAACATCTGCACTGCATACTGTTCCAATTCCTGCAAGATTTACTTAGTTTGGCTTATTATAGTTCCTGAGGCTGTTATTACATTACTCTTATATTTGACTTAAATGAACACAATTGTCAAATGGTTTAGTTTGAGCTCTTTTCCTTGCATATCAAAGTTTTGCTCTCTTTGTAAAGTTTTTTGCATGTTGTCTTGTACTTTGCCATCTCCATTTTTATCTCTTCTACCTGTACTGTAAAATTTCCTATACCCTCCATCCCTAAGGAATAATATTTGATAAATTTGTCCCTAAGTTATTTATATCTATCTGTTTTAATTTTTCCATTTAACTTCCTCATGGTTTTAAAGTACGTTGAAATATCATTGTTGTGTCTTTCCACCAAATATTCTTAGAATCATATAGAAAAAACAGATTTACAAGCTTTCAGAACACTCTGGAAACCCTGGGCTATCAATTCATTTTCTAACAAATTCAGGTTTATTTCCAGATACCCAGGCCTCTACATTGTTCTGGGCTATTTCACTGTAAGTTTTAATAATCTATGGTCTGATGTAGCTACTGGGGATACCATTGTCTCTGTGATTTGTAAATTGGAGAGAAAACAAAATTGATTCTGGGAGATCTAGCACCACAGTACTATGTTGGGGGAGGGAACCTCATGCAATTTGTTAAAAGTATCTGCCAAATCTGCTTGTTCAAGTTCAAGTTCAAGTTTATTGCAGGAAATAACTCAATTGAGCAAGCTCATTCACAAGGAGGTCCTGAGACATATAAGTGACAAGTACACATTGCATAATAACAACTTCAAATTACAACATCACAGTAATTAAGTACAGTTTTGGGAGATGTAGTACATAATGCTTAATTTGGAAATAACCCAACAGGTAATAAGCCTGGAGTGAAGAAAAAGAAATGAGAATGAAAATGAAGAGAGAAATGTGTATGAGGAGTTAACTGCCATAAAGTTGGAAAATAAAAGTATGGAGGAGTAGGAGGGAGATCGAGGGCTACAGGATATGGGGGTTGGGTGTAATTGAGGAGAGAAAGGAAAAGTAGAAATGGAGTTAGGGGTATGGGGTAACAGGATAAAGTTAGGGTAGGGGTAGGGAAGGGGTAGGTGGGAGTAAGAGCTACTAAGAAATGGAAGACTAAAGGGCAAAGGACAGTAGAAGGAGCTGCTATAAACTTTTTTTAGTAAACAGTACCCATGGAGAACATTTTGGACTAATGGTCAAGGCAATTGCAAGAAGAATACTTCAGAGATGGAACTATTTCCAGATAATTGCGAGGCATGGAGAGAAGTAAAAGCGGTGATCAGGTTTAGAAACATCTGCAAGTGTCTTTTATTTTGGATGCAGCCAGTCTTTTGCAGAAATTGACAGAGACAATGCTGGACAGTTTCAATGTGACTTGGAGCTGATTCAGAGGGTTAGAAGGGTACTTGATATGGCACATTTGCCAAAGGAAGTGTAAGTTCTAGGAACATCAAGGAGGATGAAGTCAGTTTTCCTCAGAGAGTAGGCACTGTTGGAAATACGGATGAGGGATGTTAGATAGTTTGGGAGGTTATTCAGGATTAACTTGAGAGTCCAGATACCCATATGAAGCGTACGTCTAATCAAAGGTGACGTCCAACCAACAGTTGTATACAGATCACAGTGGTGGGTTTGATATGGTAAGTTTGTAATGAACTGTAGAGCACGACCACAGAGTATGTCCAATTTTCTTAGGCTTGTGACAGCTAAGGAAGTATAGATTAAATCTCCATAGTTGAGTAGGGGAGGAATGTGCCTGCATAAAGCCTGATTCTAATATTTAACAGAAAGAGACCTGTTACGGAAGAAGAAACCAAGCCTGGCTTTAAGGCTCCTTGACAGGTCCTCAAGATGATCATTGAAGGAGGCTTTGTTATCTAACCAAATACCAAGATATTTGAATTTGGAGACTACTTCCAAGGGTTTTCCTAAGGAGGTGACAACAAAGTCTTTGGGAGGGAGGGTCGTGGAAGAGGTTGAAGAGAAATTAAGAGTGAGGATCATGGCCTTGGTTTTCTTGGCATTGAGGAGGAGTTTAGCATTAATAAGATTAATTTCTAGTTGGGCCTAATCAACTTCAGAAAATGTTGAGCCCAATGTATACAGTACTGTATCATCTGCAAAGAAATTCAGAGTGGAGTTTGTTATGTGTGTGTCTAGATTATTGATGTATAGGGAAAAGAGGATAGAGCCTAAGATGGAGCCTTGTGGAACTCCCCTAGTCGGCAGGAGGAGGCTGAAAAAGGCCATCAGCTTTGACTTTCTGGGTCCTTCCAGTTAGGTAGCTGGTAAACCACCGGGTGATAAGTGGGGTAGCACCTACTTTAGTAAGGCTACTAACTAGTAAGTTGTGATCAACGGTGTCAAACACTTTGTTAAGATATAAGATACTGCACGGTAATTTTCTTAGTATCCATACTGTAGCAGAGACCCAGTCATTAGTGACTTTGGCCAATGCAGTGACTTTGCTATGACTGGGCAAGCGGATTGTGCTGGGTTGAGGGTGAGAAAGTTTCAATATGGTGCTTTAACTGGTATAGATACATTTTCGAAGACTTTAGAGAGGATGGGCAAGATTGAGATGGGCCTGTAGTTATTTAAGTCACATGGGTCCCCTGATTTAAATAAGGGAAGGATGTGGGCTGATTTCCAACAAGAGGAATCATGGCAGTGGTGATAGAAAGATTGAACATGTGAAGGATAGGGTCAGTAAGATGGAGGTAACATAGAAACATAGAATTTGATGGCAGATAAGGACCGCTTGGCCCACCTAGTCTGCCCATTTCCTACCTGATGGATAAGCTGCAGATTCTAGTTAATCAAGAGCTTACTTCCTCCTACCTCCACTAGAATTGACTTATGCCTGTCCCATGCATTCTTGAATTCTTCCACTGTTTCTGACTCCACAGCCTCCTCAGGAATGCTGTTCCATGCATCCACAACCCTTTCTGTGAAAATTACTTTCTAACATTACCTCTGAGCAGTCCCCCTCTATCTTCAAATTGTGCCTCCTTGTTCTTGCACATCTCTTCTTCTGAAAGATACCACCCTCTTGTACTTTGTTAGTTACAAGAGGGTAGTATCTTTCAGAAAGTAACCTAGTTTTAGGAAGAATGGTTCTAATCCATCATCTCCAGTTGTTTTCTTTGTATCTAATTTAAGGAGTAAATCTTCAACATCTTTAAAGTTGAGAGGAGCAGCTGGAAGGGGCAAGTCGAGGTTTGGGGAGCGATGTTACTGCTGTCATGGTTATTAGCATGGCCTGCTTATGGTGAGGAGTCAAAGGCTAGGCCAGCTGTAACAAAATGGGAGTTAATTTCTTCAAAGATTTGGCAGTTAGTCTCTACAATCCTACAATTGCTGACGATCTTAGATGGAATAGATGGGGTAACAGACCGATCTGCAATAGACTTAGGTGTCCTCCAAATTTACGCTAATTCCCTTTTGCCTGTTTGAGGTGGAAACATAATAGTTTGCTTTGGCTGAGCGAATACATTTGACACTGGCATTCTTTGATACATAGATACATACATAGACAGTGTCAGCAGATAAGGGCCTATAGCCCACCTAGTCTGCCCATTTGAGCTTGTAAGTTCAGTTTGTTTTCCTAGAAGTCTATTTCCCTTACCCTTTGATGCTCTAAATGCCTGTCAATCTGCCGGGCACTTAGTATGTCTAACTTTCACCCAGAGCTTGTCAAGGTTTAAGATGCTACCTTAAGATCTTTTGTAAACTAAGGGTTGGAGGTTCTGCACATTCTAACCTTGACCAATGGGGCATGCTTGTTAGCCAGGGCAATAAGGTTGTCATTAAGGACTGCAACAGCCACTTCAGATGTTTAAGTGAGGTAGCGGTCTTGCCATCTGACCTTGCCTAAGTCAGACAAGTATTTCAATTTATTGAACTTGTGATAGGACCACTTTGTTATGAGCTTAGGCTGGTGGCTAGCTTTGCTTGCAATCTTGAACAAGCGTAACCCCATGGTCACTCATGTCATTGTGGAAGACTGCAGAATGTAGGATTTTGTGGGATATGTAATTAATACAACATCGAGGAGTGAGTTATTGGCAATGTTTAAAGTATTGACTCTGGTAAGTTCATTAAGTAGATGGGCAAGGCCGACTTCATCACAGAAGGATTTCAGATTGCATGATTTAGGGTTGAACCAGTCCATATTAAAATCCCTAGGACTATAATTTTAGAGTTGGCAGAGATGGTTAAGGATTTAAGAATGTCAAGGATATCAGTACCACCACCTGGAGGCTTATAGCCACTAATAACAGTGATGCGTTCAGTAGACGGGAGGTGCAACTTAAGGATACTATCTCATATTCCTTAGGTTTTGATTTAAAGTAGATATCACTTACAGTATACTTGGTTTTAGCATAGATTGCCTCTCCACCCCCCATGTCCCTATCAGCCCTATGCAGATTGTAGCCAGGAGAGTAACTTGTTGGTCAGTAATGGTCTTTTGAGCCATGACTTAGTAATAACAATAAGATCTGGCTCAGTGTGTGCAGTCCATACTTGTAACTGATCAAAATTTTGGTGAGGTTTAAAATATTGGCCACCATTAATTTCAGTCTGGGTGCGGCCGCAAATTCCGTGGGTGAGGTAAATGATAATGGGGACCAGGATTGAACTCCCACATTGCCGAGCAGATGAGGAGCAAGAAGCAATTTCTTCAATGAACTTGCTTTTAATAGGAATGCTTTTTCCTTTGGGACCGTCCTGTCTGATGTCGGAGATAATGGTTTAGAGTTCTGCAGGAAATGCTGGTGCAACAGTGTATAGAAATAAGGAAAGTGCTCGGATTGACATGGGTGGTGGAAGTAGGAAATGGAGGGAGGAGGAATGAGGAGTGAAGGTAATGGAGGTGTGCTAGTTAGGAGGAGGTGTAGTGCAGGGGTGGTATAAGTAGGGTAGGTAGTTCCAAGATTGGGCCTGAACCTAGTTCATCATTTTGATAGTAAACATAGGATGTGTTGGTTATTATTAACCTTTGTTCTAATACTTGCTTAAGAAAATTAGCATCTCAAAATTTTTGAAGTCTTCAGCCCTCTATCTGAGACTGCTATACTGCAATTAAAATCACTGCCCCAAATTATATTCTTTGCAGAAAAAGGTATGGCCATATGCTTTAAAAGATTCATCCATTCTGACTTTAATTGAGGAAAATAAATGTTAATTAGTCTAAATTCCATGCCTTGTATTTTAATGTCCAGCAGGAAAGCTCTGCCTGGGACAACGTCCACAATATCTGAAACCTATATATTAGAGTGAAAAACAAAAACCCACCCTTGTGCACACACCCTCCCTGCAGACCAAAAACTGGGTCCCCAAACCCAACCATTTCTAGCTTGTTCTAACTCCATTTCAGTATGCAAAGGAACATCCTGAAAGAAAATGACATCAATATCAGACTTTCAAAACATAGCATAAGCATTCAATCTTTCCCATCTGATTGTAAACTGTTGGCATTTAATGATGCCACTTTCAAAGCATATAAGGCCTCAATATTTAGTTCATTAGATCAGGGTGTTTTTCTTTATGCTGATCTGGTACCCATCCTCTGTCTGTGTTTTATTGGCAGGTTTTCAAGTGGATTCTTTGTGTCAGACAGTGTTTCATGTTGGGAAGAAACCAAAGATATATTGTTTGATTCACCATCTGCTTCTGAATCCCCCATTGTAAGGCTTCAGATCTATTTTTGTCAGTTACAGGGGCTGTTCCTGACTGCTGCATTATTTTCCCATCCTTTTCTTCCCACCTTTTCTTAACCACCTCTCTGAATTCAGTATCTGTCTCCATGTAGAGTGGAATAGGCATGTTTTTAACAGGGTTTCCAGGCTCAGGATTTGGATTTTGTTCTGAATTTTCAGACCTTTGTGAATGGGAAGAAGGCTGTGGGCTCCTTTGACCTGTGCTTTCATGACCATTTGTTTGCCCTGTATGTCTGGGGCCAGGGGTGGGTGTTTTAAAGCTTTCTGAATATAACAATTTTGGATCCCAAAATCCACATTCTTATTATTCTGTGAAGCCCATAGACAATCTGTAAAATCATGACCTGCCTCTTCACATAAATTGCAATGGGGTGTTCCAAAACAGTGCACACCAGAGTGTCCATTTTCCTACAATAGCTTCATTTGATTACTTCACAGTTTATGCTAATATGCATTTTGAACCAAATTTGAAGCAAGTACGTGGCTGTCCCGGATAAAAAATAAAGCCTTTATCTCAGCCAATAAAAGAGCAGTTTGGTAAATGTGTTATATCACTCAGTGTTTGGTGTAGCCTTACTTTCATTTTCCATCCTGCATTCTGGAATCCTCTTCATCCATAATTGGTTCTGGATTTCCTCAAATAATGCATTTCTTTTACAGCCAGAATAAGACATTCATAATATTTAACCCTTCATTGCGAAAAAATATGGTAATGACTCTAACTGGTTGCTTTGTAAGTGGTATTACTGAAAATGGGACCCAAAGTGGATTTGTTTTAAGACTAGAATATTTGCACCAAAATGTTCCATCAATTCTGGTATCTGAAAACTGATGTCATAGGTTTATTCTCCGGGCATGAATTAAGTATATACCTCTAAAAGAAAACCTAGAGACCATTTAATCAAGACCTTGCCACACAGAACATATCCAGTACTTCTTCCATTCAACCATGTACCGGAGCCAGACAGCATTCCTCCATTTAGCCAAATCCACCTGTTTATGAAATAGACCAGTATAAGTGGTTTTAGTCTCACTATACTCTGAACTATTTGTCGCTCGGGATTGTTCAGCGAAATATTTACCCATGGTCATTATTATTGCTAGAGTTTGTATTTACCTCATTCACCCCTGTTTTACAGTAGCTGAATCATTTTGAGCAGGATTTTCAGGTGCCTCACAGAAGATTTCTTGCTCCATATCTGACAAGGAGCTGTGTTCAGTATCAGGTAACAGAAATTGTGGGTCTAAGATCCAGGTACAAGTTGCATCCTGCATCCAATCTGCTTTCCTTAATGTATCTCCAGGTGTCAAACAGCAGTGTCTCTACTGTCCTTCTCCCATTCAATGTAATGCGGTTGTACTGGCATGATCCAGAGTACTAGAGCTGGTGCCAAATACAAACAGCTTAACTGATTCTGCACTTGCCGTGCTAGAGGGTGAGTTTTCTGACCATTTTCTTTTGTATCTTCCTCCAACTTTGTTTTACTTGCTCAAGTTTCTGTTCAATGGAGTTTAGTTGTGCAACTGGTAAAGCTTGCTTCTGTTGCAGGGATAATTCCAACTCCCTTAGTCCGTCAGTTTCCATTCACTTTTTCTTGTGCAGACTCTGTCTTGCATCAATTCTTTCTGACACTGAGCTCCACCTGCAGGCATTTCAGCAGAGAGCTGCCCCACACCTCCTCCTCCTCCTTCAACATCGGGATCTACAGTGGGGTCTGCCATCCTGCAATAGGAAGTGTAGTGCCCCTGCCATTGAATATGGGAAGTTCCCCAGTGTTCTGTCCAAATTTCCTCCATTCACTAAAAATGTCACCAACCTCTAATTTGGTTCAATTTAATCAGTTTCCATCTGTATCCCTAACCCAGGACAAGGCTAAAACATAGAAACATAGACTTTGAAGGCAGATATTGACCTTGGCCACCTAATTCTGCCCAGGCAGAATTATCTAGTCCTCCTTTATGGGTCAAATAAAACTAAAATAAATAAATAAATATGCCACAAATGGACATGGATTATGCTAGGATAACATCATATTTTGGGTGTGTTATGAGGCATGAGGTGCAGCCAAGTACCTTAAACACCCAAAAAGTGATTTAAATTAGCATAACACATGTCCTGGAGTAACATAATGTTAATATATCCATTAGATTAGTTTCAGACCATGATGTTGCATAAGTTGACATTATACTATGGTGCTATGGTTCATATTATAGTATTTAGATAGCAGAAAGTATATATAGCCCATAATTGCTATCCCCAATTCACATTAGTTGTGTTTTGCCATGTTTTCATTCAAGTACTTGTCCAATTTATTTCTTGAATCCTAGGAAGGTTCTTCCATTAATAATATTTTATGGTAGCTGGTTCCAGATTCTAGTTGTTGTTGTGAAGGCATTGTTTCTCATGTTTTTTTTTTTTTTTATTTGTCAAGTCTAGGATTACAAATACCTTTCAGCCAAGGCTCTTTTACAAAGGTTCCACATCAGAGAAATACAAATTATGGGGAACATCAAGACAGACATTACAACAATGTGGACATTGCAAACAGATTACAGATTAATACAATTCAAGGGTAACATTGTAAGCAAGGCAGCCAGCGGCATTTGTCAGAGAAAACAGACAAGAGATAAGAAGTGCCAGAGTAATAGGGAGAGGGAAGAGGGAGGGGAGAAGGAATGTAGGTAGGGTGGGGAGAGGTGATAAGTGCAGCATTGGGTATTCCAAGATGTAAGGGTAGAATCCAGTGAGTAGGGAAGGGGGACCACTAGAGCAGGCAGGGAAGTGGAGAAACAAGGTTAAATTGGGCAGTCCAGGAGCTGTTGGTAGTGAGATAGTCCCGAGCCTAGTTTTAAACATACCAATTGTCAGGGCAGAGGAGATGGTGGGGCTAAGGCTATTGAATCAGAGTGGTGCTTGATAAGCAAAACAGCATTGTCCCTGTGAAGTGTGACAGTGGGGAACTTTCAGTAGCTGTAGCGTGGATCTCTGAAGGCACCGCTTGTTGGTTCGGTGTTGTGACATAGTTGAAACCCAGAAGGTACAAGGCCAAGGTACATTTTTTTTGCCATGGAGCAGGTGAGAAACTTTATGCAGTTTGATGGTTGGAGCCAGCCAGTCTGGGTGTACAGGTCACATGTGTGGGTGAGACAGTGAGCACCAGTGATGAGCCGACATGCCTTATTTAAGGCAGCTGAGAGGCATCTAAGCATTGTGGTTGTGGCCGAGCCACAAATGATGAGACCATAGTCTATTGCAGAGATCACAGAGCTCAGGACTGCAACCTTCAAAGCTTCTGGCGTGAAGTGTTGTCTGTGTTTGTAGAGGAGACCAAGCTGGGTATTAGCAGCTCTCGTACATTATCTACATGAGGTCCATAGGAGAGATTAGGGTAAAGCTGTATCCCTAAGTATTTGAAGGACACCACCTGATCTGGAGTGTTCCCTGGATGGTGGAGATAGCCCAGTGGTGTAGCTTGTGTGGGTTATAAGAGCTGCAGAAGAGCATAGATTTGGTCTTCTTGTCATTGAGGACCAGTTTATGATTAAGAAACCATGTCTGTACAGAACTGAGACCAACTTGAAGGTTGTGTTGAAGAGTTGCAGGATCTTTGTGAGTGGAGAATACACAGCATCATCGACATATAGTATGATCTGCTCAAAGCAGTAGTAAGGGAGGGAGTTTAGAAAAGGCTAAAGGAGGGGCCCAGTATGGATCCTGTGTGACACCTGAGTGAACAGTCAGGGTGTCAGAAAGAGCATCAGCAATTTTACTGTCTGCGACGGTTTTCTAAGTAGCTTTTAAACCAGAGATGAGTCAGGTGATAGCCCAGCATTCAGCAGTTGGTCAATTAGTAGTCCATGGTGTACTGTATCGAAGGCCTTGGAGAGGTTGATAAAACGGCCCCTGTGAGAAGGCCATTGTCACGGGATTTGTGCAAAGCTCCAGTGAACTCAAGAAGGGCTGTGGTGGTGCTGTGACCTTTCCAGAAACTGTGTTGTTGTGGACAAGGTATATTGTATTTGTCCAAGTGGTCGGTAAGTTGATCAGCCACAATGCACTGGTATGCCTTAGAGAGTGGGGCAGTATGGAGATAGGGCTATAATTTGAGTGATTTGTCTTATCCCCACTTCTATGGACAGGTGTCACAGTAGCTGTTTTCCATAAGTCTGGGAACTTTCCACAGCTGATAGAGAGGTTTAGGATTTTGTCAATGGATGAATTACCTCATCGGGGTGAGCAACAGAAGCTTAAGGTCCAGGGTGTCGCTACTGGATCTAGATTTAGAGATAGCTGCAGTAATAAAGCGGTGAGCTTCATTCAGCCTTACCTCCCCAAAGTAGAAGAGGGATGGTTAGACTGTGGGCTGAGGTGTTTGGGGAGTAGGCCGTGTTTTTGAAAAAGTCATGGGGTAGGACAGCACTAAGGTCTGAAAAAGCGTGTTAAAGATGTTTGCGATCACCTTGGGGTTGAGGATCCATCAACATGGAAGGAAAAGGTTTTGGCTGCTTCCTGTGACATCCTTGATATTGTCTCAAAGCACGACCATTTCCCCATGTATTGGTGAGAGTGTCTTTGTCCTGGCGATAGCTGGAACTTCCTCTAGACTAATCATTTTCAGTTTTTTCTATCCATTTTATCATTCAAAATAATCAATGCTGAAGTATCTTTGTGGTTTTCATTAATTTTCTGTTATCATTCTATAACCTGCTATTAATTGGATTAGCTTACTGATTAGAACAGTCTTTGCTCATCTGATGTAAGACATATTAGAGTTTGCATTCATTTTTCTTGGCTATGTGTCCTACAAATGTTAACATTTCAGCTGACTAATTGGCTGGAATACAGTCACTGCCTCTGAGGCTATTTTATTACTTTTACTGAATTTGCTGAGCTGTTGTGACTCTCTGGTGAGAGAGGTGGGCTAGTGACCGTACTTTAGTACCCAGCTTCACTAGAGTGGCTCTGGCCACTGGGATTGTGGGACCTGAGGACAGGAAGGGCACTCTAAGTCCTGGTACTGACTCGTGTGCAGAACAGCAGTGTTTATAGTCATTTCCACTTCTACACTAGTCAAGAAGTACTTCATAGAGGCTAAATATACTATTTTGACTGTTTAAAGTGTGATATTTACATCTCAAGTGTAATGCCAAACTGGAAGCATCTGTGATGTTACTTCCAGTTGGCGATTTTATCAGAATACTCCTACATGCATTTTCACACTCTTAGATGTGCGCTGAGACACTTACATCTAAGTGCATGTCTGCCGTGTCAGCTGGGAGCAGGGACTCAGGGCCTGTAAGTAAATTACCATCTCTGAGGCATTATCTTGTCTATACCAAATTTGTATAAATGGAGGTCTCCAAGACTTCAAGAATGAAATTCCTGGCAACTGCTGCCAAATATGTACCATGTTTGACCTTGGGAACAGGTCAAGGATTTATCTGTGACAAGTGTCTGCTGATTGGCACACTTAAACAAAAAACTAACGAGGCTCCAGACCAGGTGTCAGATAACTCTGACATAGCAGACCTGATAAATATATAGATTCAATGGTATCCAATTTGGAGTTAACATCCTCCATAAATTCAGACTCTATACACAATGAGGATATATTAACTGAACATACAGCAGTGGACTACACTTGAGCAATAGTGCCCAAACACAAACAAAAAGGAGAGGACAGATATATACCAGTGCACCAATCCTTCCCCTATGAAACAAATTGACCCTTAAAATTGAAGATGACCCCATAGATTGAAATATAAAACCAGATGACAGTGATTTAAAATTGAATGGCAAATGCCCACTCAAACTCCAGTAACAGACCCAAATCACTACCAATCACTTCTATGTCTAAACAAAGCCTTTCACATTGCTCATATCATAGCTATCAGCACAATCCAGCCACAAATAAAACCTACAAACCAACCAGCAATCCAAAACCTATATTTGTGTTAGGAGACTCCATCATTAAACACACAGACAGGTTAATATGCAACCCTGATAAATACAATCACACTTGCTCTAGTTACAGGGGGCTAGAATACCTGATATCACAAAAATAACCAATAAGCTATTTAATGAACAATCAAATAATGCATTAGTGATCATTCATGCGCACAAGTGACATCAACAGGACAACTCTAACTGAGCTTAAAAAGGACTGTGTAGCCCTACACAATATCCTAGTGGAAAAGGGATGTGATGTCTTCTTCTCAGAGGTCCTTCCAGTACCTAGAGTCACCCTCTATATAACAAGTAAAATTAAGGCACTGAATGTGTGGCTTTGAAAATGGTGCCTCAAACAGAACATTTCATTCTTAACCCACTGGGAAGATTTCCATGAGAGGCTGTCTCTTTTCTGCTGGGAAGGACTACATCTAAGCAGGAGAGGAAGTACCATCCTGGGTAAAAGAACTGCCTCATTCATTGCAAATTCTTTAAACTAGCAGCAAAGAGGAAGAATGGACTTAGATCTAAGTCCCTAACATCCAGATCATATACACAAGAATAATGTAATTATCTAAGCTAATGCCAGAACATTAAATACATTACAAATTGCAGAGTTAGAAGCTAAATGCCTCCTTTTAAATTTAGACATCATATCAATAACAGAAACTTGGTGGGATACCGAATCAGAATGGTCAAAAACGTCCCTGGGTTTAAGTTTTACCAAAAGGACTGTATAGACCGAAGGAGGTAGAGTCTACATATACGTAGAAATTACATCCCGGGGACCACGTGATGCAGGGAGCACGGGTGAAAGCTCCTCTGTATAGCTCCAGCCTCCCGACTTGATAAAAGTGTTTTTGGAGCATTTAACAAGCCTAAAACCCTATATTTTTAGGTCTACTGCCTTCCTAGCATCGAGTGTTCCTGCTGGGGAATCTGAGAGAGAATGGAGGTTTATATGAAATGGAGCCACAAAACATACCCCGCCAGTTACTCTGGAAAAGGCCCCAAAGAAATCACGGGCCTGAGTGGAACTGATAAGCCAGAGGTCGATATCAGGGCACAGAGCAGGAGCACGTCACGTTAAGCAGATTCTTAGAGAATTCAAGCCCTTTTGGGAAGAAATAAAAGAAATGGCATCCGAGATGAAATCTCTGTCTAGAAAGCTTGAAGAGATCTCAGTCTTAACTGTGGATAATATCATCAGGATCTCCTCTTTTGGAGAAACAAGCAGAAAGTTCGAGCCTGGGATGGCTGCTGTTGGCAGAAACTTGCATGTTTTAAGCTAAGCTGGAAGACCTGAAGGCTGTAGTCGTAGAAATAATATTGTGATCCTGGGGCTGCGGAGGAGAAGAGGTCAGAACAATATAGCATTTGTCCAGAAGTTGGTGGAGAAGATCGCTGGCCCCTCGCCCTTTGGGGCTAAATACATAATCGAGAGAGCCCATAGATCCCTGAGGCCGAAGCCTCCCCGGAGCCATGCCTCCCCTATAATATGCTGATTTTTGAATTACTTGGAGGCAGCATTTGTTGTCAGATTTAGAAATCCAGGAAGTGAGATGGGAACAAGTCAAACTCAGGCTGGCGCAGGACTTGCCAGGCTCTGTCCATCTGAGCATGAAGCATTTCATCCAGTCATCTCTAAAATTATTGCAGCTGGTCTGAAGTTTCGTATGGCATACTCCACAGGCTACAGGTGCAAGTAGCGGTACCTGGGTTTCTTACGAGGATCCTGAGGCTGTGATTTCTGGTCTAAAGCTATCCCTACCTGATCTTTTCAGGGATACTTGAGAGGCCTCTTGCTGGATCAAGGGAAGAGTTCTGGGTTGAAGATATCTGGCTGCCACTTAAAGGATTCTTGAGGATGAATATACATAGTTGCTGAATTTTCATCCAAGCCTGTTTAGTGGGCTTAAGGGACACAATTTCTTTAAATATTTTCTGGAATTTATATGGTTGCTTACGATTTAGCTTTATCTGGGACTCTGATCTCTTTTAAAATGACTGTTTAGTTTATCTTTTCAGGCACTGGGGAGAGTAATTTTGTAATGTTTTGGTTAGTACCTCCTTGCAAGCATGCAAGGGGATTTAGTCAGTTAAGGCCTTTGGTGCATAACCCATTGGATTTTAATGCCCATCTTTTGGTGGGTTGCCTGGAGAGGCTCTCGGGGCATTCTCTTTACAGTGCCTTACTATGCGCTTTCGTTCCTGTACCACCAGAGGGAGCTCGAACCTCTTTGTAATAGGACCCAATGATTTCAATGGCCTGTGATGGGGGTCTGCCCTGGTATAAGGCGCTATCATGAACAGAGCGAGCTGAATCTGTTTGGGTGGGGCCAAGTGTTTCCTGTGTGGGTGAGTCCCACAAGGGAACTGGATATGTGCCTGTGGTCTGATTTTAATAGCACTTATCGAGCTGCGTTCCTTCAGCAGGCAAGGCTTGAGGGTTGGTAACTCTCATTAGTCCTAGTGCCCTAGTTCTATATTATACTGTGTTACTCCCACGGGTCATCTGGAGTGAATCACCTGTGGACCTCATATATGGTTACTGTTACTTACAGTAGGTCATTTACCTCTGTTGTTTTCATGTAGGAGGCTCAAAGATCTCTCTTCTTTTCTTTTTCTCAGGGTTTAGGGGGTAATGTCGGGGCTGGGGGTAGAAGAGGCAGTGGCTGTTGAACATTGTTGGTGACAGTTGGGGTGGGAGGGTGGGGCAGAAGGCAATAGTTTGGGTTTATTAACGCTAGTTTGTGATTGGGTGTTACTTGAGTGGGTGGAAGGGTTAGTTTGGGCAGGATTGGGGTTTGGGGCAGGAGGATGGCACAGCAGTTTTAGTGGAACAAGGGTACATGGATCATAATAGTAGTAGCTGTCAAAGGTTAACCTTGGGATTGTTTTGTCAACAAAGATGGCTAGTAGTATTAATCTAGCTACGTGGAATGTGAAGGGTGTAGAGAAAACCTAAGCAATATCAGGTGCTTAAACACCTGAGCTTGCTCCATCGCTGATTACATTTTTACAAGTCTCACCTGCTAGATACTGAGGCACTACAACTCAGGAGACAACAGGTGGGGCAGATCTTTAATGCCTGAGGCTCAACCAGTAGTTGTGGTGTCATGATGCTGGTTAATAGAGATGTCCCATTTATTCCCACTCAGGTTTTTGGGGATTCAGAGGAAGGTATGTTCTAGTTCAGGGTACCTCTGGGCCATGCCACTATTGCTTGCAGCATCTACGGACCAAGCGTAGATGATCCCACCTTTTGTGAAGTTGATCACCACAATTCTCCCTTACTCCCTATTCCCATTATTATGGGGAGACTTTAACCTGGTTTTGGACCCTAATATAGACAGGTCCAGAAATGTTTCGAGGGACTGTCCCGGGACAAAGGGTCTTCAGGGAATTGTCGGATAATGTTGACTGTGTGACGTATGGCTAGTCTTGCATCCCAACTCCAGGAATTCACTTTAGTTCGCTGCACACGGCCGCAGTCTCGCATTGGTTACCTTTGGTCTCTCATGAGCTCTTGCGGGTGTGCTATCCACTCAATCCAACCGGGTCCTGTAACTGATCATTCTCTGTTGTTATGTAATCTGGCTTTCTCTAATATTCCCAAGAAAGAGACCCGATGGAAATTAAATGAGCAGCTATTGAAGGAGGAGAAATATTGTCGACTAGTGAAGGATCAGATTGATTTCTTTTTCTCTACCAACCCAATAGAAAGTGTTATGCTGGACATTTTATGGGGAGCTTTTAAAGGCTTACATTAGGGTATTCTCATTAGTTTACCTACAAAGAGGAAAGAGCTCAGGAAGCAGAGCTATTATCATTACTGTCTCAAATACGTGAATTAGAATCTAGACAACCAAATAACACTTCCAAGGAGGAGAGGCAGAAATTATTAGTAGTTAAGGATAGATATTTAGAATTATTAAGAGAAAGCAGAGTTGGCTATCATTCGTACTATAGCAAGTTTCACGGATCAAGGAGAAAAAGCGGGGCACCTATTGGCCTTATGTTTAAAACAACAGGAGTCTACTAGATTTATACCTCCTATTAGGGCACAAGCAGATGGATCCCTGAGGTATCCCTCAGAAATAGTGCAGGAATTTGTTACATATTATGAGCAGCTATATAGGGATATGGATAGCCTCCTTCTACAAAAGAGTTGGAAGTGTATCTTAGGGATTCTCGACTGCCTTCTTTGACAAATTCCCCAAATTCTTATCCTCTCCCTTATCACAGGAGGAAATTTTGGCTGTTATAAAGGCCCTGCCGTCCGATAAAGCCCCGGGACCGGATGGGTTTTCCGCTTTATTTTATAAAGTTTCAGGAACAATTACTGCCTGTGCTCCACTGGCTCTACCTTGATATTCTCTGGGGCTGCAGTAGACACTCACTTGTTTGAAGCCCTAATAGTCCTATTACCCAAACCGGACAATCACCCCAAATTGGTTCAGAGTTTCGGCCAATATCCCTATTGAATCAGGATGTCAAAATTCTTTCAAAATATTGGCTCATAGGCTAACGTTGGTTCTCCAGACCTGATTGGCATGTCCCAAGTTGGGTTTATGAGGGACATTCATCCTCAGACCATTGTACCCTCTTGCATCTTCTCGGAGTCCAGGGATGCCACCTTCCCCACGGGTTGGTCTCCTGGATGCCAAGAAGGCATTTGAGCGAGTAAACTGGAATTCTTATTCCAAGTTCTCAGAGCATTTGGGTTCTCTGCCATGTTCATAGGCTGGATCAGGTCGTTATATCGGTCTCCTCTAGGGATCTCAGTTAATGGGGCTTTTCTAAATTTTTCCTGCTACTTCAGGTACGAGACAGGATGTCCCCTCTCCCCTTATTATTTAATCTTTATTTAGAACCCTTATTCAAAATATCCTTAACAACATGGGAATACAAGGTATCCCGATCAGGAACAATGTGGTGAAGATAACATCATATGCTGACGATCTCCTCCTCCATTTGGCCCACCCGGTACCATCTATCCTGAATATGTTAAGTGAGATTGACAAATTTAGTCTTTTTCAAATTATAAGTTGAATGCAAACAAGTCATCCTTTTTCCCTTAATCACAAGGTTTTAAGACAGATATTATCCCTTTGGGTTTGTGCTGGTCCCCGTGTTATCAAATACCCAGGTATCAAGTTAACACGTAATACTTCCCTATGGTTTAAAGAAAATTTAGAACCTCTTACTCAGATGATTGTGCAGGATCTAGAGAGATGAGATAAATTGCCGATTTCATTATGGGGCCGCATTAACATAATTAAGATGAGCGTATTTCCTGCCTTTTTACCCCTGTCGCATCTCAATTCATTCGTCCCGTATCACGGTTTCAGAAAATGCATAAACTTTTCACTAATTTTAACTGGTCTAATAAACATTCCAGGCTGGCGTATCACAAACTAGCCGCCCCTAAAAAAGAGGGGGATTCTGGATTCCTCATTTGGCAATTTATTTCTGGGCTAGTCATCTTGCTAAGTACCTGAAATGGGTAAGGCGGGTCCGGAGAATCTGAGACCAGCCTGGCTCAACATTGAATTAGACTATATCAAGCTATGAACATGGACCCTCGACCATGCTCTTTTGTCAAATCTCCCTCTTACAGAATACCAGTAAATACCTCACTCTCATGACCTCATTAAAGGTTCACTCGCAGCTATGTTCATTTCTAAAAGATATAATCCGAGTACAGACTTGTCCCTGTCTCTCTGGAATTCTCTGTCTTTCACCATAAATAAGCAGACAATCTCTCATACATGGTTACCTCAGTTAGGTGAGGAATAGCCTTTTCATTCTTGGAAGACTCGGGGCTTGGCTCCCGGTAACTGAGATTCTAAGAAGGTACAATATCCCAGACTCTCAGTCATTTAGGGTTTGTCAATTGAAACATTTATTAATCACGGTTTTGGTAAAGTCCCTCCTGCCGAACAGATTTTGCTCTGGTACCTGAATTTTCTTTCTTTTTGAATCCCCAGGGTTATTTCTAAGATATATCAGGTATTGTATCAATGGCAGTTTGGGAGTGGTAATGGTTCCACTAGTTTCTGAACCCATTTTCCCTCAGTCCTCTTTCAATTGGTCGGCTCTCTGGATGTTCTGTCTTAAATATGTGTCCCAAGATAGATTACGTCTCATGCAATTTCATATTTTGCATAATATGTACTACACGCCAGTCAAACTGGCAAAATGGGGCCTTCTCGATACTGATAGGTGCACTGGATTGCTCCCAGGAAGCTGGGATGCTTTCATATATTCTGGTCATGTGCCCCAAGATAGCTTCCTGTAGGATTTAATTAAACCCACCTGAATCCCTTATTGGGATTACAGGACTGCTTACTCGGATATTTGCCTTTTGGGGATTTGTCTTCTATTAAGGTTAAAATTCGGAGATTTCATATATCTATGATAGCACTCTCAGTTAAAAATTATTCACAGGCATTGGAAAGATGGGATTTGTCCAACATATCAGGAATGGACACATGAAATCCTCGCTAATCTCCACACAGAAAAGGCCATAGCAAGCCTCCAAAATAGGCTACAAAAGTATAAGTATATATGGGATCCCTTCACAATTTAATTATCACCACTAGGACTTAGTGTGTACAGGTTTACCTGCTATCTTATTAAGTATTTCATTATTATGGATAGCTAGTTACTACAACACTAGAAGGAACTGCTGTCTTGAGGAGCAGGGGGTTGGCGGGCAGTGTTGGATTGTACTACTATCTGTCTGTTCACATTTGTATCACTGCCTCCTGTATTGTGGAAATTTTGTGAATAAAGTGTGAATTGAAAAGAAAATGACCTGTGGGAAGACTAATTGCTTATATCTCAGGAACCATATGATGTAGAAAAAACCTCCGTGATTCATGATTTTCCTGCCTCCATTTTGCTAGATATGTGTAACCATAGGCTACATTGTTGCGACGATATTAATTCTGTATCTCAAACCTGTTTCGAGATATGAGCCCTGAAAGGCACGGTGTATGCCACCATGTTAGTCTATGGGAAAAATGCCAACTTTGGAGTACTGTAACTTGGGATCTGTGCAATATTTCTTCACCAACCTACCAAAAGGCACATATGTGAGATGTTGGCTGCCTTCCGCCAAATTTCAGCTCAAAAGACAAAACCATTCTTTCAGCAGGGTGGCAAAGAATTCTTGTAATTTTGGTCAAGTCTGAAAAAGTAGTGTCGCTATTTAGTGCAATTTTCACAGTATCTTGAGAAAGTGTCGTAGGTGCGACACTGCTTTGCAACACTACTCTTTCCAGAAATTTGAAAACATATTTCTGGGGTGTTTACCCCAAAATGAAGACATGGCTAGCATCCTCAGGGTCTGACTAGGTGAACACAGAAAGAATTGTGTCCCTAAATTTTTAATTGCAAGCATTTTTCTGACCACTAACTGAAAACAAAATGGATTTGCGACACTACTAGGACCATTTGTGATATTAAAAGTGCATTTACAAAAGTGTTGCACTTTTGTTAACTTTCCCATTAACTTATAATGGGAACTTGTTTTGAATAACATTTGAACCATTTAATATTATTTCATGAAGTTTTCAAAAGGCAAATTGAGGCCACCAACCGCACATTCCTGAAGTTTTCAGACCAGTGCACAAACCATGTGACCTGTAGATGAGTGCAAAGAATTTGCAAAAAGTGTAATTGCACATTTGTTGTCACTTAATAACTCCACAGCTGTATATCCAACTGGTACAAAAGTTGTCAGATCCCAAGATCTATCATGCCCAATTATGCATACCAAATTTCATGTAAATCCGTTGAATGGTGGCAAAGTTATTAAGGTGCAAAATTAGACCCTTTAACCTTAAAAGTGTTACTCTACCATATATATATATATATATATATATATATATATATAGAGAGAGAGAGAGAGAGAGAGAGAGAGAGAGAGAGAGGAGTACAGTATATATATTATGGTAGCACAGTAGTGCTACCATAGTTGGGTTGAGGAGCCATTGACATGTTAAACCTAATATTTTGCATCTTAATAACTTAGCAAACGTTAACGGATTTGCCTGAAATGTGGAATACATGATCAAGACCCATACGCTTTGAGATCTGCCAAGTTTCATACTAATTGGATATATGGTTGTGGAGTTATTAAGTGTGATCTGCGTGCATTTCGCTTTTTATAAATTATATGTTCGCCTACAGATCGCACGGTTGCGACTCATCCGAAATCTTCAGGAAAACGCCCATGGTCCCCGATGTCTTTCGAAGATTTCATGAAAAATATTAAACGGCTCAAAAGTTATTCAAAACAAGTTCCCATTATAAGTCAATGGGAAAAGTTAACAAAAGTTTGACAGTGTCGCAAATGCAGTTTTACTTTCATAAGTAGGCCCTTTTTATTGTCGTCCGCCCAATTTGTTTTCAGTTGGTGATCAGAAAATGCTTGGCATTTAAATTTGAGACCGTCTAGCAACTTAATTCTTTTTGTATTCACCTAGTCGGACCCTGAGGATGCTAGACATGTCTTTATTTTGGGTAAAACACCCCAGAAATATGTTTTTCACATTTCTGGAAAAAGTACTTTGCAAAAGTACTTTTGCACTTATACATGTCGAATGAATTTCAAAGCTTTCACAAATTGCGACAGTACTTTTCTAAAGGCTGTGGAAATGACAGCACTTTTGGCACCCCGCTGCAAAAGAACGTTTGGTGTTTTGGGCTGAAATTTGAGGAACGCAACCGACATCTCACAGATGTGCCTTTCAGTATTTTGTTGAAAAATATTACACAGCGGCAAAGTTACAGCACTCCAAATTTGACACTTTTCCCATAGGATAACATTACGGCGTCTGACGCATTGCAGCAATCCTTTGGTGCTCTGCTGCAAAATAACGGTTCAGTCTTTTGGGCTGAAATTTGGAGGAAAGACAGCCAACATCCCACAGATGTGTCTTTTAGTGGTCTGGTGAAGAACTATTACAGAGCCAAAGTTATGGCACTCCGAACTTCTCTTTTTCCCATAGGATAACATTACGGCATTCGCCGTGCGTTTTCAGGGCCTGTATCCGGAAACGGTGCGAGATACGGACTTTTCGTCAGAAAATGCTTTAGCCTCTAGCAGGGGGCTAAGTACAAAATTAGCCAGGAAAGTCATAAATCATATGACTTTTACATTTTTTTCTATATGTACGGTTCCTGAGGTATAAGCAATATAGTATTGCAACTCCTCATTTTCTGCTCTGAGACCCATTATTATGCATACATTCTTTGTACTCACTGTCTTTCTCTATGAAGCTTTTGGGAAAACCAGCCTGTGCGCTTACATTACTGTTACCAAGTTCTTTCCACTTGCGGTTCCGCACTTTTCACTTACCGCTCACGCCTAGGCTACCATGTAATGCTATCCTTTGCATTTTCATTTGCGCTTGCTTCGTTATTTTTACCATTTGTGTCTACAGTACTGTTTCTCTTCTGTTTCACTTTGCATCACCATGCCCATTACCATTTGCGTTTGCAGGCACCAAGTTACTATGCGACAAGACATCACGTGGCGGACCTTTCCCGTCTATGCCAACATGTGCATTACCCTTTCTGTTCTCATTCGTTGCTTGCATTACCATGTGCACCACTGTTAGCACTTCTGTTTGCGATGCTGTTCCTGTTACTATGTCACAAGACATCACATGGTGGGAACCACGGGTCTCAAGGGCCCACGCTCCCGTCACCGCATACATTTACTATTTCTTGTTATCATTCTCAAAAGAAGGGAAATTAGAGGCAAAAAATCCATTTAATGCATCAGTTAGGGTTGTTTCACAGCGACAAAAGTGAAATTCGTGTTAGGTTGAAAACCCCTTGGACCCCCAGCCCACCCCCCAACTGTCATTGGGGTGTGCATTGAGTCTTCGGTCCTAACTCTCACCCCAATTCTCCTATACCTCTGCTTCTTTACACATGTGATGGGGTGAGAGTTAGGCTGATGACCTCAATGCACACCCCAATGCCGGTTGGGGGTGGGTGAGGTCTAAGGGGTTTCAACCTAACACCGAACTCCTCACTTTTTCTGCAGTGGAACAACCCTAACTGATGCATTAAACTGAGTTTTTGCCTCTAATATATATATATATATATATATATATATATATATATATGCCTGAATGCCTGAGAATGGTGTTGGGGGTGACCACTGGCACCAAGAGTTTTCTATTTAACAAGTGGACCAGCTTACTCTGAGGGTGATGTGTTTCAGGAAGGTTTAATAAAACAGGTATTGATTAGAACTGTTTCAGAATATAGTAGGAAGTTCTTGACACCCCAGTTGGATCAACTATTGATTTCCAATAATCATACTGGCATTAACTTTTAACATTAAGGCATGGTAACCATATTGTACATACTTATCTGATAACAACTAATTTCCAGATGCTTCAGAGTGTGGGGTGGAAATGGGTAAGGAAGATAGTTCAAAAGAAGAAAATATAAAGAGTAATTAGCAGATTTACAAAATGATACTCTATACAAACAAAATAATACATCAAAAGCAGCATAATTATAAACAATTGCAAGGCAAAAATAGTAATGCAAGGTGCGTATGATATAAAAATGAGTTTCTATAGGCTAGAGGAATTCTCTCCAACCAGACATGAAAGTTAAAAGGATTATTTTCAGTCTGTAATGGAGGTGGATTAACATTAAATGTTAATGCCACAGTTAATTCTGCATTACATTTCTCTTTGTTTCCATTCTCTATTTCATTTGTTATTCCATAGTTTTACCCCAGTGCAGTGTTAAGTAGAGACATTCTATAGTAGCAATCAGTTTTTATTGCATTTGCATCAAGTTTTCAGCACACACAGATAAAATATTTTTTTACATTAGGAGGTGAAGGAAAGCTGTATCTCATCCAGAAGATAGGAAAACAGTGCCCTTTAAAAATAAATTCATGAAAACTCAATGGCATGACAGGCAGTACATTGCCCTGTCACAGACAAAATTTGGCCTGAATTCTTTTGGCTGATTCTGGTTGTTCTTGTTGGGATGTCAAATGCATTTGGAGTGGTGTGTTTCAGTCCCAACATACTGAGTTCAAACCAACACCAGCATCTCCTGATTGCCTAGGGTATTTCCAGGATGAGTATGTCAGAATGTGCGCACATCAGGAAATTCTGTGGAAGGAGATAAAATATTTTATATTTTGGGAAGCAGAAGCTGGTGTATACATGGGGCAGTAACACAAAGCAGGAGTGACTGCAATTTATGAGGGATGGGGAATCTGGTGGCTGAGATCATGTACATGTAATCTCATACCATGATGAGATCTCAGCCATCAATGACTGTCCACACATGGTATGTGCTTTTTCCAGTAGGTAAATCCAGTTGTAATTTTTCATTATAACAAGCTGGTTATAATGTCAAACTTGTGCCGCGTTCCCTATGACCATGCATATGCCAGTCACTGGTCTTACTTAACTGAGCGAGTGCAACATTCCTGGAGCAATTTCTGTACCACCGCAGACGCCACCATCCCAGGCTGTTGGAGGTAACTTGATTTTTATTTTTAAAAGAAAAAAGACTCTCCCTGATCCAGAAACAAAATAAAACAGAAATGTTTCTAACACATGAGTTTCCTGTCAGCACGCATGTGCCAGCAGGTCTCCCACCTGTTCATGCAGAAAGAACACCACAGAGGCTGCTCAGCAGTAAGTTTAATTTAACAAAAAACAGACAAATACAGCCACTCTTAAACAAAATCTCCACTTCTCTTTTTCCTCAAACAAGTGGAGCACTGTAACTTGGCAGACTCATGATGCGCAGCATCCGGGTATGCAGCTGAATGAATGCCATTCTATTTGTTTATTTTATTTTGTCTAGTTGCTGAGGTGAAAAACGCATGCCAGCAATTATAAAAACAAAATATGGAATGGTGATGTAAAACTCAATTTTACACACTCCATAATTGTGGGATACTTTTCATGAACCCCTAGGGCAAAGCCCTTGGGGTTTAAGTAGCATCCCATGATTTGTGTGTGTGTGTAAAATCTCATTACACAACCCACCCCATATATTATTCTCTATGTATCGTAGCAATGAAAAATGGCAATTTCAATTACATAGATGAATTCTCATTCCTCCACTCTCCTTCTTCTTTTCACTTTTATTATCGGGGCTCTGCCCTCGCTCCCCCATATTAGCTTGCACTAATTCACATTACTGCCCCTGTCCCCTTCCTTGCCAACTTACTGAACACTGCTGGTATTTTGGCATTTTTGCATGTTCCATTTTAATATCTCTTTCCATGTGATTTTCCGTTGTTATCATCGGGGCATCTGTGCCTGGACCCCGTACCCCTACAGCTCAGTGCCATGATGTTGTTCCAAATACTGTTCCAAATATGTACTGTATACTACTATTCTAAATATCTATACCAATATGTAGTTTCATCAGTGATGGCACTCTAATCCTGCTAATCTCGCCATATTTCTGTCTTTCATAAACTGCAGCCAGGCCAAAAGCAGAAGGAAATCCAAACTACTCCTATTAAGTCATTAATGTCTTTCTGTAGGACAGCAATGAATCCTGTTCAATGAATGCATCCTTGTTATGGCCCATCATGACAGGGAATTCAAAGACCAGGATATTTGAGTTCCTGGTCCTGGCTCAATAAATGTCTCCTCCAGGAGCAAATTAGTGCCTGGAGCAAACAATAGGTATATTGATACATGCGTATGCATTTTGTGAGCTGCAAAAGGCTTGTTTCAGTATACCAGCCAGGCATGATCCAAATTGCAGTGCAAACCCCAGCCTCCTACTGTCACAGGAGTTATGTGGCCAGTGGATTCTAGGAGGATTGTGGGAGCAGTCCAGCTGCTAGGGTATACTAATGGAAATTTCTCCACTGGTGCACTCTACCCTATTAATACTCTAACACCAAATGTTGCCATGGCACTGACAAGGCACTATGTGGTCATTTGGATCCCTTAAGGCCTTATTAAAGGCTATGAGCACACTGTGTATGCACTCCCCCAAACAACATTCATGTCCGTGTGCTAATGTGCCACCTCACCCCCAACACCTCACTGAGATGTAGAAAATGTATTCCCTGGTACTCTAGTGTGAGCCCTGCACTCCCCAATCACCCCACAATCATTGTTCACATTTTTACTTGGTGGTCTATTGTGCCCTACACAATCACTGCACCATAACAGTACACACAGGAGAAATGTGTGAACAATGATGGTGTGAGGATTGATCAGGAGAAGGTTTATACTAGACCCTAAAGAAGACTCACGAGAGAGTCAAAATGCTGGGGTCTGTTGCTGGAGCAGTAGACTCTTGCTGTGGACCTGTTTTGGCTGTCTTTTGAGTTTCTGCTACAGAATTTATAAATGGCTATTTCACCTAACCTGCACTCATATTCTTTGGTCCTGAGTGCCCCACTTCTAAATTGGTTTGGAGTTTCATTGTTTGGAGCAGGGCACCCCAATTGTGGTGAGCACCAGCCATGCATTGCTAGTTGCAGACATACTTGTTGGATTGTGGGCATACTAGAACACCAGGAAAATGCATGAACAATAATGGCAAGGTTATATGGGAAAGTGAGCATACTAGTCCACCTGGAAAATGTTTGAGCAGTGACTGCAGGGTGATCAGGGCATGGGACACACAAGACCACCAGGGAATGTTTGAACATTGACAGTGGTGAGATTGAGGGTGAGGCACACTAAACCCTCCATTGAAATGTGGAATAATGACAGCAGGATGATTGGTGGTGGGGGCACAGTGGACTACCCTTGAAATGTCTGAACAATGACAATGGGTGATTGTGGATGGTGACATACTGGGCCACTAAGAAAATGTATGAACAATGAAGGCAGGGTGTTCAGAGGTGGTAGGACACTAGACCACAAAGGAAATGTTTGAAAGAATGATGATGGTTTGATCAGGAGCTCACTAGAGCACCAGGGAATACATACTTACAGTACAACTCAGCTAGGTGTTTGGGATGGGTGGAGCCATGGTTTGGGGGTACAGCTTGTAAGACCTGGTTTAGGGAAGTGGTAAATAGCATTGCACTTATTGTTAGTTATTATCCCTCCAAATCTACCAGTATACCAGTGCATCTACAGTATATTTAAGGTGCTATCAGCTATTTTGCATAGATGCACGAGTATGACATAGGGCTAGTTGGAACAGGTTAGCATCTTGCTAATCATACCATCCAATATAGTATTTTGCAATCCTTCACTGCTTTAAGTACCCAAAGTGGTGTTACTAAGTAACCTGGTTAGTGATCACTAATGCCTTCCAATGTTATGGCTTAAGAATGTAACAGACCATTGGGTGTGGGGAGCAACAGGGTCATAAGCTAATTGCAAGGTTACCAATATGAATGGTGGAGATGGATATATAAAAATATACATTTTTACACCCAAGGTACACAGGATACAATGCATGTGTTCCTTCAGCCATGAAAGGTTCTACCAAAATACAGTGAGAAAATGGTACCTTATATTACCTTTATTTAACAGAAACCTTCCAGAATGGTGAGGCTCCTACATGGAATGCATTTATTTACTGTTTAGCTGTCCAGACTGTAACATTAAATTGAGTGAGATGAGGAAACTAAAACAATGGGAATTCTAAGTGCCCTACCAAAAATAAGTTTTTATTTTTTTTAGGAATGATGAGATTAAAACAAATAGAGTGAGACATGCATTAAGTTGCATTGTTAATCTTTACATTTAATAGTAAGACTTGGATCTGAAAAGACATGTCTTACTCTGAAATATTACATTTGACAGCATTGTAGTTGGTGGTCCCATTTGTTTGTCAAAGGCTGCTACTTGATTGTTATGTATGCTTGCAAATTGCAAAACAAACATATTGAGATAGTATTGGGTTTTGCAGGTTTGTCAAGTTGTTAGCTACTGGGAAGGGAAGAAACAGTTTCTCCATCTTGCCAGCTTATTGTTTATCTCAACCTAGGACCAAGGAGCTTGATGTTTTGTAAAAGTTCCCATAAGTGTATAATTCTACCTTACTGCATTGGCCATATAATGTCTCTAATATTTCTATGTAATCGAGTAATGTTTCACTATGGATTCTCCTACAAATAGAAATTACTCAACTTACCAGTACTAATTTACAAATTGATATACCCCAGTAATACTCACCCAGTACTTGTTTCTTTTACTTTCTCTGTCACCTTTACTTAAACAATATCTTTTCTCTACAATACCTTTTGTCTAACTTCTGCTATTCTTTAGCATTTGTACGTATCTGCTACTCTGCCTCTAGTCCTGTTATAATACTATCTTTTTCCATGCAGTTCTTTTCCTTTATTTCCACACATCAGACAGGACACCAACTCCTACCAATAAGAAAACTATTTCATGTATGACCTTCCCTATCTGTTGAATTACCTCTCAAAAGAACTACAGATTCTTTGAAACCCCTTTTCTGTATTTGTCTTTTAAGTCTGGCAGACATAATTTCTTCATGAGCCCTACTTTTGTCTGCCGAGGACCTAGGTAAGAGATCCCTATTTGTGACCTATGCTAAGTGGATGAGTTGTGACCCTGCAGGCATGCCCATTACATGCTGTATGATACTCACTCTGTCCTGCTTTCTCAGCCCCTGAACACCAAGAGCAAAGGAACCCGTTCAAGCCACTATGCAGTGCTTTTCTGTCCTTCTCCTTCAGCTTCTGAACACTAGCAGTACTGGTAAAGTTTAATCTGTAGTGCATCCCTTTCCTCTCATTCCTCCTCCTAGCCCATGAGCATTAGCAGTGCTGGCAAATATTTAAGCCTCTGTGTATACTGTCTCTCTCCCAAAGCCTCTCCCAATGTCTGGACACCAGCAGCACAGGTAAAAAGTTAAGTCACTGTGCAGTACTGTCACCACTCCCTGCCTCTGAACAGCAACACCAATACAAAAGGTACGGTATTTGGTCCCATCAGTGAGCTCATTCTACAAATTCATATCTGCCTGGGTAAAGTTGCTGGGACTGGTGATATTAAGTTGCTTGCTCAGCCTTGCCTAACCCCATGCAAAATACTCTTTGATGTTTAGTGGCTCCTTCCTCAACCAATACTCTTTACAATACCCTTTGGTGTCTAATAGCATCCCTACCTCCATCCTACAACAGACACCCACATGGACCGCTGCTTTCCTTTTCCCCAGTGGCAATTTAACCTTAAATGCATTAAGTGCTATCATGATATACTGTCATTTAGGAGTAGAAACCAAGACATAGAAACATAGAAAAGAGATGGAGAAAAGGGCCTGAGCAGTCCTTCTAGTCTGAGCTATGATTCCCTGTTGTGACTGTGGACAGTGCCTATATAGACTACAGATGTACTATAGCAATCAGTGTGATGCCTTAAGCACAGATCTAGAAAACTGCTTTAGAAATACATTCTGGCATATCAGTAAAGCTGTTTGCAGGATTTTAGATTAGATATCAGGTGGTTATTAGTATTTTAAATTTAATAGAAGACACCCATGGAAGAAAGCACAGGACTAGGCCTGACACCTTTTACAGGAGAGGTATATGGGTTTTGGTGCAGTGGGACTGTGTCACTACACAATCAAGAGTACATCTCAAGATAGATGCACATGAAAGATGCACTCCACAATAGAAATTTATGCTGCAAAACATTTGTTGGTTGAAAAAACTCAAAAAGCCAGATGCACAAGCAAGCCCTGGTGCTGTACTTTGATGTATTGTAACACATATCTTCCTCAGGGTGGGATGGCACCTGGATTAATTGTTTGTGTATCCTGTTTGATGCAACTACAGTACTTTGCATGGAACTGGTTTATTCAGGTGAATGGTAGTAGAAATGAGGAAGGCATCCAGCTATCAACTCTCTGGGACCCCAAAACTGAAAGGCCAGCCTTGTCAACAACCTACGTTCTGCAGACCTCACACATCTTGGCATGGTGCAATCTGAATAAATGAAACTGCAGGCACTCCTAGTAATCAGATTACTATGTAGATACACACATTTATTAATTCAAACTACTATATGGCCATTCTAGGTAGCAGGAAGGTCTACAAAACATTAATTATCTTCCTATACAGTTTCTAAGTGTAATATGTTCACAGTTATATCATGCTTCAGTTAATTTTCCCCGTCACTAATTAAATATAACAATTTCACTAATAGAACTTGCAAGCAAGCATAAAGCATTGACCAATACTTGCTGTGAACCACTGTCAGCATTAAGTAGTAGTAGCACAGTTGTAAGATAACTAAAGCAATATTGACTTCTTTGTGACTGGCCTTCACTGAAAACCAGAAACATTATTGCATTGAGTTAGAACCTAATGAGTTTCAATGATTCAACCAACATTATATTTTCTTGGTTATTTTGAGTAACCACTAACAAACCTCTTTTTAAAACATTTTATTGACCCATTTAATTTTCCACATCAGATCACTCATCATGAACCACAAACATGACAAAGGAAACTAAAACAGGAAACCCAGTAAGATCTAGTCCACAACTTAAGCCACGATACAAGACTACTTAAAGTATGTTGGAAAATCTTCAGTTTATATCAGCAGAGCTGTACATGACAATGATTTTTGAAGTTGTGTTTGTGTCTGTTATGTTTGTATATGTATTTGTATTTGTTTGCACATTCATTTTTACTAACCATATTTTTACAATAGACTTACAGTATATGGGTGCAGTCTGTTGTGCATGGATTTCAGCAACTGCTGAAGAAATCTTGTTGTAGGACAGTTCAAAGGTCAAAAGTTATTGTACTGTCGTTCTGATGTCACATTGATAGTACAACAACTTTTTACTCTTGATCTGCCACCTGATTGGCTCAGATGAGGTTCTCTGTAGAAAATAAAAACAAACATGGCAGCTCAATTTAGCGAGTGTTGGGCAGTGCAACCATCAACTTTGAAGTCAGAAGTTGGGACACAGAAAGCCATACACGGCCCTTTCTGAAAAATCTGTTTTGTTTTGTTTCTGATTATAAAAATAAGCAACCTGGAGGCGAAACTAAGAAGCTGGAGTCAGCACAAGTGGCAGCAGCGGAATGGGAGTGAGTAGGATCACCAGTGGGAATGGGAGCAGCACATACAGCAAGTAAGGACAAAATAGTGTAAAACAGAAAAAAACATATACTATATAAAAATTGTGGGTGGGTGAACATCACAACTAGACTACCTTCCATCTCGGGCAGTTGATGACATCAGCGAGACCTCTTGAGCTTTCTAGCCCTATGATGTCATCAACTCCCTCACTGAAAACACAACCTGTTGTGATGTTTCACCATCCACTATTTCTATATATCGTTGTTGATAATGATGGCACAACACCAAGAGTCAAAAAGTTATTGAAATGTGCATTCATGATATGATCAGCAGTAGTTCCACTGTATGTGTATTACACCAGTCAAAGCCATGGTCCGCTACTTCTAAATGTAGTCTTACAGGGATCAAAATATTTAAGAATGATATTTTATTTGTTTTTGTAAAAAGTGTTGTGTCTGTGTGTGTTTGTCCTAAATAGTATTTGCATTGCACAGTCTTGGTTATCAGGTATCAGTACCAATACAGAGCAAGCACATTGGCATTCAAAACAAATTAAAACAAATTCAAATTGCTTCCAATAACTGTATGAAGTCCAAGCCATGCATTGTTTTACCTGATAAAGAAATGACCACCCAGCTGAAAATGAGTTTACTAGGTGTTTACTACGTGTTTGTGGGGCATAAGTAGGTGTAAGCCCATTGAGAATACCACCACAAGTTTTGTGGAGCGTTTGAAGGATCAGTTGATGATTAACCATGTTTCTAAACCCTTTTAAATGTTTCAAATGTTTTGCTGTCAGCTAAATCTTGTGGGAGTTTGTTCCACAGTCTTGTGTCTTTATTAAGAAGTAGTTTAGCCTTTGTTGGATTTTGCTTTTTCCTACTTCAGGCTTTTTAGAGTGGAGTCTTGGTACCAATTTTCTGTCAGAATAACGTATGCTGCATTGTTGCATTAAGGAAGGTGTTTGTAATGTTTTGAAGAGGAATAAAAGATCTCCTTTATGGTGCCTCAATCCCAAGAGTGCAGGCCCAATTTCAAAGTCTGTTGTGATAGTCCAAGTGTGATAAGTGGAGAACAATGTTGGTGGCTCTTTTCTGTATTTGCTCTACCCTATCTATGTCTTTTCTTAGGTATGGGTTCCAAAATGGTGATCCATAATCAGAATATGGCCTTATGTAGGTTGTGTAAAGTGGAATTTTACACTCTTCAGTCTTTTGTAATAAATGTACGTGTATCCTTCTTAGAAGTGCATGTGAGTTTTTGCTAACTTGTTACAATGATCAGTGGAAGTAAGTTTATAGTTAATTGTGATCCTGAGATCTTTCTTGCTGTTTGATACTTTTAGTGTAATATTATTAAGTAGATAAATCTGCATTGGGTTATTTTTTCCAAGATGGAGTACAGTGCATTTTCAGTATTAAAGTCCATCTCATTTATGCTGGCCCAATTCTTGATGTTAGCAAGGTCATTGATTAGTTGATTTGTGTTGTTTACAGACTCTACCTTCCCACCCAGTTTTGTGTCATCAGCAAATTTAGATAGTATGTTATTTGAGCTAATTTGCATGTTGGATATGTATAGATTGAACACAGTTGGTCCAAGGACAGAGCCCTGAGGGACTCCACTAGCCACCTCCCACTCTCAGATAGTACTCCATTACTTCTTACCCTCTGGGTTCTACCAGTTAACCAATTGTCAACCCAGGTAACTAAGTTGGTGGGGAGTCCAAAATACAGAAGTTTGTTGATTAATTTGATATGACACTCAGTTGAAGGCTTTACTGTAATGTAAGTGGATAACATCCATTGGAATGTTGGAGTTTAACCCATAGTTTATGTTATTGTAAAGCTGTAAGATTAGAAGTACATGAATGGCCCTGTTTAAAGCCATGTTGTGTAGTGTCATTAATGTTAAGTTATTGAAGTTCGGATTCTTGTATGGTTTTGATTATTTCTCTAGTAATTTGCATGGAACTAGGGTCAGGCTGATGGGTGTTACATTGGCCTTTAACCAGTCAAGAGGAACCATGGATTCCTCCAGAGATTTATTAAATATTATGGTTAGTGGAAGGTTTATAGCTTGAGCAGTTTTGATTAGAAATCTGGGACTAATACCGTCCGGTCCTGGACTACTTTTTTGTTAAGTTTAGTTTAGTTTAGTTTATTGTTCTAGGAATTAATACCTTTGAGCCAAGGCTTTTTACAAAGGCTCCATGTCATTAAGTACAAAACATAGTAGACAGTGTTACAAACAATCAGTAAGCTGTTTAACAAGGCCACAACTTAAACAGTAACATTTATGTACGAGAAAAAAAAGGAACCCAGAGGCAGTGTCAAGGGCAAGGAATAAGGATTTGGAGAGCTTGAGGGAAGAGAGGGAGAAATAAGAAGTTTAGAAGCAGACAGAACCAGGTTAGTGGTACTCAGTTGTCTTTGTCAAGGAGGAGACCATGGTGGATGAGTGAAACAAAAAGTAAGTGCACTAAGAGAATGAGATTTTAGTCAAAGCAGTCACAGGAGCTGGAGGCTGTGAGGTGAGCGTATAGTATGGATTAAAGCTCCCAATGTCATGGAGGATAGAGGGCAGGTTAAGGGCATTGTACCAGGTAGGGGCATGGTAGCAAAGATCTTTGTCCCTGAGCAGTCCGGCATCTAGGGACAAGGAAAGGTTGGTCGCCTGAAATTCTGGTGGTATGAGAGCCATTGTTCAGGCAGAGCAGGTCCAGGATATATGGAGGAGTGAGTCCCAGGATTGATTTTTTGCCATCACACAGGTGAGATACATGAGGTGATTGAGAGATATAACCAACCGTTGCCGTGTAGAGGTCACAAGTGTGGGTCCGTCTGTGCGATCCAGTGAGGAGTCAACAGGTTTTGTTTAGTGCAGTTGAAATGCGCTTTAGTGCAGTGACAGTTGCTGAGCCATGAAACAATTAGACCATAGTCTTTGATTGAGATGATGGAGCTTTGAAAAGCAATCCTCAAGGCAGCTTGGTTGAAAAATTGGACGGTTCGGTACAAAATTCCCATGCGTTGGTGCACTGTTTTAGCAGTGTTATAGATATGGGCTGCAAAAGTAAGACATTCGTCAAAAGTGATACCAAGGCATTTGAAGGTGTTCACTTGTTCTAGTGTATTTCCTAGAGAAGTTTTTATGACGAGTGGGTATGCCTATTTCTGTTTTGATGACTGGTGAGAAGCATGACTTTGTTTTTTTTTTTGTTTAGGACCACTTTGTGCTCAAGGAACCACTTTTCAACAGATGAGAAAGCAAGCTGCAAGCTCTGTTGTAGTGGATTTGGATCCTTATGAGAGGAGAGAATTACAGCGTCATCAGCATAGAGTATTAATTTTTCAGGGCAGGATTTGGGAAGCATGTTTAGAAATAGGCTGAAGGGAGAGGACCTAGAATTGAGCCCTGGGGGACACTAGAGAGGACCGGTTTGGAGTCAGATAGAACCTCAGAGATTTTTACTGTTTGAGAACGTTGTGTCAGGTAACTTCTTACCCAGGCTCCTGGTCCCTCAGCTAGTCCAATGCTGAGCAGAAGAGAATTAGAAGGCTATGGTGAACAGTGTCAAAGGCATTTGTGAGGTCTATGAAAAGCTCTGGTTAAATAACCCTTTTCCAAGGCTTTGTGGAGTTTCACTAGAGAAATCTAGTAGGGCCGTCGATGTACTGTGTCCTTTCCTAAATCCGTGCTGCTGAATGCAGAGTAGATCGTACTTTTGTAGGAAGTCTGATAGTTGATCTGCTATGATCCATTCAAGGGCTTTGGAGAGGGTGGAAGTATAGATATGGGCCAGTAGTTCCCAGGTGTGGATTTGTCACCCCTTTGTGCACTGGTGTGACTATAGCGGCCTTCCGTGTGTTGGGAATTGACTTTGGCACAAGGAGAGGTTGAGAATTTTGGTGAGGGTGGATCACTTCTTCCAAGGTGAGGGACAGAAGTTTTAGATCAATGGAGTCACTGCTATTTCTAGATTTAGAGCAGGCCTTTTTATGTATCTGTAGGCTTCATATGTCTTAACTATTTTAAAGTGAAATAGCAGTTTGTCTGGTGAGGTGGTTTGGGATACGAGTTTCGAAATTGACAAGTCATGGAAAAAATCTGGTGAGAGGACACCACTGAGGCCTGTGAAGGTTTTATTTAGGCATCGGCCATAGCCTTAGGGTCATGGGTAGTGGAGCCATCAATGTTCATTGCCGTGGGAGAGGATTTAGACTGTTGATCCGTAATATTCGTATATTATCCCAGAAGGATCTCCCATCACCCCAAGTGGTTTCAAGAGCATTCTTGAAGTAGGAGCTCTTCATTTGCCTGATTTGTGAAGTACATAGGTTGCGCACCTGTTTATAGTTGAGTGAGTCTGCTATGGAGCCTGTGGCCCTGGCTATAGCCCAAAGATGGTCACGAGCTTTGAGCTGAGCCAGTAGTTTGGCTGTTAGCCAGGGATTAGAGAGGGCTTTGATTTTGCAGTTTTGAAAGGCATGTAGGTGTCACAGGCAGTGTTGAAAGTTTTAATGAAGAAGTCTAGAGCAGCATCAACATCCAGCATATTGTAGATAGGGGACCAGTTTTGTTGTAGGAGGTAGGTCTTTAGCTTAACAAGGTTTCTGTGTGATAGCATTCGACTTTGGATGGTTTTGGAGGTGGTTTGTGGAATTTATTTGTCCAGGTACAGATCACCAGGGAGTGGTCACTAAGGAGTCGGAGAGAATGGTGGTGTTTTTATCCAGTCGGGTGATTAGTAAGTATCCAGTCAATGAGAGTGCTGGTTCCAGTCTTGTAGTTTTTTCTAGTAGGAAGTTGACCATCTGTGTTAGATTGGTTGCTTGGATAGTACCAATACAGGGTCCGATATCTGAGGCAAGCCAGTTTATATTGAAATCACCGAGAATGAGGAGCTCAGAGTCAGGAGGCTGTAATCTTGCAAATTCAAGGATAGACTGGAGCCCAGCTCATGAGTCTTTAGGGGATATAGACTGCAGCTACATTAAGCACTTTATTTTGGGCACCAAGTAGAAGCTTGACAGGGAGAAGTTGTACTAGGGTGTTTTCTGGGGAAAAACTGGCAGTGTGGCATGAGAGGTAGTCCTTTATATTGATAGATAACACATCTGCCCCCTTTTTTACCGGTCAAGTCCGAAGAGGTTGTAGCCTTGGAGGCGAGATTGCATGATCTGGAGTGCTAGGTGTTAGCCAAGTCTCAACAATTACAAGTATGTCAGGATTATGTTGCCCAATAAAGGCTTGAAGAGATGCCAGCTTAGGAAGGAGGCTGCAGATATTTAGGGTAACAATGGATAGTCCATTTTCAGGTTTTGCAGGCTTTATCTTAATGTTGAGCCAGGGCCGGGTTTGGGTGGATCCCACTGGGCTCAAAATTGATTTTCAGCCAGTGTGATCGTTTGCACCAGTCCTTAGTGAGGGTGCCTCAGATAGAAATACAGGGCATTTGCCATGGTTCCATGATGAAGGTAGGATGTCAAGATGCATACAGTGGGAGGTTGCGTGGGGTAGGAGGAGAGCAAGTTGACACAGTGGATAACAAATGGAAAGAGATAGAAAAGACAGGAGGAGGTTTACATGGGAAAGCATTTTAGTAAGTACAGCACTGGGAACTAGGTGTAAGATGCAGTATGAGGTTAGAATAGTCCAAGGTAGGAAGAGGGAGAATTAAGGTAGTTTATAGAGGTTTTGAAGGGCGTGCTTTGTTGAGCAGAGAGGTCAGACAGGCAGAGCCTCAGGGGAGGAACTAAGCTGTAGGAGTAGGTTGGATGGTTGGTGAGGGGCGGATAAGTACATGCAGAGGTGGAGCAAAGGGCCTATTTAATAAAGGTCAGAGGGGAGGGAGGCAGGCATAAAATTGGTCCAAGAGCAGTGCAAGTGAATGGGCTCTGAGCCCAGCACAACACAAGCTATGTCCCCAATAGGAAGACAGTGTCTGGAGCCGTGCCAATCGGCGAGCATCTCAGAGCCAGTCAGCCAGCCAGTTTAGTGTTTTTAATGCTTTCTCTGTGTGTTTTAGTTGTTAGGAATGATTTTGATTTGTTTTTGTTATTGTAGGATTTGGGTTTGTACCTTTTCGAAAATACCGAACAGAAGTATTGATTGAGCTTGGCAGCCGTGTCTTTGTCAGTTGTGATTAGGGTATTGTTAACTTTTAATGGGCCAACTTGTCTGGTATTTCCCTTTTTTATTTAAACATGCAAATAGTGATTTGTGTCCATCCTTAGTTTGTGCAATTTTAAATTTAGGTTGCATTTGGCCAAATGGATTGCTTGTTTAAGTGTTTTCAATGGCGCTGGAAGATTAATAGAGATTTTTCTTTTTGTTGTGGGGACTTTCTTTAGTTTTTGAAAGCTTTTTGTAAGTAATTAATTTCTTTATATGATTATTTAGCCAAGTGGGTATCTGCCCTTTATTGTTGTATTTATTTTCATGGGAACATGCTTTGTCTCAAGGTTCAAAATAGTGTTTTTGGTACTTCGGCGATGCACCATGTGGACTAGCAACTTCCTACATAGCTCCAGCCACCTACTTCCAAAATCATTTTTAACCCATAAACCACACTAATTTGGCATCGCGAACACAAGAAAGTGACGGAATATCAAAAGACGAACCGAGGACACACTATTTGTCTGTACATGGAGGTGGTTATTAAGAAAATGCTGTCTAGCGTACACCCCCTGTTACACCGAAAAGGCCCCCAAAAACCTAGGGCCTCAGGCTCCAGTTCAAATCTAAATTCTATCTCTTCTTCTGGAGACAGTGAGCCGCTTACCTTGCAACGGTTTTTGGTGGACTTTAAACCGTTTAGTGACGATCTGCACAAACTGACATCTGATTTCAGTTCCCTGAGTTCAAAGCTGAATGAGGTTTCACAAAGAGCCTCCAACAACTCAACTAGGCTCTTCTCATTGGAGAAAAACAAGACAAGCTCGATCCTGAACTTTGCACCTGTAGACAATGTCTGGCCAAATTGGAATTAAAAGTGGAGGATCTCAATGGGCGCAGTCGACTGAATAATGTAGCCATAATAGGGCTTCCTGAAGGGGAAGAGGGCATGATACAATTCTTTTATCCAGAAGTTGATAGAAAACTAGTCGGCCCCTTGGCCTTTGGTACTAAATATATTATGGAAAGAGCAGATAGGGCTCTTCATTCCAAGCCAGCGCCTGGTGCCCCTCCACATCTGATAATATTTCAATTTTTGAACTTTTGAGAAACTCACTTCCTGCAGAAAATCAAAGAGCGCCAGGAAATCAGATGGGAGGGAAAAATCTGAGAATAGCCCAGGATTTGTCTGCTTCTGTGCGCCTGAAGAGAATGGCTTTCCATTAGATGGTGTGCAAGTTAATCGCTGCCAAGTATCAAGTATAGGATGGAGTACCAGCTAAACTACACGTTCTCATCACTGGAGCCTGGACCTCCTCTGAAGATCCAGAAACAGCTTCTCCACAGCTTAAAGCTGCCTTCCCAACCTTTTCAAAATCTCTGACTGTGACATCAAGAAGACCCTCGTCTGAGGAGTGGAGTTACAGGGATCAAAGGGAGATGTTTCCTTGGAAGAGGATTTATATGGCCAGATTTATCTTCTGCCTGTCGCTACCCTGTAAGCATAATGGGACATCATGCCACTAGGTTTACTGGTCTTTGTGTGAAATACATGTGGCCAAACCTAATTTTTAAGCTGTGGGAAAATGTAGACAGAGTCCCAAAATAATTTCTACATTAGAGCTATTCCAGCTCTGTTTTTCTAGAAGTTCTCACTCTCAATTTCTCCTCTCAGCACTTCAACCACCTTTGCTGCTAGAGGGAGTTCTGACACTACTAAGGACAGCTGTTCTGATCCATCACAGTTACCAGAATAAGTAAATCCTGTCTTTGGAAGTTCTATTGATTGACACCAGAATGGTAGACATTTCAGTTGGACTATCTCGCTGTTTTCAGAAAAATCTGTTTTTAATTTCAAAGATAGGGCCTCATGGCTTGTTGTGAAGAGCCCTTTTCAGCACTTCAACACCTTTGCCACTAGAGGGAGTTCTGACACCACTAAGAACGGCTGTTCTGATCCATCATGGTTACCAGAGTAAGTAAATCTTAACTTTGGTGGTTCGATCAATCGACACTAGAACTGTGGACATTTCAGTGGGGTTATCTCACTGTTCTTAGAATAAACTGTTTTTTTGTTTTCAAGGATAGGGATTCATGGCTTGCTGTGCAAAACTCCTTTTCAGTTGGGTTATCAAAAAGCTGTCGTAGTATGTGGGAAAATGAGTGATTGACAGGGTATCATATTTATGTTGCTCAAGTATACTCTCAGTTGCGATGTGAACTGGAACTGTTGACTTTATTTTGTTTGTACCTCACAACCTGTATGGTGTTTTCTAAAATGTAGATAGTTATTGGATAAAAGCTGTGGAGAAGGACGTTTTAATTCCAATTCAGGACACTTTCTCTTGTTAAGGTAAATAATTCTGTCTGAGTCACTAGATGCTTTGATAACAACTCAGCATTATTATAGTTCTATCATTATATCCTACATTCAATTTTGTAGTTTAAAAATATTCTATTGGCAAATTGTTGTTAAATAGTTTTAGACACTCCAACCAAGTTCATACACCTAAATAGGTTGTAATTTTTCAGATGTTATGTAGTGTTTAACCTTAGAAGAATTTTTGATTCTATTATTCTTCAGCTGTTAGTCTTTGTTAGGATGGCTGGAGCGGAGGGAAGGTTTGGGGCATGAGGCAAAGGCAAAGTATAGAAGAATGGGTGGGAGGGTGGCTGGGACCAAGACTTATTGTTCACACAGTCCATTATATGTATGTGGGGTTATTTAGGGTTGTGTGGAGGCGGGGGTTACTTCACACAGGGGCTGCCAACTGGGAAAGTTAAGTGATATATGTTTCTTACTCGACTAGTTTATAAACCTCCATGGCTGGACATTGAGAATAATTACATGGAATGTCAGGGGCTAGACACAAACTTAAGCAGTACCAGATCCTCAAACATCTAAATTTACTGGCAGCAGACATTGTGTTTGGGCAAGAGGCCCACCTATTGAATTCAGAGGCAGTTAAACCACGTAGGCAGCAAATAGGTCAATGCTTCTCAGCTGAGGGTAATACCCAAAGTCATGGGGTTTTGATCCTACTATGTAGGTCCATGCCATTTTCTCCTAATTTAATCATAGCCAACCCAGAAGGGTGATACATCATAGTGAGAGGGAAGCTCTATACCAGAGATATCATCCTAGACAGTATATACGGCCTAATACTGACTCACCCAGCTTTTCATGCATCTACTTAATATTCTCACTTCATTTTAAACATCCCTCTCATTATAGGGGTGATTTCAATCTGGTTTTCAATCCACAGATGGACCATTCAGGCAAACTTCTTAAAGGGCTTTCTCCAGCACAGAGGGCACTCCGAGATTTGTTAGATGGTGCAGGCCTGACAGATATCTGGCGCATCCTTCACCCCACAGACAGAGAGTTTACATTTACTTCACAGGTTCATCATATCCTCCCATATTGATTACCTGCTAATTTCCCAATACTTGATTCCTGGGGTGTCGGATGTTACCATACTTTCAGGTCCACTTTCAGATCATTCCCAGTGTCTTGTCTGATTTCCCTTATACCTCTCCCCATCAAGGGTGGGTGATGGAAGGTCAATAATCAACTGTTTAAAAATCCAGAGTATGTTAAATACATAGCCGAACACATCACAGTTTTTCCGACATTAATACTAACTCTACAGGAAGACCAGATAGTGAATGGTGTTCTTAAAAGCCTACCTCCATGGCCTTCTTATTGGTTGCATCAAAACAAAAGAACACAAGAAGAGCAGCTCAAACTCCTATTATCCCAAATTTGGGCCTTGGAACACAACTTATAGCCCCAGTCTTTGGACCAAACTAGAAGACCTAGTGAAATTAAAGATTCATATTTGAACTTATTAAGACAGAAGGCTGAATTTTCCATCTTGAAAACTAAGGCTCTTTATTTAGACCAAGGAGAAAAAGCAGGGCGTCTCTTGGCCCTTAAACTCAAACAGCTTGAATCGCATAGATTTATCATCTGGTCCATTCCAGGATGATGATACTTTGAAAATATCTCCACCAGATATTGCCTCTGAATTTAGGAAATACTACATGAAGTTATATAGCCCTATAGAAGAATCCCCATCTTTATTACAACTAAGTTTCTATCTAGCACATTCCTTTTACCTTCTATTTCAAATTCTCGTAAAGCCTCCTCGTTGCTCCCATCACCTCAGATGAAATAATTAGAGTCATTAAAGACTTGCCTGTGGACAAGACACCTGGTCCAGATGGATTCTCCTCCAATTTTATAAAATATTTGCCCCACAATTGGTACCATCCTTCTTACCTTATTTCATCACATTCTTTTGGACAGGATTCTGATGAGTCTTTATTTGAAGCTTTAATTACATTAATACCCAAAGGCAGTAAACCCTTGATAGAACACAAAACTATAGACCGTTTCTCTTCTTAATCAAGACCTCAAGATTCTCACAAAACTTCTAGCAGATCGATTAGGCCCTGCGTTACTGGATATCATAGGCCCAGAGCAAGTAGGCTTCATGAAAGCCAGATCCTCGCTAGACCACCTTAGAAACCTGTCGCATGTCTTCTCGGCTACCAGGGCTGCTGATTTTCCTGCTGTTCTGGTCTCCTGGATGCCAGAAGGCATTCAACAGGGTTGATTGAACTTTATTTCAATCACTTGAGGCATTTGGATTTCCTCTGTTTATAAAGTGGATAGGAGGTTAGAGCAAATCCTCAACAGCACGTTGTCTGTAATGGGCTGCTGTCTGACCCTTTCACATTACATGCTGGAACCAGACAAGGTTACAGATTATCCTCCTTGCTGTTTAATATCTACTTAGAACCTCTTATTCATAGGATTACAACAAACCCGGATGCCCAGGGCATAAATATCTACCATCAGATTGTTAAAGTCTTGGCTTATGCGGATGACTTGCTCCTTCAACTATCCACCTAATACTTCAATACCTGCCCTGATCACAATTCTGGAAGAATTTAGTTCCATGTCCAACTATAAATTAAATAGAGACAAGACAGTATTTTTCCCTTAAATTACAAGCGATGACGTTAGATGCTTTAACAGCAGGTTTTTCCTGGCAGACCAAATTCTTGAGATATCTGGGAATCAACCTGTCAAGAGATCCCAATAGATTTATAAAATTTTATCTGAATCCATTAATCTCTGTTATTAGACAGGATCTTAAAGATGGTGCTACTTCCCCTTTCTCTCTGGGGAAAAATAAATATAGTCAAATAAAATATTTTCCCCTGTAATTTTATCAATTAATCTTTCAAATGTCTGGTTGTCTCTAGCATGGTTTAAAAGGATACACAAGATAATCACATACTTTATTTGGGCTGCTAAGAAAGCCCAGATAAGTTATAACAAGCTCTCAGCATCGAAAGTGAAAGGAGGACTACGTCTTCGCACATCGGGCTATATTATTAGGCCAGCCATGTAAGCAAGTACATGAGATGGCTTATACCAGAATATTCCTCAGCATCACATTCCTTTACTCCCATATGGCTCAGAATAGAACATATCCTAACACAAGCAAATGGGCTATCCCTGTTGCACTTTTGCATATAAATTTAAAATCTTTGACCCATTGCTCAATTGTAGCCCTATTGCATTATCCATTAGAGTTCACTTTCAACTGTGTTCTTTTCTGAAATATAAGCACATTACAGATCTTTTCTCAACCATGGTGGCAGAAACTGAATCTCACTATTGATGGCAAACCTCTTCAATTGAAATGGATCTCTCAATTAGGAGATCACCCCTTAATTTTTATTCAGAATAATGGTTCTTGGTTAACCTCACCTGAAATTTTACATAAAGCCCATATTACTAACTCTGTTATCTTTAAAATATTCCAATTACGTCACCTGATTGTGAAATCTTTTGGTACTGTTCCACTCATACCCCAAGCCATCCTGCAGGATAGAACTGATTTCCATTGTGGGCCTTCCCATGCTGTATCTAGAATGTATGGAATAATCCACAATTGGAAATGGCCTGATAGTTTTGGCCCAACTCAATTTTGGTCTTCTCTTTTTCCCCATCAGGAAATTATTTGGCCTTCTCTGTAGCTGAACTGTCATAAATATGTTAAACAAGATAAGCTCCGGTTAACACAGTTTAAAATCTTGCATAACTTCTATTACTCACCTCAGAAATTGGTTAGGCTGGGACTCCTACCTTCTCCACATGCACTCGTTACCAGCAGGATGAGGGTAATCTACTGCACATTTTCTGGGCATGCCCAAGATAGTCCCCTTTGGAATGTGATTTGACAGAAGGCACCCCTATTAGGCTTATCAGACCTCTTCTTTCCTGAAATATGTATACTGGGGATCTTTCTTCTGTCGCAGTCACTAAAAGAAATTATTACATAACCCTTATAGCTATGTCGGTCAAAAATCTGGTCTTGTGGCATTGGAAAGATATGACTGACATTACTTATAATGAATGGCTACAGGAATTGCTGGCAAATCTGAGAATGGAAAAGACAATTGCAAGTCTACATGATCAATCTCAGAAATTTCAAAAGGTTTGGGGCCCTCTTGTTTGCATTGTACTCTCTCCAATTGCCATAAAGGTTTCACTCTTTCCAGTAGGTAGTTTTATATTAAGTGGCGGACCACTGTGTGAAGGGATGGAAATAGGGAGAGAGGGATGGGGAGGGAGAGCTGATCTAATTACTAGTACGTATTACTGTGTCATTTGTTTGTATGTATTATTGGATCTTCTCTCTGTAATTGTATAAAAATGAATAAAATCTGAATTGTAAAAAAAAAAATTGTGTTTTGAAGTAATTCCAGGATACCTCTAGAGTGAGGGTGATAACATTTTTCCCATGGTATATTATTTAGATGTCTATTTATAGTTTTAAAGTAGATTTATCATCATTTTTAAGAATGTGTTATTGGCGGTGTGTTGTTGAAAATGTATCAAACTAAAGAATATTGATTTGTGGTCACTTTTATCCAGGGGTCAGACAGGAAAGATTAGAAATGTTATTGTCAGAGGTGGTTATTAAGAGGTCTAATATATTGCTGCCCCAGTGGGTTCATTGATTAGTTAGTCAAGTCTGAAGTCAATTATAGTAGAAAGAAAATTTTTCTCAGATGTAGAACTCCTGATAGGGTTTCCCAGTTTATAGAGGTAGGGTAAAGTCACCCCATAGTAAGATGTTCCTTTGCCTGCAACATTTTTACTTCCTTCTAATAAGGTGTCAGTATAATCTGAATTTGCATTTGGAGGCTGATAGCATGTGCCTAGTGATATTTGAGACCACCCTTTGATTGGACATTAGCCCATAAGCTTTCTGTAGATGTCGGAATGGTGTCTTCCTATGAGGGATGTAATTTCTTTTTTCAATTCACACTTTATTCACAAAATTTCCACAATACAGGAGGCAGTGAAACAAGTATAACAGCCAGTTAGTAGTACAATCCAACACTGCCCCCCCCCACTCCCCTGGCACAGCAGTTCCCTCGAATACTGTAGTAGCTAGTTAACTGTGATGATCTCATACTTAATATGGTGGCATGTGCACCAATTACACTTTAAATCCTAGCGGTAATAATTAAAGTGTGAAGGGATCCCATATAGACTTATACTTATGTAACCTGTTCTGAAGGCTTGCTATAGCCTTCTCTGTGCAGAGATTAGCAAGGATTTCCTGTATCCATTCCTGATATGTTGGACAATTCCGTCTTTCCAATGTCTGAGAATAATTGTTTTGACCGAGAGTGCAATCATAGAAATGTGAAATCTCTGAATCTTAACCTTAATAGAAGACAAATCTCCCAAAAGGCAAATATCCGAGTAAAACAGTCCTGTAATCCCAATAAGGGGTTCAGGTGGGTTTTAATTGAATCCATAACAAAGCTATCTTGGGGCACGACCAGAATATGTGAAAAAGTGTCCCAGCTTCTGGAGCATCTAGTGCAGCTGTCAATATCGAGAAGGCCCCATTTAGCCAGTTTAACTGGTGTAATACATATTGTGCAAAATATGGAATTGCATGAGACATAATCTATCTTGGGACATGTATTTGTGATAAAACATCCAGAGAGCCAACTAATTGAAAGTGGACTGTGGGAAAATGGATTCCAAAATCTAGTGGGACTGTTGCCACTCCCAAACCACCATAGATACAATACCTGATATATCTTAGAGATAACCCTGGGGATTCGAGAAGGAAAGAGAGTTCAGGTACCAATGCAAAAACTGATGGCGGGGAGGGACTTTACCTAACACCGTGATTAACAAATGCTTCAATTGGCAAACCCTGAATGACTGGGAGTCAGGAATGTTGTACCTTCTGAAATCTCGGTTACGAGCCAAGCCCCGAGCTGTCCAATAAAGGAGGCTATCCTTCACCTAACTGAGGTAACCATGTATGAGAAATTACCTGCTTATTTATGGTGAAGGCGGAGAATTCCAGATGGACTGAGACAGGTCTGTACTCGGATTATATCTTAGAAACGAACACAGCTGCAGAGTGAACCTTCAATGAGGTCATGAGAGTAGGGCATTACTAAGATTCTGTAAAGGAGACTTTTACAAAGAGCATGGTCAAGGGATCCATGTTCATAGCCTGAATATAGTCTAATTCAATATTAAGCCAGGCTGGTCTCAGATTTTCCAGACCCGCCTTACCCATTTCAGGTACTTAGCGAGATGACTAGCCCAGTAATAAATTGCCAAATGAGGAATCCGTAACCCCTCTTCATTTTGGCAGCAGCTAATTTGTGATAAGCCAGCCTGGAGTGTTTATTAGACCATATAAAATTAGTGAAAATCTTATGCATTTTCTGAAACCAGGATACAGGAACAAGCGAGTTGAGATGCGACAGGGATAAAAATAAGGAAATACATTCATCTTTATTATGTTAATGTGGCCCCATAGTGAAATTGGGAGCTTATCCCATCTCTGTAGGTCCTGCACAATCATCTGAGAAAGAGGTTCTAAGTTTTCTTTAAACCATAGGGAAGTGTTATGTGTTAACTTGATACCCAAGTATTTGATAACACGGGAGACCAACACAATCCCAAGGGATAATGTCTGTCTTAAAAACCTTGTGATTAAGGGAAAAAGGACGTCTTGTTTGCATTCAATTTATAATTCGAACAGCTAAATTTGACTATCTCACTTAGCATATTCGGATAGAAGTTACGGGTGGGCCAAATGGAGGAGGAGATCATCAGCATATGCTGTTGTCTTCACCACATTATTCTGGATCGGAATACCTTGTATTCTGTGTTATTAAGAATATTTTGAATAAGGGGTTCTAAATAAAGATTAAATAATAGGGGAAGGGGACAACCCTGTCTCGTACCTGAATGTAGCAAGAAAGATTTTGAGAAAGCCCCATTACCTGAAATCCTTGCAGAGGGAGACCGATATAGCGCTTTATCCAGCCTATAAAATGGCGGAAACCTAAAAGCTCTGAGAACTTGGAATAAATAATTCCAGTTTACCGGTCAAATGCCTTCTCAGTGTCCAGGGAGACCAAACCAGTGGGAAAGATGACATTTCTGGACTCCGAGAAGGCGTGCAAGAAGGTACGTAAATGGTCTGAGGATGAACGTCCCCTCATAAACCCAACCTGAGACATACCAATCAGATCTGGGAGAACCATGGTTAGCCTATCCGCTAATATCTTTGAAAGAATTTTGCCATCCTGATTCAATAGGGATATTGGCCTGTAACTCTGAACCAATTGGGGTCTTTGTCTGGTTTGGGTAATAGGACTATTAAGGCTTCAAACAAGTGAGTGTCTACTGCAGCCCCGGAGAGAATGTGAAGGTAGAGCTGGTGGAGTACAGGCAATAATTGTGCCCTGAAACTTTATAACATAAAGCGGAAAACCCATCCAGTCCTGGAGCTTTATCTGAGGGCAGGGCCATTATAACAGCCAAAATTTCCTCCTGCGATAGAGGAGAGGATAAAAATTTGGGGAATTTGCCAGGAAGGCAGGTTAGAATCCCTAAGGTACTCTTCAAATCCTCTATGGGAGGAGGGCTATCCATGTCCCTATATAGCTGCTCATAATAAGTAGCAAATTCCTGCACAATCTCTGAAGGGGATACTCTAAAGAAACCGTCTGCTTGTGCACTAATAGGAGGTATAAACCTTACAGTCTACTGCTGTTTTAAACGTAAGGCCAACAGGTGCCCGCTTTTTCTCCTTGATCCATGAAACTTGCTTTGTGTAATGATAGCCAACTCCACTTTCTCCCTTAATAGTTCAAAATATCTATCTTTAACTACTAATAATTTCTGCCTCTCCTCCTTGAAATATGGTTTGGTTGTCTAGATTCTAATTCCGAATTTGAGACAATAATAATAATAACTCTGCTTCCTGAGCCCTCTTCCTCTTTGTAGCTAAACTAATAAGAATACCCTAATATAAGCCTTTAAAGCTCCCCATATAATGTCCAGGTAGCACTTTCTAAAGGGTTGGTAGAGAAAAAAATCAATCTGGTCTTTCTCTAGATGACAGTATTTCTCCTCCTTCAATAGCCGATCATTTAGTTTCCATCGGGACTCTTTCTTGGGAATATTAGGAAAGCCAGATTACATAACACCAGAGAATGATCAGATACAGGGCCTGGTTGAATAGAGGCAGATGACACTGTTGCTGTTGCTGTTACCATTTATGTTTCTGGTTGCATTTGTGTTACCATCCTGATTTTTAGTTACCGTTTTTATTACCATTTGCATTTCCATTGCCATTAGCGTTTGCATTACTGTTTTCGTTAAGGTTTGCATTTCTGTTGCCATTAAGCGTTTGCATTACAGTTTGAATTACCATGTCTGTTTTCATTTACCTTTGCCCTTGCATTTCTCTTATCAATTGCATATCGTTTATGTTGGCATCACTATGTGCATTAAGCGTTTACTTGCATTACCCTAAGCATTACTATTTTATTTTGCCTCACTGTTTCCATCACCGTTTGTGTTAACATTACTGTTTGTGTTTTTGTGTTTGCATAATGCAGTGCAAAACATTGTTTTGCTATTTTTCTGCACTATCTTTCATGATGTATAGCACAGCCAGTGTATGGTTGATTGGTCTGACACTTGGCAGGTAGAAAGACCTTTGTTCAAGGAAAATGTCAGGTTTTGTTTGGTGAGCAAATGTTGTTCCATTCTAGAGTTATGGCCATTTGAAGTTGGCCCGCTTCACAGTAACTGATTTTTTGGCTGCCAGGTATGCCATTTTAGCTCATTTTGGCACAATTTCTGCCATGTTGTGGTGGAAGATTTCTTAAAGGTGCAGAATCATAAAAATTGAATATCTCTGGAATGGTTTGGTCGTTTCACATGAAATTTAGAGGGTTTGAGTGGATATCCTGAAAATATTAATATGCTGTTTACATGTTTGACAAATTATTCGCTGTGGTGATACTATGTGACACAGTTAACGTTTTGTGCATAGTGTTCTGCATGGTGCTACTGGCTTGAAATTTATAGCGTAGGTAGCCCTAGTGGCCTGAAGGTGCCTTTTAGTTGTTTGCTGTGTAAAACATTAACAGGTGCAAAATTGTAACAATCTGATGAATGAAATTTTGGTTCATTCTGCTTCAATAACACTTGAACTGTGTGTCCTATTAACCTGGCATTTGGAATGTAGAAAGATTTATAATAAATGTTTGACTGTGACAATTTGTGGGTCGCTGGCTCTAATGTTTGCTGAACTGCACATGTGAAGTTGTTTGCTTGTGGCACTGTGCAACCATTGAATGGATGTTCACAGAATTCGGACACACACTGTGCTATGGTACAGGTCTTCTTTACCAATTTTTGTTCGTCAAATATATGGTTACCATTAGCATTTCCGTGTTTCTGTTACCGTTTTTGATGGTGTTTCCATTTGCATCACTGTGTGCATTACCCTTTGCATTTGTGTTTGCACTTGTGTTACTGTTACAGTTTGCATTACCATTACCATTTTTTACAGTTAATAATTTTTATTAAGTTTGAAAGACAATATCAGACATAGCCAGGTACATAAAGAAGATACAACATGACACATATGCATACACATTGACTGCAGTGTCATTATAAAATTGACAAAGTCTAGCCCATAGAAAAGGACATTGCTAAATAATGATACAGTAAGAAATTATACAGTGAGTTGTATTGTGGTATTGTGCCCCAAAAGCAAACAAAAGCATGAGAAATTGCATGATTACCACTGCATCTAGATTAGTTAAGACTTCTAATATGGGCATAATACATAAGTGTCTCCTGATACCTGAAAAAGCCTGAAAAGCACAGACATAATAACAAAATACTAGCAACCTTAAGGTCCAGATCTGAATTCTTGTCCTCTAAGGAGAAAAGATAATAGTCCTTGCAAGGAGGGGTGGGTTTTGGGTTCCAAACCATTTTCTACAGGTGTATCTACTATGTTGGTCCAGATCATTCCACAGGAAGTCAGCCAATCCCTGCACATGGGGAGAGATAAGCTAAGTAAGGGCCCAGGTAAGATAATATTGTGAGAGAGTGTTGGTAACTAAGTGGGACTGATGATCCAGTACTGCTACCTTAGAGAGGCATTATATAATTAAGAGATGATGGGTACCTCTGTGGTTTCCACCTACAGAGGATAAGCCTCTTAGCTTGGAGGCTAAAAGTGTCAGCCATCTGTGCTGTTGACGAGTGAATGCTCTCAGCACAGGAGGAAGGCCCAAAATCCAAACTAGGGATCTAAAGCCAGAGCAGAGTCTGAGGCCTGTTGAGCCAGACCCAAGACAGCCGTCCAGAATGGAATGAGAAATGTACAAAGCCAAAGTATGTGCAAAAGGTCTTCCTCTACCGAAAGACATCTCCAGCAATGACTGTTGTCCATGAGATGCATTCTGTACAAGACAACAGGAGTGCGATACCAATGCGACAGCATCTTGTTTTACATAAGTTTACTTCTCACATCTGAATACCTAGAATGAGCATATTTCAGCATAGCTTCCATTGGGCATCCGAAATGGATTGTTGAAGAGCTTGCTCCCATTTATCTTTAGCCTGAGCTGATTGTGCAGGCAGATGATTCCTAAAGATTGGCATATATAAGACTGGCTTTGCCTTTTATAGGTCAGCCATTTAATTAACAAATGGGACCTTGCTATATCTGTCGTGTGGCGTTGTTTAATTTAAGCTAAAACCGAGCTTCTGAGCTGTAAGTACTACTAAAAGGCCTGCTTACCTAAGTGGAACTCCAATCTAATGTTTGAAATGTTTTGATAGTGAGACTCATCTGTCATCGAGTCCTGTAGTGTAAAATTTCTTTACTCTGCAATAGGAGCCAGTGCAAAGTTTTGCAGTCCACTTTTATGAGCATGTTTTCCCATATAGGGAGGCCAGAAGGAGGCATAAATCTGCCTCCAATTTCTTTTCCACTAAATGCCATGTCAGTACTGAGCCTGCTATTGTTTGGCAGGAAGACAAATGTTTGGGAAGGGACTGTAAAGTAAAACTGCTAGGGATTGGGTCTGGGCCATATACTCCTCCATATGTATCCATTGTGGTCACTCAGATGTCTGTGGAAGGAACCAGTTTAGGGTCTGAGCTGCAGTGAAGCCCATTTATACCCTTCCAGCCAAGGAAGGCCCCAGCCACCCTGTGACCAATGGGCTCTAAGTTTATTTCTACTATAACGGGTTTGGAGCCTTCCAAAATAAAATTGGAAAAGGCCTGGTTTATGGTTTTAACCCATGAGGCCTGTAGTGTAAATGGTATATGTGAGATGACATATAAAAGTTTAGGAGCTACCACCATTTTGATTGTGGATATTTTACCTGCTAGTGTAAGTTAGAAGACCATAGCGCACAAATTCAGTCTTGATACCTTCAAGAAGGGTTTAAGGTTCAGATCCCATATTTTAGTAAGATCTACTATGAGCCGTATCCCTAGATACACAAGGGAATTTGGGGCCCAATGAAGGCCAAGATGGGCTACCTGATCTAAAGTGCACAAGCTATTGAGGAGGAGTACTTCTGTTTTAGACCTGTTAATTTTAGGCCAGAGTAGCTATAAAATCTGCAAGGAGGAAAGCAGAGCAGGGAGGAAGTAGTGATGTCCACTAATGAGACTAACAAATCATCTGCATACATAAATGTGGGGAAAGTGATATTGCCAAAGGAAAACCTGTCATGGCTGAAAAGTGGCATATGGTAACAGAGTGGCTCCACTGTTATTATGAAGAAGTAAGGAAGAAGACAGCCTTCCTTGTGCCCCACCCCAGAGGGAAGAGTGCAGACAGAGTGAGTTGGTGAGGACCCAAGCCAAAGGGTTGTGATACAGAGCTGTCACCCAGCTTCTAAAATTGTGACCAAAGCCCATGGCTTCTAGCACCTGTTGAAGGTACTGCCATTCGAGAGAATCAAGTACCTTCCAAAATCTATTGCTACTGTGGCAGCTGATGCCAGGAAGTTACTGGCCTGGTATATAATATTTATAAGGGAATGTATGATCTCTGCTGAGCTGACCTAGGACAAAACTGACTTGTGAAGGATGTATAAGGTAGGGTATAAGGTAGGGAAGCATGGGGTTTAACCTGGTAGCCAGAATTTTTGCAAAAATCTTACTATCTGAATTGATACATGAAATAGTGCAATAGCTGGATGGTAAAGTGGCATCTTTCCCTTTTTGGAAATACAGTAATGATCACCTCCCAAAGGGAAGGGAGGGATCCTGAACTAAGGGCCAAATTAAAATGTCACTAAGTAGGGGAGATCAGTGGTGCAACTAGGCTCCACATTTCAGGAAATTCATCCACCAGGGGCCTTCCCATGATTTAAATGCAAAGTGCATCTATGACCTCTTGAGGGTAATGAGAAACTCCAAGGTAGCAGCTTGCTGAGGAGTTAGATGACAGATAGGTATAGTTGTCAGAAAAGTTCATACCTGTGCAACATTAAAAGTGCCGGAGGAACAATAATGCTGTTTATAGAAATCTGTCATAATTTTGATTATTAATTCTGGTAGAACTTGCATAGGGCCATCTGGAGCTTTGAGTCTGGAATATGGCTCTTGGCCCTCTGTTTCCGAGTCTGTAGACTAGTACTTTCCCAGCCTCTCCCCTCCCAGTATTTATGCCGTAGTCTGGGGAAGGCAATTCAGCTTCCTGGCAAGCAGGTCCTGTACTTGATGATGGATTTTAGTGATTTCTTGCCTATTGGGGAACGTAAGGAAGTGTGCGCATACTTTAAAATTTGGTCTCAAGTTCTATAAGATGGAATTCCAATGTTTTAAGCTGGTGTTCTCTCTGTCACCTGAAATACATTGAATAACCCATGATAGCACCTCGTATGGTGACTTTCAGTGCCTTCCAAACCATTGTTGGGGACCTCCATCGTAGCATGATCTTGTAGAAAATTAGTGACCTGTATCCCAAACCACTGAGGAAAGTTAGGGTCCCTCAAGAGAAGTGGATCCAAATGCCAGCTTGGGATCTAGGGACTAAGGGACTACTTAGCTTGTGAAGTTGTACCGGCATGATCTGATATGATAATTGGACGAATTACAGCATCATTGGTGCTGTTCATAATAGAAGAGGATACAAGCCAGTAGTCCAGCTGAGGTGTGAGTTATGCACCAGAGAAAAGAATGTATAATCTTTGTCCCATGGGTGCAGAATCCACCAGGGTCTTGTAACCCCATATCTGTGTTCAGCTGCTGCAGTAGAGGTGACATTTCTGATGATGATCTGGGCAGGCAGACATGTGATCTAGAAAAGGGTCCAGGAGATTGAAACCACCGCCTAAGATTATAGGAACCTGTGGAGAGGCTAAGGAGCTAATAGCTTGGGCCAGCAAGTGAAACACTTCAGGCTGGTCATCATTAGGGCCATACACATTAGCTATCACTAGGGTACCTGTTGGGGATCCATCAAAGCCACCACCCATCTGCCATCTCTCTCACTGCATTTTTAGTTGTGTCCACTGAAGGGATTTGTGAAATAAAATAGCTACCCCATGTTTGCAGGTGGAGGCTGAAGAAGAAACAACCTGTCCCACCTAAGGCCCATCATCCTGTCATGGTCCAACTTTTCAACTTAGTCTCTTGTAGTAGGGCTGCCTGCACACCCAGTCTCTTGAAATGATTCAGCACCTGAGAATGCTTCATAGGGGTACTAAGGCCCTGTACATTCCAGGTGATATAGCGAATGTCAGCCATATTCTAGAAGTGGAAAGTCTGATTTAGAAGGAATGAGCTATAGAACCTAATAGAGACTGAGAGTGAAGGCCTGCCCATATCATCTGAACCAGAAAATCTGTTATAATCAATTTAAACACTACCAGCAAGGGACCTCAAATACACACAACCCCCTTAAGCATGTACTAATCATGATCTGGAAAAACCTATAAACAATTTCAACTTGTAAAACATAATATTGACTGATAACATTTAACCAACTATATACACATATCGGCCTGTCCACAGCCATTAGGAGTCCCAAAGGTATCGTCACCGACCAAAGTCACAAGACCTCCTTTGGTATCCGTGGGGGTTGGCCTGGGATCAGGACAGGAGAAATACCCTCCTGAACAGCTTTTCCATACTACAGGGGTGTAAAAATACAGTTAGAGCTAAGACCACCCTGAGGACGTATGGAGGAATCCCCCTAGGACCATGAGGCCCTAAACACATAGCAGGATATCCTCAAAGCATGTCCCAAAAGGAGTTACAATACTCCTATATTCCCAGCTAATAGATGAGGGATAGGAGAGCTGAGCTTAATACTCCCAGAATTTAGATCCCATGGCAAGCCAAGGGATGAGAAATTAACACACAGAGGAGAACCAAACAAAAAAAAAAAGGTTCCTTTTCCTTATTACTTACTAAACCCCCATATTAAACTGATACCATACAGTTTGAAATATGTCCTCGGTCCTTGGTTCTGAGCCAGGTCTGGGAAGACCAATTGTAGCATCAAGAGTTCCATCTCATGAGTTTGCAGTGGGAAGGACAGCTGCATGATCTGGGATGCGGCAGCAATGTCAGCCCAGGATTTGCTTTGAGACATGGAGAGCATAGTTCTTGAGGATGTTGACCCACATAGTCCATCTCTGCCCTTCTGAAATCCCTTGTGCAGTATCTGAGTCCTGTAGGTCCAGTTGTAGAACAGCAAATGGGTTGGGTGAGAAGAAATTCTGTAGATCTATGGAATCTTGCTGATTTGAAATTTGATCTGAGTGAGCCACTGTCTGTAGGCTTGGGGAGCTGGCTTTTTCAGTAGGATGTTGTCATTGATCATGCGATGAGATGGTTGCCGTTTCCTTGGCCTCGATGGTAGCGATGTGTCAAAATCTTCACTCCAGACTCAGGTATGTCTTGTTTGGGAGCTGAGAAATATTCTCTGCAGATGGAGGGAGAGTGTTGTGTTGCTCACTCTGATTGTTAGGGTCCCAAAACTCCACAGGGTATCTAGCCCGCAGGAAGTTTATCAAGTTCTCTGTGGTCTCAAACAGAAGGAGACCCACTGTGCATAGTCCGCATGGTTGCTGGATACATAGTGAGTAAGAGTAGTTTAGTTTTGTAACAGTCTCTGTGCCTGGGCATATTCCTTATGGCAATTGGAGAGTTCTTTAGAATAGTCCTGATAGAGCTGGATATGATGCCCTTGCCAAGTAATTCCCCTGCAGTTCGAGCAGCAGCCATAATAGATTATTTCTGCCTAAGATCCAAAAATCTGGCAAGCAGGGGTCTGGGTCTTGCTCCAGGCCTTGGTTCTGGGGCAAGCGAGCAATGCACCCATTCTATCTGAGGGTGAAAATCAGCTGGCAGTCTGAGCAGCTTCGGGAGGACTGACTGTAAGAAGTCAATGGCTGATTTCTGTTCTGCACCTTCCGGAAAGCCAATAAGCCATATATTGTTTACGTGGCTGTGATTTTCCACGTCATCTACTTTATTTTGTATTGTGTGTATAAGCTGGCCTGCTCCCTCAGGGTAGCAGTCATTTCATGAAGTGCTGCATCATGGGAGGATATTTGTCTTTCATTGGAAAGACTGGATGGGCAACTGCCTTATCTGCAGTCAAATTCTATGTTTCTACTGTGGAAAAGCCTAACTTCAATTCCTTGCAAAGTTTGCATAGTGGCATTGACTGCAATTGTGAGTTGTGCCATTTGGGTCATAAGTTGGCTGAACATCATTTCAGTTCGATAATTCGAAGAAGGCTGCATATTGTAGGCCGCACTGCAAATCCACCTTCCAAGAGAAAAGATGAGTGATTTCAAGAGAACTTGCAAGAAAAGTCCCAAAAAGTATGCCCAGGAGTTTCCTATCTGCTACGATAAAAATTCTGGCAGAAATAGAGGATCTTAGTGACAGCTAATGTTGGATTTATCCCGTGTTGCAAGAGCTATATCTCTAAATGACCATACTGGATCAGGCTAGGCCACGCCCCCTCCATTACCATTTTTGTTTGCGTTTACTTTTGCACCACCATTTGCGTTACCATTTGCGCTTGCTTACGCACTTATGTTTTTGTTTGTGTGGCATCAGTTTTGTGCAGGTAGCCTGGAAATATCCTTTTCAATATTTTTCCACCATTTTGCCATTTTGTTGCAACGAAAACTTTTTGTGTGTGCATGGTATACCTTGCACACAAAAAAGTGGCTCACCAACATTTTGTGCTCAAAACATTACCATTATAGGGATAGAAGTGCTGCGAACAAATTAAAGTTATCAAGAAAACAATGCTCAAAACATTGTTCCATGTATTGTTTTTTGTCACTTCATTGTGCCAAGGTGGAATGTGCTTTTGGGCTGACATTTGCAGTGTGGAAAGCCCTGGTCCCACAGATGTGCCTTTGGTGGTTTGGTCCAAAACATTCAACATGCCCATAGTTACAGCGTTCCAAAGTTGAGAAATTTTCCATAGGATAACATTGTGGCACCCGTGCTCTTGGTGCCTGTATCTCAAAACTATTAGCGATATGACTTTTCCTGAAAAGGTGGACTAAACATGCATGGAGGTTTCAAGTCATGATTGCAATTGCAGTGGAATTTTTCCACAGTTGCTATGGATTCTGAGATATTGCCAAATAAGTGTTACAAGGTTCCTTTTCACTATTATGAGGCTGCTGTAAGCTCCGTATTTATGTAGAAGTAGGAGCTCCCACATACACATATCATTATACAAAAATGGGCAATGAGAAGGGAATGCAGGGCCTGGAGGGCCCTATGCTCTCACAAACACATACCACTAACCACTTACAATACACTTTCTCAAAAGGAGGGACATTCATAGAAAAAAACTCTGTTAATGCATCAGTTTGGGTTGATGTCACAGTGACAAAAGTTTGGAAATTTGATGTTGGGGTTACCATCCATACTACCCCACCCACACACCCCAACCCTACAGGCACCAACAGGCATTTGGGTGTGCTTTGGGGCCATCCGATTTAACTCTCACCCATTCCCTGATAATGTAGAGTGTCAGCTTGTTTACGCATGGAATGGGGTGTGTGTTGGGTCTGACACCCCATGGCATGCCCCAATGCCTGTTGGTGACTGTAGGGTTGAGGTGGGGTGGTGGGGTGGTAGGATGGTAACCCAATCGAATTTCCAAACATTGCTGCTGTGACATCAACCCTAAATGATGCATTAATGGAGTTTTGCAATAAAAAATATGTAGAGATAGATATATATGTATATATATATATATATATATATATACTGTATATATATATATATATATATATATATATATATATATATATATATATATATATTATGGTAGCATGGTAGTGCTACCATAGTTAGGAGTTGAGTAGCCCTTTCATGGTTAAAGGGTGAAACTTTGCACCTTAATAACTTTGCCACCATTCAAAGGATTTGACTGAAATATGGCAGACAGAGGCTGGCAGTATAGATTTTAGGATCTGCCAACTTTCATACCAGTCAGATATATGGCTGCGGCTGCAGGGTTATTAAGCGACATTCATGTGTGCAATTACTTTTGTGAATTCTTTGCTCGCACCTACAGGTCGCGGTTTGCGTGACCAGTCCAAAACTTCAGGGAATGTGTGGCCAGGGTCCCCAATGTGCCTTTTGAAGATTTTGTGAAAAACATTAAACGGTTCAAAAGTTATTAGAAAAACAAGTTCCTATTATAACTTAATGGGAAAAGTTAACAAAAAGTTCGACACTTTCCAGTCACTATTTCTACTGCACATTTTTCAAAGAAGGAAATTAGAGGCAAAAACTCCATTTAATGCATCAGTTAGGGTTATTCCACAGCAACAAAAGCAAGTAAATTCAGTGTTAGGGTTGAAAGCCCCCTTGCACCCCAGCTGACCTCCCAACCAGCATCTCAGGGGTTCATTGGGGTCGTTGGGCCAAACTCTCACCCCATCACATGTGTAAACAAGCTGAGGTATAGGAGAATGGGGTGAGAGTTAGGACCGATGACCCCAACTCACACCCGATGCTGGTTGGGGGTCCGGCTGGGGTGCAAGGAACTTTCAACCCTAACACCAAATTTCTCGCTTTTGTTGCTGTGGAACAACCTTACCGCTGCATTAAACTGAGTTTTTTACATGAATTTCCTCTTTTGAGAATGAGGACTAAAATAATGAATTGAATGCGGTGGTGAGAGCGTGGCACCCGGCACCGACTCCCACCATGTCATGTCTTGTGACATAGTAATGGTTACTGCAATGCAAACTCAAGCACTAACAGTTACACACATAGTGACGCAAACATAAATGGTAAGCAAAGGTTAAAAGAAAAGCAAGTGCAATGTGACTCCAAAGCGAACAGTGACACAAACAGAGATGCAAATGCATATGGAAATGCAACTGGTAACACGCACGGTCACGGTACTGCTATTGTAAATGCAAATGTTAACTGTTATAGCAATAATAATGGAAAAATGAACAGAAAGCAAAGCAAATGCAAGCACGTATGGAAACACAAAGTGTAATGTGCACAGTCACAGTACTGCAATTGCAAACACAAATGATAACAGTAACAGCAAAAAGAACACCAAAGGAAACAGAAACAGAAAGGCAAACACAAGCATGTACGGAAACACAAACCATAACATGCATGGTCAAGTACCGCTATTGTAAATGCAATGATAACTGTAACAGCAACTGTAACGGAAAGGAAACAGAAATGGAACGCAAACACACACGTGTACGGAAACGCAAAGCGTAACACGCACAGTAACGTACCACAATTGTAAATGCAAATGGTAATGGTAACAGCAACAATAACACCAAAGAAAACAGTAACACAAAAGCAAACATAAACACAAAGGGTGACGACACGGTAGAGTACATGGGAACGCTAATGCAAAGTGGCATGGAAATGCAAGCATAAAGCTTATGTAACAGTAAGTGGAGCTTAGACCCTATTTTTCCCCAAATGCTCCATTGAGAAAGACAGTGAAAACAAAGAATGAATGCATAATAATGGGCCTCGAGCAGAAAACGAGCAGTTGTAATACTAAAATGCTAATATCTCAGTAACCGTATGACACAGAGAAAAATTTAAATTTCACATGATTCATGATTTTCCTGGCTAGTTTTTCGACACATAGTCATGAGGAAAATTCCATATCTAGCACCATTTCCGAGATACGAGCCCCAAAAGGCACTCGCGGATGCCACCTTTGTTAGTCTATGGGAAAAAAACATCAAATTCAAAGTACCATAACTTGACATGAAAACAATATTTTGTCACCAAACCACCAAAAGGCACATGTGTGAGATTTTGGCTGCCTTCCTCCAAATTTCAGCTCAAAAGATCAAACCGTTATTTTGGCAGGGGTGGCAAAGAACTCCTGTCATTTTGGCCATGGTCTAGAAAAGTAGTGTAATGATTTAGAAAGCTTTTGCAAAATTGTGAAAGTGTTGCAGGTGTGACACTACTTTGCAACACTACTTTTTCCAGAAATGTCAAAAACATATTTCTGTGGTGTTTAACCCCAAAATAAAGACATGCCTAGCATCCTCAGGGCTTGACTAAGTAAACACAAAATAATTGTGTCCCTAGATGGTCACAATTTTAAATGCCAAGCATTTTCAGATCACCAACTGAAAAAATGGCAGATTTGTGACACTACTAGGCCATTTGTGACACTAAAAGTGCATTTGAGAAAGTGTCAAACTTTTGTTAACTTTTCCCATTGACTCATAATAGGAGCTTGTTTTTGAATAACTTTTGAACCGTTTAATATTTTTTAACAAAATCTTCAAAAGGCACATTGGGGCCCTGGCCACACATTCCCTAAAGTTTTGGACTGGTAGCGTAAACAGTGTGACTTGTAGGTGCAAGCAAAGAATTTGTAAAAACGTAATTGTGCACACGAATGTTGTTAATAACTCCACAGCTGTATTTCGACTGATATGAAAGTTGGCAGATCCCAAGATCTATGCTGCCAGTCTTTGCCTGCCAAATTTCAGGCAAATCCATTTAATGGTGGTAAAGTTATTAAGGTGCAAAATTTCACCCTTTAACTTTTAAAGGGCTACTCAACCGTAACTATGGTAGCACTACGTGCTACCATAATAATCTATATATATATATATATAGATATATATATATATATTAGAGGCAAAAAAACTCCATTTAATGCATTAGGTAGGATTGTTCCACAATGACAAAAAGTGAGAATTTGGTGTTAGGTTGAAAGCCCCTTGAACCCTCACCAGCCCACCCCCAACCAACATCGAGGTGTGTGTTGGGTTCATCGCCCTAACTCTCACCCCATCACATGTGTGAAGAAGCAGAGGTATAGGATGATGGGGTGAGAGTTAGGACCAAAGACCTAATGTGCACCCTGATGCCAGTTGAGGGGTGGGCTGGGAGGGTCCAAGGGGCTTTCAACCCTAACACCAAATTTCCTCACTTTGTTGCTGTGGAACAACCCTAACTAATGATTTAAACAGAGTTTTTTGCCTCTAATTTCCTTCTTTGAGAATGATGACGAGAAATAGTGAATGATGGCTTGTGACATAGGAACAGGAACAGCAATGCAAACAGAAGCACAAATAGTGGTGCACATAGTAATGCAAACGTAAATGGTAAAGGAAACGTTAATAAACGCAAGCACAAAGTGATGCCAAAGTGAACAGTGAGCAAACGACATTGACACACGTATGCAAAATGCAACTCTTAATGCGAACAGTGATGGCAGCAGTATTTTAATTGAAATGCTAATGGCACAGCAAAAGAACATGAAAGGCAACAGAAAAGGAAATGCGAACATAAGTGCACATAAACGTAAACCGTAACATGCACAGGCATGGTACTGCAATTGTAAATGCAAATGGTAAAGTTAACATGAAGAATAACACCAAAGGAGAGAGAAACGGAACGGAACAGAATCAAGTAATGAAACGCAAACCGAAACATGCACGGGCACAGTACACAATTGTTAATGCAAATGGTAACAGTAACAGCAACAATAACACCAAAGGAAAGAGAAATGCAAATGCAAGTGAGTACAGAAATGCAAACTATTACATGCACGGTCATGGTACCAATTGTAAATGCAAATGGTAACAGTAACAGCAACGATAACGCCTAAGGAAACAGAAACGAAACAGAAAAAGCGCAGATAAATGCAAGAACTGTAACGCATGTGCATGGTACCAAAACTGCAAATGAAACAGGTAATGGTAACAGCAACAATAACACCAAACAACACAGAAATGCAAAGGCAAGCAAAAATGCAAACCATAACGCACACAGTGGCATAGATGGTAAAGGTGCCACAAACAGTAATGGAATTGCAACTGGAAACATTATGGCACAGTGATGAAAGGGCACACCCTTCTTTTCCCCAAAAATGCACTGGAAAACACAGTGAAAACAAAGAATGTATACATAACAATGGGCCTCGGAGCAGAAAATGAGGACTTGGAATATTAAATTGCTTATATCTCAGGAACTGTACGACATAGAAAAACAATGTAAATTTCATATGAATTCTGACTTTCCTGGCTAGTTTTGCACTTAGCCACCATTTTGTGATGAAAAGTTTGTATCTCGACACTATTTCAGAGATACGGCCCCGGAAAGCGCTAATGGACCTCGAATGTTATCCAATGGGAAAAGTGTCAACTTCGAGTGCCATCACTGTGCTGCCGTAATATTTTTTTCACCAAGCCACCAAAAGGCACATCAGTGGGATGTTGGCTTCCATCCTCCAGATTTCAGACCAAAAGACTAAACCGTTATTTTGCAGCAGGGCGGCAAAGGATTCCTGTAATGTGGCGGATGCTGTAAAGTTATCCTATGGGAAAAAGTGTCAACTTTGGGTTGTAACTTTGCCGCCTGTAATATTTTTTCAACAAAACAGTGAAAGGCACATCTGTGAGATGTTGGCTGCGTTCCAAATTTCAGGCCAAAAGACCAAACATTCTTTTGCAGCAGGGTGGCAAAGAATTGCTGTCATTTAGCCATAGTGTGGAAAAGTACTGTTGAACTTTGTGAAAGCTCGCAAATTCATTCAACAGTGTCGTTATGCAAATGTACTTTGTGAAAGCACTTTTTCCAGAAATTTGACAAACATATTTCTGGGGTGTTTTACCCCAAAATAAAGACATGTCTAGCATCCTCAGGGTCTGACTAGGTGAATACAAAAATAATTAAGTTGCTTAGATTTGTCCCAAATTTAAATGCCAAGCATTTTTCTGATCACCAACTGAAAACAAAATGGCGGATTTGCAAAAGTAAAGGGCCATTTAGAAAGTAAAACTGCATTTGTGACACTTTTGAACTTTTTGTTAACTTTTCCCAGTGACTTATAATGGAAACTTGTTTTTGAATAACTTTGAACCGTTTAATATTTTTCATGAAATCTTTGAAAGGCACACTGGGCTTACGGCTGCACATTCTCTGAAGTTTTTGGACCACTCACACAAACCGTGTGACCTGTAGGTGTGAGCAAAGAATTCACCCAAAAGCATAAATGCACATGCAGATTATTCTTAATAACTCCACAGCCGTATATCTGACTGGTATAAAAGTTGGCAGATCCAAGATGCATGGTTCTTGATCATGCATTCCAAATTTCAGGCAAATGTATCAAATGCTGGCAATGTTATTGAGGTGCAAAGTTTGACCTTTAACCTCAAAAGGGCTCCTCAATCCTAACTATGGTAACATTATCATATACCATAATATATATATATATATATATATATATATATATATATATATATATATATATGTGTATATATATATATATATATATATATATATATATATATATATATATATATATATATATATATATATATATATATATATATATAATATACTGTATATACATGCATATATTCTTTACAAAACATTGTTAATGCATAGATTAGGGTTAGGCGACAAAAGTAGGAAATGTGCAGTAGGGTTTCCAACCCTCACACCCCACCTCCACCACCACACAGCAACAGGAAAATCCATTACTGTTTCACCACTCCTGTGTCTTCACTAATCAGGCATGGGGTGTGCCTTGGGATTATCAGACCTACTGCTCATTCCATTTGACCATGAAAAAGCTGAGATGTGTAGAGTATATGAGAATGGGGTGAGTGTTAGGTTGACAACCCCAATTCACATCCCATGCCTGATTAGTGAAGATGCAGGAGAGGTGAAACAGTAATGATTTTTCCTGTTGTTGTTCGTTGGGGGATGTTAGGATTGGAAACCCTAACACCAAAATTCCCTACTTTTGCCACTTCAGCCCTAACTAGTGCATTAACAATGTTTTTGCAAAAATATCCTTACCTTCTGAGGCAGTATAATTGTATCCTTATTTGTTTGAGGGAGCATAGGGCCTCCAGGTCCTGCACTGCCATCCATACTTAGATGTGAACATATGTATTGCTGTGGAAGTGCCTGGCTCAGAGGGCCTCTGCGCTTGCATTTGTAGTAAAACAGAGATGAAATTGTTAGCATACCCTTCTTATTACCCCACCTCATGAACCCAGTAATAAAATGTTGAATTCCCCACCAAATGTAATTCCATGCCACTGCAATTCCATTGCGTCACAGGTGCAAAAAAACACAGATTGGCCAGAGTGTGAAAATTATATCAGTCACATTCATGAGGTGGTGTAAAGATGTGTATGTTGACAATTTCGAAATAAAAATATTTAAAATTGCCAACGCTACAAAAATTTCAGTGTACGACATTACTTTGGCATTTTACATATTTTGACCCCAACATCTCAACATAGCCTTCTTATGACCCCCACCTGATGAATAACAGCAGCTTAACATGTTCAAATCCCACCTGAAAGGTGATTTTGCCAAGTGACCACAAGATCAAATTTCCAGCCAGAGTTTTGTACCTCCTCTGCCATTGTTCATGAGGCGTGTCTCATAAATGCCATGTTGAAAATTTGGTGCAAAATATGTAAAAGTGGCAAAGTTATGCACAAAAGTTGAAACGCCATTGCAATACATTGATTCCACATACTAAAATAAGTCCTGTTTTGTGACTCATCATACACATGATATAAAACAAGAGTTATAATGCTAAAATAAAATCATATTTTAAGGGCATTTCTGAACAGATAATTGCATAATCCAGCTAAGGGGGTCCCAATAAGCAAGCTACATGTGTTGGTTTCTCCCCAAAATATAATTTATAGCGGGTTCCAAATTTGAGTTTTGAGGCAAAACTGAAAACAAGATGGTGGCCAAACAAAAAGAATTTTCTTCAAAACAAAAGATGATGCCAATATGACTAAATAATTCCTTTTTCATACCATGTAGCTATCTTGAGGTGCTTACTGAGCAGGCTCAGAACCAATTTATGAAAATTTTAAATTGGAATGACTTTGGAATGGATTCATTTTTTTTACCAAACCAGCAAAGGCATATCTGAGAATCAGTTCCTTTCTACCCTGAAAATGTCAGATGGAATTCCAAACCGCTTGGGCTATAGCCAAACTCAAAGAAATCCCATTCAAACCAATGGGAAAAAACTAAGAACATTTTTTTTTTCACTATCTAGATCTCGGAAAATGCACATCCAACAAGAACGAAACTTCAGAGAGCTACCACATAAGACAATGCATGCGATATGTCATGCAAATCTGTTAAATGGTTGTGAAGGTATTAAAGTGCACAATTTTGAGTTTAACATAGAAACCCCAGTTCAACCTTAAATATAGTGGTGCTTCTGCACCACTATAATATATTTTCCTGGTTGACCTGGGCTTTCTCCACCATTTCTGTGGCATCCCAAACACTCACCCACACCTCCTGGCCCTAAGAGAGTTTTTTGTTTTTGTTTTTATTTATTTATATACTGAAAACTATTTGAGCAAAATTGTCCATTTTCACAAGCATCCAGTAGGCAAAATACAGATCAACAAAGCATAATATATTTACAAAACAACTATATACAATAAAGAAATAAAAATAATATCATATAACATTAGTAAACCTCAGTTACAATACTCACAAGCAGACCTTTTAAAACATAAAACTTAAGTAATGTTTTAAAGGTAAACATTTTCATACAATTAAAAATGGGTTTAGGTATGGTATTATGAAGATTAATTGCACTAAGTGATAAGGGAATTCTACCCCAAGGATGTGTGGAGAAAAGGGGACCTGGAAAGAGAACCTGCTTGTGTGTGGTTGACACTTAAGCAAATCTCACCACTGTTGCCAGCCACTATCTCACACTAATACAGTCATTTGCATGATACAAGTAACTTTGTCTTTATTGTACAGTACATGTAAAATACCAGTAAAGTTACTTGTGTAATTCAAGGAATTGTACTTGTGTGAAACAGTTGCAGCAGGGGAAGTGAGCAGAGGGTTAGTGCCAGCTACCATCTCATAGCTAGTGTGTGTGTGTGCATGCATTGATAACAATGGTAACTACTTTTTGAACTTTGCCCATTATCATGAACTATTGCCCATTGCAAAGGAAAACCTGTCAGTTGTTCCTAATGCATACTGTCATGTGACTTGATTCTGACCAATCACATGAAAGTATTTATTTATTTATTTAAGAATTTCACTAGGAAGGTCATACTGAGCATGATTGCTCATTTCCAGATGTGTCCGGGTGGGGGGACAAGTTGTTCAACAATAACAATAAATACAGGGATGAACAGTTCATTAAAAATAATAAATACAGCGACTAGATAAGCAATAGTGCATGCAGTACATGAATTTTGAGTCAATAATAAGCATATTATTATCACCAATGACAGCACAGAATAGCAAAACCATAGGGCATAATGTGTCATGCAATGGGTGCTGACCCAGTGCAGAGCAATTTCAGTGGCGTGGTCCAGGAAATAGCGATTAGGCAGAGCAGGGCATGATGTGGCAAGGGGTAGGCTTAGGGTTTAACTTAAGGTAGGCTTAGGAGAAGCAGAAGGCATGGTATGTTATGAAATGGTTTAGGTGTAATAGATGGTAGTTGTCAACCTGAGAGGAGGATTGGACCTGGACTTGCAGGTAGGTGAGGTAAGGATAGTCACACTGTGGGTAGATCAAGGTTGAACCTATGTTTAGTAACAGTCTATTAACTAATTCCTTCATTGCTCCTAGTGTCCTAATTAATTAGTAGGATTAATATACAGTACAATGCATGAATTTCAAAACTCATGCTGCAAGAGTGATGTCCATGCTAATTCTTATTTCTGTGCATTATTTTACATGTAGCTGATGGCTGGTCAATTTCGAGTTTGAATGAAATCTAGAACTTATGATGGCCCACTATTCCACAGCTCAGCTTGTAACATGAGAGACATCCAGCACACCTGTGTGCATGTTCTCTAGCACCCAATGGCTTCTCCCAATAGGTCTGGATAGCAGAGAAATAGAGACTGAGAAATAAACTTCAGAGCTGTAAAGACAAACTTTCAGCCTGTCTCATTGGCATACTTATAACCCAATGATCAACAGCTATTACTAGAGTATGTGTCACTTTTATTCTGTCTTCACCTACATACAAGGGCTCCCAGTTCTACTGGGATTCCTGTATTTTACAGGAAATAGAGCTATTTGCAGGAAAACTGTTCCTATAGATTTGCATTGGTTATACAGAAAATGGAGTAATTTGACTTCCATAGAATATAATGGAATCTACAGGAAAACAGGAAAACCCCTGTGGAGTTACAGGAAAATATTAAATCCATCTTGGTGCACTGAGTCATACACAAACAAAACTATATGGCTCTAAAATACATTAAATAAAATGTTAAATTCAGACAGTTGTTTTAATTCATCTGTCCGAATCTGAAAGATGAATTGAGGAATGTCAGACTTTTCTGAGTGAAAACACTATGCTGTAACTTTTATTGACTGCCTTACCAGGTTCACTGTTCTCTAGAAATTAATCATGAGATGTACTACTATTGCTTGAGGGAACTCACAACTCTGTCTTGGCACATGCTTGCTGACTAATCAGCACTGTTTGTATTTTTCCTCTTCTCCTTCAAGCGTTGCATAGTGTTAACCTTCAGACCTCTCCAACATGCTGCTTTTTGTGCAATCAGTACACCTGATTAGTGTTGACTCAGCCATAATATATATACCAACCAGTTAAAAGATGAATAAAATAACAAAAGGTACACAGCACAAAACCTGAGGCCTAGAATGATAATACAATCGGTAATAAAGACACCACTGTGATATAAAACCAAATAAAACAATTACTATGTGTTAAGATGGTATGTACTTCAAGTTGAGGCTCCTACACTTTGGGAGTCCCTGGTACAGTTATACCAAGTAGTAAAACATCCGGTTGGTGATCTCATTCTTTAGGAGTCCAATGTACAGTTACATCAGGTGACAAACTTCAGTTCAGAACTCCCACTCCCAGGAGTGTCTGGTACAGCGGTGTCAGGTAGCAGAACTTCTGGATGGTGCTCCTGCTTCTTAGGAGCCTCTGTGTATATATATATATATATATATATATATATATATATATATATATATATATGTGTGTGTGTGCCAGGTGGCAAACTTCTGGTCAGGTTCCCCAAGTCCTCAGGAGCCTCTGGCACAGTACATCCCCCACAAGGCAGCAGAACCTCTGGTTGAGGCTTCCACCCTTAGGAACTGTCAGCAAAGCCCCTTAGATGGTACATTAGGCTGGGGCTCAAACTTCCTTGCAGCCCACGGTACAACTGCAGCAAGTAACATAGAAACATAGAATTTGTTGGCAGAAAAGACTCACTAGGCCAACCAAAACTGTCAATTTTTTCCAGGTCTAGTCTTTCCCAACAGACCCCAACTGGTCTTTGGTGACCCTTTCTCCCATTTATTCACTAGCATTCCCTATCTATCCCATGCATGTTTGAATCCCCACAGATTTTGCCCTACTTCCTCTTGTGGTGGGCTGATCCAGGTGTCCAGCACTCTTTCAGTGAAGTAGTATTCCTCACATCCCTCTTAAATTACCCCCTTTCTGGCTTTGTTGCATGCTGTCTTGTTCAGTTGCACTTTTCATTTGAAACAGGTTCACCACCTTACCCTGTTTAATCCCTTGGTGTATTTTTCAGTCTCTGTCATGTACCATCTCTCCTCTTCTCCTCCAAGATGTGCATATTGAGATCCCTCAGTTTCTCATCATACATTTTCTCATGCAAACCATATAACATTTTAGTTGCCCTCCTATGGACTGCCTCTAACCTGTCCCTGTCTTTTCTGAGATGTAGTCCTGAGAACTGTACAAAGATTCAATGTATGCTCTCAGCAATGTTCTATGCAATGATAGCATCACCCCCTCCTCCTGCTTGGATACTTCAACACATTCACCCACATTCCACTGGTTCTGTCCACTGCCTTGTCACACTGCCTGTGACTTTGGTGTCATCATATATTAAAACCCCTATTCCTTTCCTTCTTAGTGACTGACAGTACTCCCGCTCCTTTTATACTCAGCCTCTTTTATGTCAGTGCCCTAGGTGCATGATTTCACACTTTCTGGCACTGAACCCCAGCTGCCATACTCTTGACTATTCCATGAGTTTCCTAAGGTTCATAAACAAATGGAGCCCAACTAATTGCTCCAGCTTGTTCAGGTCCTGAACAATGGGATTATGAAATGAATCACAGTCTACTCTGGGTGGTAGAGTGGATAATGAATCATTGTAAATTAATATGTTTAACAGAATGAATTATTCATCCTTGTGTATGAATCAGGGATAGCTATGAAGGACCTAGAGTCCTTTTGACCTTAAATTGCTATGTTACTCACACTGCCTCTCAGGGGTGGGCATGAAGGACCTAGTGTCCCTTCTGACCTTAAATCGCTATGTTACTCTCACTGACTCTTTTACAGCAGAGATGTCAAGTCGACGCCATCTTCCCAAGTCCTCTCAATGCACTGGGAAGGTTTAAATAAGAGGAAAAGACTGTCAGTTTTAGTGTATTGTGTCTCAAGTGACTGTCCCTGTCAGTTAATTGCACCAAATGGTCATGCAGGGAGCAAAAAAGCAACACCAAGCTTGCCCTGGCTAACCACCAAACATCACCAGCAAGGGAGAGATCCTGGTGGTGGTACTGCCACAGATATCAGTATTTAAATTAATAAAATATATAGAATAACACATGGAGGAATGCATAATGAGAATTTAATGCACACCTGAGGTGTGGGATGCTACATAAACCCTGAGGGAGAAGCCCAAGGGGTTTATCAACATCCACACTGAGGGTGTGCATTAGAGTGAATTTTACTCCCATGTGTTGTTTTATGTAATTGCTGGGGATGTTTTTTCTTCAACTAGATTTCATTAAATAAAACTCTGTCTGTCAAGCTTGGTGTTGTGTCTTCTTTTATGAAGTAGAAAATGAATGAGCATTAAAACAAAAAATAAGATACAGATCTTATTTGTATTTTTGTGAATGAATGACTTTTGACATAAATAGGGATGGCTTCCTCGGGCTTGCTTTTACTGACTTACTGTAGCAATGGCATTGATAAGAGCTTTGATCCCGCTCTGAATAAGGCAGCTTGTGAAATCTGAAAAGAAGAAAGCAGTCTTGAGAACGGCTGCAATGAAAAGAAACAGGTTTTAAAACCTTAACTTGAGGGAAGATTTAATTTTCAGTTTAAAGTTTGTAACAGTTTCAGTTGCTGCATGCTGTCACTGCAAGGTGATATGGTAATGAGCTGCAGAGGTCAGAGTGCATGATGAGTTGTTTGGGAACGAGAAAGTGAATGTCGACTTTCACAGCTATCAGGATTATCTGAAATGTACTGGTGAGAAGGTTAGTCTGATGCATTTTGTTGGCTCTTAAGTTATTCTATCCTTTTTGGCTCAGTGTATGCTTACACACATAGAAACATAGACTTTGACGGCAGAAAAGGACCACTTGGCCCACCCAATCTGCCCATTTCCCTACCTACTGGATAAGCTGCAGATTCTAGTTAACCAACAGCTTGCTTCCTGCAACCCCCACTATAATTGCTTTGTGTCTGTCCCATGCATGTTTGAATTCCCCACTGTTTTAGACCCAATGACCTCCTCAGGAAGGCTGTTCCATGTATCCACCACTCTCTGTGAAAAGAATTCCTCACATTACCCCTGAGCCATCCCCTCTATCTTTAAACTGTGTCCCCTTGTTCTTACACATCTCTTTTCTGAAAGATGCTCCCTCCTGGACTTTGTTATTTCCTTGGAGGTACTTGAACGTTTCTATCATGTCCCCCTGTCCCTCCTTTCATCAAGGGTATACATATTAAGCTCTCAGTCTCTCTTCATATGGTTTCTGATGTAGACCCTGCACCATTTTAGTTGCCCTCCTCTGGACTGCTTCCATCCTGTCTATGTCCTTGCATAGATGAGGTCTCCAAACTGCACACAGTACTCCAGATTGGGTCTCACCAACTGTCTGTATAGAGGATAATCACTTTTTTTCTACTTGTGATGCCCCTTCCTATGCATCCCAGTATCCCCTGGCTCTCCTTACTGACTTTTCACTTTGCTTACCCACCTTTAGGTCATCTGATATGACTACTCCCAGGTCCCTTTTCATTTTTGTTGTTGTTGGTACCTCCTGCTATTGTGTACTCTTCTCCTGGGTTTTGTTTCCCAGGTGCATTACTTCACTTCTTTGTATTGAATTTAAGTTGCCATATATCTGACCATTCCTCCAACCTTACAAGTCCCTTCTCATCTTTTCTACCCCTCTTGTGTATCAACTCTGTTACAGATCTTTGTGTCATCTGCAAAGAGGCATACCTTTTCTCCAGACCCTCTGCAATGTCACTTACAAAGATGTTAAAGATGATTGGACCCAGTACTGGGCTCTGAGGTACCCCACTAGTAACCCCTTTCTCGGAATGTGTCCATTCTACTATTACCTCCTGTGTCCTGTTGTGCAGCCAGTTCACATTCAGGCTACCACCCTGGGACCCACTCCCAGGCTGGCTAACTTGATTATTAATCTTTAAAGGGGACTGTGTCAAATGCCTTGCTAAAGTCTAGGTAGGCCATATCCACAGCCCCTCCTGGTCTATTACTTTGGTCACCCAGTCAAAAATCAATTAGATTAGTCTGACATGACCTTCCTGCTGTAAATCCATGTTGCTTTGGGTCCTGTGCCCCGCTGGCCTCTAGGTGCTCAACAATTCTTTCTTTCAGAAGTGATTCCATCATTTTCTCTACCACTGAGGTCAAATTTACAGGTCTGTAGTTTCCTGCTTCTGCCTTGCTCCCACTTTTGTAAAGGGAATCACATCTGCCTCCTCCAGTCCTCAGGTACCACCCCATCCTGCCATGATTTGTTAAAAGTGTGGTCAGTGGTGTCACTAGGTCCCCCTTAGTTCTTTTAGGTTCTGGGTGAATCCCATCAGGCCCCATTGCTTTGTCCACCTTGAGTTTTAGGAGTTCTTTCAGGACACTTTCTTCTGTGAATGGACTGGTATCAACCCCTAACCAGAGTGCTTCTATTGTCTGGTTTAGGTAACTGCTCCTCATCTTCTTTTGTGAATACTGAGCAAAAGTATTCATTCAGTATCTCTGCCTTTTCACTGTCTCCCTCTGCCCACCTCCCTGTCCTTTATTAATCTTCACTATCCCTCCCTTAACCTTTCTATGTCCTAATGTACCTATAAAAGTTTTATCCCCTTTTGACCCGAGTTGGCTATTTTTCCTCGGTTTGTGCCTTTCTTGCTATTCTGACTGCCTTTCCTACTTCTTTCCGCTTTAGTTGATACAGTTCCCTGTCGTGCTCCTCTGTGATTCCTTATACTTTTTGAATGCAGCCTTTTCTCCTTAACCTTCCTGCCACCTCTTTTGAGAACCATAGTGGTTTTTACTCCGCTTTTTTTTTTTATTTGTTTTACACAAAGACTTGTTGCATCTATGATGGCAGTTTTGATTTTCTCCATTGTTCTTCCACCCTCCTATTTGGCCATTTGCTAGTGCATTCTTCAGGTGTTCACCCATTTTGCCAAAGTCGGACCTTCTAAAGTCCAGTATCCTTGTTTTTGTATGGCTTATCTCCATGGTTGTGCTCATTGTGAAGCACACTGTGCAGTGGTCGCTTGTTCCAGATGTCTACTGACTTCTAAATTTGTGATCCTCTCTCCATTTGAGAGTACCAGGTCTAATATTGCTCCCTCCCAAGTGGGTTCCAGCACTAGCTGTCTAGTTGTCTGCTCTGCAGGGCATCGAAATGACCCTGCTCTTGGATGTGGCTGCAGTACATGTCCTCCAGTTAACATCTGGCATATTCAGGTCCCCATCAACAGTATCTCTTTTCAGCCATTTTGAGAATGTCCTCTATCATTTTCTGTCCATTTCCTCCCTTGAGACGGGGTCTGTATACAACCCCTGTGCGGATTGTGATGCCATTCTCATCTCCAAGGTAACCCAGAGTGCCTCTTGTTCTCCCTCTTTACTTTTTAGTTCTGTAGCTTTGATCCTTCCCTTATGTATATAGCTACTCCACCTCCTCTTTTGCCTTCCTGTCCTCTTGTAGATTGTGTACCCTGGTATGTTGACATCCCATTCATGGTTCTCAGTGTACCATGTTTCTGTGACTGCCACAATATACAGTTGTTCATCTTCCATCAAAGCTACTCGCTCAGAAAGCTTGTTTCCCAGACTATGGGCATTAGTAATCATTGCCCTCCATTTAATGTTGGCTTGATCCTTTTTCTCCCATCCCTGCTCTTATTGCTCTTATCTATTTTACCATTTACCCCTCGGCTCCTGCCCTGTGTTGAGCTCTGTACCTCAGTGTTTACCCACTACCTGCCATGTTTTGTGGGGAAGGCTTGACTTTTCCTGCCTTTTATCAGTACTCCCCTTATCTAGTTTAAAAGCTTGCCAAGGAAGCATTTAAACCTGTCACCTAGGAACTTGGTCCCTTTGTGGATAAATGCAGACTGTCATACCAGTATAGACCTTTATCTCTCCAGGTGGACCCCAGTTCCCAATGAAGCTAAAGCCCTGTGCTCTGCACCAGTTTTGCAACCATTCATTAAACTGCATGGTGTGCAGTACCCTAGCCTCACTCCTGCCATGGACTGGTAGCACCTCTGAGAAGGTTACTGTGCTTGCTACCCGTCTGAGGCCACTCCCCAACTCCACAAATTCATTCTGCACTGCACTGATCCCATGCCTAGCTAGGTCATTTGTCCCAAGGTGGACAATGATATCTAGTTCTCTCTCCTGTGATGCTGCTTCTACAATGTGAGGATTCACTTCTTGTCCCTCCAAGCCATGGCACCAGGCAGGCAGCTTACTTCTTCTCTCTCCCTTCCCCAGTTCTACCCCCTAACAATTGAGTCCCCATCAGTAGCTGTTTCCTTCCCCTGTGGTGTCCCTTGCCACCCTTTTCTGGGTCTCCCTTGTGGATGTCCTCAGCATTCTTCTGGGTCTTCACTGAGGGTGCCATCATAGAGGAACCTTGCTCTGCCAGAATGGCATCTGATTTGTGTAGAGGTACAACTGGGGGCTTCGCTCTGGTCCGCCACCCATACCCTCCCAGAACCCACTGTGGTCCTACTGCTCTTCATACTCCAAAACCTCTGACTCAGTGGTTGTGGCAGTGGTGCTCTTTTGGAGGAGAGGCCTCCTTAGTCCTTGCTAGTTCAGCCTGGAGGTGGGCAACCTCTCTCTCAGAGCTGACAGTTGCCTTCAAATAGGGACAGCAACGCAGTTTCCAGAATGTTTCCGGAAAACTGCTGCCCCACAACCAGTGCATTGCACCACTCCCACATGTCCCGCCTCCCTTATTATATACAATATGTAATTATATATGTATTATTATTTGTTTTGTGTAATACTCTTTATGCACATTGCAGGGTTATGAGGAATATGACAGTTCTGCCCCAAGACCTGTTGAGGAAGTGATGTCAGAACTGTGGCTATAAAGGAAATGGCTTCACTGAGGTGCCTGAGTTCCTGCCATTTGCCAGCAGATTTTAGAGTGCAGTCAGTGAGTGAGTAAGTAAGCATGAGGCATGTAACAGGGTCCCTGTTCCCTGTAAGGTTTACTCCCCTACTAATATAAAAGGTGACCCCTTTTTCTCTCACACTGTCCTGTCCTCTTCATCTTTTCTTCTGTCCTTTTCTTTTTTTCATGTCAGGGTGGCCAACCTGACATATCTCATTGCTTACTTTACTATCCCTTTTCTCAACCCCCCATGGTGCACCAGATAGGGCTGAGTGTAATGTAAAGCACCCTCCCTAGTGGAAGATATGTCCAAACATGGGTAGTGCTTTACTTTTAAATAGTGAAAACACTCCTGAGTTTCCTGGAGTCTTCCAGTTTAGCAGTAGTGCCCAGAGCAAAACAGAAGTGTCTAGATAAAGAATAAAACATTCATGTACAAAGAAAACAGCCCAGAGATGTTGTAACCCAGCTGATAAATAAAATAAATAGCCAAAGGTTGGAAATGGGATTAGAAAAGGCCCAAATTAAATGCTTTGTTAATGGCTGCACATTTCAGGCATTAGAGCAATAAGGAAAATGCTGCACAGTGGCAGGGGCTGCTAAAGGAGCCTAGTAAGAGCCCTTGCAAGGTTTAAGTAAAATGCAGCATTTCTAAACAAAAGAGGGCTAAACTGGTGCTAAGGTTACTACAAGAAAAGAAAAACGAGGGGTAATTATTACTGAAATAAGGATACAGGTCTCCTAAGCTGACAGAAGAAGGGATATGAAGAGCACACCCTCTAGCTCCCATTCTCTTTGCCAAAACAGAGACACCTGGAAACTAGAAAGAGTAATGATGTTGTAATTACTCGCGGGTTTCCTGCAGTTCTTGCTATAGGGCTGGCTGCCCACAAAATGGCTGGTTTTAAAGATGCAGGCTTCAGTGACATCAGAACAAGGGAGGGTCTTGCTTCCAAATGAGTCCCAATTAGCCTAAAGAGCTATTATTGATCCCTACCAGTAGGTATTTTTAAACTAAAGTCTATTATCAGGTAAAGGAATATAGAGACTTGGAAAAGCATGGAATAAAATGCATTTATTCTGTAAAATAAAAGAATAAAAGCCTAATTGTTTCCTTGATGTTGGTCACCTGGCCATGATGTCATCAGTCATAAGGCTATAAAAACTCACCACTAGAGGGATGTTGAGAGAGAGGTAGGCCAGTGAGCTGCTGGTCTTGCAGGAGGAAGGTGTTGTTTGTTTTCATACCAGTGAATTGGTTTAAAAAGTGGTAAAATTAAGAGAAGAAGTGACTAGGGAAGAGTCATCTTCAGAGTTTTGTTTATTTTGGTGTGTTGACTAACACCTTGGTTTTTTTTCATTTCTGTAAATATTAATTGTATTTGATTTTGAATAAAAATCATAAATGCATTTGTGCTGCTTATTTTATGCATCATACCTCCTGCCTAAGTGTCTGTTATTCCACACTGTAACAAAGCAGCCAAGGAGAAGCTGGCATGTGTTCACCATTATAACTCTTGGTTATAAAAGTGAATTATAACCAGCTTCTCTTATGAGAAAAAAAATGCCCCGGTTATTACAATACCTTAATTTCTACCAGGTGCCGCACCTCTGTCATAAAACAAAAAGTTTCTGTTAGCAAGTTTCAACACTGAACTCTACATGATTTTTACTTTGATGTGTTTGTCCATTTATAGCCACCTGCAGCTACTATGTGGGGGCCACATTCACAAACTCTGGTACCTGCCTGGCTCCCATATGTGGCCTTCCCCTGCATGTAGGTCCATGGGGACAGGTAGGTGCAGAGCAGTGAATCCTAGCGGGCAGCAAATTGGCTGCCTCTCAGGGTCCTGCAGTGGATCCCTTGTGGCCATGGGATGCCATGATGTTGGCCAGCTCACAGGTGCCAACCATGATGTCAAGGGGGGGTTCCCCTGCTGACCACCCACTCCCGGTGTGCCCCAATGGTAGGGGCATCACTACTGGGGGCCGATGCCCCAGCCATGTCCACCGCAGCCAGTGGCTGCTTCCCTTGTGCCATGTAACCAGCTGCTTGGGGTTACGGCTGCCCAGAGGATGCGCTGCCACTGGTCGCTGTGCACAGAACTTTCACGGCTTTGAAAATCGCATGAGTGTTGTCACAGCCCCTCAACCTGCAGCTCACCCCAGCACGGAGATGCCTGTTCTGCTGTGGGATTGGGTGTAGGGGGCTCATACTGCAATTTTGAATGCACACAGGGGATGGCAGGTGCAGACCTGGCTGCACACTAAAATGCATGTTGTGTATCCCACTTGACACGTTTGTTAATAGGCCCCATTAATTGTATGAGGAAACATATATAAGGTTCCAGATTATAATAAAGCAAACATCTGCATTTCCTCATTAAACTCCAATGCATAACAAGTACAAATAATTTAACTAAGGCACCATCCATTTTACTTTAAAAGTGTATAAATCAACTGCACCATTCAATATAATGTAGTCGTTGAATACACCAGGCAAGAAATAAAATGGGAAGTAAACTCTTCCAAAGGGCAGCAGAGATCAAAATGTTGATCTAAATACTGGACCTAAACATTCATGTATAAACTGGACATAAGGTTAACACTCAGACCAGGCGCAAAGGTTTAAGCACTGAGACGAAAATTCAGCACACAACCGGACACAAAGCTCAAATGTGGGTTGAGACATGAGCCTGAGAAGGGAAAAAGTCTGAAGGGGCATACTAATTAAGTGGATTTGGGAGGAAGACATTGATCTCTCTGCTGCCTTTATTGGAAGCATTACCACCCATTTATTTCTGCCTTGCTGTGTTTCATGACTTCGTTTTATGAATTGGTACAGTTCATTTGTATCAGTTCAATGTTTACAGGGTTTGCCTGTAAACACTGTGCCCCAAAGGCAACAAACATCAGTCATGAGCTGGGCAACATGTATGTTCAAGCTGCTCCAAAATAGAAAGGTCTCTCTGGTATATTAGAAAATAAGATTGCACACTGCCCATAAAATAGAGCTGTGGGTAGTCTCTTCAAAAGCTTGTGTTCAGTTGCATTAACAGTATGTGGAGAGGAGAGGGCCAGGCCAATCCTTACAAAGGATTGCTGATGCTAAGGGAGGGATCATAGCAGACAAAATGGCAAGCAACCAGGGATAACAAGTTCAAAAGTTATGATGACTCCCAAACCCAAAAAGAAGCCACAAGTTGCAGCTGCTCATCTGACTCATGTAGCTGAAGTTTCCTGATTTGGATCCATGGTGGTCAGCACTTTTGTAGATTTCAACAGGGGCTTGTCAGCTCAGGTGGAGGAGCCTCTGCCTTGCACTTGATGTGGGAGCCAGTTTTTCCTAAAGCAGCCATTTTGCTCCAGAGATTGCTTTCAGAAGAGCCAATCCAACTGCTGATCCTGCATTCTATCTCCCAGAGCAATGCTGGATTAATTAACTCATTGACTGGGATATCCAGGTTGGTTAAGAATTTCTTAGCTTCTGGCATGGTATCAAATAACTTGGTACCCTTATCTGTTGTAACTCAGAGCCTCATGGGGAAATCTACTCGAGCTTTGAGGTCTTTGCTCCATAGGCTTTCACCACAGGAAATCATACTTTTCACTTAGCCATCATTGTTGGAGTGTAATCAGGTTTGATGTAGAGCTTCTTGTCCCCGAATACAATTTCTTTCTGCAACCAGGTTTTCTGTAGCACCATCTCCTTGATGCAATAGTCAAGGAAAGCTATGATGATTGACCTGGGTCTAGCATTCGGTCTTTAGGAGGAGCTGCCAGTGCTTGGTGAGCTTTAATAATGTTTAATGAGGTGTCTTCAAAAGATGCTATAGAGCGCAGTGGTTTAAACTCTGAGCTGTAAACCTGAGACCTGGGTTTTAATCCCACAGCCATCACTGGCATACTGTGTGACCCTGAGCAAGTCACTTAACTTCCTTGTGCTCCCAGGTCACACCTGAAACAAACTTCAGCTTATTGTGCCTTTCCTTTATCAATGTGGAGCATTTCATTCAGCAGACCATCAACATAACCAACTGTGGACCCCATCTCCAAATGTTACAGCAGCCCGTGGAGTCTCAAGTTGATTCTTTATGATGGGTTCTCCAGATCTTCCAGGTTATTTAAAAGAGCTTATGTCTGGTCATGAAGTTGGAGGAAGGTTCCATTGTGCAGATCTCAAGGTTCAGTGAGTGTTGAAACTTGTTCATCTAAAAGCTTGGTGTGCTTTTTTTTGTTTTAATGCTTTGTTGGTTATCATCTACATCCTTTTGAATAGAGCTCAAAGTTTCTCCAGTACAGCAGAGCTCTGCAAAGCTGCCTGAGGTTATCATGAATTCCTCCTCTTCTTCTTCTGATGTGCTATCACACTTTGGGTCTGGTGCCTCAGTGAGCCTTGATGTTGGGTTCCTTTTGCTGTCTGCTCTGGGAGTCAAAGTTAGTTTTGTTGCTTCAGCTGGTGCCCATCTTAGCTTTTTGCCAAGTGGCCATGGTCATCTGTTGTAGATCTACAATAGTATGATCAAAGTATATTCCGAGGTGCTGGAAATATAAACTTTTAATGCTAGATTAATGGAGCTCCAAAAGTCCATTACCAGATAGCTTGATGATGTTACCAGAAGTCAGTAGATCCAGGTTTCATGAACTATATAAACAAGTTTGAGTGCATTTATTTACAAGAGATTTGGATTAATAATGAAATAAACAAAAATGGGTATAAATCTTATGGCCAAAAAGCAAGAAGAGTGAAGAGGTTTGGGAGAAACTCTGGTGGACTACTGATTTTATGGAAAATCAAAATGGAATTAACACACAGAAAATCTCAGTAGAACATGACAATATACTAGGAATGAAAATAGTGGATAAAAGATATGAAGCAATAATTATAAATGTATATATCCTATCTAATAATAATAATGAGGGTAACCTCATCACTCTTGATTATTTAGAAAAGATAATTGAAGAACTCATAAATGATAACATAAATAGTAGGTTTATTATTTTGGGTGATTTTAATGCAAAAGTAGGGCAATACTTGGAACCCTCAAATGATGCATCAGAAATCATAAAAGAGATAACAGACTGATTGTTTATTTAACATAAATGCTGAAGGTTCCCATAGCAAATGGGGGTAGTAAACTTTAGGTGTTGTAAATCAGTCTCCTACCATTGAAACTGTGAAATAATGCTGTTTTCCATGAAAAAATAATTTTATTTTGGAGCACTGCTTCATTTGTATAACCTTGCCCTTTTCTCAGTGCTGCAACACCCAACTATGACATCATACCATGGAAACAAAGTTATAAAAAGGGACACTGTCAGTTTTCAGTTTTAGATAGACAAATCAGCTATGTACTGTACCCACAATGCTCACTATGTAAATTAGTATACAGGGTATTATATTTCTGTGCTCACTAAAGAAATAGGAGACTAAATATCTCAGTACAGAAGTCTTGTAGCTAGATATGGTGTGTACAATGCATTGCTGTGAAAATAAACATACAAAATCTTATATTGTTGACACCACTACAGAAATATGGACAGCATCTCACAGTAGGGAAACTGGAAAACAAGTTCTTATGTTACCCACAATGCCTTGCTATGGACATTTACACATTAGTGCTCACCACTACCAACATATGGGAATTTACCTCTGAGTAAGGCACACTTAAACCAATGTTATAAATTACCCAGAACTCCTCTTGTTGCTATATGTAAAACATTGACAGCTCCTGGTATGACCTCATTCTGGGGTTGTCCACACACAGAAAACTGGAGGACAAAATGCTAATAAAACATAAACAAAATGACAATGACAGATTTTTCACAAAACAAATTGCAGCTACAACATCTGAAGCATGTCTGGCAATAGCTATGCTATGTGTGTAAAAGCATTTTGAGAACCTTCAGCATTTACTTTAAGAAGAATGCAGAGTAACAAAACTAATGAAAGGAGCAAGAAACTTAACAAAATTCTGTCAGATAAAAACTTTATTATTGAAAGGGAGATGGCCAAATGATATTGAGGGCAAATATACATTTATTGGACCCACAGAGGCATCAGTTATTGACCCAGTCTAGGTCTCCATAAATTTGATACCTCAATGTGAAAATATCAGTAAAAGAAATACAGTTGAAAGTGCACATTGTCCAATAGAAATAAAATTCAACTTACTAGTATAAAACAAGCTAAACAAGGAAGCAAAACTGCCATATCATTAGAAAGAAAAAAGGATCACATGGAAAATGATAAATGAACAGTTTAGAGAAAACTTATAAGAATAAGGGATACTACAAAAATTAAGCCAACATCATCATTGAAAGAACAAACACAATATATACCTGCTCTGAAAAACATATTACAAAGAACTGCTAATCTGGTGACCAAAGAAAATGAATACAGGAAAAAGGAGCCAGATATTATGATAATGTAAGATAGTCAGAAAAAAATAAACAACCAAGAAGGACTAGACAACATCCAGATAAAAAAAACTCTAAATAAGCTATGGAAGGAATATAACACAATCATTAAAGGAAGGAGGGAAGATTTTAGAAAACAAATCTGGCAAAAATTTGAAAAGACATAATGGGAAAAAGATAATGGAACATTTTGGAGACAATCCATGAGAGGAATAGAAAATTACATGGAAGAAAGGAAAGGCAACATTGTTTAACCCAAGGTAACGACTAAGCTGAAGCTTGTTTCCAGATGTGACCTTGGAGCTCAAGAAAGTTAAGGACTTGCTCAGGATCACACAGTATGCATCTAGGTGGCTGTGGATTCAAACCCAGGTCTCCAGATCTGCAGCTCAGAGCCTTAACCCACTGCACTATACTGCCTCCAGGAACCAGAAACATACATAGAACTAGACATTTGGGTGAAATATTTTAAAGATTTATTTTTGACCCTGACAAAGGACCTGACAAAGGAAGATCAATAAAGGAAGAAATAAAGAAGATTGTACAGCTATAAATAGGGAAATTACCAAAGACGAAATTCAAACCTCAGTCATGGCATACTCAAGGCATAAAGCTCCCAGACTAGATGGCATTCCATTGATGTCATCATAAACAATACAAATCAATGGGTCCCAAGTATACATAGAATCTTTAAAATAATCAATGAAAGAGGACAGATTCCAAACATCTGGACTGAAAATTATATTATACCCCTATATAAAAAGATTAAAAAAAAAATGACCCATTTCAGACCAATTAGTTTGATAGATGAAACACAGAAGATTTCTGAAAGATCATAAATGAAAGGATATTGGACTGGGTTCAAAGAAATAAAATAATTGATGAAGCTTAAGCAGGTATTTTACAAAGACATTTGACCATAGATCAATGCTTCACATTTAAGTATACAAGAATTAAAAACAAAAACTCTATGGCATATTCATAGATTTAAAACTGCATTTGACAACATAAATAGGAATATGTTCTGGTCCATTAAAAAAATTATATATATATATATATATATATATATCTATATCTATATATATATATATAAATATGGAGGAAGCCATCATTAATATCCTGGTTACATTATATGACTACAATAAGACATGCATCAGGTAGAAAAGATTAAGATGAGGGTGGTGTATAGGCCACCCACAACAAAATGAGGAATATGGCAGGGAGTTGGGGAGCAAATCAGGAAGGACATTGACAGGGGCGACGGTCATAGTAGGTGATTTCAACTTACCTGGGACTGACTGGCAGAAAATGACAATCACAAACACCAGGAAACAAATACTGCTTAAGGCTATCCAAGACAGCTACTTAGAGCATGGGGTGGCTAGAGCCACCAGGGGAGTGGAACATACTGGATACTCTGTAACTGGACCAAGTCCGGGATGTAGTCATACAGGACCCACTAGCAGGAAGTGATCACTGCTTAGAGTTATTCTTCTTCAACATGGATAGGAGTCAGCTTAGACAAAGACTAGAGTGGTAGACTTCAAGAAGGCAGATTTTGCCAGAATTGGCAGCATCCTAGGGGACATCTTGATGGAATTGGCCAAGGGATGGATGCTGAACAGAAATGGACTATCATGAAGAAAGGTCTGACAGAGGCCACAAACATGTGTGCCAAGTCACAGAGTAAGCAGTCCAGGACTAAAAACCTAGCTGGCTCAGCCCAGAAGTGTTGGGAAAAGTGAGAGAAAAGAGATTGGCCTTCAACAAGTACAAGAAACCGGGTGAGGGAGGACAAGGAGGAGTACTTGAAGAAATATAAGGAAGTGAGTAGGGCAGTCAGAGTAGCTAAAGCAGCAAGGGAGCTGAGATTGTGTCAAGGGATCAGAGAGGGGATAAGGATTTCTTCAAGTGCATAAGGAGAAAAGGAGTTTTAGGGACAAGATTGTCAGAATTAAGATGGAAGGGGATGGGCAGAGAAAGGGAAGACCAGGCAGAGGCACTCAATGAGTATTTCTGCTTGCTGTTTATGAAAGAAAAGGATGAGTCAATACCACAAGGGAAAGGAGGGAGGGCAGGGTTGCAGAGGTAATGGACGTGGTCATCCAGGAGAATAGGGTCCTAAAAGTCATAAAGCATTGTGGGTGGATAAGGCACCAGGGCCTGATGCAGATACATCCAAGGGTCCTAAAGGAATTGTCAGAGGTATTAGCAGGTTCTCTGGCAGACCTGCTTAACACCTCCTTGAGAAAGGGAATGTGCCCAGGGACTGGAGGATGGCTCATGTGGTACCCTCCACAGGAGTGGTCCCAGGGATGAACCAGGCAATTACAGATTGGTAAGCATGACTTCTGTATTGGGGAAGCTGATGGAGACCATTCTGAAGGGAGCGATTTGTGGCCTTCCTGGATAGTATTAGAATCCAGGATAGAGACAGCACAGGTTTGTCTTGCAAGATCTTGTCAGACTATGCTAATTGACCTATTTGATTGGGTCACAGGAGCAGCTGACAAGAGACATGCTGTGTATTTGCTGTATCTAGAGTTCAGCAAAGCTTTCGACTTGGTGCCCCATAGAAGGTTAATGGGTAACCTGAGGAACCTGGGGCAGGGAGAAACTAAGTGGGTGATTTAGGAGCTGGCTGCAGAGCAGACAGCAGAGGAATGTTGGAGGGGAAGACATCCAAGTCAATACCTGTGACTGGCAGAGTACTACAGTGTTCAGTGCTAGGTCCTGTTTTTTCTTTATGTTTATCAGGGACATTGCAGAGTGAGTCAAGAGTAAGATCAGCCTGTTCATTAATGAGACAAAGATATGTGCAAAGGTAGACAGTGAGAAAGACAGGCAGGCACTTAGGAGGATCTAGCTAAACTCGGCGGTGGTCAGATGTGTGGCAGCTGAAGTGTAACACTAAAAGTGCAAGGTCATGCACCTCAGAGCCAGAAACCCCAGGACCAGCTACTGGCTGGGGAAGCAGGTATGAACTTCAGAGGAGAAGGACCAAGAGGTACTAGTCACAGTTACTTGAAGATAACAGCACAGTACAGGAGGGCAACAACAAAGGAAATCAGCTGATGAGGTGCATTGCCAGTGGTATCACCTCAAGAAAACAGGAGGTTATCTTGCTGTTGCACAGACCACAAGAGAGGCCACACTTGAGTACTGTGTGCAGTACTGGGGCCCTTACCTAAAAATTATGTAAGATAGCTGGAGGGAGTGCAGTGTAGGGCAACAAAGATGATCATGGGGCTGGGAAAAGCCATATGAGGAAAGATTGAGGGAGCTCAACATGTACTCTCTGGAGGACAGAAGGGAGAGGGGAGATGATAGAGACCTTACATACATAAAAGGCATAAACAGAGTCAGAACATGAGGATTGTTCTGCTTAAAAAGAAGGAAGGGTCATGAGGAGGAACAGTCTGAAGTTGTAAGGGGAAGATTCAGCAGGGAGATGAGGAGACACTACTCACAGACAGGGTGGTGGCTGGGTGAGTGCACTGCCGGAGGAGTTGATCAAACTGAAGACAGTGGACAGTTGGGGGGATGGAATAGAGTCAGGGAAGGGTAGGAACAGACAAGAACAAAAGGGGAAAATTCTGGGAGAAGAGATGGTTTAATGGGAATGGGTGGAGGTTAGGCAGCTGCAGGAATATTGGACTATGAGCAGCACACTAGAGCAGACTTGATTGATCCATGGGCCTTTTTTCTGCTGGCAACTTCATATGTTAGAGTATAACAGAGGGAGACAAAAGCATAACATTTTGTGCAAACAGTGCAGTCAAATAGAGGTGTGTTTTGTTACCAATATCGTTTAACTTATTTCTTAATCAGATGTTATAAACATTATACAATGCAGAGTGCCACATGCCCAAAATAGGCTCTAGATGTTGCCCATATCTTGCCTTTGCAGATGATATAGTATTGATTTCTACAAGTCTTCTGGGAATACTAACATACTAATTACCAGCAGATTAGGCCTTACAGTCTATCGAATCTGCTCGAACCTCAGATCCCTAGTTGGATGCGAGGCCCTCCCCGTGTTCCAGAAACCCTATCATCCATCCCCACCCCTGGGCCAGGCCATCTCTTGAAGCCCTCCACTGTGGATCTCTGAACCAGCTCGCCAGGCAGTGCATTCCAAGGGTCCACCACCCTCTCAGTGAAAAACCTCCTCCTCTTTTCCCCCTCACCCTTCCACCTTCAACTTCAAACCATGCCCTCTGGTGATACCTCCCTGCTTTAGTCTAAAGATCCCTCCATGTTTACCCTATTTATTCCCTTGAGGTACTTGAAGACCTCAATTATATGTCCCCCTGTCTCTCCCTCCTCCAATGAAAACAGGCAGAGCTTCTCAAGTCTGTCCTCATCGTCAAATCCCTAGTCCTTGTATCATCTTAGTTGCCCTCCTCTGCCCCTCTCCAGGAGCTGTATGCCCCTCATCAAGTGTGGTCTCCAGTACTGCACACAGTACTCAAGGTGTGGTCTAACCAGTCCATTGTACAGTGGCAGAATCACTTCCCTGCTCCTAGAGGTGATCCCCCTTATGTTGCATCCCAACATCCTGTTTGCCTTGCTAGCTGCACCCCTGCACTGCTCAGAATTATTCATACATGCATCCACCATGACCCCTAGGTCTTTTTCCCCTATTGAGGCCTCCAGCACCTCCCTCCCAGGGTGTACCTGTGTTTAGGTTTCCCGCCCAAGATGTAACACCTTGTACTTGCTGATATTGAAATTTAATTTCCTTAGGTGAGCCCAGCTTTCAGGGTGTCAGGTCCTTGCAGGGCCAACCTCCCCTCTTCCCCTCAACTACTGCTCCCATCTTGGAGTCATCAGCGAAGAGACTCATTACACCCTATACCCTCCCTGATGTCCGATATGTATGCATTAAACAGGATCGGACCCAGGACCGAGCCCCTGGGTACCCTCTACCAACCTCTCTAGGGTCCGAGGGCTCACCACCCACCACTGCTCTCAAGTGCATCCAGCTAGCCAGTTTTCAATCCATCTGACCATCAAAGGCCTACTCCCAACCCCATCAGTTTCTCCACCAGACCATTGTGGGGACAGAGTCAAACACCTGTGCTGAAGTCCAAGAATAATACACCCACAGGCTTTCCCTGTCCAGTTCTGATGTTACGCATTCAGAACTCCACAGGATTGGTTTGACATGATCTACCTGGCACAAACTCATGTTGCCAGCTATCCAGACCTCCCACCTCCTCCAAGTACACCCCAATCGTTCCTTTGGTATACTCTTCATTAATTTTCCCACCATCGAGGTCAAACTGATGGGTCTATAGTTACCTGGTACTTCCCTTGACCCCTTTATGGATTGGCACCACATGTGCCTCTCGCCAATCCTAGGTACCCTCCCTGTCTCAAGCGACCTGTTGAAGAGCTCCACCAGGGTGCAGCCAGTATGTCCACCAATTCTCACAGTACTCTCGGATGAATGCCATCCGCCAGGAGATTTGTCTTTCTTTAGGACCTTGAGGGCTATCCCACCCTTTCGGTGGAGATGGCATCATCCGTCCCTCCACCTTACTGGCCTTTTATCCTTATCCTGATGTGACACCCTGGGGTATCTCTCCTCCCTCTTGCTCCATTTCTGTTGCTCTCCTGATCCCACTCACTGCCGCTTCTATCCCCATCATGCCTTGCTTTGTAGATATCCTGTCCCCCTCCCTAGTGAACACAGAGGTGAAGTACTCGTTTAATACCTTTGCCTGGTCCCTCGCCTCTTCCACCCACCCTCCTTCTGATCTTAATCTGCTGAGATGGCCCATAGTTTTTCTCCACTCCCCAATGTACTGGAAGAACCCCTTTCCCTCCATGTATCCCCGTGCCAGCGTGCTCTTTACTGGACTTTGCCTCCCTCACCATCTGGGTGACTTTTCTAGATGCAAGATGGTACATTTCCTTATCCCTATCCCTCTTGTTGTTTTATATTTTTAGCCACCTTCTTTTCTCTGACCACTACCTGAACCTCACTGGACCACCAGCATGGTTTATGTGACCTTGCTCCCTACGTTTCACCTTAGTGCAGGTCCTGACTGCATCATGAAGTCTCCGTTTATGACCTCCCATCTCTTTTCCACATTTGTTATTGATGTAATCCCCTCAAGTGATCCTTGAGAGTATTTCCCATGCCCACAAAGTCTGCCCCTGAAGTCCACTGCCAGTGTCCTAGATCTCACCCCCTCCCCATGCTTATTTGAAACCAGACAGTATTGTAGTCTCTCCCAGTCAGGATCCTCTACAACCAGTTCCCTTACCAGATCCCCATCTGCCAGAACCACATCCAGGACATGCCCTCCCTTGTGGCTCCATCACATGCTGTGTTAAGAACACATCCTGGAAGCTGTCCAGCAGCCCTTCTCCTTGGCCACCTTAGAGGACATGGCTCCCCAGTTTGTACCTGGCATATTAAGGTCTCCCATCAACACGGGCAATGATGTTGTCCAGCAAACCATCCTCCAGAACATCACCCATCCCGGGGGCCTATATACTACACCCAGCTTGACCTTACCTCCTGCTGGGGTTCATAAGGTGACCCATAAGGCTCCACATTTCCCTCTGCCTCTTCTACCCTAGCAATTTCTATGTTGTCTCTAATGAACATAGCCACTCCACCCTCTGCCCTCCTTTCTATCCTTCCTAAGCATAGTGTACCCCACATGTTTAGGTCCCAGTCATGGTTTTTGTTCGCCCACGCTTCCATGACCACCGCCTACATCCACCCTCACGAACAGCATGGCCTGGAACTCTGGCAACTTGTTTCCCAAGCTCCTGGCATTTACTAACACCACCCTCCACCACTTATCCATGATCCCCTTGTCAAACCCACCCAGGTTCCTTATACTTCCATCCTCCTCTGCTTCTCCTGAAACCTCCACCCCAGTCTGTTTCCCTCCCCGCTTGGGTTTGAAGGCTATTCCCTCATCTGGAGGAGAGGGCTTCGTCAGCCCTCCATTATCCCTCCCCTCTCACAAGTTTAAACCCCCCTTTCTTGAATGTAGTCAGACATCCCTGTTTAAGGACTTCCTTCCCTAACTGGGCAAGATGAAGCCTGTCCTTGGCATACAGTCCCTTATCCTCCCAAACTCCTTTCCAGTTCCCTAAAACCCCAACCCACTCTCTTCACCCACTTCCTGAGCCAGTCATTAACCTCTGTGATCTTCATTTTTCTCCACTGAGGCCTTTGGTACTGGCATATCTCCGAAAAGGAAATGTTGCATCCATTATCCGACAGTTCTTGGAACCTTGCTTGGATTTCCAAATGCTATTTCCTCTAGATCGTTAGTTTCCAAATGTACCAGGAAACGGTTTCCTCCACAATCTCTAACCAGTTCATACACCATGAACTTTACTCTGTGCACTGTCAGCCCAGAAATACTCACTACCTTCACCTGGCTATGGCATCCATCCCCTGTCCCTCACACTGGATACCCCTAATCATCAAGTCTCCCTAACAGAACCTTAACCCCACCATCATCCTTATGGTTACCCACTATGCACTTAACCCCATCCCCCTTTTTATTCATGATCTCAATTCCATGGGAGTCTTCTTGCCTTATTAGAGACCCTTGTCACCCTCCCTTTCTGCCTCCTTGTTATTTTGCCCACTTAACTCAGATCCCCCTGAATAGGTGTCCCTTTAACCCTCTCTTATCTGAACAATTTATCCTGGCTCTGATGGTTTCCCTTCCCCACATCGTCATCCTCCCCTTGTAATAGTACCCCTACCTCCAGAGGCACTCTGTGGGTCCTCTTTACCTAGGGCCCCATCCTTGATACAGTCCCTCCTGCTGAAGGGGGCCCTCCCCACCTCCTTGTCTCCCAGTTTCTCTCCAGTCATGCTCTCCTCCTCATGTCTGCAATATGTTGCATCTCCCCATCTGCTTAACATTTATTTCCTTTCCCTCTGGGACTATTTCTATCCTTTCCATTGCCGGTCTGTGATGCCCTTTGGGTATCTGACTCCCTCCCGGCCACTGTATCAGCTTCTCATTTCTACCAACCCTTCCTCCCCTCTAGGTTGCTTAGTAGCTCAAATTTATTGTAACACTCTATGCCAGCCTCCATCAAGTAACCCGAGTTTCCCCGACTGCCCCTCTAAACTGCCCCTCTTCCTCTCCTCTTGCTCTGTTCTCCTTAGGAGTTCCCTTCCCACAGTCTGCTCTTTTAGGCTTTCCCACAACAGCCCCTCCCTTCTCAATATCTGCTCTTCTAGGCTCCCCACAACAGCCCCTCCTGACTCTTTCCCCTCCACTCTCTTTATATTCAGAATGTTTACCCGTATGCTTTCCCTTTGGTATTAACATCCCTATCTAAGGGTCCTCTGTCCCTAATATCCCCCTCCTGCTTGCTGTAACATAACGTCCTGTAATTTTTAGCATTGCCCCATCCTCCCCTCATCCCCACCCTTCTGCTGCCCATATCCACACCCTTATCCTTGGACACCCCCAACTCCCCAGTTTACTCCTTGACCAATATACTTCACTCCTGATACAAGATAGCTGTCTACAGAGTGGGCAGCCTCCCTCTTTCCAGGCCCAATTGAGAATTATTGCCATCCCACAGCCTGTGCAGCCTACAACCAATCCGAAGATGCCTGCCATGGTGGAATATGGCCACCCTGTTTGTCCCTCTCTGTTTATAATGGCACACACCCCTTTCCATAGTCCCTTCCCCTGGAATACAGTCTCTCTATATTGACTGCAGTTATTTACAAACCCAGTTTCGACCCCACCATTAAAGTTCCCAAGTCTCACAAACACATACAGTCCACTGTGTGTCCAGTCCCACTAACAGTGTGTGTATGCAGACATCAGGTACCGTGATGATGTCACAGGCCCACCAGTTCCTGTTGCTTCAAATTTCAGTCACAAACAGAAATGCACAGCCCTTCAATCCCAACCCCCAGTGGCTTTTCAGTATCTAAGAAAGCCAACAAAACAGGGTGGGTGGGAGGACTCTATCAACACCAGGCAAACATCACATTTAAATTTCACTCTAATTATCACTGCCAAACAAGTGTTCCCCAGCCCCAATAGTTACAATATCATAGCCCAAGTAACAGTTCTAACTCAAAAGTAGTAATTTTTAACACACCGAACTAATTTCAAGTACAAAACTATTCAAATATTACTGTTAAAACAGAAGATAAATCCAAACCTCTGTCCTGAAAAGATCTGCTACTGTTCCTAAGTGAACAATGAAATACAAGATGATTCTGTAATTTCCTCCCCTAACACCAGGCAAACATCACATTTAAATTTCACTTAATTATCACTGCCAAACAAGTGTTCCTAAGCCCCAATAGTTACAATATCACAGCCCAAGTAACAGTTCTAACTCAAAGTAGTAATTTTCGACACAGAACTAATTTCAAGTACAAAACTATTCAAATATTACAGTTAAAACAAAAGATAAATCCAAACCTCTGTCCTGAAAAGACTCCGCTACTGTTCCAAGTGAACAATGAAAGACAAGATGAATCAAAAGAAGTTTTTGAAATTACAAAATTAATGTAAAATATGCAGCTTGAGATAAATTACAGCAAAACAAAATTAATGATGTGTGGTAATAATAAGATTACTAAAAGATTGGACAAGATAAAAGTGGAAGAAACAGAAACTGTAAACAGTTTCTTCTATACGGAAATAATTTTTACAAGCAATTTAATTTGGGAAACTTAAATAAAGAAACAGAAGTCAAGGTCAAGCAATTCCTACCAGCATTGGCAAGATTCTCCCATAAATTTAGAGGCAGCTCAATTAAGGGCTGCATAAAATTGGATCAATGCAAAAATTAAAAGGCAGGTTTTAGATGGCACGGAAATAAGGGGAGCAAAATGGCTAACTGGAATCTTGTTTTTTTTTAATTCAGTAAACTTTATTTAGCTTTTTCCTTATTATAATAATATTAGAAACACATGGGCAGCAGTTGGGTAATCATGAGGATCACCCCAATACAATGTATCTATCCATCATCTGTTACACAAATACAATAAACCCCTCCCTCCCCACAGATTCCAGCTTTTACCCCCTAAAACTTCCCTAACCCATCCCATATCAAGTGCTTATCTATTTAGTCCAATAAGAATATACATGTAGAAGAATATACACTTTATTAACTTATGGTTTCCACATACTAAGCAAGGCATCGAGTGATCCCCATTTAAGGAGGTAGATATGAGACCGATTTAACAGAGAATGAATGTGCTTTTCTAATTGGAGAGCAAATAACAATTCCTTATGCCATTCCAAAACTGATAAAATCATAGTATCCTTCAGTGTCTCATAATTAACTTGGCTGTGGCAGAAATCAAGACCAATTGTGCTTTTCTAAGATTAGAGTACTCTTCGGGAAAAGATAAATTTAACAGGCTTCGAGTAAAAAGTGAATCAAGACTAAATAAAGGATCAAGTGTGTGTCTAATAGATTGCCAAAATGTCTGGACCACCGAGCAATACCATAACATATGATATAAAGTTCCAGGGATTTACCACATTGAGAACAATCAGGAGAGGGCAATTGACCCAGTCTATGAAGCTTAAGTGGGGTAAAATATAAATTGTGCATAATATTAAATTGTATCAAGCCCAATCTATCTTGTTTAACAAATGTATATACTGTTTGCCACAAATTCCTCCAGAAGTTGGTTTTGGTACTAAGAGATAGTACTTGGGACCAGTAGTAACAACTCCCAGGGCAAATTAGAGTCAAGTAACTGGACTTCCTTATAGACTGAGGAAAACTGCATGAGGTTGCTTAGCTTGTTGCAGGAGATTGCTTAAGATATCAGTGGGCCCCTGAATGTATCTCTGTATGTCCCAAATGAGCAATAATAGCTTATCTGAGCTGTTTATATTTGAAAAATTTATTATGGGCATATTAAATCAAAGTCAAAAAGGAGAAAGGAGATTATTTTCCTTCAGCATAGAGATCCGATACCTTTTATTGATCAAAAGAGGCCAGAAAGTCAAAGGAATGGGTTTATTTCCAGTTTTGAAATGGAGATTGTCCATAATAGGTTGGGCCAATGAAAGATGCCAATTATGTGAAAGATGCAGTTGTAGTTGGTGTAAGGCCCAAACTGACCAGCCCATCAGGCTATTTTGGAGTGGTTTGGGAAGTGCACTGGGAGTGTCATATATAAGGAAGGAGAGTACAATAATGTTGAGCAGCGAAAAATCTCTCAATGTCAAGCCACAGAGGAAATAAGCCTTTGACTCGTTGTCCGTAGCTCCTTTGACCAGTATGCTAGTCTGCTAAGGTGGTGAGCACAATAGTAGGTGCAGAAAGATGATTTAGCTAGACCACCCTACAATTTTGGTGCAGTGAGTTTTAAGTAAGAGAGTCTAATGCCCTTACCTTTCCACAATATGTGTTAGCATGGATTGTAACTTAACAAACCATTTCTTGGGGACAAAAAAAAAAACAACATCCCAAGTGGGTATAACACAGGGTAAACTATTCATTTTACATACTAAAATGCCAGCAGAATAGGCCTAATGGTCTTTCGTGTCTGCTCATTTGGTCAGCTCCCACCCTGGGAGCTGACCTTGCTTCCCCTCGCCTTTCTGGCTTCTCCTTCCCAGTCCCAGATATTCTTGCTGCACTGGACTTTGCTTCCAGAACCCTTCCCTGTACCTGTCCCACCCCTCTTGAACCCCTCCACTGTCTCTGCCTCCACCAGCCCCTGGCAGCACATTCCATGGCTCCACCACTCTCTCAGTGAGGTAGCATTTCTTCCTTTCTCCCTGAATCTCCTCCAGCTTCCACCCATGCCCTCTAGTTGCCCACCTCCTTCCTTCAGAGCACCCTGACTGCTTCTCCCTATTTACCCCTTCATGATCCTGAATACCTCTATCATGTCCCCCGGTCCCTTTTCTTCCAATGTGTACATATTCATCTCTTTGAGTCTCTCCCATAGGTCCTGTCCCCAAGCCGCAAATCATTTTGGTTGCCCTCCTCTGGACCCTCTCCTGGAGTTCAGTTCCCTCTTTAAGTGTGGCCTCCAAAACTGCATGCAGTACTGAGGTGCAGCCTCACTAGCAACTATACATAGGTAGTATCACTTCCCTCCTTCTGGAAGTGATCCCCTAGCGATGCATCCCAGCATCCTGTTAGTTTTGCTGCTGCCCTCCTACAAGTCTCTGAGTTGTTCATCTTGACATCCACCACCACCCCAGGTCCCTCTCAGCCATTTTGATGGTATTTATTCTACCCCATAATGAAAGGGGAGACTGACCCATCTATCTAGATCAGTTTTAATTGTATTTAGCAAATCCAAAAGATTAAGGTTAAACATAATAGGAATGTCTTTGGTAACTTGAATACCAAGATAGGTAAAGGAGTGGGTTCTCATGCAAGAGTAATATTATTTAATACTGATCGATGGGCTTTCTTATTCAAGGGAAAACTTTTGTTTTAGAGGGTTGAGTTTGTAGTGAGAAACTGTAGAAAATGATTAATCTCATCAAAGAGAGAAGGGATACTTTTATGGGGTTCTCAAGATGCAAAGAAGGTAATCTGCATACGCAGATATGGTGTAGGTTGATCTCCCAATCTAATTCCCTGAAGTCATGGGGATGATATTAGTCTTCAGATCAGAGGCTCTAGATAAAGATTAAACAATAGTAGAGAGAGGGGCAGCCTTGTGTTCATCTTGGAAGTGAAAGGGATCAGACAACAGGCCATTGCACCAATCTGGGCAGATGATGAGAATATAATAATCTGACCCACTTGAGGAATCCTGAGGAAATCCAAAGTGAGTCAAAGTTGCAAAGGAAATCTCATGAAACCCTGTCAAAAGCTTTCTCGGCATCCAGGGATACAAGAACTGCAGGAAAGTCTGAGTCCTTGGAAGCCAAGATGATGTACATTAGCTTGCACATCTGATCAACTGATGACCTACCTGCCATGAAACCAATTTGTTCTCTGCCATTGAAGGTAGGCAACACAAGTCTCAACCTAATTGCCAAGGTTTTTGCTAATATCTTAACATCAGTATTAATCAGTGAAATGGGTCTATAACTTTCTGGATATAGGGATCCTTACCTGGTTTGAGAATGAGAGTAATTAATGCATTAAGGAAGTTTGGCTCTGACATACCCTCAGCAAACCAGAAGTTATATACCTCCGCTAAAAGAGGGGCAAGTTCTGATAAGCAGGACTTATATAATTGTTAGAGAGACCATCCGGTCCTGGGATTTATCTGGTGAGAGCTGTTCAACTGCAACATTGACTTCCTGGACACTGATCAATTTACCAACTGAAGTTACTTGATAAGGGAGTAATTTGGGGAGATCAATAGAATTGAGATATCCAGAGATGGCTATGCCTGTAGGTCGATCAGCTGGGTCTTCAGTATAGAGCCTCTGATAATAGGATCTTAAGACATCAACAATTTTTCTGGGGAGGTGACAAGTTGACTAGCTTTATCAGATTTAATACCTGAGATGATTCAAGAGGCCTAGCTTGCCTGAGCCGGATTGCTAGTAACTTGCCTGCCTTTTCCCCTGTATCAAGATATTTAAATTGAGTAATGCTTTATTGAATGCTCAGCTTTCTGGAACATAAGGGCCGAATATTGGGTTTGTAAACTATGTAAGTCCTTCCAATCAGCATCTGGAGATTGGTGGCTAAGGGTACATTCCAGTTGATGAATGACACTAAGCAAGGTATTTTGTTGAGATCTAAATTGTCGATACTTAGTGGCAGACAACGGAGACACTCACCTCTAAGGAAGCATTTCAGGGCTGCCCAAACCATGTCTATTCTGGTTACTGAATCCCTATTGTTAATTACGAAGTTAGTGAGAAGATTTTCAATCTGCTGTAAGGAATCGGGTCTTTGGAGCAGCTGATTGTTTAATCTCCAAAGAGCATCCTTCGAATTCCAGGTCCTAGGAGGTATGTAAAGCAGATAGAGAGTGGTCAGAAATGACCCTCATATGTATATCTGCATTAATTACCCCAGAAGAGAAAAGGTGCTCAAAAGGAGAAAATAAATTCTTGAAAAGATTTATGTGGGGTGAGAAAAAGTATATTGGCATTCCCAGGGTTCAATACTCGCCATACATCCAGAAGATCAGCTCCTCTCATAAGGTCATGTAGAGCCCTTGTGAGGGTGACAATCCTAGTTTTGGGGAGTCAGACCTATCTATGTGTGAGTAGTGGAACAATGTTTCAATCTCCCCAATATGGTTAATACCAGTGAAGTAGTAACCATGAGACCTAACAGATATGTGAAAAGTGAGGGATTTAATGTTTGGTCCATATATAGCCCACAAAATTATTTGCTGGGTTTCCAAGATTCCATAAAGTATAATATATCTACTATTGGTATCCCAAATTTCTCTGTCCAATTTAAAGGGAAGTTTCTTTCCTATTAATATTACCACTCCCCACTACTTGTGGATCTCCCTGCTCCGTATACCTGCTCCACCCAGTTTTTGACAATAAATTCACCTTTTCTCACAAGATGTGTCTCTTGAAAACATGCAATCCGGGTTTTAATTGATAAAGGTGTTGAAGGATAACTTGCCTCTACACCTATCTTGCACCTTTAACATTCCAACTTATCACATTATAGTGGTCACTCATTATGACTGTTTAAAGAAAAAATAGTATGTAGACGTAGTCTAGCTAACTTGATATAGCCCATAAGGTTTTTCCATCTGTAAACCAAAGGAGGTTCTACAAAAGCAGGTTAAATTAATACACTTGATATTGTTGTACCCAAAACCATAAAAAATAAAAGAAAACTTACCTCACTTATATTTTTGTCACTACTCTTATACTAATCAAATCAAAACCCTTATTATACAGTACAGAGTTCCCAAAACCCCAGTTCAATGAACTGCACCACTGTATTAACTCTGGTGAGTGATGTCTTTTGCACAAGAACGAGTTGCACCAGAAAAGCCCCCTCGCTCGCCTCTTCCCTGTTACACCAATAGCGATCAGTATATTCAAGATAGCTTATCTTATGCAAACATTACAGTTGTCCTAATGAATTCTGCAAACTGGTTAAGAGAAACAGTATATAGAATTAGACATTCTCATTTATGACCTCAGGATAGCTTCTTCATTGTATGAAAAGAGGGAGGAATACCACCCCCTTTAACAAACACTTAGGCCATAACTATTTCTGGAGGGCTCACAAACAATTTAAAATAGAGTGTCCTCTGGTGATTTGTAGCTTCATCAGGTTTATAGAATAGTCAGAGCAAACAGAAATGCCAAATAGCTTTGCATAAAAATATAAACAAAAATGACGTGGCCAGACCCAATTAGTGAGCCACTAGTAAATAAAAGCCACAGTTGGCTTCAAGTCGCCACTTTAGTTCAAAGATCAAATGAATTGTGACATTAAGGACAGGACATTCTGAGCTACTGAATAAATTCTGACTCGGTTTCTGCACTTGTCATTACAGAAAATAAATTAAACCATTGGAGGATAGATTGCAATTTGTATTCAAGACATGTTCGGCTAATACTGCTTAAAGTGTACCAGGCAAAAGTCCCATAAATTGACTGTTTAAATGAAATGTCCAGCATTGAGAGAGTGGATTTCTCCCTACATCCTCACCAAAACCATCAGGAAAGTGCCTTGTGGATATTCAAAGTTCCAATGAATATGTATTTTATTCAAATAAAACAGGAATGTCCAACAACAGGGTAGAAATAAGATATCCCATGGCTTTCAACCTTGACCTGGTGTTTCTTGTCAAAATTACCACTTAGTCAGTTATTGGAAAACAGTAGGCTAAAGCCAACTTCTATTCATTGCCCTAATTGAAAGTCCAAATGAATTGTAACAGAAAGGACAAAACATTCCAAGGCACTAAATAAGTTCTGACCCAGGCTTTGCTCATGTCCATACAGTGAATAAATTAAGTCACGGGAGAGTGGTTTGCAATATGAGGATGAGGCAGGTTTTAGCTGGTGTTGCTTGTGTTATACTAAGCTGGAGTCCCATAAAGCCACTGGTTGAATACAGTGTCCAGCATTAGAAAACATAAGTCACTCCTTTAAACTCTCACTAATACCATCAGAAGTATCAGCCTTACACATATTTTAGTAAAACAAGGTGGTTCCACATACTTCATAGGTCTCTTCATGTGAAAAGATCAGGAAAAAGACCTTTGAGCTCCTGCACCGCCTGGTCATGAGTATCAAATGAGATCAACTGATCACCAGATTTCACTTGAAGCACTACCGGTATCTCATTCGAAAGGGTGTGCCTGTGGCAATAAGTTTCATACAGTCAGATGCATTTCTTTGCCTTTTACTCATACTGATTGTGGTAGATCTTGGGTGATCCTGATTCTACGCCCGTCCCATAAGACATCTTGTAACTCCCAAACTTTTGCCAGTATATGTTGTTTGTCCAGGAAGTTTAATAGTTGGAATATGAGGGGCCTGGGTGGAGAATTAGGCAGTGAAGGAGGATGGAGGGCATGGTGGGCTCACTTGATTATATAGGTTGTTCCATTTGGTGATGGTCCTGTAATACTTTCACACAGCTTCTGAAGGAAAAGTATGGGAGTTGTTCCTTCCTCCTTTCAGGTATGCCAATAACAAGGAGATTGTTTCTCCTACTTCTACCCTCCACGTCCTCAATTTTTTCTTCTAGCTTCTTAAATCTCTGACGGAACTGAGTCACTGATAGCTCATTCTTATCTTGCTTTTCTCCAAGGAAGTCAATCTGGCTTCTGAATCTTCCACACGGTAGTTAAAGATTGGACTGAGAACTTAACTTGTTGTAGGTCGGCTGAGATTTCAGTTATTTTATCTTTTAAGGGCTGCATTATTTCTAAGACTCTCTCTTCTGAGAGTGCCCATTGTAGCAGCAACTTTTGCTCAAGCCTGCAGGTTGGTGCTTGGGGCATTTGCAGCCTTGTCTTTCTCCAGAGTTGGCTGAGGAGAATGGCATTGCAGGGCTTTCTTCATGTAGCTTTCCATCACCGGACAGGCCTACCAAACTCCAAGGATATTGAGAATTCAGGTCATGTAGTTTTTAGCATGCTATTGACTGTAAAGGCTGAATGAGATGGCTGAAATGGGTAGCAGAGGTGCAGAGCAATGGAGGGTGCTGCTGCTTCTCAAGATGCCATCACATGACCTCTCATCTCATTGGAATCTATCTTAAACATATTTTACAAAAATTGCTGGGGTTTCCAAAGGCACCTTTAGCCTTAGTAAGAATGGAGGTGGGCCAACTAACCTCTGAATGCGATATCCAGATAATATTGATCAAATATTGGCTGATGGCATATATTATGGAAGGAAATAGATTGCTCTTCATGTGTATTAAATAAACTATCAATTACTTGGACCACCATATAGTCTTCTCAAGTGTCTTGACTATTGAAAAGATTGTAAAATCATAGGGTCTGTTAAATTGTTTAGCTGAAATTTGGTTAACGCCATTTATGAAAAATGAATGATAATAAAGGATAGAATAAAAGCAGTTTTTGTGCAGGAAGATCTGGGTTTAGTTGCACAGTATGAGATCAGTAAATTGATGTAAAAAGGCACTGGGGATTTGAAAATGATTTTAATCTTATTAAGTATCAAAAAGAAGAAAGCTGTTAACATTTTGATTCGAATATCATGAAAGCCAACAAATTAATAATTTTACAAGAATGATCCAATTAGAAAAAACTTAAATTCCAAAAGGGAAGATGATCTGAAGCAGTTACTGATCTTATGCCCGTTATACAGCCAGGATAGAAAACTACTTTTGGTGAGCATCATAGCCCCATTAGAACTGGAACCTAATTCTTCCATAACATATATACTCAAATCAAACTCAGTAAATATACTGGAAGCAGCAATCTCTCTGTGCAAAGTGGTTGATACAAAGAGACTTCACCATTATGTAAAGAAATATGTACTCAATGGTTGATAAAGGCAGTCTTTGAGTAATGTGATTGTATATGATAAACTGATTTATATAGCCCTGTAAAAGTGTTTAACTGACATACATGGAATAATTAGGTAGCTTTTATATTTTTTAAAGAATATGTACTAGAACTATAAATGTATATAAATGTGTACCTTGACATGTTTTAAAATATTATTGTAATTTGTTCTAATACTTCTGTAATGACATAACCTATTGATTAGTAAACTTGAACTAAACTACAGAGTAGGGTCACTGCACCCAGCACCTCAGGAGGAGTGACCCGACGTATGAGTCCTGTTGTACTGGTGCTAGCATCTTAGATAACCATGCAGTTGTGGCTGCTCATGGCAACTGGACTTCAGTAACCAAATAGTGTAGTAGTGGGGGCATAACTGAATGAAGACAACAGAGATTGAAGTAGTGGAGTGATTGTGCTTCAACTCCAAAATGTGCTTCATTTGGAATCCAGTGACATTCTCTTGAGTTCCCTTCTCTCTCTAGGTAATAGCAAGATGTCATGCATAGCTCTACTTTGCAGCTGTAAAAACACAGCAAGGTACAAAAATAGTCTATTAAACTAAAAGCTGAACAAAAGCAAAATTCTACAGTTTATGTTTTTGACTAGGTATTAGCTAGTTATCATCAGATAGTGTATACTTACATCCACAATGTCTGTTACTAAAGTGCTGTATGTGCTGTAGTTTTCCTTTTATTTATTTTCTTTTCTGGTCCTTGGACTGGCCACTTTGCTTCTTGTATTGAGTTTCCATTTTTCCCTTTTTCCATCTTTTTAAAGTCCACTAAATAAAACAATTTTGGTGCAGGTGGAAACTGTTGGTGTTTCTCACTAAATTGCAATATCAAAATAAAATTTTGAAAACTTTAAATAAGTGAAATTGTAATTAGTTACCACTGCTATAGGCTTCATTCTTAAGATCATTGGGTTATATGACCACTAACTGAACTAGTAAGGCAACACAAGTTAGTTTGTAAACCATCAACCATCAGTAATGTACTAGCTAAGACTTCTTGTATATTATTAAAAGCTGTATTAAAATACTCAATTGAAGTAATTTTACTCCTATTACACCAATTCCCCAGTACCTCATAAAATTATATCTTACTTATTTTTAAATATATAAATGTAAAATAGTTTTGGGATTGTTAAATCACTTTTGAGAGATGCAGTTTGGTAAGGTAGAAAAAGAAAACATAGCAGTAGTTAGCCAATGTCTGTCTTTGTTTCAGAGGCCACAGATGCTTGGCATTTTAAAGTTTTGAAGTTCCAATATGAAGAATCAAATGTATGGGCTCTGCTGTGTCATGGCACTCTACTGCTATGCAAGCTTTTCTATATAGAAGACATACTCTGCCTTGATATTTATTAAGCTTACTGTTGGGTTTTGTTCTTAAACTTAAATAGGAAGGAGATGAATTTGTGAACTAGCAAAACCTAACAGACAAACAGGCTTCAAGTTGATTGTAATGCCTCTTTATGCAATGCTGCCTGTGAGGAAATAATAGTGAACACTTTCTCCACAGATGTTGCCCTATAAGTATCTCTCTAATCTGCCTGTCTTGGCTCACTTTTGCTAAACACACATTTTACTAAAGCATGTGTTTCTCCTTTTGACCATGTTCATAATAAAGGGTTATGGTGTCTTGCATTTGCATTTACTGTATGACATCACACTCTCAGTCACTTTGCCCTGGAAACACGTTGGAAACATAAGGGCTTTTACCAACTCACTTTCCGTATAAGGAAAATGAAAAAAATAGCATGAGGAAAAGTAAGTGATCAGATTCCATAAATTAATATTGCAAACTGTCCCAAAAGCAAAATTTTAAAATGTATATGTTATAGGATAGCAATGTATGTTATTATACTTCAGCAATATGCAGCAGACTTTTAATAAAAACCCAAATTAAACAGTTGCTACAATAAACCACAGCCATGGGATGGAAGGTGCGTCATGATCTGCATGACTACTACTAGGATGAAAATATGGCAGAACCCTAGAAACCCCAACAATGCCTTAACAGAGGGCAGGCAGTGGCAGCGTGGTACAATATGGACCATTAAGTGAACTGAGGCTAAGCTTTGTCAGGATATGCTGCTGTGTTTTTGGGGGTGGTGAATGTTAGGGAGGGTATGAGAAGGATGGGGTAAGGTGGAGCCACCATGAAACAAAGTGAGGACTCTTGGTGGAGCTAAGAGAGAGACAGAGAGCTGTGGCAGTCAGTAGGAGAACACGGGAAGTCCCACAGATTTCACTGGTGAACACAAAGGGAAGAGAGGACACAGCCACTGAGGGAGAAGAGGTGATACAGAGCGGGGTCATCACACTGGATCAACCTGGCCCATGAGTTCTGTTGTACCTGGCACTAGCATCCTAGACAACCATGCAGCTGTGGCTGCTCGTGGTTGCTGGGTTGTCCAAGAAAACAGTGCATCGATGGAGGGATGTACTGAATGGAGACAGCAGAGTGCTTTAAGTAGCAGTGATTGTTCTTCAGCTTCAAAATTGTGTGTTTATTCAGAATCCAGTGATGTGCTTCTGAGCGCCTCTTCTATCTTCGTGTAATAGCAGATGTCATGCATAGCTCCACTATGCAACAGTAAAAACATTGTCAGGTAGTGATGTGTATGAATTTGCCATGCAATAGGCTAGAGCTCCCTGCAGAAATAGTTACATTTAGGTTTTGAAATGGACCTAGAACACCACAGCACCACTGGCTGGCATGTTGGTGAAGCTATTTTCTGCAGCCCTTACTTGCTTCCAGCCTGACACACCTATGGACTCCAACAATATCTCAATAGATTTACATTGCAGTTTGCAAGAAATCATAAAAGTACTATGCACACAATAATGCCTGCAGAGAAGGGGTCTTCTCCCATCTGTCTAACAATATAAACACCAGTGACATATTTAGATTTGTACATATCTACACCACTGTGTTCTCAGGAATTTGGAAATCATAGAGTGGTTGGCTTGTGATAATAGAGTAAGGGCTCTAGTTTTTTATGTATTTATTTATTGAAAAGTTTCACCAGGAAGGCACACTGACCAAGTCGCTCATCTTCTCGTGCAATCTTGGGGGGCAGAGATACTATTTACAGAAATACAAGATAAAACAATACAATGAACAGAGAAGTTTGATGATACAACATTTTAAACTAATAGTAGAGAATCATGCCAACATTTGTAATGTAGGCTGAAGTAATAAATGCCTTCTATTAGGTACAGTCTCCTTTTCATGAGTTAAGTAACAAGCAGAAAAAGAAAAAACAGACAATGTGTGAAAATATTAGATGTATTGTGAGTAACTTTTTAAAACATTTTCCCTAAGACACCATTAGGTTTTCATGGACTGGTTCAGCAATAGACCTTTTATCCAGACAGTTTTATGCTACTCCTAAGTACTAGCACATTGCATAGTATTTTAATAATATATTAAACTGGATGTTGGTGTCAGTCAGACATTGTACAGTATCAAGTATTTGAGATTGGCCCTTCCCATTCTTGCTAGTGCAGTAAGCATTGTTTGTTCCCTCTTCCACAAAACAACGCAGTAGAGGCAACATATTAACATATTAATTTAATGGTGAATGGGACTTTGGGTCCATCACCCTCCACGCAGTTTATACTGCCAACAAGGATTGATAAGTATGTTATGCAAAGAAGAATTAATTTACAAACAATCACTAATGCATTCTTTTGAGCAGTACTAAGATTCTGATATACTACAGGAGTGCAACAGCTATTATACTAAGGACTGGTTTTGACAAATGCTCACCATCTAAAACACAGTCTAAACACTATTTAGACAGTATTTTGTATCATAAAGAGCTTTCTGACCATTTACTTTAATATATTCACTACAAAAAGTATCTGATATGTTCAAAGTGAAATATTAACAGAAATAATATTCTTGCCTGTTTTCAAATTAAATGTCTCACTGATATAAAGTCTAATATAAATGCACACAGATTTATCAAAGTAATAATAGATCCTCATTTTAATGTCAATAGAGACATTTTAATGAATATTTATTGCATTATGTAGCATGCATGACCAGAAAGTATTTAAATGTCACATGGAATCTAGGCATTGAGTGATTTTTCAGAATTATTAAAGATTCCAGAGTCAAAGGCCAGAATGATAATATTCCTTTAAGGAGTAGCAGAAGCCTGCAATATATGCAATACTATCTTTAAATATCGAAGCTTTCAGTATCTGTAATCATATATTTGAATACACAGAAACCTTCAATATATGTAATAATATTTTAAATATTGCATTACTTTTAATATTGTGTTTATACTTTGAATTTGTAGATAGCGGAAGTCATGCTTGCCTATGTTTATGCTATCTCAGATTCAGGAAAATAGTCCTTAAGATTATCCCCATCTATATATTTGTACACTTTGTTTTGAATAATGCTAAGGTCCTACTATTTACTATATAGGCTGGTAAAGAATTCCATATGCCTGATATTCTTTGTGTATTATAAAGTTATCTTTTGTCTGTTTAAAACTGTTAATTTTAACCTGCTCATTGTGACTTCTTGTGACGTGAGTGTCAGTATGGAAAGTAAGTCCTAGATCATCCATAATTTCTGTATCCTTATGTAGATTATGATAGTAGTACGTCCCACATTGTTCTTTCTGCTGTGTAAAGTGTATAATGATAATGCACTTTTAGTATTTTACTGTAATCCATATATTCTTAACCCCATAATACTTGCTGGCTTTTTTTTTAGTATGTTCTAGTTTCTATTTCCTTAGTTTTGACCATCCCCAAACTGTGAACAGTAATCTGTCAGTAGTCTAGTATTCATATGTTGGGAGTAAAACTTCTCTAGCTCTATGGTTGAGCTGCCTCTTTATGTTATTCAGTAAGTGATTAGCCTTGTTAATTACATCATTAATATGTTGTGTTGGCTTTAGGTCAATTGATATTTTAATCCTAGCTCTCTTCCTGTTTTTACCTCATTTAGCTTGACCCCTTTGAGGAAATAGCTATTATGCTTGTTATTTTTCCTAAATGCATCACAGTGCACTTGTTTTCATTATATTGTATCCCACATAAGTCTGCCCATCTTGTCATATTGTTAAGATCCTCCAGCAGTTTTATACTGTTCTTAAAGCTGTTTACCATCCCCCAGTTTGGTATCATCTGTGAAATTGTTATACCAATTTCTTATTTCCACTCTCAGATCTGTTATTAAAAGATCAGGCAGGACTGGTCTCAATACAGGATCCTGTGGGACCCCACTGTGACATCCCCTCCACTGAAGTGTATCTTTTAATCTGACCTTTTGGGCTCTATCTGTTAACCAGTTGTTAATTCAGTTTATCAGGGAGGGATGCTTGGAAAATGTTCTCTTATTTTTGTTATCAGTCTGTCGCGTTTGGTGTGGTGTGATGTGGTATGGCATCCACTGTCTTACTAAGATCATCATAAATAATGTTCATTGAGTCACATTCATCCAATGCCTTGCTAGTCATCTCTGGAAACTAGGAGAATTTGTTTTGCATGACCTCCATGTCTGAAGCTATGCTGTGCTTTGCCGATTTATGTGTTCATGATGCATGCATTCCTGTGGCTCACTATTTTGACATGCACCTGCCCGGGCACTATTGACAGGCAGGTGCAGTGCCCCAATAGCGATCATGCCAGTGGATATATGCCTGATGATGTTATGAGAGGGATACGGTAGTGGATGTGACAGGTTGCTACCTTACCACTGAAAACCCTGTTGGATCCGTAAGCTGGACAAGCTGACCCCATGGTGTGGAGGGCTAAAGCACAGGCAGCTTGGTCCAGTGTGTGCTGTTGGACCCTGGTTTTGGTCCAACCACATCCTTGCCCCATAACTTTTTTACTCTGGGGTCTGCTCCCCTCAGAGTAGTTATTTAAGTTATGGGAGGTGTGAGGGGTGCAGGGGTGCAGCACCTCCCACATTGTTAGATAAGGCATATGTTGCCATGTTGCCTGACATAATGTTGTGCAAGTGGTGCAGTCGGGTATGTGGATTTTATTATCTGGGCTCGGTATCCTGAGCATCAGGATACTAAGTTTCTAGATAACATAGTACAGTATATCCTTTCTTTGATTATTGTTTCCATTAGTCTCCTAGCTGTTGATGGCATACTTATTTGTCTGTAGTTAATGGTGTTTTCCTTCCTGCCTCACTTGAATACTGGCACCACCTCAGGTTTTCTCCTGTCCTGAGGCACTTCACCGATGAAAGGACTTATTAAAATGAGCACTAGTGATAGGTATATGGTTTGGACTAGTTATTTTAGTATATAAAGTGAAATACCTTCTGGCTCTGCAAATTTACATACAACAGTTTACTAAAACATTCTAACATACTGCTTTCTAAAATGCACAACCCATCAGTATTAATAGTTTCAATATAGTGTATGGGAGAGTGCAATTGAGTATAGAATTTAATGAATTCCCAGTGCTGTTGTATCATCATAGTGACATCAAGAGGTTGTTGTACACTCTTGAGTATGTCACTACAACAGTATAACAGCTTCAAATGTCTTCACACATGGACAATGAAGCAGCCATGGTTGTGAGGAAGATTAGGGTGCTGGAAAGAGCCACTACAGCTTGCTCCTAAGTAAGGGATTTTTAAGTATTAGGAGAATATTCTCAAACTGAGCTTAATTATGATTGCCCATACACTATAAAAGTCTGTGTATGGGCAATCATACAGAACAATGCTATTTTTGAATCTCAAGGTTTCCATGGTAACAAAACCTCTCAAGCTGTGCTCCCAATGTCTCTTGACTCAATGGAAACCTCTTGATTGAAAAAACAGCCTTGTTGAGTATGATTGCCCATGCACAATCCTCTATGTCATGCAGCTTAGTTTTTGTTTGGTAACTGAACAGAAGTAATTATTGAGTGTTTCTGTAATGTCCCTTCTCATTGTAATCTTAATATTGCAGACACATAGGGTCCCACAATTTTCTTGGTTTTCCTTTATAATTGAGATACCTATAAAAACCTCTAAGTTCTGTTTATTACATCCTAATTTGATTTTGTAAGTTCTTTTGTTTTTCTGAGTACCTTTTAGAGTAGTTTAACCAGTTTCTTATATTTGTTAGTATTTTCTAAACTGGGATAACGAACCATCATTTTATAAGCTTTTGTTTTCTTTTAGAGACACTGGTAGTGTTTTACTGTACCAAGGGAGGATTTCCCTTCTATTGTAGCATGGTTTATGGGTACATATTGATTCTCAAGCTTTAGTAGTTTTTTTTTTTGGTGGCCAGCATCCTTATATCCCCATACCCCTACTGAACTCTGCCCCTTCACAACCTTCATGGCTGCTGACTGCCTGGCTTTCCCCCACAAGGGGGGCCACCAAGATGACCCTCCACATGGACACCCATTCATGAGTGTGACAGCTATCCCTCCCTCTCCAAGAGAGGAGAGAGTCCTACAGATGCTCAATGCTCTCTCTCCCTGCTGACTGCCGGTGGCACAGGCTTATTCCTGAACCCCGATCGCCAGCATGGCATGAGGTGTATCATCCATTGCTCAACCTCCAGCACCACTGGGCTGACTGGTGTAGATTGTTTTAAATATTTCTCAACTTCTACAAGTATTTGCCTTCCAATCTCAGTTTTCCTATCCCATCCCTTAAACTCCATGCTCATACCTGTGAAGTCTGCTGTTTTGTAGTCATAGAGTACTGTCCTTCCATTTCTTAGCTGAAAACTTCCATTTACAGTTAGGAGAGAATTACAGAGTGGTCACTGGACTCCAGTGGATCCATTATCTTTTATGTTGAACACTCAGGTATATTTGAAATTGCAGGGTCCAATATATTATTTCCGCTGGTGCTGTTTTATTACTTGTGTTGAATTGCTTTCTCTGTTGGTATCTATTAGGAAGTTTCTCTATGGTGAGGTCTTGTAAGTTACTCAAGTCAATATCTGGTTGGTTGACATCCTCTAACATAAGTGTGTCCACCTGACTGCTATAATGGGATATTTAATTTAGGCACTCAGTATGTACTTTCTTGTTAATGCCTGGTGGTATGTACAATGTACCTATTATTAGTTTTCTTGGTTTAATATTAACTGCTACCCAGACTGATTCAGCATTATTGCTAACATGTTGCTAAAATTCAACACAATTCAGATCTTCCTTAAGGCATAATGCAATTTCACTCCTTCTTTTTCCTTTCTTCATTTTTGAACAGTGAAGATCCTTGTATGCCCTTGTCCATATATCTATCTCATCCCACCAAGTTTCAGTCAGAAATAATACCCACATGCATACTAGTTATTAATGTTTTAAAGTGGTTAAATTTATTTAGCAGGCTTCAGCATTCAGAGAAATCACTGACAAGTTAGCTATATTATGATCCCCAGGACACAGATCGCCTCTTCATTTCTAACTCCCCATCACCCCATGTTTTTAGTTGAAATCACTATTGATGATATTCTTAAATCTCTTACCAGAATATTTGGCATTTTAGTACTGAGATGTAAAACCATCCTTGGCATATAGATGCTGGTTCTCAAAAAATTGCAATTGTTTAAGAAGTCAATATTATTTTACAATTCTAATTGTCCATCCACTTAATGATTTTATTATTGTTATTTATAATATTATTGTTTTAACTCATTCCCCTTGAGATGGGCAAAATGTCTGCCAAAATTGCTATACATTTAGGCGGGATATTCAAAGGGGTTGCGCGTAGTGCAACAGAGTTGCACTGGTGCAACTCCTGCATTACACCCATTGGGATATTGAGAAGACTGCCTGGCACAGCACAAATCCCGATGTGCTGGGGCACAACGTTAATGTATGTGGTGCAGATGCAGGAGCGTGTCCATACATATGCAACACATCCCAATATTCAGCCCGGATGTGCAGCTCATATGCTGGCACAACCCTGTTTGCTAGCCTTGCTTGTAGAGCAGAAAGCAGCTAACTAAAAGAAGCTACATTTTCTTATTAATTTAAAACTTATATCTCAGCAGGAGTCAGTGTTTGTTGAGATTAAGTAGACAGATACTTTATTAGAAGTAGAAGGGGTCTTACTTAGGGTTAAAAAGAAAGAAAAGAAAGAAAGTCAGTGTGTTGTGCTGTGTTGGGAAGGGTACTGTTTCAGCTGAATTTGCTAAACCAGTAGGAGGAAAGAGAGCTTAATTGGGGTGTGGCTTAGACACTATAAAAGCAGGTGACTCAAATTACAACTTCCTGTTGCTAGCCTTTTTCTTACTAACTGCCTCCATCCCACCCATCCTAAGCCAGTTCTACTTTTATAGCCACTGGATTTGACTGTCAACAGGAACTTCCTGTTTGGCAGTAGGAAGGAAGGATCATAGAGAAACATTGGTTTTGTCAACCCTAAAGGAAAAAGTAGCTCACTCCCCCAGCTGCTGGTGGTTTGACATTGAGCAAGGAAGAAGGAGGCTACTGAAGAAGATAGGAAGTTGCTGTCCCAGAACAGGAAGGTGAGAGTTGTAAGGAGAGGAGAGAGTAAGAAATACAGAGAAACAGTAGAGGGACACAAAATAACACATGATAGGGAGGTGCAGTGCAATGGCTGTGGGGTGGCAGTGTTCCAGGAGACATTCTGGAGGCTGAGATGCTGCCCTATTTGCAGGCACCTCTCTGGTCTGAGAGAGGAGGTTGCCCATCTCCAGGCTGACCTGGTTAGGATTCATGAAACCTCCTCCCCACCCAGGAACCACCAGGGCCAATGCCACTACCTCAGAGGTTGCCAAGAAAGAGGAGAGGCTGGACCAGGGTGGGCTCAGGGAGGGAGAGGGTGGTGAACAGAGTTGCATCCTCCAGCTGTACCTCTCACAATTCATTCTCTCTTCTGGTGGATAGTGATTTCTTTATGGAGGCACCAGCAGTGGAGACCAAGGAGGATGCTGGGAACCTTCACAAAGGAGACCCACAGGAGGGTGGCATGGGACCCCACAGGGAAGAAACAACTCCTGGTGGGGACTCAATCATTAGGGGGTAGAAATGGGGTAGGAAGGAGAGGGAGGTAGGTGCCTTCCTGGCACCACTGCTTGGAGGACAGGAAGTGAATCCTCAGGATCGTGGGAGGAGCTGCATGAGGGAGGGAGCTGGATGTCAATGTCCACCTAGGGACAAATGACCTGGCTAGGAATGGGATCAGAGCAGTGCAAGGAGTTTGTAAAAGTTGGGAAGGGCCTTAGACATGTAGGCGCATCGGTAACCTTCTCGGAAGTGCTGCCTGTCTATGGCAAGGTGATGCTAGGGCACTCCTCACCATGGAATTCAATCAGTGGTTGAAAAACTGATGTGGAGCTCAGGGTTTTGGCTTCATTGGGGACTGGGAGCTACTTGGAGGGATGCAGACCTATACTGGTGCGATGGTCTGCATCTGTCTGGGGGATCCAGGATCCTAGGTGAGAGGTTTAAATGCTTCATTAGCAAGCATTTAAACTAGCCAAGGGGGGCACTGAAAGAAGCAGGAAATCCCAGCCTCCCCTCAAAACATGGTAATTAGTGAGGTAAACACCAAGGTAGAGAAGTTATTAGGAGCAGAACAGAGGTAAATGTAAAAAAGGCAAAGGCAGGAAGGACAGGAATGGGGCTAAAGGGGAAGGCTATCAAAAAGTGGAGGGTGATGAGTACCAATGCCTGTAGTCTGTGTACCGAGCTCCTGAACTAGTGGCCTTGATGGAAGAGGGTTGCCTGGATATTGTGGCGTCACAGAAACATGGTACATAGAGAACCATGACTGGGATGTCAACATACCAGGATACACAATCTACAGGAGGGACAGGGAGGGTAAAGAGGAGGAGGAGTAGCTCTCTATTTTAAGGAAGGGATCAAAGCAACAGAACTAAAGAGTAAACAGGGAACAGATGAGGCACTTGGGTCACCCTGTAGACAGAAAATGGCACCACAGTCCAATGGGGTTGTATACAGATCCACATCTCAGGGGAGGGAATGAACAAGGAAATGATAGAAGGCTTCCTTAGAATGGCAGAAAAAGGGAGATATTGTTGATGGGGACCTGAATATGCCAGATGTTAACTGAAGCACCTTTGCTGCAGGCACACCCAAGAGCAGGGTCATTCTTGATGCCCTACAGGGCATGCCTCAGACAGCTAGTATTGGAACCCACTCAGGAGGGAGCAATCTTAGACCTGATACTCTCAAATGGAGACAGTGAGAGGATCTCAGATCTAGAGTGGGTAGCCATCTGGGAACAAGCGACCACCAAACAGTGTGGTTCACAATAAACACAGCCATACAATCAAGCCATACAAAAGCAAGAGTATTGGACTTTAGGAGGGCTGACTTTGGAAAATAAGAGAGTGCCTCAGAAAAACACTAACAAACAGGCAAGAAGGAGGAATGGAGGAACAATGGGAGTAATCAAAACAGCCATCACAGAGGCAACAAGCCTTTGTGTAAAGCAAATCAATAAAACACAATGAGGAGAAAAAAATGCTATGGTTCTCAAAAGAGGTGGCAGGGAAGGTTAAGGAGATAAGGATAGCATTCAGGAAATATAAGGAAACACAGAAGGAGCAGGACAGAGAACTTCATCAATTAAAACAGAAAGAGGCTGGAAGGCAGACATAATAGCAAAGGCCCAAACCAAGGAAAGGATAGCCAGTTCTGTTAAGAGGGATAAGACCTTTATAGGTACATTAGGGAGCGAAGAAAGACCAAAGGAGGGATACTGAGGCTTAATAAAGGGAGGGAATGTGGATAGAGGGTGACAGTGAAAAGCAGGGATAATGAACGAATATTTCTGCTCAGTATTCACAAAGGAAGAGGAGGGAATTACCTAAGCAAACAAGAGAAACACTCTGAAGACGGGGTCGATACCAGTCCATTTACAGAAGAAAGGGTTCTGAATGAACTAATAAAATTGAAGGTGGAAAAGCAATGGAGCCTGATGGGATTCACCCAAGAATTCTAAAAGAACTAAGGGTAGAATTAGTGACATCGCTGACTACTCTCTTTAACAAATCATGGGAGGATGGGGTGGTACCGAGGACTGGAGGAGGGCAGATGTGATTCCTCTTCACAAAAGTGGGAGCAGGACAGAGGCAGGAAACTACAGACCAGTTAGTTTGACCTCAGTGGTAGGGAAAATGATGGACTCACTTTGAAGGAAATAATTGTTGAGTACCTAGAGGCCAGTGGGGCTACAGGACCCAAGGCAGCATGGATTCACAATGGAAGGTCATGTCAGATGAATCTAATAGAAACTTTGACTGGGTCACCAAATTAGTAGACCAGGTAGGGGCTGTGGACATGGTCTACCTAGATTTTAGCAAGGCATTTGATATAGTCCCACACAAAAGATTAATACACAAGTTAGCCAGCCTTGGAGTGGGTCCCAAGGTGGTAGCCTGGATAAAAATTGGCTCGACAACAGGGCATAAGGTAGTAGTAAATGGAGTACACAGTGAAGAAAAGAGGGTTACTAGCGGGTACCGCAGGTTCAGTACAGGGACCGGTCCTTTTAATGTCTTTATAAGTGACATTGCAGAGGAACTGGAAGGAAAGTATGTCTCTTTGCAGACGACACAAAGATCTGCAACAGGGTTGATACACAAGATGGAGTGGAAAGGATGAGAAGGGACTTGGCAAGGTTGAAGGAATGGTCAAATGTATGGCAGCTCAGATTCAATGCAAAGAAGTGCAAGGTAATGCACATGGAAACAAAACCAGGGAAGCATACACAATGGGGTGAGATACTGATGACAATAAAAATGGAAAGGGACCTGGGGTAGTTATGTTAGATGACCTAAAGGTGGGCAAGCAATGTGAGAAAGCAGTAAGGAAGGCTGAGGGATACTGGGATGCATATGAAGAGGCATCAATAGTAGAAACAGGAAATTGTTATCCCTCTGTACAGACAGTTGGTGAGACCCCATCTGGAGTACTGTGTGCAGTTCTCTGAGACCCCATCTCCTCAAAGACATAGACAGAGCGGAGACTGTCCAGAGGAGGGCAACCAAAAGGAGCTTAATATGTATACCCTTGAGGAAAGAAGGGAGAGGGACATGATAGAAACTTTCAAGTACCTGAAGGGAATCAACAAAGTCCAAGAGGGTAGCATCTTTCAGAAAAGAGATGTGCAAGAACAAGGGGCACAATTTGAAGATAGAGGGGACGGCTCAGAGGTAATGTGAGGAATATTTTTCACAGAGAGGGTTGTGGATGTATGGAACAGCCTCTCTGAGGAGTTGAGAGTCAAGAACAGTGGAAGAATTCAAGAATGCATGGGACAGACATAAGGCAGTCCTAGTGGGGTAGGAGGAAGTAAGCTGTTGGTTAACTAGGATCTGTAGCTTATCTGTTATGTAGGAAAATGGGCAGACTAGGTGGGCCAAAGCGGTCCTTCAGCCATCAAATTCTATGTTTCTATGTAACCCTGCATTATGCCACATAAGGGGCTCAAAGTTGAACCTGTTAAAAGTGGAACAACTCCTGGCCACCCACAGGCAAGCTGCTGTATTGCAGGGTGCAACACAGCAGTCGCCAGCTGTGGGTGGCCACTCCAGCCATCAGAACACCGTGCACAAGCTCCCACATCCCTAGTAGTCTAGTGGACCCCCCTCCATCCTGATTCCCTGATTGCCAGTATATGTACAATAATTCCTGCCATGATAGTCTTCTGGACCCCCTCCCTCCCATTGCTGTGATCACGGTACAGTACTGTAGGAATAAGCCCTGGTTGTCTAGTGGAACCCCCATCCCAATTCCCGATCGCTGGTAACTGTAATAGAAGTCCTTCCCTGGTAGTCTAGTGGAACCCCTCTCACCCAGATCCTGATCGCAGGGTAAATGACCGCAACATAATTCCCTGGTGATCCAGTGGCACCCCACCCCTCCACCCACACAGGACCGTGGCACCCCACCCTCCCACCCACAGGGACCCCTTGCCCACCCAGCTCTCCCCCATCACTGACGGGCAGCTGCAGCCCCACATATCACCCGACTGCTTGACAATGACAGGTACAGTATATGCTGTGAGCCATTGGTCCACAGTGTGTACCAATGGGCTTGCAGGGCTTACTGATCAGAGACAGTCCCAGATATCTGAATGAAGTCATTCACATATCTGGGACTGTCTAGTACAGTATGCCCTGCAAGCCTGTACTCTACCTGTCATTCAGCGGGTGGCTGGGTGGTATGCAGATGGAGCTGCAGCCACCACCAATGACGGGGAAGACCGGGTGGGCAAGGGGTCCTGTGGGTGGGAGGTGGGGGTGCCACTGGATCACCAGGGAATTATGTTGCGTGATTTGCCAGCCATCGGGAATCGGGTGGGAGGGGGTTCTACAAAACTACCAGGAAAGGACTTCTATTACAGTTACCAGTGATCGAGGAATCAGGTGGGGGGTCCACTAGACTACCAGGAAAAGACTTCTATTACAGTTACTGGCGATCAGGAATCGGGTGGGAGGGGTTCCATTAGACTACCAGGCTTATTCTTACAATACTGTACTGGTGATCAGGGCAATGGGAGGATGTGGTCCACTAGACTGTCAGGGTTATTCTTACAGTACTGTACCAGAAATCATGGCAATGGGAGGGAGGGGGTCCACTAGATTGCCAGGGCTTATTCTTACAGTACTGTACTGGTGATCATGGCAATGGGAGGAGAAGGTGCCACTAGACTACCAGAGAATTGTTTCCAGGATTTTACAGCTATCGCAGTGATGGGGCAGGGGACACTCTGGGATCCCCACTATGCACATGTCATGCTGTGCAAGGCACCAGATGCAAGTTGCCGGGCTGCACTGAATAAGGCATGCAAATGGGGCCATAATGACATGCAAATGACCCCATTTGTGCCATGCATATATTATGACCTCATTTGCATGTCCCCTCTGAATATCAGGGTAATGTTCTAGCCAACTGCCCTTGTGCTGGCACATCCCCATGCTCCTATTTGTGGCTTAAGCAGGTGCAGTGCCACTCCGCCATACACAGTCTGTGCCATATTGAGCGGTGCTGAACCATGGCGCATCACCGTTAAATATCACCTGGTCCTGGCCCTGGTGCATCCCAGTTGCTCTGCACCCAGGCTTGCACACTGCCAGGCACAGTCTGAATATCTGTGCCTTAGTTTTAAGAGTTCTTTCCAAGTTTACTGAAATCTTGTTTAATTTCCATTTCATATTTTTTTTTTCCAATATCATTGGTACCTACTTGTAACAGCACCTTAGGGTTTGCTCCTGTGTTTTTAGTATCCTGTGATGTTCTCACATTTATTTGAACTGCTGGAAAGCACGTGACCATATTGTTTACCTTTTTCCTTCCACACGCCACATGATTCATGAATCTGATTATTGAGTCCCTATTACTACGTTTTGGGTGATTTTTGATTAATGTCATCCTCCTTGTTTCTATCTCTTAAGCTTGACAGTGGATCAGATCTATTGCTCATGCATATATCTGTTGCAGGAAGAGGGATATTTGCCCTTCCTCCCTTTTTACTCCTCTTACTGGCTTGACAGTTGTCCAGTAACTGTCTAGATTAATATTATTTTCTTCAATCTCCTCCTCCCTACCTCTTTATTGCCCTTGACAGTGATCTAGGATTGATCCATTTTCCTTGCAATCATGGGCATGGTGTTTGGCCCCATTTCCTTAGCATGTTGTGTATGAATGACTCCAAACTTCTGATTTAGTAACCTAGAAATTGTCAGCAGATAAGGACCACTACATCCATCCAGTCTGCCAATAGGACCTATGCTTTCTAGTGAGCCTGACCCCATCTGACAAGTGGCTCCTCCTTCCCACATCCAAGGTTCCCTTATCCTTGTGCCAGGTATGTTTAAGTCTCTCCACTGTGCTTGTTCCCAGCACCTCCTGTGGCAGACTATTCCATGGGATGACTACCCTCTCCATGAAGAAGAACTTCCTCCATGTTCCTTAACCTTTCACCTTTCAATTTCATATCATACCCTCTCATTCTTGTACTCTCCTATACTGGAAGATGTCTCTCCCTGCAGCTTGTTTATGCCCTTAAGGTACTTGCATGTTTCTATCATGTCCCCCAATCCCTCCTCTCCTCCAGTGAGTACATATTGAAATCCTTTAATCTCCCCTCATATGTTTTCTGATGCAAGCCCTGTACCATCTTAGTCTCCCTTCACTGGACTGCTTCCACCCTGTTAATGTCTTACAAATGTGCGGCCTCCAGAACTGCACACAGTACTCTAGGTGAGGCCTCACTAGTGTTTTTATACGGTGGCATCACTACCTCCTGCCTTCTGCTAGTGATACATCTGCCTATACACCCCAACATCCTCTCCCTCCCTGCAGCCTATGCACTCTGCTTAGACACCTTTAAGTCATCTGAAATGATAATCCCCAGCTCTCTTTCTTCCTTTGTGGTCATCAGCAGTTCCCCCATATCTTGTAGGTCTCACAAGGTTCCCTCATCCCAGATGCATTATTTTGCACTTCTTTGAATTGAACCTCAGATGCCACACATCTGAACATTTCTTTTATGTTTGTAATCTTTGGAGTAGGGTCCTTATGTTTGCCTCAAAACTTAAATTTTAATACAGTTTGCAAATATAAACTGCAATTCTACATCTCCTACTTTCCTCTTGCATCTTTATGAGGTTACTTCTGACACATGTCACCTCCCCACTTCCATCTTTGAATTCCACATACATGTTTAGCATAGGTTTTGATTCCTGATATATTATTAATATGTACGTGTGCTTATTTACTGAGGTGTACTCACAGTACTTATAAAATTATTTTGTTTACCTTAAGGGGAGTGCTTTGCAACTTTAAATGTAGATCCAAGCAATAAAGAGAGAGAGAGAGAGAGAGAGAGGAGATAACTCTTAAATATTACTAGGATGATCTATGAAAAGTTTAAAATCATGTAGAGTTAAACACCTTCACATAATAATAATCCAACACAATTTAGTCTTGGCATTTATAAGTTATACCCCATATCAGTTCTGTTCTGACTGTCCCTTGAGGACATTTTTCTGTTTGCCTGCTATTAGTGCACCTCACTTGGTTATTACTTCACTATCTTGGGTTCCAAACAAGTGTTGTTTTAGTAATTACTTACAGGTTTCAATTGCTTCATGTAGTAGTGCTGCTATAAGATATCTCACACAGAGTGCTGCCTCCTTCCCAGCTTCCCACCTTCCTCAGCTGACACTGCTAACACTTGTCTCACCATGTCAGCCTCCACCCATGCTCACTGATGCTTGCAGAGCAGCTCAGTTTCTACTATGTGACTCGAACAGTTCATTCTGAGGTCACACTCTGAAACACCCCAAAACAGTCCCATTTTAAAATTAGCTGTAAAATCCTAGCCCAGGTCCTGCCTGAGTCTTACTGTGACTCACCAGCATTTGGAAAACAAGAATAAAAAGCTAGAATGTTTTGTATTTCAATATGTACAGTAAAGCTCCTCCTCGTTCCTGAGTAGTTCTCCCAGCTGGAGTGTTATGTTCTATTTCTGAGTAGTTCCCAGTAGGAGTGAACTACAGATCCCTTTAGGGCTGTGGGTGGAGCCTACAGCCCTTCTGTCATCAATCAGACTATAGCTCTAGAAACAGATTTTTGTGAAACTTCCTTTTAGACATTTGTATGTATTCTTTCACAGCTGCAAAGTAGTGCACTCCACCTCTGATTTTTGCTATTTGCTGCTCTATGTTAAAGGCATCTGAAGGGGGAGGGATGCTACTGTACTGTACCTCAGAACTTCTCAAGATATTAAAAAAACTTTTAGACAGCTCTTTCTATCATCTGTCCAGCTCAGTCTAACAGATTTGTTCTATTTCTTTCAGCAACCATGGGGTTAACTAATTTTCTCTTGGTTATTTTGTGAAAGTGAAAGTCAGACTCAGTGTCAGATTACAGACAGTGGAATTGCAGTCTGTTAGCTATCATTCCTTGAGCAGGACAGGTTGTAGGCAAGCACTGGAAATAGAAGACTGTTTTTTTCTCATTTTATAATATGATGTACTGATTATGTATTTAGTTGCAGGGTAAGTGCCTTGAAAGAAAATAATAACATTTATGTAATTCATTCAAGATTCCGTCAGGTGGTCAGAAAAAGCCTCAGATAATTTGTGTAAAACTAACAAATGAAAGATGCAAAAAATAGCATGCACAGTGGTCTCTGAGACTGGAAGATCAGAAGGCTGTGGGTTCTATCCCACACTAGGCATGTGGGTTAAAGAGCTAGTGTACTGCCTAAAATTAATATTAGATTTTAAAAGCAGTCAACCATTATCTTTTATATTTGAGGTACTTTTTCTTTTCCCTTTGTTTAATTAGAAGATTGTTTATCTGATGCTAATATATGTGATGTGTGGAACAGCACTCTGTGTGGCAGTTGCCATAGCTAGCTATACTGCCCCACTACATCACCAGATCATTCACCTGTGATTTCTCTGTCAGCAAAATCACAATGCTGATGATGTAGTGGTGGGGCAGTAGAGCTAGATATGTCAGCTGCTATGCTAAGAGCTGTTCCACACATCCACCACAACATTATGACATAGAAGACACTCTGCTAGGCAAAAGGAAAAAGAGAGGTACTTCAGAAATAAAATTTATAATTGACTGCTTCTTAAAATTTATGTTATTTTCCTGTCTGCCTGGTTTGGCTCCACTAGCTCTTTAAATCCCAATACTGACACTATAGTGCAGCATGGGAGGTGCACTTCTGAGGTGCTTTGTTTCTGTTTGCCTGTTTAGATGGATGTTACAGATCCTATGCACGTCTCAAAAGAGGAGAATTTCCATAGTGTCCTGGACAAATTCCCCCATTCACTAAAAATACCACCAACAGCTTAATCTGGTTCTATTAAGGATTTATGCCATGTTACAATTTCAGTTGGTTATCATCTGTACCCCACCATCACCCATGAAAAGGGAATTCTAGTGTTAGTGAGCTTACCCAGTCAACAAAATTCAACAAATGCATAAATTCTCCCATTATGCCTTATGGATTCCAAATAAATCCAAATCATTCCAAGGCTATCTTGACATATAATTTTAATACCTAACAGCAAATCAGAACACTTTTCCTGATAAAGGCTGCCAACATATTAAATTTAAATAAACAACAAAGTCACCGATAAGGAACTAGCGGCTTATGGAAACATCTACAGGGATTTATACATGGATTGGATGCTGCTTCTACAGAGAAAATACAGGAAAAATGAGGGTGTGTTATAGGAAAATGGTTATTTGGAACTGGGAGCACTGTGATGATTGTGACTAAACAGCACTATAAGCAAATTGAGGCAGTCAGAGAAGGGCACCAAAATGGTGCAGGGACTGCATCAGAAGACATATGAGGGCAGATTAATGGAGCTCAATATGTATGCCCTTGAGCAAAGGAGGGAGAGAGGTGATATGACCAAAACATTCAAACACCTTAAGGGCATTAACAAGGTGAAAGAGTCTAACATGTTTAAATACAAGAAAAATAGCAGGACAAGAGGACACAGCATGAGATTAGAGGAGGCCAATTAAGGGGAATGTGAGGAAATTATTTTTCACAGAAAGAGTGGTGGATACATGCAATGGCCTGCCTCAGGAAGTGGTGGCTATGAATACAGTGCAGGGCTTCAAACAGGCATGGGATAGGCATAAAGGAGCAATACAGATGAGTATGAATAGATAGGCCACTGACAGAGCAAAGGCCGTTGGCACATGTATAAGGTAGAAAAAGAAATGGGCAGACTGGATGGGTCTTGCTGTCCTTATCTGCCATCAACCTCTATGCTTCTACCTTACTATAGGGCACCAACAAGAAAATAACTTGGTCATTTAATAGCTCTTCACAGCCCTATCGTCTCTGGCTAAGTTTGTTACTTCAGGGCTGTCTCTGTCAGTGAAACTCAGAGTCTCCTTACTGGCCTCTCTCCCCACACTGGTGCTGGGGTAGCCCCTTGAGGAGGGCTCATGGGAAGGTGCCATCCATAGCGGTGACTCCTTCCAGCGAAATCCCTCATGGTGATGGGAGGGTAGGGCAACCAGATGGGGAGTGGGGTGAAAAGGGTGACAGGATGTTGCTATATGTACATGTGCGGGGGCGAGAATGGCTAGCGTGGGCTGGGAGGGGCAGAGGAACTGTAGGGGGTGGTGCTGCAGTGGGTTGCCGAGCTGCGTCATAAGCGTCAGGGGTTGGCCTGTGGTTGGGGTGAGTGAGGCACGGGTTTGGGTCTGGCCAGTGCGGATTGTTCACAGTCCAAACCTTTATTTCATGCTTTCACTCCACATGCACCCCTGTAGTTGAGAATCCTTTAACAAGAGGGTGCGTGGGATGAAGTTTGGGGGGTGAAAGCATTGAAAATGATGTCTCCAGCACCATTGTCCTGTGTGTTGGGATGTCAGTTGTGCTTAAAATTATTTTGGCACTCTGACTGCGTGATAACAGTGAATACCTTTAGGCTTTCGCCTTTATGACATGGAACCGATGCCAGTCATGACACCATAGAGCCCAAACCCTAGTTGTCTTGGGGCCACCTTCCTTGCCCTGCTCATCTCCCATATCTTCAGCACATCTCTTATTACGGGATCATCTCTGACATGTGGAAATTGGCTAGGTTGTCCCTGTATCACACGAGGTGACCAAGAAACCTTGAAAACTACCACCTTATTGCTATCCTTTCAGATATTACAAACTGCTTGAAAAAGTGGTTTTCATCTAGCTCACAGCTCACATCCAAACCTATGACCTACTTACTCCAGCCCAACATGGCTTCCATAAAGGTCACAGCACCTCAACTGCCCTGGCCAGAGTCACATTTGAGGACTGCTATTGATCTAGGCAACTTGACTGGGGCTATCTTTGCTGACCTCTCAAAAGCCTTCAGTCTGGTTGACACACACTCCTGTGTTCCTCACTTGAGTCCCTTGGCCTCTCTCCCCCACCATTGTAGCTTGATTCACCAATTATCAACTTGGAAGGCAGCAACTCACTAAATTTAGCAAGGTCCTCTTAGATCCCATGCTTGTTAACTCTGGGGTACCTCAAGGGTCTATTCTTGAGCCCATTCTGTTTTCCCTTTTTGTCAATGACTTGCTTCTAGTCCCAGCTCATAGTTGTTCCACCCTCTATCGGTTGACCTTGTGATCCTAACCAGCTCACAGGACATCAGTGTCATCAACACCAGCACAATGCTGATTTGACCTCATACAATTCTGGCTAAAGGACCACAAACTAGCCATCAACCTCAAAAACATAGGACCCGCTCTTTGGTCTTATGGCCAAAACAAAACCTGCCATGTTCCTCTAAGAGTCACTAGAGCTGATGGACCCCTTGTGCGTGTTGTGGACTCCCTAAATATTTGGAGGTCACCCTTGATCCACAGCTCGACTTCTCCCTGCATAGAAGCAATGCTTACAAGGCTGCTAATAGCAAACTGGGCCTGGCCTACAGAGCTAAAATCTGCCTCACCCCCAGCAGCACATCATGCCCTGGCAAAGGAGTTCCTTCTACCCACACTCTGCTATGGACTTGTCTCCTTCACATGTCCCAAAAACATGTCTAGCCAAATGGGATGTTACCTATAACAATATATGTTGCTTTGCTCTTTCTGCCCCTGCCTCACTCATCACTGTGAGCTATACAGCAAGCTCAAGTGGCTCTCTCCTGACCTCTACTGAACCCTTGTTATGGGCAATTTCATTGACAATATCATCAGAACTGCCACTCCCTGTACTAGCAGACCTATTCCAGCCTCCTAACCTCTCTTACACATTAAGATCTAGTGGCTCTAAGTACTCATAGTTCCCAAAAGCCACACATTGATGGGTGATTAGTCTTTCACTGTCTGTGCACCCAGACTATGGAACTCCCTTCCGGCCCTTGTTACGTACCTCCCCTCTCATACCTTCTTCAGGAAGTCCCTCTGGGTGTCCTGAAACTCACCTCAACCGGTCATTGTTCTTAAGATAGCAACCCTTTCTGAATTGTGTTGCACTTCACGGTCCTTTCTGGACTTCACCTGAGATCAGTGTGTTTATGTATTTTTAGTTATGGCTATCAAATGTTATCCTGTTATGTGATGTACAACACCCAGCTGTCAACTGCTACCTTGTTATGTTATGTTTTCTATATGCCTTCCTGTTAAGTTGTGCTGCAACTGACTATTTACGTTCTCTGAAATGCTGTTGTACCTGATGTTCTCTGTATCATGTAATCTCCCAGGTCACACCTGAAAATAGGCATATGTCTGTCTAGTGTGCTTACCTGGTTAACAAAATCTAAATAACAAATAATAATAATAATATTTAGTATCCTTAGAATAGGGGTCTGTTGAATTTTTTGCGTGTTTTTTTATATTTTTTGTGTGTTTATTTTATTTCCCCTTGTTATGTCAAAGGGTTCAATAGCTAGGTTGGGCCACAATCAGATCATCCTCTTCCATGTCTGCCTCTGGCCATGCTCGCTGATGCTCACAACACAGCACAATCTGTACTATGTGACCTGGAACAGCACTTTCCAAGGTCAAGATTGCATACCAGAAACAGTCCTATTTTAAAATGAACTGTAAAAGCTTAGCTTGAGTCTTGCTTGAGCCCTACTGTGAATCTCAGTTGTTCATAAAACAAGACACAAACTAAAAGACTATTTTATATTTCAGTTTGTGTTGCACAGCTCTTCCCCATTTTGAGCAGTTCCCCGGCCAATGTGAACTACAACTTTCAGCAATTAGTCTCCTTAGCATAAAGATATGGGTTTGCTGCATTTTGTTTTGCTGTTGCTGTTTTTCTAGATATTTTTGTTATTTTTTGGGGCGGGGATCTTTTCTCTTGTTATGTCAGAGAGTTCAAAAGCTGGGTAGTGCCACAATCAGGCAGTTTTCAGTTGTGTCTTCCTGTGCCTGTGTATCCAACTCTCGAAGGGCAGCTCCATCTATATTATGTGAACAAGAACAGCTCTTTTCAAGGTCACACTTCAAACGCTGCAAAACAGTCATGTTTTAAAATAAACTTTAACAAACTTAGTCTGTCTCCTGCACAAGTTCTACTGTGACTCTTAGTCATTTGTAAAACAAGAAAAAAGAAAAAGCTAAACTGTTTTGTGTTTCAATATGTGTTGCACATCTCTTCTTCATTGTACTTCCTCCAGCTGGAGTGAACTGCAACTCCCAGCAAACTTAGCCTCCTTAGAATGAAGTTATGGGTTTGTTGTATTTTTTTTTTTGTATTTTTGTTTTGTTGTTTTTCTTTTCCCTTGTTATGACAGATCACTTGGAGACTGGCCAAATGAGGGAGGATTGAACATCCCTAGGACTTATCTCCTCCCTTGGGGATGGGGGCCACCATGGTTTGATACTTGTCTGCCACCTGAAGGTGTCTGGGTGGCAGCCAAGGTGACCCATTTAGAAGGAAGGGTCCTCAGGGTCCTCATATTCAAAATGGAAGGAAATCTCTGTGGAGGCTGAGCTCACACATCTTGCACATTGCACATCTGTGAATCTAGAGGTGAAAATGGAGAAATAAAACAACAACCAGACAGCAGGATGATTACTAACCCTCACAATCTCTGCACCAGCAGCCAGGCACCCCTCATAGGTCCCTCTGGCAGAGAACAACTAGGTAAGGTAAGTTCCAGAGGAGCCAGGTGATGGTTCTGTGGTTGGGTTGGTCAGAGAAGGGCTGCTGGAGCAGAAATAGGAGGTAAAACTTAGGATAAAAGGTTTAAAACTTTCTTACTACTAGGAGTATGTAGGAGATAATAGAATTTTACAAATATCATGAATAGAAGGACTCGCAAATATTTGGGATCACTTCCTGAAAATGGGACTATTAATTTTTGGAAAGTATTCAGCCAACCTGATAAAATAAAACAAACAAGACAAAATAACAGCCCCCAAACCTTTCCCATCCAAAGCCCATTAAATACTACCCTGTCCTCCTATCTTTTGTCAGTAGCCCACTCCCACCCTCTTTCCTCCAGCACCCACAATTTTTTAATATCATTATTAAATTGAAATGAATCCCATGAAGGGAGCAAGCACAACTTGCCCACCTCAACAGTTGACCACCACCTTCATATAATTAAAATGAGCTTGTTTGGGCTAAAACAATTTTTGTGTGTAACCCCATCTCCCACCATCATGATCAACTAGTTTTACTATTACAGAGAGCAAGCAGAGATTCATTTCCATTCATTAGAAGGTGAAATGCTGATAAGGAGAGCGAGTTGTGCTGATCACCTTCTAATTTAGAACTCAGTGCTGGGGGTGGGTGGGAGCAAGATATGGCTAGGTGGGGGACAGAGGCATATAGAATTTTTTAGCACAGACAAAGTCTTTTAATTACATGAAGATGGTGGTAGGTCAAGGAGGTGGGCAGACTGTGTGTGGAGGGGTTATGGGATGGGTACAATGTTAGGAAGTAATGCAGATTCAGCTGAGTTGAGTGGGGCATGGGAAGGGTGACTAACAATTTGACTGGGCAATAGTTCAAAAGACTATTACTCAGTCTAGTGAAATATTGCCAAGTTTCCATTCAATTTGATTTGACTTGTTCATTTCAAAATCTGGTAGTCCATGAGTGAAGGCCCATTTTTTTTATTTATTATTTTAGGGGATGCCGACAAGGAGCTCAGTCCCTCCACAGAGGACTCATTTTCTGACCCGATAGTCAGGTCATCATGGACCCTGTCATCTCCGATTTTGTGCTGTTTTTCCCCAGGCCCATAAGAGTACAATGGGCAGACCGGCTGTCTCTGCCTCTGTGGAAGCAACCTAATGCCCTGAATCTGGGACCTTCCTGTTCTTGGCAGTACACCTGTGCTGACAGCCAGCCACCACTGGGTGCCAGTCTATAGTGTGCCACATAATCCCCCTCCCGGAGGAAGGAGAGCTGTCTTTGGATGCTCAATCCTTCTCACCCCACGACAGCCTGAGCAACCCAAGTCCATTGCTAGCTCGGGTCACTGGTGTGGTGCAAGGTGTAGCATCCAGCCCCTCAAACCTCACAGCCACCAAGTGGTTTAAGAGCCCATTTTCATGGGCCAGTAGAATTTAAAAGCATTTAAAACATACCAATAGGGACAAGAAGGACATACTAACTTAAAGATAGTACAACACATAGTTGTACTCTATTCTATGTAACATTTGCAGCAACTATCTGCTAGAAGCTTTTCTCTAAAGCATATTTGAAACTCAAGAGAGTAGTGATAGTACCTTTAAACAGAGTTAATAGATTATTAAAATTGCAGTAGTCTGTGCATCAAATTTTTATTTGTCCAAGACTGGCCCACATTCTGGATGTATAAAAATAGTAATGCTAGTTGACCATGGGTTGTTTTGATTTTGGAAGACAGAATGAAAAGAACTGGGATAGTATCCAAGGTGATTTTCTATGAAGAACCACTAGTTTAAAGAAGTACAGTATCTCAGGTCCATTGGTAGCCAATCAAGAATACTTAATTAAAAAAACAATATTTGCAACTTGATTATAAAATGTCCTTACCTTGGACAGTGAACCCTCAAAAAATAGCACCAAGTGCCATACTCTGTAAATGGAAGCAAGAAACTGTGTGCTAACAACTTCTTGGTAGAGGTAGCAATAGTGAACTTATCATATACAGGACACTAAATCTTTGGCATATGTTTTCAATGATCAGTGACATGTGCAGTTCATAGGAGAGGGAGCTATCCACGGTGAGGCTAATATATTTAAACATTGTCACTTGCTCAATATCAAATCCATTCAGTGCTCTCAGAGATTATTGGATTTATGGGGACCTCAATCTAGGACCATGAAAATTGTAGTCTTAGGTTTTTTTTCACGTTTAATACCAGTTTATTATTTAAAGACACCACTAGTAAAAATCATTGCATCATAAGCATAAAGTAAGATTTATTTGTTTTATATACTAAGAAAAGTGAGTTTCAAAACACATGAAATAAAGGGGACCTAAATTGACACCTGAGAAATATCCATAACAAGTGGGGAGAGGAAGAAAAGTGACTAGAAACATTGATCTTCTGGAAATGTCCATGCAGTTAACTCAGCACCAGCCAAGCACATCTTCTGATAGACCCAGTTTATGTAGGACAACCAGTAACAACTGGTGGTTTACAAGATCAAAAGCCTAGGGAAGGCCTACAAAGATGACCACAGAAAATTGCCCTTATTATGGTCCTCATGAACTGCCTGATGACCTCATCAAGGCCATCACCATACTATGACCATGCCGATATCCATGCTGGGCTGGGGCCAGACATTATTTTCAGTGAATGTACTTCAGAAGTTAGTAAAAACAATATACTCAAGATCATCTCCAAAGGAAGCAGCAAAGAGATTGGGTTAAGGTTCTGCACATTTGCCTGGTCTCATGCTTGTAGACAGGAAAACAGCTGCACTGTTACAAGTAGTAAGAAATTGTCTTAAACATAAGGATAAATGAAATATGTTTCTTAGGAGAAAACAGATGATATCAGCAGAGAGCATCACAAATCTAAAATCTACTTCATCCTTGCCAATAAATGATTGCAGGTCAGATTTCAATAAGTAAGACAAGACATCATTAGGCATCAAAATCATGGAACAAAACCTAGGATCACAGCACATAGAAGAATGAGAATTATTTTGTAAAGGCATCCATCACCCCAGGTATGTCCTCAGGCACATATTTTGACAAATATGTAAAAAAGTTATTGAACTCTTGAGTAACTGCTTGAGATTTCATTATTAATCCAGAAAATGAAGTGAAGTGAATATCTATAGGCCTGACATATGCCTTTTCCTAGCATCTCATTTACAGTATAATGTCCCTTGTTGTGATCAGGCTGTCCATGAAAACATTTTATTTTGTATATAGAACTGTTGGTTAGAGAACCTAATCTCGATCTTACACTTATTTTGAGCATGTTTATAATCCAAAAGGGTAGAGGGATCTTACAATCTTCTATAGGGCATCCATTAAGATTAACAAGAAAGTGAGCTGTGCTCACAACAGAGAGGTAAGCTTACAATTTACAATTGTCTTTGTTTGAAACAGATTCCTTAGGAAAGTTAATATTCTTCAGGTGGAGGATACTTCTAACTGAAGGGTGAAATAAGGAACTTAGAATTATCAGAAAAGGCAGTCTTTCAATCAACAGAGGAGGTGGAGCTTGCTTTACTTTTGTTACAATTGTTAGATTTTCAGTGCAGGAAGAGTTTAAACCCACAGGGGCTGAATACTGTTTTCTGTGTCTGCCCTTCTGCACAGCTGATGTGTTTTGGGCTGACTGCTTTCAGAGCACAAGTCACCAGGCTGTTTTGGGGCTGGGGAGGTTTACCTGTGTCTGACTTGGATGTTTGGATTTTCTCTGTTTGATTAGCAGGGTATTTTCTCTGTCAAATTGTTGTGTAGGGCATCTTGCTGACAGGAAGGCACTCATCGCAGCGGTAGGTCAGAGCTTTTAGCTGATTGTTTTGTGCGGGCAGTTTAGGCCCAAACCCTTCCCACCCTCACCCCACCCACCCTGGAAATAGTTCCTTTATACCTGGGGTTCTGACATTATTTCCCCAAGAGGGCAAGGTGCATATCACTGTCATATCCTCTCTAGCACACTGCACTGACAATATAAGCATATGCATTATATAAATACATATATTTCTATATAACAAACCAATCTCACACACAAAAAAAATTAACAAGGTGGACAGTAATGTGGGAGTAGTGCAATGTAATGGCTGTGGGGCAGCAGTCTTCTGAGAGTCTTTCTGGAGGCTGAGATGCTGCCTGTTTGCAGAACAACTATCTGCCCTGAGGAGGAGTTGCCCATCTTCAGGCCGCACTGGACAGTAGCAAGGAACCTCCCAATCCAGGGAGCACCAAAGCCACCACCACTACCTCAGAGTTCTGAAGAAAGTACAGCAGTTGGACCACAGTGGGCTCAGGAGGGTAAGGTTGGTGGAACAGAGGCACACCCAGCCAGTTGTTCCACTCCACAATCCATACACCATTCTGGGGAGCATAGTACCCCCTATGGATGCACCACAGAGGAGACTAAGGAGGGTGCAGACAACTGTCACAAGGGAGGCCCTCAGGAAGGAGGCAGAGGCACCACAGAAAAAGGAAGCAGCTCCTTGTGGGGACTCAATTGATGGGGGATAAAACTGGAGGGAGCAGGGAAAACAGTGTAAGGTGCCTGTCTGGTGCCATGACTTGGAGGGACAGGAAGTGCATCCTTAGGGATCATGAGAACAGTTGCACGGGAGTCTGAGCTGGACGTCATTGTCCACCTAGGGACAAATGACTTGGCTCATCATGAGATTAGAGCAGTGCAGAAGAACTTTGTAGAGTTGGGGAGGGCTTAAGACAAATAGCACACACAGTATCCTTCTCAGAGGTGCTGCCTGTCAGTGGCATGGGTGAGGCGAGGTACTTTGCACCATGTAGTTTAATGAATGGTTGAAAAATGGTGTGGAGCACAGGTGTTTGGCTTCACTGGGGACTGAGATTCCACCTGGAGGACACCAGCCTATACTGGCAGGATGGTCTGCATCTGTCAGGAAGGGAACAAGTCTTTTGGGCAATCAGTTTAAATGCTTCATTGGCAAGCTTTTAAACTAGTCAAGGGAGGCACTGATATCTGCCCTTTTTAGGTACATCAGGAGCTAAGGAAGACTAAGGGAGGATAGTGAGGCTTAATAAAGGGAGGGGTGGGCAGAGGGTGACTGTGAAAAGGCAGAGATACTAAAATATTTTTGATCAGTATTTACAAATGAAGGAGGTACATAAAACAAACAATAGAAACACTCTGGATACAGAAGTTGATACCAGCCCATTTACAGAAGAAAGGGTTCTGAAAAACTCTTAAAACTGAAGGTGGACAAAGCAATGGAGCCTGATGGATTCATCCCAGAATTCTAAAAGAACTAAGGGTAGAACTAGTGACACCACTGACTACCCTCTTTAACAAATCATGGGAGGATGGGGTGGTACCTGAGGACTGGAGGAGGGCAGATGTGATTCCCCTTCACAAAAGTGGGGCAGGGCAGAAGCAGGAAACTACAGACCTGTTAGTTTAACCTCAGTGATAGGGAAAATGATGGAATCACTTCTGAAGGAAAGAATTGTCAGTACCTAGAGGCCAGAGGGCGCAGGAACCCAAGTCAGTATGGATTCACAGCAGGAAGGTCATGCCAGATGAATCTGATAGATTTCTTTGACTGGGTGACCAAAGTAGTAGATCAGGGAGGAGCTGTGGCATGGCCTACCTAGACTTTAGCAAGGCATTTGACTCGGTCCCACACAAAGATTAATATACAAGTTAGCCAGCCTGGGAATGGGTCCCAAGATGATAGTCTGGGTAAAATTGGCTAGAGAATAGGACACAGAGGGTAATAGTAAATGGAGTCCACTCTGAAGAAAGGGAGTTACTAGTGGGGTGCCGCAGTGTTCACTATTAGGACCGGTCCTCTTCAATGTCTTTGTAAGTGACATTGCAGAGGGACTGGAAGGAAAAGTATGTCTCTTTGCAGATGACACAAAGATTTGCAACAGAGTTGATGCACAAGGTGGGGTGAAAAGGATGAGAAGGGACTTGGCAAGGTTAGAGGAATGGTCAAATGTATGGCAGCTTAGATTTAATGCTAAGAAGTGCAAGGTAATGCACCTGGGAAACAAAAACCCAGGGAAAGAGTACACAATGGGGAGTGAGATGCTAACATCAACAAAATGGAAAGGGACCTGGGGTAGTCATATCAGATGATTTAAAGGTGGGCAAGCAATGTGAGAGGGCAGTAAGGAGGCTGGGGTATACTGGGATGCATAGGAGAGGCATCACTAGTAGAAAACAGGAAGTTGTTATCCTCTGTACAGACAGCTAGTGAGACCCCATCTGGAGTACTGTTTGCAGTTCTGGAGACCCAATCTCCGCAAGGACATAGACAAGATGGAAGCTGTCCAGAGGAGGCAACCTCAAAATGGTGCAGGGTCTGCACGGAAGGCATATGAAGAGGCTAAAGGAGCTTAATATGTATAGCCTCGAGGAAAGGAGGGACAGGGGGCATGATAGAAGCTTTCCAAGTACCTCAAGGGAATCAACAAAGTCCAAGAGGTAGCATCTTTCAAAAAAGAGGTGTGCAAGAACAAGGGGCACAATTTGAATATAGAGGTGCGGCTCAGAGGTAATGTAAGGAAGTATTTTTCACAGAGAGGGTTGTGGATGCATGGAACAGCCTTCCGGAGGAGGTTGTGGAGTCAAAACAGTGGTTGAATTCAAGCATGCATGGGACAGCTTTAAGGCAATTCTAGGGGTGGGGATAGAAGAAGTAGGCTGCTGGTTAACTAGGATCTGCAGCTTATCCATTAGGTAGGAAATCGCAGACTGGGTGGGCCAAGCGGTCCTTATCTGCCTCAAATTCTATGTTTCTATGTTTCATTGCAGAATCTCCATCCCTCATCATTTGTAATAGTTAAGGAGTGACCCATTCTTGTCTAATTCCCTTATCCTCAGTGTTTTGCATGAATAAACCTATTACAAACTTAACTTAAAGCACCAAGTGCTTCATCTACAATACATCCATTGATATGTCAAGAAAAGTTCAATCAATGGAAAGTAGTTGCCTGAAATATTGGAATGTCTAATTTTAGGATTTCTTGTATAAATGAAGGCAACGAGCACTGCCTTCTTTTTGTTTTGCAGATCAGCAACAAACAAATAGGTGATTGTCATGGACACCATCAAGTAAATCCCAGACTATTATTTTGAGATGTCAGAGTCATAGTTTACAACTTGTCCATAGTTCAAAAGCTTTCAACATCATGTGACTGGCTCTGGGCCAATTTGAGAACAAATTTTTAAGGGAGGTTCTGTCTGTCTGTCTGTCTATCTATCTATCTATCTATCTATCTATCTATCTATCTATCTATCTATCTATCTATCTATCTATCTATCTATCTATCTATCTATCATACTGGTGTGGTAGTGCCAGTATAGTTATGGTTGATAAGCACTTTAATGTTAAACCTCAAATTTTGCACCTTATTAACTTTGCCACTCTATAACAGATTTGCCTGCAATTTTGCATGCGTGATCTGGTACTATTCATCTCTGGATCTGATAAGTTGTGTTATGGTAGGATGTATGGCTAAGAGCTATAGAATGACTAATTACATAAAAAAACAGACATTTTGTTTGTTTCTTTGCTCGCACTACAGCACAATTTGTCTGTTTGGTTCAAAATGATCAGGGAAGCTGCAAACTGGGTCACGGATGTGCCTTTCAAAGCTTTGGTGTAAAATAATAAGCTGTTTAAAAGTTATTCAAAAACACATTTTCCATTATAGTCAATGGAAAAATATATGTGCATCACGAAAGTTTCATAAATGCACTTTTACATTCACAAATGGCCCTTTACTTTCATGTTTCGACCATCTTGTTTCCAGTTAGAGAAAGAAAATGCCTGGGATTTATATTTGGGACCCTCTAGGTAAACACTGACTTGGGTTTACCTAGTCCGATCCTGAGGATTCCAGTCCTATCTTTACTTGGGGTAAACCCCCAGAAATGCCATTTTAAACTTTAGGGAAAAATACTTTGGCAAATCATGAAAGAAATGGCTGAAATACTTTCACAAATGCAAATGTTTTGTGCTACTTTTGTAGAAACTTGATTTGTGAGTATTTTAAAAAATAACTGCAAATATTTGCCATCCTCCTGCAACAAAACTGTTGGGTCTTTGGGGCTGAAATTTGCAGAGTGGCAAGCCCTGGTCACGCAGATGTGCCTTTTGGTGGTTTGGTGCCAAAACATTTAAAGGACAAAAGTTATAGCATTCCAATGTTGAGAAATTTCCCATAGGATAACATTGCAGCATCTGTTATGCCTTTCAGCACCCTATGTGAAAACAAAGCGAGATATGGAGTTTTGCTACTGGAAGCTTAAACAAGTTTGGAAATCATAGATGACACCTGCAATGGAAATTTTTCCTACTTGCTACACTTAAAGAGATATTGGCACAAACATGTTCCAAGGGTTCCAAGGGTGCCTTTTCAGTGCTTTTTAGTGCCCGTATCTCAGAAATTATATATGACTACAGTTCGACAATTTATGTTGCATAAAGTGCCCACTGTCCTGATTACAGCAGCACTGGAATTTGTTTCTAACCGCTCACGGTTGCTGAGATATTAGCAAATTAGTGTTACAATGGTCCCTTGCCCTTTAGGGCTGCTGTATAGCTCTGTAATTATATAAAAGTGGGAGAGCAGAGCCCAGACAGCCCGCACTCCCACATACACATAGCAGTATGCAACAAATGGACAATGTGAAGGTAGCACAGGGCCTGGAGGCACGTGATCCCACTACACATACCACTTACATTATACTTTCACAAAGAAGAAATTCATTGCAAAAGCTCCGTTAATGCATCAGTTAGAGTTAATAGTCTAACGACAAAAGCTTGAAATGTGCTGTTAGGGTTCAAACCCCTAACTTAGCATTCCCTCCACGCCCCACACACACGCAAGACATGCAAGACTGTAAGACACAATACCACTCTGTCACATCTGCAACTACAATAATCACAACACGGCACTTATTACTCATAACAATATATAATGAAAAACTAAATCTAGTATCATCAACTGTATACTGCCAGCACAGTATGATGACACATTATTGCTGGCATATCTTCTTCATACAATGAGACTTACTCTGTGCACATTTTCAAAATATTGACTTTTTGTGTCACTATTCAGCAACTGGGTTGCTGCGGTATCACAGCTACCACTTGGGCATGTGGTAGCAGGACAGACTCTCAGATGACACATAGTACTTTAAAATACAAAGAACCTCTGTGCGTAAACACTGAGGCAAGGTTACCCAAAGGGCATTTGGCTGGGAAGCCAAGTTTCAAGAAAATAAAATCACACATGCCCCACAATGCAAAGCATCATGGGCTGCATATGCAAATCACCACAGAATGTTATACTGGTCTAACTTTAAGCAGAATTGCATGGTGCGAAAGGCCTCTCACACAGTTTGCAAAGAGTGCTAACAGAAGACATGAACACGTGTTTCGTCCTACCAGGACTCATCAGTATGCCTCGTCTGTTTGACACCCCAGTGGAATGGACCAGCTACCCCTAAAGCAGTGCGCCTGGGGTATATTGTAGTGAACCCATTAAAATAAAAAACTAAAGACAAAGAACCTCTGTGCGTAAACACTGAGGCAAGGGTTACTCAAAGGGCATTTGGCTGGGAAGCCAAGTTTCAAGAAAATACAAAATCACATGCCCCCACAATGCAAAGCATCATGGGCTGCATATGCAAATCACCACAGAATGTTATGCTGGTCCAACTTTAAGCAGAATTGCATGGTGCGAAGGCCTCTCACACAGTTTGCAAAGGGTGCTAACAGAAGACATAGACCGTGTTTCGTCCTACCAAGACTCATCAGTATGCCTCGTCTGTTTGACACCCCAGTGGAATGGACCAGCTACCCCTAAGGCAGTGTGCCTGGGGTATATTGTGGTGAACCCATTAAAATAAAAAACTATTTAAAGACAAAAGAACCTCTGTGCGTAAACACTGAGGCAAGGAGTTACTCAAAGGGCATTTGGCTGGGAAGCCAAGTTTCAAGAAAATACAAAATCACACATGCCCCACAATGCAAAGCATCATGGGCTGCATATGCAAATCACCACAGAATGTTATGCTGGTCTAACTTTAAGCAGAATTGCATGGTGCGAAAGGCCTCTCACACAGTTTGCAAAGGGTGCTAACAGAAGACATAGACACGTGTTTCATCCTACCAAGACTCATCAGTATGCCTCGTCTGTTTGACACCCCAGTGGAATGGACCAGCTACCCCTAAGGCAGTGTGCCTGGGGTATATTATAGTGAACCCATTAAAATAAAAACTATTTAAAGACAAAAGAACCTCTGTCGTAAACACTGGGGCAAGGGTTACCCAAAGGGCATTTGGCTGGGAAGCCAAGTTTCAAGAAAATACAAAATACACATGCCCCCAATGCAAAGCATCCTTACAGAATTAAAGTTGCTGCTTAAAGCTTGACCAGCATAACATTCTGTGGTGATTCGCATATGCAGCCCATGATGCTTTGCATTGTGGAGCATGTGTGATTTTATATTTTCTTGAAACTTGGCTTCCAGCCAAATGCCCTTCGGGGTAACCCTTGCCTCAGTGTTTACGCACAGAGGTTCTTTGTCTTTTAACTAGTTTTTTATTTTAATGGGTTCACCACAATATACCCCAGGCACACTGCCTTAGGGGTAGCTGGTCCATTCCTCTGGGGTGGTCAAACAGACGAGGCATACTGATGAGTCCTGCTAGGACGAAACATGTGTCTATGTCTTCTATTAGCACCCTTTGCAAACTGTGTGAGAGGCCTTTCGGCACCATGCAATTCTGCTTAAAGTTGGACCAGCATAACATTCTGTGGTGATTTGCATATGAAGCCTCATGATGCTTTGCATTGTGGGGCATGTGTGATTTTGTATTTTCTTGAAACTTGGCTTCCCAGCCAAATGCCCTTTGGGGTAACCCTTGCCTCAGTGTTTATGCACAGAGGTTCTTTGTCTTTTAAATAGTTTTTTATTTTAATGGGTTCACCTCAATATACCCCAGGCACACTGCCTTAGGGGTAGCTGGTCCATTACATGGGGGTGTCAAACAGACGAGGCATACTGATGAGTCCTGGTAGGATGAAACACTTGTCTATGTCTTCTGTTAGCACCCTTTGCAAACTGTGTGAGAGACCTTTCGGCACCATGCAATTCTGCTTAAAGTTGGACCAGCATAACATTCTGTGGTGATTTGCATATGCAGCCCATGATGCTTTGCATTGTGGGGCATGTGTGATTTTGTACTTTCAAATACTGCTCAGGTATGATATTAGCACCATCACAGGCTGTTATACTGCTGTGTTACCTGGAAATACTAATTAGCAACATGTCATTGTTAACTTTGCATGTTACAACTGTTGCTTTCTCGTTACTTTTAAACTATACTACAAATAATTACTTTTATTGTTACTACCATCTGTTATTAGGACTGACTCAGTCTATCATAAAAATAAATGCAAACATCCAGTGACTGTTGGTAGGCTTATACTAACTCTCAGTTCCAAGAAACTATCTGTGGATAACATACTGTGTATTTCATCACTCCTTCAATGTTGAAATATAGGCATCTGCTTAAATCTTGTTATTGCTGTTTGTAACACAAAAATGTTTACTGTGGGGCATCACCCATGATTGCCCAGCATACGTTTCTTCTGCAAGGCACTATGATGGTGGCAGAACTCATACAATTGGTGACCCATGATGATGGATGTATCTTGCAGTACATTTAAGAGAGTTGTATGTTACTTCTGTTACCTGATTCTGGTTATCTCTGACTGGTTGTGTTGTCTTGGCCCTTCCCCTGCTTGCATGTGTGTGTGTGGGGGGGGTGGGGATGGAGTGGGGAGGAATGCGGAGTTAGAGTTTAGAACCCTAACAGTACATTTCCTAACTTTTGTTGCTGTACTATTAACCTTAACTGATGCATTAACTGACTTTTTTACAGTATTTATACATATATATTGCAAAAAACTCTGTTACTGCATCAGTTAGGGTTTCTATTACAGCAACAAAAGTCAGGAAATTTTGAAATTAGGGTTATCAACCCTACCACCCCACCCTCACCCTCACCCTTCCACCCTCCGCACACCAACAGGCATCGTGGTGTGCCTTGGGGTCATCTGCTCTAACTCTCACCCCATTCCTTGTGTAAATAACATTATATGGTACAGTATAGGAGAATGAGGTGAGAGTTAGGGCTGATGACCCTAAGGCACATTTCACCAGACTAGCAAAAGGCACATCTGTGGTGTACTTCCTTTCTGCTCTGAACATTTCAGACTTAAAAACCAAACACTCTGAGCTGTAGGCAAGTTCAAAGAAAAATCTCAGCAAAGTTAATGAGTGAAAACATGTTTGTTTCACCTCTCCGTAACTCAAGGACCACACATCTGTCCAGAACATAATTTGCCAAATTAAGAGATCTATCCCACAGGAAGGTATATCCCAAATTTCATGCAAATCAGTTGAATGGTTGCAAAGATGTTAAAGTGCAACATTTTGAGTTTATCATTGAAGTGCCTACTCAACCTTAACTATAGGGGCGCGACTGCACCTCTATTATATATATATATTTATGCAATGGGGTGGACAGATAAATCAGTGTGATAAATGCATTTATCTGAGTCACTGTATGTATAAATAAATTTATACATTCAGTGACCATTTATACACACAGTTACTATGTCACAAATCTCTTTAGAATGAATTTAGACTGTTCGGCCTCTGAAGCAGTACTAACCATATTCAAATTGGAATAACTTTAAAATGAAAAAAGATAGCATGGTACTGTGAGCACGAAAATTGTTCAGCACAAAATTATCTACAAAATGAGTGGTTTTTCATGTATAGATACCTTACAGATTTTTTACAATTAGCAAAAAATCAGAAGAAAATTAAATTTTTTGTTCACTTTTTTGACAAACAGATCTGAATAACTTTAAAATAAAAAATGATGGCATGGTACTGCGACCACGAAAAATGTTCAGCACAAAAATATCTACAAAATAAGTGGTGTTTCATTTATAGATACCTTTTAGGTTTTTTTTTATAATTAGCAAAAAACAGCATAAAATTCTATTTTCTTTTCCCTTTTTTGACAAACAAATGTGAATAACTTTAAAATGAAAAAGGTAGCATAGTACTGTGAGCATGACATTTGTTCAGCAAGAAGTTTTCTACAAAATGAGTGGTGTTTCATTTAATAGCAACCACTCATTTAAAATAAACAGTCAAAACCAAATGTTCCTGCACTGATAGAAAGCATCCCTATTGCATAAATGAAATATACAATGGTGAGCTGTCAGATAAATGATTTAGCTACACTTGTGCTGCTTGACCTCGGTCACCTCACTCGTGGCTTATGCCACTTGTGAGGTTACTCAAGCTCAAATAGTACTTGTGTAGATAAATCATTTATCTGGCAGATCACCACTGTATATCCCATATAGATAGATAGATAGATAGATAGATAGATAGATAGATAGATAGATAGATAGATAGATAGATCGATTGATCTTATACAGGCACAGTAGTGCCTGTATATTAGGGTTGATGAGAGTGTTTAATGTTAAAGTTCACTTTTTGGACCTTAATAACTTTGTAATGGTTGAGGTGATTTCTACGAAATTTGGCATGCATAATCACACTGGATAGATGTTTTGATATGGGAATGTTTGTCTCAATAGCTTAAGCTGTTTCTGAGATACAGAGTGTTAAAATTAAAAAAAAGGTTTGGGGTTTTTGGCACCTTTTTTGTCCACCTGTATCTCAGAACTGGCTTTAGATTCTGGGCTGACATTTTCAGGGTAGAAAGCCTTGGCCTCAAAGATGTGCCTTTTGTGGTTTTGGTGAAAAAATGTTAATCCATGGGCTTCTTGGGACCCCACCTCATCAACAGTGGCACTGTAGATTCATTAATTGGTCCCAAAAGGTGATTCCGCACAGCAAGCACAAAACCATCTTTCAGGACCGAGTAATGAAATAACAGTGACAGTGTTCAAAAGGCACATCTGTCACCCAAAGGCTTTCAACCCTGAAAATTTCAGACCACAACATAAAAGCATTTCTGAGATACAGGTGGATAAATAAACTTTAAAAAACTGGTACATTTAGGATTTGTTTGACAGTTTCTATCTCACAAACCACACAACAGATTTGTATGAAATGCTGCATGTCAAGGAACCTAAACCTGGAGATTATGCATGCAAACTTTTGTGTAAATGCATTTAGTGGTTCCAAAGTTATTAAGGTTCAAAGTTTTGGGTTTAACATAAAAGTTTGCACTCAACCCTAATATACTAGCGCTACTGCCTATATGTAATTTATATATCTATGTATTTGTGTGCATATCTATATTATAGCGGCATGGTAGTGCCACTATAGTTAGGGTTGAGTACCCCATTTAAGGTTAAAGTGTGAAATTTGGCAGCTTAATAACTTTGCCAACGTATGATGGATTTGCCTGAAATTTGGCATGCATGGAGTGGTACAGTACCATATATCTCTAGATCTGCCAAGTTTTGTACTGGTTGGGTATACAGTGTGGAGCTATATAGTGCAATAGAAAGTCATATTCACTCTTTTTTTCACATTCTTTGCTCACACCTACTGGTCACATGGTCTGTGCAACCAGTCTGAAACCTTCAGGGAACATGCGCCCAGGGTCCCCGATGTGCCTTTTGAAGATTTCATGAAAAAATATTAAACAGTTCAAAAGTTATTCAAAAAACAAGTTTCCCATTATAGTCAATGGGAAAAGCTAACAAAAAGTCTGACAGTGTCGCAAATGCAGTTTTTAGTGTCGCAAATGACCCCTTTAGTTTCTCAAATCTGCCATCTTGTTTTCAGTTGGTGGTCACAGAAATGCTTGGCATTTAAATTTGGGACCCTCTAGGGACACAGTTCTTGTTGCATTCACCTAGTTGAGACCTGATGATGCTAGCTATGTCTTTTTTGGGGGGCTAATCTCCCCAGAAATATGTTTCTGAATTTTTTGGAAACAGTAGTGTCGCACATTCAACACTTTCGTGATTTTTGTTTGCTTAAGTGTCGCTATTTGCGACACTACTTTGCAACACTATGCCCAAAAGAATAGGAAATGTTTGCCACCCTGCTGCAAAACAACAGTTTGGTCTTTTGGGATGGACTTTGGAGGAAAGAAAGCCAATATCCCACAGATGTGCCTTTTGGTGGTTTGGTGACAACATATTAGAGGGCTGCAAAGTTACGGTACTCCAAAGTTGATGATTTTTTCCCATAGGCTAACATTACGGCGTCCGCCATGCCTTTCAGAGCCCGTATCTTGGAAACGCTTCAAGATATGGACTTTTTGTCAGAAAAATGCAGGGCTAATTGCAAAACCAGTCAGGAAAGTCATAAATTATATGAAATTTTTTTTTCTACGTTGTACGGTTCCTGAGATATAAGCAATTTAGTATTCCAAGTGTTCATTTTCTGCTATGAGGCCAATTATTATGCATACATTCTTTGTATTCACTGTGTTTCTGTATGCAGATTTTGGGGAAAAAGAGGGTGTGCATTTTTGTTACTGTTACAGTTAGCGTATCCACTTGCATTTCCATAACCATTTGTGTTAGTGCTCCCTCCTATGCCACCATGTGCATTACCCTTTGTGTTTTCATTTGTGCTTGCGTTTGCGTTACTGTTAACATTTGCTTTTCCATAACTGTTTTTGTTTGCATTTCCTTTTGTGTCACCATGTGCATTTCCATTTGCATTTGAGTACGCGCTTCCATTTGCGTTTCCATTTCTGTTTGTGTTTCCTTTGGCATCATCATTGCTGTTACCATAAGTGTCTGTGTTTCCAATTACATTACTGTGAACGTGCGCATTACGATTTGCATTTCCATATGCGCTTGCATTTGTATTTCTCTTTTCATTAATGTTTGCTCTTCCATTTTTATTACTGTTTGCATTATCGTTTACATTTGCATCACCATTTGCATTACAGTTTGTGCTTGCATTTGCGTTACCGTTACTTCACTATTTATACTGCACATTCTGAAAAAGAAGGGAAATTCAGTTTAATGCATCAATTAGGGTTGTTCCACAGTGACAAAAGTGAGTAAATTTGATGTTAGAGTTCCCACACCACTTGCACCCCACCCCCACACTGCCCCCAACAACAGACATTGGGATGTTCTTTGGGGTCATCAGTTCTAACTCTCACCCCCATTCTCCTATACTGCACCACCTCAGCTTGTTTACACAATGGATGGGGTGAGAGTTAGGACCAATGACACCAATGCACACTTCAATGCCTGTTGTTGGGGTGGTGTGGGGTGGGGTGCAAGTGTGGAATCTAACATAGGATTTCTCACTGTCACTGTGAAATAAACCTAAATGATGTAATAAATGGAGTTTTTGCCATGAATATGTATATATATATATATATATATATATATATATATATATATTCATTCACTAAAAATACCAACTGCTTAATCTGGTTCAAAGTCAGTTGGCATTCATCTGTATCCCCTCCACCGATCGTCCCTGAAAATAGGCAGGATTTGTCTAGTGCACTTACCCGGTCAACAAAAACAAACTAAACTAACTATATACATATATATATATATATATATATATATATATATATATATGCCTCATTTTACATCTTTTGTTGCATTGACCCTAATGAGCATTAATTAAGGTTTTGCAACTTATTTCCTTACTTTCTGAGATAGTATAATAGTATCCCTATGTTACTGTCATACCCTGCGCTCCCATGCATTTTGCTATAATTTTATTTCTTGAGCAATGCTTCAGTTACCAGTCTGCCTATTTTACTCAATTTGACCACTATCATGAGGCTGGCATAGAATGGGAATCCCTTACTTTGGACACTGTATCCCATACTCTGTCAGAAAACCACGAAACTAGTAATAACGGGTAAGAGTACCTGAGGAGCCAGCTTCATTGTCTTAACTCATAACTCCATGCAGCTATACAACTTAAAAGCCAGCACCCTGTGTTCATTCATATTTACCAATACCATTAGTGGGAGAACACTCTTATATGAGATGGCTCCCTTGAATAAATTATAACTCTGAAAGAAGGCAAAATCAAAAACCATCCCAAGGGAAAAAAAAACATAATTAAAATCAGATAAACCAGTGAGTTGAATCTTTTGTATTATCACACACTCATCACAGCGGTATACATTCCCCCCAGGAATCAGAATGTAGCCTTCCACTCTGTCTTGTCTTACCTTGCCACCCTCCCATCACATAATGAAATAATTGCTCTTGGGGATTTTAATATCAACTGGTTAACTAGGACAGTCGCCCCGCTCACTGACACCACAACTGCCCAGGACCTGACCCAAGTAGTCCCCACCCCCACATGCCTGAACCAGCACACTGGGTCTTCCTCCCTACTGGACCTGGTCTTTACCAACCACCTCCACAAGATCACTAGCACCACCATACTACCAAATGCTCTGAGTGACCACTCCCCAGTACTTTGCTCCTGGTCCTGCAAAGCTCCAAAGAATCCTCCAAAAATAATACTACAGTACAAGCTTGGACATGGCAAACTTGCTCTCCTGAAAGCTCACCTTCATCACTGGATTGGTCCCCCATAACGAATACACCTGACCCTTACCGTGCCCTCAACCGTTTCACTCATATCTTCAATGCTATCTGCAACTCTTTTGCCCCACTCACTAAACAGGTGGTCAAAGACAACCATGTGCCCAGGATCACAAGCCACCTACTAGCACTGATGCAGACCTGAGACTCTTTGGCACCTCTCCAGTGAGTCTGGCCTGCCATCAGATAGGCAAAGATACAGAGAGGCCTGGAACAATTGCACCTGAGCCATAAGTCAAACAAAAGTAGGGTATTATAAATCCTCCCTATCCTCTGCCTGGGGATCAGGGTGTAAGTTCTGGAAAAATATAAAGGATATCTGTGGCAAGGATCATAATCGTCCCCCTAATGAGATAGAGGTTGATGGGTGCCTGTCTTCTAACCCTTCCTTGATTGCCACAGCTTTTAACCATGCTTTCACTAACCTCGACTATGTCCTCCCTCCTAACTTCTTACACCCACCCGCTCCATCCTTCCCCCAGGACACTGCCGCCCCTCCTTTCTACATTCGATGTGTCTCCCCCGTGTCTGCCAAATCTTACCTTGATAAAGCCCTAAGCAATGCCCATTACAGCAGTGACTCATTAGACCTGAGGCTCTTCCGGCTCACTCTCCATGAGGTTCTCCACCCACTCACCCACATTCTCAACAGCTCCTTCTGCCAAGGGAACTTCCCCTCATAGTGGAAATCTGCCTCCATTACCCCAATATTTAAATGTGGAGATCGCACCTCCACCAACAACTACCACCCAATCTCCTTCCCCCGTCAAAGGCGCTTGAACAAACTTTCTCCAACCAGCTCATGGACCACCTTAACAAACACAACCTACTCAGCAAACAGCAACACGGCTACTGCAAAGGGCACAGTACCACAACAGCCCTCAAGGAGATCACCACACATGTCCACTCCGCCTTAGACAGAGGACACATCACAGGTGCAGTCTTTGTAGACCTCTCTAAGGCATTTGTCATGGTCAACCACTCCCTCCTACTAAACACACTCTCTAACACTGGCTTCTCCAAAGACACCCTCAGCTGGTTCACTGACTACGTATTGAACAGATTCCAACAGGTCAAAATTGGCACCACCTTATCTAGCAGACTGCCAGTCCATGCCAGCATTCCGCAGGGGTCCATCCTCGGCCCTCTCCAGTTCAGTCTCTTCCTTAACTCCCTACCTTCATCCTGCTCGGACAATCTATTATTGTATGCAGATGATGTGGTCTTATATTCCTCGAAGCCTGACCCCACTCAACTCCACAACTCCCTCCAGTCCTCCTTCTCTGATGCTGAAACTTGGTTCTACACGCATCGTCTTATTCTAAACTACAAGAAGACTAAAGTCATATTCTTTTCACACCCTCTGAACTCCCAGAAGGTGCTCTGCTCCCAAATTCTAACTGCCAATCGGACCCCCCTCGAGCAAGTGGATTCCCTTAAATATCTGGGCCTCACCCTAGACCCGTCCCTTAACTTCCACCAGCACATCCATAATCTGTCCACCTCCCTGAATGAACTAGGAATTCTCTATTGCTTCAAACACTGCCTGACTCCTGAAGCCCTTAGGCTCGCTGTCTCCTCCTCTATCCTCTCTCTGTCCTTGACTATGGTATTTTCAGCTATGGAGCTGCAAACACCTCTGCACTTAGCAGACTCTGTCTCTCCTTGAACAAAGCATGCCTCCTCATCCTCAGCTGTGATCAACTCACCCATACAAGCTCTCTATATAACTCCACCAACTGGGTGAATCTCAACAATATAATTCAGTTTCACACATGCCTCATGGCCAAAACGATTGCCCTGGGACTCTCCCCATCTGGCCTCACCTGTATAATCCAACCAGCCCTTTCTCCTAGAAACACCCGTAGCTTGAGCAAGCAACTCCTAATAGTCCCCAGATTCTGAACCTCCCAATTCCAAAGGTCTTTCAGCTATAGGGCCCCCTCCTGGGTGAACAGCCTGCCCAGCACACTCACTTATGAAAACAGAATTGGCCCCCTTGAAAAACCCTCCTCAGAAACCATCTCCAGTCTTCCAACCCCTGTGACTGCATCTGACCCACCCATGTCTCCCCCCCCCACCGACAAGGGCCTCTGGCTGACTTCCTTTCCCTTCCCTTTGTTCTTCTCCACACCTTCCAGAAGTTAACTGTCCAACTCTACATCTGGAGCCTTTAATCTAAGCAACTTAGACCTACCCTAATATGCCTTAGGATCAGACTGCTAGCCTTATATTGTACTCCCTGTAATTAGCCTGTATAAATTCTGCTCTTGAATTTGTGATGACTGCTGTAATGTTCTACTTTATGTGATGTGGAGCCCTTGTAAATGAGTCTTGGGATCAAAGGTATTTCCGAATATGTATTAAATAAAAAAATAAATAAATGTACCACTAAGTAAACTTAATGCCACCACCCAGGGAACTTTGTTATTGTTTTTTTTTTAATTAGATAAAACCAAAATGCCCATGTACCAGATGGCCAATAGTTAACTCCCCATCAGTCCCACTGTCCTCTACCTTATCCACCCCCCCCCATGACTGTATCCATATGTCTCCCTTGGGCCAAAAAAACCCTGCTCCTGCCACCTCAAAAGGCCTGACTGTTATAACCTTGTTTACCTGTTCTGTCACACATCACCCTGCAAAGTGATATGGGATGCTGTACTGCGCATGTGGAACAAATATGTTGAAATGTACAGTTTGCCCAAGTGCATGAGGCTTTATTATACCCACAACACATCTTCACAATCTGGTTCCCCCCCTCCATTTGTATTTCCTTCCTAACTGCCACTAGCTTGCCCAGATAGGGTTCGTATCCACAGTCTGTGTGTGTACAGTCCCATCTCAGGTCCCCATGTAAGGCCATCTTCTGTCGAAAGGCCTCATCATACCTCAACCATCTATAACCCAATTTTACCTTGTATGCATCCTTGTTTATTACCAATTAGGCCAATAACAGGATAGCTAAAGCAGGCTTCTTGTCCAATAAAACAGCATTGAAAACTGTAAAGCCAGCCTGCAACATGTCAATGTTTTCCCCCTAATAAGAGACATTCTTAGACATCTTGCCCACCAAGGCTAATGTCACTGTCATTTCCTATTTACCCACCGTCTCCCTCTGTTGATGTTTTCTAGCAGTTTCTTTATCTACCAAAGCAAATATGTCCACAAATTCCCATTTATATATATTTTCTTTAATAGACTGAGTGACATGGTTACCTGGTGTCATCCCTTTTACCCCATCATTTCCCTTCTTGCATCTCTCGGACCCTCTGCCTACCCCTGGCTCATCCCCTGACAACCCTTTTAACTCTTTTAGTACTCATTCCATCTCTTCTAAACCTTTATTCCCCAAATCCTCTATGATACCCACCAGATAATCCTTTAGGTTGCCGTCCTTAGTCAGGTCAACCCCTGGCTCTTACCCTTCCCTGTGTCTGGCTTTTCTGGTTGAGGTTGCAACTCAGGTTGTGGCTCAGGTTGCCCTTAGCAGCACCCCTGGCTAGTGTCTTCCTCTTCCAGGTTGCTTATTCCTCCTCCTCTTCATGCTGTTGTGCCATTTCCAAGAGCTCATTCACCTTCCACATCAGTTCAGCTCCCTACTCGATCAGCTGCGCACTTGTGCCCTTCACTTGTGTCTTTCTGGCTACCATTGGCATGGGGTCATTATGTCGCACAGCAGAATGCCATGCAGTACAATTGCATTGTGCAATTTCTTGTAGTTATTTGTTCTGTGGAGGGCTCTGCCCCCACACCCCCGTTATGGGGGGCTGTGCCCCCGCCCACCCCCCACTAAAGATTCCAATGCGGGGGGTCCAACTCGGAGAGCACCCAGGTCTGGGTTTCACCATAATGCTGTACAGTATTAAGTGTACGACATTATGACCTGGTATGGGTGCCATTCCTGTTAGCTCAAATCATAAGACAACAACATTAACCTTTACATCCCTTTATTATTGTTTTGTGTGCCCCTTAAACATGGAATCTTCACCTAGAGGGAACACCACTGCTTGTTTCTCACCATTAATCTGAGAGTTTGGCCCATGTCCTAATTAAATATGTCACCTTATAGTTCATCCTTCCTCCACTCAATGCCTTATGGGTTACCATTTTTGATGCTGAATGCCAACATTTGTTATAATCTAAAAGGAAAAGGGGGGCCTTGACCTCATGATCCTCCTTATATGTATTAAATGCAACCACCTTTCCAGGACTGTATGAAAAATAAGATGCTCCTTTACAATTGTTATAGCCACCATTGACCCTGTTAACTTGCCATCTGCCAACCTTTCTTTTTTAAACCCCTTAAGTATCGTGCTCTGTACCGCCCACTTTATTATCTGTGCCTGCAATCATATACCTTGATCTCCATACCCACATGGCATTAACATACATTTCAGTCAACCATAGATCACCGCCATTTTGTTACCTAAACAACATGGCCCCTGCCACCATTTTGAAATAATCGTTCACGGGGCATCCTCCATTTTACTTCAGACTACATGGCTTCCATTGTGGTATTTCCTCAGACCAAAACCCTGATTCGTCTAGTTCCATGCTGTTAGAAGTAACCCCTGAATTGCTTCACTAGTTTTTAAACCCCACTCAGCATTGAGGGGAGGATTTTCTTTCCACAACCCCTCCATTTTTCCATTTTACTATGTGTCTTTGTTAGTACCCGCATTCTTTTTCCTCGTCTTCCTGGGTCCCAGTCAAATTGCAGGCCACCCTCCAGCCCGCCTCGATCTTCTGCTATTGCCTGTCAAGCATTTATTATTTTATATATATATATATATATATATATATATATATATGTTTTGAACATAGCTTTCCTTCCTCTACCACCAGATAGTGTACCCCACCAGCAAAACTCTTGAAGGGAACTGGGTCCGGACTGCTCTTTTTCAAACCAGATCAGCAAGATAGCCTCTGCAATGGCCCATAGTCTCCCTGATACATTCTTTTTTATTTGTTAATTGAGAAATTTGCAGAAGCACACAATGCAAATGGTGCCGATAAGCCAAGCAGAAGAGAAACTGACCTGTCGTAAGTCCTTGGCCTTGTCCTTTGCAATCTGCCTGCTACCACCATGCTGGGAACAGAGGCACAATCAACCTTCCACTTCTCTGAATTTTGAAACAGCCTGCCCAGCAGCCTATGGCTCCAGAAAAGTACCTGTTCTTTCCTTTTTATTAAATTTTTTTAATAGTGTACACTTCCATTTTTCAGGGTTACTCCGGCCTACTACCCACAACAACTCCCCTGTACCACAGGCCTTGCTTCCCCTCATGGCCTGCCTTCTTCCTGGCCTCAACAGAAGAAATTCCCATCAGGTCCAAGGGTTGCTCAGTCCTACTGCCTCCAACAACTCCCCCATACCACAGGTCTCACTTTCTGGTTTCAATAGAAGAAAACTCCTACTGGGTCCAATGCAGTACATAAACAGCCCCCACGATGTGTCTTCCAGATAAACAGACTCCAACCACATATGCATAAAATGACAATCACAATGAGCTTTCACAGACCAATAGCCTATAACCACGTTTGCCTAAGACAACCACAACAATGCTCCTTCCAATGCAATAGGATACAATAAAATAAATTTATGCTTTGTTTCTCTTCATTTACAAACCACCCATCAGCTTAACTTCACTTCCAAATCCCCAATATCCTCCTTTGTACAAAAATCCCCCAGCAGTTTCTTTTGCTCTTTTAATGCATTTGTTAAAAACAAACCTTTAAATCCCCATCAACTGAAATGCCCACCATCTTAGCCCCAAACTAAAGCACCTACCTTACCTCCAGATAGCTCCAAACCCTGCCACACAATGTTGCCAATTAATGTGCTAAGACTGCTAATTGCAATCTTAGCAAAAGAAGGGAGCTCTCTTCTCTTCCAGCTTCTTTTATAGCTCCCCAGGACCCCCTCTCACGCAGCCCCAACCAATCACAAAGCCCCTACTTTTGCATCATATGACTCGCCCTCTGATGTCATATGACTCCTTCCCTCCCTCTCCTTCTTGTTCATACCCAGTCCTAATCCCCACTCCCTTCTACTTCCTAACCTTTCTAACCCCCCCCAGCTAGCACCCTTGTCATTCATTTCCACTAGAAAAACCCTGACAATTCAGGTTGCCCTTTGCGACAAAGGATACTTTTTCGCATGGGACATCTAACAGCTCACATTGAAAATATTGGGAAACTTTAAAACTTAATAACTTTTGAACTAATTAATATTATTTCACCAAAGCTTCTAAAGGCATATTGGTGTCTCAAGGCCTGTTTACCCTGACCACAATTCCACACCTTTTCTCTGCAGCAGCATGACAAAGAATTTGACAAAACATGGTAATTTTCACATTTATTGACACTCCGGGTTCTCCACACCCACACATCTGACCAAAACAATAATTGCCACATCAAAAGATCTTTGCTCCCGGATGGTGCATGCAACATTTCATGTAAATTGGTTTAACAGCTGCAAAGGTATTAAAGTGCAATATTTTGAATTTAACATAGAAGTGAACATTGAACCTAACTACCAGATACCAGAATAGTGTTGAATTAAATGGCACAAGTCTGGTAAGTGCTCACTTGGAGAGTGAGTGGGGTTTTACAGCACTTGCTATTAATGCTCCCTGGTCACTGTCCATGGTGCTTATCACACACCAGGGCACCAGAATCCAGACTGCTGGCTGAGCTGCTACAGTGAGGTGGAGGGCTGGGGCATCGAGTAATTCAGCCAGCAGCAGTGGAGACTAGGGTTCTAATCCTGATTTCCAACCTTTTAGCATACCTCAGGACTTCTTTTTTTTTTTACAATGGATTGCACGGCTCCAGAAATGTGATCTGCCCCATGATCTGCTCCTCCTCAGAGTGGGAATCCTTAAGTCCGGGAGGTGCGGGGGGGGGACATGCAGGGTTGTTCCCTATAGGTGAAGGTCCCATGTTTAAGAGGCACACAAACAAAACAATAAAGGGATGCAAAAGAAAAATTGGAACTGTTGTTGCAGCACCCTCCTTGTTGATGCTATTCTTGCTGACTCTATTTAGACCCAGTGCCCTCCTGCACCCCTATAATATCTTGGGATATGCAGTAGGCTGACTGAGAGTAAGCAATTTATCTTCAAGTTTGAATGGCAGGATTAATATTCATGGGTGGCAGAGCCACACGTGAGATATAAAAAGTCCTGCCTACTCTCATGTGATGATAAATTGACTATTTTAAGTCAGGCTATTGTATTATAGTGGTGAGGTAGTGCCACTGTTTTTAGGGTTGAACAGAGGTTTCTTTGTTAAACTCAAAATTTTACACTTTAATATCTTTGCAATTGTTCAATGGATTTGCATGAATGTTTGCACGCTTGGTCTCTTGTGGTAGGTCTCTGAATATACCAAGTTTCATTCTGGTCAGATGTGCATTTCCTGAGATATGGATTGTGAAAAAAGTTAAATTTTCTTAGGTTTTCCCCCATTGTTTAGTAAGGGATTTTCTTTGAATTTGTCTGCAACCCAAATGGTTTGGAATTTTGGTCTGCAATTTTCAGGGAAGAAAGGGGATGACTCATAGGTGTGCCTTTTGCTGGTTTGGTGAAAACAATATGAATCCATTCCAAAGTTATTCTGATCTGAAATTTTCATTAAGTGATTCTGAGCATGCTCAGTAAGCACCTCAAAATAGCTATACGAAATGAAAAAGAATAATTATTTTGTTGTATTGGTATCATCCTTTTTCATTTGAGGAAAATCCTTTTCTGTTTGGCAGACACATTGTTTTCACTTTTGTCTCAAATTTCAAATTAAGAAAACCCAAAAATGATATTCTGGGGAGGAACCAACACACGTAGCTTGCTTATCGGAATCCCCTTAGATGGGTTCTGCACTTATCTGTTACAGAAATCCCCCTAAAATATGTGTTTTTTAACATTATAAATCTTGTTTTGTATCGTGTGACATGACAAAAGATCTTGTTTCGTATGTTGAGATACCAAACAAGTTTCTTTTTCATATGGAGAATCAATGTATTCCAATAGGATTTTCAACTTTTGTGCATACCACACATGTAGCTTGCTTACCAGGACCCACTTAGCTGGATCCTGTACTTATCTGTTACAGAAATCCCCTTAAAATATATAGTTTTTTAACATTATAAATCTTGTTTTGTATCTCAAGATACAATACAAGTTCTTTTTGGTATGGGTAATCAATGTATTTCAATGGAATTTTCAACTTTTGTGCATAATTTTGCCATTTGTTTCATATTTTTGCACCAAATTTTCATCGTCGCCTTTGTGAGACCCCCTCCTCATGAACAATGGCAGTGGAAGTATACAAATCTGGCCAGAAAGGCAAGTTCACAGTCATTTTCTGAAATCAACTATTTGATGGAATTGTAAAATTTTCACTGCCCTTGTTCATCAGGTGAGGTCATAAGAAGGCTATGTTGAGATTTGAGGGTCAAAATACATAAAAATGCCAACGTTATGCACATGCATTGCAATTTTGCTACGCTTACTCATAGCTTTTGCAATTTTAAATATTTTGACTAAAAATGGTCATCATACACATCCATTTTGCAACACTTCTTGAATGTAACAGATTACATTTTTCAAACCCTGGCCAAACTGTGTTTTTGCACCTGTGGCATACAACGGTGTTGCAGCAGTGTGGAATCACATTTTGGGGGAATTTCAACATTTTCATTACTGGGTTCATGAGGTGAGGTAATATGGAGGCTATGCTGTCAGTTGGAGTTGAAGCTGTCAGCCCTAATGCTCACCTCATTCTCATATACTCTACACATCTCAGCTTCTTTCATGGTAAAATGGGATTAGAGTTATGGCTGACAACCGCAAGGCACACCCCATGCCTTATTATTGAATATGCAGGAGAGGTGAAACAGTAGTGTTTTTTTCATGTTGCTGCCTAGTGGAGGAAGGGGTGGAGGAGAGTTAGGGTTGGAGATTCTAACATCACATTTCCCTACTTTTGTCACTTCAACCCTAACTAGTGCATTAACAAAGTTTTTGCAAATAATTTCTATTTGATATATGTAACAATGGTTTACAAAATAAAGCTTTACAATCTACAATTTGTCTGAAAATATTGCTGCTATTCTTTAATTTCAACAAATTTCTTCAGTTCTGCACTAGGCATTGTTATGCCAGCATAGTGAAAGCTATTCTCTAATCAGTTCAGTATTCCTCTGTGATGACAGTAGCTTTAAAATATCCATTGTGACAACAATAACAATAATATTTTTTAATATGTTGCTGATACTGATGTCACTAGTTAAGATACTGTATCATTTTATCTCAGCAATTTTACCTCAGTTCCTGTTATGTATTATATTGGTAAGGTAGTGCCAGTATAGTTAGGGCTGAGTAGGGTGTTTAATATTTTTTTTTTGTGGACTATTTTTATGCTCCCCCTAGGCCGGGCATCCTTCCAGGGTGTGCACATGGCAAGGAGCGCTACTCCCTGCCTGAACCCTGCAGTCCTACTGTTGCACCTGGGTTATGCCCTTATTACCCCATATATGTCTTAGACTATATTTCTGGTCTATCATACTGTGATATTGCTATTTTGCACTAACATTATACATTTAGCACACATCGTATAAGCATGAGTGCTAGGAATGTACTTTGCTGCTAATACAGTATATGCAAATGTACTATGCATGGTTCATTTATACCTCATTATATTACATTTATCTAGATTATGTTTGTTTTTCATATATATTCCATAATTAGTTGACCTAATCACTGCTTAGATGTCGTTGAAGGATCATCAGTGATTATTATGCACTTATACTCTCATATAATTATACGTGTGTACACTTAGGCACATATGCCATGTGTAATATGGCTTTGTAAGCAATTCTCTATTTCTACTAACAAGAGACAGATCCCTTGTTTAGTCTATCATTTAAGCACATATAGATAGGAAGTGGCAGCATTTCTCTTTGTCTAAGGTTTATGCTCTAGAAGCATTATTTCTTATACTCATTAGTATTCTGTCTCCTAAGTAATTATCCAATAGAGAATGTATTGTGTAACAATGTTTATAGTTCAGAACCAATACACATAGTTTTGTGTATCAGTAAGCTCGTTCTTATCTAAGTATTTAAAACACTGTCTTGCCAGTTTCTCGCTCTCTAGAAGCTTTGTATGTACAAATAGACTGGCAAGTCACCCTTATCTGTGAGTTATTATCCTGCTTGGCTGTGAGTATAATAAAAATACTTTATTTATGACTACTTGTGAGTGTTATCTCTGGCTAATATTATAGACATAGTACAATTCTGATTTATTACTTTAACAGTTAGTCTTCTAACTGACACTACAATACTCCCTTACAACCCGACAGCCCTAGTGAACCGGATCACCCCCCGGGCTGGGCCCTTTCACCCTCAGCAGCCTATCTGAAATTAGAGAGGGCTTACCACAGTTGCTGAGTCAGCCAGGAGTACCTCAGAGATCAGGCCGGCAGTGAAATGTGCATCCCATCTCTGGTGTCCCCATCATCTCTGCGATCCTATGCTGTGATTTTTCCTTGGTTGTTGCCCCCTCAGGAGTGTGGCATGCAATGACGTCCATATACGGCTTCCCTGCTGATGTCTGCTGCACTCCTGCCCCCTCTCACTCTAGCTGGCATACTTGTGTTGCCCCCGATCTCTATCAGGGATTGCTAGGACACTGAGCATCCCCAATACCCTTCCCAGAGAGAGGAGAGCAGTCCTCCGGATCCTCATCTCTCATCCCTGATGACCCCTGATGGCCCGGGTTTATTCCAGAGCCCGGGTTGCTGATATGGTGTAAGGTATGGCATCCAGCTCCTCAACCCTCAGGGCCACCAGGCCACCAGGCCAAGTAGGATGTTTAAGATTAAACCACAATTTTTGCACTTTAATAATTTTAGAGTTTTGAACAAGATTACCTAAAACTCACCATGCATTGTGTCAGAAGTAAGTTCTCAAGACATGAGACATTTTGTCATGGCAGCATGTGCAAATTCTGAGATGCAGAATGATGATTTTTAATGAAATGTGGCATTTTTTCTTAAAATTATGAAATTTATTTGCTCTCATCTACAGCCTAGACAGTACAGACTTTTTTTTCTCAGACATTTAGGGTAGAAGAAACCTGTGCCAATGTAGTGCCTTTAAAATGTTTTGGAAAAAAATATGAATTGATTCCAGAGTTGTAAGAACATAAGAAGAATGTTGGCAGATGGGAACCACGTGATCCATCTAGTCTGCCCAAAAAGACTACCACCCAGCTTGCCTGCTATCTAACATGTCCACAAAGCCTATCCCATGCACATTTGAAATCTCTAATCATCTTTGATGCTACCAGCTCCTGGGGCAGGCTGGTCCATGGTTCCACACTCTCTCCACGAAGAAATACTTCTTGAGGTTGCTTTTGAACCAACTGTACCTCACCCTTTCCACCAATCACCAGCCTCTGGGACAAATTAAAACCTCCCCGGTGTCCAGCAGTTGCCCCCCAAGCCCTCATCCACAGTGCCACCTTTCTCAAGACAATAATCTCTGGCATCTAGAGGGCTTCCCTGTAGCAAAAAATAACCCATTACCGTAGCTGTATCCATGGTGCCATGGGTGCACATACGATGACTGATCCAGCCCTCCTCACACCTCCTTGGCCAGCCACTAAATGTCCATGCAGGGAGCATCCATCTTATTTATAGGAAAGCATGGCATCTTGTCCTTTAAATAAGATGCACACCCCCTGCCTGGACATATGGTATCCCACAGAAGTGGTGTGAGGAGGGCTGCACCAGTCACAATATGCGCACTCCCATCTCTGCAGATACAGGTATCATAACAGGGGGTGTTCAGTGTGGTGGGGGTTGCAAAATCCTAAGAATTATGGTCTTGAGAAGGGTGGTACCATGGATAAGTGCTGATGGGTCACTGGATTCCAAGGAGGTTTTAATTTGTCCTTGTGGCTCGTGATTGATTGACAGGGGGACCATTAGCACCAAGTGGGCTTATATTTTTGACAACAGGCAGGCTATCAGGGGGTGGGGAGACCACTAGTACCCAGGTTGCTTAGATTTTCAACAATGGGCAGATAATATGTAGGTGAATGGACCACTAGCACCAGGGAGGATTACCTTTAATACAACGGGCAAGTGATCAGTGGATGGGGGGACCACAAGCACCAGTGAGGCTTACATTTACTACAATGGGCAAGTGATCTGCGGGTGGGGGGACTAATAACACAGGGGAAGTTCTACATTTTATGCAGGCTGGCTATCAGAGAGGGGGGACCACTATGAACCAGGTTAGCTACACCTCTGGGACCGTTCAGTTAGGAGGCAGCACAGCATTAAATAGCCCTGCCACCCATGCAAATGAGCACATAACAGGCATGCAACTTTACCCTTCATGCCTTGCATGCCAAATGAGCTCATTTACATCGGTCCCTATGAATATTGCAGACAGTGCTCAGGCGCTATCCACTCTGGCTGTGCATATTGGGATCCATGTCAGGGCAGTGCTATCTGACTTAGCACTGTGCCGACATGGCCATATGTTCAGCCAAATAGCACTGGTGTGCTGGTTGATTGAATATGGCATCCTCAGGCTCCTAGGAAAGTGCAATGCACAGCTCAATCTTTCGCACTCTGCTTGCACTATTTTGAATATTGAACCATTAATGGGTTTTTTTCTGAGCATGTTCAGTAGGGTTTTAGGTTACCATCTGATATGAAGGAGAAATGTACTTTTTGCAGGCAAAATTACTGTATTTCCAGTCCTGAGAAAAAGAAAACACAGGTAGTAAACAGTCACCATCTTGTTTTTAACTAAAACCATTGAAAACATAAATGGGGCCCATTTAGCTTGATTCTGGAGTTTGTTAGTTTTCATTATGCTTACAAATCTGTTTCTGGGCACCCCAGAATCTTGTGTGACCAGCTAAATGATAACAACCATTTTACACTTTGTGAGCTGAGAATTCACCTCTTGCAGAAAAAGTGGTGTGACAGGGGAAATAGTTTTCTGATTCAAAGTAAAAAATCTTTGCTCCTTCCCCTTCCAACTCAGCCAGCCATCTCTTATCATTCCAGTCCTCTAAAAATGCTATGCCCCTTCCCAACTCAGGCATCCATCCTTGTCATCCTCATTCTGATACAGTAGGTTACTGTATTTATTGAAGCAGACCAGGGTGCTCACCCCCCAGTCATGCTTTATAGCTTTTCCCTTCCCACCAGGTCTCCCAACCCCAATACATAGGAGTAAGCACTGGGGTGCCCACCCTCTGGTGCTGCTGAATACTATTGCAGCATTGGAGTGCCCAATTTCCAGTGTCAGCTACCGTCCCCTCTCATTGACATTTTTTAAAACCTGAAAAGAAGGAAATGATCACTCACAACCTGAGATCCCCACTCCCCCACTGACCCACTAGTCAGAACCAACTACCCCACATACCCTTACTCACCAAAACATGGTTCTATGACATGGATCCACTCTCTGACTGGAAAGACATCCTTCTGCTGTAACCCCAACTGTGATATGAGAAAATAAGTAAAGTTCAGTTAATATATTTGAATGAGTTTTAAACTTTTACTCATAACTTTGCCATTTTTAAATATTTTTAAATACAATTTTCAATGTGGCCTTTTTTGGACCCCACCTCATGAACAAGGCACATGACATTTTTAAGATCTAGGCTGAAAGGTGATACCACAGTTGCTCGGTGAAATCACATTTCAGGTGGGATTTGAAAATGTTCACCCACAGGGTTCAATCATGATATAGGGTCATAAGAAAACTACAGTATGTTTAAAATTTGGGGTCAAAATATTTAAAAAAAGTTATGAATGTGCTGTACATTGAAATGTTTCCATGCTATCTCATAACTTTGTGAATTCTCAATATTTTGACTCCAAACTTTCAACATAGCCATTTTTTCACACCATCCCATGATCATGACAGGTGTAACTTTTCAAGTCCTGGATAAGACATTTTCATACTTGTGGTGCAAAATGACATTTCTACCACTATTCTATAAATGCCACTTGTTATGTGTATAAAGGGAGTCATAAAATGACAATCTTGAAAATGTGGGGTGAAAATTGAAAAAATATTAAGAAACATTGTGTGTAGTGCCTGTCTTTAATCCAGTGGGAAGTGCTTTGTGATCCTGTGCCAGTGAGATGAGTTTGGGAGCAAGCTCAGTGAGCCAGATGGATGGATACAGGCTGAGATGATGGTGGAGTCATGCCACACCACCCTGCAGCCTAGGAAGGGAAGGTGCAGGGTTGCCTACATGAGCCCAAATAACATATAGTAAAGAGAAATCTTCTCTTTGCATAGTGCCCAGCACCTCTGCACCCATGTTTGCCAGAGGACCCTGTACTTCAGCTGTCAGATGGAGTCTCTGCTCTGCATGTCTGTATACACATGGAAGCAGAGGATACTTCTGCAACCTGACAGACAGCTATACAAATTCTTGACATTCATTTCTGCACAAAAATGCCAGGCCAAGAGGGCAATGCACTTTTGTAGGTAGATACTCCCTTCCCTTGGCACTGGGACTACAGGGCTCTACATGTCTGCATCTATTCGTGCAGGCCTCAAAGGGACCTGCAGGAATGAGGCTATGATTCCACTATCTCAAAAGAAAGCAAATTATTTTCAAAAACCAATATTAATATACCAGTTAGGGTTAAATGTAATGCCACAAAACTAGGGAAAAGTGGTGTTAGGATTTCCAACCCTAATGTCTCACTGCAAGCAGCAAAAGGACAAGACCACACAAGCAGACACAGATAGCCATCATCAGGTGAGAAAAACAATACACAGCTGTTTCCAGATGATACAAATGCAGTAGCACTGATCTGCTACCTTTGTGGATCTGTATCAATGGGTGCAAAAGTACAGTCTGTAACAGTGTGTGTACATATGTGTGTGTGTGTGTGTGTGTGTGTGTGTATGTATGCCATATAGTGTGCATTAGTACCTGTGGCTGCTGAAGCATAGGAACAATGGTGGCCTGCACTTCTACAGACAAAAATACTGTTGAAATGTGGGTATCATGGTTTCAGTGGTGGATATAGAAAATTTTCAGTTGGGTAGCAGTTTTATTTAGAGGGTAGCACTTTTCCTTGCAAAAGTAAAATATTACCTTTTAAAGATCACTTTAAGTTAAAACACCTACTTTTTGTTGTTCAAAGTGGGTAGCCGGTGCTACTTCTCAACATAGCTGGATCCACTGGAGCATGGTTTTCTTTATGCAGCTGCGTAAGTGCAGGACACAGACAGGCCTGCACTTCTGCAGCCAGAAGTCATTGTGTATGTCTTACACCTGTGGCTGAAGACAAATAGGCCCTTCAGGGGCCTCCATTTCTGAAGACAGATGTACTGTTGCAATGTTGGTATCATGGATTTAATGGTGCATGCATTTCTTCACACAAAGGTCAGTGTGCATTTCTTAGATCTGTGGCTGCAAAAAAGCAGGGCTCACAGTGGCCTGCAACTTCTGTAGACAGAACTGAATGCATGTCTTACAGTGTGGATGAGTACCTATGGCCAAAGAAGCACTGTCCCATGAGGAGCCTGCACTTCAGCAGACAAAAGTTCTCATGTAATTTTCGGTATTATGGATTTATATCTGTGACTGCAGGAGCCTGTGCTCTTGCACATAGAAGGAGTGTTGTGATTTTAGTATCATGGATTTTTAGCTACAATCAGAAGTGAGTGTGAATGTCTTGTAGTGTGCATACCACAAATACAAATACATGAAGGTACAGTAGCACATTAGTGCTACTGAAACATAGAAACATAGAAACATAGAAGTTGACGGCAGATAAGGACCGCAAGGCCCATCCAGTCTGCCCATTTCTTTTTCTACCTTATAAATGTACCATCGGCCTTTGCTCTGTCAGTGACCTATCTATTCATAGTCATTTGTATTGCTCCCTTATGCCTATCCCATGCCTGTTTGAAGCCCTGCACTGTATTCATAGCCACCACTTCTTGTGGTAAGCCATTCCATGCATCTACCACCCTTTCTGTGAAAAGAAATTTCCTCACATTCCCCTTAATCGGCCTCCTCTAATCTCATGCTGTGTCCTCTTGTCCTGCTATTTTTCTTATATTTAAACATGTTAGACTCTTTCACCTTGTTTATGCCCTTAAGGTGTTTAAATGTCTCGATCATATCACCTCTCTCCCTCCTTTGCTCAAGGGTATACATATTGAGCTCCGTTAATCTGTCCTTATATGTCTTCTGATGCAGTCCCTGCACCATTTTGGTTGCCCTTCTCTGGACTGCCTCAATTTGGTTAATGTCCTTGTGAGGTGTGGCCTCCAATACTGCACAGTACTCAGATGGGGCCTAACCAATGTCTTGTACAGAGGATTATTACCTCCCTCTTACGACTTGTGATACCCTACTAATACACCCTAACACCCCCATAGCCTTACCTACTGCTTTAGAGGTCTGCTTGGATGATTTTGGGTCATCAGTGATGATGATGCCCAAGTCTCTTTCTTCCTTTGTGACTGCTAGCAACTCCCTCCCAGCCTATAAGTGGCTTCGGGTTTCTCTTCCCTATGTGCATGATTTTGCACTTCTTGCATTAAATCCCAGTTGCCACTCTTCTGACCATTCTGCTAGTTTATCCAGATCTCTTCTCATTCTGCCCACCCCATCTGGATCATCTACTCTGTTGCAGATCTTGGTGTCATCTGCAAACAGACAAAGCCTTACCCTCTAGTCCATCTGCGGGTCACTAATGAAGATGTTGAATAGGACTGGCTCCAGGACTGATCCCTGAGGTACCCACTTGTGACTTGCATCTCTTCTGACTGTATACCATTTACCACCACTCTCTGTTTTCTGCCAGTCAACCAGTTTGCCACCCAGTTGACCAACTTCTGACCCACCCCGAGCCTACCTAGCTTATTTATCAATCTTCTATGTGGAACAGTGTCAAAAGCTTTGCTGAAGTCAAGGTAGGCGACATCAACTGCTCCCCCTTGGTCCACCACTCTGGTTACCCAGTCAAAGAAATCTATGAGATTAGTTTGACAGGACCTTCCTTTGTAAACCCATGCTGTCTTGGATCCTGTGCCCCTATGGATTCCAGGTGTTGCACTATCCTTTCCTTAAGGTGCCTCCATAATCTTGCCCACTACTGAGGTAAGACTGACTGGTCTGTAGTTCCCGCCTCCTCCCTGCTACCACTCTTGTGGGTGGGATCACATGAGCCTTTCTCCAGTCTTCTGGGACCTCTCCTGTGCTCAGAGACTCACTAAAATTCTGCTAATGGCTCTGCTAGTTCCTCCTTTAGCTCACTTAAGTACCCTGGGATGTATGCCATCAGGTCCCATTGCCTTATCCACCTGAGCTTAGCAAGCTCTTGTAGGACCCTTTCTTTTGTGAAGGGAGTAGTGCTCACCTCCCTCCCCCTGTGTCCATGATGCTGAGCTGTGGGCCCTGCCCTACCTTCTCTTCAGTAAATACTGAGCAAAGTATCTATTTAGGATAGATGCCTTTACAGGGTCCTCCTCCTCCATGCTCCCTTTTCTCCATTAAGCTTAGCAATACCCCTCTGGACTTTCTCCTTTCACTAATGTATCTATAGAAGTCTTGTCACCTTCTTTACTGTTCGTGCTAGTGTTTCCTCAGTTTGGGACTTTGCCTGCCTTACTGCCTTACCTGCTTCCCTTAGGGCAGTTTGGTATGCCTCCCTATCTTCATCCCGCTGTGTTCCCTTATATTTTCTGAAGGCCAGCCTTTTGGCTCTGACCTTTTCTGCTACTATATTTGAGAACCAAAGTGGTTTTGCATTTGTATCTTCTGGAAAAATTGCATGTTGTTTATATTATCTGATGATAGCTGTATGTGGTTGCTTGTGTCCTTTTACTGCTTTGAGAGGGGGGTGGTTGTTGTTGTTAACCCTAACACCATATTTCCCTACTTTTTTGGTGGTAAGGTGAACCCTAACTGGTGCATTAATATAGTTATTTACAAAGAATATGCTCTGTATTTGTATAGTGCAGATAGATAGATAGATAGATAGATATCGTCTGTCAAAGTAAGATGCAGTACACTATTTTGCAACACATGTGATCTGACTTATGATATACAGTAGATCTGTGTATCATCACATGTACATTATCATATGAATTGTGGTGTGTTCAAACTCTTGACACATACAGTATATACTATGGTGAGACCTGAGTGTATGCCATAAAGTGCAACCAGGTCATTTATATGTGAATAAATGACACATCACATCATGCCTTCCCAAGGTTTCAATCAATTCACTCATTGCTTGTTCATTTAATTATGAATCACTTATCTGATTTTGGCCAATCAAGGCTCAAAGGCATGGGGAGATAGTACATCTCCAATTCTGTGTACTGTGTGCTCTCCTCAGGGAGCTTTACAGGGGTGCATTATCAAAGCATCAGTCATGAGAACACGCAGTAAGCAAAATACCTGTGGCATTTATATGTATTTGTTTTACAATGATGTAAAATCAGTCACAACATTGTAGTAGCTTAACTGGTATAGAAACTGTAAAATCGTTTTGTATTATTTGATTTAAGACAGAACATACTTCACAAACTTTTCCTATGTTTGGCATTTTTTTGACAAATATGAAGAAGTATGAAAAATGCTGTGTGGTATGAAAATTGAAGCATTACTTTTTTACCATTGCCGATTTTTTACTGTCACCAGTTTAATTTGAGTAATGTAAGGGTCAAAAAGTTTTGAAGAGAGTTAGTCTATTAAGTGTGCATATTGTTATTGTTATCTCATACTATATTTATGTGTCACAGAAAACTTGTTTCTGCTTTGGTTCTTGTAAAAAGAGATTCACACAAACAAATGATGTGATACCTTTTATTGGAGGGGGGTAGGGTGTGCTGGGGGGTTGTTGTTTCCCGCAGTTTTAGATTTAGATTTATAGAACTGTTATTTAATACAATAGAAGATTAGGCATATATGGACACATGTTGATACATGGACATATTAGGATAACAGTATCTCATTTACAATGAGGTCTGTGTTAGGTTTGGGTTTTGAATATACACATATACTAGTCACATAGAAACATAGACTTTGACGGCAGATAAGGACCACTTGGCCCACCCAGTCTGCCCATTTCCCTACCTACTGGATAAGCTGCAGATTTTAGTTAACCAACAGCCTACTTCCTGCCATCCCCAAACTACAATTGCTTTATGTCTGTCCTGTGCATGTTTGAATTTCCCCACTGTTTTAGACCCAAAAACCTCCTCAGGAAGGACGTTCCATGCATCCACCACTCTCTCCATGAAAAAAAAAATTCCTCACATTACCCCTGAGCCGTCCCCCTCTCTATCTTTAAATTGTGCCCCCTTGTTCTTACACATCTCTTTTTCTGAAAGATGCTACCCTCCTGGACTTTGTTGATTCCCTTGAGGTACATGTTACAGAATTGCAGACATATCATGTTTAAGACAGTATAAGTTTGAATACTTATGAGTAATATTGACTTATCATACATAGAGTTTAAGACAAATGTATCTGAACAGTACTTAAACTGTATAAATGTGTGAAACAGCTGGTGAATGCTTAATTTACACTAGGGCAGGATGTCTTCTAACCTATTTTTTAATTAACACCAAGTTGTTTTCATATTTAGAAGACTTTTAACATTATTTACATTCGCTTAAGCTTATTTTTCCTTGCGGTCGATACTCATGATCATTTACTAATGCAAGCATAGACACACACACACAGACTGGGTTTAAAATGAAACTTCAGTTGGTTTATGGCTTTTCTCTGGAGTGAGCTTTCAATTCAGTGAAATTTGGCCTTGGAATACCGTTCTGTTGATGGAACTTTTTTCCTGTCTTTATATAGTGATGTTGATTTTTGAATGCAGTTTTAGCCAGAAGGGATCCTTAGCAACTTTTTACCTGTTTTTTTTTTTTTATGTCTGATCTGAGTTTTGAGAAAGTATGCTCTTCCAAAACAACTGCCATTGTTTTCTGATGAAGGATTCTGTGTAATCTGAAAGCTAAAACACCTGTGCTCTATTTTAACAACTCCGTTGTTTCAATAAATGGTATCAAATCATTTGTTTGTGTGGATCTTATTTTTATGTGCTACAGTTATACTTGAAGTACACTTTTATCTCTAATGATACTATAAAGAGGCCCATGCTGTCCCTGTACGTAAGGATGGTCAGAAGGAATCAATTGGCAATTATAGGTCTATCTAACTCCTCTGTATGGTGGATGCATGGAATGGCTTACCACAAGAAGTGGTGGCTATGAATACAGTGCAGGACTTCAAACAGGCATGGGATAGGCATAAGGGAGCAATACAAATGACTATGAATAGATAGACCACTGACAGAGCAAAGGCCGATGGCACATTTATAAGGTAGAAAAAGAAATGGGCAGACTGGATGGGCCTTGCGGTCCTTATCTGCCGTCAACCTCTATGTTTCTATGTATCTTGGCCAAGATACAGGAATGACTTGTCTATAACCAGCTCCATGACTATCTGGATATGCACCAGCTGTAAGTACCAAACCAACATGGCTTCAGACCAAATCATGGTACTGACACTGCACTTATCAAATTTACAACCAACACACTCAGGGCCCTTGACAATGGCTATACCACTGGAGACATTTTCATTGACCTCACAAAGGCCTTCGACTTGGTCAACCACGGCATGCTGGCAGACAAGTTAAAGAACATAGGCCTAGACCGACACTCCCTGGCATGGTTTGAGAGTTACCTCTCCTATCAAACCCAGCAGGTTAAGTGGAAGGGATCATTAACACGTAGCCTACTTATCAAGGAGAGGGTATCTCATGGCTCTATCCTGGGGCCCCTCCAGTTTTCCCTATTCATCAATGATCTTGGCAACAACTGTGGTGGTAGCTCTGTAATACAGTATGCAGATGATGCAGTACTATACAGAACCACCAACAGCATATCAGAATTGAAGCCTCTGTTACAGGAGGACTTCAGCACATTGAAAAAGTGGCTGCTGAAGAACAGGCTTCTACTGAAAAACAAAAAAACTAAAGTCATAGTCTATGAACCTAAGGCACTAAGCTCAAACAGATCCCTGCTACTCCCCCTTGTCTTGTCCTCAGGGATGCCTTTGGAAGTGTTGAGCTCTTTTAGGTACCTGGGCCTTGTCCTTGACCAAGACATCATATTTGCATACCAGGTGGACCAGGTCACCAAAACTATACACCAGAAGCTATTGCTGCTATACAGGCTGAATTTGCAACTTATCCCTAGGGTTGCAGTCACAAACAGTATCCTCCTGCCCAGTCTAACCTATGCAGCTCCTGTTGACCAGGCCCTATCCAGTAAGGAGCTGGGCAGGATGCAAGTTCTTTATAACTGAATTGTGAGATTTGCTACCAAATCACCCCGAAGGTGACACCACTATTAAGTGCTTGACTCCTTAAACTGACCATCCCTTACCCAAAGGTTCCAATTCCCTCTGTTGTGCACCACCTACTAAATAAGAAATGGCCCACACCCAATTGGCCTAAAAGAGATACTGTTCCCTAAACAATCAGGCAGGCTGCTCCACACCTCATTTGGGAAGCTATTGAAGGTTCCTAGTCTATAAACAGCAACAGGGAATAAGTCCTTCACCCACACTGCTTCTACCCACTGGAACAATCTGCTGAACCAGCTGCAAAATGCAGGCTCACTAACCTCGTTTAAAAAAATACTCTGAGAGCTGCATAGGGAACACAGGCAATGCGGATGTCAAGGACAATCTGTGACTCCCTGACCCCTATTAGACTATCCTAATCTGTGTAAGTTGCCCCCTGTGTCCTATACCCTTAGCTACAGGTGTCAATGCTATACATGGGAAGGTGACCACATACAGACTACACAATTGTGCTTAAATAAAATATATTTTTGTCCCATAAAAAGTCTAGGTCTGCCCCCTGATATGAGTCTGTTCATTGTATTGCTGCATTTTGCCTGTAATGTACTGTGATTGTACCTCAAAGCTGTCAAGATTATGCATTATATTGCTGTATTTTCATCTGCTATGTATTGCAATTGTACCTAAAACTGTCATGCATTTGAAATGTCCTATACCCAAAAATTTCTCTGTAACTAATTCTGGGTCGCCCCTGAAAAAGGAAACTCTTGGGCCCAGTGGGCCTACCCGGTGAACAAAATTAAATAAATTTATTTATTTATTTGGTTTTTGTTTACTGGGTAAGTACACTAGACAACAATGTTGCCTATATTCAGGCATGACCCGGGAGAGTACAGACAGGGGAGACCAGAGTCAACATTAAAGAGTATTTCATGACGTAGCATGAGGTGAGAACAAACATTTGAACAGTATACAGCCAGGTACAGTCATTATCAGTGATGATAAAGAGAAGCAGATAACATTACATTAATTATTTTCATCTGATGATACATCAATGACTAAAATGAAATGACAAACAGCAAACAAAACTTAAATGAAGTAGCATTATAACAATAGGATTTCTGCTGGATGTGGGAAACTTTCAGATTTTGGAGACCAGCAGGAAATCAGTAAGTGCCATAGGGAGGAGAAAATGCTAGGAGAGAGGCTCAAGTTACAGCACAAGAGTAGAAGTCGGATTCTAATAGGTGTGCCCGAAGACCCAGTTTAAAGGCCTTGTGGGATTTGGAGAGTTTGATGTGGGAGGGAATGGAGTTCCAGGAGCGGGGGGCAGATATGGCGAAGGATCGTTCTCCTTTTCTTGTGAGATATCTTGGAATTTCAAGTTGGGTTTGAGCAGATGCCCTGAGGAGGTATGCTTGGGAGGGCTGAGTTAATAGTTCATCAAGGTATTTAGGGGACCCCATTCTGATCCTATTATCAATTGTACAGCCTGCAGAATAGTGTCTGAGCGAGTCTGGGGAGAGCCAATTTAGTTTCGAGTAGAGCAGGCAATGATGGGTAAATCTGTGAGTGGAGAGAGCAAATCTGCATATACTCTTATAGCAGGTGCTCCATTTCTGGAGCTCTCCTTTGCTAGCTTTAAGGTAAACCTGAGAGCAATATGTCAGAACAGGGAGGAGAATTCCTTGTGCAATTGCAAGCCAGGCAGCATCATTGAGGGAGGACCTAATTTTAAAGGCAAGACCAAGTTTTGAGTAAACTGTCTTACATGTAGCCGCAATGTGGAGGTTAAAGTCAAGAGATGGGTCGAGAGTGACTCCTAGACACCTGAAGGAGGTAACAAATTCAAGAAGGGAGTCATCTAGAGAATGTATCAATAAGTCTGGAGTAAGAGATCTGATCCTTGACGGGGGGGCCAAAAAGCATAGTTACGGTTTTCTTAGCATTCATTAGGAGCCTGTTCTGTAGTAACCACTCCTGCAAGCAGTTGAAGTCTGCTTGAAGATGTGCTCTTACTGATAAGGAATCTTTACCACTGGAGAGAAGCACCATGTCATCAGCATAAAGGATTAATGAGGAGGAGCAGGGAAGGGAGGGCAAGTTGTTAATGAAAAGGGAGAAAAGTAGTGGGTCAAGACTAGATCCTTGGGGGACTCCAACAGAGGTAGGGGAAAGAATTGAGATGGTGGATTCAATTTGGACAAATTGCAACCTCCCTGAGAGGTAGCTATCGAACCAGGAGATGGTCGACAGGTCAAAGCCAAGGCGGAACAGTTTGGAAAGTAGCAGAGAGTGATTCACAAGGTCAAATGCCTTTGTGAGATCAATAAATATGGCCCCAGCGAGCAGGATCTTATCCATCGCTGTAAATACTGCATTTGTCAGCTGAAGTAGAGCAGTTGTGGTGCTGTGTCCTGTTCGGAATGCAGTCTGGGTAGGGGATATAAGGTTGCGAAGGTGCAGGTAATTTGTGACCTGAGTAGCGATGGCCTTCTCAAGAAGTTTATTTAGGGTACACAGAATGACAATCGGTCTATAGTTTGACATATTTTTGGTATCCCCTTTTTTGTGAACAGGGACAACGCAAGCGGTTTTCCACAATGTAGGTACCATTTGGGTTATTATGGAAAGATTAAAGATTCTTGCAATAGGAACAGCAAGGGCAGGGGTTGTCTGCTTCAAGAAGCTTGGCAGTAGCCCATCCGGGCCAGCAGATCCATAGGTGGATACTGATTTGAGGAGATGCAGCACTTCAGTGGAGGAGACTAATGTGAGACGAAAATAAATACATTTGCACACATGTAAATTCAGATGGCATACTTCATTGAAACAACACAGATAAAGTGTTTATACTCTGTACATATTCTAACATTTTATGTAGCACCTTTTGGTGCCTTGGTAGGTGAGTCACAGTGTTATATTTCTAAGCAATGCTAACCGAGTTTTTTTTTTTTTTTAAGTGCAGTGCGCTGAATGCATATTTTTGAAGGTACCACAACAGTGCTACTGTATTTGTGTTATCTGGAAACAGATGCATGTTTTTGTCTTTCCTGACTGTCTGTGGTTGCTTGGGTGATCTTGTTGTTTTACTGCATGGGTTTGTGAGTTGGTTTGAAAACCCTAACACCAGATTTCCATACTTCTGTGGTGTTAAATTGAGCCCTAACTGGTGAAATAACACAATTTATTGCAATTAATTTCCTATCTTCTTAAGAAAGTTAATAAAATATATATGTAGTTGTATGAGCTTTCATGTCATTAGACAACTAATAAATGCATTTGGTTGATGCTTCTCGCATGGTCTGCCCTGCTCATGTTGTATCATCTTGCTTCATGTACTGTGCATTTTGTCTACTTCATCAATGTTGTTTTGGAGATGGGATCTCAATAACTGCACAGGCCATATACAAATTATATAGTGCAGCATTATGTAAGCAATTCCATGTCACAGCTGTATGTACATATACATAATTTGCATAGAGGTCTATGTACTCTAAGCAAATTCCAGAGTGCAGTGCTATGTGATTATACAATTTAGGTAGTGTTCTTTCGGCACTATGCAACTTACATAGGACGTTGTTACATGTATGTTCAGAGTTTGTGTAAGGCTCTTTGAGACCTGCTAAAATTCCACATGGAAGCATTTTTTTTGTGGTTATGCAATTTGCATAGCAAACACAACAGCCTTGCATTTGTCAGCATAATTTATGTAGGTCCCATTATGTGTGGACACACTTTGCATAGCACACTTTGGTTCCCATGTGAATCCCTTAACATGTTATAACATGCATCTTCAGAATCCGTGCAGGGCCCCAACCTGCATTGTTGCATTATGTACATACCAGCACAATTGTACCACAATGCATGTCACATTTTTTAATATTTCTATTCAAAATTCTCAACATTCAATATTTTAACCTTCTATGAAGTGATGCCATTTGTATAATAGTTTTTAACTTGAATTATATAGAAATTTTTCCTAGCCAGATACAGAGGTAGAAAAACAATTAACACATGACTACTAATGATATTAGAGAGTAGCTGACGCCTTCAGGAGAACTTCACCAAAACATAATATGTAGACACTGTCCCGCTTGTATTTCACATTAGTTATGTATTCCTCCTCCCCATTATTTATTACTGAGGTAATCTGCACAAAAACAGGATCTTTGCTCCTGAGGAGTTCATCTATTCCTGCTGCTTTCTCCCTACCTGAGGTCATAATGCACTGCTTGTGACATCACAGTTACTCCCATGGCAACAGACAGTGATGTCACAACAGAGGATTATGAGTTGACTTAGGGAATCAGCTATAGAGGCAGAGGAACCTTGAGAGATAAAGATCATATATTCTTGCAAATATTCTTAGTAATAAATTCTGGGGAGGAGGAATCTTTAGAATATATATGGAACAGAAGCTGAAGTATAACTAATTATTATGTTTTTCAAAGTTTTTTAAGGTGTCAGCAGTTCTTTAAGTACTTTCATATAGTGTCAGTCACAGATCACAGGTACTCAGAACACATAGACTAATATTAGTCTCATAACAGTGAATCAATTTATTATTCCTTGTGTTCTACAAGTACCCCATTCGAACATGCCATCTGGACTAAACATGCTCATGATTGCTTCTTTTCTCTGGACAAAGAGCTCTGCAGGATATCTAGCACTGAACTATGGAACAAAATCATCTCTTTTGTTAATGATGTCTGTTAATCACCTTGTCCATCTGCTCTGCATTAATAAAGCTTGTCTATTGCTTGTGGCACTCAGCCGCACAGGAGTGCCACTGATCATGGCCACTGAGATTTGGGGGGACGACCAAATTGGAGGTCATGGGCAGCCATTACCACACTAAGAAGGGAGGATGCAATGACCATAGACCCCCATATGGTAGCAGACTGCATCCCCAGTTGGGGACTTTCAAATGGCTCTCACTGGAGCCAATTAGAGAGGAGGGCACACTTTTTCAAATTTGGTGGCTGTGCTATAAATGGCCTAGCCTAGCTATGCAGAACAGAGTTTACTTTGCTTTCAGCACTCAGCTGTACAGGAGAGCCAGTGGCCATAGCCACTGAAGATTTGGGGGAGAGGACTGCATCAGAGGTCATGGGCAGCCATCACCGCACTAAGGAGGAAGGATTCAGTGGCCATAGCCTCCCATATGGCAACAGACCATATCCACAGTTGGGGACTTTCAGATGGCTCTCACTGCAGCAAAAAAGAGAGGAGGGCACCCTTTTTCAAATTCAGTGTCTGGGCTATAAGGGCCTAGCCTGGCCATGCCAGACAGAGTTTTCTCCCACCCACCCACCCACTCTGCACTGCCTCCAGATTTAAATGGTCTCACTGGGGTCCTTCCAGTAGAAACCTAAACTAACAGAAGGGGACAGGAGGTGGAGTATTTCTGGGGAGTGACAGCAAGACTAGAAAGTACCAGAAAAATGGCTTTGCACTCTACTGCAAATATGTGAAAGTCCTTTAAATGTTTTAAATTCTTAAATGCATTGGTTTAATGATGTGCTTTAAATTCTTAAATGCATTGGGTTAAGGATGTTGAGTTAATGGATGTGGGGGTAGGAAATGCAAAGGCTGTGTTAGTCAGGGCATCTGGATTATTATAGTAGCATACTGAACTGACCATATGTACACAGTAGGAGAGGGGCTTTAAAATAGTTCACTAAATGTTTCTGGATAACATAAGATATATACATACATATTAGCTAAATTGTTTTGGATAGCATAAGATACATACCTAAGAATTAGGAGTAGAGACTTGAAAAATAGTATTGCTGAAAATTGTAAACAGCATTAACTATACTTCTAAAATGTATAGGACACATATCTACTATTCTGCCATAATTATTGGTAGGACTGACATTAAAATGGAAAGGCAACACAGCTGGAGGGGCAGCCAAAAAGGGAGAATCTTTGGTAGAGTGGTAGGATGTAGTGGCTGCAGGATGGCCATGGTCTTAAATTGGGTTTGAAAAATGGGAGGATATATGGTGTGCAGACAGCTTACAAATAAGAGAGGAAGAGAGGTGGCTGAGGTGTGTACTAAGCCAGGGGGCAGAGGGGAGAAGGGGTGTAGAAGCAGGGAGAGTACCAGCCGGGTGAGGGGAGAAAATGGGGAGGACTACTGGGGGATTAGACACAAGTAAAGAGAATGACACAGTAAGGAGGAGTGAGGGTGGGAGGATGTCCAGTGGATGTATCAGAGCACATAGAAAAAATAGGGGGACACAAGGTGGGGGTGGCAAGGGGCCTTGGGACAGGAAGAATAGAGGAAAAGAGGGGTCAGGAGGAGTGGAAGGTAGTAGGATCAGAAAAAATAAGGCAGATACCTTCAACTTGGGGTGGAAATCAGTAAGGGGCACAAAAGGCAAAGGGAAGTGAAGCAAGGGCGCAGAGCAGGAAAACAGACTTGCACCCATTGAGGTACTAGTGGAAGATGATATAGAGGGGAGCAGCTGGAAGGAGCTCATAGAGGAGGGAGCAGGGGCAGGGACATTTGGAGAGACTGGAACAGAACCTCTGGGGGCCAACCAGGGAGAGGTACTAGTGGAAGATGATTTTGGCTTAAGAGGCAGTGAGGTGTCCATAGAGGTAGGAGCAAGGGCAGGGAAAGTAAGATAGCTGGAGATAGCACTTTTGGGGGCCAACCATGGAGAGGATTTCATAGAGGAAGGAGATGGGGTAAGGGAAAGGGTAAGGGAAATAAAGAAAATGGGAGTAGCACCCGTGGGGGCAAACAAAGAGGGAATTATCCCAAGAGCAAGTGTTGAGGAAAAAAATTCCCTCAAGCGGTACACAGTATAGAGAGGAGTCAGGAAAAGACAATAAATCAAGAGCAGTAAGGGAAAGTTTCAGTGGAGCAGTGAAGGGGAGTAGTGCACACTCCAAAAGAAATGCAGGCAGTAGAAGTGTAGCCTTGGAGCACAAGCAAGAGGCAGGGCTAGTGAAGAGTGTGGATAGGAGAAGAGGGACTGATGTAAAATCCATAGGGGGAGGAGGAGAGGAAGTGGAAATGGGAGAGAGCGAAAGTCCAAAAATTGGCAAGGACAAGGAGGAAAATGGGAATAGGGTAGCCAAGTGAAGACATGAACAGACGTGTAAGCTGGATTACCAAAAGAACATGCAGGAGGAAAAGTGTACAAAGGTGTTGCTCATAGGGGATTCAATTATAAATGGAATCAGATGGGAGAGGAAAGGAACCAGGAACAGCGCAGTATGGGTTCAGTGTATGACAGGTATAACAGTGCTAGAAAGGAGGCACAATATACCATCATGAGGCAAGCAGCAGGATGGGTGGACTCACTTGGTATTTCACCTTGGTACCAATGATCTGGAGGGGAACAGTGTGAAAGACGTACAGGCAAGGTTCAAGAAGCTTGCTAGGTTCTGCTGTGGCACGGTTTCCCTTCCATTTCCTTCTTGGAGGTGTTGACTATGCCAAGAGCAATCTTACCAAAGAGGGAAAAGACTGAGGAATTCAATCAGTGGCTGAAAGGATGGAAGCAGATGGAATTTGGATTAATAGGTAACTGGGGATCATTGTGGGAGGAAGAGGGACTATATGCCCCTGATAGGCAGCACCTGAGCTTAGAAGGGACAGCTGTACTAAAGGGCAAACTGGAGGACTTTATAGCAGGGAAGTTAAATTTATATTGATTCTGGGGGGGAGGTAAAGCAAAGACCACTCAAACAGGTAGACAGGTTGAGAGGCTATCAGCCCCCCCCCCCAGGACAGAGATTAGAGAAAGGCAACATGCAACAACAGGAGAGGGTTAGAAAGAGATGATATGGAAGAGGGGGCTACATGGTGGAAGGGATTAGTAGCAAACAACAGGAGCTTGGGGAATAAACTAGAGGAATTAGAGGCCACCATGGTGGAAGAGGGTCTTGACATAGTAGAAATAAGAGAGACTTAGTGGACAGAGCATCATGCCTGAGAGACAGTCATACCTGGTTACCAATTGTTAAGGAAGGGCAGGGCAGGGAAGAGGGGAAGAGGGGTAGCATTATATTTCAAAGAAGAAACTGGGGCCATGGAGGGGCTAGAAGAGGAAGTGGAGGCAGAGATAATGTGGGTCACTTTAGACAAAAGGAATGGGGAATCATTGAGGGTGGGGGTGGTTTATAGATCTCTTATGTAAGGGGAGGAAGAGGATAAACAGTTTATGCAGTCAGTGAAAAAATTGCACAAAAAGGGAAGCTTCTGCTAGTGGGGGAACCTAATCCCCCCTGAAATCAACTGCAAGATCTCAGTAGTGGTACCAGCTAGGAGCAGGGGAATCTTTGAGGCACTACCAAGGGTATTCCTGCAGCAACTGGCAAGGGAATCCACTAGGGAAGATAACCTGTTGGACTTAGATCTCACAAATGGGGAAAGTGTGGAAGAAGTGGTGGGGAAAGGATTAGGCACAAGTGACCATAGGATTGTAAGGTTCAGGGTAAAAATGGGGAGGGAAATAAATAGGACAAGAACTAAGGTAATGGACTTCAAGCAAGAGGACTAACAGAATGAGAAGGACATTTGGGGAAGAAATGTCAGGGATGGGGAATATAAAGGATGTGGAGGAGTTATGGACAGCTATTAAGGGAGGGGTGCTGAAAGCCACTGAAATTTTGGTCAGAAAGGTTAGGAAGAACAGAAGAAGGAGGAGGAGACCTCTATGGTCCACAAGGGCGGTGGCAGGGGCAATCAGGGAAAGGAAAAGGGTATTCAGGAAGCTTAAGAAGACACAAAGAGAGGAGGATAGGGAGGCATATAGAGTGAAGAGGAGGGAGGGAGGCAGGGCAGAAGATAAGGAGGACTAAAGTCACTGAGGAGAGACTAGCAAATCAGGCCAAAAGGGGAGATAAAACCTTTTTTAGGTATGTGGGGGAAAGAGGGAGGTGAGGCAAGGAATAGTGGATTGAGGGGAAGGGAGGGAGGAAAAAAACTGGAGGGAGACTTCAAAAAAGCAGAGGTACTAAATAGCTACTTCTGTTCGGTCTTCACGAAAGAGGGTGAGAGTAGAGGACCAGAGCTGGAGGGGAAGGTTGGGGAATGTAGAGAAGTAGATTGTAGAATGTTCACAATTGATAGAGTAAGGGAGGAACTGGGCAGGTTACAGATGGATAAGGCAATGGGGCCAAACAGCTTGCACCCAAAGGACCTCCACAAGCTCAGGGAGGAGCTGGCAGCACCTTTGACAAGACTGTTTAACTTGTCCATGGATACAGAGTGGGTGCCTGAGGACTGGAGAGGGTGGAAGTGATTCCACTAGACAAGGGGGGGAAGCAAGGAGGCAGACAAAAACTACCACCCTGCCAGTCTCACCTCAGTGGTGGTAATGGAAATGGAGATGCTAATAAAAGAAAGGGTGGTAGACTACCTGGTGGCCAAAGGTATGCAGAATGAAATGCAGCATGGCTTCATGAGTGGGAAGTCATGCCAGACCAACCTGATAGAGTTTTTCAATTGGGTGATGCAGGTAGAGGACCAGGGAAGGATGGTGAACATGGCCTATCTGGACTTCAGTAAGGCCTTCAACACCATCCCACTCTGAAGGCTAGTAAATAACCTGGAGAGCTTAGGGGTGTGCCAGAATGTAACTAGGTGTGTGGAAAACTGGTTGATGAAAGGAGCCAAACAGTGGTAGTAAATGGGGTACATTCCAGGGTAAAAGGGTGATGAGTGGGGTGCCTCAAGGGTCAGTACTGGGGCCCCTACTTTTTAACATTTACATCAGCGATCTAGCAGAAGGACTAGAGGATAGGGTGTGCCTATTTGTGGATGATACAAAAATCTGCAATAGGGCGGACACTCAAGGGGGAGTGGAGGCCATGAGACAAGACCTGGAGAAACTGAAGAGGTGGTTGGAAACCTGGCAACTGAAATTCAATGCAAAAATGTGTGCAGTGATGCACCTGGGGTGGAAAAACATTCTAGCAGCTTACACCCTTGGGGAGAGGAAATCAAGGAAACAGAGCAGGAGAGGGATGTGGGTATTTTTGTATCAAGCAATGTTAACGTGGGGAACCAGTGCAGCAAGGTGGTGAGAAAAGCAAATGGCATGTTGGCCTGCATTGGAAATGGCATAACTAGCAGAAGGAGGGAGGCGATCATGCCGATATACAAAACCATGGTGAGGCTGCACCTAGAGTAAGGGGTGCAGTTTTGGAGACCGCACCTACATAGGGACATTGAGGGGATAAAGAGGGTTCAGAGAAGAGCAACCAAGATGGTGCATGGAATGTGGGGAAAACCATATGAACAGAGGTGGAGGGAGCTGAATCTATACCCACTAGAAGCTGAAATAGTGGTGGGGGACATGATTGAAACTTTTAAATATATGAAGGGGATCAGAAGGAAGGAGGGAGCTAAAACAAGGAGGCATAGTCTCCGTTTGGAAGGAGGGAAATACAGAGGCAATGTGAGGGGGAAGTTCTTTACAGAGAAGGTGGTGGAGGCCTGGGACAGGCTACCAGAGGAGGTGGTGGGATCTGAAATGGTGGGGGGATTCAAGAGGGCACAGAACAGACATATGGGGTTGGGAGGAGGGGGGAAGGTAAGAGCCAGTAAAGGAGGAGAGGGGAAGGGGTGGATATAAGGCAGACTAGATGGGTCGGTGTGGTCCTTTTCTGCCATCAAATTTCTGATTCTGTGATGTAAGGTGTGCATTATTTTTTCAATACTGTAAACATTTATTAGAGCATTCTCCCATTGTGAAATTGTGGATGTTATTGGTTGTAGCCATAGCCTTGTAAATGTCTTTTTCACTACTGTGAGCTTAAATGACAATATATATTTTTAGCGTGCCTCCATTATAATATCTGAGAATATTTATAATAAAACTGTATGTGGGGTTAACATCCCTAGTTCTAAGAAAAGGTTTTTGACTGAGTCATTTACTTGGTTCCAACCAGAGGTCAGTGCTGGACACGCCCAAAAATCTGAGTATGGTCAGCCATCTGATTCTCTCATTGTCTATAACATGTCGCAGTATGCTGGGGAGTATACTCTGAGGTGATCACTAGGGTTTCGAAATACCTAATGATGGTTTTCAAAGAATACTCCCACCATTGATGGGAGGAAGTGACCTTACAGTGATGTTGTATTGCCTTGTGTCAGTCATCCTTGGTTATTGAAGACTGGATCTCACTCTTCCATTTGGCCTTGACTTGTTCTAGGGGTACCTCCTGTGAGGTATGCACATTTTTGTAACAGGGATAAAAAGTGGTCTGGCAACCTATTAGTGAGATTTGAATGGATGATGCCAACTGATGGATGTAGCTGACCTGTCTCTCAGGTCCTTGTAACCTGCATAAGAAAATATTGGAATAACTGGAGGTAGGAGTAATAATATGTTTGCCATAGGCCATATTCCTGCTGTAGCTGTGCAAATGTCTTTATCCCTCCCATTTCATAAAATTGGGAAATGTGGTTCAGACACTATCTATTCTACCATATGTTTAAGTGCTCTATTTAAGTGTGTGTGTGGGGGGGGGGTAAATTATCTATTGAATGCAAGACTTTCTTCCTATGGTCTCTGCCCAGGTGTCAAGTACCACCTGCATGAATAAGCGGCATGTTAACACTGTGGATGGTGTTCAAGGATAAGCATATAGAGCCTATGAGAATGACTGGATATGTTCCATGGGCTCAAGACCTTTCCAGTGCACTGTGTAATGGGAATCAAGACAGTGACATAAATGTTTAACATCAGCTGCCATGTAATACAGGTATGTCTGTAAATGAGGGACATAGTGCTGGGTGGATTACTATTGCTTTTTATAGGCTACCTTGGGTAGCTCCCAGTTCTTTGAGAACATTGAAATACATGTATCACATTTCCTAAATTGATCCAGAAGAACGGTCACTGAAGTATCCAAAATACATACAATAGTCATGATACTAATTTTTGGGTCACACAACATTAATAAAAACTGGCAAATCGGCAACAAAAAGTTACATACTGTAAAAACATATACATATCTGGGTTTATAGTTCACTAGTGATGAACACTGGACAAAATATATTAACAACCTGAAAATTCAGTTAAGACAAACTGCAAATTCATTAAATGTTTTTAATTATAAATATGGTAGTAACTCTGTCAAGCCTCTTATTGAGGCAGTTAAATCTAAATATCACTCTCCAGCATTATTTCATGCTGAAGTTTGGGATACAGATAACAATGATGTTTTAGAAACTCCATTAAATAAGCTATACAGAGACAGCCAAGGACTGAACAATGCTGTTCCTGCTACATTAATTTGCACAGGACTTGGTGTCACTAGATTAAAAGCTCTATTTATGCTAGAAAAATAAATTATTGGATTAAACTCTTATGATTGGATTCAAGAAGATTGCCCTACTTGTGTTTGAAGGAGAAATGTGGCTTGGAAGAAATAGGCTGTTTGTAATATGAATGTCTTCAGAAGGTTTTTATTATCTTAAAAGAAACTAACTAAGCGTTTTTAAGAATATACATTACCAAAAATATTACTATTAGTCTGAAATACAAAACTTACATTACTCAAAAAATCACCAATCATTATAAGGTATTGGACATCAAACAAATTTTGAAATTAAAAATACCTCCATGGCTGATACAAAATAATGTTTTGTATTACTGCAAAAATTATTTGGATGTTCTGACAGATCATAAACAAAGAAAACAGTATACTAGATATAGATTAGAGTTGTTTCAAAACAATGTACTTATGGCCAGATATAGTAAATCCCCTAATATGCAATCACGACACAGTTCTTGTTCAAATTAATACTTGGAAAACCTGTATCACGTCAGTTTTGTCTGCCCATGGTATGACAAACGTAGAGCTCACTGGCTTGTTCCCTTATGGAATAATATTTATTCCTCTGATAAACTGGTTTAATTGAATATATTTTACCACAAATGTTGACATGATAATTCAAGGAATTGTGGGTTATCTTGCTACCATTTCAAGAATTTGACTAAAATATAAATAACTTGGGTAGCTGGAATTCTATTCTTCTCTATGTAACATATTGCAGACTATTCTGGTGATTTAATATTTAGGCAATTGTTGGACTAATTACAATTTAACAATAAAGGCAGTCTGTTCCATACAAATGTCTATGTACTGTGAACATACCAGTAGCAGCCACAGACATGGTCAGATATTTCCAGATATTTTGTGAAATTTCTAAAGAGTTTCTGTCTGTTACCCATACTGCGGAAATGCAGAAAGCATGAAATTTCTCTTGAAATATCACAGATATTTCAGGAAATATCTGACCATGTCTTTGGCTGTGACTGTAATGTCTATGGGATCTTTCAACAAATCCCGTGCAGCATGCACAGGGTGTGTGCATACCCACCAGGGGTTGATACATGCTGTGTGTGCATATGGAACAAAGTTGCGGCATGCATAATGTGTGCGCAAGACATTGCACAGAGCTGCAACATGCAGCAATGTGGTCTGCATGCATGCCGTGAATGCAGGGGCATGACCGTGTACCTGGTGCAAAGCAGTCCGCTCAGTGCATGCATGACCATGCGTGAGGCACTCATATGCATGCCACACGGTGCACATATATATCATGGACAGGGGCTGCTGTAAACTGCTGCAATGGTGGCAGCACAAACATCGGCAGACTGGCATTGGCAGGCCCATAGCAGTGGACAAAGCCATGCCTCTCTGGCTTGCATGGTCCCACAGACACCCAACCACCCACATGCTGGGCTGCAAGCACGCCACACAGACAGGCATGCATGCCAACATGGCACCAGTGTGTGCAGGCTGCCACTCAGTTGCAGTGCAATAATGTGTGCCTAACAATCATCCGCTGATGCTGATATGCAGGGCCAATGTGGCACAACACCACGGCATTGACAACACCAACTGTGTAGGAAGACAACCACAGCACACAGGGGCTGGCACACATGAGCAATGGAAGGACAGCACACATGGTGTCCAGTGTGAAGAGGCACCCCCGGTAGGCTGAACTGGACAAGGGATCCACCCACAGCCAGGCGGGCAAAAGCCACAACAGGCTACCTCAGCCCCTTCAGACACCCCCGACAGGCTGAACCAGACAGGGGATTCACCCATGGTCGGGCAGGTGAAAGCCACAACAGGCTACCACAGACACCCCAATTCTACACACACACACACACACACACACACACACATGAGGCAGTGAGCAGAAAGGGTATAGCAGTACAAAGGTTTATTAACACACCCAAAAAGGTCATAATGTACACTGGCATACGGACATATGAAATACCAGCAGAAACAGGACTCAAGGTCTATCGAGTCTGCTCAATTGTGCAACTAGCCCCTCAACTTGCAGCTGGCCCACCCTCCCCTCCTCATAACCACCCCCATCACTATGTCCCACCCTCTTTTAAATCCTCCCACCTTTCTACATGATACCACCTCCTCAGGCAGAGTGTTCAACTCATCTATCAAATACTTGTCACGCCCCCTGGGTCTGTGTGGTGGCTGCTTGTGTTTGTCTGTGTCTGTAGCTTAGTTTTTGTGGATTTACATGTTTTTCTGCTTGTGGTAACTATACCATTCTTGCTCACTACATCCGTGAAAGTCTTCTGGACTGGATTTCTGCAAAAAATCATCATCAGGTATTTTTATTTTCATTTTAAAATCAACTTTTTGGAAGCTATCCCAAGCAAAACATAAGTGAAGCAACTACATCTGACAAACTTGGTGACTCTGGGTCCTGCTGGAATCCACATTTCGTCTGACCTGCTCCATGATCTGTATGTGGGCTTTTCAGCAACCTGTTTGAATGACAAAGAAGCATACAGACAAAGGGATTTCACATCCTGCATATGTGCAGGCACAGTTAATCACCTGCAGGAATTTTAACATTTCAGTGACTCTGGACCTCAGCTGTTGATCATTCTTTTGGCTTTTGACTTAACCACCAGGTACCTATCTGCAAGCGACTGGGTGCAACTGACAAGCTACAATAAGGATAAATGGGCATATCATCCTCTATTACTAACAACCTCCTTGCTCTGGGTCCCTAGACGCCTGCACTGGTCCAAGCCGCATAAACCTCAGAAGTGTAATTCTATTGACTACGAAGTACAGCAACTGTCTCTTAAACTCCTACTCCTCCTTTTCTTGATATCAGGAAGTGTCCACTCAAATCCTGGCCCTGTCTCCTACAGTACAACAAAGCCTGTCAAAATGGAGGGGGGGCTCAAAATTGCTACCTTAAACACCTGCAGTCTCCTCCCAAAACTGGCCTCCCTTCAAATCTTTGCCAACCAACACCGGATATCCTTGCCATCAGTCGAAACTTGGCTGACACCTAATACTCCGGATCATGCCATCTCTATACAAGGCTACAAGATATTCAGGCTGGATAGGACCTCGAAAAGGGGCGGTGGGTGTGCAATCTACATAAAGGACTACCCCACCTGTCTCCCTGGTTCTTACCCCACCACAGAAACCTCAGTGCAACTCCTCCCTATCAAGATACTACTTGGTGCCGAAAACAAAGTCCTCACGATTGCTGCTGTCTATATCCCATCAAAAGATCCTGATTCCGGCCTACAGGCTGTCCTTGAGTTCGTAAGTACACACCCTTCTGATATCGAACTCCTTCTCCTTGGGGACTTTAATATAAATTGGCTTGCTCCTGATGCAGGGTCAAACAAAGATGCTATCCTAGCAGCAAATTTAACACAAGTGGTAAACTCCCTACCAGGAAAACTACAAATCAGGGACCAGCACCCTCATTGACTGGATCCTTACCAGCCACCCTACCTGTATAACCAATGTAAGTGTTCTCCTGACTCGCCCAGTGATCACTCTCCAATAATATGTACCTGGACAAATAAGTTTCGTAAGCTGCCTCCAAAACCATCTATAGCAGAGTCCTACCTTATGGCACCTACTCATCTAAAGACCTGTCTTAGGCAGATAGACTGGTCCTTGATTTACAAAACTCAAGATGTTGACCTAGCCCTTGATTACTTTATTACTACTTTCAACACTGCCTGTGACACCTATGCACCAGTAAAAAAGCACAAAATCAAAGCACTCACAAATCCCTGGCTCACAGCAAAGCTATTGGCACAACTCAAAAGTAGGGATCACCTCTGGGCCACTGCAAGAGCTACTAGCACTCTGTCGGACATTCAAAAGTATAAACAGGCTCGCAACCACTGTACTAAACAGATCTGCTTGATGAAGAGCTCCTACTTCAAGAATGCCCTCTCCAACTCCTGGGGTGGAGGGAAATCCTTCTGGGACAACATAAAGAATATCATGGGTCAGCAGTCCAAATCCTCTCCTACAATAATGAATGTGGATGGAACCACTACATTAGACCCAGAGATCATTGCAAACACCCTAAATGATACCTTCACTGACCTTAGTGGTGTCCTCTCATCTGATTTCTTCACTGATGCTGACCCTCCAATTTCTACTTCTACTACTGCCTCTCCAACCAAACCACCCTTCCATTTCAAACTAGTCAAGGCACATGAAGTCTATAAATATGTAAAGCAGGCCATTTCTAAGTCCCGAGCAAGCAGCGATACTATTGACCTTAAACTTCTGTCCCTCACTCTGGAGGAAGTACTGCTCCCACTCACAAAAAATTTTCAATCGCTCCCTCTGCTACAGCCAATTCCCCTAGGAAATGGAAGGCTGCAGTTGTCACTCCGGTGCACAAAAGTGGTGATAAGTCACTGCCTGGTAACTATCGCCCAATATCTATACTACCACCTCTCTCTAAGGCCCTTGAACGCTTGGTGGCGGACCAACTTTCAGACTACCTGGAAAAGCACAACATCTTATGCACTCAGCAGCATGGATTTAGGAAAGGGCACAGCACATCGACTGCCCTACTTGAATTCTCAGGAGCAATCCACAATGCCATGGACAAAGGAAACCTAACTGGAGCAGTCTACATGACTTAACCAAGGCATTTGATACAGTTCACCATGGCCTACTTATCAAACAACTACTATCCCTAGGGCTCTCGCAGGGTCCTGGTGACTGGGTAAAAAAATTACCTTGCTCAGCGCTCTCAGTCTGTAAAAGTAGCTGGAGTTCTCTCAGACTCAAAACCGGTTCGCCCAGGAGTTCCCCAGGGATCCATCCTGGGCCCCCTCCTTTTCAGCCTTTTCCAAAACTCCCCTCCCCAAATCCTGCCCTGAACAAATAATCCTCTATGCCAACGATACCGTGATTCTTGCCACTCATAAAGATCCGAACCTCTTACGCCTCAACCTTCAGCATGCTTTTCCAAAGTTGAGATGTGGTTCCTTGAACATAAGCTGGTTCTAAACCACAAAAAACTAAATCCATGCTCTTCTCTAACCCACAAAACAAAAGCAGCAAGTCCCACTCACCATTAATACATACCTGGAAATACCCTTGAACAAGTGCCAATTTTCAAATATCTTGGAATCAACTTTGATCAAGGCCTAACCTTTACAACTCACATTGATAGTACAGCAAAAACTATTAATCAGCGAATTGGGATTCTGTATCGGAACCGACAGCTTCTTACCCATTCTGCACTGAGGATTGCCATCCAATCCTCTATCATCTCAGTCGTTGACTATGGCTTAGTTATATACAGATCTGCCACTACTACAGCACTTAGTCGCATTACAACATCCCTAAATAAGGCCTGTTGACTGCTAACTGATGCACATCGACGTATCCACACATGTGAACTCTTTGCTGACTCAGGTTGGTTGCAACTCTCAAACCGGATAAAGTACCTTACCTGCCCGATGGTGAAAAAATCCACTCTGGGCCTCACTCCACCCTGTATCCAAGACCTGTTATGCCCGAGCGCTAGCACCCGTTTTACCAGAAGATCAGAACACCAGCCTCTCCAAGTCCCCCGATGCCTGACTTCTCAGAGACAAAGATCATTTGCCTATCGTGCCCCCAGCTGGCTAAATGCCCTCAGCACTCATATTACTGCCTCCACCTCTCTAGGTATTTTCAAATCAAGGCTTTTCTCTCACCTTGCCACCTCCAGCTCCTGTGACTGCTCTGATTAAACCTCCTATTTTCTCACTACCCACCCTGTTCCGTTATTTGACAAAGACATGTTTGGGAAACCTTTTCTCCTGCTATTGTCTGCTCCCCACACCTTTCACTTACCCTCTCTGTTCTGGACTTTTTCCCTATTTGTTTCTCCTAATCTGGCATGACCTCTTTCTTGTAATAATAATGTGATTATTGATATCTCATGTCCTTTTGCACAAATTATTTGATATGTATTTGTATATGTTTTCTTGCTCTTGACATAACACAAATTGTTGTGTTATCTTTGTAACCTTTTGTACTGTACCTAATTGACGTGGAACCTTTGTAAAAGAGCCTCTGGCTCAAAGGTAGTAATTCCTAGAACAATAAACTAAACTAAACTAAACTAAACTATCACTCTTTCCATGAAAAAGTGTCTCCTGCTTTTTCTGTTGAATCCCCCCAATCTCAGCTGATGCCCTCTTGTGTCCCTCACCCTTCTGATCTGAAGAATCCATTATGTATTTATCCTGTTAATACCCTTTAGGTACTTAAAGGTTTCACTCATATCTCTCCTATCCCTCCTCTCTTTCAATGAATGCATTTGCAGCTCTCCAAGCCTCTCCTTGTAGGATTTTTCCTCAGATCTCTGTATCATCTTCATTGCCCTAAGCTGCACCCCCCTACAGCAATCTGATGTCCCTCTTCAGGAATAGATGGCAGTACTGCATGCAGTATTCCATGTGTGGCCTTACCAGTGACCTGTACAGAGGTAGGATCATTTCTCTCTGCCAGGAGGAGATTCCCTTTGCTATGCACCCCAGCAACTTGTTTGCCTTTGCAGCCACTTTCCTGCAATGAACTGAGTGGTTCATACTTCCCCTTATTAGTACCCCTAGATCCTTTTCCTCCACTGTGCTTTCCAACTGTACCCCTCTCAATTGATATTTCCTCCCCTTTTTCCTTGCTCTGAAGTGCAGTACTTTGCACTTTTTGGCATTGAACCCCAACTGCCATGTCTCCAACCACTCCTGTCAATTGGTCAGGTCTTCCAGCAGCCCTCTCAATTCAATTCAATCCAATTCATTTATTTATATGATACCTTTCAAATGCCAAGGAACCTCACAAACATTAAAATGACAACAAGATAAAATACATATATAGTAACTAATATAATAGCAGTAGACAATTGGCAAAATTAATTAATCACCAAAAGCTCAAACCCATAAAACAGTTTTGAGCACCTGTTTGAAACCCTCCATGGTTGGACACTCATGTAACTGATGGGATAGAGAATTCCAAAGGGTGGGGACTGCATGCATAAATGCCCGGGCCCCAAAAGATTTTAAACAAACCCTTGGAATCTCTAGCAACCACTCATCAGTCGAGCGGAGCGATCGTCCAGGGCAATAAGGGACTAGAAGCTCTGTCAGGTGGTCTGGACACTGTCCATATAGGGCTTTATAAGTCAAAAGCCTGACTTTAAAGGTTATTCACCACTATACTGATAGCCAGTGCAGTTTGTGCAGCACCAGAGAAATATGAAAGGACCAAGGGGTTCCCGTCAATAACCGGGCTGCTGCATTCTGCACCAGCTGCAAATGGCAAATATCCACCCCAGGAAGCCCTAGGTATAGGGCACTGCAGTAGTCCAGATGAGAGGACACAAAGGCATGGACCAATGTAGGGAGTTCACCAGACAGAACAAGGTGCTTAACCCTGGAGATATTCCTCAGATGATAAAAGGAAAAACTGATGACTGACGACACTTGCGATCGCAGTGTCAACCCATTGTCAAAAATCACTCCCAGGCTTCGCACCCTTTCAGAGGTTGGGAGAAGGATACCCCCAAGAAAAAGTCCCGAGGGTGACTCCACCCCTGACCCCTCTATCCAGTGACCTGGGTCCACCACCAACACCTCTGTCTTAGCTGAGTTCAACCTCAACCAGCCTGAATTCATCCATTCTGGATTTCAGTGATGCAGTTGTTAAATACCAAGAGAGCTCTATCCTGGTATGGTGTGAAAGAAAGGTAGAGCTGGATATCATCAGCAAACCTCAGCCCATACCTTCTTACAATGTCTCCAAGGGGCAGCATATATACTGTGAACAACATGGGGACAGCACCAATCCCTGAGGAACCCCACATGATAATGGAACTGGGTCAGAAGAATGAATCCCCGACACCACCCTCTGAGTTCTTCCGGTGAGAAAAGATTAAAACCACCTGAGGACCGTACCTGACAGGCCGCAGATGAACCTCAAGGGATCAAGCAGGATCCCTTCATCAACACTGTCAAATGCTGAAGATAGATCAAGAAGGACCAAGAAGGAACGGTTTCTCTGATCTCTAGCCATCAGGAGATCATTGAGCAGCCAAACCAGTGCCGTCTCAGTACTATGCCTCTTTCGAAAACTGGACTGGAGAGGTTCGTAGACATCATGGATGGTCAAATGGTTCTCTAGTTGTATGGCAACTACTTTCTTGATCACCTTCTCCATAAAAGGGAGGCTCAAGATTGGTGGATTCATGACAGGTGGTCGACAAATATCCCGTAAACCGCCAGGCACCAAAACTGACAGGTCGACCACTGCCGGTTTCTATGTGGGCTGTGTTTTCTTGGGGCTTAGGTCCCCGAACTAACAGGGGTCTGCCCCTACACCCACTAAGGTTATTAACTCTGAGTCAGAGTTGATTTGGGGTGTGCAGGACCACCAACAGACAGTGCCCAGTTCCAGCGGGTCCCCTACAGCGGCATGGTGCTGTAGTCACTGTGGGGAACCTCGCTGTCGAACTGTCACTGTCTGGTGGGTAAATGGATATCAGTCTGTAGTTCACATTGCAGTCTGCGTCCATGGAAGCTTTCTTCAGGAGTGGTGTCACCACCGCCTCCTTCAGGGAGCTAGGAAACTCACCTGTTTCTAGGGAGCACCAGACTATCCGTGCAAGGACCGGGCCAAGAATGTCACTACAACCCAAAATCAGGGAAGTTGGTCCTGGATCCAAACTACAGCATGTAGTGCACATACCCTGGACAATCCGCATGATGTCTGCAAGTTCTGGACGGCTGAAGGTACTCCAAAAAGACTGAGGGACAGTGACCAAATGCTGGTCTAGTGCAGCGCCCATAGAGTGTGCCGGTTGGAGTTCTGCCCTAAAGTCAGCCACCTTAGCTGCAAAGAATCAAGCATGCTCTTTGCACTCAACTTGCAAAAATGCTCTTTGGACCTGTAGACAGGCTGGGTTGCATAGTCTGTCCACAGTCCAAAAGAGCTGACCTGGTCAATTCTGAGCAGCCGCAATCTCCCCAGACAGGAACTCTGTCCTCTTATGGGTGATTACAGATTGATAAGCTTGATAATGGTCCATCAATCTAAGGTGATTGGCATCAAGGGTGGATCTCTGCCAGCAATGCTCAAACCTTCTTCCTAGTCACCGCATCTCCCTCAGGGACCCATCAAACCAAGGGGACTGAGGGTGAAGGGAGAGAGGACGAATTTGGACAGGAGCAATGACATCCAGTGCCACAGAAATGGCCTTATTATAAGCCACAACTAGGGCTTCAGGGTTATTGTTTGCTGATGGAAGGATCAATAAGTCAAGCACTGCCACCAGGTATTCAGAGCTTACATCTCGTAAAGGGCGGTACTTGATCATCTTCACAGGGGTAGACCTACGAAGGTGGGTGCAAAACTGAAATGCACGGTGTAGTGGTCTGACCATCTGACTGGTTCCACCCCCAAATCTGAGTCCTGGACCCCCAGGAGGAAAACCAAGTCAAGAGAATTACCTTATTTGTGGGCAGCAGTGGAAACAATCTGTGTAAGGCCTAGAGATGACATTAACTGGAGGAACTGCTGACCAAATTGTGAGAGTTTGTTATTGACCCAGGCATTAATGTCAACCAGGACCATCAGCCTGGGTGACTCAAATGCCATATTGATCACCAAGTCTGCCATTTCCTGAATGAACCACTTCTTATCTCCAAGTGGACGATAGATGAGGACGATCCAACAACCTACACCTGCTACTATGGTACATTCAAATGATTGGGTCTCCTCAACTGGTACACTTTTGAGATACAGTTCAGACTTGAAACAGACTGCAGCCTCCCCCCATGATCCAATCTCGGGCAGTGAATCACCAAGTACCTGGCCGGAATTGCAGTCTCCAATACGGGGCCAAAGTTCTCCTCCAGTCAGGCCTCAGTGATGCAAGCCCAGTCCACCATACCAACAAGATCTGCTATAATTGCAGTCTTGTTTTTAATGGACCTGGCATTGCATAACACCACATGAGTTGAATGAGCTTCCAGAGCCATCCAGGCCACCTGCCCACCCAAATTGGTGGTGCCCTTGGGTATGGAAACCAGAAATGGAGGACCATGATCAGGATTCCATTTTACCCAATCCACAGTGTGTCTCCTGGATCTCACAACCCAAATACAGTGGCTCCGCTCATTCACCCTCCACTGTTAACACTCGCTGACTCCTCTCCCCCACCAAACAATACCCAGCGTTTTACAGCGCTGGTAGGTAGTAAACTGCAAAGGGGGGGAGGTAAAAGGATGGAGCGCAGAGGATGAATAGTGCATGACCATGGGGCAGGCATCTTACACAATACAATAACTCATATAAAACTGTACTATCCACAAAATAAAAACACAAAGCAAAATTAAAATAATAAGCTATTAATCCCTCGATTCTCACTTCAAGGGAAAGAAAAAGAAAATAAATTAAATAAAGTCTATCATCAATTAAATTACCATGTCTAAAGAAAATGATCATGATAACTACATAACATATAAACATACACTGTCTCAGTTATCAAATCATGCCTGTACTATTAAATAAGTCACAGATTAAGTAGCTGAATTGTCAGATTGTAAATCCTGGCTAGGGGATTCAAAGAACTAAACCCCAAAGGCCCTCACATCACCAGAGGGGATCAGATTATGAAGAAAAGTCTCAAAACACTCTCCAGCTCCCTGAATACTCTCACTACAGAGTGGGGGGGGTTAAGATATACCAACTTTAAAACCATGCATGCTCGTACTGTACCAAGGTCAAAGAAACAAGGCACTCTCACTGCCTTAAATAATTTTAAATATGAAAAATAGGGTATGTCTGACTGTAATCAGGAGGAAAAAACAAATCCAGGGTAATCTGCTTCAATGATGGCTGTTCAGGAGCCATAAAATGCCCTGATAGTTCCTGCTAGGTGGCAAAACTGTGTCCACGGCCACTGTTATTAGTCCCCCACCTGGGCTCACTTCCAGCAAGCCCCAGGGAGACACCGGGCAGAACCGCCAGCTACCTGGTGGAATAGGACCAGGACCCCCTCTCAGAGCCACACACCACAGGCCACCCACCCCAGGATTGGGACCACAACTCCAGGCACTAAGTCACAGCTGTTCTTTGTGTGCCCATCACTCCTGGGCTCAAACCAGCTACCTCCAAGGTTAATCTCCTCCATAGTTTTATCCGAAAATCCAGGAATTCAGCAAACAAACAATCCAGAAATTGGTCAAACACAAAAATCCCTCAGGCTTCACTTCAAGAACAAATCCCCTCTCACTCTATGAGTCTTTACACTCTTAATCCAGGTAATTGTTCCAATGTCTGTTCCACTGTTACACCCAAAAATAAAACGACCTCCAACAATCTCCAGTGAGAAAACAAAAGAAAGCAGCTTCCACAGGAGTAGTTGGAATGAGTGCAGCAGCCTGGCGACTGAAAATGCAAAGGCGGCAACGGGTCAAAGCAATCGGCCACAGTATATGCTGCAAAATGGACTTAATCACCCTGAAGCCATTCAGGTGCTTAGCTCACTCTCTCTGCAGCACTTCACTGCAAATATTCCCGGAAACCCCAGACACTGACAATGTGCCCCAGCATGGAGGTAAATAAGTAAGGTAGGGACTAAAAACCAAACAATAAAACTATTTTTTTTAAAACACACTAAAAGGGCACTCTACAGTACTCAAATGATGCTCAATAAAATGCTAAAAAATGCTCTACACCAAGCCAGACTGCAAGAGCAGCCAACGACTCACCCAGCCGGGCGGCCATCTTCTGAAAGAAGACAGGACAGTGTATCCACCCCCTCTATGTCATCTATCACTGCATTGATCATAGTATTGTCTGCAAACAGACTGATCCTACTCCAGATCCCATTTGAGATATTAACTATGAATATCCCGAACAGCACCAGTCCCAGTACTGAACCCTGGGGCACCCCACTCATAACGTCCCTTGGTGATGAGTGTTCCCCCCCCCCACCACTACCACCCTTTGCTGCCTACCCCTCAGCCAGCTGGTGATCCAGTTGACCATTTTTGTCCCCAACCCAATGTATTCCAGTTTTCCCCCCAGCCTCCCATGTGGCACCGAGTCAAAGGCCTTGCTGAAGTCCAAATATACAATGTCCACTGCATTGCCCCTGTCCACTTCCCTGGTAACCCAGTCATAGTACTCAACTAGGTTCATCTGGCAGTATCTGCCTGATAACTAAACCTTGCAGATGGCTGTCTTGGAGCCCATTGTCTTCCAGAAAGGTCACCAGCCTCTCTTTTAGGATTGACTCCATGAGTTCCCCCATGATTGAAGTGAGACTCACCGGTCTGTAGTTGCCTGGATCATCTTTTGGGCCACATTTATGAATGGGCACCACATGGGCCATCCTTTAGTCTTGTGGCACACATCCTGTGTCCAGTGATGTACTGAACAGGTATGTCAGTGGTCCTGCCAGGATCTCCGCTAGCTCCCTAAGTACCCTAGGGTGAATGCCATCTGGCCCCAGTGCCTTGTCCACTGTTACTGCCCTAAGTTCCTCCAGCACCCTGTCTTCTGTAATTTTGATATCAGTCGCCCTTCCAACCCCCTGCCCACTCCACCTTTCCCATTGTGTATCTGCTCCCCTCTTTCCTTTGTGACACAGAGCAGTCGTACTCATTCAGTGCCTCTGCCTGGTCATCCCCCTTCTTCATCCACCCTCCATCTTTCTTAATGCTCACAATCTGATCTTTGTTTCTTCTTCTCTCGCCAATGAATCAGAAGAAGTCCTTTTCCCCTTCCTTAATTTCTTGATCCAGTTTCAGCTGTCTGGAAGCCTTGGCTGCTCGACTAGCTTGGTAACCTCCCTGGACTTTTTTGTGTACTCGTCTTTGACCCCTTACCCTCCCAATTTCCTATGCCTCTGGAATGCTTTTCTCTTGGCCCTCTCCCCTTCCATTATCTCCTGAGTCAGCCAGCTCGGCTTCTTTGCTCTCCCCTTCTTGCTCCATGTCTTGGTGCAGGTCTCAGTAGCCTCTGTCAGCCCTTTCTTAATGATATTTCATTTTTGGCTGGCACTCATGCATGTCTGAATTCCCATCAGATGCTCAACCAAAATTTCCCCCATCCTTTTAAAGTCCATACCCTTAAAATTGATCACCAAGGTACCTTTTCCTCCTGTTACCCTTTCCATATTAAACAAGCCAGAAGCAATACCTGCCCCCCAAAACACCCAGACCACCCCCATGCAGCAGAACACAAGTCCCACCACCCCTCTGTGGGAACAGGCCTGGCCCACCCACCCTGACACAGACATCAGTCACCCATATCTGCCACAACTCAACCAGCCCTCCCTCACACACCCACCTGCCCACAACAGTAACCCCCCATCACTGTGCAGCAGCACTGCCAGATGGCCCTGCCTGGGGCTACAAAGTCTCAGGTGTGCCCTCTGTCATTATGGGTCTCGTCCTCTGCTGCCAGGGTAATGGCTCCTCATCGCTGCTGAGCTGCTACACTGCAGGCTTGAGCCACTCCACCCTCTGCAGGTGTAGACATTTGATGGGTCCCCTGTAGCACTGTGGAGAGAATGTGGCAGTTAGTACCTTCTGTGGGTGCATGGCTCACCAATCCCCGATAATGTCCTGACACACAGAGTTGTGTCCAGGCCCATCCCCCCATGTGGACTGGAGCAGACACATGGGAAGCTGCGACAAGCACACACTGAACCTGGCACCACTGTTGCACTGCGTGCCATGTGAGTGTAAATGGTGCTCCTGTGACCCCCCCAGGCTCATGGGTGAGCTTTGCTGTGGCACAACAGGCACTATGGCATGCAGAAATACACACCCACCATAGCAGCTGATGCGACAGTATGGCAAGCAAGCTGCACATGCCAGGAATGCTACGCAGCTGCATGATGCAACTGCCATACAGGAACCATGCAGGCATGGCTGGAGCAGCTGCCACAGCACGGTCCCCGATCACCACCACCAAACCGGTCAAAACCCATGGGTCACACCGTCATCCCCCCCACACACCTGCTCCCCACCAGGTAATGGACAACAGTACAAGGTGCTGCACAGATGTAGTACACTTACCCTGGATGATGCCGTGACCCTCGACAGGGTCTGGGGCTCTGCCTCCCCATGATCACCCTCATAATGGGTGTCCTCCTCCATCTCGGTCCTCCAGAAATAGAGTAGCATCTGGTAGTGCCACCTCCTGCAGTACAGGCCCCTTGGCATGACCACCATCACCACCGCCTCATCCAGCAGCACCTGCTTGCATTGCTCCATTCTGGTAGACATGCCCATGGTGTCCTGCATGGGGAAGGGGAGGAAGACAGCAATGCAGAAAGATATAAAAGAAGTATGTCAGGACACAGCTGAAATGCCACCATGGCTTGCAACCATACCCATGTGCCCTGTATGTCATACTCACCAGATGAAGTGCCTGGGTGGCCCACAGTGTCTCATATCTGCAGTTGTTGCTGTACTTATTTTCTGCAACATGCCACAGTTGCTGTGGGTATCTATCCATTTTGTGAATGTGATGTGGTGTGTCCATGCTCCTTTTATAGTGGGCCTGGTCTGGACTTGCATGTGCAACGTAGGCCTACATGTGTCAATTGCCCATGCATGCTGGGGCATGTGCCAGGAGCAATGCCCACATGATGGCACAATGATACTGAGAGTGTTCACTGTGGGATGCCACAACACCGTATGGCATGCCTGCATGTGCATGTACACCATGCAGAGCCATGGTCTGTTGGGCTGCACTGAAACATGGAATAATGGCCTATGTGTGTGTGGGGGGGGGCACTGGAGCATCCACAGGGACACGCCAACACTGTGGGTGTGCCCCACATGGCCTGTGGCCATGACCAAGGGACTGACGGTCACAGCCCCCAGCTGTGAGGTTGATGATGCAATGCACCCACTGTACAGTCATCACGTAGTTGTACACATGTGCACCCAAGTGCTACAGGCTGTATGTATTCACATGGCATTTGGCAAAACCACTGAAGCATAGACGTGTAAACCATAGTATGAAGCACTGCAGGAACACAGTTACACTTGTTGGCGGATGCACTGGCTGCCATGGAATATGGGCCACATGGGTGGCAGGCACATGTAGCACTGTCCTGGCCGTTATTCAGCTGGCTGGTATGGCGGCATGTGACCTTGTGCCACACACTGGACATGGGCCATATGGTGCATGGGCATGCATAGATGCACTGCAGTCTACCCGTGTGCTGCTTAAAATGGGTTATGCCATAATTGGGCACTTTCCATGTGTGTGGTGTTACCTGCATGACAGCATAATGTGCCTGGGACTGCTCATGAACATTTACCTGCAGAACGCAGGGCATGTGAGATGTAGATGACCACAGCCATGTGAGTGCATGTTCCATCCATGCATGGACGGTCACCAGCTATGGGACACTCACTGCATAATATGGGTTTGGCTGCCATGGCCAATGGTCACACAACTGTGTGACCTAGTTTGTGACCGTGTCAGTCCATAGACCCGCCACTCCAGGGCCATGTCCGTAGAGACCATGGTCATGTGCACCCTGACCTACTACTCATCAGGATCCTTCTAGTGTGTGGTGGGTGATGGAATTGGTGTGAGTCAGTCATCCATATCTGTGGCCCTGGCACAGGTCACTGACACACTGTTGGAACACACACAGGACCACATATGCATTCCGATGTCTGACAGTGAGGCCATGAAGCAGGTGTTCTACATATTGCATGGTATGTTGGAGCTTATCTCCCTCACCATTGCTACTACTTGTATGCTGGTGAAGTTGGTGGACCAGGATTGTCCGGTGTCACCGCTGTGGCCACCACCGGTTGCTGGCCCTGCTGTCTGCAGCTCAGGTTCACCCTCCACAGTGCTGTGCATGCCAGTCTCCATGGAGGCCCATGATTCTACTATCCTGCATAATCCTCCACCGCAGTCTTCATTCACTTCTGCATATGTGTGTTGGGCAGCACTTTTGAGCTTATATGGTGGGGTCAAGGGGAAGGGATGCATAGCTGAGACTGCCCTCTTCTTCCTGTGTGTTCTGCTATGTGCCATCCATGGCATCACCCCCTGCCACTACATGTAGCATGTCTCTCTGTATGCATGCCACATGTTCTTGTGGTCCTGTGCTCTGTGCAGCTACGCTCCCCGTATATGTAGTGTTTCTGCACATTTCATGCCCATTTGTGCATAGGGCCCAATATGTAAATGCTACATTTTGTACTATTTTCTATTTAATGTAATTTTAAATGTACATCTTAGATTTCTATTGTAATTTATGAAATGGTCAATGACCGATCAATAAACTAACTAACAAACTATAATAGTCATGGTAAGATATTCATACATATTGAGCGTCTTTTATTAATTAAAGGTAATGGCAGACATTGCCATCTATTACAATCTTTTATTATGGCTTGGGTTATTGGGATAGCATTTATGTCATATACCTGTAGCTGTTTTGAGTCAGTGGGTTGATTAACCCCTAGATACATTATCAAGGCTAGGAGCCATCAAAAAGTATATTGCTGTGTTACTACAGGGAAGGGGTAATTTAAAATTTGAGATTGGCAGTCTTCATTCAATTCAGGATGTAGCCTATTAGGGTCCCTTATTCTTCTAGGTAGGAGATTCATCAAGGCAGGAATAGATTGGTTTGGGCAGGTTAAGTACACCAGCATATGTTATTGGTCAAAAATTTCACCTTGTGCTCACGATCACAAACTGGTCTACTTGCAGTGATTGACAATTACCACGGTATTTATTGTCATTTGCAGAAAAGAATATCTCAGGTGTACCATTACCATGGGGAAAAAAACAATATTATTCAATGCATTTTTTTACCACAGTAGCTGTAAATCAATGGTACTTCTTTCTGCGGTTGATGATAAATACTGCAGAAATGGTCAACATTTTTGTAACTACTCCTGTGTATCCTGAATTGTAGTCCACTGTCTTCATAATTGTGCCAGGCACTCTACCTAAAACACATACTGTATAGTAATGGGGATAAAGGACACCCTCATGAAACACTGATGACCTATGAGATGGCACCATTAGCCTTTTTGTACTCCTTTGGATCTTAGTATAGGGATTGTAGAAGTGTTGTGAATTGTGAGGAGAAATTCATTTTTGCAGGGTGCCCTAGAGGAACCTCCAGGACACAAAAACCTTCTTGGCATCCAGACTTAAGATCAGTGATGCTGTCTTGTTATTGAGAACACGGTTGATCAATAATAATGTCCTTTTGATGTTGTTCTGTGTCAGTCTGTGTGTGATAAATTCATCTGGGTCCTTTTCAATAAACTCATGGAAAATCCTTCTAGCCACCTGGCTACAGTTGCTGAAAACAGTTTATTCTTTTGTGGTTCTTTTCCTTCACTATTTTGGGGTCCCCATGACCCAAACAAATAACATCCCCCTTAAGGAGTGGCTGGCTCCGTCTCCCTGGGCTAAGACACAGATATGGCACACTGATGAGTCCAAATGAGGATGAAACACGTGTATGTGTCTACTGTTCTTAGCCTTTGCTGATTGCACTGTGAGGCTTTCTGGTACCATGTAATTCTGCTTAAAGCAGAGCCAGTCCAAATTCTCTCATGGGGCTTTGCATGTGATTCACATGATGCTTTGCATTATTGGGGTATGTGCAATTGTGTTTCCTTTAAACTTGACTGCATGGCCATTATCCTCTAGGATAACCCATGCCTCAGTGCATTTGCTCTGGGGTTCTTTTGTAGTTCTTTTACAGTTTATAATATATGTTTAGTACAGAAATAGGGTGGTATGAAAGGTCGGTAGCATCTTTTGTTGGTTTTTAAATAACTGAAATGGATGCATATCACCATATGTTTGGCAGTCAGCTGTCAGAAAGTGTTCTTAAAATGTGTTGAGTACAGAAAGGAGTAGAAGAACTCTTAAATGCTTATAAAATTTGGCAGAAAAATCATCAGGGCTGGAACATTTTCCATTTTTTTGGTTAGTTATTACCTCAGAGACTTGCAGTTGCTGAATTGGTGCATCTAGTGTCAGAGTATGGTGGTAGTCTGCTACCTCCAGAAGGTGTAATTTAAAAAAAATCAGTACACAGGTGGTGAGAAGTAGAGATGTTGCAAAGTTTTATTTCACACATGAAGTTAAGGCAAAGTTACCAAATTTGCCTCCACAAACAAATTTGTAAAGTTTTTCTATTTAATTGGAAATTTGCCATTGGTAATTTCACCTTGCAACTTTGCTATAACTTTTCCTTGGGGTACACAAATGCAAAGTTGGGTCAAAAATGACTTCCACCAACTATTTCATATGTTTTTGTTACGCATACCTTGGTCATATTTTGTCAAATTTGTCAGAAACATTGTATATTTGTAGTCCAAGAGGAGCTGTGTATTTGGTACATTTTGATTATTATCAGACTTGCATCGTGGATTTGGCGTCATGGTCAAATTGGGAGGGGATTTTGGGGTGTTGTGCACACCTCATGAATTTTTACAAGGGTAGTGTGTGTTGCTTTTATAGTAAACACTGAGATCCTTGTTTGGATGTATACAGTGTCCCTTAACTCCAAAGACTGGTGAAGTTATGGCTTGTTAAAGTTGCAGTGTTATCCTATGGGATATTAGGGTTAGTATGGTCACTTGCAACCTATGCAATTACCATGTCCCCCAGGGTAAACAGAGGACCCACATGGGTACTGTGTGTAACATGGGTAAACAAATTATTAACTATCAGCAACTGCAGACAATGCCCACCCCTAGAGAATCAGAGCTCAGCAGTGTGATCTGAAAAACTACTACTAAAAAGAACCAAAAAAGTTATTTTTCTTCATTTTTAAAACAGGACAAGGATTAAAATGACAGTGGTAATGTGGGTAATTAAAGTACAAAAAATGTGACAGATCATTGCCACTTTAAGAAAAATGTAACTAAAAAATAATTAAAACTGCTACATAAAGACACTGACAAAGTGCTTAACTTAAATACACCAAACTAAACCACAGAAATAACAAATTCTGGCCAGAGCTGATAGGGCTACCGGTGAAGAATTTGGGGTAAAAATATTCAATTTTTATCAAAGTTAGGAGCCTGCATCCACAAAATGTAATGTAGGCTCAAAAATGTGTTGTGTTGTAATAATTTTCTTTCTCCTAATCTGCAACGTAGTCTTGTTATGACCCTGCCTCATGAAGAAGGGCAGAGAAAATGTTCAGCTCCTGGCATAAGGGTGATTTCACGCAGAGACCGCAAAGTCACCTTTTGGGATGCAAAAAACATTTTGGCCAAGATTTGAAAAATGAAAGCTATCACATTCATGAGGTGCTGTAAAGATATGGCTATGTTGTAAATTTGAGTTAAAAATATTGAAGACTACCAAAATTACAAGCCTGCATTTGAAAAATTCAGTGTAGGCTCATAACTTTGTTGTTTTTTAATATTTGTACACCAAATGTTCAACATAGCCTTCTTATTAACCCATCTTATGAACAAGGGCAGAGAAAATTTTTAAGTCCTGCCTGAAAGGTGATTCTGCACAGGGATAGTGAAATCACCTTTTGGGGTGTATAGAAACATTTTGGCCAGGATTTGAAAAATGACAGCTGTTACGCTCATGAGGTGCTGTAAAGATATGGCTATGTTGGGAATTTGGGGTAAAAATTTTGAAATTATCAGAGTTACGAGCCTGCATTTGCAAAAATTCAACATAGGCGAATAACTTTGTTGGTTTTGAATATTTTTACACCAAATTTTCAACATAGCCTCCCTATGATTACACCTCATAAACAAGGTCAGAGAACATTTTTAACTCCTGCTTGAAAGGGGATTTTGTGCAAGGATCACAAAATCACCTTTCGAGATGTAAAAAAAAATGTTGGCCAGGATTTGAAAAATGACAGTTGTCACACTTATGAGATGGTATAAAGATATGGCTATGTTGTTAATTTGTGAGGAAAAAATTAAAAATTCCCAAAGTTACAAGACTGCATTTGTAAAATGCAACATTGGGGCATAACGTTGTTGGTTTGGAATATTTTTACACTAAAGTTTCAACATAGCCTTCTTATGATCCCACCTCATGACCAAAAGGAGAGAGCATTTTCAGTTCCTGCTTGAAAGGAGATTTCACACAGAGACCACAAAATCACCTTTCAGGATGTATAAAAATAACATTCTGGCCTGGGTTGCAAAGATATGGTTGTGTTGCGAATATGGGGGAAAAATATGGAAAATTACCAAAGTTACAGGCCTTGTTCACAAAATTGTATGTAGCTTCATAACTTAATTTGTTTTTAATATTTTTACACCACATTTTCAATATAGCCTTCTTATGACCTCACCTCATGAACAAGTGCAGTGAAAAATTTAAACTCATGACCAAAAGGTGATTGTTTTGCAGGGACCTCAAAATTACCATACAGGACAGATGTGCCTAAACACAGTGCAATTGCTCAAGAGGTGGGATCTCAAGGAAGGCATGTTGAAAATCTGGGGCAAAAATATGAAAACATTGACGTTATGACACTAAGTTCAAAGCCCCATTGAAATACATTGAACTGCATGCCTGTTTTGTCAGTACATGGTCTAGCTTCGAAAAGTGAACACTTGTTCGTGGTCCTGAGAAGATGACAGTGCTGGATCCCTCTGTGGTTAAGTAAGGGCCTGGGGGTAAATAAGGCCACAAAAAACATTGATGGACTATTTTCTTTTTTTCAGGTGAAGAAAAAAAAGGGCACAAGATATCAATGGATGGTTTTCTTTTTACAGGTTTTCAGAAATGAAAGATAAAAGGGACCCAGGATGCCAGATCATGACACTGGGGAACTGGGCACCCTCAGTGTCACTGTAATTTTTTTGGGGGGAGATCAGATTGTGACACTGGGGGATTTGGACACCCCCAGTGTCACTGTTATGTTTGTTGGTGAGGGTCAGATTGTGACACTGGGGGACTGGACACCCCAGTGTCACTGTTATGTTTCTGAGGGGGTGTGGGTTGGTGGGTACTGAGAGGGAGGTTCAAGTGGAGGGGATATGTCTAATTTTGTTTTGTAAAAGTGTTATTTTTGTTGGCCCGTCTGCAAGTTTGGCTCTGCGCATAAACCATCTAGACTGATGCGGACCAAGGGGGAACACATTCATGAATGAGTAACTTATTTTTAGTCTGATACTGTATGTGTAAAGTATCTTACCATCTAGAGTTAAGAACACTGACATATTCCAAAAGTGTCCCATTCCCAAAAGTGGGGGGCTGTAACCTGTTTTATTTTGAAGACAAAACTTGAAGCCATGATTTCTGGACATGCATAGTATGTGAATGTCTGGAAATCATGGCTTCAGTTTTCAGCTTCAAAATAAAACAGTTTACAGCTCTTGTTTGGGAATGGGACTGTTCTGAAATATGTCAGTGTTTATAGCCCTAGCTAGTAAGATGCTTTACACATATCAGACTAAAAATAAGTTAGTTGTTTATGATCGAGTTCTCCCTCGGCTCCGCGCCAGTCTATATAATGGGTGTGCGGAGCCGAAATGGCAGACAGGCTGACTAAGATACATTTTTGCAAAGATAAACAGTGTGGAGCTGTTACATGCAACTATGGTACCACTAATGTATTTTACACTAGTAAGCCTTCCACCAGAAACCTTCATCTTGAGCAACTCAAAATTACTCTCAAACACTGACAGTGTCCCTTTAAAGGGAAACAAAGTAGTGCAGCGGGGCTGCTAATACTAACAACCAACATCCTGCTTCACTGACTTGGAGGCAACTGTAGTGGAAGTCTAACAGGTTATTTGGATGTAAAAATGCAAGGAATGTGAAGTCCTTTTTCTACTAGCAAAAGGACTGCACTGCTCCACTCGCTGCAGCCTAAAAAATTAGAAATTACTCACTAGAGATCAAAAATGATGAAAAAAAATGACACTAACACCCCGAAAAGGACATTAACCTGCTGGGGAAGGTCCAGAAGAGGGCTACAAAGATGATAATTGGTCAGCAGGGTAAGGCATATGAGGAGAGGTTGAGGGCACTGAAAATGTATTCCCTGGAAGACAGGAGGGAGGGAGAGAGAGAGAGAGAGAGCCAGAGAGAGACAGAGAGAGAGAGAGAGAGAGAGAGAGAGAGAGAGTTCATGAAAGGGATAAATAAGGAGGATAGGGAAGGTACATTTAAGCAAAGTGGCAACAGTAACATGAGGAGGCACAGTCTTAAGCTGGAGGGAGGGAGGTTTAGAAGCAAGGTCAGGAAGCACTTCTTCACATAGAGAGTGGTGGACAGAGGGAGGGTTTGATGTGTTTTTAGGGTTCTAGTTTGGTTTGGGTTCAGCAGGGTATAGTTCATGTTCGGTTCAGTTTGATTTGATAAGTAGAAGTCTGCATTCTAGTTCAGTTTGTATTGAGTTTTTTTGTGCATAATTTAGCAGTTCGAGTTTGAGTGCTAGAGAATTCACCTTATTGCCGCCATATGGGTTCTTCTCATCTCACATAGTCTGGGTTTGCATTCGGTTCGGGTTCATCTGTCTTTTTTTTTCAGATTCAAGTTTGGTTCGGATAGGGTGAAAATTGAAAGATTTGTGTTCTGTTTGGGTTCAGTTCATGGACAAACCCTGGTTCTAGTGATGGATACTTGAAATGTGCTGCTGGAAGAGGTGGTATCATTAAAAATGGTTGGCTGCTTCAAGATAGGCTGGGATAAGCATGGGGGAAGGTAAGGATCATGGGTAGGGAGGATGGAAAGGATGGGAGGAATGTGGGGCAGGGGCAGTAGCTAAAGCTGTGGACACTGTAATACAAGCAAACTAGACAGACTAAATGGCCTTCTGCTGGCTTCTTTGTATATTCATATGATCAAGAAAGAATGAGAAAACCAAATTGTAAAACAAATCTCCTGCTTAGACAAAAAAAGCTACGGACACTTCTGGGCTTCCTTGCTTTACAGCACACCTACACTCCCCCACCTCACTGCTTCACAGACTGAAAACACAGAAAAGACTACCTAAAACTAAATTCTCCACAAAAAATAAGCAAACAGAAAACACAAATGTAGCAGCACAAGACCCTCCAGAACAATATGTGAGCAATTTGGATTCAAAAAGCTTGGTTTTGAGTTACATTTTAAAAGTGTTTTTTTTTTCTCAGACAAGCACTCACAGACTTCTTTCCTTCTCGATCTTCAGAGGACTGCACTGAAGACAACCAGTTCCATAGCAGACTAAAGCCTTCACCTGTGTACCAAACTTTGCTGGTGAAGTTACCAGCTTCGTATTTTGCAAAGTTATCAGTTAACAGCAAATTAGGACTTTGCAAAGCAGATTAACTTTGTAAAGTGAGGCAAATTTGTGAATTAATTTGGTAATCGAAGTTTTCCAACTTCACACACTACTACTGAGAACATCTCTCAGCCCTAGTGTAGAGGTGGCCATAACAGGTCTTTAAATCTTGAAGAGTTTTAATAATCTTGTAAACCAGGTGCTTGGAAGCTGGGCCCTGTAGTTTTGTTAATGCCACTTATTTAGTCCATTGTCCCGGATTCCCCCCTTTTCCCTCACAAAAAGACAGAGACCATTGTTTGTTGTTGTGCTCAGATTGGCAATTAATTTATTTATATATCATAATTCCATGTTCCATTTAATCATCTCTTATTTTTATATCTCTCACAATTTCATTTATTTTCATCCATATCAATCTCTGATCACCCCTCTTTCTTCCTCTTTTTCTTCCCCCAGGTGAAAACCTGGGTGCCTTCTTCTTCTCCTTTTCTGTTAGGTAATGATGAAAACTGAGACTGCTTTTTCCTTCATCTTATTCCTCATTTGGTCTTATTCCTTTTTCTTTCCCCCCTCCCCTCCTTCCCCCCTTTTCCCCTTTTCTCCTGCCATCCACCTTTGGCAGTCCATAACCATGTTATTATCTGCCATCCACCTTTGGCAGTCCAAACTGTCCAACGGACTCGTCTGTCATCCACCTTTGACAGACCCACCATACAGTCCCTTCTTGACTGTCTTCCTCTCTTGCTCTGCCTTGTAGGGTGGGTGGGAGGGATCAAAACTCCAGCAAAAAGTGGCTGAAACCCCTCTGCACTGTCCATTATGTACCTCCACTTGCCCCTCCCCTTTCTGTTGCCAGGCCATTGTTTTTCCCCTGTCCCATCCCCTTCCTTCCCCCTTCCCCTTCTGAGCACAACCATCCTGATGGAAAGGGAAGGGGTGCACCAGGACAACCTGGTCTGCCCCTTAAAGGGCAAACTCCATTGTCACAGTCTATGTGCTAGTATTTTTGAGCCTCTAGCCCCCCCTCAGGAGTAAATAAAGGGGAACAATCTCTGTCCAATAATCCAATAATGTTTGGATCTCGGCTTGCATTTTTTTTATTTAGTGAGAATAGTGCAGTGTCCCCTTGCTGGTGGGCCAATTGTAAAATTGTTAACTTATCAATGAAACAATTCATCCTTTCCTCTTTTTTTTTTCTTCTTCATGGCAGATGAGATAATGTCACCATGGACAACAACTCTTCATGTACCCCTGAGTGCTGTTTTAGATACTCTTCATGCTATTGTTGGGGAATTTTTCCATCATCAGCTGTTGAAAGTCCAGGTCTGTGAGAAGGCTAATACTGAAATGTCATACAGTAGTCTTTTTTTTTTAAGTTTCAATCCTAACTTTTAAAAGGGTTTTATGGTATTACACCATAAAAACTCATTTAGAGGTGGACGTGACACTTCTCATCCACTGTGGTCATCTAAAGGAATTTAAAAAATTATTGGAAATAGGGTGACAACATTTTAAAAAAAGGCTGAGTTATACATAAAAGTTGTTTTTTGGTAGCAATTCCAAGTTCTTATTTCAGGAGCCAATATTCTCAGGTCACACTTTCTTGTGACCGAGAATTTCTCAGCTTGCGACATAGGAATTGAAAACCCTCACCAGTGTTGTGACCTAAGATTTTGGGGTGCCCAAAAAAACATATTTCTGTATCCTTTTTCATCAAACTCCAGAGTATAGATAAACAGGTCCCATTTAGGTAGGTTCAGCAGTTTGTTTTTTGAAAAGCATAATTTGTATGCTTTTCCAGGTAATCTTGCCCAAATAAAAAACAAGAGTGTGGCACTTTCAACTTAACATTTGTTTCCTCATGACCTACTGTAAGAATCAGCTCACAGTCTAAAACTTCTTAAGCTGCAAGAAGCAGCTGCCTGAAAACCCTATTGAGCATGCTCAAAGGTCAAATTTTAAAACATTATGGCCCTATTTTCAAACGTGTTGTGGTGGCCACATCGGAATGGTGGCTGAGAGTTAGTCGCAAACTGTGTCGCAATCAGGATTTTCAAAGACAGGTGCTGCCAACCCCTTGCTGCAAGTCTCTTATGGTGCCACAGGTCAGTTCTGCCAGCTCTACCCCGGCGTACCTTTGCACCCATTGGGGAGCCAGTTTATAGGGCTTACATCACAGCTTTGGCGCAAGCCACCATAAAATAAGGTTATTGTCGTAACTTGCATCCCGGGTTCTAAAATTGGGTTCAAGTTGAGGCAAATCTACGGTGCAGGTGGAGCATACTTTGCAGAGATTGTGGGTTTGGCTTCAAGCCCTGCATCCCCATTTGAAAACTAGGTCCAGTAACTCAAGAACTGATTAAACTTCTTTCATTAAATCTTTGAAAGGGCCATCCTTTAGCCAAGCAGTGATACTATGAATATTTAAAAACAAAATTCCAAACTGTTTTTTTCTAGATGTGAGCAATGAAAGCAGCCCAAAAGTGTGCTTTTTAATGTTTTTACACTTCCAGGCTCTCTGAATCCAGTGAAACATCCTTTACAAAATTTTCCAAATCATAAAAAATTGGCATCCTGACTGAGCAATCATAACTGCATGAAATTTCATCAAATAATAACGAAGTTATTAAGGCTCAAAGCTCAAAACAAAAAAATGATTTCTCACAACTCAACAATTGACTCACAACTTACAAATTCTTGGTAAATATTAAACAGGTATCCTGAAAACACTACAGAGCATGCTTAGAAGCCAAATGTTAAAACCTTGTAATTCTAGAACCAATTAATGTTTTCACTGAATCTTCACAAGGCACCTCCAAGGGTTTATATGCTTGTACCTGAAAATTTTGGAACAGTATTCCAAACCACTCTTTCTCTATGTGTGACCAAAACAATGGCCAAAATGTGTTTCTGTTTTCTTCATTGGTTTCTCCACCTGCTTCACCGGTCCTAGAGGCACCCCCCCTCAGCCCTGTCACTGACCCACCACATGGACTTATTGTAGTTAATGATTTTTGTTTTTCTTTTCAAGAAAGCTTTACAATAGGACAGAAGCTTGTAATAAAACATACAATCCAACATTATTCAAGCAGTATCCAAACAGTATTCATACAGTATTCCTCCCTTGGTACCTGTGGAATGTGTCTGCATACAGGCTGAGGAGATGAGTATATCAGCTATGCATGTTAAGGGGTATCATCTACCAAGCTGTGCATATGAAAATGGCTACACCAATCAGGAATAAACTAGAATTCCCTCCTTAGGGAGTTGCTGTGGAGATTATCTTCACTTCCCGGTTGGTGTTGATTTCTCACTCCCTGTAGAAAGAAGGACAATACCACAAAGTACTAATACAATGGCATGGTTAAATGATGTGTCTTTGGGTGACTACTTATTTATCTAATTTCCTGGTCAGTATGTGTTGGGGATTTATTCTTCTGTAGGTGCTGTGATCAGTGAGGGTTGGAGTCAGAGCTGGTGGATACCAAGAGCAGCTCTATTAGCCACTCAACCAATGCCTGTAATTGGCTTCAGAAAGGTTAGGAAGGGTCTCCAGCAGGAGTAAAAGGACTCCAGGGTGTTTATCATGACATGTGACATACGACATAGGGAGGCCATTTGGGAAAGTGAGTTCAGAAGCTCTGCCATGATGAAGATCTCACTTGTTCTCCATCTCCAGAGATTGAGCCTTTTGACCTGGGGTAAGCATGGGGGTGTCTGGGGGGATGCCAAGGATCCCAAATCCAGGGTCTTGTGAGATGGGTGTGCTTACCATTTGTGTGACCAGTTCCCTTTACCCTCCTCCAAAGAGGTTGAATCAGGGAGCACTCCCAAAGGATGTGTTTTAAGTCTCCGGCCTGTGCCTGGCATCTCCAACAAGCACTGTTGTTTATCAACATGGCCTTGTGCAGGGCCACTGATTTCCTGTACCAGTGGTGTAGAACTTTGTTTTGAATGAGCTTGCTTTTGGCATCGGGGTATGCAAAGTGAGCCTGCTTCCAGCAATATTTCCACTGTTTGTCAGAGATGCTAGTGTTCAGTGCTTTTTCTCATTTGGCTTTGAAGGTGTTGGCTTGGGAGGGGATGGTGCCATTGAGGGCTACGTATATCTAACTAGCGAGACCTTTCTTGAGAGATAACCACCTGGGGAGTATATCAATCCCCCTGGGGAGGGATGCTTCCTGAGGTATGATGTACTGAGCTGCATAACTGGAGAAATCTCCAGAAGTCTGTTTATGGTAGCCACTTGTTTTGTTTCAGGGTTTGAAAATCCAGCATGACATTAGTGCTATCTATTAGTATATCCTTCAGCTGCTTTATTCCTTTTGCCTCCTAGTGGGGCCACAGAATAGCCTTTTGTTCTACTTGTACATCTTCATTGCCTCAGGGGGGGTCCAGGCTAGTGGGCTGGAAGTGGTTTTGAGTTTTCTGTGTACCTTGGACAAGTACCTTATTGAGGTATCTATGGTAGGGAGTTTTAGGGCAGCTTGGGAGGGGTGATTATAGAGGAGGAGTGTCAATTGGGGGGCCTTGGTGCATGATTTTTCCATAGCAAGCCACTGTGTGGAGGCTGATGTTTGTGGGAAGAACCATTTGATTGTCTGTGAGGTGGTGAAGGCTCATTTATAGCCCTCCATCCATGGGAGACACAATCCACCCTCCTTCCAGTGGGCCCAAAGTTTATTTCAGCTATATCTTGGCTGTTTATTTTCCCATAGGAAGTTGCCATATAGCGAGTCAGTTGCCCCAGTCCATTTGGATGGGAGGTCAAGGGGGATGTGGGAGAGTAGATATAACAAACTTGGAGGAGTATATCATTTTAATTGCTGAAATATTTCCAGCTAGCATGAGGTGTAGAGATTTCCATCTCTCCAGCTCTGTTCTGATCTCTGCCATCAAGGGCTTTAGGTTCAATTCCTTTATTTTGTTTATGTCGGGGGTTACTGTAATGCTGAGGTAGGGCAAGTGCCGAGGGGGGCCATCCTATTACCTATAGGGTCACAAGGCTGGGGGTTCAGAAGGGATTCAGGGGTAGGACCTTCATATTCCCTTGGTTAACACTGAGGCCTGAGTGGGCTTTAAATTCAGTAAGCAGGGACAGCAGGGGGGGTAGAGAAATGCTGATATCACTCAGAAAGACCAGAAGATAATCAGCATACATTAGTGTGGTTTACTGCTGACCTACTATCACAATGCCCAGTATTCTGGGGTGTTGTCTGATAGCCTGGGCCAAGGGTTCGAGTGCAAGGATGAATAGTAGTGGGGATAAGGGGCAACCCTGCCTCGTGTCTGTCACTAGGAGGAAGGGGGTCAAGAGGACTGAATTGGTCAGGATCCTTGCCACTGGCCAATGGTAAAGGGCTGAAACCCATCCCAAAAGTTGCCCATAAAGCCCAGGTATTTGAGTACCTCCTCTAGATAGTCCCACTCCAGGGAGTCAAATACCTTTCCGAAGTCTATTGCCACTGCTGCCACTGGAGTAGGGAGGGGTGCTGCCCCATGAATGAGGTTGTTCAGGGATCTGATGTGGTCAGCATTGTATCTCTCAGGGACAAAGCCCACTTGGAAGGCGTGAATTACAGTGGGAAGGAGGGGATTTAGTGTGGCTGACATTACTTTAATGAAAACTTTGTTCTCCACATTTATGATGGAAACTGATCTGCAGCTAGAGGGGAGGTTGGGATCCTTCCCTTTTTTTGGAAAGACAGTTATGGTAGCTTCACGGAGAGTGGGCATGAAGTTGCCTAAAGTGAGTGTGTCATTGTAGACTGCACATAGAAGTGGGGAGATGGTACTAGCTAATGACTGCCAGAGCTCGGCTGGGATGCCATCCCCCTAGGGGCCTTGACAGTTCTCATAGTCTTCAGTGCCTTTTCCACTTCAGCTGGGTTAATTGGTGCCTCTAGGAGAGCAGCTTGTGATTCTGTGAGCCTGGGAAGATCAAGGGAAGACAGAAACCTCTCTACTTGAGCTTTGTCCATCTGCCTAGAGGAGGAATAGAGATTACTATAAAAGTGTTTCATAATGGCATTTATGGCTTGTGAACTAGTTTGTGTGGCTTACCATTGTCATCCCTCAGCCCAGCGATATAGTGATCTGCTTGTTGCTTCCTTAGTCTATAGGCTAGTACCTTCCCACCTTTCTCTCCTCCTTCCCAATATCTATGCCTTAGTCTAAAAATTGCCACTTCTGCTTTCTTGGATAGGCAGTCATTGATCTCAGTTCTGAGTTTCAGGATGTTGCGTTCTGCCCAGGCATCAGGATTGGGTGAGGGGAGCACTTTTAGCCAGTTTTTCTGCCTTTTGCAGCTGTGCCTCCAGATTGCAAAACTGCTGTTCTCACTTTTTGCACCATCTGGCAGCAAATCCCATTTTCTCTCCCTGTAAGGTGGCTTTAAGGGTTTCCCTCGGGGTTAGTGTCTCCAAATGTTTAGGGATTTCTAATACCGTGGCAAGAATGGACCCCTTTCTTTAGCCAGGGCATATTCAAAACTCAAGAAATTAGTACTTTGATGTTTGCTGAGAGCGCTCTTCTCAGCACATGCAACGTCCCGAAAATGGCTTCCTTTTGAAGTTCATAAGGTGTCACAAGTATTGGTAGCATATTTAAATGTGCCTGAAAGTTCTTTTTGATTAGTCCCATTGCTCCAAGCACTACTGGAACAATTTGTATGTCCTTATTCCACATCAGTTTGGTTTCTGACTGCATATCTTGGTATTTCATGATCTTGTGTCTCTCTGTACGCAGCACACTGTAGTCACTAGGGGTGGCTATTTCAATCAGCAATGCTACCTTTGTTCTCTTTTCTTGTATTACAATATCGGGTTTTCTTGCTTCCAATTGCTTGGCTGTTGGTATTGGGTGATCCCATGTGATCATTACTTCTTCATTCTCTGTGATTCTTTGTGGTTCATGTTTCCAGTGTCTCTCTGCTACCTGTATGTTATAGTGTTTGCACAGTTTCCAGTGGATCAATCTTGCTACATTGTTGTGTCCTGCTGATGTTTCAGCAGATGGGTTTTCCTTCATGAAAAGGGTAACCCATTTGCTCAGCCAGGGCAGTAAATCTGAGTCTTTAAGAAGGAGAGGGTCTAACCTCCATGTGGGAGAGGGGGTTTGAGTGGGTCCCCAGAGGAGGCATGCACTGGGGAATGATCGGATATCAGGTTTGGTAGTATCTTAGATCCTAGCATTTAGTGGGAGATTTGAGGAAGGACCAGTCAATAATCCAAATGACTGTTGGACTCGTGTACCGGAAAATGGAATATGTAGTCTCGGTCTTGTGGGTGGAAAACCCTCCATACGTCTGAGAGTCCTGTGTCTAGCATAAGCTGTTGTAGGCAGAGTCGGGATCTGGGATGGGATTCTTGACCACTTGAGCTGTGTTCCATTTATGGGGATAGGGCCAGATTGAAGTCCCCTCCTAATATAATGGGGGTGTTTTGCTCTAGTAGTTCTTCCAACACCTGGGCTATCTCATGGAACAATGCCAGTGTGTCTTCATTGGGGGCATAGCTATTCCCCAGGAAGAGGGGGCCCACCGGGGCATCCATAAGGGAGAAAAATCACCTACCCTGTGTGTCACTCTTGACATTCCATGTGGTCCAGATGAGGGACTTGTGTATCAGGAAGGCCACTCCCCATCTCCTAGTAAGGGCAGAGGCCAAGACAATTTATCCGATCCATTCTTTGACCATCTTGGCATGGTCTAAGGAGTTCAGCTTGGTCTCCTGGAGGAAGGTCAGACTGACCTGCAGCTTTTTTAGGCATGTAACAACCTGTTTACATTTTACTGGGGTGTTTAGGCCCCAATCATTTAAGGTAATACAATTTAGCTCACCCATAATCAAAGGAGGGCATAAGCATGTAGCATGGGGGCATTACAGGTAAGCACACATTAGCTGTGGTCCAGTCTGATCCTCCATCTATAGAGTGTATACATTTTGGTGACTCCATTTCCATAGAACATATCCTAACATTATCTAAGCAGTCATCCTGACCATCTACAGCATTGCTAACTAATACTCTGATACTAACTGTGATAAAGAAGAACGGTACAACATTAAACATGCAATTTTTTACAGCAGCCAAAACATTTTGGGTGTGATGCAGGTATGTAGCTGGCAACTTAAATGTCTGAGGCTGAGCTGCCCACTTCTGGGGATGGGAAAATAGTTTTTCCCTTAGGTAAGGAGCCCAGGCCTGAGCAAGCCACGCCCTTGTAGGTAAGCACATGTGGCATGGGGTAGCATCCAAGCCTCTGGACTTCATGTGCAGGGAGTTTATAGGGTTAGCATAACCCCACTTGAGGATTAGCACAGTATATAAACTCTGCCACATACCCCTGATAAGAGTTCTATGCTGTTTGTCATGAACTATACTTCAGGGGAGTGGTGCTGTGGTTTTTGGCATCATCTTGCTGCCCTCTTGCCTGGGGGTATGGGGTCAATGTCTGGCCTCTCTGGGTTAGTCTTTTCCCCTTGTGTGATTGCCCGGCCTTAGGTATGTGAGGGCCCCCATAGTGTGGCCATTCATTTGCACAGACACAGTGGGAAATCCCTCGAATGAGTGTCTCAGGGATATATGGTGGGAGGAACAGCGCATAGTCCTATGTCATGCCTGGAGACCCTCACTTCAATAAATATGTCTCATTGCAGATGCTGCTGCCCTGCTGCAAAATGAGGACCTCACAAGATGAAAATAACACACTGCATGTTATGTCCAGCTTTGAGATGTGCTTCCAGGCCTTGCTGGAGTGGTTGGTTGAGGTCTGATGGGGAGGGGAGCAGGGGGAAGACTAAGAAGGGAGGTAGCAGGGACACATGTTAGGGTCTCACCCAGTCTGGCAGCAATTGGTAAGTACCTGGATCTAGCTATGGTTCCCCCATCCATCAACCCCTATACGCCACATTTGTTTCCACCATATGGACTTATGAAGTAACCACCACTTACACAGAGCTGTATCGGTGAGTGGCCTGCCACATAGGGTTGTGTGGCACATGCATGGAATGCCAACTGAGCTGAGACATTTTCCTCAGTTTTCTCCCTGGAACATCTGCAAGTAGCACATGTACACCCATGCATATTGACACAAATGCATGCTGCATCAGCACGTATCCCCACGTCTGCTAGTCTTGCTAGTGCTGCCACCTAGCTTCCACTAGAAGGCAGGCATGTTACAGCACTCAGAGTCCCCCTCCCTGAGGCAGGATAGGCTCCCTTGATGCCAATTTCTCACTCATCTGACTAGCCCCTGAGTGACACTGACCCATTCCTGAACCCAGGGCTGCCAGCATGGCTGGAGGTAAGCAGCCAGCTCCTAAGCTCACCATGCCACAGGGCAGACTAAATAATGTGTTATTTAACTCCCTCAACCTCAGAATCCAGATGAGTGATCATCATGAAATTTGAAAAGTAAAATGAACTTGACACCCTGACTGCACATGCAAAATTCCATGCAATTTTGTCAGACATGCCGAAGTTATTAAGGTGTAAAAACTGGGATTTAACATTAAACACTGCTCATCCCTGTCAGTAGAGAAGATACTGCACCAGTATATTAGGACTGAGTAGGAACTTTAATGTTCTAGCCTGATTTTTGCACTTTAATAACTCAGCTCATTCAACTGACTTATCTGAAAATTGGTAGATATAGAATTGGTGCCAAGCTCTCTGGATCCTGAAAATTGTGTGAGAGTTGGTTGGGGAGATGAAGTTGCAGAGGTGTGAAAGCACACAAATGGTCAAAATTAAGACACTTTTTCTGACCAATAGCTCAAAAATAGTTTTGTTTTGAAACCTGAAACTTGTAGTTTTGATTGTGTTTACCCTAAGGTAGATGATTTTCTAATTGGTAAGTTTTTAACTTATGTAGTATTTGAAATCTAAGTTTAAAACAGTGCCGCTACTGAGCATGCACAGCTGTCAAAATTAACATTCTACAAATAACTGCATTTTGGCAGAAGCAGTGTAATCAAAGTTAGTTCTTCAAACTGCTATTGTTAGCCCAGATTCACGGCTACTGAAAGCAGCTTGAAAGAAATCACTTTTCTTTACACTGCTTTCCCAGAACACAGCTATTTGCAGAACAATATTCCCCTCCCTCCCAGTTCCCAACTAGAGATGCAGAGAAGTAAAATTCCCCCACAAAATGGTCACAAAGTGGCCACTTCGTGTTAGTGTTCACCTATGTGGAGTGCCCATTTTAAACCCTCACTTTGCCACTTCACATTGTAATTATGACTTTGTGTTGTGCGCTCCGCCTTATTCTGATTTAAGGTGGTGTAAGAATTCACAGGCAGTCCACACACATCACATGGCTTGCACAGTGTAGTTCACATGCTTCAGGCAGGTAGGCAGGAGGTTACAGGCAAAAACACTCTCCAAAGAGGGCTGACTTACATGTTTTGCATGGGGTGTGACAAATGGCTCGGCTCTGCGAATGGCCGGGGGTGGGGTGTGGACATGTGATGAAGAGGGGCACACAGGGGACAAGTCTACAAATTAAGTTATTTTCCCTATTTTACATACAGGGGTTGATGTACCACTTGCACAAGACATACTGCATTGACCACCACCGCTACTCTGACCACCACTTGACAACATTTCTAAATCATAATCCTCCTCCTCATTATGTCTGTAGTATTTATTTATTTATTTATTTAGCTTTTGTTTACTGGGTAAGTACACTAGACAAGTATTATGCCTATTTTCAGGAATGAACCGGGAGAGTACAACATGAGGAACAACAGTCACGGAGACATGGCAAAGAGAGTACAGTTTTTTTGTCACAGTAAACAAACATGTGGGAAATACATCATTTGACGCTAGGGAAACCATACAGTAGTAAGCACATTTCAGATTATACACTCTAGACTAGCTAGTTCAACTGACAGATATATACAGGTCATCATACATAGGAGTGGAGCATAGGTCAAGGACTGGATTGGTCATAATATAACTTATAACATTGTCGTATACACCCCCTAGGCTGGTTGGATCACGGACAGGTATATACAGCTCATCACATTTTTCTAAATATGCACATGTTAGACAGAAACAGAAACACTTGGTAGTACAAGTTTCTACCAAGTGACCAAGGTGCAATATGTCATGGTTAGCCTATGACCGTGGAGCAATAATGGGTGTAAAAATGCCCAAGGCTTTTTAGGCAGGAGTAGTCAGAAGTCATTGATACAGTGGGGAAAATATCTCCAGGAATTCAATGGAGACACCCTGGGGAGGTTCAGACAAAACAATTTGACACTTTACTCTAGGGAGGTTTGGGGCAGTCACACTCTGATGCTAGTTTTAGGAAACCCCACAGGGAATTTCGAAAACTCAGATAGGAGGGGGCAGTTCGGATATCCACAGGCAGCGAATTCCACAGTCTGGGCGCACTTATGGCAAAGTCCCGATCCCCCATGAGGGTCCCGGTAGGAGGGACTTTGTGCATCCCTGATGTAAGAGACCTAAGTTGGTAGGGGTTGGGATTCAGTTTAGGCAGAAGCCGGGCCAGCCCCTGGGGGGTGCTAGTTCTGATCACTTTCCCAGAGAGGCATCCCAAACCAAAATCAAGGTATCTAGCTGGTGAGAGCCAGCAGAGTTTCTCATATAGCTCACAACGGTGGGTGAGTCGGGGGGGGGCAGCCAAGGCAAAATGACAAATGTTATTGTAGGCAGTGTACCGCCAGCTGAGATGTGTCTTTAGAGAGCAAGCAAATAGGTGCAGCCCATAGCTGAGGGAGGGAAGGAGCACACCCTTCGCTAGGACAAGCCTGGCTGCCGGTGTAAGGTTATACTTGGCCCTATAGGCCAGACCCAGTTTGTAGTAATCCTCTGGTATTATTTCATCACTGCTGCAGACATTCCTACTTGGTCTTACACCCATGGAAGGGGATAACATGCTCGGTAAGGTTGATGACAAGGGTGTATGCCACACTATGGCATTAGCTGTCATCTGGTGCCGGGTCTACAGTGTCATGTGCCTGTTCTTAAGATGTGTATTCTGGTCCCCCATGCCCAGATGACTCCCCTTTTTACCTCAACTCACACACACATGGCAAAGCTGGCAGATTGCAACTAACTCATTTGCATTTTGGACAAAAACATCCCAAACAAGGGATTGTGACCCCCTACTTTTAACATGTCCCTGATGCTGCTTATTGGACTCCATTTTTTTTTAGCCCCTGAAATGGGGAGTGTGCTACATGATTTTTCAGGTTGGACACACTTGGACTCCAACTGACCACCATGACTACCTATGATTATTACTGGGTCATCATCATTATCATCAACAGGAACCACTAAATCACAACTTTTCTAAGGAGGGGGGATTTAATGCCAACATACCCAGACACAGCCACCTTGACTTTCTTTTTCTTCAGTTCCCATCAGGGGTCACTGACATCATTATCATATTCATCAACATCATCCACATCCACATTTTCAGCTTGGTGCTGTCATGTGGAGAACATGTTCTAACCACGGCATCATCATCATCATCATCATCATCATCACCCAATATGTTTGCGCCACACTTTGAATCATTGGATGGCAAAGGCATGATCTCAACAGCGCTGGAAGAAATGTGACATTGTGAGTTATGAAATGGCTGGCAGCAATCAAGCATTATGATTAGTTCCTAAGAATGTGCTAATATGTCTAACACCACAGAAAAAAGTTCAGGTTGTGCCAAGCTATGTCAGGTGGGCACTGATCTTCCCATTCTTCCAGTGTTCCAAATTAGAATGTTAAAAAAAGAATAGCTGCCATCTTGTTTTGACTCGCTGTCCTCATAAATGAACTCACCCGATCACTGTAGTGCTGCCAGACCCAGTCGCAGACTGTACATCTGAAAAGCTGATGATTTCCAAACCTCCCACCCACTGAATGTACCAGCACAATTGCATCCAGTAGCCTGCCCAAGACTTTGGCAAGGTGCAGAGGTACAGGACCCTGTTGCATGCACTTTGTCACAGAACTTCTTGCAGGAAGCTCTAGTCCAAGTCCCCAGCACTGCAGAATAATTTCCAGTAGCCCTAAGCATGAGATCGATGGTGCTTAAGCCTTCCCCCAGATCCCAGCTGAGAGATGGCAGCCACAGGACCCGTTGCAGCTGCAAGAAACCAGTGCGAGACCCCTCTCTCCCCGTTCCTGGTTGGGTGACTCTGAGTAGCAGCCAGTTGCTCTGAGTGTGAGACAGATGGTGCTCTACCTCGGCTGAAACTGTTGACTAATCTGTGGTAGCCTGCCGGGAACCCTTTGCCACACTGGAGAAAAAAGTTTGTTCTGCAAACACAAATTGTAATTTATTTTTCCAAATGTAGGAGTGCTACTAGTTTGGTGGTATGTGGAGGGGTGGTACCATGGTAACTACATAACTGAAAAAAAATACAAATACAGAAGCCTAAACTGCTTAAAAGTCTTTAAGTAAAAAAGAAAAACTGTAGGCGGAGGAACTATTTTATTAAAACTTAAGACAAACTTTTAAGTTTTTCACACTTATTAAAGTTTTTTTTTTACTTTCACATGCATCTATAATTTAGATGCCCATTTCATAAGTGCAATAAGCCACTCCAGGGTCTGTGTGTTAGATACTTTAACACATGGCTAGGAGGCTGGACACCCTTGGCCAGTGGTCTTGTGCTTCACTATTCCTCCTAGCCATGTGTTAAAGTGTCTAACACACACCCTGTCATGTCTTATTGCTTCCTTATCATTGCCAGGATCAGAATCATGTTCAACTACCATGGGGATGTTAATGGGGAGTATGACATCATCTACACTGTCAGTCACAGCTTTAGACTCAACTATATTTTTTAAAATGGTTAACTGGTCAGAAGTGGAACTTGAGGCAGCAGTACTCATGCCAGCAGAAACTGCACTAACACCACTAGCTGAGACAACATCATCTCCTCCAACTATAAGAGAAGCTACAGATTGCGCTATAAAAAAGGTTGATGGAGAAATCCCTTTACTTACATCAGCTATGCACTTCTGCGTACTACCATGCCCATGGACAATCTTTCCACTGGTAGCAGTGCCATGGCCAGAAACAGCTTTGCTTGCATGTCTCTTTGCAGGCATTTTGGGGGATCACCAAGAAAATTCTAAATAAATTTAGATTTCTGAACTTTAAGTCTGGACTCGTGGATGTGAAGCCAGAAACAACAACAACTGTGGCTTGCAGATGGAGACTGGGAACTAAACAGATGCAAAACAATAGACAGATTAAGATTGCACTGCGCAATCAAGAAGAGATGACTTCGCAAAGTCACAACAACACCTTAACCAGTGCTCACAAGTCACAATCCAATCTGGAAAGAGTACCTTTTGCCGGTTGGGGAGAGGGGGGTACAGTGCACTGCAGTAACAGTCCAAAACCAAGATACCACAAAGCAGTACAAAATCACACAGGTACGGTGGACAGCAGATACACACTGCTGCAATTACTCTGTGGCACAATTCAATGTGTCTGATTTGATGGCACGCATCATGCACACACACACACACACACACACACATTATAAGTAATGTGTAGCAAATTGAACACTTCAGTAATAAAACCAACTCTTTTAAACAAACTGAAATTATGCACTGCTGCATCACAACAATCACCAAAAAAATGTTAAGAATTACTGACAATATTACTGTGTGTAAAGTAACACAGTTATACAAGAAAAATATAACCAAAACAGAAAGACTGCCTTTTTCTCCTAGTTTTAACCTACCTACAGATATGCCCCTCCTCCAAAGCACACTTCAAGTGTCTGTCAGTATGCAGACTGAATGTTCTAAATTAATATTCAAAATCTACACACAAATAACAAACACTCGATGATATGAGCACAGGAGGGTTTCCTACAATCGATGTACTAAAGTTTGAGAAAAAAAAATTCTCAAAAAGCTTCTTAACAGCTTTTAGAGGATTTGAATCACAGAGCTCTGAGAGGAAACTGTCTCCATCTACCACTGCACACACATTACAGAGAACTGAGGCTGTGCAGAACAATCTGAAGCCCATGTGACCTGCAATCCCATGAATCACTGCAAAATTCACCTTGGAGCTCAATAACAAGGTGAAGTGATGCAAAGTACATTGATTTCTATTTACGTTGCATTAAAATTGGGGCAGAAGTGGTTGGGGGAAGGTGGAGTAATGCAAAGTTATTCTTATCAAAGGACTTTGTGTTCCTCATTATGACACGAAGTACTCCACTTCGGATTGCGGATTACTTTGCAGATTCTGTATTACTCCATGAATTTCTTTGCAAAGCGAATTTTGACAACTTCATCCACCTCTGTTCCCAACCAAATTTTTAACTGGCGAAGGCTGCTCAATGCCATTGCTGGTATCACCGTACGTCCCTCCCTCCCTCTCAACTCATGTGTAATACACAAGTTACACAAATGGACCATGGGTTCCTAATCCCCCCACCATGATTTACTTTTATGTATTGACACCAAGGTGCTCAACCCCCCATGCTAGCTAACATCACCACCACAATATTGAGTCCCACTGGGTTTCCCATCCCTGCTGCCACGGCAGTAAAAATATCCCCCTCCTCCACAGAGTTCTGTGCTCCCTCCACACACTGATTTATCATGTCAATGGGGTGTCCACCCCAGTGCCCCCCACTGCTGCCACCGAACATCCAGCACTGACAACGAAGTGCCCAATCCTCACTGTCAGTATAGGTAGTGTGGTACCAGAACTGAAGAAAACTGCCCTTTGTCACTTTTTTCTTTTTTACTTTAATCCTAAAACAAAGAATACTGTCCATTGATGTCTTTTGTTCCATTATCCCTGACCCTGACCCCCCATTCAGCATCCACCAATCCACACCTCCACACCCCTAACATACCACAGAGGTCAACTGAAAATTTACTCATAAGCTGGTCATTTTAAATATGTTTTCACCAAATTTTCAACATGGCCTTTTTGGGACCCACCTCATGAATCTGGTTTGTCAATTTTTTTCAAATCTAGCCTGAAAGGTGATTTCACAGCTGCTCTGCAAAATCCACCTTTGGGTGGGATTTGAAAAATTTCACCTACCAGGTTCATGAGGTGGGGGTAATAAGAAGACTATGTTGAAACTCTTGCGTCAAAATCTTAGAAAACAACAAAGTTATAAAGGTACAATTACATTTTTAGCAATCACTGATAACTGGTAATTTTCAATATTTTTACAGCATATTTTTAACATAGCCATTTCTTTCTCAGCACCTCATGTGCATGACTGGTGTCATTTTTCAAATCTTGTCCAGAATGTGTTTTTGCACTTCTAGCACAAATTGACCTTTCAGCCAATGTTCTATAAATGACAGCTATCATGTTCAGAAGGGGAGTTCATAAAAAGAATATGTTGAAAATGTGGGGTCAAGATGTAAGAAAAAAGTTATGAAGAGTGTTGTGTGCAGTGCTAGCCGTTGGCAAGTGGGTAGCTTGTTGTGTTCCTGTGCCAGTTAACTGAGTTCAGGGATAAGATCAGTGAGCCAGGTGCATTGGCTGAGTTTGTCAGGACCTCTTCCATCCTGGGGAGGGAGAGTGTAGTGTTGACCACTTGGGCAATAAACAACTATATAGTGAAGAGAACTCTTCTGTGGGCATTGAGCCCAGAAGGCCCAGTTCCTCTGCATCTGTAGCTGCACAGAAGCACAGGGCTCAAAGGACCCAATGCTTCTGCAGCCAGATGGACTCTTGACCCTGTGTGTCTGCATCTGTAGTGACATGGAAGTGCAGGGCACAGAGGCCCCTGTGCTTCTGAAGTCTCATAGACAAGCCCACAGATTATTTGCATCCACAGCCACATGGAAGTGCAAGGCCCGGAGGGCCCTGATCTTCCACAGGTAGACAGACTCTTCCCTTGGTACAGGGCCTGGAGGGCCCTACACACCTGCATCTGTTCAAGCAGGTTGCAAAGGGATCTGAGTGAATGAGAATAGGATTCTACTATCACAAAAGGAATGGAAATTCATTACAAATAACTATGGTAATGCAGACATTAGGGTTGAAGATTGCAAATCAGACAAATTATGGAAATGAAACACATTGCAGTTTGCAGTCTAGAAAGTCTTGGCAAATCAGTGGTGTGGTGTTCCTTCTGGTTGTCAGCCCTAATGCCCACCCCCTCCACTGAGCAAACAAACATGATCTCTTGCTTCATGCAGGGACCCTCATTCCTCAGCATGAAGAACGTTGTAACTGACTCTGTCAGCCACATGTGGCAAGACATATATCTCTACCTCCAAAAAGAATATTTTATTTATTTTTTTATTTTAGTCTTTGGTAACTGGATAAGGCCCACTAGGCACAAGTGTCTGTTTTCAGGGGTGACCTGGGAGCACTGGGCCATTAAGTAACTTGCTTAGAGCCACACACTATGCAAGTGGAGTTGTGAGACTCAAACCAAAGTCTGGCCTGCTGGATGTACCAAGCTCATTTACAGCTCGTTACTCTAACCTCTGGGCTCTACTGCCTATAAGGTACTGGCTTGGAGCATTACTTTGTGTTTCTGACTGGAGGCTATGTAGTGGGGAGTGGGGCGGGCATTAGCATTGACTACCCCAAGGAACACAACCACACCACCGATTCCAAACCCTAATGTTTTTTATTTCCTTACTCTGTCCACTCTACATTTTTAAACCTAATGTCTGCATTAATGTAGTTATTCTGCAATGAATAATATATAGGATATATATCTAAGGAGAGGATAAGAGGATATACGAACATACGAAATTGGCAGCAGATTAGATCTAAAGGTCTATCACGTCTGCTCAAGTTGCAGCTACACATTACAATCCCTATAGCTGCCCACCCACCCCTCATACATGATTCCCCACCTGATTTCTCCAACTAGTCCCAACCCTCCTCACCAATGACTTTGCCCATGTAATGATCCCAGTCTCTCTTAAAAGCTCCCAGTGTTTCCATTGCTACCACCTCCTCAGGTAGCATGTTCCATGGTGCCACCACCCTTTCTGTGAAGTAATGTTTACTCAGATCCCTTCTGTACCTTCCCCTTACCAGTTTTAGGCTAGTTCCTCTCATGGCCTCTTCCCCCTTCAGACTAAATACACCCCCCCAGTATTTACTCTGTCAAAATCTCTCAAGTATTTAAAGGTCTCAATCATGTCCTCCCTCTCTTCTGTCATCCAGAGAGTGCATGTTTAGCTTCTCGAGTCTCTTCTCATAGGTTTTATTCCCCATTGCAGGGATCATTTTACATGCTCTCCTCTGAACCCCCTCCAAGAGCATAATGTTCTTCTTCAAGTAAAGGACCAGAACTGCACACGGTACTCCAGGTGCAGCCTCACCAAGGATTTGTACAGTAGCAGAATTACCTCCTCCCATCTTGAAGTGATCCCCCTAGCAATGCATCCCAGCATTCTGCTTGTCTTAGCTGCCACCTTCCTACATTGTTCTGAGTGATTCATTTTCTCAGTGATCACCACATTCAGATGCTTTTTCTTCTCTGAAACTGTTAGGTAAACCCCTCCCAAATGATATTTATACATTGGATTCCTGGCTCCCACCAAGTGAATCACATTGCATTTTCTAGCATAAAAACCCAATTGTCATGAGATCGATCACTTATCAAGTCTCTCAGGGTCATCCTGAAGTGTCTTCTATCCCTCCTTACAATCCACTACCGCACCTAGTTTGGAGTTGTCAGCAAACAAAAAATATGATATGCCATGTGATATACCATAGATGGGTTTTAAATAACCCATTTATTTGTATGAGTGGCTGAATGAACTTATGTAACATCATGAGTACCAAAGGTTGTTTGAGAGGAGTGCATGGAATTTGTTTGGCTTTCCAGTTATGCAAGGAGCAAGCGTCGTATTGATGGTTCAGTAGAGTCCTCGCTGTGATTGTCTGCCATAGTAATAGTGAAATGCAAATGTACAGCATAATTTGCAGTAAGTGCTGGAACAGTGAAGGCTGAATTGGGAGGAGTAGTAGTAGAGGAGTCACCTAGTGGATGTGTAAGCTGGGTTCTGTAGTAGATGTGCAATGGAATTCCCATTGATGTATAATGGCAACCCCCAGATTTAGGTGGCAGTGAGTAGAAGACATTAGGAGACTTTATAGCCGCATCATCATGGATCACAATACAAGTGAAAGAGATCAAAAATGGATCTCTGCAAGAAAATATACTGTATATTTTCACTGTGCAGCTGCCTAATTTGTGGCAAAGCAGTGGGATGGAGTATATCCTTGAATACAGTGGATGTAGTGGATCATGGCACCACATGGAAGAGAAGTTATGGAAACCAGAAGGAAGCAATTCATGTTTTTTACATTCTTGAGAGTCTGACTGGGCAATATCATGGATACAAGTAGTTAGAGGGATGATCTTCAGATGTGTTAGAGAGATCAGGTCAGGTTTAACTTGGTCACAGTACAAAGAGTCCTGGAGTTCAAAGGTCACTGTGGATTTTTCTACATTTGTTTCATGAAGAGTAACTGTGCTTCAGTGAGAGTGACTGGAACATCTTAGGTTGATCTGCCATGTACAGTTCTTGAACACTTTATGAGAAGCTATATCATTAATTTGTGTTTTCAGGTTGCATTGTGGTGTCTTTGGATTACTGGATTACAGGCTTCAAAATTGTCATGGATTACATAAAGACACAATTGAAATGGATTACAAGATGGAATCTTTATGGATTTATTTTTAATTTATTTTATTTTATACTTAATTCTCTGAGGTCTTGCTTTTATTAAGGATATGTTTGCTTTTTAGGTTTTTTTGTTTTATAGATACTACTGCTGACAACAGAAGACATGTCTGAACACATCTGAATTTTACTAAAGTCTTTAATCAGGTAGGAAACAATGACATAAATTATTTTTTATTGGATCATAACTGTAGTAAAAGTGACAACACATTTCATTCAAGTAATTTTAAATAGCATAAAATTGTTTACTGGGTGGCACAAAACATTACTTAACTTCTCTTAATTTTTTATTTTAATTATTTTATTTATTTATGTATGTATGTATTTATTTATTTGTTTAGTAATTTATATGATAAGAAGTCACATTATTTATTTATTTATTTATTTAAGAGATTAACCAGGAAGGCATACTAAGTGGGGAACCACTCATTTCCAGATGTGACCTGGGTGAGATACATAGGTGGCCATACAATACAGGTTTACAAGATAGTACATTGGTACAGATAGTAATTGCAGACAATGGTTTGCATTGAGGAGGTCACAGCAACAAGAGAAGGCATACAATAGAAACAACAGAAAAATCTAGACAAGTCATGGGTGGCCCTATTCAAACTAAGGTGTAACAGAGCCCATTGTGGGCAATTACATGTGCCATGTGACAGAGTAGCATGAGGCTTAGAAATTCATGACTGGCTGGAAGCAGGTGCATGTGTCAGAGAATTGTGCATGAAGGAGTGGGTTTAGGAGTCTTTGGTTTATAGTAAGCCTGATGTCTGCAGGTAGATCATTCCATAGTTTGGGATGATATTTGAACACTGATTGGCCCTTGGAGGTATGCATGAATGGAACTTGGAGAAGCCTGGAGTTAGTTCTTCTGAGTAAGTAGGCCGGGGAAGGCAGGACTGACAAAGCAGAGCTGAGATAGGGGGAGGGACTGGGACCAGAATTTTGCTAAAAGTCTGGAGTAGTGGATCAGCCTGTGGGACGTGAGTGAGTGTAGTGCTAGGGAGCTGTATAAATCACAGTGATGGGTCATTGGGGGGCAGTCCAGGATGAAGCAACAGAAGGAGTGAAAAAGTGTGTCTAGGCTGGCCAGGTTGGATCAGGGTGCAGAGCCATAGACCACATTGCCATAGTCAAGTATTGGGAGAATCATTTTTTGCACGATTTCCCTCCAGACCAGGGTGGGCATGCACCCTTTGTTTCTGTATAGTGCGCCCAGTTTCGGGTGTAGCTTTTTGTGTAATGATTCTATGTGTGTAGAGAAGTCTAGGTGTTGGTCAAGCCAGACACCCAGGTATCTGAATGAGGTACAAGACTCCAGGGGGGAACCATCTAGGGTATGGAAGGTGGGGTGAGTAGCTAGGCGGGAAAGCCGACGTTGCATACTGAAAGTTAGGGAGACTTTTTTTTTGCATTGAGGAATAGTTGGTTGGACCTGAACCATTGTTGAACGGCATTCAAGTCATGCTGTAACACATTGGTCACAGCTCCTTTGGAGGGACCGGAGGCGTACAGTATGGCATTGTCTGCATACATTTGTATGGCTGAGTGTGTACAGGCCAGCGGGAGGTCATTAAGAAATATAGAAAAAAGTAACGGGCCCAGGACTGAGCCTTTGGGGACCCCTGTGGAGACTGGGAGGGGAGTAGATATTTGGGGGCCTATTTTCACCGATTGGTATCTATCAGACAGGTAGGCCTGAAACCAGCTAGTGGCAAGGCTGGAGAGGCCAGCGCCATTAAGTTTGGCTAGTAACATGGGGTGTGAGACAGTGTTGAAAGTCTTGGCCAGATCTATGAAAATCGCCGAGGTGATATGCCCTTTGTCCATTCGGGAGATTATATTATCAGTGAGTCTTAAGAGGCGGTGATGGTGGAGTGGGACTTGTGAAAACCCAATTTGTAGGGGGTGAAGAGGGAGGTAGAGTCAAGAAAGTGGGAGAGCTGGGCAAGGGCAAGGTGTTCCTGAAGTCTGGCCAGTATTGGGAGTAAGGAGATGGGGCAGTAATTTCCCGGAGTGGAGGGGTCACCACCCTTTGGGAGGGGGATGACAACTGCCTGCTTCCATGTGGCTGGGATTTTAGCCAGGGAGAAGGAGAGGTTGAGGAGGGCAGTTATAGGGATGGCTATGGCAGGGGCAGATAAGTGTAGTAATTTTGCGTCTAGGCCAGACGGGCATTTACCTTTGTTGGGGTCTAGAGCACACAGGGCTTGAAGGACTTCAGCCGGGGTTACTGATCAAAAGGAGAAAGAGGGGGCAGAGGTGGAGTGCAGCAAATTTGGTGTTGAGCTTGGTGTGGGTTGGGAGTGCGGGAGGGTTGGTAAGAGAGACGCTGCACTGCTGGCGAAGAAGGTATTGAAGGCAGAGGCAACTTCTCCCAGGTCAGTTATGGTCTTGCCTTGGATGGAAAGGGTTGGGGTTGGAGGTTGGACTGGTGGTTAAAGGATGGATTTGATAGTCTTCCCGAAGTTAGTAGGGTGGTTTAGGTTGGAGTATAGGATTCTACCTTCCCTGCAAGATCACCAGCCTTTTATTTCCACTGGGACACTTGTGCAATATTCTTTGAGCAGCAGCTATCCAAGAGATCTGTGTTTTCAGAACAGTTTGGCAGCTTGAAAATGACTGTGAGTGCAGCATATGTGTGACTTTGTAATTGAAAATGCTCTGATTTGTTTCATCTTGCTGCTTTGCTGAACTGAGGGGATTACACAGGTGTGTGCAAGAGGCCATTTACCTGCATGTAATTTCAGCTCAGGGGTGAGCCAATAATAGAGCAGGTTTGCCTCTGTGGGAGGGTTTGCTGCAGCATTTAAACATTGCGCTCATGCATAGCGCTGATTCTACCTTCTCTGCAAGATCACCAGCCTTTTATTTCCACTGGGACACTTGTGCAATATTCTTTGAGCAGCAGCTATCCAAGAGGTCTGTGTTTTCGGAACAGTTTGGCAGCTTGAAAATGACTGTGAGTGCAGCATATGTGTGACTTTGTAACTGAAACTGCTTTGATTTTTTCATCTTGCTGCTCTGCTGAACTGAGAGAATTACCCAGGTGTGTGCAAGAGGCCATTTACCTGCATGTAATTTCAGCTCAGGGGTGAGCCAATAATAGAGCAGGTTTGCCTCTGTGGGAGGGTTTGCTGCAGCATTTAAACATTGCGCTCAAGCATAGCGCTGATTCTACCTTCCCTGCAAGATCACCAGCCTTTTATTTCCACTGGGACACTTGTGCAATATTCTTTGAGCAGCAGCTATCCAAGAGGTCTGTGTTTTCAGAACAGTTTGGCAGCTTGAAAATGACTGTGAGTGCAGCATGTGTGTGACTTTGTAACTGAAACTGCTTTGATTTGTTTCATCTTGCTGCTCTGCTGAACTGAGGGGATTACCCAGGTGTGTGCAAGAGGCCATTTACCTGCATGTAATTTCAGCTCAGGGGTGAGCCAATAATAGAGCAGGTTTGCCTCTGTGAGAGGGTTTGCTGCAGCATTTAAACATCACGCTCACGCTATGGCGAGCGCCACTCAGAGTAGATTTTGCATAGGAATATGTACCCATAAAAGAGAGGGACCTCATTTTAAATAGGTTTTATTGTTTTATCTGGTTCTGTATTTTTTGGTTTTAACTGGTGGGTCTGGCTGTTTTCGGGTGGGGAGGCTTTCTACAAATTTAAGGAGTGATGCTCGTGGAAGACTCAGCTGTTTAGATAAGCTGTCACCGGACTCTTTTCAGTCCCATTTTTTGAGTTAGGATCTGATTTTTTTTTCTTCTTTCCTTATATGTATACTCAAAGTGGTAAGATGGTAAACAAAACTGTTAAAGGGGCAATTAAAGGGAAGCAAAGGATAAATCCAAAAAAGAATAAAAAAGGTAATTGCTGTGTTTTTACGCAGGAATTGGTCATCACGGCTTAGACCCCTAAGGATTTGGTAGAAAGTCCCATAGTATCCTACTTACCTCACTCCTTTAAGGAGCTTATGAATGAGGAATGCAGATCAGATTTAGCTGGAGACAATTCAGAATTTAATGGAAGAAACCAAATTCTGATGGCTAAGAGCTGGGATAAGAACAGTCCGAATAATACAAATCAAGAGACTTTGATTAATTAATTGGAGAACCAATTTAGTGGTAGCGATGGGACTAACAGGGAATTTGAGGAATTTAAACAATTATCCCCTTTTGATAATAAGAATATAACTCTGGACTTGGAAGTAATTAGTAACTTAGAGACTGGTGTTAAAACTCCGTCCCAAGGGAAAATCACTGATTTCTTTAAAAAAAAAACCCTCTCTAAAGCCCCTAATAATATTTTTCAGGACGTTCCAAAAATGAACAGCCCACATATGGTATCCAATATAGGAGGTTACGATTGTACCACATTTGGGGAAAAAACAAATATAGCGGATCATTTCCAGGTTTTTAGACAAGATGAGTGGATGGGGGAGGTAGAAGCAAGTCAGCAATGCATGTCTGGGCAAGGAGATTATATAGATAAAGATGATGGTATTTCATGCTTTCCCTCAGGAATAAAGTTATTTAGTCCATTAGAGATCTCCAGTGAAGTAGAGGTCTGCAATATCGACTCTAAAGAAATGGTGTATTCATCCCTTAATGATGCGCCTGAAGATTTTTTTCAAAAAATGGTCAAAGAGGTCCAGGACATCCATTTAGATAAAGATTTTTTGGTTCAGTGTCCGGATACTTTATCGAAATATACCATTAGGGCTCTTGCACATCCAGTAATGTCTAATGCTGCCTTATTGGAGGCATATAATGGTATTAAGACAGCCTTGGAAACTCCTTCTAGTTTTTGTGCTGTGAAGTTTGCTGCTTTAGAACAACAAATTTCGCAGTTATTGGGGGAAAAGAAAGTTCACAGATCTAGGCATAATTTGTCATTTTCTCCCCTAAATGTTCAAGAGCCCTCAAAAGGTAAAAAGGGCAAAAAGAGGGGTGGAGTAAGTAAGAAAAAAGGGGGGAAGAAAAAGCTTGGGCCTATGGGACTTATTCAGACTCCTAATTTAGGAAAACAGAAAGATGAATTAAATACTAAGGATGAAAAGACTAATAAAATTGGGGCTACAGGTACCATTAGGATAGGAGCAGTACAGAGAGATACAAGGAAGAATTCTGACCAAAAAAACAAATCTACATTTGTGGATGGGACACTTATAAAAGATCAAGAAAAGGGAGAGGGTGATTACATTGCGAAACAAAAAAAAAATTCTAAGGAGAATTTAATTAAGGTAGATCAGTTTAATAAAGATCTTTGCCCAAATTTCATGTTGGCCAAGGAGGATAGTAACCCCAAGGGGTATGACCTGGAAGCATATAATTTAATCCGTACAGGGAAAGAAGTAGTTTTTAAATTAGATAAGTTGTATTTTAAACATTATGAATCTACTGTAACTCTAACCAACACAATAGCCCATATGTTGAGAGCAGAATTAGGGTTACTAACAGTCGCAGATGCTCTTATTATGGTGACTAGGGATACTTCCAACCCTACTAATTCAGTTTACTTTATGCTCCCTAATATGGATATGGCAAAATTGGTCTGGACTAAGCAAGGCCTGGTAGACTCTTTGGGATTACTGTTATCAACACCAGTGACTTGGTCAACAATTTGGAAAAATGTTTATAATAGGTAAAAATAGGAAAAATGTTAACATATGATATATTCAAAACTACTCTTGTAACACTGAATTGGGAGTTTGGAGTTTCCCGTGAAACCTCAAAAATCTCTATTTTTGGGCTGGATATATTGGAGGGAGAAACTGTTACTAATTTACCAACATTATTGCGGATGATTTTATCAACTATTATCAAAACTCATATACTTCCAGAAGAATTTGTGGAGGTGAATAGAGTTTGGAATGATAAAGAGGGTACTCAGATTAACTGTATTATTGGTTCTGTACAATTGTTAGTATTACTTTTTGAAAATAGACATGTGTTGGATGAGTTGGGTATTTACATGGTGGAATTGAATGAGTGGGAGACATCAGGTCAATCTAGAGCCATGCAACCTTGACTAAGTTTTCTGGAAATACAAAGTAATGAGTCCTCATTAGAGCAGGAAGGGGGTCAGAAAGCAACCCTGGTTATAATGTCCTTAATTGGAATATAGCAGGACTCCATAATAAGTTTGTGGATCTGCAGTGGGTTGCTTTATTTAGCGATATGAAGTGATTATTTTCAGGAGACATGGGTTTTAACATCTCCTTTCCTGAATGGATATGAAACTAGTTTTGTGCCAGCAATTAAAGGGAAAAAACATGGGAGGAACAAAGGAGGTCTGGTTACAATGATCAAAATTAGGGAAGGATTAAGGGTAATCAAAAATTACTCTCCAACTCCCAAGATCCTTATGGTAGTGGTTAACTGGGACCTTTGTATGGTTCTGATTGTTAACATTTATATTCCACCATGTTGTCACACTTACTCTACATATTATTTTTGGTCCAAACTATTGATGGAAATAGATTTAATGATACAGTTAAATTGGATAGATACTGTCTTTTTAGCTGGGGATTTTAACGCTAGGATAGCCGAGTTTGATAATTTATCATTGTTACAAGAACTATTATATATGGCAGATTTGGAAAAAAGAAATACAACTGACATGATTGTAAATGAGGCAGGGAGATGTTTTAGTACTTTTATCACAGAGAATAATCTCTTGATTCTTAATGGGAGATTAGAAGGGGATCGTCGGGGTGATAGCACGTTTTTCTCCCCAGTTGGTAAGAGCGTAATTGATTTTATATTATGCTCTCCCTTTAGCTATCATTTCTGCAGGAGACTATATGTGGCTATGAGAACAGAAAGCAATCATGCTGCAATTTTGCTGGACTTTAGGATTTCTGATAGTGTCATACCTCCCCCCAATAAGACCTTGGCGGATATTGAGATTAGTGGGAAAAAAAGGTTAAGATTGAATAATGAGTCAATGCAAGGAGTTTGGAACCTTTTATACTCTTCTATTTTTGTAGAGTTATTTCAGCAGGTACATAATGGCTCCAAAGGTGAAAGGATCAGTGAATTATTAAACATAGGGTATCAACAGATTAAGACACTGATTTACTCAGTTAATAGTATTAAGCCCCAGTTAGCATCCTGGTTTGATGAGTATTGTAGGAGAGAGAAAAGAAATTTGATGAGGGCCATCAGGCAGACAAAACAAAATCCGAGTAAGATTACGATTATAAATTTAAATAAAATGTGAAGGGAGTACAAGGAATTTCTCCACCAGAAAAAAAGAGAATTTACTGAAAAACAATGGGGTGTTATGTGTCGAGTTATTAAGGAGGGTGATATTAAGCTTTTTTGGGCTTTGGTGTCCAAGGGGACAGCTGATCAGAATTCTAGACCTCCCATATATATCCCCAAGGAAACTTGGATATCTTATTATAGTCTTCTATTTAATAGACATCCTACCAATGATGATGATGTGATAGAAAATTTTAACATTGAGAGGGAATACACACCATTAGTGTTTTCATTTGGAGAGGTGAAAGAAGCCATTGTGAATTTATCAAATAATAAAGCACCTGGACCCGATTTGATACCGGGAGAAATTTATAAGGGGCATCTGAATTATTGGGTAGTTTTTTTTACTAATTTTTTCAATATCTGTTTAAAAGAGAGATTTATTCCATTATCTTGGACAAGAAATATAATAGTTCCAATCCATAAAAAGGGCCAACTTCATTTGCCATCTAATTATCGTCCAATCAGTTTTACTGACATTAGTGGAAAAATCTTTGCTAAAATAATATTACATAAATTACAAGATTGGATAACTGCAGACTCCCCTTTATCGATGTTTCAAGCAGGTTTTCGTAAGGATTTTTCTATGACAGATAATATTTACATTCTAGCCCATCTGATAGAAAAATACAGATCATTTTGTAAAATGAAGCTGTATGCTGTGTTTGTAGACTTTTCTGCAGCATTTGACTCAGTTAATAGAGCCAAGTTATGGGAGATATTATTAAATAGACGTGACCATTAAATTTAGTAGCCCCCATTATTAGGTTATATTCTCACACAACATCGGCTATTAGATATGATAATAAGGGCAACATTTCTGACTATTTCAGTACAACTCGAGTTAAACAGGGATGTCTTCTGGCCCCTTCTTTTAATTTGTATATTGATGCCCTTCTGACTTATAAAGATATAGATATTCTGATTCCCAAAATTAAGAATATCCCAGTACATTGTCTGGCCTATGCAGACGATTTGATTATTTTTGCTTTATCTGCTCAAGGTTTACAAAATAAAATAAATCAATTTTGTTCTAAATGTAAACATTTGGACTTATTAATAAATATGAAAAAAACTAAACTGCTGATTTTTGCACCCTTACAGGGACATCAAATTAAACCAAGGATTTATTCAAATAACAAACTTATTGAAGTGGTATCCTCTTATATATATTTGGGGGTGAAGTTTGCTTCAAATGGAAATTGGATGGAGCATTGGAGAGGACAAGTGATAAGGGCAAAATTGATTGTTGGGGCCCTCTTACATTTTGCTAGGAAATATGCAGGATATTTAGTCTAGCCGGCATTGATAGCTGGCGAGGCCAAAATTAATCCTGTTCTTTTGTACGGCGCAGAGGTCTGGAACAACAATGTCCCTTTATGGTTGGAGATCCCACTTTCTCTCTATTATAAATCTTTATTGCAGGTTCCACTTGCCACTTCTAATGTTATAGTTAGGGCTGAATTGGGTAGAGTACCTATTGTTACAATAATTGATATATGTCTCATGAGTTACTGATTCAAAATTATTAATCAACAGACTAATATTATGCCTCTACTATGCCTTAGAGAAAAATTATCTTGGCATAAACAGAATTTTAGGTCTCCTTGGGTCAAAAATATTCAATGTATTTTGGGCAGTGTTAATATGCTTCATCTTTGGACAGATTGGGAGAAATCAATATCAATATCTGATGTGTTTAAGGAGTATGTCAAAAAGAAAATACTTAGGCTTGCCTATGATAAGCAAATGGAGCTCCTTAGAGTTCCACATCAGGCCAGATGGTTAGCTCAAAATAAAATTGATGTATTTATAGAGAAATATCTTACTCTTGGGCTGACCCTGTTAGAAAGAAAAATGATTACTTAGGCAAGACTGGGAATCATCTGTTCTAAATATGCTTTTTTTAATAAGACGACTCCACCCAATTTAGGTTTGGATTTTTGTAGATGTAACAAGGGTTTTCAAGAAGATCTTTATCATATTACGGTACAGTGCCCTTTATATAAAACCTCATGAGTTTAATCTGTTAAATGATTTCCTTATTAAATATGTGAATGCAAAATATGATATTTTATTCAACTTCTTCACCCTCAGACATTGAGGAGGCTAAGATGGTTTAAAGTTTTTTTTTATCAGGTGTTGAAACACAAAGAAAAACGTCTCTCTGCCTATGACAATTAATTTGTTCATGGATTTTTTTGTGTCAAAATTTTAAACGTAATATTAGATTTAATATATTTTTTCTCTTTTTTGTACATAATTTTATGCTTTTAGTATGTTGTAAAGGCTTGATTGCTGAACAATAAAAACATTGAACCTAGGTTGGAGTATAGGGCAGACGAGAAGTAGTATTTTTTGGCCTGTCTTACAGATTTGGTGCAGGTGTTGCGGAGGGTGCTGTATCTCAGTAGAGATTCTTGGGAGGATGATAGCTTGTATTTTTTCCAGGCCAGATCCCTTGAGCGCCACCTGCTAATGATGTTGGCTGAGACCCAGGGAAGATGGGAGCCTTTTACCTGTGAGCTTCTTAGCGGGGCATGGAAGTCTCATACAGCAAGAAACCTATTCTTAAATGTGTTGAAAGCATAGTCAATGGAGGACACCTTCCGAATGAAGGATCAAGTCAACTTGGGCCAGGTCATTTAGGAGGGAAGGTAGGCATAGGGATTTATAGGATCTCATGAGGATCATCCTAGAGGGGGAGTTTGCAGGTGTGTGCACTTTCCTAACCATGTACACCATGTGATGATCACTTAGGGAGTCAGAGAGGAGACCGGCTTTAATAATCATGCGTGAGTGGGATGTGAGGGCCCAGTCAAGGAGGGAATGGTTAAGTGATTTGTGGTTCAGCCTGGTGGGATGGTCGATTTGTTGGGAAAGGTTTGAAGTGTTTATTTTGGTCCTTAGTTTAGAGCTGTCAGTGGCTAGCCAATTGAAATTGAAATTGCTGAGAATATGTAGCTCACCAGCTGTGGCAGCAGTCTTTATGGTGGCCAGGTGGTCTATGATGCCTGGCAAGGTGGTAGTAGGGATGCAGTACGAGCCTGCAACATACACTGGGGAAGAGCATGGGAGAGTGAGCTTGACCAGTAAGGATTCTATTAGTGAGGTGGGGGTAGGGATTTCAACAGGGGTTAACTGAAGCCTGGAGGAGATAAACATTGCAATTCCCCCACCTTTTTTCTTGCCTGTGTGGTCCTGTCTGATCACTGAGTAGCCAAGAATGGCTATAGCAGCATCTGCATGGTGTGGCTTGAGCCATGTCTTGGATATAATGAGGATGTCTAGATGAAGAGATAGAGCAGTGAGTTGTAACTCAGTAATTTTACGGAGGCCCTTGGGGAGAGTTAGTGGTGGGGAGGGATCGGAGGGTGGGACCTGGGTTGATTTCAACATCCCCTGCCAACAGTAGAAGCAGTGTGAGATGGTGCAAGGTTTTGAGCCAGTCAGGTCTAGGCCTATTACAGGAGAGGGTTACTTGGGGAGGCGAGGTGGCAGGAGTTCCTAGGTTAGATAGGGCAGATAGCCCTGGGAAGAAGGATGGAGGGAGGATGGCAGCACTGAGCGCCCAGTTATAGGTGGAAAAATGTGATTGTTGGTGTGGGATGGTGGATGATGGGGGTTCGGGGGAGTGGGGAGGGTGTAATAGAAGAGGTGGTCTAGATGACGCAGTGGATAGGTAGCTGGGGGAAGAGAAGCCAGGAGAATCAGCAGGGAGAGAAGCGGGAGAAGAAATAGAAGCATTTTGCCCAGTTCCTGCTGCAGCACAAGCTGGGGCTGGTTGTAGCGGCCACTAGTGGAGACAGCATATAAGCTGCTTATGGGAGAATGGCCTGATTGGTTCTGCGTGTCACATGAGAACACCTATAAAGTCGACAGCCGACCAAGGGTGGTGGTGGGGGCAGCGGTGGGGAGCCAGCGCGCAGTGCCGGTGGGGCCAAAACCACATGCCAATTCCTGCAACCTGCTTTGTGCGACTCATACCTTGCAGCTCTGGGGGGAGAGATCTTTGCGAGTGCTCCAGTGGGGAGGGTGATCCACTTCAAGGCCCTTGCGACTCTCGTGGACCTCCTGGGGAGGGCTGATGACTCCAGACCCTCACGACCCTGGCTGTGAGAGAAGGAGAGAGAGGAAAATTACTCTTATATGCTGCAGGGGATGCGGAACTTGCTCAGCAGGTAGGTCTCTGATCACAATAGTCCTTTGCAGAAAGAATATATCTTTCCAACACTGCCTAGCTTAGATCCTTAAACAAAAGCCCTTAAGGGTTGCTGTACTATTTAGGGAGGCGCCTTAAAGACAGCTGTACAGTAATTAAGCTACCCCCTTAAGGTACAAGCTGAATTCGGTTTAAAATTGTGCAAGCTGAATTCAGTTTAATATTGTGACTAAATGAACTGGAATGCTGCAGAACCGCCTAGCTAGAAACCTCTAACAAAAACAGTTTACAATGAATTAAGCTACCCCTTAAGGCACAGCTGAATTCAGTTGAAATTGTGGCTATATGAACTGGAAGCTGCAGAAAAATAAACTATCTCAATTACTGTGCTGACAGGAAAGCCAGACAATACATATTAAAGGCTGTAGTACAAGAGTTTGTTTTTGGCGCCAAAATCACACGCCGATTCCTGCAGCCTGCTCTGCGCGACTCGTACCTTGCAGCTCCGGGGATCTTGGCGAGTTATCTAAGGGGTTGTCTTAAAGAATGGTAAAGTAGACAACCTGAACATGACAGTGACCAGAAGATTAAAGAAAATCAACTAAGTATAGAATAAGGCAGCTGCTGGATAATTCTGAATCATTCAATACAGTGCTACCTTCATTAAGTACTGGATGCAGGCTTAACAAACATCTGCAAACTTATGTAGTCTCAGGCCTGGTCAAGCATCACAACAATATGTAGTTCACTAGTCCTTTATTCATCATACAGTTACAGTATCTTATCAAAACTCTATTATCATCAGTTTTACCAGCATTGTAATAGATGGATGTTACAGACCTCCATGGAGATGTGATGTTGGGAGACTTGTTTTCTTTACAGGTGATCCACAGGAAATAAATGTGGACAGATATACTGCTATGTAAACTAGATCAGGAAAAGTAAAAATGAATGGTAAATTTAGATATTGCTCAACAGTACAAATCACATTAAACTGTTCCTCCAACTCACTGGTTTAGCATTTTTCAATGGGTTGCCTAATCTGAGCACAGCTAATTAATTATTAAACATTTTCTAATGGTTTGCTTATACCTGCTATTCTGCTTCAACTACTGTGCAGATCTCTGGAAATGTTTATGAGTTCAGTGTAATGAGCAGTGCTAAAAATGCTTAACCACTGAGTTGGCGCTATTTTCCTTTTTCTAATATACACAGTACTGTATATTGCTGTACCTGTAAACTAGTAAATTCATGAACATATGAAATTGCCAGCAGAAACAGGCCTCATGGTCTATCGAGTCTGCTAGAGTCAGCAGCTAGCACCTCATCTCACTGCTGCCCCTCTCACCACCCTCTTCCAGTTATCCCTTCCCTATACCCTGTCCCAACACCTCTGAAACTGCCCACCATCTTAAAGGACACTATCTCATCCGGTAAGGTGTTCCATTTGTCCACCACTGTTTCAGTGAAAAAATGTCCCCTCATTTTCCTCCTACACTTCTCCCCTCCAATTTCAGTCCATGCCCTCTCATGTCCCTCCCCTTTCTCATCTTGAAAATCCCTTCTGTGTTGGTTGTGTTTATCCCCATTAGATACTTAAAGGTCTCGATCATATCCCCCTATCCCTGTTCTCCTCCAGTGAATACATATTCAGCTCTCCCAGCCCGTCCTTGTAGGGCTTGATTTCTAATCGCTGGATCATCTTTCTGCCTCTTCGTTACACCCCCTCCAAAAATCTGATGTCATTCTTCAGAAATGGGTGCCAGTACTGCATACAGTACTCCAGGTGGGGCCTGATCAATGACCTATACAGGGGCAGGATAACCTCCCTCCCTCCTTCTGGAGGAGATCTCTCTTGCAATACACCCCAGCATTTTGTTGACTTTTGCTGCTGCCTTTCTGCACTGAGCAGAGTTGTTCATGTTCCCTGTAATGATCACTCCTAGGTCCTTCTCTTCTGTGGAGCTCCTCAACTGTACCCCATTCAAGTGGTAATCCCTCCCCTGGTTCCTGACTCTGAAGTACAGAACCTTGAACTTCTTGGCAGTTAACCCCAACTGCCATGTTTCCGCCCACTCCTGCAGCTTTGTCAGGTCCTCCTGTAACCCCTTCCACCCTTCCACATCATCAACCACAGCTCCCATTTGGTATCGTCTGTGAACAGACTGATCTTGCTCTGGATCCCATGTGAGATATCTGCAATAAAAATCCCAAACAGCACTGTTCCCAGTACTGATCCCTGTGGTATACACTCATCACCGCTCTGGGTGATGAGAGGCCTCCCCACCACGATCACCCTTTGTTGCCTTCTCTTTAGCCAGTTTGTGATCCATTTCATCATTTTTGGTCCCACCCCCACATGTTCCAGTCCTCCCCCCCCACAACGTGTTATTCAGCACTGAATCAAAGGCCTTGCTGAAGTTTAAACACAGAACACCCACTACATGGCCATTGTCCAGTCCCCTCATCACCAAGTTATAGTAATCTACAAGGTTTGTCTGGCAGGATCTGCCAACTAAAAACCCATACTGTTGACCATCTTGGAGACTGTTTTCCTCCAAGAAGCTCACTAGCCTATCTTTTAGGATGGTCTCCATGAGCTTTCTCATGATTGATGTAAGGCTCACTGGCCTATAGTTTCATCATTCATCCTTTGGGCCACTTTTGTGGGTGGGCACCACAAGGGCCATTCTCCAGTCCTGTGGTACACATCCAGTGTCCTGGGAGGTATTGAACAGGTCAGACAGTGGCTCCACCAGGACATCTGCTAACTCCCTTAGTACCCTACTGTGAATGCCATCAGGTCCAGGTGCTTTGTCCAACCTTAATGCCCTCAACCCATCTAGTACCCTATTCTCTGTAATCCCTACACCTGTTGCCTCCTCTCCTCACCCACCCACCCCCTCACCTGGGTTTTGAATGAACTGATATTTTTATTGATTGTGAAGCTACTGTATTGTAGACTAGTTTAGCTGAACTATGCAGCTTACTGTATGTCTAAAAATTAGCAATGTAAACTGTAGAAAGAAAGATAAGAATCTGCTTATTCCTTGGCTCCTAGTATACAGTACTGTACTGTACAGATCGCATATGCCTGAAGCTAAAAAGCCAGCAGTTTCTTAACTTTCTATCTATCTATGAGTTTGACTGCTTGTTTTTACTGTACTGTATATGTAAGCAGTATACTGTACAGTTCTCCCTCACTACAGGTATACTGAACATTGGTGCTGTACAGTGCAGTATAAGAACCCCCCACTATCATGAATGCATCAAATGGCTCCCCTCATCACTGCTTGCCTGTACCTGTGCAGTACATTACTTGTGTGCTCTAAGCCTCTTCTGATATTGTCGTGCAATACATCGTTCCCCTGACTACTCTGTGCTGTATACTGAAGTTTATACTTTGCTTTCTTCCACTGTATTAGTGTGGTGTACCTGTAGGGATGCCATTCATTGCAAGCAGAATCCAAATGTAAGTCAGTAAGAGGAGCGGGATGCCATCCTGTGAGAGAGAGTGAGTACATAAACAACAAGGCTAATATAGACAAATAAAATAACAAATACAGCAAATACTGTACAAAGCTGTTTGGGAATATTGAGTTTGAAGAGTCTGACTCTCTATTTCTCTTTCCGGAATGCTATAGTAGTAGTTGTCACTGATGACATGCACCAATGGTACAGATTGTATGAAACAGTTGAATGATTTAATGAAACAAGATTAAAACAGCAAAATGGCAACGCTGTCAGTGAACAGAGGACAAGTGTACAGTACAGTACATTACTGAGCCTGTATGCAAGCTAATGTACTGTACTGTACTACAGAAGTGAGTGAGAGGCAAGATGGCGGATAGTGCCGGTATTAAACATGCCACATAAGGTACTGCACTGTAAATGCATTTGAAAATGCTTTACATGACCATTGGAGAGGGAGCTGAAGTGTATTTACAGTGGCTGGAAGTGCATTGCATGTGAGCTGATGATTAGTTGAAAAAGAATTTGTGTTTTAAGCATTTAGAATTGCCACTGTTCATTAGCAGCACAAAAAAAGCAATGCCAGAGCAGTGAGCTGGAGGAACAGTTTAATGTGATTTGTACAGTACAGTTGGATCTGGAACCATACCCTCACCCCAAGTCTTCAACATGTTTATTTTCTTCTTTTAGCAAAAGCCACTTTTGTGTTAATGGCTTTACATACGAACATATGAAATTGCCAGCAGATACAGGACTTACAGTCTGTTGAGTCTGCTTGAGTGTGCAGCACCCAGTTTATTAAACTGCTGCTGCCACCCATCCACTTGTCCGCCCATCCGATTTATTTCCCCTTACCTCTGTCTCCCTCCACAGCTTCCCCTCAGTTTATAACCTCCCTTTGACACTGTCCCACCCCCTCTTGAAGCTGCCCACCATCTGCAGTGATAGCACTTCCTCTGGCAGTGCATTCCACCCTGCCACCACCCTTTCCATGAAATAGTGCTGCCTCAGTTCCCTCATGAATCTTCATCCCTCTAATTTCAGACTGTGCTCCCTGGTGTACCACCCCCCTTTTAACTTAAACAAACTATGTGCATTAACTCTGTTCATGCCCTTTAGGTACCTGAAGGTTTCAATCATATCCCCTCTCTCCCTTCTATCCACTAGGGTATACATGCTGAGCTCCCTCAGTCTCTTCTGATATATTTTGTCCCCCAATTCCAGGATCTTCTTTGTCACCCTACCTCTAGTAGCTTGATGTCACTTTTAAAGTAGGGGAACCTGAAATGCACACAGTACTCCAAATATGGTCTCACCAGGGACCTGTACGGGGCAGAATGACTTACTACCTCCTAGAGGCGATTCCCCTGGCCATGCATCCCATCATTTTATTTGCTTTTGAGGCTGCCTTCCTACACTCTGCCAAGTGATTCATGTCCACTGTTACTAGTACCCCCAGATCTTTCTCCTCAGCTGAAGTGGATAACTGCACTCCCCCAACCAGTAACTATTCCCAGGGTTTTTAGCCCCCAAATGCAATCCTTAGCACTTTTTAGCATTGAACCCTAATTGCCATGGGTCTGACCAGCACTCAAGTCTCTTCAAGTTCTCTTGAGTACTTTACCCCTTCCTAACTATCCACCTCCACGCACATCTTTGTATCATCTGCATAGAGGTTGATCTTACTCCTTATCCTGTCTAATTTGTCAGTAATGAATATGTTAAATAGCATCAGTCCTAGCACTGAGCCTGTGGGACCTCGCTGATTACAGCACTGTGTGCTGAGAGCTCTTCCCCAATGACTACCCTCTGCTGCCTGACCTGCAACCAGCTCTTAATCCACCCAACCAGTTTTCTGCCAGCTGCTAAACCACTTAGCTTGCTGATCAGCATTCCATGAGGCACCGAATCAAAGGCCATCCTTAAGTCCAGGTAAAGGATATCCACTACATGGCCCCTATTCAACGACTGCATCACCCCATCATAAAAGTTAACCAGGCTTGTCTGACATGATCTACCAGATACAGACCCATGTTGTCTGTCATCCTGTAGACCATTCTCCTCTAGAAAACCCATCAGACTCTCCTTAGGGATAGTCTCCATAAGCTTCCCCACCATGGCCTTAAAGCTCACTTGTCTGTAATTCCCTGGATCATCCCTGGGCCCACTCTTCTGGAGGGGCACCACGTGCACCATCCGCAAATCCCTGGGCATGCATGAAGTACCCAGAGAAATTTTGAACAAGTCTGCCAGAGGTCCCACCAGGATCTCTGCCAACTCCTTCAAGACCCTTGTATGCACTCCATTCAGTCCTAGTGCTTTATCCATTCACAATGACCTAAGGCCCTTCAACACCCTGTCCACTGGGATCTCCATGTCTGTTACCCCCTTCGCCCCCGCTCTCATCCCACCTTTCCTCTGTGGTATAGGCCCATCCCTCTCCCTGGTAAACACTGAGCAGAAGTACTCATTTAGTGCTTTCACCTGCTCTGCCCCTTTTTCTGCCCACCCTCCCACTTTCTTGATCAGAAAAATCTGATCCTTACTGCTTCTCTTCTCCCTTATAAACCTGAAGAACTCCTTTTCCCCTTCCCTGATCCTCTGTGCCAGCCTTAGTTCTCTTGAAGCCTTTTCTGCCTTTACTTTTCTACTCACCTCCCTTGATTTCTTCACCTATTCCTTCTTGTCCTCATCTTGGTTTGATCTCTTGTACTTTCTAAAGGCAGTTTTTTTTCCCCTCATTCTCTCCACTACCTCTCTGCTCAACCAGCTCAGTTATTTGATCCTGGAATTTTTGTTATGGCTCTTCATACAGGAGTTGGTGGTCTCTGCCAGACCCAGCTTTATGATGGCCCATTTCTGTCTGGCATCAGTGTCAAGTTTGATGTTAGGTAGGTGCCCTTCCAGTATGATTCCCATCCTGCCAAAGTCTGCTCTTTTGAAGTCCATTACTTTTGTTTTTGTGTTTTCTATCTCCTTCACTAGGTTGAGGGAGAACAACACTGTGAAGTGGTTACTTCCTGCAAGGGGATCTTCCACCCCTATGTCCTGGACTTGTTTGCCATCTATCAGCACCAGGTCCAGAATGTTCCCCTCCCTGATGAATTCTGTTACTTTCTGCATCAGGAAGCCATCCTGGAAGGCCTCCAGGTGGACCGTTCCCTGGCACTTGAAGTAGCTGGGTGTTCCAATCTACCCCTGGCAGATTGAAGTCCCCAAATATCACACTATTGTCTTTACCACTAAGCCTCCTTATTTGCTCCCCCAGTTCCCTGTCAATCTCTTCAATTTGAGAGGGAGGCTTATTTATAACCCACCACTCTAACCTTCCTACCTTTTGAGTTCTGGAGATGAACCCATAAGGCTTTGGCCATGCCCTCATCCCCTTCCTCCCAGTTGAACAATATCCCTTCTTGACATAGATAGCTATTCCTCCCCCTTTCCCATTACCTCTATACCCAGGGATCACTAGATCCCAGTTCTGGTATTGGGTGACTCATGTTTCACTGATGACAGCTATGCCCCTTCCCCTTCTGCCATCAAAAGCTGCAGTTTTGCTGCCTTATTACCTAGACTTCTCACATTAAATGAGTCCTCACTCCAATGTGGACCCTTCCCCTCATTGCCCTTACACTCCCCTAACCCCTCCCTTTTCTGAATTCCCCTTCTTCCCCTCCAGCCCAGTGATGGGGGGAGGCCTAATGGACTCCCTCACCTGGTGGCATTGTTTTCTGCCCAACCCGTCGCCATCCCCTTACCTAGTTTAAATTACAGCTAGCTTCAATGTACTCCCCCAGCTTTTGCTTAAGGACCTCTGAGCCTTCCTTAATCAAGTGCAGCCTATTCGGTTCATACAGGTTTTTGTTCTTCCACATCCTACCCCCCCCCCACCAGTCTGTATCCCATGGACTCACAACACACCCCCAGCAAATCGTTAATCTCTTTGAAATTCTTTGCTTCATGGCCCTGCTAGCTCTTGGTATTGGGAAAATCTCGGAGAATGCAGCTGACCTTCCTCTCTTCTGCATATCCTTAATACTTCCTTGAATCACTCCTGCACCTCTTCTACCTTAGTCCCTTCCAAGTCATTAGAACCCAGGTGCACCACAATATGAGGCTCCACCCTAGCCTCCCCACACACTTATTAATAAACTATCACACGTTCCCTGCCATCATGACCAACATGCACTCCACCCATATGTGTCTTTTCCTGGTGTTCCTGTCACCCCACCTTACACCCTTTAGTATTCAGTCATCCAGGATGACAACCCTCTCTCCTTTACAGTATATGCTGAATTTATATATTTACAAGTTATTGTTCTAACTTTGTGTTATCTGTGCTGCTTTAATGGATTGTAAATTGTTAATGTAACTGTAACTGTGATCAAGCAGCACACATAGCTAATACAGTTATTTCTAAAGTACATTGTGATGTATTGTGGGAGCACTAAGAGAGAGTGTTACTGTTCAATTCAAGACAGGGAGCAGGGCAAATCAAAATTGTTAAAATGAGTTAACTCATTATGAATCATTTGAAGTAAACTCAGCTGATTTATAATAAGTCCTCTGAGGGATGTGTCTCATGGTATTAGAAATGTCTCTAATGAGGTTTTGGCAGACCGAACTGCTCACCAACCTCTTTCCCTCGATTGGCAGTCCTATTGACCAAACCTCTGGCTCAAAGTCTCTTAAACATAAAGGATGGTCCTATTAACTTGCAATATCATGTTGTGCAGTGTGAGATTAGGGGATTCAGTTTTAATTTTTTTATTTTCCTACACTCCAGTCCAGGCTTACCGTATAGTGTCAACCAAATAGCAGCATTCTCTTGTTGCTCATGTGTTTACAGGATTTTTTTATTATTCTACAAGACTGACCTTCACCACGGTGGGCAGTTTGTGGCCATAATTATACTGCTGACACTTGTAAGTGGTGCCCCAGAGTTGAGACTGCCCCTGATGTGTCGCCTTCGAGTGCAGATGCCCTATCCATGGAGTGTATAGCCTTTTTTGAGGAGATCACCCTTTGAAAGTTATATGCAGTAAGTGAGATGCAGTTAAGAGGAACATGTTATACATTATTTCTCAACAGATGACTACTATGAATGTGGGAACTTAATTCAAGGTTTGCACGAGTTGCCAGGATATCTCACGTTAAAGTGTTACACTGTAGATAAATGTATTAATCAGAAAGCACACATTTATGCCATACATGTGAGTATATAAAACAACAAATGCCACTGACATTTTTTGACAATTTGGGGACACCCAGTAACATTATAAATGTTATTCCCAATTATGTTCATTGTTACTGTAGTGACAATTGAGGTATAGGCAGTCAGAGTACTGGCAGCTGTCACTCTGATGGCATCCCTCACGTTCATACAGTGATTTAAGTTGTGACAACATTCTATTTTTTGTAATTTTACCATTGCATAATTAATGGTATGGCATGAATCAAATATGCCATTGCCCCCTGATAAAGCCTTGTTGGAGGCGATATATAGGGGTGTTAGCCCAGCTCTGTTTGTGCTTTTTGTTTATTTAATAAAATAGTTATTTAGTACCTGTTTGGTGTGGGCACAGCTATGTTTTGCTTTTGTTTTCCTTGGTTGCACCTCTGTAGGCCTGGTGTGTGTTTTATTTATGGTTTCAATAATGAAAATATAACTTTTGTTTTTCCTTTTGCAGTTTGATATTTTGCATTGTCAATCATAATCATATAAGACAAATGTATTCTGGAAAAATATCTGTGGTATTTGCATTATGGTCATTGCATATCCCACATGTATGCAATATTTATACCATACCCATGGTTAAAAAGTGGAAAATATCAGTGATATTTTTGCTCCAAAGGGATCTACAGTGAGAATATCAATGTTAATCTCACTCTAAGTCCATTTATCCTGTAGTGGCAATGGAGGTACAGTACAGATCACGTCACTGAGGTGGCCACTGAATAATCAGTATCATTGTTAAACATTATTACTGAACAATCAGGACACAGATTTTTTTTTCTGAAGTATCAAATCAAATATACCATGGCCCTAATAAAAATATCCCAGATATCTTTCCTTGTATAGTTAGACTTTTTGACATCACTCATGGCTTTGCCACTCTTGAGGACATAAATGTCAAACAACATACAGGAAATATATCAATGATATTTTCATTAAGGAAATGGCATGTCAGTTATTTAGTTAATTCAGAGATTTTTTTTTATGTTTGTGATACTTAACTGTTGGTCACTGCTGGGTTAATTACTGATGACATTGATTCACTTACATTTCTTGTTCACATAGTGATTCCCTGTAGATATAGGAAAATGGACATAATATGTTAAACTGTATTTTTAATAGTTTTTTTTACTTATACTTATACAATGATGCTTATGTACCACTAATATTTATATTTTAATTATCTTTTATATTTATTTTCCCTGTTTTCTCTGATAATTTAAAGGCTCAAGAATATAACGCGTAGATGTTGTTAGCTGATGCGAATAAGGCTGGATGTGTTTCATTTAAATTATATAACTATCTGATTATTAGCATAACTGAAATATTCCTTTGTTTAGTTCTTACCTAGAATGACCTTAAATGGCATGTTTATTGCATTGAATACTGGATGCAGGAAACAGTAGCCTACTAGTCTTTCATTTTTGTGTTCATTTGAAGTACAGCTTTGCACACAGTTTTTTCTTGCTGGATAGAGGATGTCACATCATTAAGCCCATTTGAGATGTGATGCTGTTTTGTGTCATTTAGTTTAGAGTAATCACTATGCTTTGAATGTTCTTGTATCCCAAGATTTGAATTATTTCATTTGGAGCTATGGCACTGCCACTTAATTTTTGTATTAACTGCTTTATGTCACTGTTGTTAGTTTTTTTTTGTTTTTTTGTCTTAATTTTGGTATCATCTAGTATATTTTTGACCAGGAATGACATCTTCTTTATACTAACAGGTTGACACTTGAACCAGGTAGTTGGTGCTTTGTGGAGGGAAGTACTGACAGTTATTGCCAGTAGAAAAAGGTAATTCAGATGTCATGGCTTTTTGCGGGCATTCCTGTTTGTTTGCTTGCATGTATGCGCAAGAAACATTATTTGGCAGCTTAGGAGAGAAGCGAGTTGTGGAGGTGCTGCACTGTGGTGACCGTGCCGGCACTGCATTTGTGGGCTTGGCAGTGTTCAACCAATGCAGGCCCACTGTCCTGATGACACTAGTTCTGCAGAAGTGCCACCAACTTGAAATGATTTGGCTGCCCACAATCAGGGGTCACCTCGTCATTGCAGTGTCAACCATCCGCTGCAATGAGGGAGTGACCTGTAATTGCAGGGCAGTACCTTGCCTGGTGTAACAGTAGCAGGAACATGGTGGCAGCTATTGCTGTCCACCTCAGAGCCCCATGAAAGCTGATAGGGGTGACCAATCCCCCTATGAGCATGCCCAGGACCCAGTTCATTTGCTGATGGGGGAGCCCACTCCCTGTCACCATAATTTCCCCCCCATTTGTTGTGTGCTGATGGGGTGCCCAATCTCCCTCAGCATCACGCCCCCCCAAACAGTCTTCCTTTGCTGATGGGGGTCCCAATCCCCATCGGCTCCAGTCCCCCCTCCAGAAAACGTAGGTTGCACACTGGGATCCCACCCCAGTGTGACCAAAGCAAGCCTGAAAACCAAAAATCTTCCTGCGACATATTTTTTTTGTTCTCCCTGAAACCAAGAAAATGGTCCATTGTGGTGTCTCATGCCCTCTCCCCCTACCCACATTGACCCTCTGCTCACCCTGCCTCCTCACACACCCCTCACCCCATACTTACCTCCGTAGCCCAGCGCGATGATCTTCGGTGGATCGGGAACACATCTGCACTCTTCAAAGCTAACCACAAACTGAAGAAATGCCAGTAAGCTGTGTAATGGCATAAATAGGGTTTTTTCAACTTATGTGGATATCTTGGCCATTTTTTCTACTTTTGGCACCAAATTTTCATCATGGGGTTACTGGGACCCCTCCTCATGAATTCAGTCACTGTCATGGCGTTATTCGGTCCCAAAAGGTGATTTTTCAGTCACCGGGCAGAATCACCTTTCAGGACTGATTAATGAAATAACAGTGCCACTGTTGATGAGGTGGGATCTCAAAAAGACTATGTTGCATATTTGTCAAAAAAAATCCAAAAAATATCTGTTTTTCGAGCTCGCATTGGGCAGTTTCCACGCATACTCATAACTACGCGAATTTGTAATGTTTTTACTCCAGATTTTCAACATTGGCATTTTTCCACACCTCCTTATGGACAGTACAGCTGTCATTTTTCACATCCTGGGCGAAATGTGTTGTTGCACTTCCGGCACAGAATAGTGTGGTCGCTGTGGGAAATCAGTGTTCGGGAGAGATTAAAAAAATCATACTGACACTGTCCATGAACAGACACCCTAAAATGCCTATGTTGAAAATTTGGTGATGAAAGTCCATAAAATGACTGTGTTACAAGTGTGCATTGCGCAGTTTCCACGCACCCTCATAACTTCGTAAATTTGTAATATTTTCACTCCAGGTTTTCAACATTGGCATTTTTTCACACACCCTTATGAACAGTACAGCTGTCATTTTTCACATCCTGGTCGGAATGTATTTTTGCACTTCTGGCTCAAAATAGTGCAGTCGCTGTGGGAAGTCAATGTTTGGGACAGAATAAGAAAATCACAGTGACTCTGTTCATAAGCAGAGGTGCTAAAATGCCTATGTTGAAAATTTGGTGACAAACGTCCATAAAATGGCTGTGTTACAAGCGTACGTTAAGCAGTTTCCACGCACCCTGATAATTTTGCGCATTTGTAATATTTTCACTCCAGATTTTCAATATTGCCATTTTTTCACACATCCCTTTAAACAGTACAGCTGTCATTTTTTATATCCTGCCTGAAATATACGTTTACACATCTGGCACAGAATAGTGTGGTCGCTGTGGGAAATCAATGTTTGGGACTGATTAAGAAAATCATAGTGATAGTGCTCATGAGCAGAGGTCACAAAATGCCAATGTTGAAAATTTGGTGAAATAATTTCACTAAATGACTGTGTTACATGCATGCATTGCACAGTTTCCACGTACTCTCGAAACTTCGAGCATTTTTAATATTTTCACTACAGATTTTAACATTGACATCTCTTCACACCTCCCTATGAATGGTACAGCTGTCATTCTTCACTTCCTGTTCGATTGGTGTTTTTGTACATCTGGTGCACAATGGCATGGTCACTGTGGGAATTCAAAGTTCGGGACACATTAACAAAATCACAGTGCTACTGTTCATGAGAAGAGGTTCCAAATGCTTTCATGCGGTGGGGGTCACAAAAAGGCCATGTTGAAAATCTGTAGTGCAAATACTAACAAACACCTGGGATTTTAGGGTTTCTTACCATAATGTCCCACCCTGTACACACTGACAGGCATCAGGGGTGTGCCTTTGGATTGCCAACTGTAATGCTCATGCCATTCCACCCCCCCACCCTGCAGCCAGTGACAGGCATCGAGGTGTGCCTTGGACTCTTTGGCCCCAGAGTTCACCACATTCTCCGATACTTTTCCATTTCAGCATATGTTCTTATGGAATGGGGTGACTGTAAAGCCGAACACCCCAAGGCACACCTCATCATTTGTCAGTGTCTGCAGGATAGGGTGAGGTGAAATGGCATGAACGTTATGGGTGACAACCCAAACGCATACTCCAATGCCTGTCCATCACTGCAGGGTAGAGGTGGAGTTGACGTGACATTCAATACTTCACTGCCATTCCTATTCTGCATCTGTCTAACTCCTGCATTTCTAATGCTAATACCAGCAAGCAAACATTCAGCATTGACAAATGCTTGTTATACTAGAGATAGGTTGCCACGGGACATCTCTCAGTTTGTGATAGCATGGCATAGGCTCACAGCCTTACATTTTTAATTTCTTTTGGGTTTATTCCTGTTCTCATTTTTGTCTGGTGTTCTTGGATATATTCCAAGTATTGAACTCCATTCTCATCTTTTTCAGTTTAATATCTACCCACTGTATGTGACGCATCTAATTAACCCCTAATACAACAAAATGGAGTATGACTGTCAGTCACATTGTACTAAAGAGTGACTGAGCTGTATGTGATCTGAGCTGCTTGGTTTCAAATAGTTTATCAATAAGCTCATCAGTCAGCTCATCTGCAGCCTTTGTCTCTTCATCCTTGGCAATGTACCAGAGGTTGGATCATAGGGGCAGGGGTGTTGCTATTTGTTTCAGAATGGAATTGGGCATGGTAGAGGTGCTGGTGGGTGAGAACCGATCCTTTGAGTGTATCTTGGGCACAGGTGTGGGGTGCAAAATTCTTCTCATTTGCCATCCACCTGGGGATGGGAAGCAGTTTTGCAGGAAGCCACTGATTTTGTCATCTATAGTGTTGGAGTCACCCAGAGTGATGATGCTGGGTGACTTCAATGCCTTGATTGATGATGAACTCTCACATTTTGAACAGGATTTCCTCCAACTTATGTATGCATTGGGCTTCACTCAGGTTGTTTCCTCTGCTACCCATACTTCAGGTCACTCTCTGGACCTGGTCTTCCTGCTGGGAATGGAAACTAGGTGGTGGAACCAGTTGGATGGTCTGATCATCACACTTTCAGGTTCAGCTTCCAGGCACCCCCTGTAGGTCTGCCCCTTTGGAGATGGTCCAGTACTGCTGATTGAGGGATGTGATCCCAGATGACCTGATGGCAGTGCTGGACCTATCAGGATGTACAAGAGCAAACATGGATCCAGAGATTTTACTATAGACCTATAATAAGGCCAGTTGCCCACCCAACAGTGCCAGTTCAACAGCGAGGTCCCCTACAAGTGACTACAGTGCCATGCCACTGTAGGGAACCTGCTGGAACCTGGCACTGTCTGTCAGGGGTTCTGCACCCCCCCCAAATCAGCTCCAACTCGGAGTTGATAATCCTTAAGTGGGGGTGTGTGGGGGGTGCAGCCCCCAGCATGGGGGAATCAGGGTGCGAAGCCCCCTGAAGAAAACACATCCAGCTTCTGGAAACCAGCAGCTGACTGCAAAATGCCATCGACCTGCCGGTTTCGCTGTTGGGGCGTTCAACTAATATTTGGTTGAACACCCGCCATGGATCCTAATAAGGCCACGGTGGCAGCTCTGGATTCCATAGCTCCTGTCTGTGTTCACCCCCTCTCCCTTCATCCTCAATCCCCATGGTTTGATGGGATTTTGAGGTAGATTAAGTGAGTGGGGAGAAGGCTAGAGCGATGCTGGTGGAAATCAGGCCTAGATGCCGACAAGCTTTGATTGATGGCACATTATGCATACTATCAAAAGGAGATTTCCCATAAGAAGGCAGAATTCCTGTCCGGGGAGATCATTGCTGCATGGAAAAGACCAGCTCAGCTCCTTTGCACTGTGGACAGACTGTGCAATCCAGCCTGTCTGCAGTTGTGAAGAGCTTTGTCACTGGATAAATGTGACGAGTTTACACAATTCTTTCCAGATAAGGTTGCTGGCATCAGGTCTGAGATCTGTTCAGCACACTCTAAGAGGGATTGTAGTGATGGTATGGTTGGTCGGCGTTTGGTCAGGTGGTGATCTCAGATGTCATGATGATCATCCAGAGTATGTGGCTGGCCTTCTGTAGTTTGGATCCGGGCCCAACCCACATCCTTGGGGGTGTGTGGATGTCTTCAGCCCGGTCCTGGTGAAGATAGTCCAGAGCTCATTAGAGACTGGGGAATTCCCTGATTATTTGAAAGAGGCAGTGGTGATTCCCCTTCTTAAGAATTCTTTTCTTGACTTGGACTGTCTTGCTAACTACAGGCCTGTGTCTAACCTTCCCTTTGTGGGTAAGGTTATTAAGAAGGTGGTTGCGCTGCAGCTGGAGATCATCTTGCCATCCATGACTTCTATGAACCCTTCCAGTCAGGTTTCAGGAAAAGGCACAGTACTGAGACTGCCCTTGTTGGGATGCGCAATGACCTCCTTGTTGCGAGAGATTGGAGGAGCCATACTATCTTGGGCTTCCTTGATCTCTCAGCATCATTTCACACTGTGGACCATGGGGTATAGCTACAGCACCTACGGCTGATCTGTGGACTGTCTGGTACAGTCCTCAGGTGGTTCCAGTCTTTCCTCACTGGCAGGTCTCAGAGAGTAGTGTCAGGGATATTTTCCTCGGATACTTTCTCCCTGCCATGTGGGGTCCTGCAGGGCTCAGTGCTTTCTCCAGTGTTGTTCACGGTGTACATGTTGCCAATGAGGGTCATTGTAAGGCAGTATGGACTGAGTTTTCACTGCTATGCAGATGATACTCAGCTGTACATGTTCTTTGCACCCAGTCAGGATGTTGCACCCTCGGTATTTAAAGCTTGCCTGTCTGAGGTCCAAGATTGAATGTGTGCCAACTGGCTGAAGCTGAATTCTGACAATACTGAGGTTTTGGTTGTGGACCCAGGTCACCAAGTAGAGGGATCTTTGGCAGGGTGAGCATCTGGTCTGGTACTGGATGGCTGCCAGTTGAAGACCTCTGAACGGTGGATAGTTTGGGTGTTATCTTTGATGAGGGACTGACCTTAAAGTCTCAGGTGTCATCTGTGGTCAAGACCTTGTTTTATCATCTGAGGAATATCGCTCAGATTAAGCACCTGGTTCCATCTGGTGACCATCCAACTTTGGTCCATGCCTTTGTGACCTCTCGTTTGGATTACTGCAACACCCTCTATCTAGGGCTACCAGGGATTGATATCTGCTGTTTGCAGCTAGTGCAGAATGCTGCAGCCGGGCTACTCTCTGGGCTCTCTCGATCTAGTCATTATACCCCTGTGCTGCATGAAGTGATCTTTCTGCCAGTGCAGTTGCAGATCACCTTTAAGGTTGGCTTGCTGACCTACGGACCCCTACATGGACAGGGCCCAAGTTACCTGCAAGAGCTTCTTTGCCCCTACCGCCCCTCCACCCCCTCAATTCTGCTGACGAGGGATTGCTAGAGGTTCCAGGGTTCAGCCAAAATCATCTGGTGCTCGCTCATTTGCTTTTGTAGCGCCTACCCTGTGGAACTCTCTACCTCTTCGGGTTCAAGAGTGACAGATCATGGAGACCTTCAAAACAGCACTAAAAACCCATCTATTTAGTGTTGTTTTTGTGAATTATTGAGAATTAATTGTTTATTTAAGTTTTTTTGATTTTAATTCATGTTTTAAAGTTTTATGATCGTATACTTGTGCAGCGCTTTGATACTTGAATTGCGCTTGATAAATTCAATTATTATTATTATTATTATTATTATAGAGGAGAATAACTTAAAGCTGGGTTTTTACACCAGTCAGACCCATGCCAGATTGGCTTCCTTGATATTCATTTTTCTTTTCCCAGTGGGGGGAGCTAGCATAACTACTCACACTTACAGGAAGACAACTGCAGGGAACACCCTAATACTGCCAAGTGGTGTCCACTTGCCCCATTTCATTAAAGCAGTCTCATGCAGACAGTATGTCTGCATCCATAGAAAGTGAACAAAGGACTGGGAGTTTGAGATCCAGCTGGGAGAACTCAGTGAAAGACTTCTAGAATGTGGGTACCAATTGGAAATGATGAATGAAACCAGATCCAGGGCAAGGAACACCCCAAGGGAACAGTTCTGTTTTCCCCAAATGTTCCAGAGTAAAGGAAAAGGATAACAAAGAGGTGTGTTTTGTCACTTGAGAATAACCATTTGGCTCCCAAAGTAGTGGGCATTATTTCCAAACATTAAAATGTTTTGAAAAGTAATAACGACCATGGCAGAGTTTTAAAGGACAAAACAAAGGTTGTTTATAGGAGGGGTACAAATCTAAGTGATTTATTTTCCACAGTATCATACTGAGGAACAACAGTCAAAAGCCATGAGATGGCTAGGCAAACCACCTGTAGGAAGCCATACCTGTGGCAGATGCAGTGTCTACTATTTTTGCATGTGAAGTACAACATTCAGCCACCCTTCAAGTGAACCTACCATAGAGATACACCAATTTAACACATGTAGCATCTCATCTGTAATATATGTATCTGTAATAGATAACCCACTACAGGGCGTGCAGTCGCACTCTAATATATGCACGCCTTGGTGTGTGTTCAACCACTCATGGAGTGCATATATCAGAGCGTGACTGCACGCCCAGTAGTGGGTTATCTATCTTACAAAATGGTCACAAATATTAGGGGGGAGTAGTCCCTGTCTACACAAGTGAATGTTTAATTCACAGTAGGTGATCTAGTTGATCCTGCCGCAATTGTAATATGTTTTAATTTATAGGAGATGTTTATCTGGTTGATCTTGCAAAGTTTTTTTTTTTTTTTAAAGAAATGATTGTAAACTATATCTGGTTGATCCTGCTGTTTTCAGCCTGTCTTATCCTTTAATCATTTTCACTTTTGTCCCTGTGGTGTAGCATGACCAAGCAATGTCAATATTGATAAAGCACTGTGAAGCCTGTCAGGATGAAGCACAGTGTCAAAGGTTTATTGCATGACAAAAGGGATTAACTCCCATTGAAATTGCATTGTTTGCTGCAGTAACTCTACTGCTGTGCTTCATCATGGTGGGCTTCACTGTACATGCTGCCAGGTATTTTAAAATAACATATCTTCTGTGCAAAATGTCTGTCAAATATTTTTTTTTTAACTTCAAGTTATTTAGAAATTTTAAAGGAAGCCACCAACTGTAAAGAGAGGAAAGTGAGTGAGTTGACAGCTTCAGAAAGGAAGATGCAGTCCTGAGTGACAGTTTCTATAGATACACTCATTCATGCTTGCGTCTTCCCTTCTGAAGCTGCCAACTTGTTCACTCACCTCTCTCTGTAGTCGGCAGTTTCATTTACAAAAATCTAAATAAGCCAAAGTTAAAAAAGGGACTTTACATACTTTTGTGAAAGAAGATGTGTTATTTTAAATGTCTGGTAGTACATCCTTTATCAACATTAATACTGCTCAGTCATGCTACAGGGATGAAAGTGAAAGTGGTTGAAGCATAAGACACTGAGAATCACAGGATCACCTAGATACAGTTTTTTTTTAAAGTAAGTTTTAGTTCAAAACCTAAGAAAATTATGACAGGATCAGCCAGATGCATGTCATTTAGCAATATTAACACTGTTCGGACATCCTACCCTGGAAGAAGGAAAGTGAAAGTAGTTAAAGCACAGGAGATGCTAAAAAAAGGATCAACCAGATATTTTTTTTAAAGTAAATTTTAGTTGAAATGATAAAAAACTATGGCAGGTCAACCAGATGTATACAGTATGGGACAGCTATATTGATTTCCTTATGGCTGTGGATACCAACCTGTGGGTGTCAGCTGTGTGTCAGCCTGTTTGTATTAGATGTGGAGTGATCTTAATGCTGGTGAGAAGGTTCTGAGGGCTGGAAAGTAGCTCAAGTGTGCGGTCATACTGGGAGGTGTGCGATCGTTGTGGAATAATGCACAGTCATGTGACATGTTTTATCCACTCAGGACACTGGATTTTCACTGATTTTTTCCCCATTTTATAAAGTGTAATTATAACATGGTCCATGTAGGGTGAATGGTCAGAGTGCATAAGGAAGGGATCCTGGTGCATGTCCACACCATTGTCAGGCACACCTAGACACTCCCCTGTGCACAAACTTTAAATTGTTCAATCAAAGTGACTCACATAAAATGACGTTTATGTGTCTGGAATATGTTAGCCCACTAAGAAGAGGGTGTGATAGGACACAACTCGTTCTGCAAAATGAGTCCATGTGGATGTTCTCACTTAAAGCAATGCATCCAAATCCAAATGCTCTGAATGACCATTTTGACATTATAACATTCCTGTTAGTTACTTAATCATGTCCATTTTGGTACTCATCCTACTGTATAGAATTTGCAGTATAACTGTATTTATATTATTTCAGTCCATTTCTAAATGGTTTGTGTTTTGTCTTTTTTAGAGTTCACCAGGATTTGACTGCCTTTATGCATGCTTTGAACTTTTCCTGAATCACCACTGGTTGGCAATTCTACACCTGTTATTTACAATATATTTTTTTTATAAAACCAAAACCATTATTCAGTTTTTATTTGTAACCCCCAGGCTACTTTTTAAACTAGAAGGCACACCCATTAAAATCTAAAACACTGGTACCCACATACTAGCATATCATTTACTTTACGAAAGGTTGGTACCACTCTTGGTGTCAGGATCTATACCTGGCTCATTTTCTAGAGAAAGAGAGGGGTGGGATATAAGAACAAAACAACCTGAACCTTTTGTAAAATCACAATCCAGGTCCTGGGTGGAGGCTGCTAGACATATGCTAGATCTAACCTTCTGAGGGGGCCCCAGTAACTCCAACAACCAGAAGCAATAAAAAGAATGTCCAGAACAGTAACTGGGATTGTGCAGTATGGCTTCATTCAACAGATGGAAATTTAAAGCAGAAGTGGACCCCAAGGGGTGGTCTAGGCAGGACAGGTACATTTCATGAACTCTCCTTACATGCAGTACAGTTCATTAACACAGAAAAGAACATCTTCATCTCAGTTTCTCAGTGGTGCATTTAGTGGACACCTGGCCACGCACCTGAAGATTTTCCCCCCATGAGTGCCATTTAGTGAAACTCAGCCACACACTCAAAACTCTTCTATGAACATAGGTGTAATTATGTGAAAATCAGTGACATACCTAAACCTTTAGCAATGGCCCTTGCTCAGGTATAACTGGTGCCCTTTACAAACCAGGAAGCCCTGCCTTGTAAGCTTTCAGATAGCATTCCTCCCACCCTTTGCCCCAACTGACAGACTTTGCCATTCTTCAGGGTTACACCATTGAAACCCCCATTTCCCATTGAAATGCTAGAGGTCTCACACTTTAAATCTGTCACTCACTGGAGTGACCAAAGAACAAACTGCACTCCATATGGTGAACAGTTTAACAGAAAATTCACTCTTCTAGGTGAACTAGGGGCACTGACAGGTGTGATCCAGCCTTATGTATGGGCACACACATACCCCAGACTATGATTCCCCTAAAATATGTGGAGATCTTGTCACCTAGAACAGTACTCACAACTGGTTGTCCCATTCACTGTGCATGGAACAACAAAAAGGCATTATCCATGGTAGCAGATCAAACAGTCTCTCAAAGTCTTTCCCAAAGCAGATGAAACACACACAGAACCTTCAGGGGATTGGCCCTTGAGTCCACTGAGAACAAGCAGTTCCTTCTACTTCACTGGGAGTAGAAATCAGGAAATCCTGCTGTAGCACTGGTCTCCAACACTTCACTGGAAGCTAGAAATGACACTCCACTAGGGTGAGAAATACTGGATCTTCACTTCAGAGCCCAACTGGCAGTCCTTCTGCTACTCTTACCTCCTCACTCACTCAGGCTGACTACCAAACTGAACATTCTAAGCCCCCGAGAGCAGCTGTCCACACAATGTGGCTTATAATGCTGCTAGAGTTCTGAATGATCTAATCATTCTTCCCTCAGGCCAGCTGAGTAAACAATGATGTCATTATGTCAGACACCCCTAATGAGCCCCCTACCAGCTGCCTGCTACTTTTCTAACACTAATACTGATAGGATTCTAGTAACCCCATGGGACTGGGTGGCTACACTCACCGTGACCAGACCACTGGCTGTCCACAGTAAGTACACGGCCTAGTACCAAGCCATCCTACCTCCATGCTCCCTGCGGGTAGGGTTGTGCAAGTCCTCCCCTACCTTGTGTCAAGCACAGGCAGATAGCACTAAAGGATATGTACTATCTATGGATTGTCTGTGGTTCTAAGAAACTGCATGAAGTATGTCCTACTAGAGAGCATTGGTGAGCCCTATATCCAGAATCAGAACCACCAACCTGCCTTCCTCCCAGCCATCTAGGGAAAATTGATCTGACCCATGCTACCTACCAGGTATCCAAACCCCAAAAAAATTTTTCACCAACACCACTGTAAAATGAAAAAGGTTAGACATTGTACTACACAGTTACACAAGCCTAACAACTCCATACAATGGAGGACTCTGATGAGTCCCAAAAATCCTCTTCAGGTCTCTTGTCTTCTTCCAGAAACACCTGCAAAAGAAAACACTACAAAACACATTTCTACACACAACTACAACCTGTAAAAACCAAAAACAGTGACCAAAACCCTCCTGGTACAAGCCCAAAAAGCATTTTTAAAAGGATTTTCTACAAAAGTACAAAATTAGAAAGCATAAAAACTTTTTTTTTGAGGGGGGGTCCCTGCAAAGTCTGAAACTAAGAGTCCAGAGTGCTGATGCACTACAGAAAGAGTCTTTTCTAGGCCAGAGCCTGCTGAGGCACAGTCCTGCAACAGGCACAAGGCCTGCTAGCACTGCAGTCTAGATGGATAGTCTGTTGGAAATTACAGTTCCATGGATATCTTCAATTGCAGGTAAACAGTCAAATTAAGAATAAAAAGAGTTTCTTACCAGTTCTAGGTGACAAAAGGATGTCAACATCACCTCTCTGGACTTGCAGCCCAACAATTTTCAGCTGCTGGGTAGATGAAATCTTCGATCAGATGCTTCCATGACCTCCTACTGCACCCGGACTGGAAATCTTCTCTGACTGCTGGGCTGATAAACCTGGGTGTTGCCACAGATGAACCAGGATGCTGCTGCAGATGAATATGGATCACCAGAAGAAAGGCACATCCATCCTGTGTTGCTGCCTCTTCAGTGGAAGATGGCTGAGCTGGCATGGCTGCATTCACTTTTGGAAAGTCAGCACAATTTCCGATGAATGGCACCAGTTTCAAGGGTAGTACCACTCAGGATTTGGGGCATAAACTGTCACCCCATCTGGTTGCACCATAAGAACATTGTAGAATGTCTGCTGTACAGTTTTGTCCACTACTCTCACAGAGCTAATTAACAAGGTCCTGCCATGCTTCCATAACTGCAATCTCTTATTACACACTTTATTTCGGACCCACTTATTTACCCCAGGGTGCAGGTTGGAAAAAGCTTGCTCCCACAACCAGCAATGCCTGTTGTTCTCAATGTCTTCCCATATTTGCCAAGGGTAGAAAGGGTACGAAGGTCCATAGTTGGCCACAGCTCATCTACGAACAATTCTCTCCTCTTTGTTGCCTTTAACTAACTCCAGTCCAGAAGCATGGATTGGGAGTGGACAGTCCTGGTCGAGCCAATTACAAACACTTAGTGCAGAGCAAAAGCAGTCCACCTCTACACTCAGGGGCACATTTCTTGAGCCTTCCTCCACACGAACATCGGGTGACTCCATGGAAGCCAAGGCCAATGGCGAGTCACAGGGACCCACTGCAGTCAATGCAGCGTCTTCCTCTTCCACACTTTCTGCCCATGAGTTGGTGATTGTGCCATCCCCTTAAATTGTCCACTCTCCACTGTCCTCAGAGGCACTAGCCTCCCAACAACACGCTTCCTCCACCTCAGACTCTCCCACGAGGCTTAGACTTGGGCCTTCGACCCATGGATCTACTGAACCTGCAGTTGCAGCATACAATTCCACCCCCTGCAGTGTGGAACACTTAACTTCCTCTGGGCCTTGCAAAGCATTGACACAGATAATGTTCAAGAACTTCTTTACAAACTCTATGTGGGCTCTCTCACTGCACCCAGCCTGTTGCTGTTGTTCTGATTCTACAGGGTCCTCTACCTGTGTCCAAGTTGGAGCTAAATGGATGCATTTTGTTTTTGCTACCCATGTGCCACCTGACATGCTCATCCCAAATTGCATTCTACAGTCTGTACAATGTGGAATTGGCAAAACATCTCTTCCTGGCTTTATGCATACTACACACACATTAACTGGATAGTTCGGAAAAGCCAGCTCGGTGGGTGCTGATGAACAGTCATATAATTTCTCAGAATTAGCTAGCTCTTGTTCTTGTTGAGCTACCCATGCCCTGGCATGGAGTGGGTAGTGAGGAAGTTGCTGTGCCATATTCTGTAAATTAAACACACAAGTCCCAAAATTATTATTTTTGTAAGCACTCTGAGATTTGGTTTTAACCCACTGGAAATGTTAATTAAGGCTGCCTGGCTGCTGCAATTATATTCCACAACACTTAGTAAGAAACCATTTGAAACTTTGTTTTGGGTTTGAAAACACTGGTCTAAAATGGTGCTGCTTTGTTTACATTGCTGGCTACACCCCAACATGGCGACTGTAACTTTGCATTACACTCAGTCTAGAATTGCTAAGATTCTGTCTGGATCTTTTGCATTTCAACTGATTTTCTTAAGCACAAGTTCACTTTGCTTTTCTCATTCCATCACTTTACTAGCATCTAGACCAGGAGGATTGTTTATCTTAAAGTTCACTTTCTTTGAAAACAACACTTTCATAGACACAGTCCAAGATTTAAATATTCAAAAACTCACTTTCAGTACTTTTGCTGCATTTGCTCAAGTTCTTACATAGTTTTCCAACCTTAGCACTATAGTCATTTACTTTTGCACAGGGTACTTGCAGGCATATCTCTTTTTCACTGTCAGTGTAATATGGCCTGCTGCCAACCCAAGGAAGGCCTCTGAGGTGAAACGACTGGCAGTCCCACTGATCACAGCTACGATCACCTCGATCACACTCCAGTCAGTCGGAATACAGGTTGAGCCCAGTTTAACTGTGAAAAAGTTAGAAAAACTGCTAGTACAGAAGTGCTTCTGCTGTTATCAATTCCTCCTGCCTGCCGCATGAACTACAGGTACAAGCTGCTCGCACACTGCAGGCTGATCCTCCATGAATGTTCCACAATGCTGAGACTCAGGCAAAGATGGGGCTTAGGTGCATTCAGACCAATCGCATGATGCCATGCAAATGAAATCTCTCTCTATCTCTCTCTCTCTCTCAGCCACACTCCTGCATGGCGATCATCAAGAAGGCAAAATTTAAACTGCTAACTGTCACTTTTTTCCTCGGCTTGAAATTTCAGTGGGCAAGCATTTTAAGGCATTTTCACTCAGTACTTGTGGCATTTTCCTTAGCCACTCCCCCAATTTTCACTGTACACACTTGAAACTTTCTGAGCACTTAGAAAACACTGTCTTTTAAGTTCACAAATACTTTTCCCTGGAAATTTTTAACTTTTAAACAGCTTTTTTAATCACCTTCAGTACAAGACAAGGGCAATTATCGCTCAGTACACATTTTCAAAGTAAACACTGAAGCAGCAAATTCTTCTTCTTTCTTTACCACAGAAATTCAGGCAGCAAAAGACTTTCATGTGGCATTTTTCTTGGCACAACTTTGCTTTCTGGCAAATGATCTTCTGGTTGGGTGCACCGCCACCAAACAGAAAAATCCTAGACATACCCTCAGTATGACTCTCATCCCAAACATATTTCTCTTGGACAAGCCACATATTCTTTGTAACTCTTGCCCAAATTAAATATCACTAGACAAGCCCCAATTTTTTTGTAAACCCCAAGCCACTTTTTAAACTAGTGAGCACAACCCCACATTAAGATCTGGAACACTGGTACCCACATACTGGCATACCGTTTACTTTATGAAAGGTTGGTACAAGCCTTGGTATTAGGATGTATACCTGGCTCATTTTCTAGAGGAAGAGAGGGGTTGGGGTACAAGAACAAAACAACATGAACCTTGTGAAAAATCACAACGCTAGTCCTGGGTGGAGGCTGCAAGGCATATGCTAGATCTAACCTTCTGAGAGGGCCCCAGTAAATCCAACAACCAGAAGCAATAATAGGAATGTCCAGAACAGTAACTGGAATTGTGCAGTATTGCTTTATTCAACAGATGAAAATTTAAAGCAGAAGTAGACCCCCATTGGTAGGTCTGGGCAGGAGATGTACATTTCGCGAAATCTCCTTACATGCATTACAGTTCATGAACACACAAAAGAACATCTTCTTCCCAATTTCCCACTGGTACTTTTAGTGGACACCAGGACACGTACCTGAACATTTTTCTCCCATGAGTACCATTTTTCGAAACTCAGCCACACACTCAAAACTCTTCTATGAATATATTTATTTATTATTTCAGAAGACACCTTTGAGCCAAGTTTTTTTTACAAAGATTCCACATCGGGGAAACAATATGGAACATAGTGAGGACAATAAAAAATACAGTAGTTTCAGAATCACGTGATGAGGGGCGTGGAGTAGCTGTGTTTCTTGGAGCTCCGCTCGTTACCGGCCCGATTATACAGCTAATTTCCTCACCCAAGGCAAATCACAGGAGTCATCAGAGTGTGGAGTGTTGGGGAAGGCAGGAGGACGGAAGCCTATGGAGGTGGAAATGAACCCCCCCCCGAAGCACACCCCGCCGGCAACGCCAGAAAAAGCAGCTAAAAAATCAAAGGCCTCAGCCACGGCATCATCGCAAGGAACTGGCAGTGCAGCAATATCGTCGGAGGAGCCGCTTTTACCTTATCTCGCTTCCTGGACGAAATCGCCCCACTAAAAGAAGCAATGCTGGGGGTGGCAAGTGAAATCAAGAGTATCAAGGAGTCGATTGCGGACCTCTCCCGCAAGGCATCAGATAATGAAGTGCGAATTAAGTCCCTGGAGGGCTCCAGGGACAAGGTGGATGTGGCGATTGTTAAAACTTCACAGAGGATTCAAAAGCTAGAAAATAAAGTGGAGGATTTGGAAGGTCGGAGACGATGCAACAACGTTGTGTTTATTGGCTTACCAGAGAAGATAGAGGGGCAAGATCCTGTTAAGTTTGCTCAGAAGATCACGGAAAAAATTGTGGGGCCTTCACCTTTTGGGCCCAAGTTCACAGTCGAGAGAGCTCACAGGGCACTGCGGCCTTTACCACAGCCCGATCGACCACCAAGGCCGTTTATAGTGAAGTTCCTTAATTATCAAGAAAGGCAATTGCTTGTGGACAAAGTGAAGGAAGAGAAGGAGGTATATTGGGAGGGGACGCGGATCAGGATAGTACAGGACCTTCCACTCTCGGTCCATCAGAGAAGGGCGGAATTTCACCCGTTGGTGAAGAGACTGATAGCTGCTGAAATTAAGTTCAGAATGGGGTATCCTGCGAGGTTACAGGTCCCGATTGGCAATGAATGGAAAACCTTTGAATCTTTGGACTCTGCATCCATGGCACTTGAGAAGCTTTTCCGCATTATTTAAGGAGCCATGATTTGGGTCAAGAGTGGCTTATTATCCCATGTGGCCATTTTCCAGAGAAGAGGAAGATATATTAAATAAATGAACAATGTTACATAATATAGTGTGAGACGTTGTTCGGAATGGGACTGGCTAAATTGCTTTAGTCTTTAAATGGGCTGGGGTGCAGAATGAAGATGACTGATTATTCCCCGGGCACCTCTTTGTGGGCAATAATATGGCCCGGACTCTGTGAAACCGATGGTTGGATGGGGCCTATGGGACTATTACTGACTGATTACATATATAATCTGGGGTTTATGTTGGGAGTGTTCCCCCACCAAACCCCTCGGCGTTATGGCTTCAATTACTTTATTTGTTCCGATGGTTTCATTTGGTTTTAGTAGATAATGGGGTGCGATATATTGTTATGGGGGTAAAATGACTTTGGTATTATGAGAATTTTAATAGTCCATGCTCTGAATAAGTTTTCAGGGAGCAGTTACTTTTAGGAATGGGACTACAAGATCAATATTTGGCAGAGGTGATGTCCGGTATATGTACTAGGGTGAGTGCCTACTTGGGAGGTGGGTGCTGGGCGGAGCACCTGGGGAATGGGCTGAGCTTCCTGACATCACGGGCCGTGGTGCAGTGTGCTTGGGGGAGGATGGATGGAAGTAGGGGTGGAGAAGGGAAAAGGGAAGGCTATGGGGAAAGGGTGGATTGTTAATTAGGGGTAAAGGTGGGTAGGGGCCACAAGGCAGTCTTATGGTTTCTGGGCAGTTGGGCATGGAAAAATGATATATCAACTATGTTTTCACTAGGTATGATGGGACCTGACATGGACATCAAATTTGGCACTTGGAATGTTAAAGGGGCACGTCATAAGCTGAAACAATATATAATCTTGAAGCATATCGAAGCTATGAGGATAAAGGTGGCTTTCCTTCAGGAAACACACCTATTGCAGGAAGAGGGGAAGAATATGAGAAGAATGCAGATTGGGGAAATATTCTCTTCTCAGGGTACAACTAATAGTAGAGGGTAATGATTTTAGTAATAGACAAGTACCCTTCTGTCCCACTAAAGTGGTGCAGGATAGAAAAGGTAGATTTGTTTTAGTTAAGGGTAAGCTCTACAGTCTGGAAATTCTGTTGGGATCGGTGTATGGTCCAAACTCAGATAGTCAGGATTTTCTAGCAGTATTGCAAAGGCACTACTACCATTTGCACATCTCCTATCATACTAGGAGGTGATTTCAATCTGGTTTTGGATCCCATGCTAGACAGGTCCAATTGCAATCATTTAGCCTTTACTCCAGCCATTTTGGCCTTTAATGATTTGCTAACTCGTTTAGGCCTGGCTGATGCTTGGAGGGTGCTCCACCCTAAAACAAGGGAATACACTTTCCTTTCTCAGGTCCATGGCTCAAGATCCCATATTGATTATATGTAGTTTCCCGGGGGTTGCTTAAAGGGTTGGTAGGGGCCAAAATTGTGGTAGCACCCCTCTCTGACCACTCTATGGTGGAAATGGTGGTTGCCTTTCCTTCTACTACCCGAAGGGGCAGTAGGTGGAAGGTAAACAACCAATTGTTGAGGAGCCCAAAGTTGGTCAAGGATTTGTCCTCGAAGATAGAAGAATTTATATCGACCAATACAAGGGAGGAGCTAAGGTCTGATATCCTCTGGGTGACTTTTAAGGCATATATTAGAGGGTTGCTGATTAGTCAGGCATCAAGAAGAAAGAAAGAGACCAATTCTACAATTTTGGACTTGCTGAACCAAATTAAGGTCCTACAAGATGCCCTGGCTGTCAACCCCCGAGAAGAGACAGAAGCTAAGTTAATCCAAGTTAAAAATACTTATCTTAAATTGTTGGGTGACCAGGCAGAGTTGGCAATCATTAAAACAAAAGCCAATTACATTGATCAGGGTGACAAGCCTGGAAGGTTTTTGGCTAGAAGGCTGGCTCAAATGGAAGCTTCTCGTCTGGTAGAGGGATTATGGTCGGGAGCAGGACAGGTCCATCAAGACAAGCCCGGATGACATAATTCAGATTTTTAGAAGTTATTATGAAGATCTTTATGGTCCTATGAATGCTCCCCCGAGTCCGGAAAAAATTTCCTCCTACCTGGAGGGAGTATCCCTGCCAAAGCTAGGGAGAATAGAGCAGGAGATCCTGATTGCGTCCATTACTTACGGGGAAATAGAGAGGGTAATCAAGAACTTGCCAAATGATAAGACACCTGGCCCTGATGGGTTTTCACCAAATTTCTACAAAGTTTTCTCCCCCTCTTTAATCCCCATGCTAGCTAAACTATTTCAATATATTCTCTCGGGGAGCAGTGGTGGATAAATATATCTTTGAGGCTCTTATCGTGGTGTTGCTTAAGCCAAATAGGCCTCCAGAGAAGCCTGATAGTTACAGGCCCATCTCCCTTTTAAATTACGATATAAAAATCCTAGCCAAGATACTTGCAGACAGGATGAGAAGAGTAGTGCCAGGGCTGGTAGGGGCAGAGCAAGTTGGTTTCATGCAAGGCAGATCATCAGCAGATCATTTTAGGACTCTTGCGCATGACTTCTCGGCGTCCGAGGGTCAGTAATACTATGGTGTTGGTCTTCTTGGACGTAAGAGGCATTTGATAAGTGCATTGGGGTTTTTATTCCAGGTATTGAGTGCATTTGGTTTCCAGAAATTTTTATTGACTGGATTAGGGCCTTTTATACCGACCTGATGGCCAGAATTGTTTGCAATGGGGTTATATCTTCAACTTTTCGATTACAGGTTGGCACAAGGCAGGGATGCCCCTTATCCCCCCTCCTTTTTAATTTATATCTCAAACCGCTTATTAGGCATATAATCCTGTCAAAGGAGATTAAGGGTATCCAAATTAGGGAACATACCATTAAAGTGACAGCATTTGCTGATGATCTGCTGATTTATATTGCCAAACCAGTATCTTCGATCCCTGCACTATTAGAGATCATTAGGGAGTTTAGCAGGTTAGCCAATTACAAATTGAATCAAGGCAAAACTGTGGTGTATCCCCTAAATAATAGGGTCCTTAAGTTGGATGTGACCAAATTTGGTTTGGAGTGGAGCCCTAAATCTCTGAAATATTTAGGCCTCACCTTAATAACTAATCTCGAAAGATTTCGTAGCCTCAATTTAGACAACCTGGTACGTACCGTAGAATTAGATCTGAAAAGGTGGGCCCATCTACCCCTTTCCCTGTGGGACAGAATAAATGTGGTAAAGATGAATGTATTCCCTAGGTTATTTTATTCACTGTGCAATCTTAACATTTGGATTCCGCTAGCATGGTTCAGGAAGTTACATGGGCTCTTGGCCGATTTCATTTGGAATTACAAGAGGGCTCGGATGGCCTATATTAAATTGGCGGCTCAAGAACCCAGGGCGGCCTGAGGTTGCCTCAGTTTAGCTTGTATTTTGGGCCACGTGAACAGATATATGGTAGATGGATGTTCTCATCTGTACATGGCTCTGTGAGGACTACCTTCCCTCTGGGTAAATCTGGAAGTCAGTTTGATTAAAGCTTTGGGATATAATCCGGAAGCCTTATTATATAATAACCTAAAATCTGTACCTCAACTTAAAAATACGCCCATCGGGATGTCCCTTAGGGTTCATGATCAATTGTGTAATTTTCTGGGTTACAAATATTTGGATGGCTCCCAGCCAATCATAAGCAACCCACAATGGCGCGTTGCTAACCGGATGATTACGTGCAGCTGGTTGCCTGAGCTGGGTGAGTGTAGATGGGCAGATCTTCTTAATGAGGAGGGTAAACCGCATACGGTAACTAAGATAATGCATGAGTTTAAATTGTCAGGCAGGGTAATATTCAAAATATATCAACTAAGACACCTCCTGGTGCAAAAAATGGGGGCAAATGATCTGGCTGTGTCTCGTGGAGACCTATGGTCGGAACTCAAGCCAATCATAGGATCCCCACATGCAATCTCAGAGATATACAAAGTGTTGTTTCGGCAGGTTGTTAAGGATAATATAGTTCCTGCTTCATATTGGGCCAAGGCCTTCCCTGATGGTACATTCGACTGGGCCAGGATCTGGGGGGATTGTTATAAATATTTGCGGCAGGATTCTTAGATTAACCCAATTCAAGATTTTACATAATATCTATTATACGTCCCAGAAATTAGTGGACCTGAAGATATTGCAGGAGTCCAAATGCTGCAGATGTGGCTCAAGGGAAGCTGATCTGTTGCATATCTTCTGGAATTGCCCAAAGGTTGCTCCGTTGTGGAAAGATATAAAGAGCAGAGCAGATCCTCTGTTGGGAATAGAGAACCGTTCACACCTGAGATTTGCATATTGGGGACCTGTCCTGCTCCCGGTTGGGTTGAGGAAGTATCATATAACCATGATCTCTATCACTGTAAAGAATTAGTTCTCAGACATTGGAAAGACTCAACTAGAATTGGATATATAGAATGGTTGAGAGAGTTGTTAATGAATCTCAGGATTGAAAGGACAATAGCAATACTGCAGAACAGATTGCCCTTTATGACAAGATTTGGTCCCAGCTAGAAGTGGCCTATGCTTAGTGTTCTGGTGTCGGTATCCATGTCATTTAGTTTTCTCATGGACTGCCTTGTGGGGGGTTGGAGGGTGGCCCTTTCTTTTTGGGGGAGGGGCCAGGGGTGTGTGTGCGAGATATGGTGTTCAAGGGTCTGCAATTGAAATTGACTGCATAGCAATTTGGAGGCGGGTAGCATAAACCCTGAGCCTTATACTGGTATCACAGATGTATTATTCTTGTACCTTTTATTTTTAAGGGGTGTTGTGGGAGGGTGGGAGGTTTGGAGGGGTCAGGGCTTGCTGGACTATGTTCGGTCATATGTATGTTTGTTTTGGGAAATATCCTGTAAGCCTCTGTACCTCCATTGTGGGTAAATGCCAATAAAAAGTTAATGGCAAAAAAAAAAAATACAGTAGTTTCAAGCAGCCATAGGCTTTGTCAGATACATTAAAGCTTTCATATGGAATTACTGTAATATGTCCAATAATTCACAGTATGTACGTTAAGTTACAGTAATTTGTGTATATTATTAAAGAACATATGTACAGTAAAAAACACAGTTGTAATATGGTTCAGTAGAATAAATTAGAAACTGCTAGGAGAGATGGTAGTTGCATGTAGAAGAAGCTATGGGGAGAGAATGTAGATAACAGTGGGGAAATAAAAAGGGAGGAGATAGGAGATAGTGGGGGTAAAGGTGGGAGGGATTTAGATTGGGGGATTAGAGGGAAGGAGAGTAAGTTTAGTTAGGAGAAACATTCACAGGAGCCCATTGTAACAAGGTGCTGACACAGGTTGCACTTCAAAGTGCCCAGGGTAGTGTCATTGGTAACAGCAGGTGGAAGTGAGTTGTACCAGGCTGAGGCTCTGTATGTAAAGGAGCATTGTCCTTGGGTAGTGCAGCAGTGTGGAACAGAAAAAGTAAGATATTCTGAGCTTCTATTTAGGCAGTGGCTGCAGTGGGGGGCCAGTAAGTACTGAACCCTTGAGGGTAGGAGATTTAAGGTAATCTTTTTTGCTAGCATACAGGTCTGGTACTTAAGTCTGCTGGGGAGTTGAAGTCAGTTTGCTTGCTTGTAGATTTCACAGGTATGTGAGAGGCATGGAGCAGAGGTCAGTAGATGACATGCCTTGTTAAGGACAATTGATAAATGTCAAAGTGCGGTGTCAGTGGCAGAGTCATAGATCATAAGCCCATAGTCGATTATTGATATAACAGAGCTCTGAATGGCAATGCTTAGGGCTTCATTTTTGAGGCAGCTCCTATGTCTAAAGAGAAGTCCTATGCGGGTGTTCATAATCTTGGCAATGCTCTCAATGTGTTCAGAGTAAGACAAGGTGCTGTCGAGGGTAACCCCCAGTTATTTAAACAGTTAAACGTGTTCAAGCAACATCCCTTCCTGTTTGTGATAGACAGACATTTGTTTTTATGTTTGTTATGGATGACATTAAACATCATTGTTTTAGTTTTTTTGTGATTTAGTATGAGTTTTTGAGATTTAAACCATGTCTCCACTTGCATAAAGCTTGTTTGCAGTTGCAATTGTAGGAGGGAGGGGTCAGGGTGGGAGGTGAAAATAACTGCATCATCTGCAAATAACAGGAGTCTATTAGGGCATGATGCTGGGAGATTGTTCAGAAAAATACTGAAGAGCAACAAACCAAGATGGACCCTTGGGGAACTCCAGAGTGAATCTGATGGGAGGATGAGAGGGACCCACCAACTCTGCCCTTTTGGGTTCGGTTGCTAGGATAGCTTTAGAACCAATGTGCAGTGTCATCTGAGAGGCCAAGGCAAGATAATTGCTCAAATAGCAGGGAGTGGTTAACAATGTTGAACGCTTCTGTCAAATTGATGAAGGTGGCACCGACAAGATGTCCCTGATCCAGAGCATTATGGATGTAAGTGGCGAATTCAAGGAGAGCTGTGGTGGTACTATGTCCTTTTCGAAAACCATGCTGCTCCTGACATTGCAGGTTGTGGTTAGCAAGGTATTCTGTAAGTTGATCGGCAAATGTTCTCCCCAGTACTTTTGAGAGAGGTGGTAGAATGGAGATCGGTCTGTAGTTAGAGGTTAGGCTCTTATCCCCACTTTCGTGAATTGGTGTCACAACAGCAGATTTCCATATTTGGGGGAACTGAGAAAGCATTAGGGATCAGTTGAGGATTTTGGCAAGTGGGGTTAGAACTTCATCAATGGTGAGGTCAAGGAGTTTCAGGTCTAGGGAGTCACCACTGAATCTGGACCTCCCAATCACTTTGAGCAGTTGTTTTTTGGCTAGGGCCTCTGAGATAGTTTTGAAGTAGAAAGGTGGATGGCCCTATGTTATTCTTCCTTTGTCCAAACCTGGAGAGTCCGGTGGGGGGTCAAAGAAGGTTAGAGGAAACACATAACTAAGATCAGTGAATGCCGCATTAAAAGCATTAGTCATGGTTACCTGGTCCAGAGTGAGGCTGCCATTTAGGTTGAGCATAGAGGGAGGTACTTTGAGGTTATGCCCTGTAACTTCAGAAAGATTTGCCCAAAATTTCTTCCCATCTTTCCATGAGTTAGCGAGTGCACTCCTGTAGTATCTTGCCTTTTCATTTCGAATTGCTCTAGTATAGGCATTTCTTGCTGCTTTGTAAGTCTGGGTATCAGCCTGGTGCCAGTGAAGGTGGCCAGATGCCAACAACGATCCCGAGACCTCAGTTGTTCCTGAAGATCAGAGTTAATCCAAGGGTTGTTGATGCCTTTAATCTTGCATTTTTGGAATGGGGCATGGACATCACAGGTGCTGTTAAAGCTGTGGATAAAATATTCAAGAGCAGTGTCAATGTTGAAGGCTGTGTCTATCACAGACCAATCATGGACTCATAGGAGGGTTTTTAGAGACCCATGATGACCAGAAATAAGTCTCCTGCTGTTAATAGCTTTGGAATGAGGCTTAGTGTATTTGTTCGACCAGGAGCAAAGGATTAGGGAGTGGTCAGTTCTTGAGAACCCAGTCCAGTAGGGTAGTAGTACCTGTTCTGTAGTTCACCCTTGTGGGTGATTGGACCATTTGGGAGAAGTTAGCAGCAGTCAGTGCATCCTTATATTTGTTCACACCGGGGGAGGACCAGTTCACATTGAAGTCACCAAGCAGGATTGTTTCTGTGTTTTGATTAAATGAGTGTATGAAGTCTAGCATGGGGTTTAGCCCTTGGTTGGTCAGCTTGGGGGGATATAGATTGATGCCACTGTCAGGTTTTTGTTTTCTGCTCCAAGCAGTATCTTCATGTCAAGGACCTGGATGTCATTCTCAGGGAGAGGCACACTGAAAACATGACCCTTAAGAGATTCTTTTAGGTAAAGGGCACGGCCTCCACCTCTCTTGGAAAGCCTGTCTTGCCTGAAGACTGTATATCCTGGGATCGATATTGCTGAGTCTGGGATAATTGGGGAAAGCCATGTCTCAATTACAGACAGAATATCAGGGTTGTGATGCATTGTCCAGGCTGTGAGGGAATCAAGTTTATTTAGGAGGCTACAGATGTTGATACTTGCCAAGGAGTGTGTCTCAGCCTTGACTTGTTCTTTTGCACCAACTCATGGGGGAGGGCCAGGGTTAGGGTATTCACTTCCTGACATACGTAGTAGCAGCAGTATTAGACATATTATGAAGGTTAGCTTTGGTTGTTGGATAGGTAGTCCTTAGAGACAAGTGCATTAAACGTTGATTTCAATTGAAAATGTTGATACCTGGTGGTTAAGTCAAAAGCCAAAAGAAAGGATCAACTGCTGAGATCCAGAGTCTCAGAATGTGATAAAATTTCTGAAGGTGATGAAGGTGATGAACTGTGCCTGCGCATATGCAGGATGTGAAATCCTTTTGTCTGTATGTTTCCTTTATCATTCAAAGAGGTTGTTGAAAAGCCCACACACAGATTCTTTAGGAGAAGGGCAGCCAAAAATGTGGATTCAAGCAGGTCCCAGAGTCACTGAGTTTGTCAGACTTGGTTGATTGACTTATGTTTGCTTAGGATAGATTCCAAAAAGTTGATTTTAAAATGAAAATGCAGATATCTGGTGATGATGTTTTGCAGAAATCCAGTCCAGGAGACTTTCACGGATATAGTGAGCAAGAATGGTGTAGTTACAGTATTCCAAGCAGAAAACCATGTAAATCCACAAAAACTAAGCTACAGACACAAACACAAGCAGTCACCACACAGACCCAGGAGTATGAACATAGGTGCAATTATGTGAAACTCAGCCACACACCTAAACCTGCAGCATTGGCCCTTGCTCAGGTATAAATGGTGCCCTTTAAGAACAAGGAAGCCCTACCTTGTAAGCTTTCAGATGGCCTTCCTCCCACCCTTTGCCCAACCGACAGTCTTTGCCATTATTCATGGTTACACCATCGAAACCCCTATTTCCCATTGAAATGCTAGAGGTCCCACACTTTAAACCTGTCACTCACTGGAGTGACCAAAGAACAAACTGCACTCCATTGGGTAAACAGTTTAATAGAAAATTCACTCTTCTAGGTGAACTAGGGGCACTGACAGGTGCGATCCAGCCTTATCTATGAGCACACATACCCCAGACTACAATTCCCCTAAAACACATGGCAATCTTGTCACCTAGAACAGTACTCACAACTGGTTGTCCCATCCACTGTCCATGGAACACCAAAAAGGCATTATCTTGGGTAGCAGATCAAACAGTCTCTCAAGGTCATTTTCTAGGCAGCTGAAACACACACAGAACCTTCAGGGGACTACCCCTTGAGTCCACTGAGAACAAGCAGTTCCTTCCACTCACTGGGAGTAGAAATCAGGAAATCCTGCTGTAGTGTTGGTCTCCACCACTTCACTGGAAACTGGAAATGACACTACACTAGGGTGAGAAATGCTGGGCCCTCACCTCAGTCCTTCTGCCACTCTCACCTCCTCACTCACTCAGGCTGACTATCAAATTGAACATTCTAAGCTCCCCAGAGCAGCTGTCCACACAGTGTGGCTTATGCTGCTACAAGAGTTCTGAATGACCTAATCATTCTTTCCTCAGGCTAGCTGAGTAAACAATGATGTCATTATGTAAGAAGCCTCTAATGAGTTCCCTACTAGCTGCCTGCTACCTTTCTAACACTAATATTGTTAAGATTCTAGTAACCCCAGGGTACTGGGTGGTTACATATTTATTTTTTTTTATTTATTTGTTTTTACTAGTGATAGTTTTCTTGGTATCCTGATCATCCATTTCCCCTAGGATTTGTGTTTTTCTTTCATTGTTTTTAATTTTCCCAGGATATTCCATCTTGATAGTTTTCTATCACATTTGATGTTGCATTAAAATTTAGTCTCTCAGCTGAGGGGGATTAAAGCATATTTGATGTTTTAAAACGGTACAATATGATCATTTTTCTATCACTTCAACAATATTTTTTTTTCTCTTATTCGAGCAGGGTGTTTTGGTATAATACATTTTTTTCATTTTTTGACTCTTCATATTTAGTTGGTTATTTGATACTTGTAACACCACACAATTAGCTTGAGCTTCTTTGCAAGAATATGTTGCAGTAAGTTGCAGGTTTGTTTTTCTGTCTTAAATTAATACTTTATAAACATGTGTAACCCCAGGCTGGCATGCCGTTTGTATCTGAGAGCAATGCCAGGTGGGCTGGGTTCAGGGAGGAATAGGTCACTCGGCACAAAGGCTAGGTTTGGCTACTCTGCACAGGGGCACCCAAGTAACTCCGAACACAGGAAGCAATAACTGTAATGTCCAATGCCAGAAGTGGGATTCTAAAGTGTGGCTTTTATTCACATCCAAACAGAATAAACAAAGCATAGATGGACCCCACGGGGCTACACTCTTGGTAATGTAGATTCAAAGAGACCAGAACACATCCTCATCACTTTAGTCCTCATGCTTTACCACACACTGGGCACACAGCCTGGACTTATACACTGCTTTGGGTTACACAGCCCAAACTTGTACACTGTTCTGGGTTTTCCTTGGCTCGGATCCCTTGTCAGCCACTTGGACACCTTCCACACTTCATGGAAACATTTTCTGGTGGCTCCCTAAACCACCTAAGAGCACCTCAGCTCCATCAGGGAATCTTCCTTTCAATCCCACGTCTGGGCACTTTCCCTCAGGCACTGGCCAAGTACCTGGGAGAAAGCAAAAGGTGTCTCAGAGCAAATCCGTAGAGGTGAATTTGGTTACTACTGATGGGGGGTCTCCCACCTCTTGCTCCCACAATTCATACCTGGCCATTTCTCTGGACAGAAACACCTCATCCTTTAGCACTTTGCTGTGTAGATTCTTGCTAAATGTATTTCACATTCAATCTACTTGTCTTGCTTCCCATGTGTGCTGGACTTGGACATACTTATACTTGGCTTTGTCCATTAATCTAGACCCCCCAGAAAGTTAAGCAGTCCAATCCCCACTTTCTTTCTTTCCCTTTGTGCTGGACTTGAACATACTTATAAGTAGCATTGTCCATTACTCTAGACCCTCCACTTAATTAAGCAGTCCAGTCCCCACATCTTCCAACTGTACTTGGCTGTCTTTTCCTGACCCCACAGTAACAGTCCCTTTAGTTTCCTTCTGTTCAGATGAAAACACTTGGCCCTTTTTCAGAGCAAACTCACCCTTTGGTTGCAGGTGCCCCATAGGTGTTTCCTCCACAAGGAATCTTCCTCTCAGAGCTTCTGGTGCCTCAGCACAACTTGAACATTCAGCTTCTTTCCCTTAGCTGAACCCAGGGCATTTGCCCCTAGAAAAGAGGCAAACACCTTCCCCCATCCCCTCAGGGATGGGGCTCTCAAACCATTGAAAGTGGTCTCCATCACTTCAATTACCAGTTCCTGTGTTCCTCTTCAGGTGGAAACACACACCTTACCAAAAGTAGCTCTTAAACAGAGCTTACAGCTCTGAGAGCCTGCACACACTCTGCTGCACTACAGTCTCTCACTCAGACTGCACACAGGCTGACTTCAAAGTCCCCAACATTCTACTCTAACCTCCAACTGCAATATTCCAGTGTGGCTTATGCAGCTGCGATAGTTCTAAAATCATGTCATCCCTTAGTCTCAGCTGAGACTGAGAACAGAGTGAGACAGTGTGAAATCCATTTAACTGGAGTTTCACAAGCTGCCTTCCCTGCCTACCACTAGGTCTTACTGGGATTCTAGTAACCCTGGGTAACAGGGGGGTTACACATGTGTTTAAAAACCACTGCTGTTGTGGAAGGTAACCAGCACTGGCACACTCCATTTCCCTTTCCCTTCCCCTTCCTATTCACATTCCCCTTCCCCCTTTCCTTCACATTTTCCTTTCCCTTTCCCTTTCCCATCTTTCTCATCCCAAGTTTCTTCAACTGCACAATCCCCGACTCTTTTCCCTCTTTTCTTCTCCTTTACAGGTTCTTACCTTTAATCAGAAACCTCCTTCCCTTTTGGAGCAGGTGGGCTATTTATATTAGTTTCAAGTGCACTTTTGGGCAGGACATTTGGCACTTTAAAAGGAAATGTCATCCTGCTTCTCTCCACCCCCTGACAAAGCCTCAATGGCTTAGAGGCGAAGCACAGGGGTATGTAATTGCTGTGCGCTCTTGTTTTTACAGCAGTCATCTTCAATTAAAGTTACTTAGCTGTAACCAGTGGTTCTTTGTTTTTCCATGTTCAACATGGCAGCGGCTGTCAATGGCCACCTCTCACAGTCCCCATGAAAGTCAAAGGGGGTGTCCAAACCTCCTGTCAGCATGCCCCCTCCATAGTTAATTTTCTGACAGGGTAGCCCAATCCCCGTCGGCATAATGTCATTTGTTTTAAATAAAGATGGTGGCAGCTGTCGCGGTCTTTCTCTCACAGTCCCCATGAAAGCTGATGGTGGTGCCTAATCCCTTTGTCAGCATGCCCCCTCCCAAGTTCATTTGCCAATGGGGGAGCCCAATCTCTGTTAGCATAATGTCCCCCCATTTGTTGTGTGCTGAGGGGGTGTCTAATCCACCTCAGCTCATGCACCCCCCAAACACTCAGTATGTGCTGATGGGGTGCCCAGTCCCTGTCAGCTATAGCCCCTGCAACAAACACCCAGATGGAATGCTGGGGTCCCTATAATAGAAAAACTGCCCCTTTGAGGTCTTTTTTTAAACCCTGTAAAAACAGAAAACTATCCCCGTTATCTCTGGTGCCCCTCCACCAACCCTCACCCACCATCTGTGCACCTGACCTCCCCACACACCCTCACCCCATACTTGCCTCCGGAGCCCAGCGCAACAATCTTCAGTGGAGCAGGAACACGTCTGAACTCTTCAAAGCTGACCGCGAACTGAAGAAATGCCGGTAAGCTGTATAATGGCATAAATTGGGGAGTTTCAACTTAGGTGTATATATAGGCCATTTTTGTGAATTTTGGCACCAAATTTTCAACATGAGGTTCTTGGGATCCCGTCTCATGAATTCAGTAACTGTCATCTGGTTATTCTGTCCTGTAAGAAGATTTTGCTGTTACTGCGCGGAATCACCTTTCAACACCGATTAACAAAACAACAGTGTCACTGTTCATAAGGTGGGCTCCCAAAAAGCCTATTTTGTAGATCTGGTGAAAAAATTCCCAAAAATTACTGTGTTATGAGGGTGCGTTGTGTAGTTTCCATGTACACTTGTAACTTCGCAGATTTGTAATATTTCCACTCCCAATTTTCAACATTGGTATTTTTTCACACCTCCTTATTAACAGTAGAGCTGTCATTTTTCACATCCTGGTCAAAATGTGTTGTTGCCCTTTGGGCACACAATAGCACGGTCGCTGTGGGAAATCAGTGTTTGGGACATATTAAGAAAATCACAGTGACACTGCCCATGAGCAGAGGTTCCAAAATGCCTATGTTGAAAATTTGGTGACAAAAGTCCATAAAATGACTATGTTATGAGTATGTGTTGCACAGTTTCCAGGCACGCTCGTAATTTCGAGAATTTGTAATATTTTCATTCCAGATTTTCAACATTGTCAATTTTGCACACCTCCTTATGAAAAGTGCAGTTGTCATTTTTCACATCATGTCCAAAATGTGTTTTCGCATAATGGTGCAGTTGCTGTGGGAAAGCCATGTTCGGGACAGATTAAGAAAATCATACTGACATTGTTCATGAGCAGAGGTCACAAAATGCCTATGTTGAAAATTTGGTGAAATAATTCTACTACATGGCTGTGTTATGAGCGTGCATTGCACAGTTTCCATGTATGCTCAAAAATTTGAGCATTTTTAATATTTTCACTACAGATTTTCAACATTGCTATCTCTTCACACCTCCCTATGAATGGTACAGCTGTCATTTTTCACATCATGCCTGAACTGTGTTTTCACACATCTGGTGCAGAATGACGTGGTCACTGTAGGAAATCAACGTTCGGATAGATTAACAAAATCACAGTGCCACTGTTCATGAGCATAGGTCCCAAATGCTTTCATGAAGTGGGGGGTCACAAAAAGGCCATGTTGAAAATTTGTAGTGCAAATACCAACAAACGCCCCAGGCATTAGTGTTTCCAACCATAATGTTCCACCCTGTACAGACTGACAGGTGTTAGGAGTGCACCTTTGTATTGCCAGTTGTAATGCTCATGCCATTTCATCCCACCCCATCCCACCCCAAAGCTAGTAACAGGCATCGAGGTGTATCTTGGACTCTTTGGACCAAGAGTTCACCTCATTCTCCTACACTGCACCCATTTCAGTGTATGTCCTTATGAAATGGGGTGACTATAAAGCCGTATACCCCAAGGCACACCTCAACACTTGTCGGTGTCTGCAGGATTGGGTGAGGTGAAATCCCATGAGCGTTATGGGTGACTACCCAAAGGCACACCCCAGTGCCTGTCCATCGCTGCAGGGTGGAGGTGGAGTTGGCATGAGTTCAATACTTCACTGCCATTCCTATTCTGCATCTATCTAACTCCTGCATGTCCAATGCTAATATCAGCAAGCAAACATTCGGCATTGACAAATGCTTGTTATAACTATTTTGCTTCTTTAAACATTTTTTAAGACTGTTGGACTTATATCATTTTTTTTAGAAGGATTCTTTTTTCCCTACAAAAAATAAGTCCAGAAAGTACTCACAGTTTTTTTAACCTTCATTCTCTTTGCTTATAACTTGGCAGTCTTGAGCCCTTTTGAGATCCAATTTGTTGGGTGACCTTGTGGGCGTCCAACTTCCTGAACACTTAAATATGATTTTGTAAATGCACCACAAAACTTGTTTTCAGTTGAGAATCAAAAAATGTAGCCAGAGCACATTTACAAAATGACATGAGCTGTTCATGAGGTGGGGCCCCCATATTGTCTTCTTAAAAAAGTGGTGTCAAAACAGTCATAAACAGCCAGGTTATGAGGAAAAGTAAAAAAGAGGTGAAAAACATTACAGTACAGATTTTTTTCTTTTTCTGTTTTATTCATTTTTTTTTACTTTTGCTGTTTAATTGGCCATTTTTGGCTGGTATGAGTCTACATTTTTAGAGCATTCATACTGGTACCCCACCTCATGAACTCCTATGTTTTATTGTGTAAATATGCCACAAAATGTATATTTGAGGGTGAATTGCATATCTGGAGCCACAGAAGAATCACACTGGAGGACCTGGAGGATTCATGATGATGCAGTAACCATCTGTACCATTGGGGTGACATGGGTGCTAGAGGGCAGTCCAGGGTGTGGATTCTCATGTAAACTGGTCAGGGGAGGAGGATTCCACTGGTGGGCTCTGGGCAGCAACTGTTGGAAAATATGCTATTCATGGATGTTGGCACTGGGATTTGGTACCCACTGTCATATGGCAAATCTGGACTATAGCTTGGGGGAGATTTCACTTCAATTTATGTGGGGATACTTGAGAATGTGAGGATCATACAACACCAGCTGTTACACTTTAGATTCTTTTAAATAATTTTGGTGTTTTTTCCTTTTTTTGTTTATTTAAGTTACTGATGATACTATACCTGTTCAAAAACAAATAGGGTTCATCACTCATCTAAAAGGAAAAAAACAGTGGCATGATATTTAGTGAGGTGTTATCCTTAAATCCTACCCTGACCTCAAAATAAATTTCAGCTTAATCCCCAGCCATTCCAAACATTTTAATGAGCAAAGGTTTTGTATTTTTTTGTAAAGCTTATGTAAGTGCCAGTTATCAAGTAACCAGCAAAAACAGTTAGAATAGGTTTCATGAGAATTCACATATTTTCTAAACACTGGGTGTTGTACTGTGCCAGTACAACACAGCACATGTTTGTTCATAATTTTAAAATTAAAGCATTATTTGTTTTTTTTTAAAAGAAACAAGAAATAATTATCCTTGTATCAAACTGCAACAATGGTGCAAACTTCGACTTTCAAATCCCAACTTTTGTTTGCTTTTTTTGTTGCTATGGTCAAGCAAAAGTTTTGGGGATTTTATATCATTTCAACCTTAAAAAACATTCCACCTGCTAAGTCAATTATTATCAAATTGAGAGATCCCATGATCCTGTCATTTCCTCCATGTATGCTGAATTTGATGCACATCGGTCAAAGGACAGCTGAGTTATTATTATGCAAATATCATGGGTTAATATTAAGCTACCTATACAACCTTAATATACAGGCACTGCTGCATCTGTGCAATATACATTACTTGGCAACAAAATATGGAAATGCATTACTTAGAGTCGATCCAGTCCTACCACCCTCAGAGAACTGAAATATGCTGTTAGATTGTCAACCCTAAATCCCATGGTGCTCCCCATCTCCTACCCTCATGACCAAAGGCCAAACTGCATGTCCTGTACCATGCCCCAAGAGTGTGCAGTTTCATGAGAAGCCCTGTATGTTCTATGTTAACTAGTGCACTTACAGTAGGACAAAGCCAAATGTTGTTTGGTGCATTGTCATCCTAATGACATTATCTTAGGCTGTAAATGGCAAAATTGGACATGTCTTGTATACTTGGAACCCACTTCCTGAGCATCTCCTTTTTATCAGCTACTGTCCCAGATGCCTGGAAACAGATTACTGTCATTCCTTTCCCTAAAGAGGATGACCCATCCTCTTATGGTAACTACTGGCCTATCTCTTTCTCTGTCTCCATCTTCCCCACCCAAGCTAATGCTCCAGGAATACCTTTTTCTCTCACAGATTTCCCCCTTTCTCAACCCCTCCTCCTCCTTCCTCACTCCCTTCCAGTCTGGCTTCAGGAAGTCCCACTCCACAGCCACCAACCTCTTCTGGGACACTGACTCCATCCTTTCTGGTAGGGACCATGATCTGATCATGTCTATTATCTTTGTCGGCTTGACTAAAGCCAGCAGCACTGCTGCCCAACCCCTTCTCCTGGATGAACTTAAGGCAGCAGACCTCTCTGTATCCTCATTCACTTGGTTCTGCTTCAACCTTGAGGGCAGGTCTGAAGCTATCCATATCATAGGCACCCTATCACCCTATTCCCCTTCTGCCATGGCATGCCCCAAGGATCCATCCATGGCTCCACTAGGAAAGCTACTGCTGGCCAGCTGTCTTCTTATATCATTTCACTAAGCTCTGGTTCTCTCTTTCCCTGACCATTTGCCATAATCTCTTCCCTCTTCTCTTTTAACTCAGATTTACCTGAGTGGCCATTTTGTATCAAGGTTAAGCAACTGAAATCTTGGATTTAAAAAAAAATCGCTCCAAGTACTAAACAGATAAGTTTCTTCTTCTTAACTTTACAACTGCTCCATATTGTAACTGTCCCTGCCCCTAGACATTCGCAGTTGCCTTTAACTCTTCAGCCATGGCTCACTCAAGACCTATTATGCTCTGGGATTCCCTCCTCCCACTGCTATGGCCTGGTTGGGGCTGTTCACTGCTTCTGTTCAAGTGCAATTATATCTAACTGAGGTATCTTGTTTGCACTGCATTACTTTGTACTGACTATTTACTGGCTTAAACATTTGTAATATATTGTACTTTTGCAACTTATTTTGTTTTCACTGTGTTCACTTGGCACAGAATATTCTTGCTGCCCAACTGTTAATGTACTTTTACTCATGCACATTATTGCATTGTCTACTCCCCCCAACAAGGACAAATCTGTAAACAAGCTGTTACTAGCTCAATATGTCTTTCCTGGTGAAATGATTGAAATAAATAAATAAATACAAACATACATAAATGTGTAAATGCATACATACATACATACCTACAATAAATAAATAAATAAAGATGATTTCTACAGCTCTCACAGCATCTTGTATAAAATAGTATACATGTTTTACACATGTACTGTAACTTGATTTGTATACTGTAGATTGTGGTACGGGTCCAAAAGAAAGTAAGGTACAGATGTGTAACATGTGTATACAGTACTTAGAGAAGATCCACACGGTACTGTTGAGAAGAACAAGTTTACACTACATGACTTATAAAATCACAGTGAAAGAATTTAGACTGGTTCTGCTTCAAGCAGTAATGTATGGTTCCAAATGCCTCTCACGCAAGCAAAGGCTGAAAACTGAATAGACTGACACATGTTTCATCTTTATCTTGACACATCAGTGTGCCTAATTTTATCTCAGCACAGGTGAAGGAAGAAGCAGCCCTACAATGGTCATACAGTTTGGGTCATGGCAGTCCAAAACAAAAAAACAATCTAAAAGACAAAATCCCCACACAAAAGCACTCAGGTAAGGGTTACTGGAAAAAGGCATAGGCAATAAAGCCAGGTTATAAAGAAATACAATTACTTATGCCCCGATAATGTAAAAAACAAAAACATGGGAAGCAAACACAAATCACCATGAAATAATTTATGCTGGTTCTGCTTTAAGCAGGAGTATATGGTGCCAAATGTCAAAGAAAAGCTTTCCCAGCACTAACAAATTACTCTGGTAACCCTATAGTGATTCACTAAAGTTGGTAAAAGTGTACCTGGCAGTAGCACTAAAAACATCCAATAACCAGAGAGCAGCACAAGCTATTAATGAAGTTACTGTTTTATTTTACTCCTCATAGAAAACTGCTGATTGAAACTTGAAATCACTGACTTCATGAAAGTATTTTGATACCAGCAATGTTGTACCAGCTTTTTTGAATCAGTAGAGGGTTAACAGAGTGATCTTTGAGTACCAGGAAAACTTTTATTTGTGTTTATGTGTCTACAAGTTTTGGGATTAGTCAACTCATTTTCCCATGCACCTCTTTTAAAGGGCTGCTTATGGCAACCTAAATGATTCTGGAGTGTTACTATGGCACCTAGAGCCCTCTCACACAATCTGCCAAGGCCAAAAACATATGACACTGTGAGCTGGTTGATAAGGGGGAAAATTATGATTATTTGGTGAGCAGCATTTTTTTTTGCCAAGACCTTTCAGTCAATTTAGGATTTCTTCCAGTCTTTGTCAGACCCCTCCCAAGTTTGTTTTCTGATTTTTCCAAAGATGAGGGTTACGCTATATCTGTTGGTGATCTGAGTTACCTGTACATATCATAATTTAACTCTGCTAAGATTTTTTCTATCTGAAGAGAAAAATTCAACAAACCAAATTTCCATTTTTACATTAAGTTAGCACTCTGTAACTAAAAAAAATCCTAAATGGATTTCTACCACATTTTTCTGACAGTTAAACCTTAGGATTCTGATGTGCATGCCAACTTTTAGAGTCTTAGGATTTAAGTCAGATGAGCTATAAACTGAGAGAAACAAGGGTTTTAACAGAAACACCAACAGCCCTAGCTATACAGGCATCAACCCGACTGTATAATATACAGTGAAGCTCATCTGGATGAAACCCAATTCTGCAGCATTTTGCAGTACTCTGTAGCATGCTGCAGCAGAGTTACTATGGAAAACAATGTAATTTCAATTTCAATTAGTCCCTTTTGTCATGCAGGAAACTGTGACATTCACATCATCCTGGCAGTGTCACATTTTCCTGCATGACAAAATGGATTAATTTCCATTGAAATTAAATTGTTTCCCCCAGTAACTCTGCTGCAGCATACTGCAGAATGCCTTAGAAGTGAGTTTCATCTTGGCAAGCTTCACTGTATATGCAAAAAAATGATATTATTGCATACATTAGGGTTACAAAGAAAAAAATGGAGAGAAATGTGGCATTAAGGTCTTTTCAACCCTAATGCTTACCCCCTTTCCTCTACCCTTAACTTTTGTGGAGCAAGGACAAGCTTCAAGGCAGGGCCATGCCCACAGTTCTGATCCTTCAAGTTACAGGTCTGCAGCCATGCTACACAAATCCACTGCTTCATGTAGGACCCACAGGATCAGCCATAGCTTTATTCATGTAGGGCTCTATGGGCCCTGTTCAAAGCAAGAAATGAGTCATGACTTTCTTCACACAGCACGCCATTTGAGAACCTTGAAGCAGCAGACTCGGGGGACATGGCACTGGACCTGCAGCTTTGTCTCTGGTCACAAGACCTTGGGCTGGGGAGGGATTTAGACACTAGGGTTGTTAAAGCAGTAATGTTACCTTTCCCTCCTTTTGTGATTTTGTAATGATAACATATGCATAACATAGTCTTTTCACATTGAAAGCCATAACTTGTTTTACACAAGGCCCTTTCAGCCTTGTGCAAAACAATAAGTGAGTCTTATTGTGTTTCATGCAGGGCTTCGTAGGCCAAGCACAAAATAGTATGTACATTGCCATTTGGACCCTTTATGAAGCTGCATGTGAGTCACACACCAAAGAAAAATCTACATTGTTTCTATTTTTTGGTCATGTACACAAGTATTTTTATCTCAGTGTTTATTTTCTGATGCTTTACCAAGCACATGTGCTGCATGTTTTGCTAGCACTAAGTTTGTTAAAGACCATCTCATCTGTTTGTCAGCACAGTAACACATATTTTTTTTTTCTATTCGAAAAACTAACTGGAGTGTTTTTTGTCTTGAAAGTCAGGTCGGACATCTCATTAGATTGCCTTCTGGCAAACCACACAACAATCAACCTTTACAGTTAACATTTTTTATGAGTCCTATCTTATTTCGTGATGGGCTCCTTAGGCCCCTCATAAAGCAGGATGCTTAGCACACTTTGATAAGTAACTAGGAGACCCATCATCAGGATGACAAAAAAGTTTGTGAGGGGGTACTGCTAATTGTGGACTTCAGTCTGCCAGGTGTGGATTGGAGCCTTCCAGCTGCAGCCTCAGCAAGGAGCAGGGCTATTCTTGACTCCATACAGGGTTTTTTCCTCTGGCTGCCTATCAACAAACTGACTAGGGACATAACAGCACTGGACCTGGTGCTTACAGAAAGGGACAGCATTGCAGATATCATAATGGCCAGTCCCCTAGGTACCAGTGATCACTGTACAGTGTGGTTCAACATTAAGATGGGAGCAGGGCCAAACCCCAGGAGGACAAGGGTCTTGGACTTTAGGATGATAGATTTTAAAGGAATTGGAAACTGCCTCAGAAACTGCCTAGTAGGAGAGGATTGTGTAGGAGGTGCAGAAGCACACCAATGAAAAATAAAGGAGGACTTAATTAAGACATCCAGCTTTTACATGAAGGAAGTGATCAAAAGAAAAAAAAAAGACTGTTATGGTATTCTAGACAAGTGGCTATGGTGGTGAAGGAAAAAAGGTTGGCATTCAGGAGGTACAAAAAACAAACTTAGGAAGACAGGGAAGTGCACCAAATAAAACACAGGGAAGCAGGTAAGGCAGTAAAACTGCCACCAGATTGCTACTGCATGAGATCCAACATGACCGCTGCATGCTATGTACGAGTAGAGGAGACAGAAGCAGGTGCTATAAAAAGCTTTACTGAAGGCTAAAACAGATGTGCCATCATTGCTAAGCAGTTCAAATACATTTTACAGCACTTTCCAGAAGATCTTGTGAGACCATTTGGATATTTCTTTTCCCATCCTCTCCTTTTCTTTGTTTATTTTCACAGTGGAACCGTGGAGCCCTGCTGTGGAGAAGCCTGGACCCAGCCATGATAAAATAAAGGGTTCCTCGGGGGACCAGAATTGGATGGGAGAAGAAGAAATGTTGTTTTTTATAGAGGGAAAAGAAACAATTTGCTAACAGCTTACCACTCTATCACTCAGTTTTACAGGAGAGTGTGTGCTGGATTGAGGCTGTGATTGTGACTACCATGGTAATCGTGATCGAGGGTACACTGAGACAGAAAAATGGCAGGAATATACAACTCGATGGAGAGTGGGGGAGCTTGGATAACTGTGAATGGACAGTAGGGAAGCCTCTGGAAATGTAGGAATTTAGGAACTAAAAACTGAACCTGTGGGGAAACTGAGGAGAGGAAATGAAAAGTGTACAATTGCAGTTTGCATAAAAACAAGTAGTTAAAAGGGTATGAAGTAAAATTCAGCTCTAAACTTAAATATTAAATGCCAACCCTTTCAGAGATATTCAAGATGGATGTTCTCATGGAGGTGAATATTCAAGCTAGAAAGGTAATGCACCAAACTATATTTATCTAAATACATAAAAATCTTTAAGATATAAAGTAAAAAATGAGGCCAACTATTTTGAAATTACTTTGGTGCCAAAGTAACATCATCACATGGCTATAAGACTGCTTAGTAACTCCCCTCAGTAAGGAAGCATACTACTGAGCATGAGTGGTGTCTGGTTGAGAGAATCACCATTTTAGAGAGGTTTACACAGCTATGAGTGACTGGTTGAGATGCTTTGCAGAAGGAAAAGCAAAGTAAATGTCATTTAAAGCTGGGAAATTCTGAGAGTTGTAGCAGAATGGAATTGAATCATCTATGAATCAGCACTAAAGAGTATATAAATAATAATTTAAAGGTATTTATGATGCGCATTAGACTCAGTGTTATCTCTTAGACTGAAATTTAAATAGGTTTGTAAATTTTTCTGATATATTTTATTATAAAAAGTAAGAACCTGTTTTCTACTTAAATTTTTAATCGCTAGATGTGGATTGCACCTGATAAAAGTAAATACCCAGAATATCTAAAGGAAGCAAGAAAGTTAAGAGAGAAGACTGGGGAAAGGAAATCAGGTATAAAAGCATAGTGATTTTGCTTTGAAATCCAATTCAAAACTTATTGAAATTTCTAGAGTCTAGATTTTAATAAGTTTAAATATTAAACTGAGCTGAGCAACAAAGGCTTATTTATTATTTTTTTGGTACACAGAAATATTAATTACTGGCACAATAGCTTTTAATAAAGATGTGCCTTTGCACAAGAAATGAGTTATAAAGAAGGACTGTATTTCAAAGAGCCTGAGAAAGAGGCAACAAGAAACTGTGAAAAGCACAAAGGAAAGAAAGTCTCAGTAAATAAGCATTTTAAAGGACTATGTTTGTTGTAGTTTTACACATTTTTGTAAAGTTCTGTAATAATACTTGAAGGTCAACAGGTGTAAGAAATTGTTATTAAGGGAAATGAATACAAGAGCAGCAAAAAGGAAAAATGCAGCCAATCCCATTAGTTATTAGAAAAAAAATACAACAGCAAATAGCAATATGAATGGGAAAATAAGTAAAGTGGAAAGGAAAATTACAAGTTATATTTTGACTCCAGGTAGCTATATAAATCTTGTGGGGAAAAGGAGGTTCTTAGGATACAAAGTGACTCCTTCACCCCCTTAAGTTCATCTCCAATGAAAAGTGTACAGCAAAGGGAACTTTCTATGGAGACAGAACATCCACTGATGAAAACCATCAGAAGTTTAAAAAGAGAAGGTCAAAGAGAAGAAGAAACTGGTAGTCAATGGGGACAAGAAGAAGGAGTAGTGGGGATAGAAAAAAATAGGGCATAGAAAAGCATGGAAGTATTGAGAAGGACATGTGGAAGAACAACTGAGTGTAGGAAAAACTCAACAGAATAAAAATATGGGGGGTTCTGTTAAAGATGTTTCCCACCAATGTCCCAGTAAATCTTTTCTGGGAGATTTTGAAGCACTCCCTACCCATTATATACTGAGGCCTAAATTAGATCCACCCATTCAATATCCTCCAGATATTCCTCATATCATTTTGGAAAGTCAGAAAAGATGTCTAGAAAGTTCAGAAATTGAAGCAATCCATGAGCATGGGACACAAAGGAAGATATTAGAGATTTTACAAGAAATAAGAAATGGGATGCTATTGAATAATAAATTATTAATTAGTTTTACATCTTTGATAAGCACACATATAAATAATGAAAGGGAAAAGATACCGTTATTAATGAAAAAAAAAAAAAAAAAGCTGGAAGAGCATATGGTTCAAATGAGGAAACTAAAGAAACCAGTAGAGAAAAGATTATAAAAACAACAGAGGAATTGGTAGGAAAGAAATAAAAGAAACAAGGGCACTAGTTTTGGACATTCAAAAAAAAGAAAAAGAAACAAAAAGAAACTATAAATCTTCAGAGAAAAACATAGAAACAGGGGTGATGAAGGGAAAGGGAAGGCTAAAACCCACCAGGAGGGATGGGGTAACAGAAAAGGAGCAAGGACATTCTAAAGGAGGAAGGTGCAGAGAAGAACCAGAAAGGACAATTCAGATAGCAGAAAATGGGCTTTTAAAAACATACAGAATCATAGAAGAATGCTCACTAACATGGAAAGGAAAGGATAATGAGGAGAATGGAAATGATAATATGGGTAGAAATTAAACCAGTATTGTAAGATAGAAAAAAGATTTAATAGAAAAAGGAGAACTGTTACCAACAATTTTTTGGAGAGGCATTCCAACATCTAAAAATGAAAATTATATGATATAAAAGCTGGCAGTATACAATGTCTGTAAAGGAGTATTGGGTAATAAAATAACATGGAATGAGATATGTTCAACATATAGATACCATGTAGGGAAGGAAAGAGGTTGGATCTGCTTGGTTCTAAAGAACAAAACTATCAGGAAAAGATACTAGAAGACAAAGAACAGTTGAAAGAATGGAGTATAAATGCAGATGTGACAGTTTCCTTGTGAAAAATGATAAAAGTGTTTTAAATGGAAAAATGTTATCTAAGGAAAAAACAAGCCAAAGTAAGACATCAGGGAATAGCATTCAACAAAGGATATGTAGTTATATAAAACCCATAGAGAACGAACTTACATTGTTGCCAGAGAAGGTATATGGAAAGATGATTAGAGGCAGGCAACAAAGGGGATCAAGAATAAACAACAGCACTATACTGGAAGAGACACAAAGTTCAGATTTAGTAGAACTGGTATTTGATTTCTCTATAGGTGAAGTAGGTGCAAGTAGAAATGATGAGGACACCTTGTATGTCACTAAAGAAATAGAGGAAGGGATATGATTATCAGAAGTTAAAACTAAGGAGACTAAAAGCCAACTGATAATACTTAGTTGGAATATACTAGGTGCATTATGTAAATTTAGGGACAATGGTATTGCAAAATTTATGCAACGAGCACATATAATTATGCTGCAAGAAACCTGGATAAACCAAGCAAAGGCATGTTATTTTGAAGGATATCAAGGATGGCATATCCAAGCTAAAAAAGTGCCAATTTTGCCAGACCATCAGAGGGGATTAGTACCTTTGTTAAAACAAGGAAAATCTGACCTGTAATGCATCTGGTGTAATATAAGGTATTACATACACGTTCTGGAGATTTTTATAAATTGCAAAGTGAAATATCTTTTGTTGAATGTTTATTTTCAACCTGACTACACTGCATCTCCCATAATGGTTTGTATAAATGCATTTGTAAATATAGTAAAGGAGTTATAAAACTAAATATCCAAGCAAAATGATCATGACTGCAGGTGATTATAATGCAAAAGTAGGTATAGATCCAGAAAAAAAAGGTACAGATTGGAATCTAGATGATGCTTTTTCAATTCCATTAAGATTGTTATTGGATAAAAAGAAAAATAAAGCAGGGGAAATACTTTTAAAAGCATTGAATAGGCTAAACCTATGCTTATTAAATGCGAGATGCTGTGGTGATAGGCTGGGAAATTGTACATTTGTGTACAAGCAAGGACATATTGTTTTAGATTATGGTATTGTGGATGTGTTTTCTTATAACAAAGTACAAAAGTTGGAAGTTATGAGCAATTGGGATAGTGATCAAAGACCAATTAAATATGTGTAGTAATGGGATGTTTAAAGAAGATAAAAGTAAAAGGGAATGGGTAGAAATAACATGGAAGTTAGGAAAAACAAATGAATAAAATGGCAAAAAGTAAATCTAGAACATCTGCATAACTTTATAAAAACAACGGAGATTATGGACATGAAACAAAATTGTATTTTACAATTAGAGGGGAACTTAAATGACAACGAGGCAAAAAAGACAAAAGATGTATTTTAGTCTTTTCAATCCATTGAGCAAAGAATAGTGAAAGAACTAGAAGGGCAACAGAATGAAAGATCAAAGTGTAATCATATATATATATATATATATATATATATATATATATATACAGAATGCCAACAAAAAAGAAAATTGCTTCAACAAGTTGGCAGAAGAATAATAAAGTATATTGATGTAGAAAGTACTAAGGCTTTGAAAAATCTTAAAGCAGAATATAAGGACTTGATAAAGACAAAGAAAAGAGATTATCAAAAGGAACTTTGTAATAAAAAGCAGATTACTATCAAAGAGAAAGATGGTAGTGCTTTTTGGAGCTTAGTAGCTCAGTGCACAAATACCAGCAGAGAGAATATTATGAATTCATTTTTAGTAAAGATAAGGGCTCAAGACAAGCAAAAATAGAATAGGTAAGTGGGATAGAAAGAAACAGCTGGCTGGACTTTACCAAAGAAGAAGTAATAGAAGCAATAAAATTGCAAAAGAAAAATAAGGCACCAGGAATTTATAACACAGGTGCAGACCTATACCACATAAATACTGAATGGTGGACTGATATATTATTAAGTCTGTATAAAAACATAGTAAAATATATGACACTTCCAAATAATTGGGATGAGGAAATGATAGTACCCCTGCATAAAAAAGGGTCCATTGAGACTCCAGAAAACTATCGACCTATTACTTTATGAAATATTAACCAGAAAATATTTTTTCGATTGATATTGAAGAGAATCCAATATTGGATAGATGACAAAATCTTATCACTAGTACATGCTGGCTTCTGTAGAGGAAGATCTACAGTGGATCATTTTTTTTATTTTATGATATATAATTGAAAAATATGTACCCATCAAGAAAGTGAAAATTTATGCAGCATTCATAGATATCAATGCAGCCTTTGATTCAGTTAACTGCAGGATGTTGTGGGATATCCTTTGTGAAAATTGCATAAATGAAAAGTTATTAAATATCACTAAGCTGTTGCACAAGGATAATAAAATTGTAACAAAATACAATAAGGAAGGGAGTACAACAAGTACAATAGATGTAAATGTTGGTGTCAAGCAAGGGTGTATTCTGGCACCAAAATGATTTAATTTGTTTATTGACACACTGGTGGAAGATCTAAAATGGATGGAGACTTCCCCCCCAAAATAAATGCGGTTGTTATTCAACTTTTGTTATACGCAGATGATGCAATTTTGTTGTCACAAACCCCATTAGGTCTGAGAAGGGCAATTTCAGCGACAGTGGAGACATTGAAAAAATTGGATATGATATTAAATCAGGAAAAAACTAAAGTTATGATTTTTGGCAAAAAAAGCCCATCAAAGTTAGAAAACTGGAAAATTGGAGAATTATTAATTAAAGACGTTAATGACTTTGGTTACCTTGGAGTTGTATTTACTCAAAATTTAAAATGGAAAAAACATATTGAAAAAGTATGTGAAAAGGCTGCAAAAATGCTGAATGGCATTAAACATTTTGCTAATACAATGGCTAAGAATTCCGTCATTGCCCAATATTGGTGCCTAAGAGCTAAAGTAGAAACACAGATGATATATGGGGCAGAATTATGGGGATTAATATACAAAAATAATCTAAAAGAACTTGAGATAGTCCCAAAATAAATAATTGAAAATTCTGTTAGGACTACCAAGGTTTGCCTCAGCAGCAGGGGTTAGAGTGGAAACTGGAACTCTATCAGTTTTTTCTAGAACAGTTAAAACAGCATTGTTATTGTGGAGAAAATTTTTTTTTTCAATATAACGAAGTGTAAATCACAATTGCTGTCTGGATGCAAAATGAAATGGCAATATGGGAAGGAAATAACATGGTATGGAATAGTGAATGACAAACTGAATAAAAATGGCCTAGAAGATGATTATATTTTTTGAGATTTGGAAGCTTTAATAAATCCATCTAGATTTGTGGAAGGGGCATACAAAGAATAGAGGATAGTGCAAAGAACATGAATCATGTTAAAATAAAAGAATCTTGGGAAAATGATCCCTTGAACTTTATAAAAACTGAATTTAAAGTAGAAAGGTATCTGCTAAAATTTGAACATGTAAAACAAAGGAAAGCATTAGCGAGATTAAAATTTGGGCCTGGATATTCAAAGGGGTTGCATGAGGCACAACAGAATTGCACTGGCACAACCCTGCACTGCACCCCAGTGGGATATTGAAAAGGCTGCCAGGTGCAGCACACGTCCCAATGAGCTGGGGCACAATGTAAATGTATGCATCGCAGATGCAGGGGGTGTGCAGGTGCATATGCGGCACATCCCGATATTCAGCCCGGGATGTGCGGCGCATGTGCTGGCACAACCCTTACATTGCACCGCATGGGGGGCTCAAAGTTGAGCCTGTGAATCAAAGGAACAACTCCTGGCCACCCACAGGTGGGCTGCTGTATTGCAGGGCACAACACAGCAGTCGCCAGCTGTGGGTGGCCACTTGTCCACTAGAACACCATACACAAGCACCCATAACTCCCTGGTAGTCTAGTGGTACCCCCCTCCCTCCCATTTCCCTGATTGTGGTTAATCACTGTAAAATAATTCCCTGGTAGTCTAGTGGTACCCCCTCCCTCCCGTTGCCATTACTGCTATTCCCTCCCATGAATAATAGCCCTGGTGATCCAGTGGTACCCCCTTCCCTCTCATTGCCATGATTGCCAGTCATTCCCATGAATAAAATCCTTGGTGATCCGGTGGCACCCCCACCCACCCACACAGGACCCCTTGCACTTCCCGCTCCCCCCATCATCGGTGGGTGGGTACAACCCACCCGCCTACAGCCCAGCTGTCCACCGAATGACAGGTACAGTATGGGTTGTAAGTTAATTGGTCCATGTTGTGGGCCAATGGGCTTACAGCCCATACTGTACCTGTCATTTGGTGGGCAGCTGGGTGGTATGCAGGTGGGTTGCAGCCACCCACCAATGATGGGGGAGCAGGGTGGGCAAGGGGTCCTTTGTGGGTGGGTGTGCTACTGGATCACCAGGGATTTTATTCACGGGAATGACCAGCGATTGTGGCAACAGGAGGGAGGGGTTATCACTGAATCACCAGGGATATTATTCATATGATGGAATGGTGATCACAGTAACAGGAGGAAGGGGGGTACCACTAGACTACCAGGGAATTAATTTACAGAGATTTACTGCCATCGCGGCAATGGTGTGGGGGATGCCCAGGGACTCCTACTGTGTACACGTCATTCTGTGCAGGGTGTCAGGAGCAATTTGCTGGACTGCCCTGTGCAAGGCATTATAATGGGGCCATACTGGCATGCATATGGCCCCATTAGCACCTTGCATATATTATGGCCTCATTTGCATGCCCTCTGCTGAATATCATGGCTGATGCATCCAGTGCAACTGCGTTTGCACTGGTAGGTCAGCATGCTCCCGATCTGTGGCTTGTACTGGTGCAGTGCCACTGAACAATGTGCAGTGCCATTGCACTGTGCACTGTCTGTGCCATATTCAATGGTGCTGTGCCATGGCACATCACTGTTGAATATTACCTGGTCCTGTCCCCGGCGCATCCCAGTTGCACTGCGCCCATGCTTGCGCCATTGCCAGGCACAGTCTGAATATCCGGGCCTTGGTATAGTCATAGGATGGTGCAATAAAATGTCTAGTAATAGTGCAAATATTTGCTCAGGTTGTGAGGATGCAATTTTGTCCAGTGCGCATCTAATTTTTTATTGTAAAGCTTTTGTGTCAGAAAGAGGATTGTATATTAATCAGCATTTTTAGCAATTTGAAAAAATTGAATAAGCAGGAGAAATTAATAGCTGTCTTAAAATATAAATGCTAAAAGCAAATTTTTGCAATTGCAAGTTTTGCACAGAAAGTTTCTATAAAATTAAGATGAAATTTATAAGCTGACACTTTTGATCTGATTGGTATATTAGAGGTAGGTAGATAGGTAGGAAAATGATGTTATGTATAATGATAGTATAATGTTTGTTTGTATATCTGATGTAAGTTTGTGTAAGTGACAAAATGTTGTTATATACACACTTTTAATATACTTGACTGAACTGTAAGGCAGTGAGGAGGCCCATGGTGCAGATAGAGGAAACAATAACAAAGGGGTAGCTAAAGCGCATACGACTTTGTTCGGGTACATAAGTGAAAAAAGGAATGCTAGGGGAGGGATAATGAGGATAAGGAGGATGACAGAGGGAGACTGCACAGAAGAGGACAAAAAAAGCAGACATCCTAATTAGATACTTCTGCTCAGTATTCCCAGTGGAGGGAGGAGGGACGGACCACCATGGAGCAGGAGGAGCAATGAGGGGAGGAGGTGGACATAAGTCCAATCTCAGAGGAAAATGTTCTGAAGGAACCTGCAGCTCTGAAAGTGGACAAGGCTATGAGACTGAAGGGGACACACCCAAGGGAACTAAAGCAACTCAGGGAGGTGCTATCTGCAGGGGTTCCAGAAGAAAGGGAAAAGTGTATGTGGGGGGTGCTGTAATAATTACAAAAGAAACCATAACTGCTTCTCTTCTGACCTTGCATGTATTGAACGGATATCTTAATGCTCATGGACAAAAGTGGGGGTACAGCTGCCCCCCTTACCCATAGGTTCTGGCACTTATGGCTAGCTATACTACTGATGGTCTTATTCAACAGGTCACTGGAAACAGTAGCAGTTCCAGAGGACTGGAGAAGAGCAGGCATGGTCCCTTTCCATAAGAGTGGCAGCAGTGAAGAAGCAATCAATTATAGGCCCATCAGCCTCACATCAGTGGTAGGGAAGTTGGTGGAAAACTTGATAAAGGAAAAGGTTAGTTAAGCAATAAGCCATGAGGGAGGTGTGGGTTATCGGGGATTTACCACGGTTGGGGTGGTTAATCCACGAGGCGCAGCCAAGTGGGTAAATCCACCCCAGACGTGGTAAATTCCCCGATAACCCACATCCCCCGAGTGGCTTATTGCGATTATACCATGTTTATTTTAGTTTTTATGTAAAAATAAAATGAAAGAAAAATAGTGTTTTGTATTATTTGAAGTTGTATTTTAATTTATTGCTGAGTTGCAAAAAATAGTTCCTTGTAATAGATTGAATTTTGAGAAGATGTTTCCCTCCCACCCCCCCGCGATACAATTATCGCAGTTTGAGGGTTTTAGTGAGCTGAGTGAGAGAGCAGTTCAATAGATGCTGTTTTTTACTTAGGTCAGCTGCATGCAGGTCAGAGAGCGAGAGACTGAAGGTTTGTTTTTGTTCCGGTATGGGGGTTCAAATAGGCAGACAGCAAAATGTGTTTAGCGCTGTGACTGGGCAGAGTGGGGTGTTACAGATCATGTTTATGTGGCCACAATGGTGTTGAGGGGAATTAATTATGCAGCTTTTTTGTGGCCGTTTCGTATTTTTTTTAACAAATTATGGGATAAGATACAGTGGCACAGCAGTGAAGAGAGAGTGGGGACAGAGCGGAGAGGAAGCAGGAGTGACATGGAGAGCAAACAGCAGTTCACTAGAGAACAAGTCAGCTGGATAAAGTGGTCGATTTAAGTGAATGAAGTATTAAAATGCTGCTGGATGAGCTCTTTGTTCAACAAGTTGTTTTTTAGGTGTTGTGGTTGCCGAGGTAGAGGGCTTGTTACTATAGGAGAGTTTATTGACGAAATAAACATGGCGGCTCAGAATGATTTATTTACTTTTTGGTTATTGAAATGCGGCTAGCTGGCACCTTTTGTGGTGATTATTGGTAGATAATCAATGGAGGCAAGGTGCCAGCTTGCCTATCTGATTGGTCAGTGTGCTGGGTCCATGGTATAACAGAATATATTTAATCCAATTAGCCAACGAGACTGATAAAGAAATTGAGTAAGGCCAGCCTGACAGCACAGCGGTATCACTACCACCTCCAACACTGACAACCCATGTTTGGAAGTGAGCACGGTATATCAGATGGTCAGCCAAGGCAAGGTTGGATGAGTGTTCCATGGACAGCTCCCCTCCTTCCTAGGGGAGGGTTGTGGTTTCCTGGCATACTTGTGACACCCAGTGGAGACTGGGTGTCCAGCAGCCAGGACCACCTTGCACATGTGACATCATTGGCGGAAGTCTGTGGGATAGGTGCAGAAGTGCATCCATCCTTCACTGACATCATTGGATGTCTACAACTCCTAGGGGAAACCAAGCAGAAAACATCTGGTCACATAGCACCATGAAGCCCCTGGACCACCTCTGGAATTATGCCAAAGGTTTAAGCCTCAGTTGGAGCCTCTGGTGGATTTCAGTCTCTCCCCCATCCCCCGGGGGAGCCCTGCCATAGGAGGCAAGCTACAGGTCACCCACTCTGAGTGGCCTAGGGGGAATGCTGGGAGGTCGAGTCCAGGTGCTGAAGAGGGAGGTACTGTACATCCTTCTGGCCATCATCTAGAAGATAAAGAAAGTCAAAAAATAAAAATGAATTAAGCAGCTATGGGGTGGGATCCAAAGTGGTAAATTGTGTAAGAAACTGGTTAATGGATAGCTGATACAGCATGGGTGGTTAATGACTCACTCTAATGAGGGGAGGGTGACCAGTGGGGTGCTGCAGGGCTCAGTACTGGGACTGGTCCTCTTCAATGTCTGCATAAATGATGTTGTAGAAGAACTGAAAGGGGAGGTATGCCTTTTTGCAGATGACACCAAAATCTGTAATTGGGTGTATACTATGGGGGGGGTGGAGAGAATGCATAAGGACTTCGAGAAACTTGAGGAGTGGTCAAGGGCATGGCAGTTGAGGTTCAATGTCAAAAAGTGCAAAATCAACCAGTCCCATTGCATGGAGGGTTGAAGCACATAGTGTCTTACTTGGGTGCACACACTGAACAATCATGTGTGTTTAAGGACATCTCCACAGAGGTGAAGCTTGTCCATTATGCCACAGCACACTGTGTGGACATGTGGGGAGAAAATCAGGAAAAAACCCTGTGACCCCCTGTTGTTGTATGTGACAGCCCCCCAGAACTCCTGGGTCCTACTCTGTGTAGATCTCCACTGGCTAGAGAAGGGTAGTGGCAGATGGGACTGGGGGAACTGGGACACAGAGGGCTTGATGGCAGGAGACAAACGGCGGTAAGTGGGCAAAAAGCTGTAAGGAAAAAAGTGCAAAATCATGCACCAAAGACATAGGAATCCAGAAGCTGAGTATGGGATGAAACTACATCCTGGCAGTCACTTAGCAGGAAAGGGACCTTGGTGGTTATTATTTCTTTTTTTTTTAAACTTAGTATACTTTATTAAACATTTTAAAACATGCAAAGAGCACAGGGTATAGCAAAGTAAACATTGTAATGAGTGACAATATAGAAGCCAAAGTCAAAGAGTTACAAGGGCACAACAACAAAAAGTGATCTAAAATACAATAGTAATCCATCTCATACAATAACTTATCTAAAAACAATAAGTAACATGTTTCCACATAATAACAAGATCATAAATAAAACAAAAGAGAGAAAACCAGCCACTGAATTATACAGACTAAAAGGGAACTGACTAGAAACCTGTAAAAGAGAAAAAAAAGAAACAGAGAGATGGGCAGATATTAAGGCTGGTCAAGTTGAAGAAGTGTATTTAACTTCTCCAACTTCCTCTTATAAGCAGAGAGGTTATGGCATAGACTAGCTACTGACTTCTCCATCCTTAATATAGCTAATATTTCTGCATTCCACTCTTTATAACTTGGAGCTTGCATATACAACCAATGTCTTAAAATGACTAATTTAGCAACTGCTGCAGTACAGGACACATTCTATCTCTGTAGACTCAACACACTTGTAATACCTATACCAAGAATGCAGTGTTCTGGAGTAAAACTGTCTTCTAAACCTAAAAGGGGGTCTAAATACATTTTAATATGATTCCAAAATTCTGAATATATGAGCATAATAGATTCTTTAATGTACCTTTTTGGACATGATATTTCTGACACATAGGGGACCCTAGTCTCCCTATAGAAAAAAATACTGTACGTTGAGGTGTAAAATAAATAAATAAAATAAACATTATGCAATATCTTATATTGCATCAATCTTAATTTGACTAGTATGATATATCTGTAAATAAAATACCAGGAGGCTGTTGTCTCCAATGTGGTTTTGTTATTTGGGAACGCCATCTCCCAATTTTTACATCTTAGGTGAGCTGCAACACCCATAATGTCCCTTAATCTTTTGCAAAGAAGAGATATGACATGAGGTTGAGACACTAAATCTTTTAGCTTCCAATAATTTGAGCCATCAGGAAATTACCATGGATGAGGGCCAACAAAAATCTTTAATAGCAAGTGTAATTTGAAGAAAATTAAAAACAGAAGGCTGAGGTGTTGGGAGCCACTTGGAATATTCCACATATGGAAAAAATTGTTCCCCCAGTAAAAAATCTGAAATACAATGAATGCTAGGAAAGGCCCACAAAGAATGGGAAATAGGTTCATTGGCAATTTTAAGATTAGGATTCAATCTAAGCAGTTGAAGGGGGTCTTTTTTCAGAGTATACTTAAGAAGTTGACAAAGTTGCATATTAATTCACACTGACAAACCAATTGTGGTATTGCGTAAAGCCATGGGGAGTTTAGACCATGATAAATGAATCAGAGCTTGATGAAAAATGTTAGATGTGGTACAATAGTGAAGCTTTATTTCTTTCCAAGGAGGGTTAGGCTGATTACTACAAGCCCCTAGGTCTGGAAGGCAGCAGATCAAGAATTTTCTCACCTGGGATACTAAATAATATCAATAAAAGTTAGATGACTATAGTCCACCATGTTGTTTGGCTAAAACTAACTTAGAATAGCCAATGTGAGGCGTTTTACTTTTCCACAGGAAAGTAGAAATAATATGGTGCATCTGTAAAAACCAGGCCTGGGGCAGTGGAATACCTATCATAAAACTTTTGGGAGAATGTTCATGTGAGCAACAGATATTCTTCTCCAGAGAGAAAGGAAGGAGATGCTTACAAGTAATATCTGCTTTAAGACTATTAATAATGGGGTGCAGATTGAATTCAATTCATTTCCCATTACCTTGAGTAAGTTGCACACTCAAATTATTAAGTTTTGCAGTAGTGCAGCAACTTTGTAACTCTGGGGGTATACTGCTTTTATAGGTCACAGAGTTGAGGAGAAAAATAACTGTTTTGGCTAGGTTTAATTTACTGTATATCCTGATAAACTACCAAACTCAGAAAGAAGTTGAAGAGCAGTGGGTAGAGACATGGAAGGGTTGGTAAAATGAAGCAGACTATCATCTGCATAGTTGAATTATTTGTAAGAGCTAGGTAGGGCCAATATGAATTCCAAAGATCAAAGGGTATTGCAAAAATGTTTAGTAAGGGGCTCTATATAAAAGTTGAATAAAAAAAGGGATAGGGGATAACCTTGCCTCGTACCTCTATGTAAATTGAAGGCCTCGGACAAAACTCCATTACAAAAAAGTACAGGTAGATAGGGATGGATAAAGTAAATTAATCCATTTAAAGGGTACCTAAACAAGTAGTTTTTTTTTAAAACTGCAAACTCCAAAACCTGGAGTCATAGAGAGGGAAAGGAAAGGCTACTGTTTACATTTATGCTAAAACTGCATGTAGGTAAATAACATAAATGCAGTTTCATAGCTTTTTAAAAATGTAAACATCAGCCTTTCAGTTTCAAAAAACAGCCTTGCCTGCTCCCTAGAATGTCAGCCAAATGTGTTAAGTGATAACATCATTGGAGCCAGGGGCACAGACCCACAGTGCTCCCTATTGTGCTAAATAGTTTTTTCCCCCTTTGTTTTGAATTGTTACACAAGAATGATTAACACCATGTGTTAACATGTGGATTATTTTGATCAGTACGCAGGTTAGGCTATGGTTTTGTTCATGTTGTTTACTTTAACTTGCTGAAATTGTTATATAATCCAGCTGACTTTCTTTTTGGCAAAACACAGTACAGTACAACACTTCAAATACCCGGTAATATAGTGGTTATGTGATATCCTGCAATTTGTAGCAAAGTACTGGTCTGGTCCAATCCAAAGTCCATGCTTGCTTGGTAATCCACAAATAAGCTTCTCTTGTAGTCTTTGTCCATGTGAACCCCCTGCACCTAGCCTGCCTTCTGTTTAGCACCCCACAACCCACACTCTGTTCTTAGTACTGCCTGCGGCCACATAAGAGCTTGAGGTCTCATGAAGAGATTTATCACACCACAGATTGTAATCTTGTACCTCAGAGAGTGGTGCACACCAATACTGATACACTTCATCATCTGGTACTGTTAAAAAATGCCTCTCAAATCACTCTCCAGTCCTTGTTCTTAATGTTTGACTTCAGCTCCCACAGTAAACATTGAGCGGATCACCACCCTTCTGCACAGTGAAGGCAGTATGTACAGTCCCCAGTTGTGTGTTTTTCCTGCCTCATTAACCAACAACTAGGTCTTCCCGGAGGACCAAGCAATAAGCATCAGGACACAACAGAAAAACTGCTATTCATACCCTCATAAGGGCTGCACTTACTATGGATAACAATATTATTGGCAGGAGAGGGATACTAATGCCTTGAGAGAATCCACCCGACTTCCAGTGTCAGTCTAATCCCTTACCTGTGATCTGCAGAACCCCACAGGACAGTCCTCAGCAATTCTTCTCTAGTACTTTTCTGTGCCCTACTCCACAATGCCAGCTGGCTGGCTACCACTCTTCCTAATCCTGAATGAGTTACACACAGCTCCCTCGATACTGTCCCAACAAATCTCAACACCCCCCCCCCCAGTGTAATCTTCCTACACTGAATTCAGGTAACAATTTAGGTACAACCCTGCCACTCTGAGCATTTGTCATCTCTGGCTACTCACATCCACAGTCAGGTAGTGATCATGGTTCTAGCAGCCCCACATCTCAGGTCTCGCAATGATCTGCTTAACTTCCCCCAAGCTGTCTTCCCCTACCTTAAATATAGCTATACCCTGTTGGAATGGTCTCTTCAGTCCCTCTCTGGCATTCATTCTTTTCACCTGCTCTCCACACCAAAAACTGGTGAGCTCACCACCCTTCCACATCATGAATGCATTTAGTAGAGTCTCCCATGTTTTATTTACATATTAATAATAAACATGATCTTCTGGTAAGCCAGGCTGATAGTAGCAGGGCACAAGGGGAAAATAGGTTTTCCTATCCATATAAGTCTAAGCTACCTAGGATTAGGCACTATTAAATGACATGCATAATGATGCACACACCCATCATTTAATAGTGCTTAATCAAAGGTAGCCTAGATCTTTTAAGGATAGGAAAGTCAATCTTTCCCTTTGCCCCCTGATGCTATCAGCCTGACTTACTGGAAAGATTTGTTTATTTTTGATATGTCAGGAAACCCGGGGGACTGTACTAACTGCATTCATGATGCAGAAGGATGATGAGCTCACCAGTTTTTGGTGTGGAGAGCAGGAGTGAAGGGGAACTGAGAAGGCCACTCCTGCAGGGTATTCTATATTCAGGGAAGGGGAAGACAGAAGGGGGAGAAAGATGTGCAGATCACTGTGAGATAAAAGATGTGGGGCTGCCAGCACCATGATCACTATCTGACCCCCGGTGTCTAGGCCAACATTCCCCTTCCCATAAAACCACTTTATGCAATTGTCCAAGGCTGTGTATGGGTATTAATGTGTGAAATGGCTGCCACTACACATTCAGTCACTTCACTACCAATCTAGCATGACTTGTAAAGTACTTTGATATACAATGCATGTGAAAAGCACTATATAAATGCTGATTCTTATTATTGTTTCCCATGGAAAAAGAAGGCAAGACAAACATATTTTTGATTTCCAAGAAAGTATGAACTCTGGCATTGGACTGCACAATAACTTGCCCACTACACTCCTTGGCTGTGGAACTCCTTCCCTCTAGATGTCCGCCTAGCACCTATTCATGGCACCTTTAAAAAAGCTCTCCGTCGCTACCTTACCTCATCTAACCAATGCTCCTGCTTTAAACCACCTTAGCTCCCTGTCCCTATCCCTGACTGCAGTTCCTTACCTGCTCCTGCCATAATACCATTTCTTGCGCCTCTCCCCAGATGCACCAACTACCGTACAGGCCTGTACCCCTAATGCCACCCTGCACCTTACCTACCTATCTCAGTTTGCCTTTCCTCTGCTTCTAACCACCTTTTGTACCTACTTGTTCTATTCCCTGCCCTCTTCATCAGTACACTTTTGCCCACTTATCCTTGTGAGATATTTCCTCTCTCGCCTTGTTTCCACTGCCTCACCTACTACTTGTCTGGCTCCTATCTTTCAACTTACCCTACCCTAAACTTGAATAACCTCCTTTTCCTACCCCCACATCTAACCCCTTGGAACTTATTTATTTAGTTCTTGTTTTTTGGTTTTTTTTGTTTTTTGTTTTTGCAGACATCAGCATACAGGCATGCTTCACGTTTTGGTTTTTTTTTTTTGTTCTAGTTTTTGTTTTTTGGTCCTTGGTTTTTGCTGTTGTTCTTTGTATATTGTTTCCCATATTTCTCTTGTCTGTTGAAAATTGTTTTTCCTTCAGGGTCACAGTGGCTATTTGCCTATGTTTTCTTGAATTTTGTAACCATGTATCTCTGAGTTATCCCTTATATTTTTCTACAATTAAGGTTTTTACTCTACTGCCAACGTATCTCATCCCAATGCTTTGACTGTAGCTATATGTCCTGTTACCTACTCTCAATACCTTGCATCCTATTTATGCTGTATAACTTGCTACCACAATATCACTGTGTACACCTTGCTGCATCTACCTTATGTTGTATTCTCTATAATATTACCCTATTGTATTCTCCATAATGTTACCCTGTAACCTCCTGGGTTGTGCCTGAAAATAGTTATTCCTATGGCTATCGCACCTACCCGGTTAACAAAAACTAAACAAAAAAATAAATAAACTTTGCTACAAACAAGTGGCGGATATAGGGAGTGGTGAAGGGTGCAGCTGCACCCACCCCCCCATTGTAACTTACTTGCTTGCTGTTGCTGCATTTTATTTCACTTGGTTGAAGAACTATAATTTATTAATTGTACAGATATTTACATTCAAAACTATGGATTATATTTGTATGTTCTGTCAAAAGCTTACTAAGAAGGAATAATAGCAGACAATATAAAGGTTCAATAACAATGTTAAAAAGTGCAATCAAGTATGCACACCACCCCAGCACCCCCCATTGTAACATCCTGGATCCACCATAACCACTAAACCACCACATATTTGAAGATGTGTACTGCACCATGGTGTGCCAGAGAAAGTCGGTTGGATTAAAACAAAATTTCAGCATATTAAAGTAAATAAAATGAATAGAACCATAGCCTGACGTGTATTAATCAAAATAATACACATGGTTTTGACCATTTTGGGGAAACACTTCTAAACAAAGGGAAAAAAGAACTAGCTAGCACTATAGAGAGTCATATACTGTAGCTCTCTGACGCTGGCTCTAATGATATCATCACTTAACACATTTGGCAGCCATTTTAGGAGGCAGGCAAGGCAGTTTTTTTTCAAATTGTAAGGCTGATTTTATATTTTTCAAATGCTTTGGAACAACATTTAGGTAAATTATATAAATGTAGTTTTAGCATGAATACATACAGCAGCCTTTCTTTTAGTCCCCTATGAAGTCAGATTTTTGAATAGTTTGTTGGCAAAATGTTGTTTAGGTATCTTTTAATAAAAGTATCAGGAATCCCAAAGGCCACCAAAGTATGGAAAAGGAAGGGCCATGATACATGATCAAATGCTTTTTCAGCATCCAGGGAGACCAACACCGCAGGGGTGTCAGACTCCCTGGAGGCCGAAAGTAAATGAAAAATGTTCCTCATGTGATCTGAAATCAACCTGCCCTGCATAAAGTCTTTTTGTTCGCTTCCGATCAAGGTTGCCAAATCTGAGCTAGTCTATTTGCTAAGATAGTAAACAACATTTTTACATCTGTCTAGTAGGGAAATGTGGCAATAGTTGTTAACCTCCATGGGGTCTTTACCAGGTTTAGGGATTAAAGAAATGAAAGCTTCTAAAAACTCAACAGGGAAAGCATTAGTATGATAACAAAAATTGTAAAATTCTGTTAGATGGGGCGTCAGTTCAGTTTTGAAAACAGAATAGAAAGTTGGTGAAAATCCATCTGGACCCAGAGCTTTATCTAAAGAAAGGGAATAAATCACCTTATCAACTTCTGGCTCACTGATCAGGGCATTTAAAAGTGGAATAAATTCAGGTGCCAAGTGAGGAAACTTAACAGAATATAAAAAGTTCTCTATGTGAGTCTACAAGTCTGGTGTCTCTGGATCTGCACTATATAAATTCATATAGAATTGTCTAGTGGTTATTATTTCTGATGATCTCAAAGTGGCAGGGCAGTGTGACAAAGCAGTGCCAGTGCAATGCTGGCATGCATGGGGGGAGGTATCAGCAGCTGGAGGAGATAGGTGGTGTTACCAGTGTATTGCTCACTGGTGAGACCCCGCCTGGAGTACTGCATCCAGTTCTGGTGGCTGCACCTCAGAAAGAACATACACAGGGAGGAGGCAGTCCAGAGGACGGCAACTAAAATGGTGCAGGGATTGCATCAAAAGCCCTATGAGGAGAGGCTGAGGGATCTGAGCATGCACACCCCAGAACAGAGGGGGGAGAGAGAGAGAGAGAGGACATGATAAAGACCTACAAGTACCTCATGGGGGTGAGCCAGGCACAAAAGGGAGTCTCTTCCAAATGAGAGAGCACCAGGACCAGAGAGCATGCAATTATGCTGGAAGGGGGCAGTTTAAAAGGGATGTGAGGAAGTATGACTTCACCAAAAGAATGGTGAATACCTACAATGGAATGCCAGTAAAAGTGGTGGAGGCAAAAAACATTAAGGGGCTTCAAGCATGCATGGAATAGACATAGGGTAATATTATTAAATAGGCAGGGAGGAGGGAGGGTAGCTAGAGATCAATTAGGGTCTGTGGAGACATCCTAGGCTAGGATCATCTGGGCAGACTGTTAGGGCCAAGTGGTCCTTTTCTGCTGACAAATCTTACGTTTCTATGTTGTAAGCTTATATAGTTTTTGTTTATTTATTTATTTAGTTTTTGTTGACCGGGTAACTGCACTAGACAAATCCTGCCTATTTTCAGGCATGATCCAGGGAAGGGGGATACAGATGAATGCCAACTGACCTTGAACTGTTGGTGGTATTTTTAGTGAATGAGGGAAATTTGGCCTGGACACTGAGGAAATTCCCCTGCACTTTTCGATAAGTGCCATGGGATCTTTTACATCCACCTGAACTACCACCAATCCAGGCAGATGGGACCTCAGTTTAATGTCTCATCCGAAGGACGGCACCTCAGAAGTGCAGTACCCCTCTCATGCTGCACTACATTGTCAGTACTGGGATATTAACCCAAGTGCCAGATGTGGGAACTGAACCCACAGCCCTCTGATCTCCTGGCCTCTGAGGCGAGTGTGCTACCTACTGAGCCACTGCCACTGACAACTTGAAAAAAAAAACTTTCAAATCTAAATAACTTAAAAAAAGAACAACAAAATTGTTTATAAACCCATCCAAAGTCACTGCTTTGGATCAAATTCTAAGGAAACTGTAAGATTCATAATTTAACTCTGTTTTTTATGTTTGCTTGCACGCATGCACAAGAAACATTATGTGGCAGCCTAGGAGAGAAGCAGGTTGTGGAGGCACGGCACTGTGGCAGCCAACGGAGGCACTGCATTTGGGGGCTTGGCACTGGTGGACCAGTGGAGGCACAGTGTGCTGATGACACTGGCTTCCAAAAGTGCTACCAAGTTGTAACATTTTCTCCGCAGCAATCAGGGGCCACCTCATCATTGCAGCATCAGTCATTCCGCTGCAATGAGGGAGCAACCCGTCATTGTTGGGCAGAACGTTGCCTAGTGTAATATTGTTTGTGAATGTGGTGGCAAGCTGCTGCCATGTTTACAAACAATATTAGATGCCCCTATTGGGGATGGGGTGCCCAAACCCCCTCGGCATCATGTGCTGCCCCCAAAACAGTTTTTGTTTGCTGTCAGGAGCCCCAATACCCATCAGCTTCATTCCCCCAGTGTAATTTGCTGACAGGAGAGCCCACTCCCTGTTGGCATAATGTTCCCCCCCCCCAAAATGTTGGTTTTGTGCCAAGGGGGTGCCCAATCCCCGTTTGCTCTTGCCCCCCCCATATGTGCTGATGGGGGTGCCCAATCCCCTATCGGCTACAGTCCCCTAAAGAAAACACTCAGTGGCACATTGGGAGCCCACCCCAGCATGCCAAATGTCCCAGTGAGGAAAAAAAAGTCCCACAATGTTTTTTTTTCCCTGTAAATCAGAAAACGGTCCCTCATTGAGTCTGGTAGCCCAGCCCCCAACCCGCACCCACCCTCTGTGCAACCTACCTCCCCCACACACCCCTTCCCCCTATACTTACCTCCAGAGCCTATTGCGATGATCTTAGGTGGACTGGGAACATGGCTGCACTCTTCAAAGTCGACCATGAACTGAAGAAATGCCGGTAAGCTGTATAATGGCATAAATAGGATTTTTTTCAACTTTGTTGCATATCTCAGGCATTTTGGAGAATTTTAGCACCACATTTTCAACATGGAGTTACTGGGACCCCTCTTCATGAATTCAGCCACTGTTATGTCATTATTCAGTCCCAAAAGGTGATTTCACGGTCACTGCACGGAATCGCCTTTTGGGACTGATTAACGAAATGACAGTGCCAGTGTTCATGAGGTGGCCTCTCAAAAATTCTATGATGCAACTTTGGCAGAAAAAATCCAAGAAATTGACTGTTTTATGAGCGTGCATTGCGCAGTTGCTACGCACACTCGTAAGGTAGTGAATTTGCAATATTTTCACTCCATATTTTCAACATTGCCATTTTTCTGCACCTCCGTATAAACAGTACAGCTGCCATTTTTCACATCCTGGCCAAAATGTGTTTTCGCACTTCCTGTGCAGAATAGCGTGGTCGCTGTGGGGAAATCAGTGTTTGGGACACATTAAGAAAATTACAGTGACACTGTTCATGAGCAGAGGTCCTAAAATGCCTATGTTGAAAATTTGGTGATGAAAGTCCATAAAATGACTGTGTTACGTGAATGCGTTGCACAGTTCCCACTTATGCTCGGAAGTGCAAGCATTTTTAATATTCCCACTACAGATTTTCAACATTGCCATCTCTTCACACCTCCCTATGGATGGTACAGCTTTCACTCTTCACATCCTGCCCAATCTGTGTTTTCGTACATGTGGCGCAGAATGGCACAGTCACTGTTGGAACTCAAAGTTCTGGACACATTGACAAAATCACACTGCCACTCTCCATGAGAAGAGGTCCCAAATGCTTTCATGAGATGGGGTCACAAAAAGGTCATGTTGAAAATTTGTAGTGCAAATACCAACAAACACCTGGGGTGTTAGGGTTTCTAACCATAACGTCCCACCCCGTACAGACTGACAGGCATCAGGGTGTGTCTTTGCATTACCGACTGTACTGCTCATGCCATCCCACTACCTCCCCCCAGCCACTGACAGGCATCGAGGTGCACCTTGGACTCTTCGGCCCCAGACTTTACCCCATTGTCCTATGCTGCACTCATTTCAGCATATGTCCTTATGGAATGGGGTGACTGTAAAGCCAAACAACCCAAGGCACACCTCAACATGTGTCAGTGTCTGCAGAATAGGGTGAGGTGACATGGCATGACCGTCATGGGCGACGACCCAAACACTTACCCCAGTACCTGTCCGTCTCTACAGGATGGAGGTGGGGTTGATGTGAAGTTCAATACTTCATTGCCATTCCTACTCTGCATCTGTCTAACTCCTGCATTTCCAATGCTAATACCAGCAAGAAAACATTTGGCATTGACAAATGCTTGTTTTGTTAGCCACGATAAAAAAGTGACACAAAATTGGGGACTTTACTTAATATTGCTAGTCCAAACATGTGGAGTGATTATATTGCCCCCTCCTCATGACCTCATAAGTGGTGGAACTGGGCACTGGGTCTGAATATAGCCGACAAGAATGCCGTTGGCAACAACAGTGTGGCAAAAATACCCCATTGTTTTTATTTTTGTGGGGATCTTTGCTCCCTGAACTCCCTAATATGCGGCCTCTGCCCCCCACACCTCCCATACTAAAAGACTTCCACTCCAGGGGGGAGCAGATCATGGGGAAAGTTAAAATTTGTGGGGCCATGGAATACTGTTTCCATGACCCCTTGTAAAACAAAGAAGTCCCGATTCCTGCAAAATGGTTGGAGACCAGGATTAGAACACTGGTCTCCACTGCTTTCTGGCAGAGCTGCTCCATGCCCCAGCCCTCCACAGCACAGGAGCAGCTCAGCCATCTTCCCCTATTTTGCTGCCCTTGTTCTGTGGCAGCACCACAGCCAGCGACCAGGGAGCGCATATTGGAAGCACTCTACATCCCTGCTCGCTTTCTGTGGTAGTGCTATAGGGACTAGCGCTGTCTTGCCTGGCGCTAGTCCTGTAGTGCTAATCTGACTGGGTACTATGGAACTGACATCCCCCAAACCCATTGAACAAACTCCATCCTTTTGGGTATATGTTTATGCCATTTCTTATTCATTTTTCTCTCTAGCCTTCTATTTTGCATTTCTTTCCCATGAGTGGATTACCAGGATTTTATAAAAGACACATGAAAAGATACAATGGCTATCTAGGTGGCCAGTGTTATGTGGAGAAGCATTATAATATATACACTGCACTTTGTTTTTAGGAAAAAGCAGATTCATGCTCTAAAGATGGAGCAGCTGCTTGGGTGGGCAGCCTGCATGGTTTGGAAGGCCTTCGTCTGCTGTCAATGTTTATGTACAGTTTCTATACAATGCCATCTGTGTGCCTTTCCCTTCTTTCAGGTACCTTCCCCTGCTCCTGTCTCTGTCACTAGCTTTGTGGTATTGCTGGTTGTTTGGGAGGGCTTTGCCCATGGTTCAATGGGGGAGAATACTGTCACTCCTCCCACAACCTCTACTTAAGTCTTTAACTAACCACACCCCATTGCTTAGGGAATTTTTTTTTGCCTGGGCTCCTTGCATGGCTTGTGTGCAGTGCTGCCCTATGCTTGCTGCTCTGGTTTGTCTCCCATTGTTGTGCTGTTTTGTTCTTTTTGTCTCCCCTCTCCTCTCCTCCCCTTTCCTGTGTTTAGTCATTCTCCTGTGTGTTTCCCTGCCTATCTTGTTTTTCATTCCTTGTCTGCAGTTCCTTCCTTCTCCTGTGGCTGCTCCAGCCACCTCCCTGATCCCTCTTTCCTGGCAGTCCTGGGGTTGCCATTCTGTTGTTCCTTTTTGGGCTCTTCCTTTACCCGCCAATAGCTCTCCAAGCCCATGCTCTGACAGACTCCCACCTATGGCACTTCTAAGCACTCCCGCTCTGCTCCCTCTTTTTCCTGTTCTTTCCTCAGTCCCATATGCATCATTTCCTTCTTTCTGTATGCCCCTCAGGTGCCCCCTTCTCCTCTTCAACTGTCAGACTCGAGCACTCAGCTTACCTACCCAGCAACTTTGTTGCATAGCACCATGTTTCTCCACCTCATCCCCTTCTAGAAACATAGAAACAGAGAAACATAGAGGTTGACAGCAGATAAGGACCGCAAGGCCCATCCAGTCTGCCCATTTCTTTTTCTACCTTATAAATGTGCCATTGGCCTTTGCTCTGTCAGTGAACTATCTATTCATACTCATCTGTATTGCTCCCTTATGCCTATCCCATGCCTGTTTGAAGCCCTGCACTGTATTCATAGCCACCACTTCCTGAGGTAGGCCGTTCCATGCATCCACCACTCTTTCTGTGAAAAAGAATTTCCTCACATTCCCCCTTAATCGGCCTCCCTCTAATCTCATGCTGTGTCCTCTTGTCCTGCTATTTTTCTTATATTTAAACATGTTAGACTCTTTCACCTTGTTAATGCCCTTAAGGTGTTTGAATGTTTCTATCATATTACCTCTCTCCCTCCTTTGCTCAAGGGTATACATATTGAGCTCCGTTAATCTGCCCTCATATGTCTTCTGATGCAGTCCCTGCTCCATTTTGGTTGCCCTTCTCTGGACTGCCTCAATTTGGTTAATGTCCTTGTGAAGGTGTGGCCTCCAGTACTGCACACAGTACTCCAGATGGGGCCTAACCAGTATCTTGTAAAGAGGGATTATTACCTCTCTCTTATGACTTGTGATACCCCTACTAATACACCCTAACATCCCCCTAGCCTTACCTACTGCTTTAGAGGTCTGCTTGGATGACTTCAGGTCATCGATGATGATGATGCCCAAGTCTCTTTCTTCCTTTGTGACTGCCAGCAACTCCCCTCCCAGTCTATAGGTGGCTTCAGGGTTTCTCTTCCCTAGGTGCATGATCTTGACTTCTTTGTATTAAATCCCAGTTGCCACTCTTCTGACCATTTTGCTAGTTTATCCAGATCTCTTCTCATTCTGCTCACCCCATCTGGATCATCTACTGTGTTGCAGATCTTGGTGTCACCTGCAAACAGACAAGCCTTACCCTCTAGTCCATCTGCAATGTCCCTAATGAAGATATTGAAGAGGACTGGCCCCAGGACTGATCCCTGAGGTACCCCACTTGTGACTTGCATCTCTTCTGACTGTATACCATTTACCACCACTCTGTTTTCTGCCCGTCAACCAGTTTGCCACCCAGTCAACCAACTTCTGACCCACCACGAGCCAGCTAGCTTATTTATCAATCTTCTATGTGGAACAGTGTTGAAAGCTTTGCTGAAGTCAAGGTAGGCGACATCAACTGCTCCCCCTTGGTCCACCACTCTAGTGACCCAGTCAAAGAAATCTATGAGATTAGTTTGACAGGACCTTCCTTTTGTAAACCCATGCTGTCTTGGATCCTGTGCCCCTATGGATTCCAGGTGTTGCGCTATCCTTTCCTTAAGGAGTGCCTCCATAATCTTGCCCATTACTGAGGTAAGACTGACTGGTCTGTAGTTCCCTGCCTCCTCCCTGCTACCACTCTTGTGGAGCGGGATCACATGAGCCTTTCTCCAGTCTTCTGGGACCTCTCCTGTGCTCAGAGACTCACTAAACAGTTCTGCCAATGGCTTTGCTAGTTCCACCCTTAGCTCCTTAAGTACCCTGGGATGTATGCCATCAGGTCCCATTGCCTTGTCCACCCTGTGCTTAGCGAGCTCTTGTAGGACCTTTTTTGTGAAGGGAGTAGGCCACCTCCTCCCCTGTGTCCATGGTGCTGAGATTTGGGCCCTTCCCTACCTTCTCTTCAGTAAATACTGAGCAAAAGTATCTATTTAGGATAGATGCTTTTACAGGGTCCTCCTCCTCACATGCCCCCTTTTCTCCTTTGAGCTTAGCAATACCCCCTCTGGACTTTCCCCCTTTCACTAATGTATCTATAGAAAGTCTTGTCGCCTTATTTTACTGTTCATGCTAGTGTTTCCTCAGTTTGGGACTTTTCCTGCCTTACTGCCATCCATGCTTCCCTTAGGGAAGTTTGGTATGCCTCCCTATCTTCATCCCGCTGTGTTCCCTTATAGTTCCTGAAGGCTAGCCTTTTGGCTCTGACCTTTTCTGCTACTGTATTTGAGAACCAAGGTGGTTTCCTTCTTCTTTTGCACTTCCTTTCCTGTCTAACACAATGGGATGTTCCTTCAAGTATTGCATCCTTAATGCTTGCCCACTTTGCCTGTACCCCCTCAACTGTGTTTCTTTTTGCCAGGACTAGCTTAACTCTGTTGGCCGTTTCACAGCTTGCACAGTAAGAGGATACCTGGACTTCACAGGCAAAGGCATAAAGCTTGGGCTTGGCTGAACGCTGCATTCCACATATTGACATTGTCCTTTGCTGACACACCAATGCTTTCCCTTGGTAACAACTTCCCTTTTGTCTGCTACTCATTTGCAGTCAATTTGTCCTACCAATGTGGTGCCACAACAGTCAACTCCATTAATGTTTTATTTTTGTAGCATTCATTTGCGTGTTGGACTTACATATTCGCTGCTGATTGGTGCTATGTTATAGTAATGTCTTGTTGGATTTTATTTGCTGCTGCTGCCGGACACCCATCCTTATTATCCAGCTGGTCCCCACTCACCGGCACCAGAGAGCTCTTTGCTACACTTCTCCTTAGCTGTGGGAATGCAGAGCTGGCACCTCTGAACTGTTAAACAGGTTCTCTGAGATAAAAGGAAACATTCTGCAGGAAATGGAGCATTGGGGGCTCGCCAGTAACCTACCTGCTGCCTTTGTTTGGAGGTCTTCCCTCTCACATGGACATTTTTGCCACTATTTAATATGCTACACTGCATCTTGCTGCATAAGACTACTTTACAAGGCTGTCAATCAGCTGCAAGAGTTTCTCTCACTTCCCACTGCTAGGCCTGTGGTGAGCCGGGGGGGGGGTGCCTCATGCCACTGACCTGCTGTTGTCACAGTTCCCATTGCCTTTCTTCATTCCTTCTGGTTCTGTGAGTTGTTTTTCTCTATCCTCATGCTCCTGTTCCTTTCCGCTACTCTTCATGTTCTGATTTATGTATACCATGCCTCCCATTCTTCGTCTCTAATACAGTGTCAAGTACTGAATCGTCATCCTATCTCTGTTTCATTCCTTAACCTACCTCTCCTTCCAGCAACGTTTGTGCTCTCTGCCAGCACAGACCAGCAGTAGTCTGGACTCCATCCCTAACTCGTGCCTTTTGAGGTGCTGAGAGAAGGTAGACTTCTCCTGCCTAACAGGGATGGGATTCCGTTACAGTCTCTATCTCCTGCTACTTACCAACTGACATCCTCCATCCCTAACTCTGTTTGGCAGCATTGACTGAAGGTTAGCTCACCCCGACTACCAGGGATGGGAGCCATGTCTACAATCTACTGACTTTTACCATGCATTCTCTAACTCATTCCAGTTGCTGCTTCCCTTTGGGAACAGAACTTCTATGCCCCATGTGACATCCTCATTCTGTCTATGCCTGGCTGCCTCAATGTATCATCCTCCCACCTTTGACATCTGAATAGGTACCTGAGTCTACAGTCTACTGCTTCGAATTACCCATGCTCAGCCTCATACTCGGATGCTGCTTCCCTTCAAGACATTTTTTTTTTAGTTTTTTTTTTTTTAACCAGGTATAGCACACTAAGCTGAAAGCTTTTTTACAGGAGTGACCTGGGAGCACAAGGAGGTTAAGTGACTTGCTCAGGGTCACACAGTATGCAAGTGGAAGCTGTGGGATTCAAACCCAGGTCTGGTCTCCTCCACATTGATTCATCTGACATGTCTTTTCCATCTTACCTAGTCTGCAGCCTCATTTCATGATCCCCTCCGCTACTTGCCATGGATGGGAACCTCAGTCTGTATATGACTGTTTCCATTGTCTGCTTCCTATTCCAGATACTGGTTGTCATTTCTTTCAGGTACGGAACTGCTTCACATGTGTACCTTCATCATCCTATCTCCTCACTGCCGCCAATTAGGATGATCTCACCTCGACCGTCATGGATTGACATTAGAGTTTCTCTTACTCCACTTCCATACTCTGTCATTGGATGATGCATCCCTTGCAGACCTGGACCTCCTCCTGATCATAGTCTCAGTCCTTTATTGCCAGCAGCCTTCCCTCCAGTCTCATCATGCTACCTTGCCTAGTCAAGTGCCTGAGCTTGCATCCCTGTTTTCACTTCTGCATCCTCTGCCTGATACCAGTCACCACTTCCCCTTTGGGAATGGGAGCATCCACTACAACTGCTTTCCTCCCTCAGCTCTGCAGGTTGACTTTGATTGCCCATCCTCCCACCGACATCTGGGAGTGGTAACTCCTCTCTGGATCCCATGTGCCATTGTAGACCCTGTCTCTTGCCAGGTTGCCACTTCCCATCTGGGAAAGATCCTCCATGTCTTGTTTGTCTCCATCCTCCTACCCCGTGGACTGGTACTGAAGATTAGTTCTCTCTCCTTGTTTCTCAGACCTAGATGCTGATGTCTACAAACAACTGTTTCAATCTTACTTGCTCTCTGCCAGACCATCATTTGCTGCTCCCTCCTGGACTTGAGCATGTTTTGACTGTGCTTTCACCTTCCACATTATCTGGAGTGTCCTGCTCATCATCTCACTTCAGTTTGACTGCCTCTGGGACTTTCTTGCTAGAGGTCACCTGTCCAGTTGGCATCTGAGTTTTATTGCTCCTTTGGAGGTGGACATATTATTCTTCTTCACTGCTGCACCTCCAGTCCCATTGTTAGTTGGTCGAGGCCTTTGTTTGATGTGGGACCACACTACCTCTACATTGTTGCTGTTAGTACTTTGATTAACTTCCTGGCCATGCATGGATCATCATCTAGTGACTGCTACAGCCTTCCTATCTCCTGCTGCTCTGCTGAGGAGCCAATCCCCCTCTGTTCCTTCCAGCATGCTATGCCCTCCGGCTTCACTCTCCTAGACACCATCCTGGTTTGGTCCTTCAGTCCCTTGGGATTTACTCTAGCCATTCCTTCCATCTCCTGATTGCTGTTTCCACCTCTGCCTTGATGGCTCAGGGCTTCGTTCTGTGTGCTGCGGCTTCTTTGGGCATCCTACCATATCCCTGGCCGGTATTCCTACTCAGGCAACTTCTACCCTCATTTATTCATTACATACTCCTACTCTGGCCATCCTTACAGCTCTTATCTGCTACTCGATAGATCACTGTTCATTACTCTTGAGGAATCTACTTCTAACATGCAGTTCTTGGCAACCTACCTTAGAAACTCTTACGTTAATTTACCATTTTCCATACTACCCTATCAGCTCCCCTCGATCATTCTGGAGTCTCATTTGTCTGGACACTAGAAACCTACATGTCTCTCTCCATTGGATACTCCCTATGAATTTTGCCTATTCAGTCTTCAGGGACTTTCCCATCTACCATGCATCACAGGCTATCTTCTCGCATGGTAAGGATGTAATTTCTCCTGTTATGCTCTGACTTACTCTCCAGCATTGCTTCTACTGATCCCAGGAATTGCAAGATACATCATGGCAACTTGGACATTATCTATTTTCAATCCGCAGCTTTCCAACATCATCAGATTTGCTGACTACAGTATTAGACTCTTCGTCAATAGAATTTGCCTGTTCTAAGACCTTCCCAGCTGACTTCAGACTGTTCATTGTCAGATCTCCACTGCCTAGTTGATCACGAATGCCACACCATCCAAACCATCTTTTTGGATTCTGGACATCACAGTTCCTCATACATTCATCTGCACTTCTCCATCTAGTACCTTTAGCTGAGTTATTGCCCTTCCAACAGACCCTCCAGCTCTCCCTCATCAACTTTCTACATTAATCTCTCCAGCAAAGACTATCACCAAAAACAGGCTGTTCCTATTTCCACCTGGAAATCTGCAATCATTAAGTCTACAAAACCTTCAACATATCCGCCCCCAAGCTGCTTACAAGGACATGGGTATCGGATTACCTGTAAACTAACTCACCATAAGCCACCAGAATGCATCTCATGGACAATCACATCACAGAAATACCTGTAGTTACTTCAGCCAGCATACCATTCAAGTACATACAAATATACAGTCTCTATATATATTCGATAGCCATCAGGGCCACATCTGCACATCTCCCTCTATTTGTCTATTAATCACTTCAGGCAGTCCTCCTATCAGGAATGCACAGATTCTCCTCTACTCAGTTCTACTGCACAGTTGTCTACTTAGCTACTCATTGCTCAACTGTTACATTATTTGCCCCAGACATTACCTTGATAATTAACCTTTCACAAGTCATATCATTCACCTGTGACTGCACAAATCAGTATACTGACCAAGTTATTCTCTCCGAGCTCATTATGCCTCTGCAATCCCCTTGGACACACATCCTTCATCCCTTTGGAAATCCAGATTACATTTGCCCTTCCTCCTGGATCTGCTGTACACTTAGGATTCTACTGTTCATTCAGAAAGACCCACTCTTCATCCTCAGGATCTTCAGTCAAATCACATTGCCCATGGATTGAGAATGGACCATTATCTCCAATGCACTCAAAGACTCTCTTCTACTCATTGCCTACTTCACAGAAGCTGTCTTAGTAACTCCTCGCTCAGTACTGAATTCCTTGCCTCCATACCTTACCTCAAAAAATCAATCCTTACTCAAGTTCAATCAGTCACCCATGACTTCTCATACCACAGCATGTCCACCCTCCACTGTCTAGTAATTTTCCATTACTTTATGCTATCCTTGCTCATTACATTCATGCAGGTCCCTAAGGACAAGCATCCTTCATCACTTTGGTAATTTGGACTTCATTCACTCTTCTTCAACTGGATCTGCTTCACACTTGGGATTCTACCACTCCTACAGAAAAAATTGAATCATCAACCTAAGGATCATCATTCAATTGGCATCATCAAAGGATCAAGGAAGGACCGTCATCTCTCCAAGAAGATCACCTTCTTTAAAATTAGTCATGGCTACTAGAACCTAGGTTCTTCTCCTATTAGCATGCCCAGAGGATGAGCAGACCACTGGCCATGAGTCCTCAGAGGTTTCCTCCACCTGGGGGGTTTTCCTCTACTGAGTGCCAGGTGGTCATACTCTCCATGTGTTGGAGGAGGTATCTTTTTGGACCTTCTAGTCCCTACAAATTACTACCTATGTACCTACTACTTAATTGTAGGAATAGAGTTAAGCCACAAAAAGTACTACAAGTTATACAAGTAGTATATACCCCATTGCTGTGCCCTAAACACTGAATGGGAGGAAAAGCTTCTCCCACAACCTCTACTTAAGCATTTTACTAACCTTACCCCCTTGCTTAGGGAAGTGTTTTCATCCACCCCATCCCCTCCTCCTCCTCCTCCTTTTTCGGTGCACATCTCACCCTTGTTCCTGACCCTTCTATTCCCTACAAATTACTACCTACAAACCTACTACTCAAGGGTGGGAATAGAGCTAAGCCACAAAAAGAACTAAAAGTTACACAAGTAGTATATACTCCATTGCTATTACATACTAACAAACTATTTGCCAGCAGATTAGGCCTTACGGTCTATCGAGTCTGCTCGAACCTCAGATCCCTAGTTGGGTGCCGAGGCCCTCCCCCCCTTGTGTTCCAGAAACCCCTATCATCCATCCCCACCCCCCTGGGACAGGCCATCATCTGATACATCCACTTTCTGTGTCTGTCCCACCCTTTCTTGAAGCCCTCCACTGTGGATCTCTGAACCAGCTCACCAGGCAGTGCATTCCAAGGGTCCACCACCCTCTCAGTGAAAAACCTCCTCCTCTTTCCCCTCACCCTTCCACCTTCCAACTTCAAACCATGCCCTCTGGTGATACCTCCCTGCTTTAGTCTAAAGATCCCCTCCATGTTTACCCTATTTATTCCCTTGAGGTACTTGAAGACCTCAATCATGTCCCCCATCTCTCCTCTCCTCCAATGAAAACAGGCAGAGCTCCTCAAGTCTGTCCTCATACGTCAAATCCCCTAGTCCTCGTATCATCTTAGTTGCCCTCCTCTGTACCCTCTCCAGGAGCTGTATGTCCCTCTTCAAGTGTGGTCTCCAGTACTGTACACAGTACTCAGGTGTGGTCTAACCAGTCCATTGTACAGCGGCAGAATCACTTCCTTGCTCCTATAGGTGATCCCCCTTTACGATGCATCCCAACATCCTGTTTGCCTTGCTAGCCCTCTCCTGCACTGCTCAGAGTTATTCATACATGCATCCACCATGACCCCTAGGTCTTTTTCCCTATTGAGGCCTCCAGCGCCTCCCTCCAAGGGTGTACCTGTGTTTAGGGTTTCCCACCCAAGATGTGAGCACCTTGCACTTGGTGATATTGAAATTTAATTTCATGTGTGAGCCCAGCTTTCCAGGGTGTCCAGGTCTCTTGCAGGCCAACCTCCCTCTTCTCCTCAACTACTGCTTTCATCTTGGAGTCATCACGAAGAGACTCATTTCACACCCTATACCATCCCTGATGTCCGATATGTATGTATTAAACAGGATCAGACCCAGGACCGAGCCCTGCAGTACCCCACTACCAACCTCTCTAGGGTTCGAGAGCTCCCCACTGACCACTACTCTTTGGGTGCATCCAGCTAGCCAGTTTTCAATCCATCTGGCCATCAAAGGGCCTACTCCCAACCCCATCAGTTTCTCCACCAGACCATTGTGGGGGACAGAGTCAAACGCCTTGCTGAAGTCCAAGAATAATACATCCACAGACTTTCCCCTGTCCAGTTCTGATGTTACCCATTCTTAGAACTCCACAAGATTGGTTTGACATGATCTACCTGGCACAAACCCATGTTGCCGACTATCCAGACCTCCCACCTCCTCCAAGTACACCCCCAATCGTTCCTTTAGTATACTCTCCATTAATTTTCCCACCACCGAGGTCAAACTGATGAATCTATAGTTACCCGGTACTTCCCTCGACCCCCCTTTATGGATTGGCACCACATGTGCCTCTCGCCAATCCCTAGGTACTCTCCCTGTCTCAAGTGACCAGTTGAAGAGCTCCGCCAGGGGTGTAGCCAGTATGTCTGCCAATTCCCATAGTACTCTCAGATGAATGCCATCCAGCCCAGGAGAGTTGTCTTTCTTTAGGGCCTTGATGGATAACCACACCCTTTTGGTGGAGATAGCATCATCTGTCCCCTCCACCTTACTGGCCTTTTTATCCTTATCCTGATGTGACACCCCTGGGGTACCTCTCCCTCCCTCTTGCTCCATTTCTGTTGCTCCCCTGATCCCACTCACTGCCGCTTCTGTCTGCATCATGCCTAGCCTTGTAGATATCCCATCCCCCTCCATAGTGAACACAGAGTCAAAGTACTCATTAAATACCTCTGCCTGGTCCCTCGCCTCTTCCACCCACCCTCCTTCAGATCTCAATCTGCTGAGATGGCCCTTAGTTTTTCTCCACTCCCCAATGTACCAGAAGAACCCCTTTTCCTCCCCTCCATGTATCCCCTGTGCCAGCCGTTGCTCTTTACTGGACTTTGCCCCCTCATCATCCGAGTGACTTTTCTAGATGCAAGATGGTACATTTCCTTATCCCTATCCCCTCTTGTTGTTTTATGTTTTTTGTAGGCCACCTTCTTTTCTCTGACCGCTACCTGAACCTCACTGGACCACCAACATGGTTTATGTGACCTTGCTCCCTTACGTTTCACCTTAGCACAGGTCCTAACTGCCTCATGAAGTCCCCGTTTTATGACCTCCCATCTCCTTTCCACATTTGTCATTGATGTAATCCCCCTTCAAGTGATCCTTGAGAATATTTCCCATGCCCACAAAGTCTGCAACCCTGAAGTCCACTGCCAGTGTCCTAGAGCTCCCCCATCCCCCCATGCTTATTTGAAACCAGACAGTATTGTGGTCGCTCCTAGTCAGGGGATCCTCTACAACCAGGTCCCTTACCAGATCCCCATCTGCCAGAACCACATCCAGGACATGACTCTTCCTTGTGGGCTCCATCACATGCATATTCCCCAAACATTGAAATGGTATGTTATTTGCACACATTGAGCATGACTGTGTGACAGTCAGACTAGAGGGTTGTTCACATAGTAGCTATTGTTTTAGTTTTGTTATTTTTTTTATTTTAATATGAAGGATACAGTTATTTCAGTTACAGTACGTATGCTACAACAGCAAAATATTCAATTTTACAGTGTTCCCAGCTGCCTGCTATGAAAGGATGGCTGGTTGAGGAAATGTTGCATACTGCATGAGTTTACACAGGTATCAAAATATCTCAGCAAACAGTGTATCAGACCACTTGCAAAATTTCAAATGTTTTGCAAATGAATTACATAGACAAAATGAAAAACAGATTTTCTTTCTTCATTAGTTGTTGCTTTGCTCCTCTCTAGGGATAATTTGAAAGTAAAGCCCATTTTATTGGTTTGATGCACATGTGCAACAAACCTTTTGTTATGAGTGAAAGAAGATTTCAGAGGTGTGTCGCTGTGAGCCTATTGCAGTTAAAAACTGCAGGGGTGAAGCAGTCTAGACCAATAACCATGCACTTTAACTGTGACACTGCTCTTCTTCAGCTGAATGCACTTCAAAAGAACCATGCCAATAAATTAGAGGGCTTCAGTCCTTTGATGTGAATGAGGCTACTGTATTCAGCAAACAGCTGATGGGCTGTTAACACAAGCAGCCTGTCTTTAAAATCAGAAGCAGTGACAAACTGACCAGATTACATCAGAAAATTGAGGGGAGATCTACAGAAAGTTTGAACTGTGTTGTGCCAGTCTTTATTATTTTATTACTGTTAGAGGTTTTCCTATTTCTTCTGCGAAGTCTGTAGGCAGTTTGAAACTGGTCATGATGTCTCAAATTATAGCCTTTTTTTCTCCTAAACTAGAAAGTCTCCTAAAAAAATATTAACCCTTGCCTGACTCTTTGTAGTATGGAAGTTAGTCTCCTTACTTTGTCAACTTTTAAATATAGGGAAAACAATAATAACGTACCTCAGTTTCTCTCCACTAGCAAGTGTATATTGCAAACAATGTTAACCTAGACAAAGACACATATTCATTCTACACTTTTTTGTGTCTGTATTACATGAATGTCATTTGATAGGTGAACCGACACTTACAGAACTGTGGGTATATGGATGTCACCTTTTGCAATCCTCTCCTGCCCCTTCCCCCCTTATTTCCTTTTTCACCACCCCTCCTCCCATAACTTTTATGTTCCCCTCCCAATGCCGTAGCCATCCATACTCCTCCCCTGTATGCTACCCTTATCCCTCCCTTTTTAGCTCTTGAATATATACCAAGACCTACCATGATCTGAGTGATGCATAGATCTTAACATATTTATGATATTACATATATTGAAATTCAATAAAAAGATTTACTGGCAGATCCCTACATGTATTCTCTTTTTTCTTGTGCACAACTATTTTCCTTGACATTCTTCCTGCAATGATTCAGCATTTGCCTTCTATCCATGGTGATTCTCTGTACCAGCTCTCTCCTAGCCTCAAGACAGTTATAATTCTCCTAAACGCCCTGTCTATTCAGTACCCTTGATATCTGTCTAGGTGTAAAAAAACAAAATGGATTTTTTTTCCCACAGTGAATCTTGCATGCTCAGTGTTGTCCATAGCATCCTATAAAAGAGCTGCTTGCGGTACCCAACATTCCTTGCACATGCAGCCCAAGTGTCCATGTAACATCTGAGGATATACTGGTGCAAAGCATCAAATCTTTGGCATCGACAAAAGCTTGTTTATTATTTTATGTAGAGGATAGATATTTTTCCAAGCCTTTTTTTTTAATACTCACGGTTGGAAAGAGGGCCCTGTGCAAACTGTTTCTCTCCATCTCATCTCCTAAACCCATTGTGGAAAATGTTTTCTAAGTTCATTTTTCTTTAGGAGCCAAAACCACACCCACCAACCATTACAAACCAACCAACACCCAGCAAACTGAGCTATCCACCTGCAAATAAGGCAGACATTTCTAATATCGAGCCTCCTGACCAACACACCTGCTAGCCCCGACTGCCCTGCTCTCCCAGCACCAAAATTGAAACATAATTGGTATTAGTGCCAGAGTGCCAGAAACGGAGCAGATGGTCCCATGGTAGAACAGCTCACTCATGTCTGTTTCCCAAGGACTGAATGAAAAGATGGCAGAAAAGCATGCAATCATGTGTTATCATGGCAGACTGACATCCTTTTAGTCAAGACAGGTCAGCTGCTCTGGCATGACACCATCTGTTCTGTTTCACTATCAACCCTGGCATAAATGTAAACAGTGGCCACCCACATCATTATTTACTAGCCATATCTGTTGGGAGGAAAAAAGTGCATGAGATGTGCATGCATATGCAAGTGAGCACAAGGAAATGTGAATGAGCCCAACTCTGTTTTGGGTGGTGCCATTTGGTGGCACTGTCTATGAAAAGTGGTACTCATGCCCATCTGCCCTTTTCAGAAATATCCCCTTTCCTTGTTCCCGACCCCAATTTTGAGTGCCTAAAATACAAGGATAAATAGACACTAGTGTCACAAACTACCCCTTTTTGCATAAAAGTGAGGTGGTATATAATAGGTTTTCAATAAATAGGTGTGATAATATGCTGCAATGTTCCACAATATTCCACCCTATTGTGAAAGATATTAATGTTTTTAAAAATGTTATAAATGGAAACAAATTCAAGTGTTTTGTCTGGTGTTTAGTGGTACAATGTGATGGGAACCCAGTCAAATGATGGATGTAGCTGGTTGATGGTATTAGTAGCACCAGCATCTCTAGAGAGAGCAATTAGGAAACAGAGATCCATAGTATAAGTGATCCTGCAACCACAAGGTGTTTTAGGGACAAAGGACACAAACCTAACAGTAATTACTCATATGTTGGTTGTTTCATGATTATTTTTAAACTAACACACATCCCCAATATCTTTGCAGAAATGCACATTGCAAACTTTGGTAGCCCACAGGTCTCATATCAAAGGAGATGTCACCCTCCGGCACCACTGTCTCTATATGCATGTTAAACTAAGGTCAGTGAAGGTACAATTTACTGAACAAGAAACTGGTGTAGGTGGGCTGAAGAACATATGAGAACAAACAAACCAAAATTAGAGAAGGACATAGTAATTAAGTAGGGTGGCAAAATGGGGATGATTATCCCAGCTGGCACTCCACAGCCTCTGCCATGTTTAACCTATCACCACACATTCTTCAACATTTTCCAGCTCAGAAAAAAAATCTGAATACTAGCAATTATGGCACCGTGCAGAAAAAGAAACACCAAAAAGGAAACATCTAATTACCCCCATCTTTTTTTAAATACCTGCTCATCTCTTGATGATCAGTCACTCTTAGGGAAACAGTCTAGTTGCCTATCTGTCTGGAAACATCAAAGTGGAAACTGCAACTTGATAAAAATGTCTCCAAACCCCCTAGTGTACCTCCTATTGGTCTGTCAGTTATTTATCTTTTCCATCATGTCCAGGGTGTTAAAGGCCCCTCCTGCAGGGCACTCCATGGGGTTGTTTTTGGCCCAGGTTGACTGGGATTTTTTCTCTTGGTCCCACTTTTGGAGTCTGTGTGGCTGTACAGTCTTCAGACCAGTCTTGGAGTCAGGCTTCTTTTGTGTCCATCTGACTTCCCAGCTCCAGCTCTGTTTATGTGCTGTATCTCTGCTTGCACTGTTTGCTTAGCATTTACTCTCTTGAGCCCTGTTCTTAGTTTTGAACTGGACAAGGACCAGAAGCCCAGGAGCCGAGATACATTTTTCAAACACTTGTTTAAAAAGTTTGGGATGGGGAACAGCTGTAGGTATTACCAACCCCCAAATTTTCCTCCCCATGTTGCTGTGTAATGGGTTGCCTACCTGCTGCTTTCCTGGTTCTGGTGTGGGCCTCTGTGTGGGGTGGGGTGTCTGCCGGGGTGCCCATGTCTAGTGTCAGGTACTGCATATTCTGCCAGGTTATCTGGGTGCATGCTGCTAGCTCTGTACCCTACTCTCTGCAGGCTGAAAAATGGTGGAGTGGGGAGGATAGGAAAATGACCAGGAAGAGAATTGACATGGCTAGGGGCAGGGCTTACATCCAGGGCTGATTCTTCAGGCAAATTAAATAGAAAAAAAAATCTGACCCCAGGATGCACATGGGCTATAGACAGGTCACAGAGCCTAAACAGCTAGTTTGCAATATTAGATTTCCCTTTGGAGGGAGAGTCTCTTTAACCTGTCACTTTCTGCAAATGGATTCCTTGGAGTTGAGGCAGCCTGTGCAATTGGCACTGGTGAGGCGGTGGCTACCTATAATAGGGTGGTGGCCGAGGCACTAGATGCCATCGCACCGGTCTATATATGACCCAGATCCTATCACTTGAGTTCCCCCATGGTTTGATGGGTATCTCAAGATAATGAAGATCAAGGGTTGGAAGTTGGAGCTTAACTGGTGAAAGACCCAACTGGAGGCCAACAGACTGGTCCTGCATGCTCACTATGTTGAGTACCAGGAGGCAATCTCCCATATGAAGGCAGAATTCCTGTCGTGGGAGATTGTGGCAGGGAGGAACAGACCTCCTCAGCTTTTTCAGACTGGATAGGCTTCTCCATCCTGCCTGTCTACAGCTAAAGAAGACTTTTTTATCCACCTTGTGTGAAGAGTTTGCTCTGTTCTTCTCTGACAGAGTGTCATCTATCCAGTTGGGAATTCCCTTTGGGAGGCTTGTGCCTCAAAGTGGTCAGACTAGTAGGAGCAGAGGCACTCTGCCTGTCTGGGAGGAGTTTAGGCCAGTGGAGGTGTCTGAGGTGACTGAAGTGATCTTAGAGCTGAAGCACACATTTTGTGAACTGGACCCAACCCCAACACATTTCTTAATGGGATGCGCTGAGGCTGTTGGCCCGGTGTTTGCTGGGATTGCCAGGTGCTCGATGGTGGAGGGGGTGTTCCCAGTGGCTTTGAAAGAGGTGCTGGTGACAGCCTTTCTTAAGAAGTCTTCTCTCGACCCAGATGTTCTGGAGAATTACCGTCCAATCTCCAACCTACATTTCTTGAGTAAGGCTGTGGAGAAATGAGTGGCACAACAGCTCAAGGATCTCCTCATGTCCTTCGACATCTATGAGCCATTTCAGTCAGGTTTTTGAACCAGACACAGTACAGAAGCAACTCAAGTTACAGTGCACAATGATCTGCTCAGGCCCAGAGATAGAGGAGACAGATCAGTTCTTGTGCTCCTCAATCTCTCATCAGCCTTTGGCACCATGGACCACGTCATGCTTCTTGATCAACTCTGAGAGTTTTGTGGACTCGCCGGGGTTGTCATCAGATGATTTGAGTCCTATCTCTCTGACAGGGTGCAGTGGGTGGTGATGAGGAATTTCTCCTCCTCCCCAATGGCCCTATCATGTGGAGTTCCACAGGGCTTGATCTTGTCACCAATGCTGTTCGTGGTATACATGCTGCCCCTGGGTGAGATCATTCGACAATACAGTGTGGCATTTCACTGCTATGCAGATGACTCCCAATTGCATTGGTCATTTGCACCTTTAACATCTGATGCTGTCAACGTGCTTAACACCTGTCTGGCTAAAATCAATGACTGGATGGCTTCCAGTTGACTGAGACTAAACCCAGATAAGACAGAGGTGCTAGTGATCGAGCCAGGTCAGAGATGTGATGGGTTGCAACCTGGAGCAGACAAAGGTCTTTTTCTGGGGTCCTCTCCATTGGTTGCTTCCTTGATGATGCGAAATTTAGCTGTGATCCTGAAAAGCAGGCTGATCTTTGAAGATCAGGAGTCATCTGTGGTCAAGAGTGTTTTTAACACTTGCGGAACATCACCTGGATCAAGCCCCTTGTTCCGCCTGAGAATCTGCTGACTTTGGTACATGCCTTTGTTACCTCTAGGCTTGACTACTGTAACACTCTTTACTTTGAGATCATGGGAGAGACCATTCACAGGCTGCAGCTGGTGCAGAACACAGTGGCCTAGTTGATGATGGGTCTGTCTAGGTCAACAGTTCTCAGACTTTGTCATAGTGAGCCTCCTCTAAGCCATGGAAAAGATCTTGAGCCTCCCCCAAAATACTGAAATATTTTTGGGCCTCCCCATAGAAAAATAGCCTACTTTTCATAACACATCAGGAATAAATTGAAACTTCTTTGCATAGCTGGTTGTCATGTTATTAACTAGACTCTAGGTCCTACCATGTGACCCCAGTCCTGTGCACTCTGCACTAGCTGCCAGTCAGGTGGATGGTCCTTTTCAAGGTGGGCTTCCTCACCTATAAGGCCCTATACAGGCTGGGTCCTGGCTAATTGTCAGATCTCCTGACACCTGCGACCTCTGCTCGCTCCCTCCACTCCTCCTCAAGGGGCCTCCTGGATGTACCCAGGGTTCGACTCAAGACATCTGGTGACCGAGCTTTCAGTGTCTCTGGGCCGACGCTGTGGAACATGCTCCCAGCTGTAGTCCAGGAGGCCACTGCAATCGGTGTTTTCAAACAGAAGTTAAAGACACACCTCTTCAGTCTAGCTTATACAGAATAATCAGGACTATTAGAGAATTTTATCATTGGAACTCTGATTTTATTTAGTTGTTATTTATTAAATTTTAATTAATTGTCATTTCTGTAATTCTTTGTTAGGTGCCCAGAGCTTCTGGAATTGGGCACCATAAAAATAAAATTTGCCTTGCCTTGCCTTGGTGTTTGCATTGGGATCAAATGTGGTGGGGCTTCGATCTATCTTTATTGGGATCTTTATACAATAGATTAATACTGCAACACATTTGGGCACTATATGTAGGGAGAAAATGAAGGTGATTTGCTAGATAGGTAAGTTGTGAATGCAATTATTGAACAGTTTGCAAACTATAAGAAAACACAAACTGGATTGCTTTTTGAGGAAGGTTAGTTTTTCAGATAGGGTTATGTGCTGTGTATTCCCAGTAATGACAGTTGCAGCAGGGGCTCTGAGATGGGGATGAGGATGAAAAGCCCTGCTTCTGTGTATTTTCAATGTCTGCACTGCAGAACTGTACATTTCCCCTGTATTCTCAATTTCCAGACATCTGAACCCCTGTCAGAACTCTTTGATCTGCTGAGCTGAGTGAGGACCGATGCTTCAGAAAGGAAGGATAGATAAAAAGCCTGTTTTGTCAATTACAAGGTCAGAGAATGTTTTTACAGTGTGGCTTGAGGCACATTAAGTAAAACAACATTGCATACTGTTCACTAGAGAGTGCAAGCAGAAGGAAAATACAACAAGCATTTGTCAATGCCAAATGTTTGCTTGCTGGCATTGGCATTAGTAGTGTAGGAGTTAGAGAGATGCATAATAGGAATGGCAATGAAGTATTGAACTGAAGCCAACCCCACCACCACCCTGCAGAAAAAGTGAAGTCCCGAGCGTGCAAAGAAACTGTGCAACGCACACCCATAATGTAATTAGTTTGGGGACATTTAACAGCAGATTGTCAATGCAGGCATTTGGGGACCTCCACTCATGAACAGTGTCACTGTGATTTTCTTCATCTGTCCTGAACAGTGATTTCCCACAGCGACCATGCATTTCTGCGCTGGAAGTGCGAAAACACATTTCGGCCAGAGTGTGAAAAATGACAGCTGTACTGTTCATAAGGAAGTGTGGATAAATGCCAGTGGTGAAAATCTGGACTGAAAATATTACAAATTCATGAACTTACCAGGGTGCGTGGAAACTGCCCAATGCTCAGTCGTAACACAGAAATGTTATGGACTTTTGTCACTAAATTTTTAACATAGCCATTTTAAGACCTCTGCTCATGAACAGTGTCACTGTGATTTTTTTAATCTGTCCCAAACATTGATTTCACACACGCCCGCACCATTGTGTGCTACATGCAGTGAAACACATTTTGGGCAAGATGTGAAAAATGACAGCTGTACTGCTCATAAGGAGGTGTGGTAAAATGACAATGTTAAAAATCTGAAGTGAAAATATAAATGAACGTACGAGCATGCCTAGGAAATGCGCAATGCACACTCATAAATCAGTCATTTTGGGGATTTTTTTCACCAAATTTTCAACACTGGGTTTTTGGGGGCCTACCTCATGAACTGTGACACTGTCATTTCCTAAATCAGTCCTGAAAGGTGGTTCCATGCAGTGACCGCAAAATCACCTTTCTGGGCAGATTAACACCATGACAGTTCCAGAATTCATGAGGAAGGTCCCAAAAACCCCATGTTAAAACGTTGGTGAAAAAATTCCCAAAAATGGCCGAGATATGCACCAAAGTTGAAAAAAAAAAACATTTATGCCATTATACAGCTTACCGGCATTTCTTCAGTTCGTGGTTGGCTTCGAAGAGTGCAGTCATGTTCCCGGTCCACCGAAGATCTTCGCGCTGGGATCCAGAGGTAAGTATGGTGTCAGGGGTGTGTGGGAGGTGGATGCACAGAGGTGGATGTGGGTTGTGGTGGGAGACTAGACAATCAACGAGGGACCGTTTTTGTTTTCAGGTGTTTTTTTTAGGAAGATGCTGCGGACTTGTGCCATGCTGGGGTGGGCTCCCAGTGTGGCAACTGGAAATCTGTCATTTTTGGGGATTTGTTGAGTGGAGCTGAAGGGGATTGGGCACCCCATCAGCCATACTGTGTGCAGTGGGGGGAGCGCATGAGCATGATGGGGTGGACTCCCAGCGTACTACTTGAGTGTTTGGGGAGGGGGGAACTTCAAGGGAGCTGTCTATGACAGCTTCATTCAGGATGCAGTGCTGAGTGTAGGCAGTTTGCACACTGCTGATGGCAGTATGTAAATTACCTGCCAACAGCAGTATGCAAATTGCCTACACATTACAACCACTGATTGCAGCGTTTTTCCGCTTTCAACTGTACGCCACTGCATCTGAACAGCTGTCACAGACAGCTTGGACATTCATTGGCGTGGTGCAGCCATGCCTGAAAAAGGGAGCAGGGCATTGGGACTTGGGGAGGCACACTTACGAAAACTCGCATGGTGGCACTATGTTTCTTGCACATGCGTGCAAGCAAAGATAAAAATGCCTGGTACGTAATCATTGTGCTACACTTAATAGCACAACATATAACAAGAAAGAGACTACAAATTAGGCAATGGGGGCACAGACTGAAAAAGGGGATTGCTTAATGAACAAGGATTTCATAATACACAGCACAGAATTTCAGTTCTGTAATTAAAAGCATTAGATGTAATAAGAGATATGCGCTAGGATTAAATATTAGAATCATAGAATCATAGAAATGTGATGGCAGAGAAGGACCCTTTTGGCCCATCAAGTCTACCCCTTACCCCTCCTCCATAGTTGCCCTCCTTGTCCAGAGACCCCCCTTCACCCCAGGTCAACTCCTTTTGTCAGTCCCATGACCTCTTGAATCCCTCCACCATTTTGACCCCCAACCTCCTCTGGCAGACTGTTCCAGGGCTCCACTACCCTCTCAGTGAGGTAACACCCCCTCACATTACCCCAAGCCTTCCTCCTTCTAACCTTAGACTATGACCCCTAGTTCTAGCACCTTCTTTTCTTGTGAATAAGCTCCCCCCTACCTTATTAATCCCCTTCATGTACTTAAATGTTTCTATCATGTCCCTTGTCTCCCTTCTGGTTTCCAGCGGGTACAGATCCGACTCCCTCAACCTAACCTCATAGGGCTTCCCATTCAACCCTTGTACCATCTTAGTGGCCCTTCTCTGAACCCTTTCAATCCCATCTATGTCCTAGCATAGGTTATTAAATAAATGTATAACTGGTACAGTGACTGACAACAGCGCATTAGCCCACTAATTTACTCAGACCTCAGAAAACATATTTTATTACAATAAAAGTTTTTTTTTTTATTTATTTGCCCCAGTGTGCATCTCAGAAAAAAGTATGCCTTAAATTATAGAAGACAGGCAGAGGGCATTTGAAAAAAAGATCCTAAATAATTGTGTTCTCCTACTAATGAAACTACAAGAAGTAGCAGGAGGACCAAAAAAGGCCATTCTTTATCTGAAGGTAATTACAGGATGCTTCTGGTGCTCACTGACACAAAAGTCAAAAAAGGGGTATGTGTAAACAAAATAATATGTCAGTTGTGCTCACTCCGGGGTCTTGCTAACTTGATTCAGGCAGTTGTGCTTAAAACTGGTCTGAAAAGATTCATACTTTCCCTGAGTAAGTATGTGCAAACCTTGAGTATATTAACTTTTTTGGATCAGCTGAAGGTATTTTTGAATTTGTGATTCCTTGATCTATTGTTTGATGCACAGGTTTAATGCTTATTACTGTCCTGTTTCTCTCTTAGTGGAATGTTGTTAATTAAATTCACCCCTACCACTCTGTCCCCTGTATTAATGTCTTGCCCACACAATTTGAAAGGATGCAGCAACATGTTACGGTTGTCTTTCATGTCCATGCACCTGTTGTAGTAAACTACTAACTTACATTTCTCCTTTGAACCCCCCAATTTGTAGTTCAAGCAATGCATGTTTTTTTTTCTGTAAAACAAAACTTCAAAGTCATCAGGATGTTGCATTCATGGTGATGTCCTTGTCCATAAGATAGGGAGAACAAGCAAGGAGATCGACCATCACACCCTTTTGTTAAGTAAAATGAGGATCAGGCTGCACAAGAAATGTACAAAACTCAGCCCTAATTGCAAAAAACACTGAAGTACTCACCCATGATCTGCATGGCAGAAACTACCCCTTTTCCTTGATTTTGAAGACTCGGATGCATACTTTGCAGTCCAGAGAGTGCCACCACTGGGGGACAAGCTCGAAGAAGCACTAGTATGGGACAGCAATGTGGCAGGTTTTTGTCAGGTATAGTATGCATAGGTATTTTTAGGTAATGTGCATTTGCAAGGGTAGGGTAACTTGGATAAGACTTGTTTGCCACATGGAGAGGGGGGTTCTGGTTTCGGTTCCTAAAGAAAAATGGTAGTGACAGCCTGCTTACTGTTTGTGTGACGGATACCCGGATTGGAAATATTTGCAATGGTGGGGAGGTAGGAGCTGACTGGTTTGCCAGTGGGGGGGGGGGTAGACTGGTTTTGGTTCCTAAAATTAAAAAAAAAAGAGACATTTTTTAATGAGGAGGGGAAAGAGTACTCGATGGATCCTTTATGTTATGCAAATGAAAGGAGCCAGCTGCTCTCTGAATGGAGTGGTTTACTCCTTTCAAATACTTCAAGTTGGTGCCCCAAAATGGAACCACGTGTCAGGATCAGCTTTACTGATCATTAGGCTGTCACTGCAGTGACCATTGCAGGGGGAGTTGCAGTGGACCTGACAGAGACGCACCTCTCAAATGCTGTTTACTGTAGCAAAATGTTCCTTGCACATGCTCAAGTTTACACAAAAATTGCATCCTGACATACCAGTGCTTTGTTGTCAGGTCATCAGTTAAACCAAAGCTCAGTTTCATTTAAGACAGGCTGTGCAGCCTGTCCCCTACCTAAGTGAGGTCTGGATTGAATTTGGTCTTTCCTACTGCCCTCCTCTCACATGAGACAGAGAGGGAGACAGAGAGAGAGAGATAGAGAGAGACTGAGAGAGAGAGAGAGAGAAGACTTGGTTTGCTGGTCAAGGCACCTAGCTTTACCTGAGCTCTTTCCTTCTAAGACTGCTTGAAAGGCAGAGTAGAGAACCTTACCAGAGCAAGAGAAAAGGATTAAGACTTCTTTTGGCTAAGCAGATTTACTGTGTGGTGTTGTTTTAATTTTTTACTCACAGGGATTGCTACTGTTTGTTGCTAACATTTCATTGCTTTATTTTTCTCTGATTCAAATTGTTGTTGCTGGTATACCTTCTTCTGCATTATTACAAGGTGTGCCTACAGGTGTGTGCTAACATATTACTGCTGTAATCTTCTGATTCAAATTGTCTTTTTGCAAGGTATATCTTCTGTTACTGCTTTATTTTTCTCTGTAGCAAAGTGTTTCTTACAGGGTATATCTTCTCTGAAATTATTACAGGTGGAGCTTACATTTGTGTGGCTTTTTTATCATTGGGCTAAGCAAAATTACTGTTTGACACTGTTTTATTTTATTCTTGTTTTTTTTTTTTTTTGTTGAAAAGGTTTGGTGTCTCAGAGGTGTTTCAGTCTCCTTCTCACATTGAAGGAGCTAATTGCTTTCCTCCCACAGCTCTTCCAAAGGATTAGGTGTGTATGTGGGGGGTGGAGCTGGCAAACTGTCAGTAATTTCCAACAGAAATAAGGGTTAAAAGGTCAGGTTAGTTGATATCTTAGAGGTAGAAGACTTGGTTTGCTGGCCAAGGCACCTAGCTTCACCTGAGCTCTTTCCTTCTAAGACTGCTTGAAAGGCAGAGTAGAGAACCTTACCAGAGCAAGGGAAAAGGATTAAGACTTATTTTGGCTAAGAAGATTTACTGTGTGGTGTTGTTGTTATTTTTTACTCACAGGGATTGCTACTGTTTGTTGCTAACATTTCATTGCTTTATTTTTCTCTGTAGCAAAGTGTTTCTTACAGCGTATATCTTCTCTGAAATTATTACAGGTGGTGCTGTACAGGTTTTACAGTTTTATCTAACATTAGGATAAGCTTTCAGGGTTACTGCATTTGTTGTTGACTGATTGTTTCTGCTCTTACCTCCTTGTTCTTTCGTCCGTGGTTCTTCTTTTTCGGCAGGGGAAGGGCCCAGCCACCCACCCCCATTCCCAACCACCCCACACTACACTCCTTTTATAGGGTACCACAGTTGTGACATTTCCTGTGGCAGAGCAGAAAGGGCGGATCAGTGGGGCATCCACAAGGTGAGCTCATTTACAGGGGCACTAGTAATTTAACTTGTTATAACAAGTTAAACAAAAACAAAACACAATCAAACCATTACTTGCATTTTCTTCCTTCTAATTACTCTGACTAGGTTATAAACCCAGCAACTTATCTGGAATGGATATCATTAACTGCAGGTACTGTGGAACAATTTTCAGAAGGACAGTCTTATAGGATTTAGGACACTGTCCTACATGCTGAGCCATTGGAGATCTTAGGGCTCAGCTCTGGGCAGCATGGGCAGAGATTGCATGCCTCAAATTTCATATTCAAGAGGAAATACATTATAAGAACCATTCACCATTTCCCCAGCATCCAACAGAAAAACCTGGACCGCAGAGGATAGTTGGTCCAGGAGGTTGGCAGGTGGTTAGGAGGGGCAAATCGGGCGCCCCATCACTCTCTGCTCTCCAACATATTACCTCCAAAAACCATATAAACACTACAAACAGGTATCTGCCTCTATCTCTGAAATCAAGCAAAGAGGCAGAAGACACTGCAGAGCAGGACACTGCGGCACAGGAGCTAGCACAAAAAAACTCACCCAAATCAGGAACCAAAACAAAAAAGGCAAAAGGAAATCAAAACTTCTGATCATAGGAGACTCCCATGATTCAGGAGTTCATACCCATCTCCAGCCAGGGGTAATGGTCAGAGTCTCCCAGGTATATCAGCATGGAGAGACACTGACGCATTGCTAAAATTGTTCACAAAGCAGGAGAAAACATTGATGTCCTAGTACACATAGGGACTAATGATCCAGCCAGCCCGGTCAGTTGTGGAGACCAAGGAACACCTAACCAGGCTGGGTGACAAACTATCATCCATTTCATCCAGCATCTCCTTCTCTGAGATCTTGCCAGTCTGGGAGAGGGGGGCAGATGGACGGAAGGTCAGAGAAGGAGAGATAGGGGAGCTAAACATGTGGCTCAAGGGCTGGTATCAGGGAAAAGGACACAGATTTGTAGGGAACTGGCAACAGTTCTGGGAGTGAAAGTTCTTTAAAGTTGATGGACTGCATCTGACTAAGGAGGGAGTCAGTGCATTGGAGCAGAAGTTTGACGTCTTTGCAGAATATTTAAACTAGCAAATGGGGAGAGGGGTGCAGCACCCCATACGTTGAATGGGAAGAACACCCCTCCCTCCTCAGCTAGTGGTCAAACAGGGATTCAGCATGTTTGCAGTTCATTTGCATCACCAGGTAGAAAAAGGTTTGTCTCCCCATACAACACACAGGGGTAATGCCAAACCTCACCCAACAACTAACACACCAAAATCTGGCCAATGGAAAATCATGTACACAAATGCTCACAGCCTGGGAAATAAGATCCCAGACCTGCAGGCAATAATGTCAGAGGCTAAACTGGACATAGTAGCAATTAATGAGATGTGGTTTACCAGTAACCACACTTGGGAAACTTCAGTACCTGGCTATGTATTGTTCAGAAGAGAACCGAGGTGCAAACGGGGGGGGGCCTGTATGTCAATGAAAGTATCAAAGCTACAGAAATTCAGAATACACATAAGGAGCCAGAACTGTGGGTCACCCTGGAAACAGGAAATGGGACTGCTATAAGAATCAGGGTTGTCTACATGCCCCCAGACCAGGGGGAGGACATAGACACATTACTGTTAGAAGATATACAAAACATGACAGCTAAAGGGGAGGTTCTGATAATGGGAGACTTCAACACGCCGGATACAGTTTGGTCAATACCAGCAGGAGCATCTGCCAGAACTACACACATAGTGGATTCCCTGCAGGGGGAGGGCCTCAAACAACTGGTACAACAACCCACAAGAGACAGGGCTATCCTAGATCTAGTACTGACTAACAGGGAAGGGATCACAGATCTCCAGGTAGAAGGTCACCTGGGGCCAGTGACCATCACATAGTATGGTTCAATTTGGCTACTACATCTAAATCATCCCATTCCAAGGCAAAAATATGGGACTTCAGAGGAGCTGACTTTGATAAGATGGCCAACAGAGTTAAGCTAGCCCTGGCAAAAAGAAACACAGGTGAGGGGGTACAGGCAAAGTGGGCAAGCATTAAGGAAGTAATACTTGAAGCAACATCCCATTGTGTTAGACAGAAAAGAAAGTGCAAAAGAAGAAGAAAACCACTTTGGTTCTCAAATACAGTAGCAGAAAAGGTCAGAGCCAAAAGGCTGGCCTTCAGAAAATATAAGGCAACACAGCGGGATGAAGATAGGGAGGCATACCAAACTGCCCTAAGGGAAGCAGGGAAGGCAGTAAGGCAGGCAAAGTCCCAAACTGAGGAAACACTAGCACGAACAGTAAAAGAAGGTGACAAGACTTTCTATAGATACATTAGTGAAAGAAGAAAGTCCAGAGGGGGTATTGCTAAGCTTAATGGAGAAAAGGGAGCATGTGAGGAGGAGGACCCTGTAAAAGCATCTATCCTAAATAGATACTTTTGCTCAGTATTCACTGAAGAGAATGTAGGGCAGGGCCCACAGCTCAGCTGCATGGACACGGGGTGAGCACTACTCCCTTCACAAAAGAAAGGGTCCTACAAGAGCTTGCTAAGCTCAGGGTGGATAAGGCAATGGGACCTGATGGCATACATCCCAGGGTACTTAAGGAGCTAAGGGTGGAACTAGCAGAGCTATCAGCAGAACTGTTTAGTGAGTCACTGAGCACAGAAGAGGTCCCAGAAGACTGGAGAAGGGCTCATGTGATCCCACTCCACAAGAGTGGTAGCAGGGAGGAGGCAAGGAACTACAGACCAGTCAGTCTTACATCAGTAGTGGGCAAGATTATGGAGGCACTCCTTAAGGAAAGGATAGTGCAACACCTGGAATCCATAGGGGCACAGGATCCAAGGCAGCATGGGTTTACAAGAGGAAGGTCCTGTCAAACTAATCTCATAGATTACTTTGACTGGGCAACCAGAGTGGTGGACCAAGGGGGAGCAGTTGATGTTGCCTACCTTGACGTCAGCAAAGCTTTTGACACTGTTCCACATAGAAGATTGATAAATAAGGTGGGTAGGCTCGTGGTGGGTCAGAAGTTGGTCAACTGGGTGGCAAACTGGTTGACGGGCTGAAAACAGAGAGTGGTGGTAAATGGTATACAGTCAGAAGAGATGCAAGTCACAAGTGGGGTACCTCAGGGATCAGTCCTGGGGCCAGTCCTCTTCAATATCTTCATTAGTGACCGTGCAGATGGACTATAGGGTAAGGCTTGTCTGTTTGCAGATGACACCAAGATCTGCAACAGAGTAGATGATCCAGATGGGGTGGGCAGAATGAAAAGAGATCTGGATAAACTAGCAAAATGGTCAGAAGAGTGGCAACTGGGATTTAATGCAAAGAAGTGAAAGATCATGCACATAGGGAAGAGAAACCCTGAAGCCACCTATAGGCTGGGAGGGTAGTTGCTAGCAGTCACAAAGAAAGAAAGAGACTTGGGCTTCATCATCACTGATGACTTGAAATCATCCAAGCAGACCTCTAAAGCAGTAGGTAAGGCTAGGGGGGTGTTAGGGTGTATTAGTAGGGGTATTACAAGTCGTAAGAGGGAGGTAATAATCCCTCTTTACAAGACACTAGTTAGGCCCCATCTGGAGTACTGCGTGCAGTATTGAGAGCCACACCTTCACAAGGACATTAACCAAATTGAGGCAATCCAGAGAAGGGCAACTAAAATGGTGCAGGGACTGCATCAGAAGACATATGAGGACAGATTAACAGAGCTCAATATGTATACCCTTGAGCAAAGGAGGAAGAGAGGTGATATGATCGAGGCATTCAAACACCTTAAGGGCATTAACAAGGTGAAAGAGTCTAACATGTTTAAATATAAGAAAAATAGCAAGACGAGAGGACACAGCATGAGATTAGAGGGGGGCCGATTAAGGGGGAATGTGAGGAAATTCTTTTTCACAGAAAGGGTGGTGGATGCATGGAATGGCCTACCTCAGTAAGTGGTGGCTATGAATACAGTGCAGGGCTTCAAACAGGCATGGGATAGGCATAAGGGGAGCAATACAAATGAGTATGAATAGATAGGCCACTGACAAAGCAAAGGCCGATGGCACATTTATAAGGTAGAAAAAGAAATGGGCAGACTGGATGGGCCTTGCGGTCCCTATCTGCCGTCAACTTCTATGTTTCTATGTTTCTATGAGAGAGAGAGAGAGAGAGAGAGAGGCCTTTTACTGTATCTTGCCCTAGCCAGATGTATCAATTTCCATGTAGGGAAAAGAGCAGCTTTGTTCACGTACTCAGAGTTTCAGGTGGGAAAATAGCTTTCTTGTGGCTTCCATTTGTATAGCAGCTCTCTCTCTTCTTACTTGTAACTGCCATACAAGCAGTGGAGAGGACTGAATGGATAACAATTTATGCAAACCCTGCAACAGGTCCCTATTAAAGACATTTAAATATATATAGACACACAACTGTAAAAAGTGCCCTTTATTATCTTCTGACACTTTTGCAGGCAAAGTCAGTCCAGAGGTCCAGAGGAAAGCAACAGAGGTGATGCAGGGTCTGCATGACAAGCCCTGTGAGGAGAGACTGAGAAGAGAGAAGGGAGAGGGGGAATATGATAGAAACCTTTAAATACTTCACAGGGGTAAATAAGGTACAGAAAGAATGTATTTCTCAGAAAAAAAGATGTATAAGAACAAGAGAATATGCTGTGAAGCTGGAGCAGGATAAGTTCAGGACAGATGTGAGGAAGTATTAATTCACAGAAACAGTAGTGGATTCATGGAATAGCCTACAAGTTGAGGTGGTGGGGGCAAAAACAGTGAAGAGGTTCAAAAATGCATGGGATATGCATAAGGGAATCTTAATGAAAAAAAATGAAGAGAAAAAATACCTGGGGCTTAATTTTTAAAATGATCTTAGGTCAGTGCAGTTTGCACTGAATCCCCACGAGTGGCAAATTCTGAGTGTGCCAGGGACCCTGCGCTGGATTTTAGTACAACAGGGTTCCCAGTGCCAATGTCCCCAGAGTTGCCATAAGTGGAGTGGTGTGACAAACAGGTTGCGCATCGGAGGTGTATGACGGAGCTCACTGTCATCTCCCTATCCATCACAGAGTTGACCCTGGATGAGAATGTGTAGAGGGATAACACATCCCTACTCCTGAGTGGGACACTGTTACTTGTCTTGCCATAGTGGGGTGTGTTGTACTGGCTATGCTGTTGCAGGATATGTCAGTGCAGCATGACACATTGCTGGGTACAGTTGTCTGACACTGTAAGCCTTGTGATCCCATACCTACATAATCACAAACAGCAGACTTTCTCGCTGTTAAAACTTGCCAAAAACTGTGGAGTGCTTCTGAATGCATGTTATCCAGTTCATTGTGGGACTTGATTGTTGCTCCCCCCTCCCCAGTGTCTAGGCGTATGAAGTAGTATGCAGTCCACAGTGAGAGGGGCACTCGCAGCAGTAACCTCACCGATGTGGCTTGCATTTGGTGCAGTTCAATGTGCCCCATGGGGTGCAGGCATCTTCGGGTGCTAAGCTAGGAAAGAGCTGGTTAACTTGCATTAAACATTTCAATAAAATAACTGCAGTTCGCACAAAATTGAATAAATGGTTGGATCCATTTGATGTCAAACTGTAAAACTCTACTCCATGGAGCCAAAAAAAAACAATACGTCTGGTTCAGCAGACTAGCCAAGGAAATCGTTCCAGGGGCTCCCTGCTATCAAGCCGAGGGGGACTCGGCCAGCGGGCAGTCAGTGCTCACGTAGCTGCCGCTCAGGACCACAACCCTGGACTCTCATCTGCCTAAGGTATGGCAAAAGCTGCAACTTTACACCCATCCACCCATCCTCCCCTTGTCTGTTATTATATAGGCTACTCTCCCGCCCTTTCCTTATTCCACACCCATTTAACCACATCACTTAGTAATTGGATATTTCTCTCCTCTCCCTACCTCAAATTTCCTCCAGCCAAACCATTCAGCCTCATCTGGAAGCTTTTACTTCTGGCCCTCATTTTGAATACTTCTGCCCACCCTTCCTATCAATTTCTCTGCCATTAGCCATATTCGGTGGATCGTCATCTTTTAAAATCACCTCTGTCAACCACAAACCTACTAAACCCCCAGGCTAGGTGACTTCTTCCTTTTCCCTTACTTCAAGACACCTTATGGCTGTCTACTACTTACCTGCTAGGTGATTTCTTCTTCTTCCTCTTCCTCTTCCTCTACCCTCTACCCTTGAGACACCCTGTGTCTGTTTACACTACATAAGCCCAATCATGAAGAAAAGGATGTGGCAGCTCATCCTGTTCCTTATTCTCGTCTCACCAGCTAGACGATATATGATCCCTCATGCAACCATGGAAGAAGAACTATACACTATGCCACACTGGAAGATGTTCAGCAATAATTATGTATATGCCACCAACTCCCTGCTGATACAGTCAAACATTCAGCATTCCACCTATAGTGGGACACAAACTGAACTGCCTCCAGAGCAATTGCCATCTACTCTCAGTAGGACTGTAAATTCCTCGCAATTCTCAGTCAGGATGCTACTTTTTGCTGTGCTAGGGAAACTGAATGTTAGTAAAGAGCCTCTAACCCGCATCGACTATCCACAAAGATGTACAAGGTCCAGGAGTTGTAAACTATCCTGCGCTGCCCTCAGAATGCTTCTGTTACTACTACTAATATGCTTTGGCTACATAGAGCTTAATCCTGGGCCTCAAGCTGCCATCACTTCGCCCTCGGAATTAGTGAAGATCAAAGGTATAAGCTTCCTCCATGTCAACGTATGTAGCCTGTTAAAAAAGATCACCACAATCCAGGCATGGATCTGCCACATCTCTCCAGATGTCTTAGTGGTCTCAGAAACTTGGCTTAAACCAGCCACAGCAGACAAGGAGGTTAATATCCCTGGCTATTTATTATTTAGAACTGATAGGCAATCAAGAAGCGGAAGGGTGGCCATATAGGTCAAGGACAAATATACAGTATCATTCCTTGACTCGTTAACCACTGCAAGTGAATTTGAGTGTCTATCCCTTAAGGTAGTATTCCCACAGAACACTTCGATGTGTGTTATAGGGTGCTACAGACCTCCTTCTGCTGGCCTTCAACTCCTTTCGTATCTGGGTGCCGTCATAGGGAATAGATCCCAGGAAACTATCATATTAGGGGACTTCAACTTAGATTGGCTAACTAAGGCCTCCAAACCTCTCTCATCCTTTTGTGATGCTCATGGGCTAACATTAATCTTCAACGAACCTAAGTGCCTGAATAAAAAGAATCCCAGTAATAACACATAGCTGGATATTATACTAGTATCCAAACCACACCTGTTCTCCCATGTAGGCACCTTTTTCAGTGACGCCAGCGATCACTGCTTCATTGCTGGTGTAAGATCAGTCCACAAACCACCATCTTCTTCGAAATTCTCTGTTAAAAGATCAGAGCTGAATTCTGACCCAGGTGGCTATATGGATGCCCTAAAATATGCCATGCAATGGCAGGATATTTACCTGGCATAGTCATTATAGTTTGCCTATGACATCTTCAGTGATATAATTTTAGGGGCTTTAAACAAATGTGCCCACTTAGTAAAAGTCTATGTAAAGAACAAAACATGCCAATGGTTTTCGTCTGAACTAAAATCTGCTCTGTTAGAGAGGGATAAACTTTGGAAAAAAGCTTAAAGATCTAAGACCCCATCAAACTGGCTTGTATTTAGGAGAGCTAGAAACCTCTGTACCAGGGTAACAAGAGATGCAAAAGCCACCTATTATCGTACTGAACTAGACTCTGCTACTAAGCAAAGAGCCAAATTCTGGAACACTGTCAAGGACCTCTCTGGTCACACACCAGGTAACTCTCTTCCACCTAAGATCATATCTGGCATTAACATCATTATTGACAAAGAGGAAATCCTGGACTTCTTTAAAAATCATTTTACAACTGCGGGGTTAGCCTTTGATAATTCTCCTGTGAATCTACTACTCTCCCAGCTGGATACTCATTGTACTAAAGCCCGAGTCACGGATTCTACATTTTCTCTGCAACCTGCCACCCTGAAACAGGTTGAAGATCTCCTGTGTCAGCTGGACACTAAGAAAAGCACTTGTGCGGACTCCATTGACCCATACTTTCTAAAAATAGCATACCACATACTAGCTGTACCTATAACACACCTATTCAACCTATCACTGACCCAAGGAACCCTTCCATCCATCTGGAAAACAGTGCACATAATTCCCCTGTTTAAATCATGGAATTCCTGTGATCTCAGTAACTATGGACCAGTTTCCCTTCTCCCTGTCATGTCGAAACTATTGGAAAAAATTGTAAGTGCACAAGTGAGATCATACTTAAAATCAATTAATCTTCTAAATCCTGCCCAATCTGGATTCAGAGCTAAACACAGCACAATCACAGCCCTTGCAAAAGTGATCGATGACTGGCAGAAAGAGCTGGACAAAAAAAACTTTATCTGTGCCATATTTTTGGACTTAAGTAAGGCTTTCGACACTGCAGACCATAGCCTGCTCCTTTCATCTCTTCAGTCAATAGGCCTAGACAATTATCTTACTGATCAATTATAACAAGTCAAGGCTGAAGGTGAGCTCTCACATATAAAACCCCCTACTCAGGGGAGTGCCACAGGGATCTATTCTTGGTCCAATACTGTTTGCAATATACATCAATAACATTGATGACAGAATAGTTAAGGCTAACGTCCATCTATCTGCAGATGACACAGTGCTGTATCTGAGCGGTCCATTCCCAGAAGCCGCATGCAGCAACCTTCAAACCAAATTCAACCTACTTCAAAACCAGCTTCTACACAAAAAGCTATTACTTAACGCTAAAAAAACTAAAGCGATGCTTCTCTCTCCTTTTATACACACGACTAACCCGGTCAGTCCAGGGTCTGTAACCACAGATTTCTACAATCTTAGAGGAAAATCTAGAATTCGTCACAAAGTTCAAATACCTGAGAGTCTGGCTAGATCATAAACTCTCCTTCATCGAGCACTTAGAAGACTTGTTAAAAAGATTGCTTCAGAGACTCGGACTCTATTTTACATAGATACATAGATACATAGACAGTGTCGGCAGATAAGGGCCTATGGCCCACCCAGTCTGCCCATTTGAGCTTGTAAGTTCAGTTTGTTTTCCTAGAAGTCTGTTGCCCCTTACCCCTGACCTCCAGAATTCCTTTATGTCTATCCCATGCATTCTTAAATCCCGTGATTGTTTCAGCCCCCACCACTTCCTCTGGCAGGGTGTTCCACTTGTCCACCACCCATTCTGTGAAGAAATTCTTTCTCATGTTTCCTCTGAATCGTCCTCCTCCAACTTCATCCCATGCCCTCTAGTCATGGAACATCTTTTCGCTTAAAATAGTGTTTTCCTGCACCCTGTTCCTCCCTGTAAGATACTTGTATGTCTCTATCATATCCCCTCTCTCCCTCCTCTCCTCCAGGGAGTACATGTTCAGTTCCTTCAACCTGTCTTCATAGGACTTGTGATGCAATCCATGCACCATCTTTGTTGCCCTCCTCTGAACCTTCTCTACCCTGTCTATGCCCTTACATAGGTATGGTCTCCAGAACTGTACACTGTACTCCAGGTGGGGCCTCACTAGTGTCCAACTATATAGCGGAATTATGACCTCCCTTTTCCTGCTGGTGATGCCCCTGCCTATACATCCCAGCATCCTATTTGCTTTACCTGCTGCCTTATCACACTGTTTCCCTACCTTGAGGTCATCAGAGATGATAACCCCAAGATCCCTTTCCTGCTTGGTGCATGCTATATCCTCACCCCCCAACTGATATATTGTGCCAGGGTTTTTGTGCCCCATATGCATTATCTTGCACTTCTTTGCATTGAATTTCAACTGCCAAACCCCTGACCATTCTTCTAGTTTCTGCAGGTCGCTTCTCATTCTGTCTACACCCTCTGGTGTGTCTACTCTGTTACAGAGCTTTGTGTCATCAGCGAACAGTGAAATTCTGCCTTCTAGGTCCTGTGCAATGTCACTGATGAAGATGTTGAATAGGACCAGTCCCAGCACTGATCCTGTGGTACCCACTGGTCACTCTTCCCTCTGTGGGTGACAGCCATTTACCACCACCCTCTGTGTCCTGCCACCCAGCCAGTTACCTACCCACCACACTACTGTCCTGCCCACACCCATATTCCCCAGTTTGTGTAATAGTCTTCTATGTGGCACAGTGTCAAAGGCCTTGCTGAAGTCCAGATAGGCCATGTCCACCGCCCTCCCCTGATCCACCTCCCGAGTCACCCAGTCAAAAAATTCAACGAGGTTGGTCTGACATGACCTCCCCCTGGTTTTAGGATTAGCTACCTTCTTACAAGTGATGCCAAAAAAAGGCTGGTACAAGCAACATTCCTTTCACTAATAGACTATGTGGACTTCCTTTATAGTCGCTGTCCTACCTCTCACCTCTCTAAATTGGATACTCTCTACCACAGAGCATTGAGATTTATCACCGATCTTCCCTTCACTATGGACCATTGTTCACTATATGCAGCTGTAGGATGGACCTCCCTCCAGTTTAGGTGAGAAAAAAATGCCTCATTATGGACCTACAGTGCTATTTCAAAAAAAACGTCCACAATATATTTTGGACTGTCTCCCACTAAACCTATTAGGTACCTATGCCCTGAGAAGTTACTCCTATATCTTATTGAAAATTCCCAAAGTCCACTCTCACCTAGGCAGAGCTTCCATTAGCTTTATGCTGCCAACAATGTGGAACAATCTGCAGAAAACTTTAAAATTGAGCTCCATTATCAGCATTTCTTCATTCAAGACCCTCTACTCTCATCTCCTGAAGGAACCATGTAAGTGCTATCAGTGCCTCTAGTTGGAATTAACTCCCATAGCATCTCCATGTAGTCTGTCTTCTAACCTGCTCAATTATCCAATTATTACCATCCCTCTACTGCTTTCTACTGCATTTTTCTACTACTTATCCACTCCTGTTAAGTCAACTACACAACTGTTATAAGCTTTATCTACAGTAGCACTATCTCTGGGGTTAAACTTACTGGTCCTATTTAGCTGGTGTCCTTTCCCTTACTGACTGTCCCTGTACCCTAAGGCCCACATAGTCTCTACCCATACCCTTTCACCTTCTGAACTCAAATTCTGGCCACCTGTTACTTAAGCTGTTAACACCACAACATAATTTTGCATATGTGTTATATCTGTAAATAATGTAAGATGTATGCTTATTATTGTTTGTTGTATGTTGCTCTGTAAATTGTATACCACACGTTAAAATTTGTCTGGTCATATAAATACATATGTATCAGTCTATCCTAACCAGGTTCATCTTGCAAAAGAGCTCTGCTCAATTATGTTCGCCTGGATAAATAAAGATTTTGATTATTTTGGATTGATTGATTGATTGATTCATTCATCCAGACCAATTTGGTCTCACAGACTTTTAGACAGCATAATCACCAGTTAACCACCCTGTCTCTCTACCAGCCCTCGCCACAGGACATGATTCTAGCATCCCCGAAACAACACTGGTATTTATGCTCTGACCTTTACCTTGTGCTCCCAATGGCTCTTCCACAGGCATCCTCCAGAACTTGCAGACCTTGCAGTTTGTGGCTGCTTCCTTCCTCTTGCTACTCCTGGGCAAAACTCTTACTAGCTCCAGTGGTGACTGTCCCTGAAAACAGTGGGTGACACATCCCAAGGAGACACAGGGCTCTGACACTGCTCAAACTCTCCGGAACTGCAGGGCTCTTGAAAAGGCCTTCACTGCTTCTTAGCTCTCCAGGCAGTCTCCCATTTCAGATTCTTCTCTCTCCCTCATGCCTCCGTCCACATATGGCACTACCATGAGCCTTACTCTTCCATTTCTGTGCTCCTCTACCACTCCCATCTCTTGCCTTCTGCCTAACATAGCAGCTGCTGGCCATGGGCCAGAATGGGCAATCACCCCACCCAGCAACATCTCTCTTTCTCTTTTCTCCTTGCTTCTCCCTTTCTACTCCCAGGGAAGACTTCCTCAATCTGACAAAACCTAAGGATAAATACCCCAGGGCACCCGCAGTGACCTCCCGACAGGCAGCAGGTTTCACCACGCAGCAGAGGTATTAACCATGTTTTCACTGGGCTGGAATCTAGCCCAAGCAATACTGCCTACTAATGTATGAGATGTACATACCCCAGCAAGGGGGGGGGCTACATGACCATAACCACTGTCAGATCTGTATTGCCCCCGATGCTTAGCTCTATGTGTGCTGGCACCTCTATAAGCAGGTGGCATAACTGTCATGGATATAAGGACTGCACAGTAAAGGAGAATGCATACACAGGAGTCTGGAAGCTCCATTCTGTGTATTGTACCATACTGTACTGTACTGCACTGTGTGTGACAGTGACTGTGCCAAATATGGTGGCTTACATGCACTAAAACACCCACATATCTTACAGTGTTGCAGTTTCTGATAGTATTATAGGGCAAGTCCATGGCTCTGCCTGTCAGGGTTTGCCTGTGCTGGGGGTGACCAAAGTAAACACCTTACAATATGTGGGTGTTTTGGTGTGTGCAACCCTCCATACCTGGAAAAGAGCATTGTCACATAATATGTACAGTAAATGGAACAGAGCTGGCACACTCCGGTATATGTATATTTATTGTGCAGTCTTTACATCCATTACAGGTATGACTCCTGCATAGAGGGGTGCATTAAATGCAGTGCCAACACACGTAGGACTGGACATCGGGGGCACGACAGTTACGACTATCTTGTACCACAATGAAATAATACAAAGTGTATTCAGGAGCACTTTATGGGTTTCAACAACGTGTGACTGCAGTGTAGGTCTGCTATCAGCAATTATACTAGTAGAGGATCGTGACTGGCACAGAACGGCTTCCATCGCCAGACAGTCTGAGATCACCCTGGCTATGCTGCATGGTGCACCAATGGCTTATGCAACACACTCTACTGAGGAAGTCAAATAACAATTAGCAGATCCTGCTCAGGCCTAGGGGTTTCTTACCCCAATCTGGCACAGTCCTGACATGTGGTGCAAGGGTGGTTAGACCAGGTCATGGCTGGTCTAACCACAGCCGGGACTTGCAGTCATAGCAGAGCTTTCAGAATCCTGATTTAGGGGATGCTGCAGACCCATTGTGGCACAAGCCCCCTTACAATATGAGGCACCAATACTTCAGGAGTAGGGGTGCTGCAGGGCTGGTTTGGTGCAAGAGTTCAAATTTAAACACAGCCTGCATTCAAAAATCAGGATTGCTGCAACATTTGACTCAAGGTGCCACTTGTGTCAATTCCTTTTGGCACAGGCATGTTGCGTCACAGTCAGCACTTTGAAAATCAAGCCCCTGGAGATCAAATAGGGTCTACAGTGATACTGTAGGTAAGGAAGAATGAGCAGACTGGGTGGGCCAAGCAGTCCTTATCTGCTAACAAATTGTCCGTTTCTAGGAAAGAGCAGGTACTGTTAGAGGGGAGACTGAAATCTTGGCCACGTGATTAAGATCATAATATAAATAAAAAATTTAATTGTAAACCACATAGTTACTAATTAAATATAATGTGCTCAGTTGTTAAGGTCCCAATTTTGATGCACATTGCCTGCATCAAAGAGCATTGAGGCAAGTGGCACCTTGTGTCAAAAGTTACAGCAATCCCAATTTTCAAATGCAGGCTGCATTGAAAAAAGGAGCCCTTGCACCAGACCAGTCCTGTGCCACCCGTGCACCTGAAATGGTGGTGCGACATGTCAGATGGGGGCTTGCACTACAGCAGGGATGTTGCATCCCCTAAATTAGGATTTTGAAATCACAAGTCCTGGCTGTGGTTATACCAGCCATGAGCAGGTCTAACGACCCTTGTGCTGCACATTGGGATAGTTTCAGGTGGCAGATAAGGAAGCCCTGATCCTGACCATTATATGGAAAATGTCAGTTTTTGTAATGCCTTACTGAGCTGTATGTTAATATGTATCACAAAACAGTTTGGTAGGAACACCTGACCATGCAGCGGTGCCAGTTTCAGGCAATAGAATCCCATAACATGGAAGCCGTACTGTGCATATCACAAGATGGTAACAGACTAACAGCTTATATCATGCTGAAGCCACACAGTCTGACTGCTGTCAAACCCACCTGCAACTGTACTGTGGTCCTGAATGCTGGGTATGTGTTCCAGTGTGTTACATTATACTGCAAAACTGTCAGATCTGTTATGCCCTCAGTGCACATCCCCATATGTGCTTGTATGAGTCATGCATAAGCTACATAAGCTGGGTACATACCTGTAACAGAGATTAAGACTGCAAAAGAAAGACAAATAAATATAGATGAATTGGGAACCTCCGTTTGGTTTATCATACTGTATAGTGTTTGATAAAGCTAGTTTGCATGTATGGTGGTTTCATACAGTACTGCACCCATATATCATAAGGTGTTACAGTCTCCGATATTGCTATAGGGCTACTGCATGAATCTGCTTGTATGGGTACGACTGCACTTGAGGATACCAATGTAAGAAGACGTACCAATGTAAGAAGACATACTGCTGCAATATTCTCTATGTATTCTTACATTGGTACCCTCAAGAGCAGTCGCAGCCCTACAAGCAGATTCCTTCAGTAGCCCTATAACAATACAACTGTAAAATCTTATGAAATGTGGGTGTTGTACTGTGTGAAACCACCATACAAGCAAATTGGTTTTATCAAACACTGTACAGTACGATAAACCAAACAGAGGTTCCCAATTCATATATATTTATTAGTCTTTCTTTTACAGTCTTTATTTCTGTTACAGGTATGCACCCGGCTTATGGTGGAATAGTACAAACTTAACATCTTTAATATAGCAGCACTGCAGGACTCATGCAAGCACACAGGGGTGTGCACTGAGGGCATAACAGATCTGACTATTTTGCAGTATAATGTAACACACTGGCATGCATACCTAGCAGTCAGGACCACTATACCATTGTAGGTGGGTTTTGACAACAGTCAGACTGTGTGGCTTCAGCATGATATAAGAGGTTATTCTGTTACCTGCTTGTGATATGCAAAGTACAAATTCCGTGTTGTGGAATTCTGTTGCCTGTACATGGCACTGCTGCATGGTCAGGCAATTCCACCAAACTGTCCTGATATAGATGTTAAAATACAGTCCAGTAAGGCATTATTAAAACTGACATTCTACATATAACGGTCAGGATCAGGGCATCCATACCCTCCCTTATACTACTCATGGGGACTGATTTACAACAGGCAGGGGATGATGGCAGCCCCTCTCAAACCCCTCTCATGTGCCACTTGTTTGGCTCACCACTCCGCTTGGGCAGCCATAGGGACTTTGTCACTGGGACCCCTGTTGTACTAAAATCTGGTGCAGGCTCCCTGCTTGGCACACCTGATTTTGCTGCAAACAGGGCTTCGGTACACTGTGTGCCAATCACAGGGGACTTTTGTAAATCAAGCTCAGTTTGTAGCAGTATCAAAATTCAGAAAATGTTAAGTAATTTTTTTTGTGTTCTAAAACCACCATGTAATTGAAAGTGTTGATACAAATATAGTGCTGACATACGCTATTAGTATTAAAAACTCATGTCAAAATGCTACAGTATATTTTACAGTTTCAAGCTGTTTCAGAACTAAAACAACGCTATCAATAACACTACAGAAAAGCAGGTTCAGATAGTGTCAACATATTCACAATATTGCTGGCACATAAAAACAGTATTGACACAACTAACTCATTTTAAGAAAATAAGTTTCAAGCCCGAACGGTTCCAAAGTTAGATCTTTTAAAACATAATTTGTTTAAAATGGGATAATTTCAGAACCATTGGAGCTACTAGAAACTCATTTGTTTTTTAAATGCAGCTCATGTTTGAAACCTTGGCTGAGGCAATCTATGTCCCACCCCACCAGCAATTGTTTTACAGTAGCAGTCTGATAGGGGAGCAGCAAATTAAAAGGCATGTCATCTCTCTCTTAATGCCTTCCTACCACTTGAAATACAGGCTGGGAAAAAGAGCAAGCACAGGGTACCATACATTATTCTATTATCTCAGTAGGTGTTTTATTCTCCCAGTAGAGAGACCATATTTAAATAGTCCATGCTCCCCTGCCAGGCCATTTCAGTAGCCACCAAGACAGGGGCTCCACAGACCACTTGTCTATTCCTTTTGGGGGGCACCCACTTGGAAAGATGAAGACAACAGAAAAGGACAGAGGAAAATGAAATAGAAGATTGGCAAGTATTGGGGAAGAAACAGAGACAAATAGCACAGAACAGAATATTTTACCTTTTAAATTGGAGGGCCCTTGTTGTGGTGATCACATTTTCACCAACCAGTCCTAACACATATCCTGTGATAGGGGCACCATCACCTTATTATGGAAAGCTTAGAGCCAGGTAACTTGATATATGAGATAGAATAGATCAGCATTCACATTGACATCACACGTGTTCCTACATTGTCCCAGGGGGATAGCTGTTCTTTTTGCATAGTAGGTTCATATATGGTGAGCTTTCTATGTAATGCAGAGGGGACTATTTGCAAGGTTCCTGTGAAGAGACAGTGCAAGGGGACATAGTTCAGAAACAAAAAGAAACAGACTAACATATACTGGACAAACTAATCAAGGGGTAAGGTCAGATACCTGGCCGTGGTACCCATCACCATTTTTTTTTTTAGTTGTTTAACCAGGTATAGCACACTAAGCTGAAAGCTTTTTTACAGGAGTGACCTGGGAGCACAAGGAGGCTAAGTGACTTGCTCAGGATCACACAGTATGCAAGTGGAAGCTGTGGGATTCAAACCCAGGTCTGGCCTGCTGGATGTCACCAAATTTGCAGCTCGGAGACTTAGACCACTGCGCTATACTGCCTCCTTGAGGCACCTTACAGGGGCCATGCCAGAAAATGGACTCAGATGGCTATAATGATTAAAAGACCCCAGAATTAGGAATACAGACCACTCTGGGGTACCTGTGACATGACAAGGGAGCCTTGAAGTACTCTTTGATCAAGGGTTTGGTGGAGCAGAAACTGGGGAGGTACTAAGAGAGGGGAAAGGCGATTCAAAGTATTTGCAAGTCTGTACTTGATCGAGGCTTGACCCATGTTGAGCCTGAACCGAGTAATTCAGAACCTATTACTATCCTTTATTCATAAGGAGTAGGCAGGATTGGAGGAGTGGGTGAAGATATTGATGAGGTAGCCAGGTAACTTACCTAGTATTCGGCCCATGAAACCAGACAGTTAATCAGCATGTCTCTGCTGGCATAATGCTGGGAAACAGAGAAATTATGAATTTCAATTTTCAGAATCTTGATTTCATTTTTATTGGTTATACTGGAAAGGTATGTAAGCATTGCTGCCCATTTACACAATCTTCCAGTTACATACAACAGTCATGAGATATGACATAGGCTAAAACATTTAACAGTGAGGGTTAATACAATGGTACATAAAATTAGGATAATATAGACTAAAGGGCAAACCATGAACTAGCCTTGGTTAATTATAAAATACAAGGTTACATTAAGCATTCAATGAGGGTTTAACAATAATATAATATAATATAATATAATATAATATAATATAATATAATATAATATAATATAATATAATATAATATATAATGACAGTGGGAAACAAAAAAATGAAGTGCAATCTAAAAACTGGACTAGGAGGAGTAACCACACTACAAGTGCTAGAAAGAGAGTGTCTGAGGTGAATAACCAGAGAGTGAAGGGAAAAGAGTCCAGAAGGGGAGCCAGATTGGGGCTGCAATCAGGCACAGGTGAGAGAGAAATGTCTCCTGATATTGTGTTTGAAGGCATTTGTGGAGGGACAGAGTTTTAGTTCTGGAGGGAGAGACTTGAATAGCTTGGGTCCCATAAAAGAGAATATTTTGTGGCCTTTAGTGGTCCAGCTGAAAGGAACAGTGAAAGAGACAGTGGAGGACAGTCTAGTGGTCCTGGTGGTGGTGGCTGTCTGGAAGATAGAGGTGAGGCAATCAGGGAGCAGTCCACGGGAGAGTCTGAAAAATACACTTAACATATTCTTCTTTCTTTGTCACAGTCATTTTATTTTTCTGAGGCTAAACTGCAGGTAAAGATTTGCAGTGAAAACAAATGCACACACCCTAAACCAAATTGCATTCATATTTTTTTAACTCAGTTAACTTTTGCTATGTCTTTTATATACATACATAGATACATAGAAATCGTCTGCAGATAAGGACCACCAGGCTCATCAAGTCTGCCCATTTTATTGCTTGTAAAAGTGGCCCAATGACTCTACATGGTCTTTGGCTGTAGCTTTACATTCCCATCACTAGTGTTCCTTTTAGTCCTGTCCCATGTATGATTAAATCCTGCCACCATACTTGCAGCCACTACCTCCTGGGGCAGGCTATTCCATACATCCACCACCCTCTCAGCGAAAAAGAATTTCCACACATTTCCTCTTCATCAGCCTCCTCTGTCTCCTCCTATGTCCTCTGGTCCTGGCATTCTTTTTGAACTGGAAGATAGTTTCCCCCCTTTAACATTGTTTATACCCTTGAGGTACTTGAATGTCTTAAACATATCACCCATTTTGCTCCTTTGCTCCAGGGTGTGCATATTGAGGTACCTCACTCTCTCCTCATAGGGCTTTTGCTGTAACCCTCTGACCATCTTCGTCACCCTCCTCTGCACTTGCTCCATCCTATTGATGTCTTTATGAAGGTGTGGCCTCCAGAACTGCACACAGTACTCTAGATGAGGCCTCACCAAGGTTTTGTACAGTGAAACTATTACCTCCCTCCTCCAGCTTGTGATACCCCTCCCAGTACAACACAACATCCCATTTGCCTTCCCTAGTGCCTTGGCTGTGTGCCTGGTGACTTTCAAGTCAGATGTAATAAGGACTTCTAAGTCCCTTTACTCCCTTGTAACTTTCAGCAGCTCGCCCCAATCCTGTAGCTTGTTCCTGGGCTTTTACTCCCCATGTGCATGATTTTGCACTTCTTTGCATTAAACCTCAGTTGCCACACTTCAGACCATCTTCCCGGCTTTTCCAGGTCACTTCTCATAGTTTCCATCGCTTCTGGCATGTCTACCCTGTTGTAGATCTTGGCATCATCTGTAAACAAGCAAACATTTCCCTACAGCCCATCTACAATGTTGCTGATGATGACATTGAAGAGGACTGGCCCAAGTACTGAACCCTAAGGTACCTGGGCTGGTACTAGACCTCCATTTTGTCTGAGTGGGTTCCATTTACCACCATCCTCTGTTTTCTGCCCCCTAGCCAGTTTGTAACCCATCTTACTACCTTTTGGCCTACCCCCAGACTTGTGAGTTTGTTGACCAGTCATCTATGTGGAATAGTACTATGGGACTGACAGGAAATGATGTCTTTGTTCTTCCCATGAGTGCTTCAGAGTGGTCTGTGTGTTTGACTGTGAACTCTGTTAATATCTGGAATTGTTGGAGAGGAGAAGAAGGAACAAGGCTGCAGGTGGAGTGTGCAGGGTGAGAGCCTGTTAGTTACTCCTGCAGTTGCACTCCATTGCTTGTGTGCTTGACTGTGAACTCTGCTATTATCTGGAATTGTTGGAGAGGAGAAGAAGGAATAAGACTGCAGGTGGAGTGTGCAGGGTGAGATCCTGCTAATTACTCCTGCAGTTGCACTCTGTTGCCTGTGTGCTTGACTGGAGAGTAGAGGGACTGGGACATTGGCTCCTGCCAGTGGATAACATCTCTTGGGGAGGGGCTAACTGTGTTTGAAAGCTCCATGCCACTCGCTAGCGTGAGCGTAGCATAAGTGATAGTGAGTGGCGCGAGCACCACTCCTCAGAGAAAAAGGATATACAGCCTTTAGCTTTGATTTCTTACACATAAGATATTTGATTGTATTAACTGAATTGTTTCAGGTATAAATTGTGAGTATTTTAATTGGCTTAGGGGCCTTAGGGTTCTGTTATTTATAGTGCCTAGAAATTTTATATGTTTAAGTAAGCAGATACTTCAATTGTTGTGGTTCATATTTAACGGCTTTTGCCGGTGTTTCTGTTGTGCCCTGCTTGGCTGAGTGCTATATGTTTAAGACTACTTTTTTTAAAAGTCTTGTTCTGAAGTTTAATAGATTGAAGAGTTATGTGTTTAGAGATAGGAGTACATGTAGTCTATGTAATAACACTTAGTAGTTAAAACATTTTTAGTTGTTTGTGATGTGTAGGGGTTGTTTATGGGTGCCTGAGGGGGCCAGAATAGTGCATGGGTCATCCCTTTTACGTGATCAACAGCCTTTTACCTGCATCCGGGTTTCAGACACTACAGTGAGATGTTTCCTGGAGGTGGGGATTTTGAGAAGCTGGAGGGATATCCCGTGCACAGCGGATGGTGGTGGGATTGAGATTGTTAGGTCCAGGAGGCACCCTGGATGACGGGCTTAAGGGAGAGGCCAGACGTGTTTGGTACCTGTCTCCAGGGATACCACCAGACTGAGTGGTTGGGCAACCCAAGGGGCTACTTTTCCCACAAATCCCCTAAGGGCAGTGCTATGCAATGCCAGATCGATTAGGAACAAAACCACAATTATTGCTGACCTTGTTTCCTCAATCGATCTAGCTTGCATTATGGAGACCTGGGTTGGGGATGATGCAGGCCCAGTTTTTATGACTGTGGGTGGAGCCTACAGGAGTTTTGCATGTACAGAAGGAGTGATGTCATGTTTTCTGTCCGTGGAACTGACTGAAGGTGCAAATAGTCTCTTCCGCCTTATCCTCCTCCAAGAAATGTTTTCTGCCCTCAAATAAATATGCTTTCATGTTACTCAATGGTTGCAGGGTACTGCTTTCTTTCTTAAATGGGTGGTACAAGAACTGGAACCTGAGTAGTGGGAGGCAGCATTGTTTTTTTGGAGGAAGTAAGATCCAACCCCCTTCCACTCAAGAAGCTCCTAAAGATCCAGCCCACCTTTTTTTATTTATGTGAGAGGGGCATGAGGTGGATCTATTATGTTGAAATAAGATTCACTAGTTTGGGTGCTGGACCTAGGAACACAAGATGTCTGTGGCATCCCTGCATTTTTTTAAGGAGCATGAGAACAGAAAATACTTAATGCCTTCAAACTGACTTAAAAACCTTTGGAACAATTGATTACCTGGTGTCTCAAATGGAAAGACTAGGTGTCTGAAACTACTAAGGATTCACCTTCTATGGAAAATAGCTTTCAGGTATTTCTTAAACAGTTATATACTAAAATGGGCACAGTACTTGATAAACACAGTCTGTGATGAAGTGTATTTGTCTTTTTAAGTTTGAGAAGTGGAGTTGACTTGCACATGTTAAAAATACCAGTTGCAATTAGCAACTCAGTTTAGAAACAAAATTCTGTTTTTTTTGTCCTTTTTACTTTTTTCCTGGCTCAGTTTATAGTGAAGTTGACTTTCTAACATTCCTGCTGAGTTAATTACTCCCTGTAACCTGTAATTCCAGTTTTTACGACTGTGTCCCTGGAACTTTCTACATGACAAGTTCCCATAGGCACCTCACAGCACCTCATTAAGCCATTTGACACCACCATCTTTGCTGGACACTGAATAATAAGAGACCCAGCCTTGCATTTTTCCAAATAATATACCAACTTCATTCCAAGCCATGCATTTCTGGGGCACTGGACATCAGTTGTTTGTTTGATATTAGTCACAACCAGGAGCCCCTCTAAAAATAATTCAATAAATTTATAAAGCCAGGGTTGAGCAGATCACACATTGAATTAGTTTATGATTAGGGGAAAGCTGTGATCACTTTCCTAGTGATTTGCTCCCAGCCACACCCAGCAGACTGCACTTTATAAATGTGAGGCAAGGAAGCTGGAGTATTGTCTTTGCAAACATAGAATGAAAAAGCAGGACTCTAACTCAGATCAGCAAGGTACTTTTTACGTTATTTAAAGTGTAGAACCAAACCAATTGGGGCCACTTTGATGTAGTGGTTTGGCATGTTCACATTTTGGCCAAAGTTTGATAACTAAGAGCCCCTATTTGGGACATGAAAGATGGAAAAATCCTCCATTACTTGCCTGTTTGGGCAGTTTGGGGGGGGGCACTGGACTTCAGTTGTTTGTTTGATATTGACCAAAACCAGGAGCCCCTCTAAAAATAATTAAATTAATTTATAAAGCCAGGGTTGAGCAGATCACACATTGAATTGGTTACAGCAGCAGAATAAGCATTAAAAGCTTAGTGGCATAGATGTAGATGCACCAGTATTTAACATGACTTTGGTAGAGGATTAATTGTGACTGGGGAGTGAGGGAGGGAATGAGTCTTGATATGTTTAGCATAATGGTTTTCTGAAACTTCAACCTTCAATGGCTTAGACTTTGTAGCCATCTGTACAGTATATCACTAAGCCACATGCAGTGGGGTATGGGTAAAACCCATATCACCAGACCCAGGCCAGAGCTGTAAAATCTGGACTGGGCACAGCTTGTGCAAATGTTGCTGATCCGGTGGAGCAGCAATAAAAGATAAACTATGCAATACCCTCAATAACACACCTACCCCAGTTTACATTTACCTGATGCCCATTTTTAGGCCTTATATAGTAATATCTTCCTTCAACAGAACAGCTTATAATGAAATGTGTCGAATTTACATTGACATTTGGGCATATGCACTTTTATATTATATGAATTTTGTGTGTGAACTGTGTCTCAGTTTCTAAAAAACCCCCAATGAAACGCATCAAATGTTTTCAAAAACTTGTCTCAACATTGTGTTTATCTTCTACCTTGTCACAACATACAGTTGTCTCAGCAGTGTTTTCAGTTAGGGTGCAGTACCTTCATGTATATGATGTCCTGGTTCTGTTGAGTTGATTGCTATATAAGTGCATAGAATAAAATGCAAAACATATAGATAACTGTAATACAGATGGTGGCATTATTTTTAATTATACAATGGCAAGGAAAAATGTTAGACGCTGGCTGCTGACCCACTGAAACAGTGATGTTATTACACAATAACATCACCGTAGCTTTGGATTTGGATCATTCCTTGCATTTTCTCTTAAGAAATATTTTTTCACACTAACAAAAACATCCTTTAAAATTTATTTTTTATTCTGTATATAACAACAAGACATTGTATAATTGCAATAAGGCACTCCAGGGTGTGTGTTATCTTGTAATATTGTCACTCCTGGGGTGGTGGAAGCACTCGGCTTCACTTTATGCTTCAACCCACCCCAGGAGTGACATTATTACATAACAAACACCATGTCATGCTTTATTGCTTAAATATGCCCTTTCTCACTGTACTGTACTTTTATTCAGTTAACACATATGCAACAGCCTTCATGTGAACACTCTGTGCTTCTCTTTCACTCCTGATTTCTATTTGCTTTAGCTATAGTATATTGTTTGAACTGCTTTGGTCTTCTTGATGTGGTGCCTGGGTGCTTAAACTATGTAATCTGTTTATCGACTGCTACCTATGCATCTCCAGTGCATGATTGTTATAACAGTCTGCTCTCCAAGCCATTGCTTTTTGACTTGTTAACTGTTCTGTCTTTGTATTAGTTTCAACGAGGTGCCTTTGCAAGTGAGTCTCTGACTCAAAGGTTTGTAAATCTGATATTTTTTAAATAAATAAATGTTTATGATTAAGCTCATGAAACACCCTTATCTAGTTAATGCATTCACAGTCATAGTGGCTCTGCCAGATCTTGTTGAGGCAGCCGTCCCCTTGGGTATACTGTAGTTCACTGCCCCAGAGAGGAATATAGGGGTGGTGGTGTAGCCATTTGTTTTAGATCCAAACTGGGCTTCACTGTGCACCCAGTGGGAACCCCAGGTTCTTTTGAATGTGTGGCTGTACGTGGGGGTCCAGGCACAGGTTGTAGGATTTTCCTTGTCTATTGCCCTTCTGGGACAGTGGGGAATTTCCTGCAGGAGGTTGCTGAATTCATCACCGGCGAAACATTGAAAGCCCCCAGATGTGTTATTCTGGTGGATTTCAATGTTTGGGCCGATGATGAATCATCTCAGCTTGGTCATAATCTCCTCCAAATTATGTCATCTTTGGGCCTGTGGAAAGCTGTTTCTGCTGTGACTCATCAGGGTGGCCACATGTTTGATCTGGTGTTCTCACTGGGGTTTGAGATAAGTAATCTCAGGACTGATCGGGTGGTTTGGTCTGATCATTGCATGGTGCAGTTCATGTTCAGGGCTCCCACCAGATGCCCTCCCCCTACAGAGATGACGAGCTGTCACCCTTTATGGAGACTGACCCTGGAGGGCTTTTTGGCAGCAGCTCGTCTAGCTGATGTGGGAAATGTATGCATTCGAGGCATTGATCTCATGGTGGACTCGTATAATACAGTTCTATTAGATCCCATTGACTCCCTCGCATCTATCCATGTATGACCCAAATCTTCATACCTCAGGTCCCCTTGGTTTGATGGGGACCTCAGGGAGATGAAGAGAAAGGGTCAGAGGTTAGAGCACAGCTGGAGGAAGTCCGGCCTGGATGTGGACAAACTGGCCCTGCGTGTGGATTATAATGCATACCAGGGGGCAATCAACCATAAGAAGGCAGCATTCCTGTCCAGGGAGATTGCCACCGGGAAGAACTGACCAACAATATTTTTTGGACTGTGGACAGGCCCCTCCATTCTGCCTGTCTGCAGCTGAGGAAGGTTTTTTTCAAATTCTGAATGTGAAGAGTTTGCTCAGTTCTTCTCCGACAGAGTGTCCATTATTCAGCAGGGAGTCTCTCGAGTCAGCAATGTTATAGCTGGCAGTGGTCACCAGAGGGGTGCTAAGTGTGCTCCACCTGGTTGGGGGAGTTTAAACCAGTGGATGCAAGTGATGTTATTGGGGTGGCAACCAATCTGAAGCACACTTTTTGTGAACTGGATCTGGTGCCGACGCGTTTCTTGATGAGATGCATCGACACTGCTGGCCTGGTGTTTGCTCTGATTGTCTGGTGTTCCTTGTCTGAGGGTGTCTTTCCTGATGCCTGTAAGGATGCACTGGTGAGACCACTCTTAAAGAAACCATCTTTGGACCCGGAGGTCAGGGCAAATTACCGACCTATCTCCAATCTTCCCTTTTTAGTGAAGGTCGTGGAGAAGGTAGTGGTACTTCCGTTGGAGGAGCATCTCATGACTCATGAGCTCTACGAACAGTTTCAGTCAGGGTTTTGAGCAAGGCATAGCACAGAAACCATGCTTGTTCGGGTGCAGAATGACCTCCTCTGGGATAGAGATTGAAGAGAAAGGCCAATTCTTGTTCTCCTTGATCTCTCATCAGCTTTTGACACTGTAGACCATTGTGTATTGCCTTACCACTTCAGGGAACTCTCCAGACTCACCAGCACTGTTATCTGCTGGTTTGAGTCCTTCTTAACCAATAGGAGGCAATGGGTTGTGATGGGGAATTTCTCCTCCTCTCCTAGCCTCCTTTCTTGCAGAGTTCCTCAGGGTTCAATTGTGGCCCCAATGTTGTTTGCAATGTATATGCTGCCCGTGGGGTTCATTAAGAAGTATGGCTTGGGTTATCATTGCTATGTTGATGATACCCAGCTATACTTATCCTTTGCCCCAGGAACATACAACACGGTGGATGTGCTAATCAGCAGCCTTGCTAAGATTAATGATTGGATGGCATCTAGCTGCATGCAACTGAACCCCAATGAGACAGAGGTATTGGTGGTGGAGTCAAACAGAGTGCGTGATAGGTTGGCCTCTGATTCAGAGACTGGACTTGTTCTGGGCTCTGTCTCATTGAAGACCTCCTCAAAGGTGTGAAATCTTGGCATTATTCTTGATAGGAGTTTGACTATGGAGGATCAGATTTCCTTGGTCGTCTGCTCCTGTTTTTTCCATCTTAGAAATATCGCCAGGATAAAGACCCTTGTTCCTCCTTTGGACCTCCCCACTTTGATGCATGCCTTGGTTACATTGAGGTTTGACTACTGTAATGTGCTCTATCTCAAGGTCATGGGAGGATCTCTGTGAAGACTTCAGCTAGTGCAGAATGCAGCTACCCAGTAACTTACTGGGCAGCTGAGGTTTTGCCACATTACACCGGTGTTGCGTGAGCTGCATTGGCTGCCGGTAAGGTGGAGGATCCTCTTCAAGGTGGGGCTTCTCACCTATAAGGCCCTACACAGTCAGGGTCCTGGTTACCTGTCAGACCTCCTGGTTCCTGCTGCCTCGGTTTGCTCCCTCTGTTCTTCTTGTGGAGGCCTCCTAGCAGTTCCTAGGTAGAGGCTGAGGTCTGCTGGCGATAGGGCATTCAGTATCGCAGCTCCCATCCTATGGAACTTGCTTCCCTCTGGGGTTAAGCAGACCCCACCTTGGATGTTTTCAAGGCCCGTCTTAAAGCCCTCCTATTCACCCAGGCATTTTTAGATTGAGTTATTGACCTATGATTTCTGATTTAAGTAATATGGTCGATGTTTTGTTTTTATAAATATATGTATGTTTATAACTTTTTTCTTATGTTTTATTTATGTACTATAAATATGTGTTTATTTATCTGTGCAGTACCCAGAGCCTCCAGGAATGGGTGTCTTTAAATAAATTTTTACCTTACCTTTACCTATGGTATCAAAGGCTTTGCTAAAAATCAAGGTAAGCGATATCTCTCCCTCCCCTCCCGTTCACTGCCTTTGTCACCCAGTCAAAGAAATAGATCAGATTTGTTTGACTGGACCTTCCTGCTGTGAAACCATGCTGCCTGGGATATAGGGCTCCAAAGACTTCTAGGTACTCCACTGTCCACTCCTTTAGGAGTGACTCCATGATCTTCCCAACAACAAATGTAAGACTTACTTGTCTGTAGCTCCCCGCATCCTCTTTGCTGCCACGCTCAAGAAGAGAGTCCCCTTCTCCAGTTCTCTAGAACTGTTCCAGTGTCCTGGGACTCACTGAACAGATCCACTAGAGGGGCTGTGAGCTCCATCCTCAGTTCCCTCAGGATCCTTGGATGTACACCATCTGGACCCATAGCTTTGTTCACCCTTAGCTTAGTAAACTCCTCCAAGACATTTTCCGCTGTGAAAGGACTGGTGTCTACCTTCTTCCCCATGATTCCTTTGAAGTCCAGCTGTGGACCCTGCCCTTCTCCCTCCACAATGAACATGGAACAGAAGTATTTGTTTAAGATAGATGCTTTTTCTATGTCTCCCTCAATACACTCCCCCCATCCCCTTTGAGTTTAGCTATTTGCCTAGGCCTTCCTTGTCTTGCTGATGTACCTAAAGAATGTCTAGTCTCCTTTTTTAACAGAGTGAACTATTCTCTCTTCTATTTGAGCCTTTCTGCCCCTTATAGCCGTCCCTGCCTCCATTAGACAATTCTGGTACACTTCCTTATCCTCATCCCTTTGTGACTCCTTGTACCTTCTGAAGGCTAGTTTCTTGGCCCTTACCTTTTCTGACACCACCCTCGACAACCAAAGTGGTTTCCTTCTTCCATTCCCCTCACTTACCAGCCTTACACATTGATTTGTTACTTCTGTTATGGCTTCCTTGATGTGTTTCCATTTCTCCTCTACTTCCCCACCTATCCCCCTTTTTGCTAGGGTTTCCTGAACCTGTAATCCCATCCTGGTAAAGTCTGCCCTATTGAAGTCTAAGACCCTTGCTTTTGTATGAGTTAACTGAGTCCTTGTGTTCACTTTGAACCACACCATATGATGGTCACTGGACCCTAGTTGACCTTCCACCTGATACATGCCATTACATTATAAATATTTTGCATGTCATTTCTCACCCTTACAGAAATATAGGTGTGCTGTGTACATGGAGAATGCATGCCACATGCTTAATTGTGCAATGTTTGCATTCAGTTCACATACACAAAGTGAACCTAAGCGAACCAGGTCTAAAAAGCAAATCAGGTTCACATGATGCAAGCTTGACATGTGTGCAGCAGTTAAGCTGGTGTGAACATCTTCTAAAAATTACATCAGTTTCACATGTTGTACCCTTGCCATGAGTGCAACAGTTAAACAGGTATGAACATCATTTAAATATCACATCAGGTTCACATGCTGCATGCCTGCCATGTGTGCGGCAGCTAAGCATCAGTGGCTCAGCAGGTAGCACGCTTGCCTCTGAGACCAGGAGATCAGAGGGTTGTCAGAGGGCTGTGGGTTCAATTCCCACACCTGGCACTTGGGTTAATATCCCAATACTGACACTGTAGTGCAGCATGAGGGGGGTGCTGCACTTCTGAGATGCCATCTTTCAGAAGAGACGTTAAACTGAGGTCGCATCTGCATGTTCTGGTGGTAGTTCAGGTGGATGTTAAAGATCCCATGGCACTTATCAAAAAGAGTAGGAGAATTTGTTTTTATTGAAAATCATACAAGACAGTATATACAGTACATAAATAAACCAACCAAAAGAAACCAGTTTTCATATTTACAAGGTAAAAAAGGAGAAAAAAAGAGACCATCAAAATTTATATATTCCTGTCATATCCATTAAATTATGTTATCAGAACATCATTGTCTGTAATCCATTCAAGATTTGTCCACATTCTCCTCATATATTGCTGACTTTTGTTTTTCATTTCATTAGGGAAGGGAAGGGAACATTGTTTAACCAGGAGTAGCACACTAAGCTGAAGCTTGTTTCCAGATGCAACCTGGGAGCACAAGGAAGTTAAGTGACTTGCTCAGGATCACACAGTATGCACCTAGGTGGCTGTGAGAATTATAGTATATATTACATACATTATAGTAAATAACTTTTATTTCATTGGTAATTTTAACAGGCAATTTGATATAAGAAATATATTTCTGCTGTAAAGTAAATAAGCTTCTCATGTTCCATACATACCACTTAAAAACTGTGAAAATAATATTTAAAGTCCATTTTTCTAATTTTCCCAACTTATAGTATAATACCTATATATTAAAGCTTTATGGTTTACTTTTGCAAGAATTTGCTCATTCCATTGTTCAGCTTTATAAGCCCAGAAATTATGAGAACAAGAGAAAAACAAATGTTCCATTGTTTCTATTAATACAATTTGGTCTTAAACAAATTTGTTCTTCCAACATCTTATGTTTCTGATTTACTTTAATATTCAAGCATGTGTGACAACATAACCATTGAACATCTTAAAATTTTTGTGGGATTCGAGTGTCTTGCATCAGATTTTGCAAAGCCGATAAACATTCTGGTGGACATTTAGGAAAAGTTTCTGATTCAGTCAAGTGTTTATTAATAACTTGCATACATACTTGTTTCTTTGCCTTTGTAAAAACTACTGAACTAGCAATATACCATGATTTAATTTTCATGAAAATATCCCTTAAATAAATAGGAACTTTGTAATCTGTTTTAATGACTCATAACGTGCCCATTTCCCATGCAGACAACCAAGTTGAAATAGTAAATAGGAAAATTTCCCCCAGAATTTCCTTGTGATTACTAACGTCTTAATAATAGTACATAGAAACTGGCAATAAAAGAAAAGAATCAGATTTATCATATTCTGACCTCCTTGATGCAATGGAAGGTATAAAATATTCCTCTTAATTGGGTTGAGGCGACTGCCCCAAAATTCCTGGAAGAAGACACTCAGAATTGTTGTTTCCCTGGCTCTAGGTGGAGGGAAGATATTACTAATGAATAGAAATAATGGTAGGAGATAAGTTTTAATTAATTAGTGTGTTCTTTTCTCTTTGCTCATGGTCCAGCTATTCCACCTCTTCACCGTCTGTGATGCAAGCTGTATTTTACTGTCCCAGTTTATAATATCTAAATTGTCATTCCCATATTCGATACCTATAATTTTAATATTCTCTCTTGTCAGTGTTAGCCCAGCTACATTTGCCTGAAAGTGTTCTTTCTTCCCTAATTCTCTCCCTATGCATTTTGTCATATGTAGTGCAGCTCCAGATATTGTCCCATACTGTCTGCATATTTCTATTGAATTTTCTGATGATTAATTATTTTTGACCAATAAACATATATCATCCACATATGCCATAGCTTTAAAGGGAACTTCCTGTTGTTGTACTGTTATATGAGTAATATCTGGGTGTGTATTTAATAGCCTTAAAAGTGGATCTATGCTAAAAATGTACAAAAGTGGACTAATGGGACAGCCTTGTCTCACCCCTCTCTGGATTGTGAGCCTTGAGCCACAAAACCCATTTACTTGTGGAATTACAACCACATTTTGATAAAGAATTTTTAACCATGATATAAATAGATCAGGTATAATTTATCTTTATAAGGTGTACCATAAAAAATTGTGGTTTACTTAGTTAAAGGCCATTTGTTATTCCAAAGACTGAACAAACCCTTCTAAACCAGAGATATTGTCTATTTGTATGATGTTTCTTATTAATATTACTTGATCACTAATCAATCTGCCAGATATAGTACATTGACTGTGCTGGTGTTATTAGATAGGATGCCATAGTCAATAGTATTTTATTAAGGGTTTTCATTAATATTTCAAAATCTATATTCAGAACACTAATAGGCCTCCAATTTGACATAAATCTTTTGTCTCCTTTTTTGTGTAAAAAAGTTAGGATTCCCATTGTCATACTGAAATATATTTCTGTTTGAGTTAATAGAAAATTAAACACTATTGCTAGTTCCATAAATAGTTCAGGGCCTATGATTTTATAACTCTCTGCTGTTAATCTATCCTTTCCTAGTGTCTTTCCTGTATTTAAGGATAAAATAGCCATTTCATATTCTATGGGTTCTATTGGTCTTATAATATTTTCCATAATTTCATTCGGGCAAGTAGGAATGTCTATCTGTTGAAAAAAAGATGGTGCTATTTGAATATCTAAATTTTCTATTTTGAAGAAAGAACTTGCATAGTCAGAAACTGTCTTTAGAATCTCCTGATTTGTATTCTGTAACTCGTTCTCACCATCTAATATTTCATCCATGTTTTTCTTTTTTACCCTGTCACTGCAACTTTTATATGGACATATGACATTCGATTTCCCCTGTGTGCCATACGTCTGTTACATGATTAATGTGTTTGTTTGGTTATGGTGATAATCCTGCATCTTCCTTTTTATGGTTTGTATTTGTGCTATATATTTGTGTTTGGTAGTTTGAGCTAGACTCATCAATTGCTGTAATTGCTGTCTATTTTTACAGCTGCAGTAGGTGGAGCCTGCAGACCCATTGCTTTGAGAAAAGGACTAATTGCATAATTATCTTCCAAACAACATGGCAGAGTGTTAAAAATAGTGTCCTCCGCTGAAGCCTCATTACTACGCAGCTTGTGTGTATGGGATTTAGAGAGCACTATTTTTCCTCTGGCTCATTTTCCTTCCCTGCAACGCATCAAAGGAGGCAGGACTTTGCCTAGGAGCATGACCAGGACACCTAGATGGACAGGTTGGGGGAGGAGGGCAAGCAGATGCCACCCACAAGGGGCAGGCAGGTGTTCCCAGGGCAGAGGGAACTTGCATCCAGGAATAGGGAGGAGATACCTCATCATTTCTACCTTTCCTAGGTTGTAATAACAGCCTCAGAGGAACACACACACACACACACACACACAGCAGAACACAGCTACAAAATTATTAGATTTGTCTACAAGCACTGTCTTCCATGCAAGACACAAGCAATTGAATCAAAAGTACACACACACACATACACACACACACACACACACAGTAAAAAAAAAACAGTGGAGATAGCAAGGCAATGTAATGAATATTTGTGTTCCTTATTCAAACCCAGTGACAACCCAGTCCCCTGCTCCTGTACATTACCAGGAATGCCAACAGAATATAAATACAGACAACATACTGCAAAAAATATAGAATAAGAAAATCAGAGTGCAAAGTTTCCAGTAAAATGCTGAAATTCAAGACACAAGCAATTGAATCAACACATACACACACACACACACACCTGGAAAAAACACTAATATTTAGAAAACATATTAATTATGCTGCACTTACCCTAAGACTCAAAGTGTGACTCCTCTTGGCTGCCAATGTTAAATGGTTAATTTGAAACAAAAGACAAAGTAACAAGACACTGACCTCCACCAGGAGCTATTAAACAATAGAGCAAACTGCACTCTGGGAAGATTGTCTAGGACAAGATGCAATAAAAAAAACCTGAATAGCAGGTCCCAAGGGGCATAAACTACCAGGAATGTTAGAAAAACTCCCCCTCCCCATTCATTCACAGGTGTCAATCAATGTATTTGCTAACCACGCTGGTTGATTGTTCTTGCTTTCCTCATAGTAAGAATGTGAAACTACATTTGTGTTATTTTAAATAACTGATAAGTGGCATGTCCAGGGGGATACAAGGAAATACTTCTTTAGAGGTAGCTTGGGGGACACATGGAACAGCCTGCCAGCAGAGGTAATGGGTACCAAAATGGTTACAGATTTCAAACATGTATGGGATACACTTAGGATGATCTTGGTTACAGAGCTAGAGCACAGGGGGGGAGTAAGGCTGGAGATCAGTTATAGTCTATGACATAACCACATGGTCAGAATATTAAATATTTTAAAATAAACATAAATGCAAAGGTAACCATTTCAAGAAGAAAATGGAACTGCCGACAAAAGCAATGGCAAGCAATTTTGCAGTTTCATCAGAACCCAAACCAGTCTAATCACATGAAGATTCATCTCTGTAAGTCTTATGTATTATGCAGACTGTGACACTTAATAGTTGTAGGGTAAGTTAGCGCATCTGGACTTATTTGCTGCATATGCATCTCAATTGCTAATGGGTCCTGACCATGTTCGCCCTTCCTCAAGCCAAGCTAGCTACAGTATGTCTAGCAATAACATGGATGGAAAGATTATGCCATATTTTCAACAAGACATTAACATTTTAAAAAGACAGTGCTCTAGAATGAGAAGCAGCTTGTGTAGGTCAATTCATGCTAGCCAAGATATGTTCTGGTTGCGTTCCATAAGGCTAACCAGTGGGAGCAGTAGGGGAAAGGGATAGAAATCTAAAGTAGAACCATTTAACCCATTTGTGATTTAAAGTTGCATGACAGAAATCTGGCTTCCAGAACTGGACACCATATTCCAAATGAGGCCTCGCCAGTGATCTACGCAGTGGCATCACCACCTCCTTCCTTCTGCTGGTAATACCTTTCCCTGTGTACCACAACATTCCACAGGCTCTCCTCACAGCATTGGTACATTGTTTAGCCACCTTTAGGTAATACAATATGATTACCCCAACATCCCTTTCCATTTTGATGACCATCAGCCACCCCCCCACACCGTAATCCTTCCCTGGGTTCCTGCAACCCAGATGCATGATTTTGCACTTCATTGCATCAAATCTTAGCTGCAACATTTTGGACCATTCCTCTAGTTTTCCTAGTTTCCTCCTCATTTTTTCCACTTTTCCCAAAGTGTCCATCCTGTTACAAATGTTAGTGTCATTCGCAAACAAGCACACTTTCCCCTCCAGCCCCTCTGCAATTTCATTTGTGAAGACATAAAATAGAACTGGGCCCAGGACTGATCCCTGTGGCACCCTGCTGGTCACACTCCTTTCCTTTGACTGAACACCATTTACCATGACTCTCCATCTTCTATCATTCAACCAGTTCCTAACCTTACCACCTTGTGACCCACTCCCAGGCTGCCCAATATGTTTGCAAGTCATACGTGGAATGGTATCAAAGGACTTACTAAATGCAATTCACGTTTATGTTTAAGCCCATGAAACATCCTTATCAAGTTAATGGCATTTGCAGCTGTAGTTTTGTTTCTCTGTGCTTTCTTAACAATTCCACACAACTTCACTAACTTCATTATGCAACCGTGGTGGCTGTGAGCAGATGTTCTTTTATACTGTATGTGCTCTTCATTCCTTTTGGTTTTACTGAGGGTAATAAGGAGTGTCCTAAGTTCTGTTTTTGTATCTTCCCACCATAAAGAAGGGTTTTCATAGATCTCAAATAAAGACTTTCTACTAATAATAAAGTATAAAATCTGTTGTCTGATATTTTCTTGTACTAATAATGATGAATTAAACTTCCAGATACCTGGGCCATGTGCTTTTTGAGGGGGTCCTAACACAATATATAGTTCATTATGATCAGAGAGTTCTACTGTCTGAGTGAATGCCTGTTGTAACTGTAATGCTTTATTAATAAAAAAGAAATCTATCCTTGCTGTTAAGTTCCCTTTTTGGAAAGTGTGGTCTGTCCTATTTGCCTTGGTGAAGTACAGTATGCATCACTAGTGAAGTAGTCTGCACTGTTGTTTGCAGACAAGTCATATCACAAAAATGTTTTTGTGTAGTGGTGGTCTTCCTCGTCCCTTCGTGATAGACCATAATTGAAACCCCCGCCCATAAAATGTTTTGTGATGAATACAAATGTGGCCTTATTTGTGTGAAAATCATCACCCTGTCTGTTTTTTGTTTGAGGTGCATATATGTTAACTAATCTATAGTATTATGAATTTTAATGTCTAAAATTAAAGCTCTTCCTTGAACTAGGTCAATAGTTTTCAATACTTGTACATCTGTGTGATGAAATAAAATACAGTACCTGCACCTGAGCATGTTTCAAGTCCTATGGACTAGTAAGATACCCCTGTATATCATTCTTTCATAGCCTTTGAAATGTTGTAATACAGTATGTAACCATGTATCCTGTATAAAAATCATATTAACATTATTTTCCTAAGGTGTGAGTAAACACATCCTCTTTTAACTGCATTTTTGATGCTGTTCACGTTAATAGTGAGACATATTAAGATGGCTGAATCAGATTAAATTTAGAAAAAAAAGCATGCTCACAAATGCAAAAACTTTTTCTCAGGGAGGTTTCTCTTTCTTATTTTTTGCATTGACCACCCAGATTATTTTTCTAGCTCTTGTGTTTCTCTTTCTTTTTCATTTCAGATGTTACCTCTGCCCCACTCATTTCAGATACTGAACATCCTTCTGTCTGCAGTGACTCAATAGAGGACCTCTCAGAGTCATTGTCTGACCCCTCATTGCTGTCGGCTAAAGGCTGATGTATATTAGAGACTGTTGTGGCTGAAATTTTAGGTACTTTGGGAGCAGCTTGTAGCCAAGCCGGTCTCCTCCTAGTAATCATTTTTTTGTCACAGGTTTTTGTGGGGGTGGGAGTGGGGGATGGGCAAGGTAGCTGCATCTGAGTTCTTTCTTGTAATGGTGGGGGTAGTTTCCATGGCTTCCACCTCTGATCTTTCTCCAATTTCTGATATCATATTTTCAGTTGTGTTGTCTGCTTCTTGTGGGGGAACAATATATCTATTGTTATTAGAGCCTCAATTTGCTGTAGTATTGGGCATGCCCTGCTGTACTCCGGACCTGGATTCTTCTTGTGGTGGAAGGGGGGTTAAGGGTGCGCAACCCATTTTGTACAATTCCTTTACTGTGTTCTCATCGAGCAACTGTTACCAACAGCCTTTGTTCTTCAATATCAGTGGACTCTGGTGTACTGTGTGCTGCTTCAGGGCATTTTACGTAGGAATGCCCTCTTGTTCTACAAAGATTGCATATTGCCACATTCCTACATTGCCCCCTTGTATGTCCCAGGGTATTGCATAGAGTGCAGCATAAATGGTCACAAGTGCTACTGATGTATCCTGGGACCCCACATTTATAGCATATTCTGGGCTAACCTTGGTAAAAAAGTACCTCTCAATTCCTGCCTGGGAAAAAGGATTTAGGGAGATGTTGTAGGCCCGGATCATCTGATCACAAGATTACCCTAATCCCCCATCCCCCTGTCAAAATACTTTCAGAATCAAAAATTACCTCTGGATGGCCTACCATTGTGCATTGCTGCTGAAGCCAGAATGTCAAGTCAGTTAGACTGACTCCCTCATTCCTTAATAACACTGTAACCATCCTATGTGCTGGCTTTGTTGTTAGTGGGTAGAGAAGTAAGAGTAGGGGAGTTTATTAAAGAAAAAATCAAACAATATAATACACATCAAGAGTATCCAGGTAAGTTCATAATACATACTGTAGATAAGTCATGACATACAAGCATAACAGAAAATAAAAAGAGGAAGAACAAAAATAAACAGAATATTTATCAAATACAAAGGAGAAAAATAAACAAAATTAAATAAAGAAACAACAGAGTTAACTTAATTCTGAGATAAACAGTATTAACTACCTAAGTCAGACAGTAAGGGACAAAGCAAGCACTGTAAACAACAGGGGAAAGAAAATAACATCGGTAGTATCCCAGTAACTGCCTATAGTAAGAAAAACAAAAGGTTACATGTACTATGTGTGACAAGAAGAAAAAATAAATAAATAAAAATAACAATGGAAATACTTCATAATCAGCCTTAAGTAATAAATGAAAAAAAGGTAAATAAAAAAAAAAAGATGTCCACAAAGGCCGACAAGGTGGCTTGAGATTGGAAATTCCAGCCGTTTAAGTGACTGGCACATCCGAGTCAGTAATCCATGGCATGTTCCTCCAATTAGCCTGTAATACTGTTTGTGAGGTCATTTGGGCTTCCTTCACATAAGTATTATTAATGTCATACCTGATTTTAGCTATGAGTTCAACATGAGAAGTATTTTTTTTTGCTGCAGTGTAAACAAAGATCTAGCATTCCATAAGAACCATTTAATGGTCAATAAAACTATATGCAATGTACCAGCATGCCACCTTAATGCTTCCCCTGTATAATGTCCATACATAAGGATTTCATAGGACATATTGGCAAACCATGGGGTATTCCATTCTATGGCTAATAAGGCCCAGAATCCTTGAATGTAAGAATAAGTAAAAAAAAGATGGTGAATGGTTTCTTCCTGCTGGAAGCATTGTATCCTACTACAATATCTGTCTGCAAGCTGTTTATGCTTCTGGTTAGACTTGACATTAATTTTTTCATGAAATTCCAATCAATGAAGGTCCCACGTCTTATCTGGGATTCTACTTTCTTTAACCAAGAGCAGTAATGAAGAGGTATAAACTGAAGGACACTTTGGGAAAGTCACCTGTTCTGTAAAGAAATTGTCTTGCACCCAGCTATATAGTTCTTTTCTGTGTTTAGTAAGTATCATAAAGCTTGTTATTTTCCAGAGTTTAAGTTTCTGGAAAAGCTCTCTAATGTATTCTGCTGTCCCTGCAGACTGTCTAATGGTAGTGAACCTACCTCTCTCCCACTGTACTAGCCAGGACGAACAAGAGTCGTACATTAATGAGACCCATTCCTGACCTCCAAAGGCTAAAAGTGGTCTAATATTGGTCTATAAAAAATGTGAAAGAAAAAAACAATAGGGTTTATCATCCCAAGTCTGCCCTGTGAAACAGGAAGGAGCATAATATTCTGTTTAATGGGGTTCAGCCAGCTCCCCCAAACTGCCTGAAAAAAAAAACTTAAAATCCGTGTTTTGAAGAATTTAGGTGATGGGTAAATTTGACTTACATACATAAAAACAGAGAGGAGGAATGTTTTGATGAGTTAAACCCATTTTTGTTTCCCGTGCTTCCACTTATTCTACCCTGTTACCATTTGTAATCCATACTGTAATTTGTTTTCCCAATTCAATGCTGCATCATTCTTTGAACCATACAGGATACCTAAGATCAGTACAGGGTCAGGTGTGACTCGTATTTTGCCAAGAGTGCATAATCCCTAAGCATTATTGCTCAGGGATTTAGCAACACATTTATTAGTGTATAAATGTACTTCAGTAAAGTTTCCAAATTGTTGGCAGGTTTGAATGGCTGCTAATACAGACTGCTCATTCTGTACTAGAATACATACTGTAAATTGTCTGCATATGTGATGGCTGCCACTGAAAGAGTCTTATTTGGTAAGACAATAGGTTGTAAGGAAGACAAATTATTTAAGGTCCGCAGGAGGGGGGGGTCAATGCAAAATGTGAAGAAAAGGGGGCTAAAAGGGCAGCCCTGCCTTACACCTCAGCCTACCCTAGCCATTATCCCATTCCAGCCATGCACCATTGGTGACATTATTGCTGTTTTATACAAGCAGCATATCCAAGCAATGAATTTGTTAGAGATGCCATAGTGCTCTAGGACATCCCATAAAAAATCATGAGGGAAAAAATAACAGAGTCAAACACCTTTTTCTGGTCCGATGAGATAGCTACTCCAGTTGCAGCACCTCGTCATCCATACTCAAACAACTCCCTTACCAGAATCAAGTGATCAGTGATACATCTGCCAGGGACTGCACAAGTCTGTGCCAGTGAGATAAAATAACCAGCAAGTTTTAATAATCTGGTAGGTATTTAGAATTTTAGTTAGAAGTTTAAAATCAGTATTTAAAAGAGTGATAGGCCTCCAATTTTGTAAATCGCACCAATCTCCTTTCTTGTGTAATAATACAACCAGACCATAAGTCATTCTCAGTGACAGAATGGGTTTTCAATATGCTCGTGAAGACTGCAGCTAGTTCTACTAACAATTGGTGGTCAATGTATTTGTATAATTCATTCGTTAACCCATCACTCCCTGATGACTTGCTATTTAGAAGAAGAAGAATCATCATTTATATAGCGCTTTTCATACATCCAAAGCACTTTACAAGCAATTCTAGACTGGTAGTGAAGTGACTGAATGTGTGGTGGCGGCCATATCGCACATCATCACCCACATACAGCCTGGATAATTGCATGAACTGGTTTATGGGAAGGGGAATGTTGGCCAGGACACCAGGAATGTTCCCTACTCTTTGCGAAGAATGCCCTGGGTTCTTTTACTTCCACCTGGACACCCACCAGGACAACACCAGGATGGGCAGAAGGGACCTCGGTTTAACGTCTCATCCAAATGATGGCACACCCCAGCAGTACAGCACCCCCCAGTACTGCACTCAGATGCCAGCGATTTTTAGGTGCAAGTCCAATCCCGGTGTGGGACAAGAACCCATGACCTTCTGGTCCAGAGGCAGACATGCTACCAACTGAGCCACTCTGACACCTACATTTACTAAAGAACCTAAAACGAGTTGAATTTCATCTGAACTGATGTCTTGTGTAAGTGCTGTAGCATGGTCTGCTGTGCATCTGGGATTCTCTAAGTCCTGCAACATCTTCTGATACTCAGTGGATGCTATGGAAGGTTCAGAAAATAGTCGCAATATATGAGCATCGACCAATTTCCTAATGTCTGAGTAACCTTTGCACAGAACATCATTGTCATTCCTCAGACTGTCCATGTGTTTCTGTGTAACATTCCTATGACAGAGTTCAAAGGGGCAAGTGAACTCTTTTTTACCTTGTATGGAGAATCTTTGTTGATTTTGTAAATTTTGAGCCTATGACGTATGGAATTATGCCATTTGCAATTTAATGTTTTGTATCTGGGTTGCAATGTTTTGGCCCTTGAGATGAGCTAATGATAAAAGTTTTTGTAAATGCATTCTATTTTGTAAATACTGGTTGTATACCATATTTCTGTTGCTTTTACTGTGTAATTTAATGAGGTGTGTCAGGCCCATAATAGTGTCCTCCCACCATGTCAGTAAATCCTCATATATTTCAAATACAGATTTACAGGCTTCTATAAAATAATAAATCTTGTGCTTAATACCTGCATTGTCTAGAAGTGAAGAGTTGAATTTCCATGTTCCTGGCCTCAGGGGGAGACATTTTTGTTGCCCAATTTAAGGCCTAAGATCTTATGATTGGAAAATTCAGATGCTAGCACCTCAGTGTGTTGTACTAACATGTTTGATGTGATAAAGAAACAGTTGATTCTTGTGGCTAATGAACCTTTAAAAAAAGTTGGTTCAGGGACCCCAGAGGTATAGGCATGCATATCTTTTAGTTGTGCATTTTTCACCATTTGGTTCAAAAAGGCCATATCACAGAACAATTTTTTAGTTTTTGTGTTTTTCCCTCTATCAGCCACCGAAATACTGCACTTAGAATCCCCCCACCAAAAAAAAAAAAATATTCTGTAAGGAATGTAAATATGGTTGCAGGGTTTGAAACAAGGTTATCCTGTCTGCCTTAGTCTGGGATGCATAGACATTCAGGACTCTGTAAAGAGTCCCATTAACTTTTACCTCTATCAAAAGTATCCTCCCAGGGGAGAGGTTCAAAAGCTTCACCAGCTGAAATGCAATACCAGAAAAAAGAACTGCTAAACCACAGCATGCATCTGAACCAATTGACCAGTAAGATGGGCCTATATTCCACAAGCAAGTGGCCTCCTTAATGTCATGCAGAGAAAGGAGCCTTGTATCCTGCAATAAAAAAAAATCCCTTTCCCCAGTGATTTGATTTGTGAAAAAACAGCCTGCCATTTACAATGATTTTTAACACTATTTACATTCATGGAATAAAGTGCTAAAACATGAACCACAGGTACCATGTGATGAGGTTAAGAAAGCAGAATAAACTATCATGGTGGCTGTTTAGAAGAGCTCCTAGTCTGTCTAAGATGCCTTACTTTAACTTTGGCTTTGGACGGTCGATTGTTGTCCTGTGGTGGTGGGGGGGGGGACTCCACAGTAGAAGGGTCCACTCTATTAGAGCTTCCATCTTGCAGGGATGAGGGGAAATAAAAATCATTTGATTCATTGCCCGAGGTTTCTGGGGCATCTGTTATGGTCTCAAACCTATTCAGTATAGTGATATCAGTAGTTTTTATTACCTTGGGATTAGATTGTGATCAGTTGTGTCTCCTGGTGGGTCATTTAAGTTTCCCAGAATCTAAGCTGGCTTGGGGTGGAGGCATTTCAGCAGCTGCTACTGATTCCAGTGGGGGTTCCTCCAGTATGTCAGCCTGATAGACTAAGGAATGAGTAGTCTTGGTCTGGTGTAGTAGAATGGAGGCATCTACTGGTTGTTCTCGATGTTCACCCTGCAGGGTTCCCTCTTGGACATTTGCCTGTGCTGGGGGGGGGGATTGGGAAAGGACCTACCTCTAGCACTTTGTGCCATGGAGACCAGCAACTTCTGCTCCTCACTATCAGATTGATCAGGTTGGTTATGTGCTGCCCTGGAACAATTGTGATACAAGTGCCCCTTTGAATCACATAGGTTGCAAAGCTGTTCATTTCTACAGTGCCCACTAGTGTGCCCCAATTCCCCACATAAAGTACTTTTCAGCTTGTTACATAATGAGCTAATATGTCCTGTATCACCACAGCAGTAGCAAGCCTTTGGCTGTCCCTGGTAAAATAGGACCCCTCTGTCTCTTCCAAGAAAGAAACTGTTAGGCAAATGTTGTAACCCAGTTGCCGTGGGGTGTAAAATGACCCGAACTTTCCAACCCCCAGTCCAAATCTTGTCATTGTCAAAAATTGCCTCTGGCTTCCCTAAGACATTACAATGCTGTTTCAGCCACTAGAGAAGATCCGTAATGCTGACCTCCTCATTATGGAAAAGGATTGTAACAGTTCTATTAGCAGGTCTAGTCAAAGGGATTGCTTCAAAAGGTGCCCATAGAGGTGTAGATTTTAAATGATGGTAAAGTTCCCAAAATTTCAGTATGCTGCTGTTGAGTTTAAAGCTTACATCAAATGTCTGTTCCCCAGAAACATGTATTAGGGCATATATTTCAGCAACAGCATATTTCATAGATGTTAACAAAAGTGATTTGGCTACAAATGATTGATCAGGGAACACATCCAGGCCTCCTTTGTAAATTAGACATACAGCATTGATTCGCTTTTCGGGATAGACAGGTTCCCTAAACAAGATGCATATGACCTGTGTCCTCAGGTAGAATTTTGCCCATGTTGGTTAGTGTGGGTCGGGGGGCCAGCTCTAGGTTCCTCTCGAGCTGGGACGTTAGGATCTAAATCAGGTGCTTTCTAAGGGGTAAGGGTGCAGATATCCATAGTTTGCAAATGAATAGGAACATGCATGTCAAGTAGGTGATTTTGTGTGAGTTGCAGGTCTTCAGGGATATATAATGGAGACATTGCATTAGGGACTGCTGTGGTAGACAGGATATCACCAGCTGGAGAATTAGGCTTGTCACCAGCTGGGACTGCCATAGAAATGTCCATAGGTTCTCCCGTGACATGGATGAGGGATGAACTTGACACCCACTGCCCACTTGTAGTCTGTTCTCAACCTGCTCCCTTTAATGCTGTAGTTACTGACCAAGCAGAACAGTTTCCTTCATTCATACCATCTGTGCCCTTCTGAGGAAGCGTGGGGTTAACACCAGAGTTCCCACTTTCAGCTCTACTCTCTGTAGGGTCTAGCAATGTTGGTTAATTAGCTTTGTTCCCTTTAAAAGTAAATAAAGTAAAAGAGGTACTTGCCAAAAACATGGTGGCAGATCCTTTTGTCGACTGCACAGATTGCAAATTCTGCAGCATGTTCAGCAGAGGCTTCGGATCATTAGATGCATCATTAGGTAGCAATAGGACCTGCTTAGCATTGCTAGGAAGCGGCTCTGTGGTGGTCTTAGACTCTGTTGTAGCTGCTCGCACTAAGGAAATTGCTTCTTGTAACTCTTTTTGCCTCAAAAGAAATGCCTACTCCTCATGGTTTAGTTGAGCTTCCAGGTCTATGGCAATCATCAGTCTAGAATCCTACTCGACTATTGAGGGCTGTTCTGCTGTCAGTGAATCACCCGCACCAGGTACAGGCACATCAATTCCTTGTGTCTTTGAATTCTCTTCTGGCTTGTCATCCAGCAATATTGGCACTCTCTCCAAAGCATTTGGATCATCAAAAAACTTCTTGGCCTCAACAGAGGTTGTGGCAGTGGAGGAGACCGACTCCACTACCATCCCCACATCCAACTCGTCTGGAGGTTTGGAGAAAATGGCCATGTCAGCCAGAGGTTCTCCCTATAGGTCAGTAGGGGAATTTTATTGGGGGAAATAGGGAAGTAAAATTCAAAACAAAACAAAATCATAACTTTCCATAAACATAAAGATCATAATTTGTATATAAATTCTGTATGTTTTAGAATAATATCCTCTCTTTACACATATTCAAACTATTTCATCCTCACTTTCAACAACAAATTGTTGTATCCTGATTGTCTCTTCTTAGTGCCTTTATATTCAAGAAAAAATCATAATAAAGCACTGTTTCTATAATTCTCTATGGTGTTTTTTTTTTGTTATCTTTTTCCCATATTCTTCATATGTTTTCAAGATGATTATCTGTATGTTCCTTAAAATCTGCTCTGGGGCAATAATTAATTGCTGCAATATCATTTTGCATCTAGCCTGCCACAAAAAATATTTCAAAAATGCAAATATAACTTGTAATGTTTCTTTGTTATATTTGTCTCAAGGTGTAGAATAGATGCCTAGCACTAAAACATCATATGTGAGCTCTAAAAATTTCTTGTTGTGCCATTGCTTTGCTGCATAGGACCAAAACATCTGTGTAAAGGACCATGTTAAAAACAGATGCTCCTGTGTTTCTAAAATTTGATTGCATTCAGGCATTGGACAGTATATTTCTTGTACTGCTTTTTGCTTATTACTGTTTTTAACATTTAAACGGCCATGTGTGCTTAGCCACAACATATCCCATATGTATGCTGGTATTCTATTATTTTTTAACTGTGAGATTACTGTCTGATTGTCTGTACCACACAATGAGGGATTTGCAGTTCTGATGAACATATTGCACTGATCAGTGCCTCATACAGTTTTTTTCCTTGGAAGGGCACTAACCGTGATATACTATACTTTCCACTTTATCAACTTTTGGAACAAAAAACGTCCATTTTCTGGTATTACGGAGGTTGCCTTCAACAATTTTACATTATTATTTAACCATGCTGACTTACATATGTTAGCCCATTATGTTATAGTACCAGACCTTGGAGTTGTTCTATTCACCCTTAAATCTATAATGTTGCTATACAAAAATATACTATAAAAAAAGGATAGGGTTTATCATCCCCAAAACCCCATTCTGCACTGTCCTATAAGTTACTTCCCTTTTTATTGGATTCAGACGACTTCCCCCAGTGCCTGGAAAAAAATACTATAAATCCTTGTTTCTAGTACGGGGGGGGCAGTAAATATAACTTATGTATATAAACAACTGGTAATAACAAAGTTTTGATTAGAAGTACTCTTTTTAGTTTACCTTTTGGTCTATTTTTCCATCTAGCTAATACTCTTTCTGCCCTCTGTATACTTGCTTCCCAATTTAATCTTGCAATATCTCCTTCACCGAATAACAAACCTAGAATTTGTATGGGCTCTTTAACTATATAAATGCTTGCATATGTTGGGTTGGTGTGTTGTTGTGTTCCCCCTAAACATACCCCTTCACTCTTCTCAAAGTTCAGTCTTGACCCTGAAACTAATTCAAAGTTTTTCAAATGTTTCAAAATTATTTGGCCATCTGTTTCTATTGTAGTTATTGCTATCACATCATCTGCATACGCTAATGCTTTGATTGGTGCATCTAACATTGCCAGTTGTATACCTGTTATATCCCTGTCTGATTGCATCTTCCTTAATAATGGGTCAACACAAAACACGTATAAAAGAGGACTCATGGGGCATCCCTGTCTAACTCCCTTTTGTATCGACAGCTCTGTACCCTTCCATCCATTAACTAAAGGTGTTAACTTTGCTTTTATATACATTGCTGTAATCCATTCTAAAAATTCATCAAGTACACCATATGTTTTTAATATAGTACAAAGATATTCATGCGACACTGCATCGAAAGCTTTTTGCTGATTAAGGCTGAGTAATATTCCCTTCCCTGGATCTTGCTGCCTTTTTTGAAAAATTCTTCTTCTTGGAATCGAGCATGATTTATATTCACTAATAAGCTTACTGGCTACTTTAGCCAGTCTTTTCACTAAAATCTTCCCTAAAAGCTTATAATTGGTATATAATATACTTATTGGTCTCCAGTTTCTTATATCACTTCTATTTCCTTTTTTAATAAATAAAAAAAATCAAATATGCCTGCAACATTGATTTTGGGAATAAATGTGTCTCCAAAATTTCATTATATACCTTAGTTCTGGAACTAATTCATTCTGAAATTTCTTACAGAATTCTGCTATTAGGCTGTCTGTCCCTGGTGCTATATTATTCCTCAGAGACTGATTTGCCTCAAGTACTTCTGTTTCAGTTATTCATTTTATTAAACTGTACTTCTCTTGTACTGAAAGCTCTGATACTTTCAGATTCTGTAGATATCCATTGTTTAATTTTACCTGAACTGCTGAACCAAATGGTTTTTGTGAATGAGTTTGCACTATTTCCATAATTTCCTGCTTAGTTACCCGAATTTTGTTATTCTCATTTTTATAAGGATGTAATACTCCTTTGTTCAATTCTGCTTTTACACTCTGTAAAAGGATCAAAGGTCTGTTTTTTACTTTGTGTTCCAAAACTTAGTTTCCTGCCTGTAGAGTTTTGTCCATATTATATTGTAGGTGGAACATTTATTTCTTCATTTTACTTATTTGTTTACTATAATTAATCTTGAGTGTCTCTGTCTTAGAAATTAACAAATGTAACTGTTTCCTTAAGGATAAATAATCTAAATAAGATTTCAAGGATTTTTTGCTTGCCTGAGACTGAAAGAATGTTTTAAAATGTTGATTTGAATCTTCCCACCATTCTGCCCTGGAATCATAGATACAAACCATGGATTGTCTGACTTCCTATAGTTTTGTCCACCATTTAACTATTTCTTCATTTTCTAAAAGTGCTGTGATAAGACGCCCGGCTCCTTTGGTGCTTTCTATAATGTGCCCCCATGCTATATTAAATAGAATTGCCCTATGATCTGAATAGGGAACATCTTCTATTTGTGCATTTAATACACATATTAATTTTGAAACAAATAAGAAATCAATCCTAGTTGCATATATCCCTCTGATATGTGTTTCCTCCCATAGGGTGTTTCTCCCTATATGCATCTTTAAGTTGAGCTGTGGATACCATTTCAGTAAGTGCATTAGTATCACAAAATAACTTCTTTGTTTTTGCCCCTCTATCTGCGGCGTGCAATACACAATTAAAATCCCCTTCCCATAGCACCAGCCACAATGTGTGCAAATAAGGCTGAATACTTTTAAATGGGTCTGTTTTCTCAGTTTTGACTTGTGGGGCATAGCTATTAATAACTCGAAGCCTCCTTTTCTTATGTTGTATATCCAAAATTATGCGGTACCTGGTATTAAGTCTACCAGCCTGGACACTTTCAAGTCTGAGTTTTTAAACAGTATCCTTAACTCATCACATCTGCTTTCCTCTACTGACCAGAAGGTGGGGCCAGCCAACCATAGTTTTGTGGCCTGTGAAATTTCTAAGATAGTCTTTAATCCAGTGCCTTGGATGCACAGAATATCCATATTGAATTTAACTAGTTCTGTTAATGCAGTTAGTTTTCTCTTCTGCCTTTTTATGCTATTAACATTTAAAGAGAAAAACTTCAAGAAAGACATAGTGGTATTTATTTTCTAGCATTTTTTATTAAACATTTGTGAATCTTGCACTCCATTTTTTCTTTACTTTACCTCCTCCCCCTGCATCCTCCATCCCTGAGAACTGGTCTGGGATAGATGATGCTATAGACAAGGTGTCTGATTCTGAGTCATATTGTCTGTATCTCCCCCTATATTTTCTCTCCTTAAAGGAGCATATTTGTTTCTCATTGTAAGCGCTTTCTGTTTCTCTGATATTTTCCTTTCTTTCCCTTTTGGACCTTTACTATTTTGTTGTTTTGTCTGGGGTCTTTTTCTTTTTGGGTGACTATTTTATAGCCATCTCATCTGGCAGAGGGGTACTGCTGGCGGGGGGGGCATCTGTATTTCTTCCTCTGCTCCCATATCTGTGCTGCCTTCCTGTGGATCTATTGGTGTTTCTTTCTCTCTTTCTATGCTTTGATCTAGATTTATGATTTCTTTGCATTGGTCTATACATTCCTCCATGCTAGGGTTGATATAGGGTTGATAACTACAGATCGAACTCTAACCTGCCCTTTTTGGGCAAGGTTATCAAGAAAGTAGTTGTGTTGCAGCTCGAGGACTTTCTTACCACCCATGAAATCTATGATCCTCTCCAGTCCGGTTTCAGGAAGAGGCATAGTACCGAGACGGCGTTGGTTCGGGTACTTAATGATCTCCTAATAGCGAGAGATCAGAGGAGCCATTCAATCTTGGTTCTCCTCGATCTCTCTGCAGCATTTGATACCGTGGACCATGGGATGTTGCTAGAATGCCTTTGGCTGTTCTGTGGACTGTCAGGGACAGCCCTCAGATGGTTCCAATCTTTCCCCATGGGTAGAACTCAGAGGGTAGTATCAGGAATTTTTTCCTCAGAGCCCTTTGCTCTATCCTGTGGGGTGCCGGAGGGTTCTGTGCTTTCCCCCATGTTGTTCACGGCATATATGCTGCCATTGGAGGACATTATAAGGCATTATGGGCTGAGTTTTCCCTGCTATGCAGACGATAGTCAGTTCTATATGTCCTTTGTACCCGAACAAACTGACACTTTATCGGTCTTTAACAACTGCCTCGCTGAGATTCAGGGCTGGATGAGTGCTAACTGGTTAGGACTGAATCCGGATAAGACCGAGGTGCTGGTGGTGGACTTAGGTCACTGTGTAGAGAAGTTGTCTCCTGGATTTTCCTCCAGCCTTGTGCTGGGGGGATAAACAGTTGAGACCTTCTGAACAGGTGCGAAATCTGGGCGTAATTTTTGATGGCGAGCTGACACTGAAGGCACAGGTGTTGGCCGTTGTCAAGGCTTCCTTTTACCATCTGAGGAATATTGCCCAGATAAAACACCTTGTTCCACACGATGACCTTCCTGTATTAGTCCATGCAATTGTTTCCTTGCATCTTGATTACTGCAATGCTCTATATCTAGGGTTGCCGGGGGTGGATCTCTGTTGCCTGCAGCTGGTGCAGAATGCTGCAGCCAGATTGTTGATGGGGCTGCCAAGAACTAGCCATATCACACCTGTGCTGCGCGAACTGCACTGGCTGCCAGTGCAATGGAGAATCACCTTTGAGGTTGCATTGTTGACCTATAAGACCCTACACAGTCAGGGACCGGACTACTTGTAAGATCTCCTACGGCCTTACCGCTCTCTTCACTCACTCTGCTCTGCCGACGAGGGATTCCTAGAGGTTCCCAGGGTTCGTCTGCAATCATCTGGGGCTAGAGCCTTTTCTTTTATGGCCCCAACCCTGTTGAATTCTCTACCTCCTCGGATCCGAGAGTGCCAGTTCACAGGGCAATTCAAGGCTTCTTTAAAAAGCTATTTGTTTGATTTATTTGTTGGTTGTTTTATCTGTATTGTATTTGCACTTTGATAATTTTGAAAAGTGCTTTATAAATAAAATTTGATTTGATTTGATTTGATATTATTCTTAATGACTGCAACTTCTTCTGGTGCAGAATGTCCTTCCTGTATTTCATTTTCCTGCCTTCTGTTCTACTTTTCCTTCTGGAGTTCTACCAGCCTACATTCTGAAGCTTTAGCACAACACTTTTTTGGGGCCTATGTGATCAAACTTTCATGTGGCACACTGTCATCCTTATTGTGGGAGGCCCAATGACACCTTTTATAAGAGTACCTCTTCTCCTCACATAGGTTACACCTCAATGCATTTATACAGTTTACTGCCATATGTCCTAATTCTAAACAATGTGTACATTTTGGGGTATCACATGCATTACTTAAATTCAGCCTAGATTCACATTTGTGGCAGGACTTTGGTTGCTGGGGTAAAACAGTAACCCTTTGTCCCTACCCAGATATAAACTACTTGGAAGATGCATAACTCCAACATTTGATATTATGAGTTTTACTTTTACACTTCACCACCCTGCCCATATTTGTTCTGTGTCTATAATAGGCTTGGGGTGCTCCAGAACTTCACATCACTTTTTTAACCATATCATAATGTCAGGCACATTAACCCTTTTATTTTTAAACAAAATTGTAATGGTTCTCACTGCTGGTTCTGTTATGGGAATTGCTAAAAATGGTAACCAAAATGGGGTATCTTTCAGTGCATTGTACTTTGCCCAAAACTGGTCTAAAGTTTCTACTGATTCAAAACTAATATCGTAATTACGTTCATTAATGTGAATCAAAGCAAAAACTTCTGATGCGTAGAATTTCAATGAGTTTTTCAGTAAAGTCTGTGTAATAAAATTTCTGTCTGGCATGTCCTCCATACCCCCTTTGTAAAGCAATCATAATGCATTTCATCTGGGTGCAGATTCCCCATGATTTTTAAATAAATCTGGCATTCGAAGTAATGGCTTCATAAATGTCTATTTACTAGGCTCTTTCAAAATGGTGTCACCAAGGCCTATAGAAAATTCTTTTCCTTGCACCAATGTGTGTGTTGCCTGTTCTTGTCTGGTAGTATTTACTTTTGTAATAACAGGGGTCCCTGTATTTTGATCTTTAGAATTGCCCAGCTGAATATCCATTTTTTCCCCAGGGGGGCCCATGGTTGCATTAGTCTTTTGTGAAACTAGTTCTACTCTGCTAGTTGCCCCATATCTTTATTAGCATGTGTTAATTCCTTTTCTGTGCTCATCTGTTTATCTAATGTTAGGCCTGTATATTCCTGTTCCATTGCTTTCCAGTTCCCTGCTTCTGTCTGGGCCCACCCTGCCCCTTGCAGTGCACTTTTAATATTCAAATCTTCAGGGGAGTAATTACTAGACTGATAGTTTTTCTTTCTAAACATGGTAGTGTTCCGAATTCTCAAAGATTTTCTCAGAGCTTTAGGTTCTTGCCTGACTGGGACATTCATTTTACCTGTAAGTATTGTATGTGTCGGGTCCTTGCATATATTTTCACTTTCAATCTCAATATTCATCATTTTCCCCTTAGCTGCATTTACTTTTGTATTTTGTCATTTTTGCAACTGACCTGGTGTTTTCATTCTGCTGCACATCGCTTTCCCCAAGCTGCAAACACGTGTCCTTTCGTAATGTATCTAGTGTTTTTTGTAAAACACACTCCTCCATTGATGCACTTGTCAGTTTTACTCCTGACAGCTCTGCCTGCTCTGTCAAATTCATCTGCGGTTCAGTCTCTGAGCCACTCCCTTCTGCAGTAGCGTTGTTCTCCACTTCTCTTACTATCTCCATGGCTGCCTCGAGGTATTCATCCATCTGTTGACTTACACTCTCTGTGGATGAAAATGGGAGGTCCTAGCCATTTTCAGACTCTAACAAGTGTTTTTCTTCATCCCCTTGCCGCTCCATTACTGGGGTCAGGGACTGTACCCCAGGCAGCTCTAAGACATCCTCCTCCTCCTCCTCTTCCTCCATTCTCCTTCTAGAGACTGCCTACCTGTCGAAACAGACAGCAGCTCCCCCTACAGCTCAGTAGGGAAATTTCCCTGATGCCCTGGCCAAATTTCACCCCATTCACTAAAAATACCACCAACATCTTAATCAGGTTCAGGTTCAGTCAGCATTCATCTGTGTGTGGGGGAATTGTGGAGGGGCAGTTGCAGAAAGTGGGGTGCTCACTGCACACATGAGCAGACTTGATAGACCGTGTGGCCTGTTTCTGCTGGCAAGTAGTAAGTAAGCTAAGCTGGTGCAAATCCCATCTAAAAAAACACATCAGTTTCTATTTCTTATACTACTGCTATCAATTAGAGCCATTAAAATGCATTTATATTCAGTTCCCATTAAAGTTAGGCAAACTTATTAATTCTGATTCTTTTTAAGTTGTTTAATGGCTTTTGATTTTTGTCATTAACTCACCATTCATTTGTAAAGTACTGTTTGCTTACTGCATTAAATGGCTAGGATATAGCCAGTCAACATCCCCCATTCCAGATGTATGAAGAAGGGCCTCTGTGTTATGAAGCCTAACCTTTTTGCTTTGGACCATGCAAATCCCTTAAGCATATTTAGTGCTATAAATGTGTTTCTCCATGACTGCTTCAGGTCACTTACTTTCCCTTTGTCATTCTGTATTGAGCATATACACTATGGCCATACTCAGCACTCTTTGTGCTGAGTAGGGTCTTGGAAGCATGCACCATATCTCGCATTTTTTCACTGAAATGCAGGACATGGACATTCAAAATGAGGGACAATGAGGGACACTAACCCACATGATGTTCATGACACATCATGAAACATGGAGATATAGTACCTCAGAACATAGTAGAAACTATTGCATTAGCACCTGAGAATGAATATCTACCATAAAGCAGGGTGCCATTTAGGTAGGGCAGAGGGGCAGTTGCCTCCCCCCATATGTGTGCCTAGGTTGTTCTTATGGTGTGGCAATAATGGCATTAAATTTAGATTTAATCTTTTGCATAATAAGTGCCTACCTAGCCTGTGTCTGCTCACACTACAGGTACTCTCCAGACTCGACTATGTCTGTATTGTGCTGTCCACTCTCTTACCGTCACGTGGCATGTGGATGAGGTCCAGCCAAGAAAGAGCACATAAGTCTTGCAAGTGTGACACTGTCTTTCCTGTCACAGAGTAGACAGGCTTCACACTACAGCTCGGAGGAGTCGGTAAGCACTGAACTCTCAATACCAGTGTTGTGCAGTATATATTTGTTGGTCTACTACTAGTAAGTCTCCATCTCCCCGGGTGGCTGAAGGGGAGGGTCAGCTAGAAGTTAACTCAAGACTAGGCTACCTACTTAATCTACTAGGCTCATCTTGCAAAAAAAAAAAACAGCACAGAACCCCACGGCAGCAAGCTAGGCTTAGCAGCAGTGGTGACTGTAGTGGGCTATGGGTATGGATGGAGGCAGACACCAGGATCCATGGAACATAAACAGCTTTTATTCAGCATAAAAATAAAATAAAGACAGGAATCTTTAACTTAAAGCAGCAAACTGAATGACCAAACAATAAAGAGAGCATGAAGTAAAAAATAACAAATCAAATCAGGCAGTTTCTTTTACAGAAAGCAATAATTGACCTCTAGGAAAAACTAGAGTCTGGATTGCTGCGAGTCCACCACTCTACTGACTCTAGGTCTTACAGTACTTTATATAACAGGTACTGGTCATGTGATGAAGAAAGACTCCACCCCTAATACCTGTTTAAAACCAAACTTTGGTAAAACACATATATTTTTCTTGTTTATACAGCACTGATATTAGAAATCACAATAAGTTGCTATACACAGTGCAAGCACCTTATTTGAAAGCCTACATAAAGAAATAAATCTGAAATGGGGAGGAACATGCTACTCAGGCCACTCCTACCTGTCTCCTACCTATTTAAAACAGAAGAAAATGGCTGGCCAGCACTATAGAAGACATTGCAGAGGGATGAGCAGCAAGGACACTCCCCAAACAACTCCTGCAGGTAAAACAATTGTTTGAAAATAAATATTATGAACTACTAACAGCAGAATGCCTAACAGAAAAATAAAACATAAACTTTCAAACATGCTTCTTTTGTACAGCACAGCACAAAGCTGTGCACCACAAATGTTTACACATTTTTATATAACTCTTAGAAAGAAAATAGAAGACTGTAATGGGATTTTGGGCAACTTGAACCTTCTGCACCAGAGTAAGAGTCCCTATAAACATAACTAGAAGGTGAACAGACTACAAGAACTCCTTGGAGCATAAGACAAAATAAAATATATATCCTGCAAACCCCTTTTTGGTTCAGCAACACTGGGCAACTTTGCAGAAGTGTTTCTTTCTTTAGCCTTGCAGCAACCACTGTGGTGAGCATGTCACTATTTTCCCAACAACTGTTCAGTAAATGAATAGGAACATGAGAAACACCAAGGATAGCTTGCATTAGCTAGCCTTTTTGTAAAGGGTGCTTTAACTTTACATGCCACTATAATGGGGGGAGGCAAGGACACCCGGAGACCAGAGAAGTCAAAGGGACAGTACAAGAACGAACTACAGGTGGCCTGTCTGTAGACAGAAAGTCAAGATAAGGCAAGAAAATAAAAAGTAGAAGGTGTTGTTGCAACAGTCTTGGGAAAGCAGAAAATAAAGATCTCCAGAGCTTCCTTGTCCTGTCACATTTTCCTCCCTGCCCAAGAGGAAATCAGATCAGGTTTTCCTCTACCTAAACCAAAGGATTCTAACGTTCAGACTGTATATATTCAGATCTCACCAGGGGGAGAAATGGAACTTCAGCCAGCCCACTCTCCAAAGCTCCACCTTGGGGTGCCTAAACAAAAACAAAAATATTTAAATCAACTAGGTAGCAGAGAATACTTCTCTGATGCCTTCTTTAACAATCACCCCGAGGTCTGAATCTGTCTATACATTGGTACCTTCATGTTTGTTATTGGATTCCACCCGATAGCGGGACATGAAGTCTGCATTCCTATTGGATGACCCAGATCTGTGTTTCACAATAAATCTGTAGGGCTGTAAGGATAAATACCATCACATTTTTGGGGATTCTGGTCTTTCATAACCTGCAGCCAGCATAGAGGGTTATGATCTGTCCAGACCTCAAGCTCCACACCCCACATATAAAACTTTGGCGCTTCAATGGCCCATTTAAAAGCCAGGCACTCCTTCTCAATAGTGGAGTACTTGACCTCTCTCTGATGAAGCTTACGACTTATATACAAGATGAGGTGTTCGTCTCCCTCATAAACTTGTGTTAATACAGCCCCAATACCAGTGCTGGAAGCATCCATTTGTACTATAAAGGGCTGAGTAAAATTCAAACACTTGAGTACCAGAGAGGTGCAAAGATAGGCTTTTTATAGTACAAAAGGCCTCTTCACAGGCAGCTGTCCATTTTACATTGGTAGGGTTCTGTTTCTTCATAAGGTCTGTTAGTGGACTACCCACCGTAGCAAAATTGGAAATGAAGAAGCAGCGGTAGTACCCCTCCAACCTCAAAAATGACTTTACATGGCTCTTTGTGAGGAGATGGGGGCTATTGGCTACGGCATCCACCTTCCCAATGTTAGGTTTTACCTAGCCATTCCCAATTCTAAACCCTAAATACTTGGTCCCCTCCATAGCTAGGGAACATTTGTTTGTGTTTACATTAAGACCTGCTTGGGAGATGGCTTCAAACACTCATCTCAGATGTTCTAAGTATGCTTCCCAACTCGGACTATATACCACCACATCATCTAGGTAGGCAGAGCAATATTCCAGATGTTCTCTAAGGATGTTGTCCATAAACCTCTGGAAGGTCGCTGGAGCACCATGAAGCCCAAAGGGCATGGTGGTAAAGTGGAATAGGCCCAAAGGGGTACTGAAGGTGGTTTTCTCCCTGTCTTGTTCATGCAATGGAATCTGCCAGTACCCCTTGGTCAAGTCCAGATTACTGATTTACCAGGCATTTCTGAGGCGATTGATTATATCATCGATCCTAGACATTAGATATGCATCAAACTTAGAGATGAAATTGAGACGGCGAAAATCCAGACACAGTCTAATGCCACCCTCTTTTTTATTAACCACCACGATCGGGAAACCCCATTTACTAGAGGAGGGTTCAATGACTCCTAGTCTTTGCATCTTCTTCACCTCCTCTATCACATCCTTCCTTACTCTCTCTGGGAGCCTGTAGGGTTTTGCCTAACGGGGTTGGCTTGTTTACCATATATCCTATGCTGTACCCCGTGTGCTATCCAGGGTGTTGTCATAAACATATGTTGGAACTCTATTAGGAGTGCATAAAGGGCCTCTCTTTGTTTGTGTTCCACCTCTGAATTAATACTCAAATCCTTGTACCCCCCCAGCAGTTTCTAGTCTCTGGCAAGCTTGCTCTAATTCAAATGCTGCCTGTTCTGGGTGTACAAATAATGCTAAAGTGGCAGGGGGGAAACTCGGTCTATCCACTTCTTTAACAGGTTGACATAGCAGATCTGATGCCTGCTTCTCCTGTCTGGCAGTTCCACTTTATAATTCACAGGACCTGTTTGCCTGTGTATTATGTATGGGCCTTGCCACTTCATTGTTAACTTACTGTCAGTGGATGGCAGTAATAACAAAACCTTGTCCCCTGGAGAAAATGATTTATCTCTGACACCCTTGTCATAACAACCTTTCTGTTCTTTCTGTTTCCCTTTATTCTGTTGGTGAGCCAATGTTAGGTACTTTGCCATTCGTTGTCACAGTTGTATTATATAGTCGACTGGAGGTGTACCCTCAGACTCTTTTCCATTTTTCCATTGTTCCTTGATGATGTCCAAGGGTCCATGGGGATTTTTCCTGTATAATAATTCAAATGGGAAAAATCCTGTGGAAGCTTGGGGAACTTCCCTATAGGCAAACATCAAGAATGATAGGTACACATACCAAGTCTTCCCCTCATCTTGCACGTACTTCTGAAGCATCTTCTTAAGGGTATTGTTAAACCGTTCAACCGGTCCGTCAGTCTGTGGGTGACAGGGTGATGTATACATTGCCCCAGTGCCTAAGGACTGGTACAACTGGTTCAACAAGCAGAGTGGAAATCATCAATCATGTCAGTCATGTTTATTTATTTAAGGCGCCCTTCCAAAGCTCAGGGTGCTTTTACACATAACATAAAACCTTCATCACACAAGTTAAAACACATATAAAACATATTAAACATCTATATAAAATTAAGCTCAGTATGTTCTTGACAAGGCCTAGTTAAATATGTATGTCTTTAAACAACTTTTAAACACTTCTACGGTTGGGCTATCCCGTATCTGGTGAGACAGAGAATTCCACAGGGTAGTGGCCACAAAGACAAAAAGATGTTTTAAGGAATACCCTGGGAATCTCCAGGAATTCCTTTACCAGAGGAGCAGAACGAGCGGGAGGGACAGTAGGGATACAGGAGCTCTTTCAGGTAGTGGGGACCCTGCTCATGTAGGGCCTTATAGGTCAGCAAAGTGACGTTGAAGGTAATCCGCCACTGTACCAGCAACCAGTGCAAATCATGCAGCACAGGTGTAATATAACTGGACCTAGAAGCTACAGTCAGCAACCTGGCTGCCGCATTCTGCACTAGTTGCAAGCAGTGAATATCTACCCCCGGCAGCCCTTGGTAGAGGGCATTGCAATAATCAAGATGACTGGTGACAAAGGTGTGGACCAAGGTCGGAAGATCTTCGGGCAGAACCAGGTGTTTAACCTGGGCTATGTTCCTAAGATGATAATTGGAGGATCTGACTACGGCCGAAACCTGCACCTTCAGGGTCAGGCCTTCATCAAAAACAATGCCCAGGTTCCGCACCTGGCCAGAGGCAATTAGCAGGGTCCCACCAAGATTCAATCCTTTCCTGCCCGTATCCCTCTTGTCCTATAACCAGGGTCCGCAACCAACACCTCAGATTTTTCCAAGTTCAGCTGTAGCCAACTAGCATTCATCCAACTCTGAATCTCCAGCAGGCAGTTATTAAACACCATAATGGAATCTAATTCCTGATTGGGTACAAAGGACATGTACAGTTGAGAATCATCCACATAGCAATGAAAACTCAACCTGTACCACTTTATAATGTCCCCTAACAGAAGAAAATACACTGTGAATAGCATGGGGGACAGCACCGAGCCCTGTGGAACACCACAGGGCAGTCCATGAGGTTCCGAAGAATACATTCCTGACACTACCCTCTGAAATCTACCCTCAAGGAAGGACTTAAACCAATTGTGGACTGCCCCCCTCAGTTCAGAGAAAAACTACAGGCACTCAAGCAACACCCCATGATCCACAGTGTCAAATGCTGCTGAGAGATCAAGGAGAACCAAGATTGAATGGGTTCTCTGACCTCTCGCCTTCAGAAGGTCATTGAGTACCCTCACCAGGGCTATTTCAGTGCTGTGCCTTTTTCTGAAGCCAGATTGGAGAGGGTTGTAGAATTGTGGTTGGTCAAATTATCATCCAGCTGCAGTGCTACCACCCTCTCAGTAACTTTCCCAACAAAGGGTAAGTTTGAGATTGGTCTGTAGTTAGCTGGGCAGTCGGGGTCAAGGGAGCTTTTTTTTAAAAGGGGAATAACCACTGCCTCCTTCAAGGGATCCAGAAAGATCCCTCTCTCCAGTGAAACCCCCACTATCCCAGCAAGGACCAGGCTGATAACTTCTACACACCCCACTAAAAAGCACGTAAGGCCTGGATCCAAACTACAGTAGGCTGACCTCAGAGTCTGAATGATCCTCACTATATCCATGACTACTGGTTGGCTAAAGGTGGACTAGGTCAACTAGGTATTAGTACCACCCAGTTGATTTAGGCAAGGACCAATGGGAAGGCACTGGCTGATATCATTTCTGATGGTGGACACCTTATGAGAAAAGAACTGCGCAAACTCCTCACACTGTTTTTGTGATAATGCAAGACCAGAGTGAAGACAGGCTGGATTGCACAGTCTGTCCACAGTCCGGAAGAGCTGGGCTGGCCTGTTCTTTGCTGTAGCAATTTCTCTGGATAGGAATTCTGCCTTCTTATGGGGAATGGCTAATTGATAGACATTGTAATGATCCACCTATCTAAGTCTGTCCACCTCCAGGTGAGTTTTCCACCAATGTCTTTCCAACCTTCATCCTCTTCTCTTTAATTCACAAGTCTTCTCATTAAACCATGAGGAACTCAGATGAGAGGAAAGGGGACAAACATGAGAAGGAGAAATGATATCCAGAGCCTCTGTGAAAGCCTTATTATAGGCTGATGCAAGAGGCCCAGGATCAGAGCTATCCCCTGGAATTCCCAAGAAATCCAGTTCCGCCATTAGGCCTTCTGAGGTAACCCCTCTTAAAGGGTGGAACTGCACCAACTTCCTTGGGGCAGGCCTATTTTGGGGGACTGTGAAACTGAATCTCAGGAGGTGACGGTCAGACCATCTGGCAGGCTCCACCTCCATGTTGGACGTCTCCATCCCCAGGTAAAATACCAAGTCCAATGAATGTCCTCTCTTATGGGTTGCAGTGGTAATAACCCGTGTTAAGCCCAATGAATCCAGCAATTGGAGGATGTTCTGTCCAACTGGTGAGAGTTCATCGTCAACCCAGGCATTGAAATCCCCCAAGATCAGCCATCTGGGAGACTCGAACACCCTGTTGGCAATGAAGTCTGCAACCTCCTTCAGGAAATCCCTCCCATCACCTGGTGGATGGTAAATGAGAAGGATCCTGTAGCAAACACCTGCCTCCATTATACACTCAAAGGTGTTGGTAACCTCAATTGGAATATCTGTGATACCCAGTTCCTGTCTAAAACAGACTGCAACCCCTTCCCCCACCCCTGCAATCCACTCTCGGGCAGTGAATCACTGAGAACCTGGCCGGAATGGCAGACTCCAAAATGGGGCCAGAATTTCCATCCAACCAGGTTTTGGTGATACAAACCAGGTCTGCAAATGCTACCAGATCTGCAATAACTTCTGTTTTATTTTCCATTGACCTGGCATTGCTTAACACTGTCCGAGAGGGACTGGAATCCAGGGATGGCCCTGCTTTCTGTCTGATAATATCAGAACCCTTGGATATGGGCACAAGACAAGGAAAACCATGTTCCTGTGTCCATTTCACCCCAGGGTGCCTCCTGATCCCCACTATCCCAAGCCATCCTCTCCCCTCCCATCCCCCTCGAGAGTTCCAGGATCTCTTATTCCATCTGCTGCCTCGTCCCCTTAAAATACCAAGGGCACAAAATCTAAAATAGACATCTGATGGAAGTGAAGAATAATCAAATAGACGAAGACCCCTTAGTCTCAAGGGGGAATACTGCCTGACCGCATTCCTACCTCTCCAGCACATAACAAAGGTATAATAAAATTTACAATGTTTAATACAGTAACCTCCCAATTTACCCACCCTCCACCCAAATTCCTTTAAAAACATTTATTTAAAATTTAAACCCTAATAATTTACCCCTTGCAACTAATTCCTCCCCATACTCTTATTATAGGGCTAATGAAAACTTCCTAATTCTCTCCCACAGGTTTAATTTCAAGTTACAAAAAGATTTAGCTCCTTTCCCTCATGGCCAGGGTCCAAGATAGATTTCTTAGTTCAGAACTTCATATGACAACAAACAGCCAGTTAAAGTACAGTTTAAGTCCAAACAGGTACCCTCACTACTTGAGGGACTCAAAATTTGATCACAAGCACTCTCACTGCCCAGTCAATGGCTGATTTAAATGTTCACATGAAAGTTGAGCAAGAAATATGTCCTTATCCTAATGTATGTTTCCTACTAAGAAGCCTCAGGCAGTAGTCCAAAATCTGGATGATGAATAATTTAGGCCTTCTCCGTGCAACACAACACCCAGAAAAACTGCCCCACTAACATGAATCCTGCCAGACAACGGCCCATCAGCTGGTACCCACAGAAAGTCTAGGATATTAGGAGCCCTCTAACCAGTTCCCCAGTTAGTTGACTCCATTCTCCCAAGTGGGAGTAGAAACCAGGCAGCCTATCTTCCACACAAGGCTTCTCAATGTCCCGGCAAGATTTACAAGTCATTCAATGTCTGACCACTTATAAAGTTTAAGGTCCAGGCAACAAAGAGGGAAAAATCAGCTGATACAGCACAGATAGTACAGATTAAAAAATTTGGGAGGAAGGGGAAAAGGAGGGATAAGTCGTGCAGCCCCTAGAGCTCCCTGGCCAACGCAGTAAAGCAGTGCCATCTACCAACCACCAAGAAGTCCACACTCCTTACCACCTTGCCTCAATCTTCCAACAGGGACCAGGGCAGGAACCAGGAGATTCCACTGACCGCGATGGCAAACCCCTTACCAACCCCTAAAACACTCCAAAAAAAAAAGTCTCTATCCAGTTACTCATGACCTTACTGTAATAATCAGCAAATAAAGACTATCAGATCACAAGCCTCTTGACCCCTCTAATATCACCAATTATTGCCTTGAAAATCCTGAAAATCGGGGGGGACGCTGTGGAGCCCGAGCAAGACGGCAGCACTCAATAACAGCTCCAGCTCAATTTTGTTAATCTATCTAAAAAAACCCTCAATCGCTGATAAAGAGACCCAAAACAACACTGCCATTCGAAAGAGGATCCCTCTAAACATAAAATTGGAAATCCTCGAAAAGATAGAGGAGGAGGATCGGGGGCTAGGATGCCCGATACGTCGCAGCAGTTGAGAAACCCTGCCAAGATGCAGGCCGCGTGTCAGAGAGAGCCCGAGGAAACCATGACCTCTTTGGGACTTAAGCTGAACAAAATACTCTCCTCTATGGCCGACTTGAACAGCAAGCTCAATGCCTTTGGATCGAGAGTCTCGACTGTTGAATCCACGATGGAGGAAATGAAACTAGAGTCGGAAAATATTAAAAACAAAGCGGAGGCCGCATCAACACAACCCACAGCTGGTGGAAGGAGAATACACACCTCAGAGCTAGGCTCGAAACATTGGAGAACCAGGCCGCTCCTCACGTAACATGTCGGGTGTTAGGCCTCCGGAGGAAGACCATCCCTAATGTTTATGAGAGTGGTGGTTGGTGGGAAAGCTGACCGGAGGACCACGACACTGAATTCTCCTGCAGAAAGCTTACAGGATCACACCCAGAGGACACCGCGAGGACAATGAAACCCTCGGACTCTCCTATTAATAACCGATGGTATGGGCACTAGGGATGCGTATCCTCCGATGATATGCGAGACAGATGGGGCCTATCTTGCAGAGACTAACAGTTATCCATTTTTTCCCAGACATTAGTTACGCTACCTGCCTCAAGAGGAAGAGATTTGATGCGATCAGGGCAAGGCTAAAACAAGCAAACATCTCCCATGCACTGAGTATTTCCTGCCCGTCTGAGGATAGTACATGGAGGAAAGGTCGGGTATTTCGGATCCACTGAAGCCAGTAAGTGGGCCTCAAGGTTTGTAGAATCCAGCAGAAAACTGTGGAGAGATCGAGGTGCAGACTCAAAGCGGGTCGGGAGGACCAGGAGGACGCTTGAGGAACGGCAGGACCAGATTCTCAAACACTAACTGTGCTCTATTTTGAGTTTATTTAACTGACTGTTTCTAAATACTCTGCTACCTAAAAGTTAAAAAATGTGTTGTGGTCTCTCTGAACTGAGGTCATATGGAAATTTAGAAATATAGCAGTTTTTTTTTTTCTTTTTTCTCTTATTTCTCCCTCTAGGTCTTGGACAGACCACGAATATATTAGCGGTGGTACTTTTCTCATTCCTAATTTAGAGAAATGGCAGGTTTTCTGTTAGAGGGGGATGCTGGGGCGCTGCCTATATTTCTTTTACAGGAGGACTTGGACTTTTAGATTTATAGTGTGGCAAGATTAACCTCAATTTAGGGGCAAATAGATGGGCAGATAATGCTTCAATTTAAGTTCTTAATCGAATTAGCCACTCTGCTCTTGGGCTCACTCTAAACAGCTTTACTTTTGAATATATAACTGTAAACGTTTAAATGGAAGTACCCCTATATGCTGTATCAAAATATTTGGGAATCACTAATCCTAGGATTAATAAGGGGATAAGTTTCCCTTTTGTGGCTATGTATCAACTATATTGGTATGTCCTAAATATGGATCTGTATCTGTGAAAAGATATAAGGAAACAATAAAAAATATAAGTAAAAAAAAAAAATCCTGAAAATCCAAAGTCAGACTTCCCGTTGAGTTTCAGTAGATCCAAGCCAAAAACAATACATCAACAGAGATTGATGATGATGATGCAGGGAATAGTATCCAAAATCCCAATTATCCAAAGCTCAGCTAAGAACCCAGCAGCTGAGCTAAAGACCCAGATAAAAGGATGCAACGACTAGTATTAAACACCAGGTGTAATGAGACTCACAGTGTTAATCGGAACAAAAACAACTTGGCGCATGCAAAAACACTAAATAACTCACTTCTTTAACCCTAACTATCTTAAACACACATACAATAATAACGGCTCTAAAACAAATGACAAAACACTAACACACAAATAAAACAAAGTTAAACGAAAGCTAAAATGGAGCTAAAACACTGAACTAAAACACTGGCAGGCACATAGTAGCCGCCATCTTCCACTCCTCTAATGGTTCCTTTAATGGTATTTCCCTTCCTCCATGACTCTGTAGAACTCCCTCTATTGGTTAGGATCTCCTGGAGAACTCCAACTCTACTAAATATTTTCAGAAGCTCTTCTGCTACCTTTGGTGCAGTGACTGTTCTTAATGGGATGGCTTCTGGATACTTTGTGGTGTAATCACAAAGTACCAGAATAAACCAATTTCCTTTTCTGATTTTAGGTAGAGGCCCTACCACATCCATCGCTATTCTCTGAAAGGGTGTCTCAATCAAGGGAAGGGGATGCATCGGTACTTTATCCTTTTTAGTCACTGGTGCTACCTGTTGGCACTCTGGGCAACTCTCACAAAAGTTGGATACATGCTCATGTATCCCCAGCTGGTAGTACCTGAACAGTAACCAACCTAAGGTCTTATTCCTTCCCATATGCCCAGCCAATGGAATATCATGTGCTATATGCATTAATTGCTGTCTATGGCACTCTGGGACCAATAACTGTTCTACAACTAACCCAGTAGATGCATTCTTACACTCTCTGTATAACAAATTGTTATGCATAACCAACCTGGGATATGTTGTAGAACTGTTTGGTATAACCACCTGGGAAAAGAAAGGGGTCAGTGTCTGATCAGCACATTGATCTTTAATAAACATATCATGTTTAGCACCTACAGTAGTAGCCACAGACATTGCCAGCTATTTCCAGATATTTTGCGAAATTTCTAAAGAGTTTCTCTCTGCTGCCCCTACTGTGAAAATGTAGAAAGCAGGAGATTTCTCTAGAAATATCACAGAAATTTCTGGAAATAGCTGGCAATGTCTGTGGCCACTACTGTAAAGTACAAGTCACATTAAACTGTTCCCTCAACTCACTGGAGTAGCATTGTTCAATGAGTTTCCTAATCTGTGCAGTGTTTAATTCAATGAATTAGTAAAAGGTTAGTATTGCTTTGCATCTAGCTGTTATGTACTATAAGCTTTATTTTCAGCTGAGTGCTTATGAGTTTGATTTCAGAAGGCAGATTAAACAACTGTTAAGGAATGCTGTGATATTTATAAACAATGCCATGAAAATGCAGCTACTGCCATTTCACTAAGCAGTTACAAGTGAGTTGAACAGGCAGTGAAGGGTGGTTGGAAAATAGTTGAAAGCTTCAACAGTTTGAGTTGCCACTGCAGTAGCAGCACAAAAAAAATGCTACACCAGTGAGTTGATGGAACAGTTTAATGTGATTTGTACTGTATATCAAGAGACACAGATATGTCCATATGTTTCAAGTTCCACAGTCTTTTATCCCCCTTTCAGTTGTCTCTTGTTTTTCTATCCTTCCCAGGAGTACCATAAATGTCCTCATCAAATGGATTTATCTGTGCCAATGTTCTTTCTTGAGCGGCTTGTGCCCTAGTAGTAACAGCACCCAAGGTGGGGTTGGTTAGGATTAACTGGTCAAATTCAGGAAAGTCACACTTAATCAGTACAGGGACAGGTAGTCCTGGTACAAGGCCCACCCTCATTGACTGTTCCTTCCCTTGTACAGTCAATGTGATTTTCTCCATTGGATAGTAGTGAATGTCTCCATGAATGCAGGTCATCCCGGTTGTCTCACTAGTGCTTGTATTTGGCAGTTGCTTGGACTGGACTAGTGTCTGCTGGCTCCCTGAGTCTATGAGGGTGGGGACATCCTTTCCTGATACTTATACCCTAGTGAGGTACTGCCCCCAGCATGCCAAAGCTAAAGGAATTTGGTATTTTATCTTTTTGGGGCAGAATCTAGTAATATGTCCCTTTTCATGACACAAGTGGCAAATTATGTCAGGATTGTAGTCTACCCCCTCTTGGTGCCATCCCTGGAACAGTTTGTATAGGAGCAGTAACATTCCCAGTAGTAGTAGTAGGCCTTACTGTGGATGGGGGTCCGTGTGGTCCGAGGGTCCCTTCATATGGGTCTGTCCAGCCGTAAGGTAGTCCTTGGCCAAGTCTATAGCTTTTTGAGCAGTCTCTGGGCGGTGCTACCTCACCCAGGTCTGAACATCCTGTGGCAGGATCCTAATGAATTGATCTAATATCATTGATTCCATGACTTGATCGATATTCCGGTTTGTTGGCTGCAGTCACTTATAACACAAATCCCTTAATCTAGCATAGGCTTCTTGTGGGGAATCTACTGTGTGGAATCTGAAAATTCTGAAGCATTGCCTATATGTTTCCATGCTTATGTCATACCTTTTTAATATGGCCTGACGAACTTAATCATAGTCATTGGCAAATCTAGAGTCTATATGTCTGTAAGCCAACTGCACTTTACCTGACAACTGTGGTGTCAGATGCACCACCCATTGGTCCCGTGGCCAGCGGCAAGCCTCAGCCACCCTCTCAAAAGAAGTCAAATATGCTTCTTTGTCATCTGAGTCTGTTAGCTTAGAGCTCCCAAAGTCTCTGGGCCCATCCATCTGTCTCTGTGAACTGTACCTAGGGCTCCCCATTGCTTGTATAGCCTGCAGTGTATCAGTCCAGTGGGCCTATTTTGTCTATGTTCCTCCTCTATCCATTTCTTCAAATCCATTTGGCATATGCAAAGCCACCTCATTAATTCCTGTATGTTCTCCAGAGGGGATCCTTCAGGCTCTCCAAATGTAGCAGCAGCAGCCCCTTTCAGGACATCCCCTTCATTTCCTTCTTCCACTCGCTCTCATTTAGTTTTTCACCTTACATCCTCCAACCAGGATAACAAGGGATCTTGGGTGAGTTCTGTCATCTTATGAGTCTGGACCCCAGTTGCACCGGGTTATGCTGTAATCACTATCTCCTTTCTGGCCTCCATCTGGGTACCTGGTTTGGTACACCACATCAATCCACCACCAGCACAGGCATCTTAATGGATCCCACCACTGCCACCAAGTGTAGTGGGCTGTGGGTATGGATGGAGGCAGACACCAGGATCCATAAAGTAAAGGAATAACAAATCAAATTAGGCAATTTCATTTACAGAAAGCAATAATCGACCACTAGGAAACACTAGGGTCTGAACTGCTGAGAGTCCACCACTCTACTGACTCTAGGTCTCACAGTGCTTTATATAACAGGTACTGGTCATGTGATGAAGGAAGACTCTGCCCCTAATACCTGTTTAAAAACAAACTTAGCTAAAACACATATATTTTTCTTGTTCATACAGCACTGATATTAGAAATCACAATAAGTAGCTATACACAGCGCAAGCACCTTATTTGAAAGCCTACATAAAGAAATAAATCTGAAATGGGGAGGAACATGCTACTCACGCCATTCCTACCTTTCTTCTACCTATTTAAAGCAGAAGAAAAGGGCTGGCCAGCACTATAGAAGACAGTGCAGAGGGCAGAGCAGCAAGGACACTCCCCAAACAACTCCTGCAGGTAAAACAATTGTTTGAAAACAAATATTATGAACTACTAAGAGCAGAATGCCTAACAGAAAAATAAAACATAAACTTTCAAGCATGCTTCTTTTGTACAAAACAGCGCAACACTGTGCACCACAAATGTTTACACATTTGTATATAACTCTTAGAAAGGAACATAGAAGACTGTAATGGGATTTTGGACAATTTGAGCCTTCTGCACCAGAGTAAGTGTCTTTATAAACATAACTAGAAGGTGCACAGACTATAAGAACTTTATGGGGCATAAGACAAAATAGAATATATATCCTGCAAACCCCTTTTTGGTTCAGCAACACTGGGCAACTTTGCAGAAGTGTTTTTTTCTTTAGCCTTGCAGCAACCACCGAGGTAAGCACTTCACTATTTTCACAACAGCTGCTCAGTAACTGAATAGGAACTCAAGAAACACCAAGGCTAGCATGCACATTAGCTTGCCTTTCTATAAAGGGTGCTTTAACTGTACAGGCCACTCTAATGGAGGGGGATCCAAGGACACCCGGAGACCAGAAAAGACAAAGGGACAGTACAAGAATGAACTACTGGTGGCCTGCCTATAGACAGAAAGACAAGATAAGGCAAGAAAAGAAAAAGTAGAAGGTGCTGTTGCAAGAGTCTTGGGGAAGCAGAAAATAGAGGTCTCCAGAGCTGTTCCTTGTCCTGTCACAGTGACTGCAGTGTGGGTGACCTTCATAGGCCTTGATCAGTGCAGTGTGGCAGCAGCTACAGCAGCAACTAAGCAAGAAGCAAGCAACCCAGGTTTTGTGGGTTTGGTTGGTGAGGTGACTTGGTCCCAGACCATGCTGGGGACTTGTGATGATAAGTTCTAGAATCCAGCTTCTGGCAGAATGATAGAGGGGAGTGGACTGAAAACTGGGCTGGTGGCACACTGTGTCAGGCTGCAGGTTCTGGCCATATAGCCGGGTAAGTAAAAGTAAATCATTTTTTTACAGGGGGATTGGAGAAGAAGGAATGACTGAAATATTGATGTGTTTTTCATGTTTCTTCACCTTTGAGCAGCTTCATGACCCATGAGGGATGGGTATTGAATGGAATGGAGTCAGGGAGAAAAATCAGGACAAAGGTTTTTTGGGGTCAGGGTGCAGAAGTTCAGCCAGGAAAAAAAATGATTAGTAACTGGGTGGGTTTAAGCCCAAATCTGACACACTGCTCCAGGCTATATACAGATGAGACTTGTACATTTGAATTTTTCCTGATTTGCATATCACATTTCAGTCAAAACAAAGAAGTTTTACCTTTTACAGATGTTACAGACATTCTAGAGCTGTCCCTTGCATTCATGGACTGTTGAATGCTATGGTTTGCACAGACTATTGGAGCTCCACTATAGTCAGATAGTCAGGCTTATGCTTCCCCTCATGAAGTTGACCTCCACATTCCCATGCTCATTATGACAAAGGACAAAGGAGACTGCTGGGGTGTCCATCATTGAAATGAATGGTGTATTTTTTTATTAGTATTTTATACATTATTGATGGAGAATTGGAGATTAATGAAGGCCACTGATCGACTAACAAGGGCCTTGTTAGTAGAACAGTGGCCTTCATTATTCTCCAACTCACCATCATAACATATAAAATAGTAATAAAAAATAACTCCATTCATTTCAAGGGGGTACACCCGGCACTCTGACCGATGGACATCATCTCTTAATGAGTTATGCCTCTGGCTCTCTAGTACTCAAGTAAGAGAATTTTTACTTATATCTATACTTGGTAGGTTGTCTGTAGCAGCATGACCATACCCGCTACAGTGTGTGTGCATGGGGGGACTGGCCATGTGGGAGCATGTCGAGTTATTGCTACTTTTGTGTTTGCACCTTAAAAACAGTTTGCGTGGAAGCATTCAAAACTAAGGAGAGAAACCAGTAGAAGTACAGGCCAGACAGCAGTAATTATGTGGTTTTGTGGGTAAGTTTGTGTACTGGAGTAGGAAGAACCATATGTGTTTCTATTGGTTTATGTGCTACAGTTCAACTGTGAAACTGAGTTGAGGGAGAGAAGAAAACTGAAAAGTATAACAGTAGCTACAAGCATACTGTCCCTTTGCCTTCTCTGGAATCCGGGTGTACTTGGCTCCTCCCTATTAGAGCGGCTTGTAAAGTTAAAGCATCCTTTACAGAAAGACAAGCTAATGTGCAAGCTAGGCTTAGTGTTTCTTGAGTTTCTATTCAGTTACTGTGCAGTTGCTGGGAAAATAGTGAAGTGCATGAGACAGACATAAGGCAATTCTAGTGGGAGGTAGGAGGAAGTAGGCTGTTGGTTAACTAAGATCTGCAGCCTATCCATTAGGTAGGGAACTGGGCAGACTCGGTGGGCCAAGCAGTCCATATCTCCTATCAAATTCAATGTTTCTATGTTTCAGACAGTATGGCTTAGTGGTTAAGGGCACTGAACTGCAAGTCAGGAGACTGGAAGGCGTGAAGACCTGAGTTTGGATCTCATCAGCCCCCACTTGTGTATGGTGTGATCCCGAGCAAGGCACTTAACTTTTAAGTGTGCAGTTATCAGTGACCTCTTGCTTTTTGCATCCATGCCACATGCATGCAGTCTTTTCCAATTTAACATAAAAATCATGTTTTCCACACTTGCTTGCTGTACACATGCCATATGCATGTAATCAGTTCCAATTTCACATTTAAATCATACTTGCAGCATGCATATCACTTGGGTAGTTTTATGTGCGCAGCACGAAAACATTTCATATAATTATTTCTGTAAGGGCATACAGTACTAAGATCCCACAGACAGTACTCAGGCTACTATGATTAAGTGTGCAGGGCCCTTTAAATAAATCTGCCCATTTTGCTTAGAAGGGCTCATCCCCTACCTTGTCCTATATCTCTTTATCTGTCTGTCTGTCTGTCTGTCTGCCTATCTATCTATTTATCTATCTATCTATCTATCTATCTATCTATCTAGCTAGCTAGCTATCTATCAGCATACCCTTTTTGTATAGATAAAGTAAATTAGGCACGGGATCACAATGTTGCAAGACATTATGCCGTAGCAATATACCATGCTGCCAATACAGCACGATATATTGCAAATGGCATAATACTTTTTTTACAGGGGGCTCAGCCCCCCACATCCCCCATTATGGGGGTCTGCACCCCTCGAAACCCACCAACTAAAATAACAAACTCTGGGGGGGATCACACTTAACATCACATTAAGTGAGAGAAAAAAAATGTCCATGCATCTGGGACCCGAGAATCAAAACCCAGACCCATCGCAGTGCTTGCCTCCCTTGCTGCCCGTGGCTCATCCCATTGAGCCATGGCAGCTGCTTGATGGACCCGTCTCCCAGCAGGATTCTTATCCTGTACTGGGAAGAGTGAGAGAGTGCACTACCCTGCATACTTCCTTTCATGGTTTTGCACCATCTCGCTCTTACCAACTGCACTGTTCCTACCTCGCGGTCAATGTTGTGCGCTGTAGAGTGTGTGACATTTTAACCCAGTAGGAGTAAGTTAGGCATTCTTATTCCTGTATAATGATACTGACCAGGATATCTTAAACATCTCTGTCGTTCGAACCTCCAGTAGCCTCTAATCCAGTAAAAGAATGGGATATCTGCATCCATCTCTTAGCACTGATACAGACTATATTGCATGATGGGCATCAAATGGGGCAGCTGTATTCTTTCCAGGGGGCAAAATATACATGTGAACATACATTGTGACAATTTAGTGCACACCTTTTTTCAAGTATTGTACTTCTATTTATAGTATGGTGACCAGGGGTATGTGCTGCTAGTGGGGAACTTCAATTTGTCAGATGTGGATTGGTGCATCTTAACTGCAGCTTCAGCTAGGAGCAGGGGCATCCTGGACTCCTCACAGGGGGATTCCTCGGGCAACTAGTAGGGGAGCCCACTTATGAGAAAGCAGTGTTGGAAATGGGACTAACCAATGGGGACAGCATTAATGATGTTAAGGTTGGTGACAACCTGGGGTCCAGTGATCACCACATGGGTGGTTCAATATGACTACTGAACCAGAATCAAACCACACTAAGCAAGGGTCCTGGACTTCAGGAGGGCTGACTTTACAAAGATAGGAGAATGCATCAGGGATGCCCTGGCAGAGGAGAAGAATATGGGTGGACTTGAGGAATAGTGGTCAACACTAAAAGGGGCCCTGGGGAAGACAAAAAACCTCTGCATCTGGGAAGTAATCAAAAGCAAGAGGAAAGAAAGACCACTATAGTTCTCAATAGAGGTGGCTGGGAAGGAATGGTCAAAACAGTTAACATTCAGGAAGCATAAGGAGACATAGAGGAAGGAGGATGGGAAGATGTATCACGAAACACAAAAGGAGGCAGGGAAAGCAGTCAGAAGTGCAATGGCACAAACAGAGGAGAAAATAGCACAGGTAGTAAAGAAAGGGGATAAGACATTTTTTCAGATATGTAAGCAAAAGAAGAAAAACCAGGGGAGGAATGCAAGGCTAAGGAGGGAAGAGGAGGAGTGAGTGGAGGGGCTAGGACCAGAAAAAAGCAAGAATCTTGAACAAATATTTTATTCATTATTCACAGAGGAAGGAGAAGGTGAGGGACAACAGTTAAAGAGCAGCTGATGCCTTTTGGACAACTTTGGAAAATATAATATTTAGGCACAAGTCAGCTTGTATTTCATATACCTTGTACAGATTTCTCCTCTTCATTATTTATAACTGAAGAAATCCCCAGAAAAACAAGATATTTATCCCTTGGAGTTCATCTGTCTGTATAGCTTATGTCCTGTTGTGACATCACAGTCTGTTGCTGTGGTAATAACTGTAATGTCACAAGCAGAGTTTTATTCCACAGTTTGGGAAGAAGCAATAGGAGCTGATGAACCCTCAAGAAGCAAATATCCTGTTTTTGAAGTATATTACATCAGTAATAAGTAATGAGGATAAGAAATACTGAGCTAATGGGAAATATAAGCTGCTATGTGTCCAAATATTATAATTTTTAAAGTTCTTCTCAAGGCATCAGTGGCTGTTTAAGTGTCAGGTGCATCGAAGAAAGGGAAGTGGACACTAGTCCATCTACAGAGGAGAGAGTCCTGAAGGAATTTACAAATCAGAAAGTGAACAAGGCAATTGGGTCAGACAGGATTCACCCAAGGATACTGAAGGAGTTCAGCGAAGAGCTGGCTACACCTCTGACAGTCCCGTTCAACCATTCACTGGAGATGGGAGTGGTCCTGGAGGAGCAGAGGAGAACAGATGTAGTCTCACTTCACAAAAGTGGTAGCAGGGAGGAAGCTGGAAATTACAGGCCAGTAACCCTGACTTCTGTGATGGGGAAATTAATGGAATCATTGCTGAAGGAAAAAATTGTGGAATATCCTGACACCAGCAATTTACAGGATCCAAGACAACATGGATTACCCAGGGGGAGGTCATGTCAAAAAAGTTTGATAGATTTCTTTGATTGGGTGACCAGGGAAGTAGATCAGGGTGGAGTGGTGGAAGTGAACTACCTTGATTTCAGTACGGCTTTTGACAATGTTCCACATAGAAGACTAGCAAACAAGCTGGGCAGCCTGGGAGTGGGGCCAAAAGTGGTAAACTGAGTAAGGAATTTGTTAGGGGATAGGCATCAGACAGTGGTGGTAAATGGAGTTCACTCTGAGGAAGGGAGAGTGACCAGTGGGGTGCCATAAGGATCAGTACTGGGACCTGTCCTCTTTAATGTATTTATTAGTGACATTGCAGAGGGACTAGAAGGGAAGGTGTGCCTTTTTGCAGATAATACTAAAATATGCAATGGGGTAGACACTTCGGGAGTGGGTGGAAAAATGAATAGGGATCTTGGAAAGCTTGAGGAGTGATCAAAAATGTGGCAAGTAAGCTTCAGTGTGAAGAAGTGCAAAATCATGCATTTAGGGCATAGAAACACAGGGGTGGAGTACTAGATGGGGTGAGTAGTACTGATAATCACCCAACAAGAAAGAGATCTGGGGGTAATCATATCTGATTACCTAAAGGTGGCCAAACAGTGTGACAAGGCTGTGGGAAGAGCCAGTGGGATGCTAGGGTATATAGGGAGGGATATCACCAGTAGAAAGACAGAGGTGGTGATACCACTGCATAAATCATTGGTGAGACCTCACCTGAAGTACTGTGCCCAGTTCTGAAGACCACATCTCAGAAAGTACATAGACAGAGTAGAGGCATTCCAGAGGAGGGCAACAAAAATGGTGCAGTGTCTGCACCAGAGACCATATGAGGAGAAACTAAAGGACCTCAATATGTACACCCTGGAGGAAAGAAGGGAAAAGGGGGATATGATAGAGACTTTCAAATATCTCATGGGTATAAATAAGGGGTCGATTTTAACATAGTTTTACTAGCCCAAAACCTAGTGCAAATTGATCAGGGCTAGTGCAGCTAACTCTCTACTTGCCTGTCTTGACTAGTGCAGGTTTGTCATGGCTGTTAATTAAGTTAAAAAAGTCCCTACTTTAGCAGGCCCTAGTCCTCATGCTAATCTCTCTCAGTGTTCCAGATGGCCTATTGTGATTAATAGCTCATTAAGAGTTGCAATTATCTGGAAGTTCAAGAGGGGATCCCACAAAAGACTTAATGTGAGGCATTATCACTCTATTGTTAGGACTTTCAGCTAGTGTCCACACCGTAATCAATGGTAGAGTGCTGTTAAGTCACTAGCTTCCTGTTTTCTAAATTTGTCTCTGTATGGTGATTTGTCCAACATTATTAAGACCAGTGCCACTCATTTCCCTACATTTTGAGTCATGTTTCAGTGCCAGAATGTTAAGAGGTATACAGAGTCTTCCTTGCAGGAGGTGGGTTTTATCCCAGCCTCATCATATTTGCTCCATCTCCCCTCCAAATCTCTCAGCTTTGTACTTTCCCTGGACACCAATGGAGACCAGACTCTGAAATAACCATCTATAGCTCCATAGCTGCCATTACAGGCAGGTGTAGGGGTCCCCAGCTCTTCTAAATGGACCATCCTAGCCAATGTCATCCATGTAGTCCCACCCTTATCCCACCCAGCATGTCCTTTTATCCTAAAAACAATGCTTTGGAGCATGCATGGTACAAAAATAAACCTTATCGAAATACATAATTTGAAATATTAAAATAGGCTTTCCTGGGGTGCCTAGATCCTCCTACTAGAAAAAGAGGCAGTATGGTATTATGACTGTGTACTGCTTCCCATGGGCTGATGAAAGGACAATGTTAAAAAAAAAAGTCTGTTATTGTTGGGGCTGAACATATTAAGGCTTAAGTATCACACTTGCCTCCTTGCCAAAAAAGTACTCCTGAATCTAGCACCTAAAGGCCTCCACCCCTTTATCCAGCCTGTCCCATACAGAAGGGCCCCATGGAGCCCTGCCAGTACCTCTGTCATTGTCCCCCACTGTCGGACCTCTCTAGGGCAAAGGTATTTCCCGTATTGTGGTTCACTCTGGCTTAACAGCCTACCTTCCTCCATCTCCCTGGCCCCCAGTCTTGGCCTTTTTAAGATGGAACTCAAGAACCTCCTCCTTAACTCCATGGCTTGTGGCTTTTATTGATACTCCTCCCCACCCTGAATCTCAAAAAAGAGGACTACTGTAAACAGTACTAGAGCTAGTGCAGAATGATATCCCGGTGCAGTAATGACAAAATGTTTTTGCTTTACCAATGACTACATACTCAGGTCCTACAATCTCTGTATATAAACCCTGACTTGGTGCCCTACTAATGACCCTTCAAAACTATAACTTGCAGTATCCCACAACTATTGACCTAGGGTCTTCTCTAAGATCCTGGATGCTGTTATCCTACAATGTAAATAATGTATATACACCAGAACTGAATTTATGTATAATTTCTGTGTAATGTAATGTTCTAACATTTCTTGTACTGAAGTGGAGCCTTTGCAAAGGAGTCTATGACTCAAAGGATTGCAATTCCGATTTCTCTTTAATAAACAAATAAATACTTTTAAAAATAAAAATGACATAAAGTTTTCTATAAAGAAATCATAGATGTGTCCCTGGCTCACCTGACAATGTATGAACATTTCCCGAAGTGCAGGTCACTGGTTGATCACAGGGTGGGTCTGAGAGTTTCTTTCTCTGCCTGACTCTGTTCATTGCCCTGTGGGTGGGGGTGAGAGTGTGGTGAGGAGCATGATGTTGTCCACTATTGTGTGTGCAGAGCTAGGAATGCTTGATTCAACATTAGTTATTGTGGTGTCCTCTAGTTCGGGGCAGAAAGAGGAAGAGAGGAGGCCATGGTACAGAAAAATGAGGGCCACACCATGTGTGATGGCATTGCAGTCTTTTTTTTGGAGGGGGCAGTAAGCAATGTGGGACCAGGGTAAATGTGAAATAATCAAAGTATTTCTTAGCTTGCATTTTTTTCCTGTATAAAATTTACCATTATCATTGTGGGCTAGTGCAACCATCTACAGGCTGGTGCAATTTTGAATCAACTTGCCCTGCTGGCTAGTGCAAAAAACATTTAAAGTTGACCCCTGTACAGGAGGGAAGCATTTTTTATTAAAAAAGTTGCTTAAGAACAAGGGGATTTGTTATGAAGCTGGAGAGGGGGTTGGCTTAGGGGAAACTTAAGGAAGTACTTCTTCACAGAGAGAGTGGTGGATGCCTAGAACAGCCTTCCTGCGGAGGTGGTGTGGGCAAAAGCTGTGGAGGGATTTAAGAATGCATGTGACAGGCATAAGGGAACCTTAGTCATTAGGGAAGGGAGAACTAAGCCAGAGATCAAGTAGGATCTACCCTACAGCATTACAGTGGGTAGGGGAAAATGGGCAGACTAGGTGGGCCAAGCAGTCCTTATCTGCCATCAAATTCTTTGTTTCTATGTTTCTTTTTTTTACAATAACATCTTTATTAAACATTTTCCTAGACAAATGGACAGATAATACTAACATAAGAATAGCATAAATACAGAGTGACTAGATCATCAAAATGAAAATTCAAACCAGTCTACATACCGTAACACTCATACAAGAGTCTCGAGGTATACACTTAGGCCAATGAAAATGAAAGACGAAGGGGAAGCAAGAAGGTGGGATTCAATATACATCTTTTTCGGTGCATCTAGGTTAATAAAAGAAAGAAAGAATACAAACATCTACATATGTTTCTATGTAAGTATATGCATCATCATTTTAGATAATGGGAATTTAGGATATTAATGGACAAGTGGGTGCATGGTTAAGGAATGCCTCCATTGTATTCTGCAAAAAATTCAAACACTGGGGCATATGCACTACCAGGTGGGAATTACGCACCGGAGGCACCTATCCTGCCATGTAGCTCTGCACCTGCGGAAAGATGTGCACTGGCCATATTCATCTGTGACTCCACCCCCCCCCCCCGGTGCACAGGATTTCACAGGGTGGCCAGAGGCAGAGTCATGGATCCAGCCAGGAATCCAATCAAATGCCCATGCTGGGTCCCACAGTGGATTACATTCACACGAGGCGTGGGTCCAGGTACATGAATAGGCACCGCAGGCACCAAGACCTGCACAGCTATGCCCCATGGGCTGGATGGCCCCCTGGCCTTGCTCCTGATGCACCACAGCCACCCAACACACTGGATCACATCCCCCAACACAGGGCTGCCCCAACACCCATCCAGCACAGCACCACCCCCACACATACCTGCCCCCAGCTGGCAGCAGCTGGTACCTCACAAACACATGATGGCCCACATCCCTGGTAGTCACAGGCATGTCCCCCCATTTGCCCACATGGGAGCCCAGGCAGCACCCTCCCCAGACCCCTTACCTGGCACTCTGCCACTCCCAGTGGTGGCCATTGGTCTCCTACCCACCTGCAACTCCCCCATCCACATACCTCACCATTGGTGCTGCTGCATGGAATGACAGTGGCACAGCCCTCCTCACACCTCCTCAGCTGCTGGCCATCCAAGTGATGCTGGAGGGCAATGTCTATTTATAGGTGTTGTGCTCCCTGCATCACTTGGATGCCTGGCTGCAGAGGAGGTGTTAGGAGGGCTGTGCCACTGTCAATCCCAGGCTGTGGCACTGGCTGCAAGGTACGGGGATGGGAGGGGGTTGACAGTGCCATGGGGTTGGAGGGGACCACTGCACAAAGTGAGTAAGGCTCATACAGATTACTCATGGCAACAATTTTTAAAGAACGTTAAAGAGTCATTGGTTATCATAGATGGATCTGATCACAGCAGTCTGAGAACCAGCTCTGAAGCAGGCTGCCACATTTTCCTCCTTGTTCTGGCCTCACCCTTCTTCAGGGTCTTCATTTTGTAAATCCAGAACATATCACTTTTTTCAACTAGTTTTATTCAATCATTTCTTCAAGTTGACTTCTCTACCAATTTCAACTACCAAAACGTTAATGCTCACCCTTGTTGGCCTCTCTCATTAAAATGTGTATCCACAGGGGAGTGCTCATTCTTCCTTTGACTGGTGCTTTCATTCTCGGTCTTAAATTTCTAGTCATATTCCCAATATATATCTTGTTACATGGATATTGTAACAGACAGATATGTGTACTCTGGCAATTGTTGCACTGTGGGATGTTATATTTTTTACTAATGCAATAGTGTTCAAATGTGTGTTGCTTAGATGTGGTTTTATGTTGGACACACCTTCCATATGGATGCATGCCATTTAGCAATGGGCCTAGCAGTAACTGTCTGTCACAGGTACCTAAGTGTTGTATGGACCAGTAAATCCTGAAACATACTTACTTTATAACTTTACTAGATGCCACTATTGGTCTTTTTTTTAAACACTCCCTTCTTAGATGATCCTCACTTTGCAGGACATGCAAATTACTTTTTAATTGATATGCTTGATAAGGTCTATTACTTCTAAGAACTTTGTAATTAACATAAGTTTATTACCCTCTTCCATTGGAGGTACAAGACATCAAACTCCCTTGGTAAGACAAGCTCTGGCTCAATCTGTCATACAGTCATGTGTATGTCTGGACTTGATGCTGTGAGGTTATACTCAGTTATAAAATGGGCAAAACAATTATTGAATACTGATTGGCTGGAAGCCCTTTCCAGCCATGCCCTTATCAAGACATAATGTTACAATGGGCACTACTTGTGCCAACTAAGATGCAGTGCACAGGGAAATCAATCCATGAGACTGCTCTCCTGCTGCAGCTCCTCAGCTAACAATCAATGGCAGTACTGCAGTGGGAAACTGGTGGCAGCAACACAAAAATTTTAGGTCATTGGCATGCTGGGGTGCATAGGCAGGGGTATCACTAACAGGAGGTGGGAGATGATGATGCCATTGTATAAAACATTAGTAAAGCCTCACCTGGAGTACTGCATGCAGTTCTGGAGGTCACAACTGTGCAAGGACTTAAATAAGGTGGTGGAGACTATCCAGAGGTGAGCGACAAAGATGGTGCAGGGTTTGCACCACAAAACATATGAAGAGAGACAAAAAGACCTCAATATGTACTCCCTGAAGGGGAAGAGAGAGTGGGGGACATGACTGAAACTTCCAAATACTTCAAGGGCATAAACAAGGTGCAGGTTTGTGATCTTTTCCAATGTAGAAAAAGTACTAGAACAAGGGGACACAATATGAAATTGGAAGGGGGTAGATTAAGAGGTAATGTAAGGATGTTTTTCTACACAGAAAGGGTAGTCAACACTTGGAATAGTCTGCCACAGGCGATAGTGGGGGCAAGCACAGTGGAGGAGTTTAAGCATGCCTGGGACAGGCACAAGGGAATCTTGAGAGGGAAGGGAGTGATGAAAAATCATTCATCATATAGGGTCAGTGGCCACATACAATGTATAGGGACTATGGGTAGACTGGATGGGCCTAGCAGTCCTTGTCTGCCAACAATGTCCATAACACTTATTATCTTACATTGTTCTCTACTAGTTCCTCCCTGGAGACTGCCCTTACACTTTGTTGTGAAGGATCAAGAACTTGTTAAGTGTAACTTTTATTTTCAAATCTGTTTCTTTCCTCGGTCAAATTACTGTAAAACAACAAAGTGCTACACAAACTTTATTCTGTGGTTTGCCATAGTCAGTTGGTTGCAAGCAAATTAATTTTAATGGATGTCCCTACAGGTAATTACTGAGATTGGCATGCCTGATGTGAGCAATTAAAATTAGTAATTAAATTAGTATTAAGAATAATTAAAAGTAGTTAGCTGCACATTTCCACTGTTACTTAAGGCACTGTTTATCAAGAGCCATTAGAATTGCTGCCTGCTGTGAACTACCCTGCCACACCATGCCTTACCTGTTCCACCCAAAAATGTCAATTTTCACATAGCTCAGCCAGAGACAAGATAAGTAAAATTGCTACTTTGCTTTACTGAATGGAATGAGCCTTGCTGATTTATTAGAGCATGCTGAAGTCCACACTGCTGTCACATAGAATGTTGTTTCAGAGTTACGTATTTTTATTGGGAAACAAGTTATAAGTTAAGTTAAGTCCCACCCAGGGATAACCAGGGTCACTGCCATTGCCTCAGAGATTGCCAAGAAAGAGGAGTGGTTGGACCACAATGGGCTCAGGGAGGGTGAAGGTGGTGGAACAGAGGCGCATCCTTCCAATTGTACCTCTCCACAGTTTCTATGCCATTCTGGAAAAGTGTGGTTCCTCTATGGAGGCACCCACAGTGGAGACCAAGGAGGATGCTGGGAACCTCCACAAAGGACACCCACAGGAGGGTGGCATGGGATCCCACAGGGGAAGGAAACAACTCCTGGTGGGGGACTCCATTGTTAGGAAGGTAGAACTGGGGGAGGAAGGGGAGAGGGAGGTAAGGTGCCTGCCTGGCACCATGGCTTGGAGGGACAGGGAGTGAATCCTCAGGATCACAGGAACAGCTGCACAGGGGAGGGAGCTGGATGTCATTGTCCACCTAGGGACAAATGACCTGGCTAAGAAAGGGATCAGAGCAGTGCAAGATGCATTTGTGGAGATGGGGAGGGGCCTTAGACAAATAGCACACACAGTAACCTTCTTGGAGGTGCTGCCTGTCTATGGCACAAATGAGGCTAGGGTGCTCCACACCATGGGATTCAATCAGTGGTTGCAAAACTGGTGCAGAGCTCAGGGATTTGGCTTCATTGGGGACTGGGGGTCCACCTGGATGGATGCAGGCCTATACTGGCGTGATGGTCTGCAGCTATCCAGGAGGGGAAACAGGAACCTAGGTGATAGGTTTAAATACTTCATTGGCAAGCATTTAAACTAGCCAAGGGGGGAGGCAATGGAAAGGAGCAGGGAAATCCTAGCCCCCCCCAAAAATCAGGGTACTAAGTGAAGTGACACCAACATAGAGATGTCAATAGGAGAAGCTGAGGTAAATGGAGAAAGTGAAAACAACAATAAGGACAGGGATGAGGCAAAAGGGTAAGGCCATCAAGAAATGGAGGGTAAGAGTACCAACGTCTGTAGTCTGGGCAACAAGGTCCCTGAACTGGTGGCCTTGATGGAAGTGGGATGCCTGGATATCGTAGCAGTCACAGAAATGTGGTACACAGAGAACCATGACTGGGATGTTAACATACCAGGGTACACAACCTATAGGAGAGACAGGGAGGGCAGAAGGGGGGGAGTAGCACTCTATGTAAGGGAAGCGATAAAAGCAACTGAACACAACAGTAAACAGGGAGGAGAGGAGGCACTGTGGGTCACCTTAGAGACTGGAAATGGTACCACAATCCGCACAGGGGTTGTATACAGACCCCCATGTCAGGGGGAGGGAATGGACAAGGATATGATAGAAGGCATACTCAGGATGGCAGAGAAAAGGGAGAGATACTGTTGATGGTGGACCCTAATATGCCAGATGTTAATTGGAGCACCTTTGCTGTAGCCACATCCAAAAGCAGGGCCATTCTTGATGCCCTTCAGGGGGCATGCCTCAGACAGCTAGTTTTGGAACCTACTCATGAGGGAGTAATCTTAGACCTCGTACTCTCAAATGGGGACAGTGAGAGGATCTCAGATCTAGAAGTGGGTAGCCATTTGGGAACAAGTGACCACCAAACAGTGTGGTTCATGATAAACTCAGCTACAGAGTCAAGCCTTACAAAAGTGAGGGTTCTGGACTTCAGGAGGGCTGACTTTGGCAAGATGGGAGAGTGCCTTAGAAAAGCACTAGCAAACAGGTTAGAAGGAGGGGTGGAGCAACAATGGGGAAATATCAAAACTGCCATCACAGAGGCAGCAAGTCATTGTGTGAAGCAAATAAACAAATTAAAATGAAAGAAAAAGCCACTATGGTTCTCAAAAGAAGTGGCGGTGAAGGTTAGACAGACATAAGACAATTGTTGTGGGGGGTAGGAAGAAATACACTGTTGGTTAAATAGGATCTGCAGCTTATCCTTTAGGTAGGGAAATGGGCAGACTAGGTGGGGCAAGCTGTCCTTATCTGCCATCAAAGTCTATGTTTCTATGTAAAACATGATATGATGTATACTTATTTTCACGGGGCAGTGTCAAACCCACAAACATAGCTGCAGTTTTTTAATAGCCAACAATTTAAGTTCTACAGTGCTTACATAGTTTTCTCAATGCTACAATACTTCCCAACTCTGAACATATGATTGATGGTATATTATTGCTGAGGCAGGCATGATGAAAGTTCCCTGCATACAGGGCAACGTTTCTATCAGTGTCCTTTTTAAACAATCTAGTCTGTAGTTTATCCTGTTCATTAAATATCTCTTGGTCAAGAAATTGTACCTTGACATAGTCAACAGTACGAGCAAGTGTAATGGCATCTGTGAGATTATTTAAGTAATGGCAGAAATCATTAAGCTCTTGTATTATGCAACCCCATATAAGCAGCCATGCTCAATGTACAGTAGCAATTAAACAGTCTAATGTTGTGATTTGTGTCCTGTGAAAGAATTGGCTTTTCTCTAGCTTGTACATAAAAATATTGGCATACGCAGGTGCCATGGCAATGCCCATAGCAATACCACACTCCTGCAGGTAGAAAGCATTTTCATATTTACAATTGTTTGAATATAGGACTATTTCTGCTAAGTCTATAAGAAATATATAGAATTCTTGACTCTTGTTTTGGATGCAATAGTGAGAGCTTCTGGGCCTGCCTCATAGGGAGTGGATGTGTACAGATCTTTGATGTCCCATGTTGCTAAAATGAATTTATGCATCCCATATTCCTGCTTGTTTCCTCAACCAGTTGTATCACATTTTTTGTGTCCTTAAAATAGAAGAAAACATTTTATAGGCCAAGCAAATTAAGAAAGCCTATTAAATGATCTTTCAGAAAAGGTACTGGGCTTGCATCTAGGCATCAAGAGTCTTGAGATAGGCCATGTAAATAACTAAATCATCAGTAAATTAAATCAAAGCAGCAACCTTTTCATAAACCTTCAATCAGAAAGTGATGTCACTGACTGGCAAGCTGTATGTTGTTAATTATAGCTTGTCCCTAAGTGTCATAATCTGTTGTCTGCTTAAAGAGCCCCTGACAGCATTAGGAAACTTTGAAAAAAGTAAGATTTGTATTCAGCTCGATCCCATTTTCTTTATTACTTCATATATTTCAGTAATTAATTCCCTATTTTCTTTATTACTGAAAAGTTGCATGAAAACAAGATCCCTGTCCCCTAGACTATATTTACTCTAGTTGCTTCTCTACATATGACATCACAATCCTGTTTGTGACATCATAATTATCTCCACAGCAACATATTTTGACGTCATTAACAGAATTATGATGTCAGATGTAGGCAGGTAGCCAGAGCTAAAGAGGCAGAGATATTGTATTCATGCAAATACCCTTAGTAATAAGGAAAACATCATGAGAATTACAGAATAAAATATGAAATATAAGCTACATGTATGCCTGAATATTACATTTCTTCAAAGTTGTCTCAACTGTGTCAGTAGCTCTTTAAGTGAAAACAGATATTTTACTTACATTTAGGACCACCTGTCATGAGGAACTATGGACCAAACTAAAAGAGTGCATAATACAGGCAATAAACATCTGTGGCAAGCAAGTGAGCAAAAGCAGAAGGAAGAGGAGACCACTATGGTTCTCAAAAGAGGTGGCAGAAAAGGTAAAGGCTAAAAGAGAAGCATTCAGAAGGTATACAGAGACCCAGAGAGAGGAGGAAAATGAAGTGTATCAGGAAAAAGAAAAGGAGGAAGGGAAAGCAGTAAGGAGCACAAAGGCTCAAACTGAAGAAAGAATAGGTCAGGAAGTATCAAAAGGGGTCAAGATGTACTTGTTGTACTACCTTTACTGACAGCTGTTTCATGTGTATTGTTAACTGTGTTCTAATCTCCTTATTTGTTGAAATGACCACAAAATGTTTTGATTTAATTTTATTTCTTGTTTCACTGATTCTACATCGTCAGCATTTTAGTTATTCCGTATCTTATTATTGCCTAAATAGTTTGCTGTTGCTTCATACTTTGTAACCTTTTTGCTCTTTTTGTTAATTGTATAGTTTTTGACTGTACATTCTTTGTTCACTTGTTGTTGCCTGTAATTGTACTTTCCCAGGTCGTGCCTGAAAATCGGCATCTTTTTGTCTAGTGCACATACCCGGTAAACGTGGCCTGAACCTCTAGACACTGGCCCTGCCCTGCTACCATTGGCCAGTAGCACAAGGACTCTAGCCGCTGATTAGCAGGTTGCTGCCTAGATGAACTGCCATTGGTCAGCTCCGACTCTAAGACCTTTCACTGTGTTCTGCCTGGCTCCGATGCGCTGACGCTGGGCCGGGGGTTCACTGAGACTGGCCTGTGGGTGTGGCTTGAGATTTTCAGCACCAAGGCAGCATTTTAAATTGTATTTTGTCCTGCCAGCCCACCCCGGCCCCAACCTCTATTAAATCCTCCTAAGCCCCGCCCAGCTACTCCCTGTTCTTTCTCGATTGGTTGGCACTACCAAGGAGCTTGATTAACTGTCTGGCACTACTAAGGAGCTGCTCAAGGGTGATTTGCTCTGGCTAATTTGCACCCTGGTCCTGAGGGCTCTTTCTTTCACTGCATTCCCCCAGATAACCTAAAGATGTTTCTTTCTCTTGTGCTAGTTATCTGCCTTGGCCCTCTCTGGAGCCTGCCCATGCAATTACTCCCTGCAGGACCCATGTACTTTATCCCTGCTCCTCTGGTGATCTCACACAGAGTGAAGGTGTGCCCTAAATCAACCTCTGCCTCCTATACTACACCCTTTGATAAGGCACCCTTATACAAAACACTCATTATTCTGGAAAACAGGCCTTACCCCCTCCCACCCCCACTCACCAATTCAATCCTCATTAGCACCATTGTAAAATCTCACAACTCCCCATACAGGAACCATGTAGGTGCAAAGACTAGGACAAAATGGCTAATAAAAAGGCCCGCCTATATGCTATTATTGCTATCAGGCAATGTCCACTCTAACCCTGGACTGCTGGCAACTACCCCGACCCCACAAAATAAATGTTCTGGCCTTACTATCGCATTCATTAATATATGCAGTTTGCTTGCAAAACTAGACCCCTTCCAAGCCTGAGCTGCCCAACACCAACCTGATGTTATCTCAGTGGTGGAGACCTGGCTCGACCCTGGGATACCTGACTCAGCTTTCCAAGTGCCAGGCTAGACAGAATGGGGAAGTGCGGTGGTGGGTGTGTGATTTATCTCAAGGAGCACCTCCAAGGAAAACTAATACCATCTACCACCTCCTGTGGGGCTGCCCAACCCTCCAATGGGGCTGCCCAACTTCTAGTTGTTAAGATTCTGCTTGGCTCTAATGGAAAAACTCTGACTGTGGCATCAGCATACATCCCACCTAGGACCCAAGAGTCTGGTTTCAAAGTTATAACTGACTACCTCGCAGCACATGGGCCCAAGATGGAACTACTAATTCTGGGTGACTTCAACATAAATTGGAACTCCTCAGAAGCCAACCACTTCAAAGATACTCTCTCCTCTCTTAACGTTACACAAGTAGTGGACAAACCGACTAGAATAAACTATCGTATGGGCACATGCACTCTCACTGACTGGGTCATCACCAACTTCCCAAACAGGATCTCTCATCTAACTGTCCTCCCAGACTCCATTAATGACCACTCCCCTGTCCTACTCACCTGGTCCAACAAACCCACTAAGCTCCACCCAAAATCATAACAACAAGGGTCCTTAAAAAGGGGAAGCTAGGTGCACTAAAAGCCCACCTAAAAAGCCACGACTAGAGTTGCCTAAACAATGCTACTGACATGGTTGCCACTCTAGATTACTTTGTCACTAAGTTTAATAAATCCTGTGACATATACACCCCCCATTACTAAGTGTAAAGTCAGAAACTCCCAAAACTCCTGGATCTCACAGTTAATTCAAGACATGATCATGCACCGAGGCAAGCTCTGGGTCCAGTTACGAAACACTGGAGCTGCCGTTGATATCCAGATGTATAAAACATCCCAAAACAACTGTACATGGGCCATAAGGAAAGCAAAAAGTGCTCACTTTAAAAGGGAGATGCAAAACTCCTGGAGGGACAGCAGGCATTTCTGGGAAAACATCCAAACCCTAACTGTCAAACCCAACAAAGCTCCCCTGTCTCAAATAAGTATAAATGGTATCCTGGTTCACGGCCCAAAAATCATGGCAGAAACATTTAATCAAGCCTTCTCAGACCTAAGTAGTGTGCTACCCACTGACTTCTTCCTCCCCACAGGAGATTCCCTAGCACTGGACCTTGAAACGTCTACCTCAAAGCCACCACCCCTTCTACCTTAAGATAATTTCACAGACGGAGGCCCAAAAATATATTACTAAGGTACTAAACAAATCTAAGATGAGTCATGACAAACTGGATCTCAAGCTTCTGGAGCTCACCCTCAAAGTTGTATTCCCCCCCTCTAACCAACGTCCTAAACCTATCCCTAATCACAGGCAAATTTCCAATGGTCTGAAAAACAGCAGTTGTCACCCTAGTGTTTAAAAAGGTGACAGAATAAACCACGCTAATTATCACCCTATCTCAATTCTCCCTCCATTCTCAAAAGCACTTGAACGTATTGTCTCGGATCAATTGACTGCATATCTCTGCAATTGCCAACTGCAATGTCAGCAACAGCATGGGTTTCATAAACAACATAGTACAGCTACTGCACTCCTTGAATTCACCAGCTACATACACAGTGCCCTTGATGGGGGCTCTTAGTGGGGGCTACCTATATTGACCTCATCAAGGTCTTTGACGCAGTAAACCACAAACTCCTATTATGTTAACTGTCCTGTATTGGCCTCTCACCAGAATCCACCACCTGGTTTAGGAGCTAACGCCAAGGGAGAGTACACAATGTAAAAATTAATGAAGTCTGCTCAAGCCCCCTAAGCATCAACACCTGAGTACCACAAGGCTCAATTCTGGGACCTCTGCTTTTTATTCTCTTCTTAAACTCACTCCCCTCGTACTGTCACTGACCAGGTCTTGCTCTATGCACATGACGCAGTACTAAACTCATCCCACTCTGACCCCATGGAGCTGGAGCGCCGTATGCAGTCTGACTTCTCCTCAGTGGAACATTGGTTCATGGACTCTAGGCTACTCCTAAACTATAAAAAAAAACAAGACTACGGTCTTCTCTTCATCCCATAGAAGGCATAGGAACTACCAACCCTACACTATAAATAGTCAAAGCTCCCCCTTAAACCTGTAACCTAATTCAAATACTTAGGAGTAACACTAGACTCAACACTATCCTATACACCACATGTAGACCTGGTTACCAGGAGTGCAAATGCAAAACTAGGACTAATCTACAGAAACAAGCGTTGTTTCACTCCTGACACCCTGAAACTAGCTGCCTGCAGCACAGTTCTAAAGATAATTGACTATGGTCTTTTGGTTTATGGCACCGCAACTCCTACTGCACTCAAAAAAATTAAAACAACCCTAAACAAAGCATGTAGACTTGTTCTAGGGGAGCACCGCTTAACCCACACCTGCAAGCTATAGGGCCAGTGTGGTTGACTTGACCTAGATGGTCTAATTCACTATCAAACCTGCCTGCTTGCTAAGAAATCCTTACTGGGTCTAGCCCCCCTGAGAGTTTAGAATCTCCTCAAATGCTCTGACTCTGCTAGGCGAACCGAGGCCTAAACGACCTAACCTTAAAAATCTCCTTCTGTAGGTCATCCCTAGGGCAACGGTCCTTTGAATACAGTGCACCAACCTGGCTAAACTCTCTCAGTGCTGAGCTGCAAAATGCAACCAGGCTTGGCCCTTTAAAAACCAAGCTTAGAGCGTTGCTCACATGGGATAGTATTTGTGACTTCTACATCTAAATCCCCCATTCTACCTTTCCTCTCACCTTGCCTAATCCTTGCACCCCCCAAGTACTTATTACTTTCCCCATTGTGCCCCGCCTTCTCAATCACCCCCCTGCTGCCCTCTCCTGCCCCCACCTGATCCCCCATGCCTCACACCCCCACACCTACTCTGCTGGACTGCTAACTGACCCTCCTTGTTCCCCCCTGCTGCCCCTCCCTCCTCCCACATACTCTCTTTCTGTCTCCCCCTTCTTGAGCACCTCCTCTTCCCTATCTTCCCCACAGCTTGAGCACCTCTCTTTCCCTTCCTCCACCTCCTGCCCCTGCCCCCTCTCTCCCACAATTACCCTGCTGTCCTCCCTCTTCGCATCTACCCTGCTGCTGGCCTCTGGCCCCTACCTAACTCAACAGCACTTATTGCACTATTCCTTAATACGCTGACAACAGGACTGCTTTCCCTGAAACAAATCCTGGCTTCTATCAACCTTATTGTGATATTATGTTTTGGTAATCTAATTGTTGACCTTGCACGGTCACCTATGTGTATTGTACCTTGCACAATCACCAGTGAGTATTGTATACTCTCCATCTGCTTCTATCGTACTTCATGTGAAACTATGGATAGATATGATGTTTGTATTGTCTTCTGTTTACTTGATGTGGAACCTTTGTAAACAAGTCTACGACTCAAAGGTACTTCCGAGATTGTAATAAATAAAAAATATATATATAAAACAAAACCTAATAAATAAATGAGACATTTTTTAAGAATGTTAGTGAATAAAGGAAGACAGAGGAAGGGATTGTATGGTTAAGGGGGGGGGGGAACTGTGAGGAGGGAGACCAAGAAAAGGCAGATATCTTGACCAAATATGTCTGCTCAGTGTTCACAGTAGAAAGGGAAAGACCACAAAAAAGCACCAGGAACTTTGATGGGACGGAAGTGGACAATAGTAATTTTTCTGAGGAGAGACTCCAGAAAGCACTCACTAACCTGAAGGTTGACAAAGCAATGGGGCCGGATGGGATGCATCCAAAGGTGCTAAGCAAGCTCAGTGAGATACCAGCTGCTCCTCTGACATGCCTATTTAACAGATCACTGGAGAAAGAAGTGTCCAAGAGTATTAGAATATGGCAGATGGAGATCCACTTCACAAAATGTATCAGGGAAAAGGGGACAATTATAGGTCTGTCAGCCTGACATTGGTGGTGGGAAGATTAATTGAAACACCACTAAAGGAAAGGATCGTGGAATATCTTGAATCCAATGGGTTACAGGATCCAATGCAACATGGATTCACATGGGGAAGGTCATGCCAAACAAATATGATAGATTTTCTTGACAGGGTGACCAAGGAGTTGGATCAGGGAGGAGCAGTGGATGTGGCCTATCTGGATTTCTGCAAGGCTTTCAACACCATTTTTTTTTCAGTTGTTTAACCAGGAGTAGCACACTAAGCTGAAAGCTTTTTTACAGGTGCGACCTGGGAGCACAGGGAAGTTAAGTGACTTGCTCAGGGTCACACAGTATGTACATGGAAGCTGTGGGATTCAAACCGAGGTCTGGTCTGCAGGATAACACCAGATTTGCAGGTCAGAGCCTTAAACCACTGTGCTATACTGCCTCCCTGATATACCATACCACACAGAAGACTGGTAAGCAAGTCTGGTAGCTTGAGAGTGGGCAATAAGGTGGTAACCTCACTAAGAAACTGGTTAGGGAATTGGAGAGAGAGGGTAGTGATGAGCGGAGTTCGCTCTGAGGAAGGGACGGTGACCAGCTGGGCACATCAGGGTTTAGTGTTGGGACCAGTCCTCTTTAATGTATTTATAAGTGACACAGCAGAGGAGCTGGAAGAGAAGGTCTGCCTCTTTGTGGATGACACCAAGATCTGCAACAGGATGAACACTCCTAATTGGGTTGAAGGGATGGACAGGGATCTGAATAAACTGGAGGAGTTATCAAAGGTATGGCAGCTGGGTCTTAATGTAAAAAAGTGCAAAATAATGCTTTTTTGGGCCATAGAAAAGTTGGATAGAATACAAAATGGGTGGCATGGTATTGATAATGACTGAGCAGGAAACAGACCGGGGGGAAATCATGTCGGAGGACCTAAAGGTGGCCAAGCAGTGTGATGAGGCAGTCAGAAGAGCTAGTGGAATGCTAGGGCACATGGGAAAGGGTATCACCAGCAGGAAGAAGGAGCTGGTGTTGCCCCATTATAGACCACAAGTAAGATCCCACCTTGAGTACTGTGTACAGTTCTGGAGACAATATCTCAGGAAGTACATAGACAGGGTGGAAGTGGTCCAGAAGAGGGTTACTAAAATGGTGCAGGGTCTGCATCAAAAGCCCTACAAGGAATGGCTAATAGAGCTCAATATGTCCACCCTACAGGAGAGGAAGGAGGAGAGATATGATAGATACCTTTAAATATCTTGTGGGGGTTGATAAGGTACAGGAGGGGGGTATTTTTTCAGAGAAAAAGATGATCTTCTATAAGGGTACATGCTTTGAAGCTGGGGGGGAGATTCAGGAGAGATGTGAGAAAGTACTTCTTCTCAGAAAAGGTAGTGGGTTCCTGGAGCAGAATTCCAGCAGAGGTAGTGGGGGCAAAACCAGTGGTTGGATTCAGAAATGCCTGGGATTGGTACAAGGAAATCATAGAGGTAAGGGGCAGGAGAGAAAATGCTGTAGATCAAGTAGGGTCTTCAACAGAAAGGAAGGTAGAAAAAAATTGGGCAAACTGTGTGGGCCAAGCAGCCCATATCAGCCAACAGATTCTATGTTTCTGTGGTTAAGCCTGAGGGCAAAACGTCAACAGAAATATTTGCAAAAAATAGAAAATAAAGAAAAATAATTGTAGAAATGACATACTGCATTTCTTTATCTGACTGTGGAAATTTGTTGTTGGAACAGCAGATTCTTTCTCATAACCAACATTTTATTTTCAGAAGGAATGACAGCCCATGGGTTATCTATGGACTTTTGAAATTCGAAATGGACAAAGTAAGAAAATGAAATATTAAGGGTCAAACTCATGAGCCTAGGCAAATCACTTGTGTGGTGTTACTCTGGGTTCTCAATTCTAATGCCCACCCCAATTTCCCCCTTCTGTCCTAGCCCCAACCATTTTGACCCAATGCCAAACAACATGTCAGTGGCCATGCCCAATTGGCCTGGTACTATAAGCAATGGTTCTGGAGCACTGTGTGCAGACAGGTTATGACTCATGCTTCAGACAGGGTCTGTAGGGACCTGCACAAAGAATGTTTTGACTGGTCTACTGCTTTACTCAGAACCCTGCAGAAAGAAAGTTATTACTAATTCTGTAAGACCTATGAGGAGCAGTAACCTTGAGGGCATCGCTATAGATCTGTAGCTTCATGCAACAGACTTGTGGGGCATGGCCAGAATCCTGTAGCTTGGTATTCAGTTGTGAAGGTATGGACTGGTGGAGGGGTTGGTGTTATTCATTTTTGAGCACCCTAAGGAATATGACACCACTGATTTGCACAGACAATATTGTTTCCCCAGTATAACGCCTATTTCTGTTGTTTGGTTTATATAATAAATTTGGTTAGTTAAAAAAAGTCTTGATTTTGCAGTGACTTTAAAAGTGTACAATAAGGTCTTAGAAGTATGCAATGAGGAAAAATAATACATCAGTTTTTGGGGAGGCTAACCATGTATTATGTTCTTAGTTTTTTTTATATTGAACACAAAACACAACATACGGTTGTAGAAAAGGATGAAGATGATGATGATGAGGTACATGGAGAGATATAGTAACTGAACATTAGTGGGGGCTGTGAAGTGTGGTCACTTATCATATTCAGGGTGGTTTCTTAAAGAAAATGCTTCTGTGTGACACACATCATGAAAAGCTACTTGGTAATGCAGTGTCAGAAAGTGAAAAGGATGGCACGAAGTGGCAACAAGAAGCAACATTACCATAGCAACCAGGCTTACAAGCAGAGATAGGGACTGAACATAATAATGTGCATCTCAGAAGTTATACAAAGTTGATTGCAGATTACATAATGTAGAACATATTATACAGATAACAGAGTCAATTTATAGGCTTGATTGCACAGTGAAAAGAGGGGGGTGGATGCTTAATCTACACCCGCAACCATTTCCAGTACCATAAAGTCCAACAACCTGCTGCCAGCAATGACTGTGAATGCCTTGCAGTAAAAATCCTCATGGGAAAGGGGAAGAAAGGTCTGATTGTCATGTCGGTATACATTCTACCTGGATGCCAGCAAGTGGGGTTAAATGGTTTCACCAACCTCTATACCCAGGCAAGTCACAATAAGGAAACTATCATGCTGGGTGACTTGAATTCTAACTGGCTAGTCAGCTCCAGCTCCTCACACAGGGACCTGATTACTGGACTATACCTAACACAGTGGTCCAGAGTTGCACAAAAACCAACTACAGAATGGGAACAAGTACCCTGATTGATTGGGTACTGACCTCTCATCCTGAGAGAATTACCAATGTCCAGGTGCTCCCAGATGTGCTGAGTGACCACTTCCCTGTCCTATGTGAATGGTTCTTCAAGCTGCCAGAACTATCTCCAAGGCTGGTGAGGGACAGAGTCATCAGAGAGTGATCTATGGCACCTTCAAGAAACACCTGGTCAACACAGACCGGAGCATCCTGGATACCTGTCCCTCTGTTGACTCAGCCCTCCAGCTCTTCCTTGATCAGTTAACTCAGCTACAGACAAGTATGCCCCCTTTTGTAAGAAAATGATGAAAGGCAGGTGCGTGGACTGGATCACACCCCAAGTCCTTTATTTGATGCGGAAACATGATCTACTATGGCATCGAGTAAGGGTATCAGGGACAGTAGAGAACATTCAAAATTGCAAAGCTGCTAGAAATAGGTGCACATGGGCAATATGGCAAGCCAAGGCCTCTCTCCACAGAAATCAGCAGTCCCAGTGCCTGAAAGAAGACAGAAAATTCTGGGCTACCATCAAGGACCTCGTAGGGACTTGTGACAGATCCCCCACCAACCATGCTCCACCACAGTGACAAAGTCATAGTTGATGAAGTTACCATAGCCAATATTTTCAATGAGGCATTTGCCGACTACAGTGCAGTCAGACCACCTTAAACAACTGCTCACAAGGACAAAACACTGAGCTGTGAACACCTGCCCCTCCTCCTCCTAGCACCAGCCCTCAGTTCTACTTTCGGCAGGTGACCACCAAGGAGGCTGCTAAATACCTTGCAAGGGTGCTGGGTAAAACAAGGATGGGTGGGGATGAGATTGATATAAAACTTTTCTCAGTCACTCTCACTGAAGTGGTTGTAACTATCACTAAGCTTTTTAATATGTCACTTTGGATGTTAGCCTGCCCATCTACCTGGGAAAACTGCTCTGGTCACTCCAGTTCTAAAAGGATGGAATTGTTTGTTTGTGTCCAGTTACAGGCCCAACTCCATCCTGTCTCCTCTCTCCAAAGCACTGGAAAAAATCATTGCAGACCAGCTCTCTGCCAACCTACACAAATGCAACCTCCTCAGCCTGCAACAACATGGGTTCCGCAAGTGACACAGTATCGACATGGCCCTCATTGAATTCACAGGCTATGTCCATGAGGCACTAGACCAGGAACAACTAGCTAGAGCAATCTATATTGACCTATCCAAGGCATTTGACCTTGTGGATCACAAGCTGCTGCTCCACAGGTTAACCTGCATTGGGTTGTCCTCGGACATTGTTGGGTGGTTCTCTAGCTACCTGTCTGAGAGCTCACAGAAGGTAAAGATTAATGGTATCATCTCAGAGGCCAGGAAAGTCATGGTTGGGATCCCGAAAGGGTCCATACTGGGCCCCCTCCTGTTTAGCCTCTTCGTAAATGACCTCCCAGCTGCATGCTCCTCTGCCAAAGTTCTGCTCTATGCAGATGACACAGTGCTATTCTTTAGAGGCTCCTGCCAAGACATGCTGACCAGGAACCTACAGTGCAACTTTGACCTGCTAAAGGAAAGGTTTAGCACCAGCCTCCTAGTACTCAATAGTAAAAAAACTAAGACAATGCTCTTTACCAGTTGTCTGATGAGGAAAGCAACCACACTGTTTAAAATAGCACTCAATACAGACTCCACCCTGGAACAGGTTCACTTTTTCCAGTACCTGGGGATCACAATCGATGAGTCCCTCTCTTTCAATGAACACTTAAGTAATATCACTAAGGCTGAAACAGGAAGTAGGGGACACTCTACAGACTCCACTTCTGCCTCACCCCTGAAGCCAGGCTCCAGGTGATCAATGGCACAATCCTGCCAATCCTGGACTATGGAAACATGGTTTATGGTGTTGCCACCGACACTAGCCTACACAAAGTCCACCTTACCCTCAATAAAGCATGCAGATTTGTCCTGGATGTGGATCGCATCAAACACACCTGAGAGCTCTACATAAGGACAAAGTGGCTCCCCCTCCAGGATAGAATAAAGCTCCAGACCTGCTTACTAGGAAAGAAGGCCCTACTGGGACTGGCACCTGTATCACTGAAGGCATTATTCAGACCTGCCCCAGGTAAGCAAGCCACAAGAAGTGTCTCCAGGCATGCCTTAGCTGTTCCCTTCAGAAAATCAGCCATGGGGAGATGTGTATTTGTGGTAAGGGCTCCTACCTGGCTAAATGAGCTTCCAAACACAATCACCAGCCTTCAATGCCTAGGGCACTTCAAATCTGAACTCCATAAGTCCATCTCTCCTCCAATTCGCTGCCTGTGTCAAACATAATCCCAACATCCAACCCACCACTCAACTGCCCACTATGCTCTGGCCAGGTTGCACCTGCTCCCTTCCCCCCTCCCTACCAACTCCCACTCCACTTGTCCTTTGTCCAGTATCACCTCACTACCCCCCACCTGCCCTCTGTCCAGTTCACCCACAGTACCTCCTGCCCAGTCCCATTCACTTCCTCTGCCCACCTACTCCTTCCCTCCACCTGCTGTCTGTCCGGTACACCCACACCACCTCTAGCCCATTTTCCTGACCTCTTTCTCCCCCCTCCCACTCCCCCCACCTACCTGCACTTGCCAAACCAAATGACTTTTAAGGGCCCCAAATGGTTTAATGAGCTGCCCGAAACGCTGCCAGGAAACACAAAACTGAGTCTGTTCAAAGGGGAGCTATGGTCCCACCTTAAGAATGTAACCACCTGTAACTGTGCAAGAAAATAATTCAACATACTCCTCCTGCCTTATCCCCCACCTCCTCACCTCTTCCCTTCCCCACTTCCCCCCGTCCTTTGACTTAGAACCCTCCAACACCACCTTTCCCCTTTACTCCTGTCCCACACCACCTCTAGCTACTTTGGCAACACCAGTCTGGCTGCTTATCTTTTCCCCCCATCATCCCCAAAGCTTAACACGGACCTATTATTGACATGCCTCACTATTCCCAGTGTATCCCTACCCTGCAACAACTTGATGTAATGTAATTTACTCTACTTTTAAGATGTACCTGAAACTAACAAGTCTTGTACCTCATGTGCCATTTTAATGATGTTCATGATGCCTACCATGTTTTTCTTTTTTTACTGTTATCTTAATTTGTACTTATTGTATTGTATTGTATTTGTATTGCTCTGTTTTGTCCCTGACTTGGAACCTTTGAAAATGAGTCTTTGACTCAAAGGTATTAATCCCAATCGAAATAAATAAAAATAAATAAATAAACTTATCTCTCTCTACTTAACTTCTCTCAGACGGTGGCACATTGTGTACCTCCACTGGGAAATTGACAATGCTACCAGCTGCTTCATTCATGTCTTGACTTGTGTAAACCATAAATGTATTTGCTACACCTTCCTATGTAAACTCTAAGTTAGTAGTACAACCCCAGTGTCAATTTGTCTGCTGTAATTATGCTGCTGCGACAAAATGTATCTCCTTAAGTGTTGATGAGGATCCTTTGTAAATGAACTCTTAGCTCAAAGATTTGTAATTCTGAGTTCCCAATAAACAAAATAAATAAATAAGGCAATTATACATGACATATGAGGCAAGTCATACAAGGCAATAAAAAATCCTTTACCAATGACATTCCAATGACACTAAAAGAATATGAAAGGCCTTTTAGTCAGCCACATATAATGCCTTAAAGAGCTACTGACACCTCAAAGAAAACTTTAAAAAACATAACAATGATGTACAATTCTGCTTGCATTCCATTTATACTTTGCATATTTCTCCTCCCCTTAATTTATTACTAAGGAAATGTGTATGAATATATAATCATTTATTCCTTAGAGTTTATTTTGAGTTTATCTACCTCTATAGCTTACTCCCTACTCCAAGTCATAATCCTCTGTTGTGACATCACAGTCTGCTGCCATAGGAGTAACTGTGAGGTCACAAGCAATGCTATATGACTTCAGGTAGAGAGAAAGCAGCAGGAATAGATGAACTCTTCAGGAGCAGAAATCCTGTTTTCATACAGATGACCTCAATAATAAATAATGGGGAGGAGAAATACAGAACTAATGGGAAATACAAGCTGGACTATATCTAAATATTATGTTTTGTTAAAGTTCACCTGAACGTATCACTAGCTCTTTAAACATTAGTTTTGTATATGCTATTGACAGGACATTGGCAATCCTTTATGCATCATATTATTTCCAGTTAAAACCCCACATTTTAGGATTGCTTACGTTCTCTAAAATTCATTGGTGTTGCTGGTTGTTTTATCTGCCTCCTTTCTTAATAGAACTGAAATGCATACTAGTGATGGAATTATACACAACCTTGTTTTGTTTCAAACTCTTGATGTACTCTTATTGCATATTTTCTGAACATTAGGAACACCCAAAACAGTTCTGCCACTCATGATTCAATAGTCACCTCTCCACCCACTGTATCATGAGTGGCTAGACTGTGTTGTAGGTGTTCCCAAGTCCAGGAGTGATACAGTTGGAGTTTATGAAGGAATGTAAATGTAATCAGTCTCTCTCTCTCTCTCTCTTCAGCTGGTTTGAGGCAGGTTACCAGAGAGCATTCAAAGGGTGAGAGCTGTTCTCTGGGAAGCAATGACCAGAGACAGGACATCAGGTTGTTCATGCTAAGAGTGGCCTGACTTAGCTAACAGCAGGAAACTAGAGCATGAATATTTATTTATTTGTTTGTTTGTTTATTTAGATTTTGTATACCGTGTAGTGGCACTAGAAAATTACACTGCCTAGTTTCTGGCATGACCCAGGAGAAATACAAAAACATGAAACAGCAATAACATGGTGAAACAGTTACGATAAGCACAACTGTACAGAAATATGCAGCAGGTAGCCAGAACAAGTCAGTAGTACAAAAACAGCTAAGCACCACATAACATACAGATGTGACAGCCAGGATGTGATGCAGAATATCACAGAATGCTGCAGTTTACTGCAGGGCCCTTTGTAAGTCAATGGCAGTTAAGCCCTTTTGTCATGCAGGATTTTGTGACGTGTCATTACTGCAAGTTACTGTGCTTCATTATGGCTGACTTCACTGTAAGTACAAAAGAATGCAGCATTAGGTAATAGAAACATAGAAACACAGAAACATAGAATTTGACGGCAGATAAGGACCGCTTGGCCCACCTAGTCTGTTCATTTCCCTACCTATTGTGTAAACTCCAGATCCTATTTGATCTGTAGCTTACCTTCTCCTTCCTATCACTAGGGTTGCCTTCTGTCTGTCCCATGCATTCTTGAATTCACCTATTGTTTTTGCCCTTATGACCTCCCCCATGTAGGCTGTTCCATGCATCTACCACTCTTTCCATGTAAAATTATTTCCTCATTTTGCTCCTGAGTCTTTCCCCCTCTAGCCTATATTGTGACCCCTTGTTCTTGCACATCTCCTATTTTGAAAGATGCTGCCCTCCTGAACTTTGTTTATCTCCTTGAGGTACTTGGAAGTCTCTATCATATCCCCTCTCTCTCCCCCTCCTTTCCTCCAGTGTATACATATTGAGTGCTCTCAGTCACTTCTCCTATGGTTTCTGGCAGAGTCCCTGCACCATTTTTATTGCCCTCTCTGGACTTCCTCTACCCTTTCTATGTCCTTACGGAGATGCGGCCTCCAGAACTCCACACAATATTCCAGATGAGGTCTCACCAACTGTCTGTACAATGGCATTACCACCTCCTGTTTTCTACTGGTGATACCTCTTCCTATGCACACCAGCATTGCACCAGCTTTGCACTGCCTTTTAACATTGTTTAGCTACCTTTAGGTCATCTGTTATGACCACTGCCAGGTCCCTTTCCAGTTTGGTTGTTCCTAGTACCTCCCCCTCCTTCAGGTATTCCTCCCCTGGGTTTTTGTTCCCCAACTGCATGATTTTGCACTTTTTTTTGCATTGAATCTGAGCTGCCACACTCTTGATCACTCCTCCAACTGGTTAAGTCTCTTCTCATTTTCTCCACCCCCCCCCATGGCAATCCTATTGCAGATTCTAGCGTCATCTGCAAAGAGGCAGACCTTTCCTTCTAGTCTCTCTGCAATGTCGCTCCTGTAAAAAAGCTTTCAGCTTAGTGTGCTATACCTGGTTAAAGAACTAAATAAAAAAAAAAATGTTGCTTATAAAGACATTAAAGAGGACAGGCCCCAGCACTGAACCCTGTGGCACCCCACTGGTCACTCTACTCTTTTAAGATCGAACTCCATTTACCACGACCCTCTGTGCCCTATTGCTAAGCCAATTTCTGATCCAGTTTACCACTTTGGGATCCACTCCCAGATTGACCAACTTGTTTACTGACCTCTTGTGTGGGTATAAATAGTAAAAACAACTACAGCACAAATACAGTACATCAGGTACAGGAGCAGCTATTCAAGGAGCATATGAACTTGCATAGCTGACTCATGAAATGTAGATGTAATGGAGACATCCTAGGGTTAGATGGGTCTCAGTTCCAGTACTTTGGAACAAAAAAAGAAAAGGCCTTCTCACCCATATTTGTAGAATACTTAGGAACAGATAGGAGAGACTACTCACTGGAATTCAAAGAGTACTGCTGATCAGGTTGAACAAGAATGGAGGCAAGGGTAGCAGGCTGAGCTGACTTAATGATATTGTCAATAGTGCATCCTAGGGTAAATAGCTGACATGAGGTTCGAGAGACCTACTCAAGGGTCAAGTAAATAGAGCAATGGTGAGTCAGTCTCGTCACAAATAGGACAAAGTGGCAAATTGTATTATAAGTGCATTCCATTTGTTTAAGTTAAATTTGCTCATCTGAGAGAAAGGAATAAGTCCATATGTAAGGTCTGACAACAGGACTCCCTGAGCTATGAAGAGCTATGGCAAGCCTAGCAAGCAGAAGTCAAGGCATATTTTTCTTTATAAGCAAAATCTAGTTTCATATTCACAGACTTGCAGGCATTAGTGTATAGAAAACTCCACTGCAGGGTCTAGCATAAGGCCTAGGCATATGAAAGAGTTTAAAGAGGTGAAGGAGGGAGCCATCAGCACAAACAACAGCTAAGTCATTGGAACAAGCCCTTGGCTTAGAAGCAGACCCAAGGAGCATGGCATATGACTTACTGGAGTTGAGAAAGAAGAACTTATTTTGTGTTAACCAAGACTGAACAGTACCAAAGTCAGCATTTAGCCATCTGCTAATGTTGGTAATGTTCTTAAAACTAGTGTAAAGTACCATCTTGTTGGCATGACGTAGGGTGGAGCAGGAAGATGTGCACTTTTGGGTATACTGTGACATTGGCGACCGCAATTGAGTGACCTGCGAAAAGGTGACTCAATTGCGGCACATGTTAGAGCAGCAACCTGGGAGCTACAGCGACTGGATGGGGTGGGTTAGTGATCTGAGCTACAGGAAGCTGTTACAGGTACTCGCACAGGGGGAAGGGAGCGAGTACAGTTGGAGAGGGGTGGGAGGGGATTTGAGGGGTGGCATTGCAGTAGGCTGCCATGCTGGCCCCTTGGTGTAGTGGGTCGGCTCACGGCTTTGCTGTTTGTGGTACTGGGTTCCGGTCCGGGCGCAGGTTTATTTTTGTTGCTCCCAGCCGAATATAATTTTTTAACGTTTGGCCCCCCACCCCGACATGCACCCCCTGGAGTTGAGAATCCTTAAGTAGGGGGGTGTGGGGGTGAAGCTCCTGTGAGGGTGCAGCCCCTGCATAAACATAAAAAAAGACAATTCCCTGGTGCCATTTTGTTGCACACCAGAGAGTCAGAGCACCACAATTGATTTTTGGTGCTCTGACTTTGCTGTAACGGTGATCGCCCTTGGGCGGTCACCGTCATCATATAGAACTGCATTTTGTGTAAGTTATTAATAAATATGGTAAAGAGTAAAGAACCAAACATGGAATTTTGGGGACACCAATGTTTATGGAGGAAAGATCAGGTTTGGAGTCATTAAATTTAATAAACTGTCATCTATCACTAAGACAGCTGGAAAACCAAGTAGTGCATTAGATGAAAAGCTAATGGTTAACAACTTAGTTCTGAGTATGGTGTGGTCCACAAGGTCAACAGCATTTGTGAAATAAAAGAAGACTGCCCCTGTGTACATATCCCTATGTACAGCTACCCTGACACCATTGGTAGGCTGAATGAGGTCTGTTGTTGTGCTATGGGCTTGTTGAAAACTGTGCTGAGCTAGAGATACTAAATTACTATATGTTTTGGGAGGTGCTCTATAACCTGCATGGCCACTAGCTTCTCAAGCAGTTTGCTAATTACAGACCAGATTGCAATGGTCCGATAGTTTTCAAAGCATTTGGGATCATCTTTTTTAAAGACTGGCATCAAATTTTGGACACTATGCCCAAAGTAAGTGATAGGTTAACTATTTTGGTTATGTGAGAAACTAGTTAGGGTGCAGCAAGCCTTAGAAGTCTAGGTTCAAGATCATCATGAACAATGCTGCAGCAAGAACAGGTGGTCTCAAAGGAATCAAGACCTGTCTGTACATGACAGCCCTAGGGAAGGAAGGGGGAGAAGTTGGTTGATCAAATAAGGAACTTTGGTCTAGGGAATCACAAGTAAGCATTAATCCACTCTGAAGGTGGCATCTAATGGGGAGTTAATGCATGGTTGGGGCCGTTGTGGCACTCGACCACAGGCCGAGTGCCTACAATGACCAACCACGCATTAACTCCCCATTAGATGCCACCTTCAGAGTGGATTAATGCGCTTGTAACATGGCAAGTGCAAGACTAGCATCACTTACATCCTCTTTTACTTGATATTCAACACAAATTAGCACAGCTACTTATTTCACTTCCACAATTATGGTTCAGCTTTCTTACTTTTAAGGGTGTATCTAACTGTAAGCATGCGCATGCACGTTGCAACGCACACATCCACTAATGTTGTATCTACCAATTTCTCAGACATTTGAAGTTTGCTGTAACTATCAATCTAGCATACATTAATGCTGCACCCGGAAAAGTTCCCACTTCTACTTGCCTACTATATTGCTCCTCGTCCGTTTACATCTCAGACTGATGCCGTGCTGGATTGTGGGCACAATTTCTTCAGCACATATTTTGCTATCCTACTAAACTGACACCACTGTTGTACCTTTCCTCTAATCAGCAGCACTGGCTTTTCCGACCTATAGGTGGCACTTTCTGAACACGTTGGCACTTCTGAGCTTTTCAGCTATCATGTGTTTGCTGGTACCGTTGTTTTCCACGACAATTCCACTCTCACTATCACATTGTGGATCCAGTACCTCCCAGCACACTGCACAGCACACTTTCACCTCACATTCATATATAATGTCCTGCTCTGTCGCTTGTGGAATCCTTCACTCTTGTACCACTGAGACCAACAGAGCCTTTTGGCTGAAACTTGAATCATTATTCAGACCTATAGGTGGCGCTATTAAACACTAACATTACTTGTCCTGTCTTTCCACCTCTGCCTGATCTGTAATTATCTCACCGAATCCCGCGTCTACAGCTCCAATTATTAATTAACTCTTCATTCCAATGGCACTCTTGGGCTCATTCCTGTGGCACTAAAGCACTCCACACTACAGAGCACAACATCATATATCTATTTCAGGTTCTAGTCTGCTGTGTGCCATGCTGTGACCAACTTGTTCTTTCCAGTGCTGTGCTCTTTTGTTCTCCCACTTCTACGCTTCCAACTGAGTGTTTGGGTAACAAACATGACAATTTCCCCTTCTTTTGCTGATATGAGTAGTGATTGACACTTCTAACAAATATCCACCGCGCAACACACTGCTCCTTCCACTATCTGTGCTGGGGCTGTCACTTCGATTTTGTCCTCTGTCTTACTCGTGCCACCTATTGGTCGACCTGCGCCTCCCAAACAAATTACACCCATCCCTTTCTCTGCGTGTTCACAAGCTCAACACGGCATTATCGTCTCATAATGCCATGTTGCTCTTGCACCAGCTGACACCCTTCCACCTATTGTCTTTCTTCCCTGGACTCCTGCTATTTGTTCCATGTTACAAGACATGTTAGAATACTCTTTTAGGTCAGAGAACAGAATTAAAAACATTAGCAATTGTCTCAGAGTTGTTACAATTGACATAATTTAATAACATGTCAGACACAGTGTGATTGGTACCCTTACCCATGATACTTTTGATATGACTTCAGAATTTGTAGGAGTTGCTTACAGAGGCTTGAAAATTATCCTTGCTATAACTATACTTAGAAGTGCAAATTGCTTTTAGTAAAACAAATTGGTTGTGCACAATCATTCATCTGTTTCCTATATACCAGGCAGTCACTAGTTAGACCTAAAGCTTGCACAGTTCTGTCCTTCCCCCCTACCTTATATAAGGAGAAGGCATCAGGGCAATCTGGACCTGGCTAGTGTTAGGCTAGGAAGATAGAGGAGCAATCCAGCCTCTCTGGCTGTGACTGAACATTGGGGGCCTGCAGGCCCAGGGATTGTGGCACAGGACAACTAGTGCCTCGTCTCCAGAGAAAAAGAATATCAGGAGCAGCTGGAGGGATGGAGGCCCCAGAAACTCTCCTTGAGAGGAGCGGTGGCATCCACCCTGAAAGGCACAATTAAGAGAGATGTGGGCCATACTTCAAGGGACATCACTGGAACCCTTATGAGTTCACTGCTGGTAGCAGTAGTAGTGAGAGAGAGAGAGGGAGAGACAGAGAAGGAAATCAGAGAAGTCTGTGTTCAGAGCAAACTGCATGTTAGCCTTGCTAAATAGAATGCGCATTGTGTGAAGTCCTAGGCAGTACAAATGGAAACCCCTGGCAAATAGCCAAATGAATGAGTGTCTTGTAGGAGGGGGACTTGGCTAGGGTTGGGGTCAGTAAGTCCCCTCTGTGAGGGGCCAGACATGGGAGTCTGCTTTCCTGGCCCCTAGGGTTACCAGTGTAGTGTTAGAAGGAGGCATGCACAGGTGGACAAACTATGCTTTATGCACTTAATGGTGTTATCATATGCTGATATGTGTTCCATAATTGTTGCCCTACTTGGCACACTGAGACACAGCTTGCCCATCAGTTAAGTGTGTGCCTTGCTTGAGGAGTGCACCACTGCACAAATGGTCTTTGGAGTGCTAGGTCTCCAGGAGCCCCACAAGGGAGGTTAGGGTTTTGTAGGGTTGAAAGAGACCCAATAATTATACAACATGTAATTATGCTCCTTTAGCTCAGGGGGTAGACCTGTAGTTGAGTGTGTGTGTGGGGGGGGGGTCAAATAAGTCCCACAAGCAGATAGGTATTATCTGGCCAGTGTATAGCAGCAGTAGTACAACTGGATGCACACTAGTAGTGGGGAGAAGATGTAAGAGCTCCAGGAATATAGTAAAGTGACATACTGTATGTGCATGGCATGACCCAATTAAAGTATGCCATTTAGTGTGTGCAAGTACCATTTTGACAGAGAAGACATATGGCTGGGGAAATGCAAGAGAGCTGTGTACCATCTGGCAGCTACTTAATAAATACCAACATGCTTGACCCCAGCTCCAGAATGGACAATCTAGATTGTGTGTGGTCTCATGTTAGTGGTGCCTCAGGATATAGTTTTAGGGTGCCTTGATCCTCATCACCCCTTACCCATGATGGAAAGGTTATTGTTGCTGGTGCAAGACTGGTAGTCATGACATAAGGTGAGGGCTGTCCTGGATGAGATGTCATCATATACCCGTAGGCACAGTAGGGTGACCCAGCCCTTACATAAACAAACACGTTTGTGTAGTAACACCAGTATGATGGGTAGTCTGTTTTTCACTTTTAAAAATAAAAAAAAGGAACCAGAATCAAACTATCAGCTACACCAGCAAACTCTACATAACAAGACCAATAATGTGTTTTTAAACTATTGATACTTTGACACCTAGGGGGGTTCACAGTGCCCTTTTAATAATGATTCTCTTGCAGTTTGCCATCCATACAGGTTGAGAAATCTAAGGAGCCCTATGTCAGAGAGGCATCGGTCAGAAAGCATAGGCAAACCTAGAAAAGTTATAACATTTCCAAGTAGGGTTTTATTATTAATAACAATATAATAAAAACTAAAGTTGTACAGGGTAGTGAATCACAAACGCAGTACTAAAAAAATCCTTCATCTAAGAGTCTCTTTTCATTTTAAATCTCAGTCTCTCTAAGTAACCAAACAAAATGCAGCTCTCTTTTTATAAGATGTGTTTCCCTAGCAATTAAATTTTGCATCTTGTTCTTGTTAAGCTATATCTCCTGTTTTGACATAATGTAACAAAACTTTGACTTTGCCCATCCTATGGTCTGCCTGAAAAGCACATTTAGACATTTTAACAGTTGCCACCAATGGACTGACTTTGTAGATCTCGAGGAGAACAACGTGAGGGGAGGCGTGGAGACCGTTGTTCGGAGGCTCCCCCCCGGCTTGAACTGGAGTCGACAGTGTAGGGTTGAGGTGCCGGCTCGCTGAATCGAGTCGGGCGGACCTCCCCTGCATAATCCGTGAGGACTGCATCTGCTGGAGATGAAGGAGATATTTATTTTTGTCCTGATTGGAGGGCAAATCTCGGCATCCCCTTGTTCGAGCTTTTGGCACCTAATTTTTTAAATGCAGAGAACTCGCCCTGATTGGCCACTGGTTCGCTGTGACGTGCAGTTCTGCTCAGTAAAAAGGCAGAGCAGTGACCAGTGGCCCCCTGGACTGACTTTGTGGATCTCGAGGAGAACGATGCGAGGGGCAGCATGGCGACTGTTGTTCGGAGGGTCCCTCCCCGCTTGGATCGAAGTCGACAGTGTAGGGTTGAGGTACTGGCTCGCTGAATCGAGTTGGCCAGACCTCCCCTGCATAATCCATGAGGACTGCATCTGCTGGAGAGGAAGGGGACCCGCCCCATTCCCTCCTCCCCTTAAATGCCCCTAAGCCCCTCCCACTGGCTTTGGCAGGGCTCATTATGTGTTGCATCTACTGGCATAACTCTCCCTCCTCCCCTTACTATGATGTTCATCTGTCCTGGGACTGCATGATTGGGCTGTTCTGCCCTGAACTACCATTCTGTTGGGGGACTTGGTGTGGCCTGTCTTAACTTCACCTATAATATGCTATGCTTGTGAGCTCTCCCTTGGCTTAATGGTTCTTGCCCTAGTAACTAGTTAAAGCACACAACTGCTACACTGTACTAATTCTTAGCCTGTTTATCTACCTACTTCTGCTAGTATCCTGTGGTTTGTATTCAGTCTACTGCATGATTTTACCTTGTGCTACATATTTGTTCCCGCCTGACCTTGGACTTGCAATGTCTATCTCCAGGGTGTAGTAATTCAATTTATTGTGGGATACTGCTGTGTGTTGCATTTATTCTCACCTGGTCTAGGCTGGCTATGTCTGTCTCCTGGGTGTGTCCTTGAATTACTGTTAGGCTGCAACTTCAATCCCTGGTGGGGGGCACTCTATTGTTACTTGCTCGTCTGCCTAATTTTAACCCCTAGGATTCTAGCCAGTGTTTGTCTCTGCTTATCTGACTACAGGGCTGTGTATGTTAGCTTACCCTACTATATTGCCTAGCAGGGGTACTGTCCTTAGACTACCCTTCTACCCTTCTATCCTGTATTGTGGGTGTTGCCCTGGGACGGGTTCTCTCAGCATGATGGCTCCTAAGGCCACCTGGGGGGTCACTATCCCCTTCTTACCTATTGGAATCCTTCTAATTGGCCTAGGCCTCTCCCTATGCTTCCTACTATGCTTTGCGGACTGTTCCCCTCCACGGAGGGGCCCCTTGGGTACTCTTGAACAGTCTGAGACATATGACTTCACCTTCTCCAACCTGATAGTTCTGGGCTATCAGCCCCTCTGGCCTATCGGCTGTCTCAACCTCAAATGTGTTCTGTACCCCCCCTTATTCACCAAGCGCCTCGCTCACAAGCCCTTGGTCAAGGGGGGATGCCCTCCCCTAAAGCATCTCTTCTGGGTTCTTCTGTTGATACTAGTCCTGGCTGGTGACATTGAACTTAACCCAGGACCCTCTTATCATGCCTCTTCCCTCCCAGGTGGCTGGTTGTCTGGTAAAGGACTAAAAATAGCTCATCTCAACATCCACAGCCTCCTGCCCAATCTAGCTGAGCTTACTGCCTGGGCCACCCATTACAAGCCTGACATTGTCGGCATCACTGAGTCATGGCTGAAACCTTCTACCCCTGTAACTGCCTGTATGCTCCCTGGCTTTGACCTTATCAGGCTTGACCAGCCAGGGAGGAAGAGGGGTGGCAGCATTGTAATCTACTTCAGGAGTCATATAAACCTGGCAGCTGTGCCATAGAAATTGTCCCTGCTATCTCCTTGTGAGGTACTTCATACTATGCTCTTACTTGTCAACACTAAAAAGCTGCATATTATCTGTACTACAATCCCCCAAAGGGGGGGTGTGCCAGGGCTATTCTCCCTCCTTGAAGCTGTGGGTGCTTTGACTGGGGATAATGAACTGCTTATCATGGGTGATCTTAACCTTAATTGGCTTGGGGGTAATACCAAGGTGTACGACCCTCTGCTTGCTAGTCTCTCACTGTCTCAGCTCATCCATGAGCCCACCAGGTGGTCTACTGCTGGTGGAAATGTCTCCCTTCTTGATTGGGTCCTGTCGAACAGGCCTGAGAGAATCTCCATCCTCTGGAACCCTCCCTGACTCAATCTCTGACCATACCCCCCGGGTACTGTGTATGGAGAATCTCCTCCCAGAAGATTCCCCACAAAGTCATCCATGTCAGGGATTTCTCAGAGTTTGACCTGGGTTCCTGTCATGAGGACCTGAGGCACATGGACTGGTCCTAGGTGCTAAATGCACTGGACTGTCCCACCGCTGTTAGCTCCTTCCTCAGTTCCTTCTCGGCACTGCAGGACAGGCATGCACCCCTTATCAGGAGGAGGGTAAGGGTGGCTGCCACAAAGTGGCTCCATGAAAGTCTCCTTGCCCTTATGCGGACTAGGGATAAATGCTGGGCCAGTTTCAAGGCCACGCTGGACCAGGCCCTATTTCAGCAGTACAGGAGACTCAGAAATGAATGTAAGAGAGCTATCAGGGCTGCCAAGAGTGAATACTGCAGAACTGCCTTACTCAACTACGCTAAGGACCCTAGGAATTTCTGGAGGAACATCAAAAATATAGTTAGTGGTTCCTCCAGCTGTGGGGTCTCTGATATGCTCATTGATGGTTCCAACTGTAATAACCCCCTAACCACTGCAAATGCATTCAACTCCCACTTTTCTGATCTCTCTGTGTTCACCTCCCTATTCGCTACTGGAAGATGTGATAGCAGTGCTCTGCTAACGGCCTCTCAACTGCCACCCACCTCTCATCCACTATTCCACTTTAGGGTGGTGCCAGTACAGGAGATGCAGAGACTACTCTCTGGTTTCTCCCCCTATGCCAGTGCTGGTCATGATGGCATAGAACCTAGGCTCCTTCAGCTTGGTGCCCTCTATGTTGCCTCCCAGTGGCTCATATCTTCAATATGTCCCTTGCCCTTGGAGTCTTCCCTGACCCCTGGAAGGTGGCTAGGGTTATTCCTGTGCTTAAACAAGGCAACTCTAAGATCCTTGATAATTATTGGCCAATAGCCATCTTGTCAGCCATCAGCAAACTTCTGGAGAAAGTTGTTGCTGGGCAACTCAATGAGTATATCCAGGCCCATGAACTGCTGGCTCCTGTGCAGCATGGCTTTCAGAAAGGCCAAAGTATGACCTCTGCACTTGTTACGGTCTCCTCAGGGATCAGGGCTGCCATGGACCAGGGCAAACTCTCTGGTGCCCTCTTCATTGATCTATCCAAGGCCTTCGACTTGGTTGATCATGCCCTACTCATCTCTCGGCTTTGGTCCCTTGGTCTGTCTCCCACTGCCCTAAGATGGTTTAACTGCTACTTTCAGGGTAGATCTCAACTAACCAAATTTAGTAATGTCCTCTCGGGCACCACCCCTGTGACTTCCGGTGTTCCTCAGGGGTCAGTCCTAGGGCCTCTCCTTTTTTCCATCTTTGTTAATAACCTTCCCTCCATCTCCTCCCACTGTAGCTCGACACTTTATACGGATGACCTGGTCATCCTCTCCCATTCCTGTGACATCGGGGTTATCAATCGTCAATTAAGTGCTGATTTCAAGAATGTCCAGTCCTGGATTACAGTGCACAAGCTTGTCCTCAATCTAAAAAAAAACCCAGGCCATGCTCTTTGGGTCCCTGGCCAAGTTAAAGGCCTCTACCGCCTCACTGTGCATAAGTGATATCGACGGCTCACCCGTCTTGGTCACAGATACCATCAAATACCTGGGTGTGACACTTGACCCCCAGCTTGACCTTGGTCATCACATCTAGAATGTATGCAGGGAAGCCAACAGTAAGCTGGGTCTTGCCTACAGAGCTAAGAATAACCTTACATCTGCTGCTTGTCGTGCAATAGCCAGTGGTGTATTTCTCCCGACTCTCTCCTATGGGCTCCCCTTGCACGTACACACTACCAAAGCTAACATAGCTCAGTGGCAGGTAGCCTATAATAATGTTTGTCATTTTGCACTGGTGGCACCCCATCTTACCCACCACTGTGACCTGTACAGTAAACTTGGTTGGCTCTCCCCAGTCAATTACATGAGTTTTGTCCTGGGCAGTTTCATAGATAAAGTGCTCAGAACTAGCACCCCCCAGTGCCTGGCAGGGCTCCTTGTACTTGCCTCCTCCTCCTCCTCCTCCTACTCCCTCCAGTCCCTGGACTCCGTTGTCCTCAAGGTTCCTGCCACTCGCACATTGATGGAGGATAGAGATTTTGCTGTTTGTGCTCCCAGAGTCTGGAAATCTTTTCCCCCTCTGGTTCGTGCCTCACCTTCTCACTCCAGCCTTCAGAGCTCCCTATGGACCTACCTGAGGAGCTCCTCTGCATGTGGCTGTCCCAATCGCCTTAATTGATCTAGGCCCCTGTACTGGACTATTGCCCACCTGTCAATAGGTTCTCTTCTGCCCAAGGCAGAGCTCTGCCTGAAGTACTATTTTGGTGGGTCTACTTCTGCACTGATATGTATTTACTGCACTGATTTGTATTTACCCTATGCCTCTGAGCTGTGGCCTTTGTCTGATGCACTGTTCTTTTCAGCTTTTTATGTCTGTTCTCTCCTACCCAATTATGTGTAACTACTTGACTGCTTATTTCAATGCTCACTTTTTTATTTATTTTTTTATTTTTTTTTATTTTAGCTTTTGTTTGACTCTACTTGATCCTGTGCAATGTATGTATATAATGTATAGCATTCTTACTGTTCCTGTATCGACTTGTCTATTACTGTACCCTCTGTTATTGTACTCTCCCGGGTCATACCTGAAAATAGGCAATTGTTTGTCTAGTGCACTTACCTGGTCAACAAAAGCTAATAAATAATAAATAAATAAATACATTCTGTCCAGAGCTGGCTTCCTGCTGACAACTCTGTAACAAGCTTGTGAAGGTTAAAAGGTTTCTCAAGGTTAACCCCCTGTGTTCCAAATTGTTAACTTTCCTAACAAACCCAACTAGCTGTCTGCATTCATTTTAACAACATTATTTACTTATTTGTTTATTTATTTAACTTTTGATGAATGGGTACGTGCATTAGGTAATAAACCTGCCTATTTTCAGACTCGACCCGGAAGACTACAGGAATACAGTAATTACAAACAGAACTCAGGTACATAGATACAGTCTTAAGAAAAAAAAAATTACAACAGATATCCTCACAGGGATAGACAGTTTTATACATCAAGCAGGACTATCTACACAGGGATGAGTTAGGCTTGTCAAAACATTAAGGGTAGTATGAGCAGTAGCTGAAATCAGAGGTAAAGGCAGTTAGGATAGGCTATGATTAGGTGCAGTCACAAATGTCAAGTGCTAATAGGTGAGAAAATAGTGCAGATTTAAAAGAGGGGTGGGACAAGGGGCCATTTAAAAATAAGGGAAGGGTATTCCAAAATTTGGGGGCAAAATGCATGAATGATCGCTCACCCATTTTGGTAGAGCAATGCGGGACAGTGAGCAGAGGGGAACTAGAGGACCATAGTGGGTGGGAGTGAAGCACAGGGCTAAACATGGATGTAAGAGCATTAGGGCAGTGAGTTCTGGTCAAAGAATCAATGAAACAGCCCAGTGAGTAAAGGCAATGGGATTTAGGTGACAGCCAGTGCAGGGCAGTGTGGAGAAGACAGTGGTGGGCAAGGCGAGGGGCAGACAAAGCAAACCTACAAATATTGTTGTAAGTGGTATTCCACTTCAGGAGATTTCCGGCAGCAGCATGGGAAAGGATAGGGAGAGCATAGAGAAACTGTGGGAGCAGGACACCTCTAGCCAACGAGACCCTGGCAGCAGGGGTTAAGGAATGGTGAACACGGTAGGCTGCCCCGATCCTCATGTTAACAGAGCGACATATTTCATTAATGTGAGAGGAGAAATCAAGTGCAGGATCCAGCGTCACACCAAGGTACTTGAAAGAGCACGTGGTCCATACAGTTGACCCATCATGACATAACACATGAAAACTGGGGGACAAGGCCTGGACTTTCCTAGTGGACCTGAAGAGCATGGCTTGGGTTTTAGGAAGGTTGAGGAATAGTGAGTTCAGGGAGAACCAGGTCTGAAGCTGTTGGAATGCTGAAGTGAGGTGGTCATTAAGATCAGTGATGGAGCGAGAAGCAGAATATAGTACAATGTCATCAGCATACATGATGAAGTTACAGTAGGATATGGAAGTAGGTATATCATTAACGAAGATAGAACAGAGTAGGGGCCCAAGTATAGACCCTTAGCAGGACCCCAGTGGAGACAGGGGCAGGGGATGAGAGAACTTTGCAAAAGGATAGGAATTGGGAACAGTTTTTGAGGTAGCTGTTGAACCAGGTAAGTGTAGGTTCTGAGGCACCTAATGAAAACAACTTATCTAGGAGCAAGGAGTGACTAAGTCGAAAGCTTTGGTTAGATTAATGAACACAGAACCAGTGAGTCGACCTTTTTCCATGTTGGACTTTACATCACTGGTGAATAGAGTGAGAGCAGTGGTAGTGCTATGTCCAGCCCTGAACCCGTGTTGAGCAGGGGACAGTAGGTTGAAGGTAAGCAAATGAGCAGAGATCTGGCGGTTGGATAAGTTTCTCTAATAACTTACTGAGGGTAAGAAGTAAAGCTATGGGGCGATAGTTAGACAGGATTCTGGGGTCCCCTTTCTTGAACACAGGGACAGTTCTGGAAGCTTTCCAGGCTGAGGGCACTGTGGAGGTGCTGATGGATAGGTTAAACAGCTGCCTAACAGGAGTGGCTAAAAGAGGCACAGCAAGTCTGAGGATTCTGGGTTCAAGTCCATCCGGCGTGGTGCTTCCATGAGATGGAATGATTCTTAGTAGCTTAAGTACCTCCATACATTTGCAAACTAGGGGATCACAGTTTAACATGGAGGTTCACATATATTTTTAACTACAGAGAAGCAAGGAAAGAAAGAAAGAATAAAAACAGCAAGCGAAGGAAGGCAGATAACAGGGGGAAATTGTGGGACCATCAGAATGGCCAATTCCTAGATGCCACAAGGAGAATTTCATTGTGCAATCAGACAGGAAAGCGACAGACAAATGGCAGAAGATGAGAAGACAAAATAGATCCCTGCTTTTAACTCTCTCTCTCTCTCTCTGCATAACAGACAGGACAGGGCCTTATCCAACCCTGTCATACCTTGATAGGGTCTGGTGCATTCTTTCTGAGACTGAAACAATCCAGTAAGAACAGCCCAAATGGTACATAAGGATAACACAGAGAGAGGTACAATTTTTAGCCTTTCTAATCTTTTATTGTCCATTTTTCAGGAAAATTGCATTGCTCTACCTGTTCCAAACTGTACAATTTTATTTGTCTAACTGATATTTATTTTATGTTTGGAATCTGTGCAGAAACCTTCCAATTTAGTCTGAGGTCTCAGAAGACCACCTGATGACCAAGAAATATGAGCAATATCATCTGTGCATGCAGACACACTCACTCAAGGTTGGCAAAAGACAGTTACCAGCTGCCACTGAGGAGGTAAGATTCTAAGTGGTGTGAAAACTTTAATTGAGTCGATGTCTCCCTGATATAATGCTCAGCAGGTATGACTAAGCTTAAGCCAATGACAACATGCAATGACAGAACAAACTGAACTGTTAAAAGTTCATCACTTTAGTCTTTGATTAGACACTACAGTGTCATAACCACCAGAGTTTAGCACAACATTGATTTACACCACTGACTCTTTTAGAAAAATGAAAACAACAGTGTGGCGGTTTTCATTCCAGATGACATACATGCCGTACATTGTGTATAACCATGATATTTGGCACATGCTATTACAATACTTGTAAATGACTGAGGACTGACTGTAAATCCAAGGCTCCTGTATTCATTCATGAAGCATGGTCATGATTGGAGGGTGCAGTGCTGGGTTTGATACACTTCTCTATCAGTTTTCAAGTACTCTGAATTTAACCCTTGCATGGCCACGGACTGCTACATCAGTCCAAAATTCCTATACGTTCTAATTCTGTCAGCAGCCTAAGGGTTAAAGGTACCATCTTCTGTACTGACAGGGCAGTTTAGTCTGTATGATTGCACAGTGTTTGGACTTCCTTTGGGGAAAACGATTACATGCTGTGTTGAAGTTTACAAGGCTGCATGGTGTTTTCTGTGATCTAAACTACTATTCATAAAGAAACTTTGCAGAACTTGAACACTTGTATAATTACTGACTATCCCTGGTTATAACCTAATAACCATGGCATATTTTCCCTTTAATAAATGGCTGGTTATGACAGAACCCATGCAACATCTCTCAGCTGTCAATCACAGAATCAATAGCATGAGCTGTACTCTGACTTTTTGTGTGACACCAACACAGTGCATCCTAAACACAATGGCTGACCTCAGAAGTCATGGCTCACACAAGTTAAAAATAAAATCTCAGATACAAATAAACAAACAAACAAACAAACAAAACAAATAACCTGAGTACTTGTTAGGTATAGCAAGGGTATTGGTAGTGCCAGTTTCCATACAGGTTGGGCAGCTGCTTCATCAAATCAGTTCATAGGGTTATTGGGCTCTTATGAGTAGGTTTAGGATTGATTGAAAACTGAGTAATATGTAGTTCTTATGCAACTGTGTACTTCAGCTTATGCTCTCTCTGTCCCTGCTATAGGGACTACCACTCTGTTGGGGTGTCATAAGGATATTTGAACACCGATGAAAGGTTTCAACCCCTTGAGGCATCACAGGGAGAAGATCCCAGGACCAAAGAAGCATTAGGAAAGAAGGCCCAATCCCAAGAAGAGAGGTTCCACAAGAGGATGAGGAGAAGAAGGTGGCATCAAAAATTCAGAGCTTTCAAGGAATACTTGGACATGCATGGTTCTATACTGAGCAGAGGGGGGGTGTGGAATGTGTCACTCACTGACCCTCCAAACTACAGGCAAAGCCTTGGAATTCAAATGGTCATCAGGATATTATGAGTGGGTTTAGAACTGATGAAAGACTATTACAGTATGAGGGTTTGTGCAATTGTGTACTTTGGGTTATACTCTCTCTTTCCCGGTTACGGGGACTACCAACCTGTTGGAGTGTCATAAGGACACAGGAACTCTGATGAAAGGGTTCCAACCCCTTGAGGTTTTGCAAAGATTAGGTGTCAGGACTAAAGGCACCTTAGTGGAAAAGGTCCAAAAGCACAAGGGAAGACAAGCATGTTTTTCCCAAGGAGTGGAAGAGTAACCAGAACTGAGACCTGTACCTGGAGAGCCACCAACCAACTCCAACTCCTGCAGAAACTCACTACATTATTATGACCTTTGTCATGGAGGAGAGAAAAAAGAGCCCCTTTTTAAAAGGAAGAAGCCTTTGAGGATCCAAGCCATCGGTCACTCTCCCTAAACCTATGGTTAAAATTAGTGATGGCTCTGCTACTGCAATTTAGGAACCCAGTTTAGGGGAAGTGCTTTAGAGGAAGGGCTCTTGCTCTATCTCTATAACAGGAATGCTACGAGGCTGCTGTAAGCTGATCATGTCAGCTAAATTAAGTTCCATCTGTAGGTGTCCCACCCTCCAGTGTGAGAAGGAGAGCAATAACACTGAAAAGCATTCACCTGCCCTCCAACTGAGTATACTATTGCTGCAGGGACGGAACAACAGTGAAGACCATTACAGCGACAGAATCATTTTCGCTGTAATGGTCTGCTCTTGTTCCGACACTAATGTACCCGGGGTGTTGGCCCCCTGCTTGAATCAACTCTGCCTCGGAGTTGGTAATCAGTAGTGTGGGGGGTGCTCTGCCCCCCCTGCAAAAAACACTTGGTTCTCCTGACCACACAATAGCTGCTGTCAGCATTTTGCCATCACTATAATATGCCCATTGACAGAATTCCTGTTGATGCGGCTCGGTGGGACCCTCTAACTGAGAGGAGCACTGGAGAGAAAGCCAAGCCCTTTAGAAGAAAGGCAAGGAGTTAAGCACTTGAGGGGCAAGCACCACACTTAAGTAATTGAATGGATCTTCACCCTTGATGGGCAGAGGAAGACAGATAACAGAAGATCAGGGGACCCTTAGGCTGCCTTATGGAGAACTGCATTTGAAGGTGCTGCCAATTTGGTCTGCACAACTAAAGGAGGCCTCTCTGACTTAGATGCCTCACCCCCCGATAGCAAAACTCTTAAATGCTGCATTAACAGGTGCTGCCAAGTCAACCTGCAGAACTAAAGTTTCCCTGGAGCATAGGACATTCTATCCTGAAGGTTAGAAAGAGAAGAACCCAGCCCAAGATGAGAGACCCACCCTGAAGATGAAGGTTTTGAAGGAGCTGAGCAAGACTGTTGGCTTCTGGGTTAAGGAGTCCTGGAAGTCCAGATATGGTCATGGCTGGTGTGTGTCCAGTGTAGAAATGTTGTAGAGTGCCGATGGTGAAGCCTGATGGCCATAGGAATATGGTTGGGGTACAGCTAAACAAGACATAATTGAATGATTGACTGATGGCATGACATACTGACTAAACTGTGAACTAAGACTGAATGATAAGTGCCTGGGATTAAATGATATTAATGAAACAATAATGGTGGATGCACGCCAACCAATTCAGTAAGGGAAGGTGCTCACCAGATAGTCGGATGACAAAACAGAAAATAAGCTCTAAAAGTTGTGGAAGCTTACTGAGCTGTGATGGTTACTAGCTGTAATGTAGCAAATCTCCGGGTCGCTACTGAAAAAGGTACCTCTGATCTCAGTGAGCTTACCTGGTTATCAGAATCTAAATAAATAAATAAATAAAGTCCAGTTAGCTGAGTCAGAATGAAACTGAAAGTGAACTACTAAGGAGAAATGGGAGCATAGCTGGTTGCACCGAAAACTAAGGAGCGGCCTGCTGTTAAAGGCTAAGGCTGAGGAAGGAAAGGCATATGTGGCTTAAGCAAGGAGGGATTGTGAATGAGACCAGCAGGGGTTATTCTTAGGGATGGACTACCCATTAGGTGGCTGGATCAGGTAGGTCAGGTATCAGTGTTTTTTGGTCGGGTATGGTAGTTCTGGTAATTTACTACCCTACCCGACCTAAAAGTGCACTTCACAGGTTGGGTACTGTGGACATGAATAATGGGGCGAGTAACAAGTAATTAAAAAAAAAAGCCATTTTTCAGTCTGTGGGGTCCTGGAACTCTTCCTAATCTCTAATTGATCCAGAAAAAAACATGATTTTATACCTTTTATTGGACCAACATAGATGTTACAAAAGAAAACAGGTGCTTAAGCTTTTGGACTACACATAGTCGTTCATCAGAAGTTAATGCCAGTTGTTTTGGAAGAATACATTCTATTAAAGACCAGATCATGCATAAAAAACAGACAAAAAGTTTGTAAAGAATCTAGGCAGCCTGTGGGATTCTCACAGCAAACAGGAGCACATGACAGCAGCCTGACAATTCGATTGGTCAATGTTGGTGTCTGAGCTCTCTGTCTGCTGTGTGACCACGCAGACTAGAGCTTGGTGTGGGAAGGAGCAAGATTCAGCGCTAGCTGCAACTGTGGCAAAAAGCTGAAAAAAAAAAAAAAAGTTAAGCACAACTTTTGTTCAAAAGGAAAGGGGAGCAAGGGTTGGGAACTGAAGAAAGGGGGAATAAACTGGGCAGGGGTCATCAAGTGCGGCAGCACTCAGGAGAGGAGAAAGGGGGGAAGTGCTCATTACTGTTGGCAGCAGCTGAGAAAGCCGTTTAGACTGTATACATGCTGTCTGTTTTTTTAGTGCCATGAGCCCTGTCTGTGACATATACTCTGTGCCTCACTGCAGTATAGTAAAGCCATTTAGGCTGTGTTACACACTCTCTGTTGTTGGTGCCCTGAGCCCTGTTTGTGATATAGCTACTCTGTGCATCTCTGCAGTATAGTGAAAGCCATTTAGGCTGTGTACTGTGCACATACAATGTATGTAGGTGCCCTGAGCCCTGTCTGTGACCTAAACTATGTTTCTCTCTGCAGTATAGTGAAGCCATTGTGGCTGTATTACACACTGTATGTTGTTGGTGCCCTGATCCCTGTTTGTGAAATAACTACTCTGTGTGTCTCTGCAGTATGGTAAAAGCCATTTAGACTGTATACACACATACTGTCTCTAGGTGCCCTGAGCTCTGTCTATGACATATCAAGTAAAATGTGTTTCTCTCTGCTGTATAGTGAAAGCCATTTAGGCTGCATTACACACTGTCTGTTAGGTGTCCCAAGCCCTATCTGTAACATAGTAACTATGTGTTTCTCTGCAGTGCAGTGAAAGCCATTTAAGTTGTATTACACACTGTTTGGTGCCCTGAGCCTTGTCTGTGACAACACAACTCTGTGTCTCTCTACAGTATAGTGAAATCCATTTAGGCTGCATTACACACTGACTGTTAGGTGCCCTGAGCACTGTCTATGACATAGCTACTCTGTGTGTCTCTGCAGTACAGTGAAAGCCATTTAGGCTGAATTACACATCGTCTGTTAGGTGCCCTGAGCCCTGTCTGGGACCTAGCTACTAGCTGCTCTGTGTGTCTCTGCAATATAGTGAAAGCTGTTTAGGCCGTACTACACACTGTCTATTAGGTGCCCTGAGCCCTGTCTGTGATGTAGCTAGTACTGTGTGTCTCTCTGCAGTATAGTGAAAGCCATTTAGGCTATATACTGTGCACACACAATGTCTGTAGGTGCCCTGAGCCCTGTCTGTGACCTTTACTATATTTCTCTCTGCATTATAGTGAAGCCATTACGGCTGTATTACACACTGTCTGTTGTTGGTGCCCTGATCCCCATTTGTGACAAGCTACTCTGTGTGTCTCTGCAGTATAGTAAAAGCCATTTAGGCTATATGAACTCATACTGTCTCTAGGTGCCCTGAGCCCTGTTTATGACATAGCAAGTACAGTGTGTTTCTCTCTGCAGTATAGTGAAAGCCATTTAGGCTGTATTACACAATGTCTGTTAGGTGCTCCAAGCCCTGTCTGTGACATAGTAACTCTGTGTCTCTCTGCAGTACAGTTAAAGCCTTTTAAATTGTATTACACACTGTATGTTTGGTGCCAAGCATTGTCTGTGACAAAACAACTCTATCTCTCTCTCTGCAGTATAGTGAAAGCCATTTAGGCTGTATTACACACTGTCTGTTAGGTGCTCCAAGCCCTGTCTGTGACATAGTAACTCTGTGTCTCTCTGCAGTACAGTTAAAGCCTTTTAAATTGTATTACACACTGTATGTTTGGTGCCAAGCATTGTCTGTGACAAAACAACTCTATCTCTCTCTCTGCAGTATAGTGAAATCCATTTAGGCTTTATTACACACAGACTGTTAGGTGTCCTGAGCACTGCCTATGACATAGCTACTCTGTGTGTCTCTGCAGTACAGTGAAAGCCATTTGGCTGAATTACACAGTTTCAGTTAGGTGCCCTGAGCCTCGTCTGGGACCTAGCTACTAGCTGCTCTGTGTGTCTTTGCAGTATAGTGAAAGCTGTTTTGGCTGAATCCCTCACTGTCTGTTATGTGCCCCAAGCCCTGTCTGTGACATAGCAACTGTGTGTCTTTCTGCAGTATAGTGAAAGCCATTTAGGCTGTATACACACAAGCTGTCAGTAGGTGCACTGAGCCCTGTTTATGACATACTGTAACTAGTACTTCTGTGTCTCTCTGCAGCATAGCAAAAGCCATTTGGACTGCATTACACAGTGTCTGTTAGGTGCCTCGAGCCCTGTCTGTGACACAGCTGCTCTGTGTCTTTCTGCAGTATAGTGAAAGCCTTTTAGGCTGTATCACATACTGCCTGTTAGGTGCCCCAAGCCTTGTCTGTGACATAGCTACTCTGTGTCTCTCTGTAGCATAGCAAAATACATTTAGGCTATATTACTCACCATCTGACCCTGAAAATGAACAACAACCTAACTGTGATACTGAATACGATGTCTAGGTTGTGTATTAAATAAATGGAACCATAACCACTGCCACCATGCCAGCCACATGTGCCACACTAGTACTACTCTTAGTTTTCTTTTGTCAGTCATCAGTTTATATTATGTAAGTCTGAAGGGTCATAGAAAATCAAGTATAGAAAAGTGAGGGGACTTAAACAAGATAAAACTGGCAAACAAACATCCTTCTAGCAGTAAAAAGAAGTTGGAAACAATACTAGGGGTTTCTAAATCTGGCAACAGTACTGGAAATGAACATAACAAAAATATGTACAAAGATATTAAAACCATATTACTTAATGCTAGGAGCATGAGAAATAAAATAGATGAACTTAACTTATTATTACACAAGGAAGATATAGATCTGTGCGCCATTATGGAAACATGGTGGGAGGAATATCACTGGGGTAAATCGATTCCAGGCTATAAACTGTTCAGCATCAATAGAACCAGCAAAGGAGGTGGAGGAGTTGCACTATATGTAAAGGAAATATATGAGGCTTATGAAATTGGCCCACCTCAGGACAACCATGAAAACATTGAACAATTGTGGGTTAACATTATTAGGAAAGCTAAGCAAGCAATCACAGAAGGAGTATGTCATAAAGCATGAAGACTCAACATGAATGACAATGCCATATTTCTGGACTATATCAAGAATATGGACCTAAGTGGCTGTGCGCTGATTCTGGGTGACTTTAACCTGCCTACTATCAATTTGGTTACATACACTGGAAACAACAAACTGGAAAGAGACTTTTTAGATGTGACAGCCATCAATGAAATTAAACAATATGTCACCCAGAATATAAGAATCAGCAATATCCTTGACCTTGTACTTAATAACATGGGGGGAAATATAAAAAAAACTGTATAGTTAGGGAACCACTTGGTCAAAGTGACCACAATATGGTTCAGTTCATAATCTCAGGAGTTAGTCATACCAGTAAAGGGTGCACTGTAATTAATTGTTGGAATAAAGCCAATTTTACATTAAAGAGACAATATTTAGCAAAATGGAAGTGGACAGAAGAGCATAAAGGACTTAATGTGAATCAGATATGGGACAGAATAAAGCACCATGTGGAATACTGTGTAACTCATCATGTCCCTGTAAATAAAATACAACACATTGGGGAAAATTCCCACATGGCTTACTCTGGCACTAAGAAAAATCATTAGGAAAAAAAAGAGAGCCTTCTTTAGACTCAAACACAACCCCTCAACAGAAAAGTGGAATAAATGTAAAGAAATAGAAAAAATATGTAAGATGGCAATTAAGCAAGCAAAAGCACAGGAGGAGGCATAATTGCACCCTTAACTAAAAACAAAAAAATATTTTTCAACTACATAAATAATCAAAGGAATGGGATGACTTGGGTGGGGCCATTAAAAAGGAAAAAAATAATGACATGCGGAAAACATATAGCAGAAACTTTCAATGACTACTTTGTGAGCATTTTTCAACCAAAAATTAATCAGAATATCAGCATGGATAAGGATACAACTACTGATAACATTTTGGAATTTAAAGAAATAGCAGTAACATGTAAGATTGCAATTAAGCATGCAAAAGCACAAGAGGAGGCAAAAATTGCAAGTACCACTACTGATAACATTATGGAATTTTATATTGATAATGTATCTGAGAAACTGAACAACATAAAAGTAAATAAATACACCCGTGTTTAATTAAGGAATTGGCAAAAGAACTAAGTGACCCAATTAGGTTCCTATTTGAAAGATCAACAAATGATGGTGTTGTGACTGGGGAATGGAGGTGGGCTACAATGACAATCCACAAGGGGGTTGCAAAGTTTGATGTAAATAATTACAAGCCTAGTAACCTGACCAATGTCTTATGTAAGGTTATGGAGAGTTATATTAAAGAACATCTAAGGCTTACCCAGATGTTAATCAGCGTGATTTTACTTCAGGGAGGTCTTGCCAGACCAATTTGTTGAGTTTCTTTGAAACAGTGTGTAAGGTTTTGGAAGATGCTCTACCAGTAGATGTAGTGTACCTCAATTTTTCAAAGACCTTTGATTTAGTGCCCCATGATGGTCTTATTAACAGTTTATATGCAGTGAAAGTAGAACCCCATATTGTTAAATGGGTAGGTAACTGGCTTAAAAACAGAAGACAAAGAGTATGCATTAGGAGATACTACTCCAACTGGAGAAAGGTGACCAGTGGGGTCCCTCAGGTCTCGGTTCTGGATCCGGTGTTATTTAACATCTTTGTAACATCCTTCCAGACATCTAATGGAGTGTGGATATCAAAGCTCACTGACGACAGTAAAATAGGGGCTGTTGTAAGATCAGAAGCTGATGCCAAGAATTTACAGCTTGAATTGAACAAAATAAGCTCCTGGCCAATCATTCACAAAATAAAATTTAATATGAACAAATATAGTGTTATACACCTAGGCCATAACAATCCCAAATTTAGTTATAATCTGACTGGACACACTCTAAATAATAATAATACTACTAATAATAAAATGATGTAGACTGTGAGAAAGACCTGGGTATTTGGGTCTCAAATGGCCTTTCTTATAGACAACACACCACTAAAATAGTTAATAGAGCTAACAGAATGATGCACTGTATACTGCATAATATCAAAAGAAGAAACAGATTGGCCCTGCTGTCATTGTATAGCACTTTAGTGAGGCCACTTGTGGAATATCGGGCTCAGTTTTGGAGCCCCTACCATAAAGTGGATGTTACAAATATTGAGAGAGTACAGAGGAGAGCAATAAAGGATTGCTATTCTGCAGAATTTCCCATTTGAGCAGAGATTAAGAGATTTTGGACTATACACACTGGAGTATAGGCAACTTAGGGGAGATTTGTATCTGGTAACTCTGCCTTTCGAAACAGAGACTTATAGAAATGTGTGGGACTAGATCTGAAAATCAGAACCAAAACTACCAGAACACATGAATATCAACTCCAAGGCCAATTATATAAATCTAGTAAAAGGGGTCACTGGTTTAACCAAAGGGTAGTGTCCCCTTGGAACAAACTTCCTTCTGAAATAATCAATAGCACTTCCATTACCTCCTTTAAGAATAAACTGGATGAATTATTTATAAGTACAAGGACATAGGAGTACCTAAAGAAACTTCTTGGCATAAGCTATTGTCTCTTACCTAACTTATGAAATTGATGCCCTCTATGGGTATATTTTTTTAAAACAGCCACAGGATCAATCACAGCATTTGCACCTCTCATACCTCCCTCAGCAATGCCCACCATGGGTATAATTGTTTTAAAATAGCAGCAGGATTGAAGGGCGTGACCAGTGCGAAGGCAAGATGGCAGCATAACTACCAAGCTCCGTCCCTCACTGGGCACAGTCTGGGGAATCTAATGTGATCCGAGTGTGTTCCCTGGCTCCTGTGATGGGGCTTTACTAAATAACATCCCCCCAACTGCCCTAGCCATTTACTTTGTCTCTGGACTGGGTTTCTCGATGCAAGTTGCCAGATGGTTCTGAAGCACTGGTCATCAACAGAAGGCCGCTCGGGCTCCGATCTTGGGTAACTGCACCCACACCGGTGATCAGAGCCATCACCTTACTTCTGGGGCACGGCATCAGTTTTAATAAGTATACTTTCCTCTCTCCTTTCTGGTAACCATCTCCTACCTTCGGAGCTCACATCAGAAGATTATTGCAGAATCACCTCTGGTGCAAACTACTTTCACTCTCAGCTCTAACCTGAACCACCCTCCCCAGGACATTCAAGTCAGTGATTCTTTAACCTATATCACCAAGATGTTAGAGGTGTTGCTGAATTGGGTTGATGGAATCAGTGCCACCCTTATGGGGAATGTCACAGCCATCCGGGACCTTGAGGACAGAGTAAACATGGTGGAATAATGAGCCAAGGAGCTGGAATCCCATCACAGCCAAGTATGGAGACGTCTGCAAGAACATGAACAGAACCGGTGAGGCTATGGGAGAGGGCCGAGGCCCAGGAGAACTGGGGACACCAGAATAAAATCCAGATCCTCGGTGTCCCTGAGGGTGCGGAGAGCCCTAATATGGAGAAATGTCTTAACAATCTCCTGCCCAAACTACTAGGAGAGCTCTGGAGAGGACCCATAGAAGTAGAGCAGGTCCACAGACTGTAACCCAAGTCAAACCCCCACACCACTCCCCCTCGGCCCATCATAGCATACATTCTATGCTACTCTACCAAAGAGCTGATCCTAAAAGTGGCCAGGGAATTAGGGGACATTTCATGGAAGGGCTCAAAAATCTCCTTCTTTCGGGACTATTCACATGAGGTGGCCACCAGGTATAAGGCTTTTGTTCACATTAAAAAGACACTCCAAGAACATGGCTTTAAGTGTAACTGTAAGTGCCTTGCCTCTATATACATGGCCAAGGATGGAAGGGAGATCCTTGTGCAGTACCCCCAGGAGGTAGAAAACAGGCTAGCCAAATACTGGCCTAATGTGGCTCTGCAAACTATATCCCCCAGACGTCTTAGGGTCCCAGGGGGGTCGTGAGCAATTGAGGCAGCACCAAAATGGATGGAGACAGTTGCAGGAGGAACCTTATAGCAGCAGGAACATCCAGCATACAACTGTGCCCCCCAGACCTAGCCCCAAAAAAGTCTGAATTTCTCAGACTCCCCCACCAATGCTACTACTCCCCCTCAGACCCTCCCTAAGACATCGGATTCAGCTTCTGAACCCTCCTCAACCTCCTGTCCGAGCAGACCTAGGCAGAGATCCTGGTCAGATAGGAGGCAGGCCGAGAACCAGGCAGTTGCCTCCCCCCCAGCTAAGCTTTCTAAGGAAGACACCACTTCAGAAGAGGGTGAGCCACCTTATGGGATGGACACTCCAAAGGTATTGACACCATAGCTCCATTGGACTGGGCAGCTGAATAAGAACTTGTGGCTGAAAAGGAGGAGAGGGTGACACTCCCTGTCAAACCTGGGCTTATTTTTTTTGTGGCAGCGGTGACAAAAGACCTTCCACAGCAATCACCGCAGGAATGTCCTCTCCCTGGGTACTGTTCTCATGGGGCCAGAAGGCTAAGTCACCATGAACTGATGCAGGGTTCAATATATATATTTTCACTGTTACCTTTATATGGTTCTGTCTTTGGTTGTATGGTTAGCCAATTTAGAAGGGCCCCCCCTTAAATGCTGGAACTGGGGGGACAGGGGAGAGGCTTCCCGTTGAAGCTGCAATACAGCGCTTACCCCCCCCACCCAGGGCGATAGAAATGAGCATGTGGGATGGCTCACCTAACATTGCAGCTGGTTCTTGTTTCACCCCCACCGTGACTGCACCTGGTGGTTTACTAAAGACCTAAGCTTCCCTTCACCATTGTGGGCAGGGTCGAGACCTGCTGTGCTTTCACTTCCTCTTATCTGGCTAAAGTGCCTCTTTGCATTTATGCTTAGCTCTCCTTTACCCCCCCATGCCAACATTGTATAGGGTGGTTCCAGGGGCTGCAGTGGTTACCCCTAGCCCTTGACCATGCATGTTAGGTATCCTTCTCATAGATGGACCATCTGCTAGCGTGCCTTCTTCTGATGTACACCTGGTCCTACCAGAAGGGAATTTCCCTCTATAAGGTCCATCTATTTTTCCCATTTCCCCCTTCCTCCCCCCCTTATCCCCTCCCCTTCCTCCTGCCCCTCCCTTTTCTTTAAACTTTCTCTGGATCACCCTTTTAGGGTGTACAGACCTGGGTAGGGACGGGTCATTGGTTTTGTGTGACCCTCTCGTTACCCCCAGTCAACATTCTCAGGGTTGCCAGTACCTTCTAGGCACCCTAAACATGTTTATCTCCTCACCCTTAGTGGATACACAAAGTAGTGGATATTATTCATTAATATACTGTTTACTCATTACCTGTTTTATTGTTAATTGCACTTTATCTCATTTTACTGCTGTGCTTTTATCTTGAAAAAATGTATTCCTTACTAAGTTTTCCTTATATTGCTGCATCGCTGACTCTTGTTGCAGACCTTCTAGATGCCCCCTCCAAGTGGCAGAAAAGAATCTAGTTGACCAGTCCTTTAAAGGATAGGGTTATTTTACCTCCCCCTTCTCCTTAAGGGGTCATCTTAGAGGTAGGTGTTCCTCAGTGCTTCTCTACTATATCGAGTATGGGTCTCATGAAATGTTAAAGGTTTGAACCATCTGGTTAAATGGACCAAAGTTTTACAACATCTACATTCCCTCAGAGAAGATATAGTGCTTATCCAGGAGACCCACCTCATGGCCAAGGCTGTGACTTGGCTCCAAATGATATGGGTGGCCAGGGTCCTGGCCAGCTAGGCCCCTACTAAATCTAGGGGAGTAGCAATACTAGTGCACAAGACATGCCCCTGGCTGGTAGAAGAGGTCAAGGCTGATACCCAAGGCAGATTGGTGGCAGCTCGCTTTTCTCCTATGGGTGGTAGCACTGTGATAGTCAATGTTGATGGCCCCAACACTGATTTGGTGGTCACTGTTATGGGGTTGGCCAGGCCATCACTTCTCTCACTAAGGATCACTTTTACATACCAGTCATACTTGGTAGAGATTTTAATCTAGTTTTGGACGTATTTTTTAGACAAAACCACACCCACACCCCAATCACACCCAAAGGCAAGAGCCGCACTACAAGAACTAATTGAGGAATGGGGTCTCCTTGATCCCTGACAAAGGGATAACTCTAGTGGCACGGGCTATACTTTCTTCTCGCCAATGCAAGCCTCCTATAGCCACATAGACTTCTGGTCAGCTAACTGTGCAGCAGCTCAAAGGATCAGTGACATCAGGATAGACAATCTGTTGATATCTGATCATGCTCCTATCCTTGTAAATTATTTCCCTGCAGGGTAGAGCCCCAAGAGTACGTGGTGGCAATGTAATCCTTTCCTGTTGCAGGATGATGAGTTTCACAGGGTGAAAAAGGAAGAAGCGAAAGCATACTTCCTGAATAATTCAGAGGCTGAGGGTAGCTCCAGCATGGTATGGGAGGCTTTTAAGGTGGTGTTACTAGAGAAGATCATCTCGTACACAGCTGCTAAAATAAAGCTCAGAGGGCAGAACTGGATAACCTCCAGGCAGAGCTCTCTACTTTAGAAGCTCAGTTTAAGGCATCACCTAGGGACTACAAGGATAGTTCTCTGGTTGCCTCCATTACAGGGCTCAAGGACCGGATCATTAGCATACTCCAGAGGTGCATCGAATGGCAGCTCCTCAGAGTTAAACACAGGTATTGGGAGCGGGGCGACAAACGAGACAAACTCCTAGCTTACCAGCTTAGAAAACAGCAGGTCGCCTCCAGAATACATGCACTGAGAGATGCCTCAGGAGCAATTGTTTCAGACTCCAAGGGAGTTAACAGAGTTATGAGTCAATTCTACCAGTCGCTTTACCAATCTTGGGCCTTTATGGATGCTGCAAGCTTTTCAACCATACTCCAGGAGTTCTGTGCCTCAGCTGCTATACCTCAGCTCTCTTGGGAGTCAGTGGAATTGTTGGAGAAGCTGTTTACCAGGGAAATCTGGGCTCGGCCCTTACACAGATTGCCAAAGGGAAGGCTCCTGGACCGGACCCAATGACCATTGAGCTGTACCAGCTTCTCCTGGAAGACATCTCTTTTCCCCTCCTTAAAGCACTACAGGAGTCTCACAACCGCAGTTCCCTCCCTTGAACTAAAAGGGAAGCTCTGGTCACCTTACTTCCTAAAAAAAATCTACGGATCCCCTAGACTGTATGAATTTCCACCCGATATCGCTTCTCCCGGTTGACACCAAAACAGCAGCCAAAATTATCGCCACTTGGTTGATCTCGGTCCTCCCATCCATTGTCCACCCTTCTCAAGCAGGGTTTACCAAGGGGGAGTCGGGTGCAGATAATCTCAGGCAGATTTTTAATCTTAAGTGGCTGGCCATGCATTTCTCTGAGCCTATGGCAGCCTTGGCAATTGATTTTTCCAAGACCTTTGACTTCGTGGAATGGTGTTATCTACATGAGGTGCTGAAGTTACATGGTTTTACTAACCAATAAGGACATATCCTCCCCCCTTCCAGCTACATAGGGGAATGCATCAGGGGAGCCCTCTCTCCCTGTTACTTTTCCTGATCGCTCTAGATCCACTAATCAGGAATTTTTTACTCTCAAAGGATATCACAGGCATTGCAGTTAGAGGTCAATCCTATCTGGTGAATGCTTATGCTGATGATCTTCTGCTGACCCTCTACTATCCAAAGCGTTCCTTACCCAAAGCCTTGCCTTGCTTCAAGTTTTCACAGATCTCTCTGGCCTTATGGTCAATCAGAAGAAAACTATTCAGGCACCTTTGAATAAGGTTTGCACCAAGGATTGTCTAGCAGGGATGGAGATCTCCTGGGCCCCCCAGAGTTTTTCATACTTGGGGGGTAATCATCCCTATCAGTTGGCGAGATCTTGAAAGCACCATCTTCTTTCCCCTTCTTATCTCACTCATGGCAGAGTTTGATAGGTGGCATAAAGTTCACCTATCGCTTCAAAGTAAAGTTGAGGTTGTTCGGATGTTTGCCCTGCCCAGATTTTCCTACATTTTCAATAGTATCACTATTAGGCTTTCCCCTTGACTTTTCCAGTCACTAGACAAGCTTGTCTCATCCCTGCTCTGGGAGGGAAAGACACCTAAATGGCGAAGTCGAAACTACGGGCACATTGGTCTTCTGGAGGACTGGGGCTCCTATGGTTTCAGTGCTACAAAGTAGCCTATCTGGCAGCTCATGCCATCAAATGGTTTGTCCCTTCCCCTTCCCCACCAGGGTAGGTTCAGTTAGAACAGAGCCTGAACAGGATGATCCGCTTTGGTTTCTACTGGTTACCACCCCATCACCAGCTAATAACCTCACTCCAATCATGCTGGAAACTGCAAGGGCTTGGAGAACGTATATGGGTTTGTCATGCACCCAGCCTAAGGCCAGTCATCCCCCACTGGAATACACCCTCCTTTGGCATAACAAGCACATTTCCATTGGCAACCGGATGGTGTACTGGTCTGACTGGTAAGCCTGCGGTATCAGGGTGCTCCAGGATCTCTTTATTCCTGGGACTGCTGATTTGATGTCCTTTGGGCAGTTGTGGACAAGGTATCTTCTCCCTAGTAGAGATTTCTGGAAGTTCCTGCAAGTTCACAGTGCTATTAAGTCATACCAAGCCCAACTCTTGTCCGACTCGAAATGGCACTGGCTGTGCTCCCTCCATAAAACAAGTTCTCAGCAGGGCCTCACTGGTAGATTTTACAAGACCATGCACGATTCTCAGCCTGATCCTACTGAGTCTTGTAAGAAAAAGTGGGATGCTGATCTTGGAGTGTTTCTCTCCTCTGACACCTGGAGCCGATGCTTTAAACTGGCCCACACTGCCTACCAGAATGCCAAAAGCCAAGCTATTCAGTTGAAGATACTATTTAGATGGTACAAGACCCCTATGGTTTTGAAGTCCATGGGCCTACTCCCTCAGGTTAAATGCTGGAGTTGCCATCAGCCCTCAGCTCACTTCTGCATATCATTTGGTCATGCCCTAAACTTTCCCCCTTTTGCAGCACAGAATTTAAAGATTGTTCCAAAGTAAAAAGCCACCACATTGAGCATCCCAACGTGATGTTACTTCTGGATGACCCTGCCTGTCTGGACGTGTTACTATCTCCGCTTCAAAAATGGATCCTTTTGGCCCTGCTTGAAGCAAAACGAGCTATTCTGATGAACTAAAGAAAGCTGTTTCCTCCTACTATGATGGCATGGAGATCGGCCTTAGAGCAGGTTGCCACCCTTGAGAAGCTCTCTTACTAAACTGGGGAAGTGAGGACAACAGGAGCAACAAACCTGAGGTACAAAACTGCATGCCTATCCGTGGGAGGCCATTCTGTCGTCCATTGGTGACCTTATGGTAGAAATCCCCTTCCTGTCTCAGCCTGACATCCGTACTGGTGCAGACATGGGATTCCCTGAGCTCCTATCAAAGCTAGTCCTGCTCCAGTTACTCCTGGGCACTATTGCCATTGTGATCCTTACTGTGCAATGGATCCCCTGGCTCTCAAGTGCGGGTGACCCCTTGAAGAGAGCCCCCTGGTGTACGTGTACCCAACCGGTGGAGTCTGACTTCACCTTCTCAAACATTCTAGCAGAGGGCTCACCCCTGCCCTGGGTCCTCGGTGGCCTTAACCTGAGGAGCTTCTTGAGACCTGCCCGAAAGGTCAGGCATTATGATTATAAGTCACAGAACAAGGCTAGATCTCTCCCCTTAAAGCATCTATTCTGGCTCCTGCTGGTGACCCTTGTGCTAGCAGGGGACATAGAGCTAAACCCAGGACCATCACTCCATTCCTCATCTACACTGGCGGGCTGGTCAGCGGTAAAAGGGATGAAAGTAGCCCATCTTAATATCAGAAGTCTACTGCCAAATCTGACAGAACTTCATGTCTGGGTAACTCGTCATAGTCCAGACATCCTTGGCATTACAGAAACCTGGCTGAAACCTGCCACCCCTAACTCTGTATGTGCCTTCCCTGGTTATGACCTCATCCATCATGATTGTCCAGGAAAAAAGAGAGGTGGTGGAATCCTGGTCTACTACAGGAGCCATCTTAACCTATCTGCCCTTCCCAGTCAGCAGACAGTGCAGTCCCCCTGTGAGACGCTGCACACGGTGCTGTTACTAGGGATGTCAAAAAAGATACACATTGTATACACCTACAGTCCTCCAAAGGGAGGCATAGAGGGACTGACTGGCCTCCTTGACACAGCTGGTGCTGTAACATGGTAGAATGAGCTAATCATTCTGGGTAACCTCAACCTCAATTGGCTGGGTGGTAACACCAAAGCCTTTGAACCATCACTTGCCGGTCTCTCCTTGACACAGCTTATCAAGGATCCTACCAGGTGCTCTACAAATGGTGGTAAGAGCTCCCTCCTGGACTGGATCTTGACTAACAGACCTGATAGGATCAGCTTGTCTGGTATCCTGCCTGATTCTATCTCTGATCACTCCCTGGTGTACTGTGTCTGGAGGATCCCACTCCTGAAAATACCGCATAAAATTATCCAGATCAAAGACTACTCTAGGTTTGATCTGTCCTCCTTTTAAGATGATATTAAGTACACTGACTGGTCGCCAGTAATGCTCAGGACTCCACATCTGCTGTCAGTCACTTCCTCATCTCGTTAAGGGCCCTGCAGGAGAAACATGCCCCCCTCATCAGACGGAGGGTGAGGGGAACGGCTACAAAATGCCTTCATGGTAGTCTCCTGGCCCTCCTCAAAACTAGAGATAAGTGCTGGGCCAAGTTTAAGGCCATGGCTGACCAGGCTATCCTTCAGAAATACAGGAAACTCTGAAATGCATATAAAAAGAACATAAGGATTGCCAAGAGTGAGTTCTGCAAATCTGCATTACTGAACTCGGCTAGGGACCCAAGGAGGTTCTGGAGGAATATTAAACACATAGTGAGTGGTACACAGAGTGCTGAGTCCACTGATATGATAATTGATGGTTCCAGCTGCAATGACTCGGAAACCATTGCTAACTCCTTCAATCATTGTTTTTCTGATTTGACTGAGTACACCTCGACATTCCCCAATGGTGGTGGTGTCAGCGGCAACCAGCCCATGGCACCATCATCACCACCCTGCCTGCTCTTTCTTTTCAGGGCAGTGGTGGCTCAAGAGGTCCAGAAACTGCTCACTGGACTCTCCCCCTTCTCAAGTGCTGGCCAAGATGGCTTGGAACCAAAGCTCCTCAGCCTCAGTGTCCCCTGGCTTGCCCCTCTGGTGGCACACATCTTCAGTCTGTCACTGTCAACTGGAGTTATCCCAGACATATGGAAGGTCGCCAGGGTGGTCCCAGTCCTTAAACAGGGGAACCCTAAACTGATAGAGAACTATCACCCCATATCCATCCTATCCGCGGTTTGCAAACTTCTGGAGAAAGTTATGGCAGGGCAACTCTCAGAGTACTTACATTCATATGATATAATACCTCCTGTACAGCATGGATTCTGGAAGGGTATGGTACCTCCTCAGCCCTAGTTACTGTTTCATCATGGATTAGGGAGGCCATGGACCAAGGCAAACTCTTGGGAGCTATCTTTATAGACCTCTCAAAGGCTTTTGACCTGGTTGACCATGCCATGCTATCCACACAGCTTAGATCAATTGGACTATCCACTGCTGCTCTCAGTTGGTTCTCCAACTACCTACATGGTAGAATGCAGCGGGTTAAATATGGCAAAGAGCCTCAGGCCCCATCCCAGTAACAATGGGGTCCCTGCTGCTCGTCCCTGGACCCATGCTCTTCTCCGTTTTCGTTAATAATCTCTCCGCAACCACTGCTCATTGTAAACCAATCCTCTATGCAGATGATCTGGTCATCCTGTCTCACTCCCCAGAGGTGGGGGTCATTAACAGCCACCTGAGTGATGACCTAAGAAGCATTCAGACATGGATCCTGAACCATAAGCTAGTCCTTAATCTAAAAAAAAACCCAGGCCATGCTGTTTGGGTTCCGGGCTAAGATTAAGGCCTCCCCTGTGCCGTTCTGTGTTTCCAGAAAGGGGGGCATCCCGATCCCAATCACGGACAATTTCAAGTACCTTGGGGTGACATTGTACCCGCAGCTTGACCTTGGCTGCCATATCCAGAATACATGCAAAACTGTCAATTGTAAACTGGGTCTGGCCTATAGAGCAAAAAAATAACCTCACGCGGCTGTGCATATTGCTCTTGCTAGAGGTATGCTTCTCCCCTCACTATGTTATGGGCTCCTGTTGTTTGCCAGCACCACTAAGGTCCATCTCTCTAGGTGGTCGACTGCCTACAACAATGCCTGCCGCTTTGCCCTAGCGGCCCCCTGGCTCACTCACCACTGTGATCTCTACAACAAGTTAAACTGGCTGTCTCCCTCAAAGCACATTGACTTTGTCCTTGGTTGCTTCACAGGAAAGGTCCTTAGCACAGGCACCCCCCCAGGGCTGGCGAGTTTGCTTGCCCAAACTGTTCCCTCTTCCTATCACCTGAGGTCTCAGGGGTCTGCCACACTCAAGGTACCCATGACTTGGACTCAAATGGGTGAAAGGGATTTTGCAGCGTGTGCCCCCAAACTTTGGAACACCTTCCCTGCCCAGGTCCGTGTTGCCCCATCTCAGGGCAGCCTACGTTCCTCCCCATGGAACCATCTCAAACTCACATCGGCCTGTGGGTGCAAAAACCCCAGTGACAAAATGTTAGCACTTAGCCCTCGTACATAACAGCTGGCCCTTAAGATGATAGTTTTGTACCTGCTGCTACCAATCCTTGCCTTGTACTGCTCCAAAACTGGCACACACCGTTTACTCTGTTGTACCTATTCTAACTAAATGTGCCTCACATGCCTTGTACTTTTTGTATTCTACATCATGACGTTCTTATGTGACATGCGAGTTGTTTTTTCTAACTTGTACCTTGTTGTCTTATGACGTGTAATCTTTTTCCTAATTATGTACCATGTTGTCTCAAGTGTGTAAGTATGTAATTTCCTGTACTCTCCCAGGTCGTACCTGAAAATAGGCAAATTGTCTTGTCTAGTGTACTTACCTGGCTAACAAAAGCTAAATAGATAAATAATAACAGACAGAGTAATAGTCCCCCAAAAACGGTCTTTATATGATTTTTGTTATGGTCAAGGTCGGGTAATCAGTTAGATAGAACAGGTCAGGTAGTGACTACCCGACCCATCCTGACCCCTCTATTTTCATCTGGGTTTTTTTCTGGTACTTTTGTGGTAGCTGTGGGTTGTCTTGGTGGTCAGGTATTTTAGTACCCACCCATCCCTAATTATACTACTGGGGGAAGTAAGAGCAATATGGAGGGCTTTTGGACCCAGAAGGGAGCCAGAGCAAAAGCTGGAAGAGCAGAGCAGGAGGAAGCCCACTAATGAAATGTGGCAAGCAGCCTGACCAAACTGATGGCAGGTATGCAAGACTAGCAGAGAGACTATCAGCAGCCTGCAGAAGGGGACATTGCAGGAACATGTTGCAACCTGCTCCACAGCCCAAAGGTTAAGAGAATGTGGACAGGAGTGACAGGAGATCACACAGAGCTGAGAAAGACTGAAGAAAAGAAAGGGAGAAGAGATGCTTGGAGGCAGCAGACTTCATGGCAGCATAGGTGCCAGGGGGAGGAATTGGAATGGTCTAATAAGATCAAGGTGCAGCATGCAGGAACAAACAAAAATTCTGAGTATCCAAGAGACACTTGGACATGTGCAGTTTTTTGTTGCAAGGAGAGAGCATGGCCTGTGCAGCCCACTGTCCCTCTAAACTACAGGCAAAGTCTCCAGCCAAAGAACTTGCTGTCACTGGGCCATGCATAAGCATTTACTATCATGATTCACAAACACAGGCATGCCTTGGACTTAGTATTCTCACTGGGACTTGCGATAACTGACCTCAAGATGGATCAGGTCATTTGGTCAGATTACTGCACAGTAGGATTCTCATTTCAGGACCCCCCTCAGTAGTCCATTCCCTTTGGAGATGGTCCATTATCACCACTTAAAAGCAGTTGTCCCCAGAGGGACTGCTGGCAATAATGGATTTCTTGAAAGTGAGGGTTCCTTGTGAGGCAGGTATGGGTAAGGCAGTGACAGTCTACAATAAAGCTGTTACCGTCTCACTTGATTCTATCCCACCAGATTGTATATGACCCAGATCTTCTTACTTGAGATCCCTATGGTTTTACGGGGTGCTAAAGAAGATGAATACCAGGGGCTCGATTCTCAAAATGGGCTTAGATTGGCACAAGCTGTGGCAAACTGTAGCTTGCACTGAAGCCCATTGCACTAGGGACCCAGCACCTGATTCAGGTACAGGTGAGATCCCAGTGCCTAAGTCCCCACACTTTCAGCAACCTCTCCTGTGTGACAAGCGCATGGTACATGGAAGGGTTTGCTGCAGGCACTTGTGGCAAAGGCAAGCAGTGCCTCATCCCTGATCCCCTGTGCAACAACTGAAATAACCATCCCTGGTGGTCTCACACCCCCCCCAATCCATGATGTCCATGTTAATATAACTGTTAAGACAGTCCCTTTCATTGGTGGTCTAATAGCCCCCCTCACCGATCCCCAATATCCCCATTAATATAACTTTTAATACAGCCCCTTTCACTGGTGGTCTAATGGCCCCCCTCCCTGATCCCCAATAATATAACTTTTAATACAGGCCCTTTCATTGATGGTCTAGTGGCCCCACTTCCCATTCTCCGATGTCTCCGTTACTAAAACATGTAATACAACCCCTTTCATTGGTGGTCTATTGGCCCTACTCCCCAATGTTACCGTTATTATAACATTTAATACAGCCACATTCATTGGTGGTCTAGTGGCCCACACCACAGGAGGTAGTGCCCACCACCCCACTCCCCCCAGTCCCAAGACAGAGCTGCAACTGGTGACACCACCCTGCGGTGCTTGCACTCACTGAATTACTGAGCACATACCGTGCGTGTACACACTCATTAATCAATCAATGAGAGCATATATTTTACAGTATGTGCTCAGTGACAGTCCAGTCAGGGGCCAGTCACAGAGGTGTGATGAGGGCTGTGCCAGTTGCCAGCTCTGTCTCGGAATGGGAGGGAACAGAGTGGTGGGAAATACCTGTTAGGTTGGGGGGTGGGGAGCCACTAGACTACCAATGAAAGTGGCTATATTAATTGTTATCATAATGGGGACATCAGGGATCGGGGAGGGGGGCCTCTACACCACCAATGAAAGGGGCTGTACTACAAGGTATAGTAACTAGGAAATGGAGGAGGGGGGCCACTAGACCACCAATGAAAGGGTCTGCATTAAAAGTTATATTAACAGGGATATTGGGGATCAGGGAGGTGTGCCACTAAACCACCAACAAAAAGGGTCGTATTAAAAGTTATATTAACGGGGACATTGAGGTATAGGGAGGGGGGCTATTAGACCACCGATGAAAGGGGCTGTATTAAAAGTTATATTAATGGGGACATCGGGGATCAGGGAGGGGTGGCCATGGCACATTGCTGTAAATAGGCTATTCTCCCAGAGGAGATTATTCTAAGTACCCTTAGACCAACCCTGGCTGGTCTAAGCGTACTTGGAATATTTCCCTCTGGGAGTGTTCTGAGAATCACACATACCCCTACTGCCACGCTGCAGCCCATTTTGGGGCACATTGGTGGCACAAGCCCTGTTTGGGGCAGGCAGCCTGTGGGTGATAGAGGCTGCCATTGAGAACTGGTTGCACCATTCATTGTGGTGCAAGCCCCTTTCACTGCATAGGGAACTTTGAGAATTGAGCCCCAGTAGTTGGAAGTTGGAGTATTGTTGGTGGAGATCTGGATCAGAAGAGGACAGACGGGCTTTGAGTAACCAATACGGTGATTATCAAAGAGCAATCTCCCATAAGGAGGCAGCATTCCTGTCCAGGGAGATTGCTTCAGGGATGAACAGACTGGTTCAACTCTTTCAGACTGTTGACAGGTTACTTCACCCTGCCTGTCTGCAGCTGAAAGGAGCAGTGTCAGTCACTAAGTGTGAAGATTTCACTCTGTTCTTCTCTGACAGAGTGTTCTCTGTCAGATCCAGGATTTCTCCAGTGGAGCAGTTACAGCCCCACAGTAGTGAATTGGTCATCTCCAGAAGCACTCTGCTTGCCTGGAGTGAGTTTAGGCCACTGGGGGTGGAAGATGCATGTTAGGTAATATCAAAGTTGCACCCCACATATTGCGAACTAGACCTGGGCCCAATCCATCTCCTAATAGAATGTGTGGGGTCTGTCAGCCCAGCGTTTGCCACAATTGTCTGGTGTTCACTTTCAGAGGAATTATTCCTTAGTGCTTTGAAAGATACACTGGTGAAGCCCCTCCTGAAGAATCCATCTCTACACCCTGACATCTTGTCAAATTATAGACCAATCTCTAACCTTCCCTTCTTGGGTAAGGCTATTGAGAAAATAGTGGCTCTGCAGCTCAAAGCACATCTCACAACCTTTGACATCTATGAGCCTCTCCATTTGGGGGTTTAGGTCTAGACATAGTACTGAAACTGCATTGATCAGGATGCATAATGATCTCCTCAGGGCTAGAGATAGAGGGGAATGGTGAATTCCCATTCTCCTTTATCTATCTCTCTTCATCTTCTGACACTGTGGACCATGGTATGCTGTTGGATTGCCTAAGGGAGATCTGCAGACTAAAAGGCATTGTCATCAGCTGGTTCAAGTCCTTTCTCACAGGTAGTATGCAGAGGATGGTGATGCGGAGTTTTTCCTCCCACCCAAAGCCCCTACCATGTGGAATTCCTCAGAGCTCTCTCCTCTCGCCCATGTTGTTAGAAGTGTGCATGTTTCCCTGGGAGAGAGATCATTAGTCATTACAGCATGAGGTTTCACTGCTATGCAGATGATACCCAGCTGTAGAGGTTGTTTGCACCTGGGACACATGATGTAGTGGAGGTAGTAAATATATAGCTGGCCAAGATTCAGGACTGGATGTCCTCTAACTGGCTGAGGCTTGATCTGGACAAGATGACGGTATTAGTGATTGAGCCTGGTAGTTGATGGGATGCAGAGGTTGCTGGGGTGAGACCTGGCTTGGTGCTGGTCCCCATCCCACTTCTAACCTCTGCAAAGGTGAAAAATCTGGGTATTATCCTGGGTGACAGATAGACATTTTAGGTTAAGGTGTCGTCTGTTGTCTGAAGTTGTTTTTACCATCTGAGGAATAACACCTGGATTAAAGCCTTATTCCCACTGGATGACCTGCCCTCACTGGTTCATGCCATTATGCCTTCCAGTCTTTAGTATTAAAATCCTCTACCGTAGGGTTAGTGGAGGGGTCCTGCATCACCTGTAACTATTGAAGAATGCAGCAGCCATGTTGCTGATGAGCCTTCTGAGGTCCTTTCATGTGACTCTGATCCTGTGTGATGTGTATTAGCTGCCAGTAAGGTAGAGAATTACCTTTATGGTGGGTCTTCTCACCTAAACAGCCCTATACAAATTGGGTCCTGGATACCTGGGTAACCTCCAGACTCCTCACTGCTTTCAGCACTCTCTCCGTCCCTCCCAAGAAGGCCTCCTAGTGGATCCCAGGGCTTGGCTTAAAACATAGGGAGAATGTTACTTTTAGGTGGCAAGACCAGCACTGTGGAATTTGGTCCCAAAGTCTTTGAGGGAGGCCCCCTTGTTGGAGGCTTTTAAGTGGGGCCTGAAGGCACATCTATTTAGGAAGGCTTTTGGCACTTGTTAAAGTCTCCTTGTATCAGTTTCCCCTACCTGCTGTGTTATGCTGTTTAAATCAGAATGTTTTATTTTATTGTGCTTTTAATAATTTTGTAAAATAAATTGTTGTATGTTACTGTCTGCATCATGCACAGCTCCCAGAGCTCCAAGGATAGGGCAGTTTATAAATAAACTTTGCATTACTTACTTACTTTGATAATGTAATCTACACCTGTATTGAAACAAATAAGTCAGCAGCTATAAAAAAATTCATAGGTAGGGGTGTGTGTCCCTCTTGAGGTGTATATGGCATCACACAATGTGGGTGTGTGTAAAAAAAATACACAACCCTATATATACAGTACATTATCCTCTATTTAATTTGTTACCTGACTTTGGCTCAAAATCGGGTTCTGTGAAGTTAGCAAAACAGGGTATTATACCATGCCAATTGACCATTAGTGAAGAAACAGCTAAAAGACTCAGTGGTATGAATCAAATGTGTATGCTATATATACCATCCTCACTTTACAAAGCAATTAATTAAAGGATTATCTGTATGTATAACTGCCTAGTGAAATCAAATCTCTAGGTAGTATCAGAAAATAGAACTTCCAGTTGAGGTGATTTGAATAACTATGTGAAAATATAGCAAATGTTCTGGATCACTTCCCAGGATTTAATGCAGAGCACTGTGCAGTTAGAAAAAAAAAATCCTTAATACTTTGTAACACTATAATTCAATGGCAAAAAAAACTGAACAGGAGCAATTAATTTGCCAGAGCATGTGATGAGTTAATATACTACTAGAGATGTGGCAGTCTTGTTCTGCACAACGTAAGGAAAGTCACTATATTGCCAAGCAAGTATAACTACAGTAAATGTGGGCTTACAGCCCTTGGAACATAAAGGAACCCTGATGTATACTGTATTGTGCATTGGAACTTGCCTATTAACCACTGTGCAACACAAATCATGAACAGATCTTGAAAGAATCAGGGAGGGTTACATACTGAAGGTAAGTACAACTAAGGAAGCTTATACAATAAATGGCGTAGTGTAAAATATTTTTGATGTAAAACTAGACTGTAACCTAAACTCTCTACTCTTCAATTACAAAAACACCAGGGCCCTGTTTACAGTCACTAAGGATTGTAACAAAGTGGTTTCAAAGACAGTGTTATGACAGTCATGACTTTGTGCCATGTTGTGCATAAACAGTGGTTGTAGGCCTTGCCAGCATGGTCACTAAAGAAATTGCAGTTGTATGGGAAAGAAGGTGGGACTCACCGACAAGAAGCATGGCAACTCTTGAAAACCCCGTCACAGATTTTTGCATCACCCCTGCCTGTAAAACTGTGAAAAGCAGACAGTAAATATGCTGCCATGAAAGCTTGTAAAAGGAACACTGGGCTAGCCAGGAAAGGATTTTCTGCTGCATGTGGTCTATTGGACCACTATTCAACCAGATATAGGTTAGCCTTAGGAAAGGGTTTACACTGAATGCCATATATTTATTTGCACATGGGACATGGTATTTGGCTGGGGATCACTGTTTCACTAGGGAGAAACCAAGTGGTCTTCAGCACTGGCAGTGGTAATAAAGGTATGGGTGTTGTTGGTGGGGAAACCCTTCCAGGTGTCCCTGCATGTACCCATGGCCTTGGAACAATGCACAGTGCCATAAGACTGGTGATATGTCATGCTGAGACTCTGCAAAAGTCACTCATGAGCATGTCAATGGGCTAAACTAAAAACCTGCTTGGACCCACTAATAGCTCCCTCTGTATTTGCATTGTAACCTAGTTGCAGTGAAGACTACCCCCCCCTCCGCTAACCTATCCCCATTGTAACAGGCAAGAGCACACCTGTTATACTGAGGAGTAACATAAATTTATTTTATTTATTGAAATGTTTCACCAGGAAGGCACACTGAACAAAAAGTTGCTCATCTCCAGCTGCGAACTGGGGGGGAGTGGGTACTATTGGATGAATAATTAGACATACAGTTTAACATTTAAAACATACAAGAAATTAAACATTCAAATACATTTGTAACAAGACAGTTAAAAAATATCATAAATAATCATTCAGTCACATTTATAACATAACATACAATTAAATATATCATACCTGTGAAATATGCATTTAATTCAAAGAGGCATAGCTGAGGAACCTAGTACATCGTGGTGAAAGGGGATGAGAGCGTGCTGAGACACAGGCTGGAGGAGTGGAAGGTTTAATAGGTGATGTGAGTCATGGAGAAGAGCAGAGGCATAGGATAACAGTTAAGGTGGGTTAAAGCAGGAACAGTTAGATGAGAGAAAGTTGTCTAAGGCAGAGACAAGGGAGTGGGAGGAGGAGGAGGAGTGCCTAATCATAGTTACATGCAGTATCATCATCATCAAATTCATTTATTGTTCTTCCAAAAGAAAGTTAAAATTTTGGACATTACAATATTCAGATACAAAAAGAGAGCAAATATATAAAACACTCCTGCTATCTAAGTACAATATCAGTAATCATTTGTGTTGTAATCTTCTCCAGTAAGCCTTTTTTTTTTAAGATTGATTACAGTTGAAAAAAAGTTAAAACACATTATTGCATCTTTCACTGTCCCTGGGTGGAGCAGAATAAATACTGGATCATAATCCAAGTTAAGATATCTTAATAAAAAATCATTAATTTAATCGCATATGGAGGATACTTCAAATATTTGTTTTGCTTGTATGTATATCTACTTAAATATTCTTAATAAAAAGATAAAGTACAAAAATCATTTAAAATCGAATTTCTCCTCTTGTTATAGAGAGGACATTGTATTATAATATGATGTAATGTTTTTTAAACCCTTTGTTGAAGGGACATTCATTGTTATTGTAATTAGCTGAAGGAGGAAAGCCATTAAAATATGTAAATTTAGAATTAATTATATCAAATCTTGCCCATGTTATCATCATACGAATATTCGGAGCTATAGAAAGAAGCAAGTCATTTTCTATTATCAAATCTATTTTATTCTTCCCAAACCATATAGCTTGTTCCCGAAGTCTGACCAACCTTAGTTGGTTATTAAGAGCAATATCAATTTCTTTTTTTAAATTTGTCTCTATAGGTATCAGATATTAAAATACCCATCTGATGAGCTCTTCAAAGGTGCATAGAGTTTAACTTTTGTAAATTGCTTATTACAGCTCTTAACCAAGGTGAGAGAAATCCCATAGAGTACCATTTTGGTTTTTCTTTAACACAGAATTTTAATAGATTGTTATTATGATCAGTAAGAATCTTAAGCCAGTACGACAGGAGTCTGAAGTTAACAAAGTCCGCCAATGGAATTCTGCCAAGTTCAGCTATTGCTATCACATTAGCCATTGATTGGAGAACTTGAAGAATTGTTTTATAGAAGTAGGATAATGGTATCTCTAAATTTGGATTAAACTTAACTCCCCAAATTTCGGCACCATATAATAGATTGGGATAATCTTAGATTCTCCTGCTTTGATAGCTGGGACTACCGATAGTCCTCCATATTTATAATTAAAGCCAAGGAGAGCTTTTGTTGCACACTTGGCTTTACTAATTTGGTCATTGATATGTATATTCCAAAAACCAGTTGAGGAGAATTTTATACCAAGATAACAATATGAAGTAACTACATCTATTTGTGAGTTACTTAACATTATTTTAGGTTTTGGGGGTTTGATACCAAAAACCATTATCTTTGTTTTTTCAAGATTTATTCTCAAATTTAAATGTTCACATTTTTGTTTCAATTGATCTAATTTTATCTGAAGTCCTTTTTGGGTTAGGGAGAAAAGAACTAAATCATCAGCATAAGCTAAGATGTGGATGTAATGATTGTTGATTTTAGGGGAATCCAAGGAAAGTGATGCATCAAAGGAAAGCAAGGAATCAATATAAAGGTTAAACAAGAGTGTAGCCAGTAGGCACCCCTGTTTGACCCCTTTATTTGTGATAAAATATTCTGATTTATTACCGAATGTATCATATCTGACTGCTGTACTTGTTTCACAGTATAATAAAGAAATGGGGGTTAGCAAATTTATAGATATGCCACGTTCAAAGAGAATATTCCAGAGGTTATTTCTAGCTACGGAATCAAATGCCATACAAAAATCGATAAATAAAACATAAAGTTTAATTTTTCTGTATTATTTATATTTTTCAATTAGATGGGCCAGAACAAAAATATGATTTAACGCCAAAAAACCATTACAGAAACCAGCTTGAAATTTTGATAGAGAGGGCTGGCTTTATTGACCCAGATCTGTAGCCTATTTAATAAAATTCTGGTAAAGATTTTACTACTGGTATCAACAAGGCTTATGGGCTAGTAGTTTTGGGGATTTTGAAATGATCCTTTTTTATGAATTGGGATGATAATGTTTTTACGCCATGAGGTAGGAACATATCTTTCTCGAAGGCAGATATTTTAAAAAATTACAAAAAAAGGAACCCAAAAATTCATATTTTCTTTATAAATTTCTCCTGGGATACAATCAGGTCCAGGAGCCTTGCTATTAGCCAATTTAGATATTGCCTGCTCAACATCTATCCAAGAAAATTCCAGTGGTTTATAGGTATCCACTAACATCCATTTTGGACTTCTGGGATAATCTCCTGAGTCTAAATCAGTAGTAAAGAACTCTGAAAAATAGGAAACCCAGGTTTCTTTTGGTATATAGACTGTCATAGATGGTTCATAAAGTTTAACTCCCTTTGCTGCTAACAACCAAAAGGCCTTCGCATCTTTTTTTATATGGTTTCTAGCATATATGCCCATTGTTTTTGGGTAAACATATATTTTTTATATTTTAAATATTTCTTCTAGTGTTTCCTTGCTCTATTAAGATTTATTATATTGGTTTTGGATGAGTTTTTGATAGTTTTTTTTATCATAATTCCCAATCTATGCTTCTCAACTATACATTGTTGATCAAACCAAGTAAGCGGTTTAGGTGTTAAGTTTTTATGAGAATAAATCACAGTTTTAGTATTTAGATAACACACCTCTAACTGTTTATTTATATTCTGCACTGAACAATTATCATGAAATAAGGTAAGTAGTGAGGTCGTACTAGGAGAATATATTATATCTGCTGCTTTTTCCATATTTTTATTATTCAATATGAGTTTATGTTTACCTCTACGGGATAGAGAAGATGGCAAAAAAGCATTTGAAGTATTCCTAATACTGTCTTTTATGGTATCTGTCTTGACCAACAGAGCCACATGGTCACTTTCAGGCATCATTACAACTTTAAATCCATGAAAATGGTTATAGGTTTCTGGAGAAATCATCAGATAGTCTATGATGCTCCTACCATTCGGGGGAAAAAAGTAAATGCTCCATCCTGGTCAACTTCTCCTCTCCCATTTAAGATGAGATAGTTACCATTATTAATAAAATCCATCATTTTAAGACCAGCTCCATTAACTACAATATCTGCAGAATCCCTAAGTTCAAGTTCCCCCATATAAATCTGGGACTGTAATGTGTCTAGGTTATCTTACTTGGCAATACAGGCATTTAAATCTCCCCCTATTATGATAATATCAATTTGATGTTTTAAATATAGGGAGTCAATTTCTAGATATAACTGCAGCCAAGGGCCATATTCAGCTATAAGGTGAAAATTGGGTGGAAAATACACATTAGCTGTCAAAAAAATTAAAGAGTCCCAAATTATAACACTAAGCAAAATGTCATTCCTCAGTGAAATATACTCTAAAATTTGAATACCCTCTCTTATTTTAATATATGTAGATAGTCCCCCTTTAGGTCTTCCACATTTTTTATCCTTTAAAGCAGGGACATGGAGTAGCATAAAACCATTAATATAAGTTTTCAATATAGCCCAAGTCTCTTCAAACAATATAATATCAAACTTTGAAATACAGTCCTGCCAACATGAATCAGCCAGTTTAGATTTTAGACCTGCAATATTCCATGAGATAAAATTGGGAACCTCTGTAATTAAGATATTAACTAACTCACTGTGGTCTCCAATATCACCAGAACTAAATGGTGATGCAGTTGGAGCTGGCTGTCACTTATTATCCAGATTCCCTCCAGTCCTATTATCATTACAATCCAAATTCAAAAAGTCAGCCAGATGAATATCATATTTGTCAAGTTTATGATTATTTGATATAAGATAATTATAGATTTCTATTGACTTAATTTATATGTCCACTTGAGAATCCAGTGGACCTTTATATATTATTTTGACAGATACAAATTCCTGGGGTTGAATTTCACAATCAAGACACATAGCGAAAAGTGATTGGATGTATGTTGTCAACCTATTAGTATTTTCGCCCTCATATATCTGAATTCCAAACATGGACACTCTTCGTGGATAGTTAATTCTTTCAAAATTCAAATTTAATACAGTTAAAGTAGAAATAAAAATGTCCTCAGTGCACTTAAAAAGTGTGATAGATCCATGTGCAAATTTTCAAATTGTGGTCCAATTTACTGGAGATGAAATCAGTATATCCAGTTTATTAATAAGGCCAATGTTTTACCCATATTGATTTAGCAGTATCCATGTTAGATAATAATACATAAACTAGCATATTTGGGGTTGATAAGTCTCTAAAGACTGACTTAATATCCTTTGCTGCTGTATCTAAACCTAGTTCAGCACTAAATAAATGGAAAATTATATTAAATAGTGAAGTCTCTGTTTCATGAGGTTTTAAAAAGATGTTCTTAAATTTAAAAACAACCTCTTTCCCAGAGAAATTAAGTTGGTCTATGTTAGGGGGAGAGATTAATTCTGAATCTGAAGAAATTTCCAAAATGTGAGTACTAATCTCCTTCTTTGCAATTACAAGAGGCTTTACTGTCTTTAACTGATCATTTTTTAAAACAACCAAAGTAGCCCCAGGAATTGATCTCTTAGATACTGTTTCTAAGGGGGTGATTGAGAATATTTTTTCACCCTCCTTTTTTAAATTCGAAGGACCTTTTTGATAGAATTTACTAAAACTGTGTCCTGGTCTTTAATGTTCAAGGGGACTCTGGACAATGGATTCTGAGTTATGTTAGTGTTGGTAGTGTTAGCAGATATAACAGCAGTTCTTTTTATTTTACTTTCCTTTTTATTTTTCATGTCTTGGACTTCCTTTTTAAGTTTTTCTGTAAATTCTTTCCATTCTTAACTTTATTAGGTCAGCAGGACATATGAATTGAAGGGAAGGAAGGTCTCCATTTTTTTTCACTCTTATCTTCTTTTGCAATATTATCCAATTTACTGGACAAATCAGAAAATCTATCAAAAGAAATTCCAGAAGGTTTCTCTAAATGGAGTTCAAGTTCTTTAACGGCTTCAAGTAGTACAATATTAGCCATAATGGGATGTGCAAGTGCCTTAATAATATATTTAGATATGGTATCCAGGTAGGATGGTATAATTTCTGGATCGATATTTTTTTCTACCTCTTTATCCAACCTACTGAAAACTTCATTAGGTGAGCCTTCCAGTAAATAGGATGTATCCCAGTGGTTCATAGAGGAATCTAAATTAACATGTGATTCTGGAGGGCTAAAGAGATTTAACCCTGTAGGATGAAGGGATAACACGAGCCTTCACGTAAAATAATAGGTTTTATATTTATAGTACTCTGACTAGACTCTCTACTTGCTTGCATCTGCATACTAGAGTTTAAATATTCATTTTCAGTGGTGTATATTAAAGACTTGTCACCAGTAATAATTTTTAAAGAACGTGAGTGAGATAAAAAAAATCAGTCTTTTTTTTTTTTTGGTTTTGAGCTTTTAGTCTTTGAGTACAGTACTTTGGTATAGTACATTTTCCCCCTTTTAGGATAGAATCCTCAATATTCTCAGCAGATAACAATGATTCAATTATATCAATAGTGCCATTATCACAGTGAGCAGTGCTTAAGATAAGTAAGCTTTTATGATCTTGGTCACCACTAATTATTCTATTATCTATGGGAGGATCAGAAGTTAACACAAACTGAGAATCAATATCTAATTGAGTTTTCAATAATTTAGAAGGTGTTAATTCTACTGATAGGGGATTAGGTCTATAATCAATATATATGTCTTCCTTAAGTTGAGTAGGTGTTAAAGAAATTTCTGAAGGGTCGTAAAATTTAGACATTCACACAGGATCACTCTGATCTGTAGGAGTAAATGACGCAATAGAGACAAGAGACAGCTCCTTTGTAAAGACCCAGCAGTTTCTCTTGCCACTCGTGCACTGATCCTCATCTGCATCTCTGAAACTTCCCCCTTCTTTGCCTGTGCTTGTTTCAACTCTCTGCCACTTCTAGTGAACATATTGTAGCCTTCTATGAACATCCTTTAATACTTGTCCTTCCCTTTCACCAATACTTTCCTGTCTATAATTATTGACTGTCAGACTATTTAATTAGATAGATGGATGAAATTCAAATACTAATTGTTGGAAGTAATAATAGCCTAATACCATTTACTAATAATAATATACCAATTACCGGATAAAAATGTTCACTAATCATTACCAAAAAAAGAATTCATCTGAAATAATATAGTAAAGTAGGCACTATCCAAACCAAAGTCCAATAGTCCAGAATTATTTCAATAAGTCCTTAACCACAACTGGTGGGACCAGCAGGACCATCGGAAAAAAGCGTTGAATAGTACAGTCCTTATATTCCTAGAAAATCAAAAAAGGATGTAGAAAGTCCAAACCAGTGACCAGGAAGTTTGTTTCAAACAATCAGTTTAGTTGATTCTTAATCTTGACTAGATCTATAAACAAGCAGGTCCTTCAGAAAACCATTGGATAGATCAATCCAAAATACAGACAGGACCAGGAGAGTTATTTCACTTTCGGAAGTATGTTGCTTCACAAAGCTCAGAGTGTAGTAAAAAGTAACCCTTGATTTTGGTCTTGTGCTTACTAATTAGACTTCCCAAGATGATGTATATATACACTAAAAGAGAAATAAAAAACAGGATCAAGGTAGCAAAAAGGGAAGAATTTGACTATAGGAAAGGAACTGGGTTTAAAATAGGTTCATTTCATTTCATTTCAGATCGGCTAGAACATATAAACTTATATACATGTAAATTCAAGTGTGGGCAGTATATTTATTGCACTAGATATGCAGAAAAGTTTCTAATTAACGTCCAACTGGTAAGTGAATATAAAAACTAAAATAAACAAAATCTAAAAACAAATTAATTAAAAACAATAAATGTAGAAATCCTACTTATTTGTGGGGGATAAAAATGAAACTTAAATCTCCGCTGGTCAGTTATGTTAAATTTGTTCGTGGGAAAAGGAGACTCAGAATCCCCAAGTAAAATACAACACATTCAGTGCCAGAAACCACTGGTACTATGTAATACCACAAGAAAAAGCACAAAACCAAGCAAACTCTAAAAAGAGACTATATTCTGAGTAGATTAATCGGTCACTTATTCAAACTTTTCCCATGGACAGATGAGGTCTTGCTCTAACGCCTTGTAGTTCAGTTTCCAAAAATGGCGCTCGTAACCTAGAACGTCAGCACATGTGCACTTATACCCTGACGTCATGTGCCACTATCATCCAATCAAATGAATGAATTTTGTGTTGCTTTTCTTAAGATTTAAAAAATAGAATATATTTGTAACTAACAATAATAGATTTGATAACTATTAGTTAGATCCCGAATGCACTTAATAGGGCACTGTATCAACCCATAGGCCCAAATAAAAATAGTTTTGTCAAAAATGCAAAAATGATCCGAGACAGATGGGGATACACTCAATAATTATTATTCTTTCCCTTAGTAGAAAATATAAAAAACTTCTGGTTAGATCACAATTTGAAATGCAATGACAGTTGCAATGGCATAGCACAATAAAGACATTTTGTAAGCTTTTAATAGCAAAAGGACTGAGAAGAGATGTGAAGTGACCAAAGTAAAAGAAATTCTCGAAGGCCATATAGCCCCCACAGGCTCCACTGGTCATTCTCGTCTTCTCAGTGGGCTTCTCCACCATTGAACTCCACGCTGACACCCCGAGCAGACCAGAGGCCTATGGTGTTTCTCCACTAGTATGGAACAGACTCAGCTCAAAGCTGGACTGGAAAGGTTAGAGAATTTAAAAACAAATGTGGCAATGGTGGCATACTTTTTCTAAAATATTATGCACTTTCTTTGACTCCTGCTACTGACACTACTCCACTACTCCACAGTGATTTAGTGATGGGCTGAAAAATCCATCTCACTTCTCTGATGCCTCTCTCTCCTCCGATTCCACCATCTTGTTTTCAGTTCCAAACCATTTGAGCAGTCTCCAGGTGGAAGAAAAGGCTACAATTTCAACAGGGAAAACTCCTCCTGGAGTTTGTAGCTACTTCCTTGATGCTCAGCTGCTCTGTCTGGCCCCACTATATGCCAAAATATTGAGGGGTGCAGAGGTGCCCTCTGGGTGTAGAATGGTGGTGGGATAGGTTATCCCTGGTACTGTGGATAAAAGAGGAGTGACACATATAAGAAATGTGAGAAGATAAAGGGGGATGGTTCCAGACATACACCCACACAAAGCCAACTGCATATAGTGGACACATAACATTAGGTATTCTGTGAATTTCTTTAAACCAGCCTTCAACTTTCCCTGGTAGTCAATTGCTAGGACAGAAAACTGCTGTAAAAGTAAACAGGCCAGTGGTGCAATGGATAACACGTATAACTACAGATCAGAAGACTGTAGATTTGACTCAAACCTGGCTTGCTTATTTTTGAAATGCAGTATATTGGAGAAACTACAAGCACTGAGTTGCACACCTTGAGAATTGGGTTTAAATCCCACAGCCATCATTTGTATATTGCATTACCATGAGCAAGTCTTTTAACTTCCCTGTGCTCACAGGACACACCTGGAAATAAGCTTTAGCTTAGTGTACCTTTCCTGGCTAAAAAAATTGTAAAATACAATTTAATATATAGATATTGTGCCAGCATATAGAAGAGGAGTCCTGTAGTTTTCTGAGTGTCAAAAGGTGGAAGCATTTTGGGAGCTCTGCCTTTAGGGGGAGCAGCATGCAAACCTGATAGATGAGAGTGAGTACAAGTGCTAGGCTCTGCAAGCAGGAAATTCCCTGTTAACTCATGCAGCATGATGAGTCCTGCATATGTATTGGGAAAGAAGTCTTTGATCTGCTGCCTCATTCTATCACAGAAGAGAGCTGCAACACAAAGGAACTGAGGCTTCTCTACTACCAGTAGCAGGGCAGTTAGTGCCAGGAAAGGGACTCACCCTTAGTAAAACAGTCATTTTCATAGCCAAAAGACACCACAAGTCTAAGAATCCAGGGGTTGACTTTAAAGAGCAGAGGAGTCAGAGAACTCAGTGGAGCAGGACTTTGAGCGTTAAATGTACAGTAAAAGTAAGCAAACATTATGGGTGGCAGGACATGGAGGAAAGTCTTGGAAGACAGGCAAGTTAGGCAGCATAACATGCCAAGATTTAATATACAAAACAGAGATAAGACACATAAAGCAGTTACAGGGGAAACACAGGTTAAGCAGAGCGTTAGCCCAGAAAAGTCATGACAGTTTAGCTGACAGGGATTTATTACTCATAATTTTGTTAAAAATATACCAAAAATACACAAATATTTATTAAAGCCCCTCTAAACATGTCATGTGATGCAGGATATTTTAAGTTGATCAGAGATTGAGTCATGGGGCAGATAGCAGCACATGCACTGTACGTGTTTCTCTGTGTGGGAACAATTGTCATGGTGGTTCATGGATATGTTTATGCAGGAAGGGGCTTAATGGACACATTCACAGCTCCACAAGAGGGAGGTGTTCAATGACTGGGGTAGAGTTTCACGTACAGTACACACAATCAACAAAAAGGAGGCTCATGGTCAAACACACTGGGTGCAGACATTGAAATGAAAATAAAAACTAATGAACCTCTTCAAAACATAACTATGCTTAAGGTACAAGAAGATCTCTTTGACAGTTTTTATTTCATTTAAATTGATTTTTCAAAATGAAAGGTGAAATATTTTCCACTCTTGCTTGAGGTCGGTTTCAACCAAAAATAATTTAGGGTTCCCATGGAGTATTTTACACAACATAAATACTGTAGGTAGCTTAATGCTGGAGCCATCCAAGTACACACATTACATTGTTTTACATTTAGGCGTTGAAGAAGAAATATTGTTATAGTAATATGACTCCTACCTCGGGGGTGGGGGGCTTACCTGAACTGCCTGCTACTGCACTCCAGAGCTGTGCTGCTGTTGCCACTGGCTGCCTCCAACTTGACCATGTGTGTGGTGGTGGGAAAGAAAGTGCAGCAACACTGACAATTTTGGAACCCTGTGTGCCCTTTGTATGGCTGCAGTGGGCATGGCCCTTTAGATGTCTTACTATGACAGTAGAGAAAAATAGCTCTCCATATACCCAATGGACTAGATAATATTGGAGGTTTTGTAGAATCACTTCACTAACTGAATTGAGCTGAGCAGTCTTGAAAGCACTATTTGGCTCATAAACATGTCAACTCACTGTAATCAGACTTTCAACTGTAATTGAGATTGATATATCCCTTTGCTTCTAACTTTCTCCTCTTGCCCATGTTGAATTGAGATGCACAAAATAGGTGATTTCATAACAGGCTACTCAAAAAAACAAACAAAAGAAAACAGTTTAATTCTACAGTATACATGAATACCAAAGTTTTAGAGAAAAAAATTAGCTGGAAGCACAGCACTAGAAATAAGATGTGGCAGTCTGAAGGTCAAAAGTCACAAAAAGAATGCTACGCAGATATATAAGGTCATAAAACATCCCAGTGTTGCAGTCTGTAAGACTAGAGAAACTGAAATACATGTTTCAATAGCATTCAGTGCTGGCACTGTGTACATATGTTTCTGTCTTTAACTACAGTAAGTGTTCATTTGTCAGTATTATTTGTGATTATGCCAGATAGCACTATTTAAACATGTTCTGTCTACAACTTTGGGTTGAACTGAAAATTTAATATCTGATCTATATGGTTTTCTCTCTCCCATTAAAGAGCTAGTGTACTGCCTACAACTGTTATTAGATTTTAAAAGCAGCCAACCATTACCTTTTATATCTGAGGTACTTTTTCTCTTCCTTTTGTCTAATTAGAAGATTGTTTACCTGATGATAGTAGTTGTGATGTGTGGAACAGCTCTTAGCCTGGCAGCTGACATATCTTGCTATATTGCCCCCACACTATATCATCAGCATTGTGACCTCACTGACTGTGACATCACTGCTACTTTGGAACAGCAAGTTAGTGACTGCCAGGTCATTCATCTGTGATGTCACTGTTAGTGAATATTATCACAAAGAAGACTTTCTGATGAGCAAAAGGAAAAGGAAAAATACTTCAGAAATAAAAAGTTACAACTGACTACTACTTAAAATTTGTATTATTTTCCTGCCTGTCAGTTTTGGCTCCACTAGCTTTTTAATACCATATAACTGTAACTTTGCTATGTATTTCTTTCATATTGCCATCAAGACACAGTCTACACAAAACTTATTTTATCACACCTGCACTAATCCTGCACTTCTTTGCATTGAATCCCAGCTGCCATTCTTCAGACCATTTCTCCAGTTTTTTAAGGTTGTCCCTCATTCCTTCAACCCCCTGGCATGTCCACCCCATTGCATACCTTTCCATCATCTGTAATGAGGCATACCTTCCCCTCCAATCCTTCTGCAATGTCCCCAATAAAGTCCAGATAGGCCATATCCAATGCACCTCCCTTGCCCTCTACCTTAGTTACCCAGTCATTCCACAGATTAGTAAAATGAGTTAGTGTAAAACACAGTGCTTATCATAAATACAGTAAAAATTAGGGTTAGATGTATAAGTAAATGTAATATAAGGCAGTGTATGTGTGCCAGTGTGCATATGTGTGTGTGTGTGTGTGTGTGTGTGTGTGTTTGTGGCAATGCTCTGTGTGTGTAGACAGTGCTCGGCTATGTTATACTGGAATATGTATGCATGTATGTGTATATGTATCAGTGTGTGTATCACAACAATTAGAAAGTACAGTTAGGTGGCTCTGTTGTTTGTACAAAAATTGTTAGCATACATTTTCCAACTACTGTATCTAGATCAGTTTCAACATTATGAATGTCATTGTTGATTTAAATCAGGTGTCTAGTGGTAGCCCCCACCCTCCAATGTCCACTTGAGCCTGAAAAGAAGAAAATGGTCTCTTTATGTCTTTTGTTTAATCTGTAAACATGTATGTAGACAGTGCACTGTTATGGTATACTGGAATATATATTCTTATATGTGTATTAGTCAGTGTGTGTGTATCACAACAATTAGAAAGTGCAGTTAGGTGGCTCAGTGGTTAGTGCAAGGATTGCTAGTCTACATTCTGCAACTATCTAGATCAGTTTCAGCCTTGTGCATGTCATTAGGAATAAGGTGAAACAATTGGGATGAATTATGCCTGGGGTTGGGCAAGGTCACAGGACCGAAAAGGCCCAATGCCTCAGGCGTGGCATTATCCCAAATGACACACATCCTGGAGTGCATTATTGCTATTATACAATGGCTCATTGTTATACAGAATAAAAAAAATAATTTTAAAGATGTTTTTGTCTGGAAAAATATTTTTTAAGAGAAGATGAGGCAATCAGGAAAATGCTCAATCAAAGGCTCCATAAAATGCTCATCTACAGGTTCACAGTAAGGCTGAGACTAGACCTGTGGCATTGTGCTGGGATAACGCCATGGGTCCAGCTCCAAACTGACCAATCACAGTCCAAGATTCTTTCTTGCCATTGTATAATGCTAATTTAAATGAGGTGTCTAGTGGCAGCTCTGCACCCTCCAATGTTCCTCAGAGCCTGAAAAGAAGAAACCGGTCCCTTTATGTCTTTTTTAATCTGTAAAAATGTGTGTAGACAGCGCACTGCTATGTTACACTGGAATATATATGCATATATGTGTCTATGTATTAGTCAGTGTGTGTATCTCAACAATTAGGAAGTGCAGTTAGGTGGCTCAGTGGTTATTGCAAAAATTGCTAACTTACACATTTCTCACTCCCCACAGTACCATTAGTTTGAAGCCATATTGGCTTTTGCTAAAGTTTGTTTGCAGTGGTTGTGACTGTGTTTCTGCAGCCCCAGTCCCCCAAGCCAGGTTTTAAGGACTGGGAGAAACAGGGATGCCATTTATATTCGGTGCCTGAATGCACCACATAAAAGTGCTACCATCACAGGAGATGGAGCATGTGCTGCAAGGGGCTCATCCCCAATGCTCCTCACTCACAGATCTGGCCAGTGACCACAACTTGAGAACTCATTACCTTACCATGGAAACAAGCAAGCTGGCAACAGCCCAGAATGGGCTGCAACAAACCCTGGGGCCAGGACACAATAAGGGAGTACAGAATAATATAAAATAAAGATGTTTGGAGCCAAGGATCCATTAATGTGTGGTCATGGCCATTGTGTTGCCCCATGACCCAAGGCATGACAAATCAGTGGGCTAGAAAGCCCTGCCAATGGCAGCAATGGATTGTTGGGGAAGCATGACACAGGACCTACCCTAATGTAGTGGCAAGCTCAGAAGTGCCAATGAGAGGGAAGAATGACTAATGGACAGGCTGTCTGACAAATCACACACTGAATTGTGAGAAGAAGTTTCTGGGCTCATGAGAAGCTCATGGAAGTTGGAAAGACTCTGAAATGATCAGACCTGGTGCTTTGTGGGCAAGATGGAGTCATAAACAGACCAAAATATGGTGAGTCCAGGGTGCACTGTTAGATACCACTGTGAACCTTATCCTGGGTTCATATTTTTGAGACACTGTGCCTGGGAAGGCACCTGTTATGTAAAAGTTGTGAAACTGTGCCAGAGGAGCATCAGCTGACAAAAGCCATCAAGAGTCTGTGCATATAGGGGTGTTTTCTGCAGATGAAACTGCTGAGAAAAAAAAATGAGTGAATCAATCCTGAGAACGCTGCTGAGCTGAGAAATTGGAAACAGAGACCTGCATCTGCATAGACCTGCTGCAGAGCCAGATATGGGTCCAGCTAGCTCCATCAAGTGGTGTGAATTGGAAAACAGGGAGTCACAGGGCACATGCCCAGAGTATGTGGATACTCTTAATCCAGGGGGAGTTCAGCAGTGGTGGTCACTCCTGGGGTCTGGGCTCCCTGGAAACCATGAAGTCACTGCATACTGCTCATATTTGGGGTGTGAGAGTTGAGCCTGAAGGGTTGTGCTAAGCTAGTTGAATTAGAAGGGCTGTGCTGCTGCAAAGCATCTGATAGTGAGTCCAAAGTGCTACATTTCCAGGCTGCTGGGGCCTTATCCATAATGTTACTCAACCTGTAGTAATGTGTGTTGGTTCCCACCTTGACTGAGCTGCTTCAACCATGTGTTACATGAGTGTTGATGCTGCTGGTCGAAGTTTTTCTATTTTTTCCTCATTTGGATTACAGAAATCTAATTGGGATTGCATAATTGGTTTTCAAGCAGTTCTCATTTGGGACCGCATGTTCTCTTTAATTGTGCTAGCACATTGTAGCCTGTCGGGAGTCGGGTGTGGGTTAAATGCAAGCTTGCTAATTGTTCAACAAGTGCATCACCAAAAGGCAATATAGCTGTCAGGCCTGCACTGTGACTTAGTGCAATTCCTTTGCACTCAGAGTCATCGGTTGCTGTTTCAGACTCCCTTGTGCCAAAAGCCATTGGTTGCTCTTTCAAATTTGAGATTATAGTTTTAGTACTGGTGCCAGCTAAAAGGTACAGTGGTACTGACCGGCATGCAATGCAATGTCTCAATTTACTGCATAATAGATGGGACTGACTGCCATTGAAATTGCCTTGTTTACTGCATTAAGCTGCAGTATTGCATTTTGTCCTGGCCAGCACCACTGTATACTGCACCCTGTGTAGAGTAAGTCATCTTACTGTGCCCTTGTTTGGACTGGGTGTGTCAGTGTTTGCAGGTTAAAGATAAAAACTGTCTCATTGTTCCAGTTCAACGTAGCAGGGTGGATAGGTTCTGTATCCCTGGGTGGTACTGCATACACCATCTAGCCCACTTATGTTCTCTAGTTGGTGGCACCACACTATTTCTTATTTGTTCTAGGATGACCACAGGAGAAAGAATGAACCCACCTTTCAAGTGGGAAGGGGGGGCACTATACAGCCACACTTCAGGTGTGTAAACCCAGACATGGCAACCTGGGGGTCACAGTAAAATAAAATAAAAGCAGAGACTTTTGCCCATTGAATCACAAACAGGGGTGCACAGAACACTCTGAACTCCATTTCAAATGAACAATCTAATGAGATCTAAGAAGCTACAGTATGAGAGTTCTGAGCAATTGGGGTGTTATCTGCAGGTAAACGGATTAACACTGAGAATCAGTATTGCCAAGTAACCTGACCAATCAGAGGGTTATCATTTAAATTTGCTAAATAGCCTGGGGAATAACACAAGCTGCACTGCCCCAGAGCAGGCAGTCTGACAGTTAGTGAGGTGCCACAGAGGCTAGAAAGCAGCAGGCACAGTTTCAATAACTACATAACATTTTTTATAAATCAATTAGCGTGGACAATGGGATGTCTAAAAAGTCTGGCTAGGATGTACAATATATAGCTCTTTAGAGCGAATGTGTCCCCGATGTAAGCTACAATTATTTCTTACTCATGTGAATAAGGATATTTTCATATACTGTTTGCCTTGTTTTATGACTAAATATATTTGAGTAAAAAAATCCTTTAACAAAATGTGTGGCTTTTTTTAGATGGAAATGAACACCATTTACTACAGTACCTGCCATTGTATGGATATACCTGTAGAACAGACTTTTAAAGAGGTGTCATCCACCTCATGAACTGCAGTCATTATCATATGCTCTTCAGCTTTTAAAATGTGCTACTGCAGAGAATATAATTGTTCACAATTCAATTTTTAAATGCTTTTAAATAATGTAATGCTTTTGTTAAATATATGAAAGGCATGTAATGGGACAAACCCTGCTGAAAATAAATGGTCTGCTTCGTGCCCGTGTTTCCACTGCTTTATGCCAGAATTGTTAAGTGAGGCCTCTTCAGTACTGCATCTGACCAGGCACAGAACAGGCAAAGTAGCATGCCTGGTGCTGCTACATTTTGCCTGGGCAGGCATGAGGCTCGAAACAGGTATATTGCAGTTCCTTAAAAGTACTTCTGTCATGCTTGGAGTGCCTGTATTGCAGATTCATTTTTGTCAAGTTTTAAATGTTTTTTAAGTAAAAGTAACCTGGCTTTGATTCTGAGTCACAAAGTTATCCTTTCAGGCCCTGTGGTGACACTGCAGAGTGTAATTTGAAAAGCTTCTGTACAGTATTGTACAGCACTACCTTATATGGCAAATGGTGGATTTGAGCAGAAAAAGAGAAGAGAATGTTTATCTTTAGCAGTACTGTAGTGTTAAAACTCTCTTCTTAAGTAAGACCTTTCTTTTGCTTATTTTAACAGATTTTTTTGTTGTGTTGAAATGAAGGATCTTGTTAGAAAATGTGTCTGCTGCTCCTGCTGTGTGTGTGTGTGTATGTGTGTGTGTGTTAATGTGTAATTCCAAAACACTTTGTTTTCCTAATACGGTCTGTTTCCAGTTATACAGTATGTACATGCTAAAAATAGAGAAGGGTAAATGCTTTTCCCAAATGAGCTATACTTACTGTTAAATGCAGAATACAGAATGTCTTGGAGCTAGAATGCCTTAGATATGCTGTGATTAAAAGGGAAAAGGTAAACATTTAAAAACATTTAAAGAACTGCTGATGCCTTTGGGGCAGGTAACTCACATCTGGTGGTTGTCTGCCCCAGGACCCAAAGAAGCCATAGTTAAAAAATGTTTGTGCATGCAATAATTATTATTTTTAACTTATTAGAAGTGTGATTGCACATCCAGATTCCTCCGTAGCTGCTGAGTGCCCCTGCAGCCCCACCCAGAAAACAGCATTTTGATGATGTGAGGTTGGGAAATGGCTGCAGGGTTATAGATACCATTATAATGCCATCGGGGTCATTGGTAGCCTTTAGGTGTAACTTTCGCTAAAGACAGGCACTCGTGCATGTTAAGGGGTGATGGATCACATGCACTGTCCCCCCCTTAACATGCACAAGTGCCTGTCTTTAGCAAAAGTTACACCTAAAGGCAGCCGCTGCCCTTAATAGTATTATAATGCTATCTACTGCCCTACAGCCCCTTCCCTACCTCATGTCATCAAAACATTGATTTCTGTGCTGGGATGCAGTGGGCACTTGGCAGCTTTGGGGGAATCAGGAAGTGCAATTGCGCTTCTAGTAAGATAAAACTATATTTATTGCATGCACAAAAAAATTTAAACTATGGCTAATATGGGTCCTGGGTCAGGCAGCTACTAGTCATGAGTTGCCTGCCACACACTTCAAAATGTGCCAGCAGCTCTTTAAGATTACCATAACCTATTAAGAAAGAAGTTCTTTTGATTTTTTGATTTTTGCAACATGTTCATAGCTGTCAGTGTGTGTGTGTGTGTGTGTGTGTGTGTAAAATGAACCAGTACACAGGGTGGTAACATGGGACAAATCATTTCGCTAGGTACTGTAGTTATGTCATTAATATCCACATTAAAAAAATATTTGGCTACCAGATTTTAAAAGCTTCAGCATAGAAAGTGATAGTTTCTACAATGGGAGTGACTCACACTGACAGAACATCCTCTGACTTTTCTCCCAGGCTTTTAAACAGCCTGTTCACCTCTGCAATGGCATGTATAAAAGATAGAAGCAGTTAGGTAAGCAATAACACACGACGAGGTGTGGGTTACGTGCTGATAAGAGCACGCCTAGGGGTGTACTAAGGCACCAGGCGCTGGCGCTCGAGTGCCTTATGCCCTGGTGCGTGTTTATCAGCACGTAACCCACACCGGAGTGTGTTATTGCGCTTTATAAAATGGGCTCTTGTAAAGTAACTTTTTTTAATGTGTAAAAAAAAAAAAATAGAGAATTATAAGAATAGGTTTAAAATTGTGAGAACAGTGAAAAAATAGTCCCTTGTATTAAGTTTCTGTGCAATGTATTTATTGTGTCCCCCCGCACAGAAAAAGTTAGTCATACATTTTTAGTATGTTTTTTTTTTTATTTCTTTGTTTGCCTGTGTTTAGTTAGGGAGTTGAAGTCTTAAGATATGAGCGTGTCTGTTGACTGGGAGCGAGCGTGTCCCTCAACAGACACCGTACAAAGCAGTGACAGTATTTCTTTTTGTTTCCTGGTTTCGTTTTTGGGGAATATTTGGCTCGTTATTAGTTTTAAAAAAGTAAAGCGACTGACTGATGCTTCGTTGCTGCTTGCCGATGGTTCGTCAGGTAGGTGGGTTTCCGTTCCGGGATTTGCCGCGGTTTGAAAAAAAAAATGCGTTTCGCTTTTGGTGCCGTTTTTCGGCGGTACTTTTTAAAGTCTGGTAATGGTGGCAGGGGGCAGAGAAGCCGTGAGAGTAATTTGTGAGGTACGAGGTTTTTCTTTATTTAGATGGAGTGCCATATGTTGTTGAGTGCAGTGTTAGGTTACTGTGATGTCCACGAGTGATGTCGTGCTGCCGGTTCAGTGAGCTCTGCCAGTCAACGTTTCTGTTAATGCTTGGCAGAGCTCATTAATTTTTTGGGTCATTTGGCTTCTTGGTGGGCAGTAGTACCGGTTGGCTACAATATCATCTGATAAGGACACGGCTCAGATGATGTTGTAGCCAATCAGTGCTTTGGGATTTCCAAGCCCATTTTATAAATATATTTATAATTGTTAAAAGATTGTGGGCTTGTTGCATTATCTCATGTAGGATGGATATTGTTAAATGTATAATTCAATATGGTTTGCATTGTGTATTGTGTACATGCAATGAGTGCACAGTATCACTGGCTTACAGTTATAGTTTGATACTCTCATACTGTAGCTCCCATTTGGTGAGAGATGAGCCACACAGCAGTGCTTGTCAGGATGCAGTGCAGTAATGCTGCAGTATACTGCAGGGAACGGTGTAATTCGCTTGCAATTAAGCCCTTTTGTCATGCAGTATTTTGTGACATATCACTTACTACAAGTTACTGCATTGCATCATGACTGAGTCTACGTTATGTCCCCAGTGCTGCACTAGGCAGGAGACATACCTCTTAGCTCCTGTAAAATGTTTTAGTATTTTGGTATTCTACTGAGGATTTCATTTTATAATTTTAAACTAGGATGAATCCATTATGGTCAACTTCTTTGTTTCACAACTGTATGGGTAAACAATAATTCTCCTTTTCCGTAGCCTTTTTCAACAATTTACTTACACATGTTAAGCCAGCAGAGAAGCAACTTCTTGTTTCCAGTGGGGTCCTATTTCTACCCACTTTTGAAGCAGGGTGGACTGGAGCACTGAGAGGACAAGTGATTTGCTCGTGGTTGCACAATCAATATTTGTCTCAAACGAGGCTTGAACCTCCAACAGGAGAGTGTGAGATCTCATTTCTTTCTCTTTTTAGCCTCTCAGATAAAACATAGAAATAAATGGGATACTAATGAGACGTTGATAGTTGTTCATATTTTTCTATTTGACTCATGATGACAATTTAGATTTCTTGTATCATATTTCTTTAATATTTCACAGTACAAGAACTACTCTTGCATTTCTCCTCAATTTTTTAAGTGTCAGAGATGTATTGTTTTCTGATAGAGTTCACTTATGTCATCTTATGCAAAGATTGAAATCCATTTGATTTTATTCAAACTATTTCTCAGGTACCTCGGCAGGGAACAACTGCAATATTTATCACAGTGGCTAGTATGAGTACATCAAGCAGAGTAGCCCATGGCATTCATGTACCCTGGGAAGCAGATTAATGCCAAGCACTATCTATATAACAACACTGAACAGCTTCTGACAACACTGGGGCAGGCAACACATACCAATGAGCTGCATGCCCAAAGGACTAAATGAACCATCTCTTGAATTTGTTTGGCCAGGGTTTACAGTGCCGTCTACCAGGATCAACCACTCTTAGCACAGTTTGTGCTGAGATAATTTGTAGGATACTGCAGGAACTCAGATTAAATCACTGGCAATTACACCAGTCTATCACACAGTAAAGTTAAATTTCACACGGAGCATTTGATTCTGGTGTATGGCACTGTACTTTATTATTAACTTGGTCACGGCCACTTATAATTTCTGATCTCAAGTCTTGCCACCTCTGATCACTGCAGCTCTGTCACCTCCCTAAAATGGCATGGTAATGATGTAATGTTGAGAGCAGGGCTGTTGTACAGTTAAAGGAGTGAGGAATGAGAGTGGGATTGGGAAAGCTGTTTATGCATAAGACTTTTAAATTTTTAGGCTACTATATACAGTACATGTGTGGGGTGGTATATATTTTCCAAGTGATATTTACGGTGACCTACACAGTTATAGATAAATTGTTGTTAGGGGATTTCCCTGATCCCATAACCATTTTAATAGTTGCACTACAGCTCCATTCTCCAGTCCCTGTCATCAAAACATTAATTTTTCTTGTGGGGTTTCTGCAGTTAGCAAACAAAATGGCTCAATATCAAAAGACAAAAGCAGTGGCTATAAAGGTAAACAATACATTATGGCTGAGAGTTGTTTGAGTTTTATTACTCAGCTAATACCAAGCCTATTTCAGCATACCTAATATAGCTACTAGTTGGGAACTATCTAGATTGTGTTGCCTATTCATTAAGAAGTTACAGCTAGACAGGCTGAGTGTGGTCAACAGGTGAATGGGGCAGCTAGGGACACCTGACATGCTAATGTAATGCATGTACTGTAGGTGGAAAAGCATGTGCAGATGGGCAGTAAAGTAGTAGTCACTGGGACTCCATAGTTTTGGCAATTAATGAAGTGGAGGGCCACTGCAGGGTCAGGATGGCAACTCTTGTGTGTTATTTTTCCTATCTGGAGTATAGGTTGAACAAGTGTTATCTTGAGCCAAACAATGCATCCGGGGAGTAGTAGGCATCTTTGTTCCATGTTGGCACAAACAAAATAGGGGCTATATCTCAATGACATGAGGAGGCAATTAACAAATCTAAGAATGTTTCTGAAGGAAAAGGTATCCAGGGTGATTATTTTCAAAATCCTCACTGTCCTGTGTGGCAGTCAGGTGTGGCAGCTGACCATTAGTCTAAATCTTGACTAAGGATTTGATGTATGAGGGAGGGTCTTCTTTATCTGGCAAACTGTAGAGCCTTCTAGGGCAAGAAATGCCTTTATACCCAGAATGAGCTAGACCCAAGCTAGGAGAAAGTGGATGAACTGTGAAGGAGAATGAGTAGGACAGTCACTGGAGGGTGTAAACTGGAGTATAGGGGAAGGGGTTGTTATACGGGGATCACATAGGAAGCTGTATTTGTAAGGGAGGGAGCCACTGTGGGGGACATCATGAGGCAAACAGTGCCATGCTGTCCATCTGGGATGAGGTAAGGAAAAATGGGTCCCACCAGCTCACCATAAAGGTGTGTTACAGGCCCCAAAATAATACTGATGAGCATTATGCCAATATAATTGTGGAAATTATGAAGGCAGCTACTGCGGGTGAGCCACAGCGGGCCACCGCAGGATCAGGTCCCCAGATTGCAGGCCACAGGAGTGGTGCATCTGATCCAGCACATGGTGCGCAGCAGCATGCAGGTAGGCGCAGTTCCATACTACAGTGTTGTGCAGGTGGGCAGTGGGGTGGGGTGGGCCATGGCCCCTGTGCGCTTTGCCATTGAAGCTGTGTACTGCCTGTGGTGTATGTTCTGCCATGCTGTGGCCATCACACATGTGTGTTGCTGCTGCAGGTGGTCTGTGGGTGTGTCCAGCAGCCAGCTGTGCTGCTACAGTCCTGCCACTGTACCATGATGCCTGCCTGCCACGTTGGTGGCAGGTGGTCCATGGGTGGTATTGGTGTGCAGTGTTCTGCATAGCTGTGGTATGCCAGGTTGGCAGCATATGTGGGTGCAGCCACTGCAGGTAGCCAGAATGCCATCCCAGGGGTGTGTGTCACCACTGTCCACTGCGCACGGTGGGTGGCTGGGGTGTTCCGGACATGCACTTATCCCATGTTCCCTCCTTTGTCTTAGGTGTGCAGTGGCATGCACCCAACAGCCACCTCCTGAGGAGGATCCTTACAGTGTCCACGGCAACACTGAAAAGTGCACGCTGCTGTAGAGGATGCTCTGGAGCAGACAGTGCCAGGCAGCGCCGGGGTGTGGCCACTTGTAGGGCCCATTGGTCCGCGACCACTGATCCATCCCTGTACCCCCTTCCCTTGCCCTCCCCTGTCCCTTTGTCTAGCCATGACCCCTGTCCCCTTACCTCCCTTCCCTGGCTTAGACCTGATTTGTATATAGGTTCTCCATTCTTTGTACCCTGTACCCCTGTTTAATGTATATATGTTCCATTGTTTTTGTTACCTTTCTATAATGCCATTATTTATGGTTACCCATCTGTGCCTGGGTCTGCTTTGTGGCTGGTGTGTGGATCCATGCTGCAGTGGTGTGCATGGTGGCTGTGTGGTGCACATGAGGTGTCCAGTGGGCAGTGCATGGTGGTGTTCACCCATCGGTCAGTGGCTGTGCCCTGGGGCAGCTGCGGGCTGGATGTTCTGGTTGTGTGGTGTGTGTGTTGTGTGCCATTTGGCTGAGTGTTGCCAACTGTGGACTGGGTGGCATGGTGCATGCCATCTAGCGGGGGGTGGCCGGTAGTTGTCCGTCCATGCCCTTTGGTGCCACCCTACCTACGTTCACCACTGTGGTGCATGTGGGCGGGGCCGGCTGCATTCCCGTTCACCCTGGGTGGTATTACATCATGTGCTGGCCGTGCTTCACTCCTGGCATCCACGCCACCCTGGCGGTAGCACCTTCCACCCCAGTGGCTTGCTCCTTGCTGTGCCTGTGGCCAGTCCATATGTGTCCTGGTGCATGCATATATACCTCTTGCGCATCCCTGGTTGCACTATTGCACATGTTGGGTTGCTCCTTGGTACACCCCTGGCTGCTCTCTGGTGCATCTGTGTGATATTCAGCTGTGTTGTGCTGGTGCATGCCACCTTACGCAGCCTTTGAATAGTCTGCTCAGTGTGCCTTGGAGCACTGTGGATGAGCTGTGAAGGTCTTGCACCGGCCTCTGATGCATTTCTGAATATCTGGGCCCAAGTGTCCTGTGCAGGCTGCTGCAATCTGTCAGAGCCAATTTGTAAGTAACCAAGATGGGGATCTGCTACAGATTCAATTCCTGGTATCAAAGGGAGAGATTTATAATTGCTATTTTGATTCATAACCAATATGTCTCATAACAGAGGCAGAAAAGTTTTTTTGTAGCAGTACATACAACATTTAAACCTCAATTCAAGAAAATTCTCATGTTACTAAAAATCATGTTATTAAATTGAAAACCAGGGATCCCAAGAGAACTACTGTCTTATGTTTAATTTACTATTGAGAGACACTCTCATACTTTGGAGGGAATTGAGTATATGGTATTATATCAGTGCTTGGGAACAGTATTAGGGATTACAAATTTAACTTAAAAGTAAAGTTATTATATCAGAAAGAGTTTAAGGTCCCAACTTTCATTTAAACCAACTGGACTGAGTGAGTTCAGTGTCAAAATCCAGAAAGTTTTTCTTTGTACCAGATGCTGTACTCTATTATCCCATCCTGTCTATCTTAAAACCTTTAAGAGCAATGAATTTAGAATCTCTTAATTAACTGTTATGATAATACATCAGATGATTTGTCACAGAGGTATTACTTTGTGGATTTCTTATACCCCTCACACATTCCTGGATACAGTGACATTAGGGTCGGTATCCCATGATATGGGTGAGGTAGAAAGCACGAGTCAAAAAGTAGCAATGGAATTTTGGTGACATCAAACACAGCAATGGTACATTTCAGTGACTAGTAACAATAATTGTTTTTCACCCATCCCCGAGGTGCTATGACTTTGGAGTTGGTTATACATTGTAAGTAAGAGGGTGTGGGCGCGATGCCCCCTGCAGAAAATTAATTGTCGCCATTATAGCACTTGCCAAAATGTACCGCCACCATATTTGATGCCCCTGAAGTGCCATCACTGTTATTGTACTCACGCATTTTAACTCACCCATATCACAAGGAACCAAAAGGGTCTAATGGTACTGCCAACATGGTTTGCTATAGCTGAGTCAAATAATGTAATCTGCAAACTTAAAACTGCAGTTTAGAAATTTCCTGAAGCTGACTTTTTAGAGATGTTAGGTAATTCAAATGAGGGCAATTGGTAGCAACATGTGCAAATGCTACACTTCCCACACGTGAGCATACCTTGTGGGCATGACAGAAGCTGATTTATTGTTGCTGCATGGTGGATTTACTGACCTGGCTATGTACAAGCTGATCTTTTATGTCTGTTCTCCTTCAAAAAGAGATTCTAGGGACAGCCCAGTGGTACTGAGGGCTGAGGTGCTGGACACCTTACCTTGCGCTATGCCAGCGTCCCAGGTTTGGCAACAACCTTGGGTTATCTGGGTGCTGGTGCATGGGGGGGAGGGAGGAGCAGGATTGAGCAAGCCAGCAGGCTGCTCTCCTCTCCTGGTGGTCGTGGAGGTGTGTTGTTGCCCCCCTGTAGTTCTGCTCCCACCAGGTGGAGGTCCAGTGGGTAGCATAGGCAGGAGGGAGCAGCACTGTTATGGGTGGGTGGAAGGGGCAGAGCTGGCACCATGGTGTGTGTGCGTGCCTCCACATGCACACATGCATACCATGTGCCAGGGCCTAGGGTGGGGAAGTGGGAGAAAAAACTACAAAAATACCATAAAAATCTGTATTAAAAAAAAAGTTTCTAGATTGTTCAGGAAAAAACTCAGACATATGTGCATCGCTCTGTATTATTGCCAAAGCTGTGTAATAAGAGCCTCTACTTTGCCACTCAGGCTACTGATATCGGTGAAAAAACATGCAGGTTGTGCCGAACCATGACTATTCGATTTAGGTCTTTGTATAAGTAATTATTTCTTATTCAACTGTCTAGTTTTAGATAGGGTCTTATCCAATACTTTTTTAACATAGTCTCTCTCCACAAACCTATCATGTAGTTCTTTTGTTTCCAACTTAAAATCCCTATCATTAGAGCAGTTGCATTTAAGCCTAAGAAACTGGCCTTAAGGAATTGATGTTAACGGGTTTCTTTGAGTGGAAGCTGTCATACCTGAGTAAAGTGTTTGTACAATAGGTTTTCTGAAATTTCTGCTTGTTATTTTATTACTTTTATCAACACTAAATAGTACATCCAGAAAATTCAGTCTCCTGGTGCCAATGGTGAATGTAAACTTTAGATTCAGTGTGATTGTATTTAACCAGTTCATAAACTCTCTGGCTTCTTGGTATGAACCACCCCCAACACATACCACATCATCAATGTAATGAAACCAGTGTTTTATGTGGTCTGTGTTTGCACTGCTGTTCACATCTAATACCACTGTTTCTTCACAGTGGCCAAGGAATGCATTTGGAAAGACGGGACCATCAAAGCACCCATCATGATCCCACAAACATGCAAATAGCAGTCTGAGTTAAATTTGAAGGCACTGTGAGTGAGGACGAAGCATAATGCCTCTAAAATGAGTTAACTGGAACTCTGCTATTGTTAGAACTTTTCTGCAAAAAGTATTCACAGCTATAAATACCTGCTAAGTGTTCTATTGATATATATACCCTCTACATCTATACTAATAGATGCTATGCATACATTACAGGCATCATGTCTTTTCAGGATCCTAACCCTCGCCTTTCTTGCTTTCTCCTACTCTTAGGTGGAGATATTCTGCCCAACCCTGCCCCCTGTCCTGTAAGAGGGTCTCTGCCTTTTCCACCTGAATGCTAGGAGTCTCCTACCCAAATTGGGTGCTCTTAAAGTTTGGTTCAACAGCATAGCCCTGACATCTTGTGTGTCATTAAGTCCTGGTTGTCCACCAGAATTCCAGACTCATTCCTCTCCATCCCAGACTATAACATCTACCACCAGGATCTTGGCAAATGCGGCGATGGAAAGCCATATATATGAGACAATCTCTCCCCTGCTCCATCACATTAAATGAATGCATTCCAACCTAGCATGAGCTCCTCATCTTACTCCTTTCCCTACCCTCCACCATTCATCTTCATCAGTGTACTTTACTCCTCCCCCCCAAAGCGGCTCATAACTCCCTTGTTGTCTGTATCTCCACAATCACCTCATACTCAAACAAAGGTGAACTTATTTTACTTGGAGATTTTAATCTAGATTGGATCTCCCCATCTGCAAAACCTACCCTCCTCATAATCGAGTTGCTAAACCTCATGTAACTGATCTCAGAGCCCACACACATAAACTCAGATTCTCCAAATCATTCCCTTCTTGATTGGGTGCTCTCCACTCGCCCCCACAGGATCACTGCCACTGGTGTACTCCTGGATGCCCTCAGTGATTACTGCATCACCTATTGTGTAAGAAAAGTCACTGTCCCCCTTTCAACCTCCAAATATATCTGATACTGCCCCCTCCATTCCCTCAGTACTGCTACTCTACTCCACGGGCTAACTTGTGCCGACTGGTCCACACTGTTCTCTGACCCTGACATTGACTCTGCCCTCTGCATCTTCACTGACACTCTTACTCTGATCTGGAGTTCCCTTCCCCTCCTCAAGAGAGCCAGGGTTGAATTTATTCATCATTAGTGTATCACACCAGACTTCTTATCCCTCTGCAAAGTCTGGGACAAATACTGGACATAATTTAAATCTTCCATGTCCCCTGCACTCCTATTTCTTTACAAACCCCACAGTAATGCTTGTATTAATGCTATCTGTCATGCTAAGGCTGCTTATTTTAAGTCACAGCTCTGGGCTGCCTCTGGCTCCCGTACAAGATTCTGGATCATCATACATGTCCTCCTCAATACCCCAGCCTCTCTCACCCCAACTAGTCCTGAAACTTGATGGCTCATCTATCTCTGGCCCTGCTGCCAAAGCAGAGACTTTCAACAAATTTTCCACCACCTGTGCCCTGCCCGACAACCCTATTGCTGCCCCCACCAATCTCCCTCCCCCTCCTCCTGGTACTGGCTATCAACTCCCTCCCAACTCACCCTCAGAGATTTTCAAAGCACTAATGTCCCTGAACTCCATGAAGTCAAGACCAGGTAGCCTACACCCTAAGCTCTTCTGCATCTCTGCCCCAACAATCGCCTACCTCCTAGCCCACCTGTTAAATCTTTTCCTTTCAATGGGTTCTGTCCCCCATGCCTGGAAACTTGCTAAAGTGATTCCACTTCATTGGGGGGGATCAGTCTGCCCGCACAAACTACAGGCCCATGTCTCTCCTGCCTTCTCATGCCAAACTGCAAGAGTCTCTGATTTACACTAGGCTCCTGAACCAGCTCTCAGTGACAGGCACTCTCTCCCCATTCCAGTCGGGCTTCAGAAAACAGCATTCCACTACCACCTTTCTGCTCTGGGTTACCAACTCTATCCATTCCATGGTGGACTGGGACCAAATTACCACTACCATTTTTATAGACTTTTGACTCTGTTTCCCACTGCCTGCTGCTCCATGAACTCCACTCTCTAGGGTTTTCTCAAATTGCAGTCAGCTGGTTCAGCTCCTGTTGTCACAACAGACAGCAATCGGTCCTAGCTGGGAGATCCCTATCCTCCCCCCTCCCTGTCCTTGCAGGGGGCCTCCACGGCTCTATACTCAGTCCCATTTTTTACTCAGTCTCTATTAATAGTCTCCCCTCTGTCTACTCTGTGTCCCACATGTATGTGGATGACACAGTGCTCCACTTCACTGACTCTGCCCCTAACGATGTTGTTTCCCCCCAACAGTATAACTTTGATAAAGTACAACACTGGTTCCAGGAAAACCAGCTAAACTTAAATTCCAAGAAAACTGTTTCTATGTTCTTTGGGTGCAGTCAGAGTCTGTCTAGACTTCAACCCACCCCCGTGTCTGTCACTCTGGATGGCTCTACACAGAGATGGTCCACACCTTGAAAAATGTAGGAGTCTGGCTGGATAGAAATCTAAATTTCTCTACCCATATTAATGCCACCTGCACTAGACTCTACCAAAAACTTGCCATCCTCTACCATCACAAAGATAGCCTCCCTTTAGTTACTCGCCATGACCTTGTCATCTAAACAATCTTACCCGTCTGGATCGGAACCCTCCTTCCGATCTCTCCTCCCACTTATCACCTGCTCACCTTTCTACCTACTACATTAGATCTTGGTATACTCATTCTCTCTCCCTTCCTCACCCTCACTTAAGGGCTGGGACATCTGCTGTTTCCTATCACCTCCCTTCTCTCTGGAATCAGCTTCCTGGGTAGCTCGTCACTCCCCCACATTTATCTTTCTGCATCTTCTACCTAGCTCTGACTGCTCGTGGTTCTTCTTTACCCTGCCACATGCCTCCTAGCTAATACTAATCCTAAATCTTCCCTCACCTTGACTACTTTACCCCATTTTGTACTCAAATTGCACTTATGCTCCTATGCCAATTGTTGCTACTTTACCTTTTGATCACCCATTTTCTGTCAGATTTTACATAATTGTAACTTCTTGTACTGAATTGTTGTTCTTTCATCAAATTTATGTGTTGCTGTACTCATATTTTGTTGTATTGCTCACTGTTTTTAATTATGATTTTGTTAATTTCCTACCCGAGTGTTCCCCCGGGTCACACCTAGAAGCAACCTTTGGCTCAGTGTGCCTTGCCCAGTTATTAAATTTTAACTAAATAAATAATAGATGGGTATCCTGGTTCCCATTTAACATTCTCAAGCTTATTCAACAAGTCCGCAGTGTCTCTTGTGTATGAAGGTAAAGATGTCATATAGGGCTTAAGGAAGAAAGCTACAAATTTACTGAGGTTGTACACCAGGGAGGCTACACCAAAATGATAGGCATCCCTGATGTAGCAATCACAGATCTGTGAACCTTTGGCAATATGTATAAGGTTACCATGATAGATTAATCTCTTCAGATGTAAAACTCATCTTCTGAAATACAGTCCTGTATCAATTCAAATTGCCCTTTTTTTATACATACTGGGTGGATTACCATTTAGCTTCCTGTAATACTGGCTGTCAGGTAGCATAATGTCAACTTTTCTACAATAGAAACAGTGGTCATTAAAACCACATTGTCCCCCTTATCTGTAGGTTTAATGATCAAATTCAGTGTTTTAAATAATATTTTTAATGTTAATTTTTTAGCCTTGGTAAGATTCCGGCAGACAGGGGAAGCATATGTAAAAGCCAGTTTATTCATTTCTGCCATAGCTGCCCTTTCAAATGCTTTGTTCTTCTGATTATTGCAGGGTGGACAATAAACAGAGTTAGGTTTAAATGTATCTTTCCTTTTTTCTTCAAACTATGCACCCTCTAGGTTCAAAACAAGACAGTCAAAATCAGACATGATTGAGACATCCACTGACGTGGTTCATTCCCAGGTTTTCATTTAGATGCTCCTCTAAAATGTTAAGGTTAACTTGATCCGGAATCATCCATCCCATCCTGCTCCTCTCCCTCAGTGCTGGCCAGAAAGTTTTTGGATTAAGGTGTCTGTGCAAAATTTCAAAAGGCTCCACAGTGTTGCCCATGTGTGTTCCTGCTGGAACTGTGGGTAATGCTAAATCCATGTTTGAAAGCAGATCATCTGTATTCACAGGAATATCCATATTAGCTTTTGTGTTCTTTTTACTGAAAAAATCACATAAATGCAATTTGTAAGAAAAGAAAATATACAGTGTAGATGTCAATTTTAAGTTTAAAGTCATGCAAACTTTCAGGTACACATTAAAGTCCCTTTGATGAGACATTGACTTTTGTAGAGGTAAGGGAAAGTTAAGTAAGTTTGATTATTTTTGTGTTCCATTCTCTTGCCAGTGTAATAGGGCCACCTCTGCTACTGTGCCCCCACCTTATTTTCTTTTATGTTTTTTTTTCTTCGTTTCTTTGTCAATGACTTGTCTATTTCTAAAAAAAATGAAATTTTCCTGGGAATTTTCACTGGTGCCAATAGTGACAGGACTGCTTGGTTTGGAAGGAATGTTTTCTTAGCGTGTCTGGATCAGGAGTTTGAGCATCCTATGCTCTGGGATCTCTGGTGTTTGCTCCAGGTGAAGATCTGACCAGTGGTATAATCAGTGGGGTATCCCATGAGGTGGGGGCATGAGGAAGGGTGCTCTCTGTAATAGCGACTCCATCCCAGCACAATCCCTCATGGTGATGGGAGGGTAGGGTGACTGGATGAGGAGGTGCATGAACTGGGTGACAGGATGTCGCTATGTGTACATGCATGGGGGAGCGAGCATGGCAAGCGTGGGTTGGGAGGGGGCAGAGGGGCTGTATGGGTGTAGCTGTGGTGGATGGCTGAGCTGCATCATGGCATTGGAGGTTGGCTAGTGGTTGGGGTGGGTGAGGTACCAGGTTCGGGTCTGGGCGCTGGTCGATTTTATTGTGCCCAGTCCAAACTTTTGTGCTTTCAACCCCGACATGCACCCACTGGAGTTGAGAATCTTCATGGGGTGGGCATGGGTTTCATGAAGGGGTGGGGGCACAGCACCCCACAGAAAGCATGAAAACTGTCCTGGTGCCAGGTCAGGAATCTGTGTTGTCAGAGTGCTAAAATGTTTTCAGTTTGACTGTGTGATAACAGCGATTGCCTTTAGGCGCTCACTGCTATCACAAAGACCCCAATCAGTGGTGTTCCTAAAAAGTCTAGACTGCTTTCTTTTTATAATCTCCTTCCATATTTTTTTTTTTACTTTCAAGGTGAGATCTTTATTTAACTCACAAAAATTAGAAAGCCTTGAATTTCTGTACCTCCTGTATTAATGTTTTTTTTCCTTTTGTCAGTTCTGAATGCTTCTTAACTTCGTAGCATTAAAAGTCATAGCAATGGCCCTCAAAATTCAGAGCAAATGGGCAGAATGTGTAGTACTTTCTCTTTTTAAGGAATATATCTGCAAATAGTGGTCCTCATATATTCAGTATTAAGGAATGTTTCTATTAAGTTAATTCCACAATGTAATAGTTTGTGTGTCCAGAAATAGCTCTAGCATTATTCAGAACATCAGCAAATCTTTGCTGAGTAAGGGTGAATTTCAGTGTAAAAATCATAACACTATGCAAAATTCATAGCAGTTGAGAGGTATGGATTAATAAGACTTAAAAAAACAATGCAATGTGAGTTGCCAATGCATTGCAAAGTTTAAAAAAACAGTACTTAACCATACAATTCATGTGACAGTTTAACTAACTAATTGATTTGACAGTTTAATGAAAACTGTTCTGTACATTTCACCGGCATAGGTTCAGACTACTGAAACTCAGAACATTTGTTTTACATCTGATTTAGTCTTAGACTACAGGGTCAAATTGTGTAGTGGTGGTTAGGGTCTGAGCATGGAAGAGAGGAGGTCCATCAAAAGAAGAAAGAAGATGGAAGTGGATTGCAGAGCACCAAAAAGAAAGACAGAAAAATAAAAGAAAATTCCAACTTTGCTTTAAGACAATCTAGGATGACCATACAGGCAAAAAAGGTTTTTTTTTTTAACTTTACCTAGTGTCAATGGAGAATGGGCTTGACATGATGGCACTGGTTGGCACAAACATTTTCCATAGCCACCTTTGGAGCGGGCTAACCTTGCATAAAATTATTGGCATGCAGGATTGGGCAATGTAGGATGATTCTGCATTAGGTGGCTACGATCTTCCTTTTAAGTAGCCGAGCTGGTTCATCAACATTTTGGCACCACACACTAATGTTGGTACTCAGTACGAGTTGTTGGATGTGAGTCCATGCCAAAAGCTCATAGGCTTCACTGCTCCAAACTGACTTATCATCTGAGACCCCCCCCATGCTAAACATAAGATTTCATTAATTAAATGTTCATAAAACCAGACATAACCCTTTTTCTATGTGATGATGTAGTTATGAAGAAGACAATTAGGACTGAGAAAGAGCAGTTGCTCTTAGTTCACTAGTGTGTTCACATTTAAGAGGGAAAGTTTTTGATCCTCTTTTGCAAGATCAGTGGGACTTGCCTGAAAGTGATGCAGTAACCCTCAGATGCAGGCAACTGGGTTTGCTGTGGTGGGGGGAGTAGGAAACACAGCCGACGTACTGTATTCTATTTGGATGCTCCTCAATTCATGCCACAATGTAGCTGTCAGCTGTGGAGGAAGGGAGCACACAGAAGGAGAGAATGTTTTTAATATCTATACCTATATATGTGTATATATATATATATATATATATATATATATATATATATATATAATTTTGGTGGCACAGTTGCACCACTATAGTTTGGGTTGAAAAGGTTGTTTAAACCCATTGTTTGCACTTTAATGACTGCAGCCATTCAAGGGATTTGCTCAAAAGTTAACAGGTATCATTGGAAATCAAGGGACTCTTGATGTGCCAAGTCTTGTTCTAATCGGATGTGTGGATTGCAAGATCCGGACTGTGGAAAATGTATAAAAACAATTTGTTATGCTATTGTTTTTTCAGCCCCTAGTGCCCAGATAGTTTGGAATTTGGGTCAGGAATTTTCTGGGTAGTATGGTCTTGGCCCAAAGTAGTGCCTTTTGCTGGTTAGGTGAAAAAGTAAAAATCCATTCCAGAATAATAAGGATTTGAAATTTTGGTTCTGAGCAAACTCAGTAGGCACTTAAGGACAGATATTTGAAACAAAAGGAAAATTACCCATACAAAAAAGGATCCGTTTTCGTACGAGACTAATCATTTTTTGTTAGGAAAAAATTATTTTTCATATGGCAGCCATTTTTTTCTCTACTGTTTAAACTAACAGACATTTAAAGTACATAAAAATAATCGTCTTTAAAAAAAACTAACAAACACCAGAACCTACCTAAATGGGACTAGTTTGGCTAGATTTTGGAGTTGTTTTTTTTTTTAAGTTTGCAGAATTACATTTTCCGGGAACCCAAAATCCAGAGTGCACAGCTTAGCAAGAGGAACCGCTCTGTATGAGAACAGTGGGAATTTCTTGACTTCTGTAGTCACAGCTGGAACTCATGCTACAGGCTGCAGTGGGAGCAGAGAGTCACCCTTTCCCTGTTGTCTAGTGGCACCCCCTGGTTGCCTTCTGTTTATGTATGTAATGTGTTGCCAAGGTGTCTAATGGTGCTCCTCACCCTCCAATCACTTTTTCCTTCGTTCTGTAATATTTCCCTGGTGTCTAGTGGCACCCCCCCACCATCTGATTGTTGTCCCTGAAATAATTGTGTCTTTCCTTGGTGTCTAGTGGCACTTCCACCATCTGATCACTGTCCCTGTAATGTTTTTTTCACTCTCAGGTGTCTAGTAGCACCACCACCATCTGATTATGGTCACCATAATGTTTTTCTCTTTCCTTGGTATCTAGTGGCACCCCCACCCACTGATTGCTGTCTCAGTCTAAATTAAACTGTACCTTGTTGTTTTTCTTTTAACCTACAAAAATGAACATGGTCCCCCTCACCAATCTGACCCCCACCCCACCCCCCCACTCAGCACCCACCACCCCATACCCCCAGTATATCCCCACACACCCTCACTCACATGAACAGGTCACAGAGCAGATATCCACTCTCTGATCAAAGACAGGTCTTGCTGCTGAAACTGACAGCTGCAATATGAGATATTAAGGTAAGTGCAGTACAATGTATTTCAATGGGGTTTTGAACTTTAATGCATAACTTTGTCAGTTTTGTATATTTTGACCCAAAATTTTTAACATGGCCTTTTTGGGACCCACCCTCATGAGAAATGGCAGTGGAACTGCGCAAATGGTGATTTCACAGTCACTTGGCAAAATTACCTTCCGGGCAGGATTTGAAAATTTTTATCATCCTTATTCATGAGGTGGACTAATTAGAAGGCTGTGTTGAAAATGGTGGGTCAAAATATGTAAAAATGGCAAAGTTATGTGCATATGTTGAAATGTTAAAATGCTTGCTCGCAATTTTGGTAATTTTAAATATTTTGATCCCAAATTTTCAACAGATCCATTATTTTACACCACTTCATGAATATCACAGCTGTCATTGTTCAAATCTTGTCCAAAATGTGTTTTCACACTTGTGGTGTGGAATACTGTTTCAATGCCATGGAATAAGGTTTTGTTGGGGATCTGAAAATGTTAACTATAGAGTTCAAGAGGTGGGGTAATAAGAAGTCAATTTTGACAATCTGGTGTGCAAATATGGTAAAGTGCCCAGGTTATTATGAGTGAACATTGCAGTATTTCAACATTCTCTCATAACGTCTCTAATTTTATCTATTTTGAGTCCAAACTTTCAACATTTTTTCACAACTACCTCATAAATGTGATATGTGTCACTTTTTAAATCCTGGATGAGATGTGCTTTTGCACTTCGGGTGTGAAATAACATTTCAGCCAGTAAACTATAAGTGGTACATGTTGTGTTTATAAGGTGAATCATAAAATGAGTATCTGGAAAATTTAGGGTCAAAACTGAAAAAACCAAAAATGTAATTGTTAACTAATTTTGTGTGTAGTGCCACTCTTGATCTCAGTGGGTATGCTTTGTGATCCTGTGCTGGTGAGCTCAGTTCAGGGGTGAGCTTGGTAATCCAGCTGGAAGGGGTGAGGGTGGGAGATGTTGTTATTATACAACGCACACTCCCAGCCATAGAATGAAAGGTGCAGTTTCCATGTCATAACGGTGAATTGATCATGGTGACTGTCAAAATGGTGACTCAGTTTAGGCGACTGCAACAAAGGCAATATAAAATTAGGGCAAATGTAAATAATGGTGAATTTGGGAGGCATTATGACTATACTGGCTGGATCATAGCAGCTGATGGAGTCTCCACTCCCAACCTCCCAATTCAGTTTCTGTCTCACATTTTAAACCGGAAATAACAAAATCACAGTCTTTTCCCTGTAGTAACTGGTTATGCTGCTCCTTGTTCTAGAGCCCTACCCTAATAAAGTGAGACCACACATGATATTATGTTGGTTGCTTAGTCGGCACACCTTATAATTGGAATTTTAACAAGTTCCTTATTAACATAATACAATCCAAGTTTCTTTTATTCACAAAACCTTTAAATTCATTTATTCTAGTCTACTTCAGAATGTCATCATAATTTATTTACCTTTATTTACATTTTATTACAAATTCACATCACATCACTTTGTTATCCTTTCATCCCCAGATGTAAATCTGAGTGGGTCTTTTTCTTTAATCTTGGGCCAGGTGTACATTCCTGGCCCCATGTTTTGCTACCTTTGGTGTCCATACCCCCTGAGTAGCCCTTCTACCACCACCTTGGCATACACTAAAGCTTGGTTCCTCCTCCCTCCCCATTAAGGACGTCTTTCCTTCCTTCTTTCTCTTTTATTCCCACCTGCTGTCCTCCTTCAGCAGTACATAATCAATTTATTGAAGGATCTCCTTGTCCTTCCCACCTTTTCATCCTTGCCCTTTTGCCTGGGTGGCAGGCAGGATACAAAAATTCTATCTAGCAAAAGTGAGGGAGAACCCCTCACTTGCAGACCCTTATAAACCCATCAAATCCCTCCATTTCTAGCTATAATTCCCTTCTTTCTCTTTCCTTACCCAATCCCATTTGTCTTCCTTATTGTCCAATGCTCTACCCCTTTCTGACATCATAGCCCCTTTAGCTGAGCCCTTTTTCCTTTGTCTTCTTTTACTCCACCCCCTCCATGATGTCATGGTCCCTCTCCCCTCCATCCTCCCGCCTGCCTTCCCGCTCTCTCTTTCTACCTTCTGAGACCGCTTCATGGGTCCAGGCCTAGAACAATGGTGCCTGTCTTTTAGGAGACAAACCTTCTTCCCTACCTCTGTGCCATGGAAGTTCAGAGCAGGGCATTGTAAGTAAAAGGTGTATTTTACTGTACTGCCTATCCACTCACCTTCCTCACATCCATACACTTACACACCTTTATACTGATATGTTACACTGTTTACCTGTTTCAATGTGGGGGGGGCACAGCTCCCCCACATACCCTCCCATGGGGGCAGTGCCCCTGGACCCCCCATTTATAAACAAGCTACTCTGAGGCACACATTGCCAATTAATATTGCTATTTCAGTGGGGGTCACCATAATCTCATGGCTGCCTTTTTTATATGTCACTGTAACTGTAATAACCATTATTTTTTTTCCAATTGTTTAACTAGGTGAGACACTCTAAGCTGAAAGCTTGTTTACAGGTGCAACCTGGGAGCACAGGGAAGTTAAGTGACTTGCTCAGGGTCACACAGTATGCAGGTGGGGGCTGTGGGATTCAAACCCAGGTCTCCAGATTTGCAGCGCAGAGCCTTAAACCACTGTGCTATACTGCCTCCCATTATGACTTCACCATTACTGAGTAGCTGTTATTACATAATACAAAGATGCAGGGTTGTCCACACAGCCGTGGGTACCATATGGTGAAGGCAACTGTCCCCGTTACATAGAGCCTGGACCTCTTCACCCCTGGTTGGAAGAGGGCCCTGTACATTGGTTGACAGATGCACCCTTTGCCCTGTGTATCTCTATCTGCAACCAGATGGAAGCACAAGAACCACAGGGCCCTGCACTTCTGCAGCCCACTAGACAGCCGCATGAATTCTTTACATCTGTTGTGTCACTGAAGTGCAGAGTCTGTAAGGGCCCTGCATATCTGTAGATGGGCAGAGTGTTCCCTTGGTGCAGGGCATCAATGACCTGCATGAATGAGGATATGATTCCACTATCTCAAAAATAAAAGAAATTCTTTGCAAAATTTTTTTGTTAATGTACGAGTTAGGGTTAAACCAACAAAAGTAGGGATATGTGGTATTAGGGCTTCCAACATTAACACACCACCCCTACCCTCTAGGCAGCAAGAGGAAAAACCATTACAGTTTCACCTCTCCTGTGTTATCGCCAATCAGGTGTGGGGTGTGTCTTGGAGTTGTCAACAATAATACTCACCCTATTCTCATATACTCAACAGATCTCAGCTTCTTTAATGATTGAATGGGATGAGCATTAGGGTTGACAACCCCAAGGCACACCCCACACCTGATTTGCAAAGATGCAGGACAGGTGAAACCATAATGTTTTTTCCTGTGCTGCCTGGAGGGTGGAGTGTGGAGTGTTAGTGTTGGAAACCCTTATGCCACATTTCCCTAATTTTGTCAGTTTAACCCTATTGAGTGCAATAATGAAACTGTTTGCAAAGACAATAGCTCTCTCTCTATCTATCTATCTAGCTATCTGTCTATCCATATACTGTAGATATATACTGTATGTGTATATGGATAGAATATATAATGGATAAGGGTGGTATATAAGGATGTATACACATTGAGGGGACTAATTAGGGCTATAAGGCCATGAACCCAAAGGGCAAGTGGCTTTATTGCTGTAATTAGCTCTCGAGATGGCATACTTCAGTGTGTACCATCCGTACCCACTGTTTGTTCAATATAATACATTTGGATGGTTATTGTTAAGGAGATTGCATTTGCGATCATATAGTGGCACATGACAGTCTCTTGCAGGAAGGAGAGAATGGTGTGTAGTGAATGCAGGTATGAATCTGGGAAATGTCTGGGTTTGAGAGGGTTTTGTGTAAGTGTTTTTTTTTTCAGTACTTTTCTAGGCTGTGGGAAAATGACAGCAATTCTTTGGCACCCCACTGCAAAAGAACGGTTTGGAGTTTTGGGCTGAAATTTGAAGGGAACGCAGCTGACATCCCACAGATGTGCCTTTCAGTTCTTTGTTGAAAAAATATTACACAGCGGCAAAGTTATGGTACTCCAAATTTCACACTTTTTCCCATAGGATAACATTAAGGTGTACGAAGCATTGCAGCAATTGTTTGGCGCCCTGCTGCAAAATAACGGTTTGGTCTTTTGGGATGAAATTTGCAGGGAAGACAGCCAACATCCCACAGATGTGTCTTTCAGTGGTTTGGTGAAAAAATAGTAGAGGGAGTCAAAGTTATGGCACTCCGAACTTCTGTTTTTTCCCCATAGGATAACATTATGGTGTTCGCCTCACCTTTCAGGGCCCGTATCTTGGAAACGGTGCGAGATACAGACTTTTTGTCAGAAAAGCACTTAGCCCCATAGCAGGGGCTAAGTACAAAACTAGCCAGGAAAGTGATAATTCTTATGACTTTTAAATTTTTTTTCTGTGTCGTACGGTTCCTGAGATATAAGCAATTTACTATTCCAAGTCCTCATTTTCTGTTCCTAGAGTCATTATTTTGCATAGATTCTTTGTACTCACTGTCTTTCTCTATGCAGCTTTTGGGGAAAAACAGCCTGTGCACTTACATTACTGTTACCATTACCATTTCTGCTTGCGGTTCCATACCCGTTTCACTTATCGCTGTCATCGCCTACGCCACCATGTCGTATGCTACCCTTTATGCTTACTTATGGTTGTGTTTGCATTGTTTTTACATTTCAGTTACAGTACTGTTTCTCCTTCTGTTTCACTTTGCATCACCATGCACATTACAATTTGCTTTTGCGGGCACAATGTTGCTATGTAACAAGACATCATGTGGTGGGACGGGCCCCGCGCTCCCGCTGCTGCATTACATTCACTATTTCTCATTATCTTCTCAAAAAGAAGGGAAATTAGAGGCAAAAACTCTGTTTAATGCATCAGTTAGAGTTGTTCCACAGTGACAAAGCGAGGAAATTTGATGTTAGGGTTGAAACCCCCTTGCTCCCTCCAGCCCACACCCCAGCCGAATCAAACGCTGGGGTCATCAGACCCAATTCTCACCCCATTCTCCTATTCCTCAGCTTCTTTCCACATATGATGGGTTGAGAGTTACAGCCGATGACCCCAACGCACACCCCAATTTTGGTTGGGGGGGTGGGCTGAGGGTGCTAAGGTGGTTTCAACCCTAACATCAAATTTCCTTGCTTTTGTCACTGTGGAGCAACCCTAACTGATGCATTAAATGGAGCGTTTTGCTCTTTAATATATATATATATATATATATATATATATATATATATACACACACACTGTAAAAACTACATTAATGTAGACATTAGGGTAGAAGAAAGCAAAGCACACAAAGCAGGGAAAAAAAAAATTAGGGATTTGGGTCTCTGGAGTAATGGCAAATCAGTGATAGGGCCTTCCTTGGGGTTGTCAACCCTAATGTTCACCCCTTCCCCCAAACCCATAGCATCCTGTCAAAAGCACAAGGTACAGTTGCAAGCCAGTGACTCAATGTGATACACTTGTCAAAGGTAGAGAAGGATGGCTTACAACAAGTTGCCAACAGAATATGTTGTAGCTTACTTCACGGGCCCTGCATGCAGAAAAGAGATCACATACGACCTCATTAGCTCAGGGAAGGGAGTGGGCATTAGGATTGACAATATCAATGAAGACCCCACCTCTGATTCCCAAATACTCTGGAGACCCAAATCCCTATTGCTTTTCCATTTCCCTTCTTTGTACGCTTTGCGTTCTTCAACCCTAATGTCTGCATTAAGATAGTTTTTGCAATGAATTTCCCTTATTGTTCTGATAGTGGACTTGCATCCTCATTGGGACCTGCACAGAATTATAGAAATGCAATTTTGGAGACAGTCCTGACCCAGTGCAAGGTCCCAGCAGGCCTCACCATGCATGTCAATACCTTTTGGGTAATGCTCCCTGACCCACCACAGGGTATGTGGCATCTGTGTCAAAACACTGCTCCTTCCCAACCCAGGCTGGGGCTGCTGCATGCTGCATCACCTTCCCCATCAGCTTTGTCCCATTAAACTGGCTCACTGAGTTCACACCTGAACTCAGTTCACTGGCATGGTAAGGCATCGTGGTCCCTAGTGGTGCAATGGACATCCCTGCAAACAATGTTATTTCATAAATTCTTAGTTATTAAATATTTTGAACCCAAACTTTCAACATAGTCTTCTTATGACCTAACTTCATGAACACGGTAGGTGAAAATGTTCAAATCCCTGCCAAAATGCCATTCTGTGCCACAGGTGCAAAAACACATTTTGGCCAGGATGTGAAAAATGACAGCTGTAATGGTCATGAAGTCGTGTCAAAATATGGCTATGTCAAAAATTTGGGGTAAAAATATTGAAAATTATCAAAGTTGTGCACTTGCATAGAGAAATTTCAACATACACTGGTAACTTGGTCACTTTTTGGAATTCTTTCACCAAATTTTCAGCATGACCTTTTTGGGACCCCACCTCATGAACACTTGTGGTGAAATTACGTTAGTCAGGCCCAAAAGTTGATTTTGAACAACAACCAGGAAATCACCTTGCGGAACCGATAAAATTTCACTGACTGTTCATAAGGTGGGTCCAAAAAGGACATGTTGAAAATTTGGTGAAAAAATTCCAAAAATGGCCACGTTATGAAGGGAAGTTTAAAATACAATTGAAATACATTATATGGCACTTACCCATATTCCAGAGTTCATGGTTCAGCACTGAAGATTTCAGAAGTGCCTTAGTCCACAGAGAATTACACCATTTGTCCTCAGGTGGTATGTATAAGGTTAGGGGGTGTGTGATGGGGTGCTCAGAGGGATGGTTGGGATGGGGAGGGGGATGGCAGTGACAATGAGGGACTGTTTTCTCTTTCAGATAAAAAAATACATTGCGGGATGGTTTTCTTCTTTCCAGGAACACTTGGGAACATCAGAGGATGGGGGTGCCACTGGACATTAAGGATACAGGAGAAAACAACTGGGACAGTGATCAGAGGGTGGGGGTGCCACTAGACACTGGAGATATGCTAAAAAAACAACAGGGACAGCGATCAGGGGTGTGGGTGCCACTAGACATCAGGTAAACATAAACAAATCAACAGGGATGGTGATAAAATGGTGGGAGGTGCAACTAGACAGCAGAGAAACATTAAACACAAGGGGGATAGTGATTGGAGGGTGGGGTGCCACTAGACACCAGGGGAAATGCAAAAAAAATGGGGACAGTGATCAGAGGCTGTGGGGTGCCACTACCCACCACAGATACAGGAAAAAACAATGGGGACAGCAATCTGAGGGTGGGGGGCTGCCACTAGACAGGAGGGAAATATAAAATGCTAGGGGGGATAGTGATTGAACAGTGGGGGGTGCCACTAGACACCAGTAAAATACAATGGGTATAGTGATTAGAGGATGGAGGATGCCACTAGACACCAGAGAAACATAAAAAAAAACAATGGGTACAGTGATCAGATTGGGGGTGACACTAGACATCAGGGAACACAAATCTCAATGGGGGAAGTGATCAGAGGGTGGGGGTGCAACTAGACACCATGGAAACATGAAACAAAATGGGGACAGCAATCAGAGGATAGGGTGCTGCTAGACACAAGGGAAAACATAAACAGGCAATGGGGACAGTGATCAGACAGTGGGAGGGGCCCACTAGATACCAAGGAAAGACAATTTAATTATAGGGACCGAGACTACGCAGCATGGGGGTGGGGAGTGCCACTAGACACCAGGGAAAGAAAATTTAATTAACAGCACAAGATGAAAACAACTTTCTTCTTTTTACTTATATGTGTTGTATCATATACTGTAGTGTTCTGCTATATGAAACATTACAGAATATGATATGACGCACATACCAAAAAACAACAGGACATCACAGTTTGTTTTTTTTAATAAAAAAGTGGAGTGGAGCTGGGCGGGGGGCGATAGGCCACCAGGAAGTGTTTTTATTGAATAAAAAGGGGATTGAGGCATCTCTTTCAAAAGAGACAATTTTCTGCTTTTTCATCTATATTATACTGGCCCAGTAGGTCCAGCATAGTTAGGGTTGAGTAAGCACTTTAATGTTAAGCCTAATATTTTGCATGTTAATAACTTTGTCACCGTATGAAGGATTTGCCTGAAATGTTGCATGCGCAGTCAAGTACCATAGATCTCTGGATCTGGCAAGTTGCAATACAATTGGATAAGTGGTTTTGGAGCTGCAGAACACCCAAAACTGCAAAAAAAAAAATATTCTTGTGTGTTTCTTTGCTTGTGCCTATAGCCACCAAGATTTGTCCATTTGGTCTGAAATCTTTAGTGAACATGCAGTCTGAGTCACTGATGTGCCTTTCGAAAATTTGGTGAAAAAATATTAAGAAAATAAGTTTCTCATTATAATCAAAGGGAAAAAATGTAAGTGTCTCGTGAAAGTTGCTACTAGTACATTTTACTGTTGCAAGTGGTCCTTGTGCTTTCATGCTGTAGCCGTCTTGTTTTCAGTTAGTAAGAGAGAAAATGCCTGGTGTTTAAATTTGGGACGGTTGGGGCCTTTGGGCTGAAATTTGAAGGGTAGCAAACCCAGGTTCAACAGATGTGTGTTTGATGATTTGGTACCCAAACAATCAATGGGTCCAAAGTTACAGGGCTCTGAAGTTGAGAAATGCCCCATAGGATAACAATGCAGTGCCCGTGACGCCTTTCAGTGCCCTTATCTTGAAAATGAAGTGAGATACGGATTTTTCACTACCCGCAGCTTAGATCATGTTTGGGTAATCTACACTACAAAAACAAGTCTGGAGGTCATTCATTATACCTGAAGTGGAATTTTTTCCCTACTTGATACAGTTACAGATATATTGGCAAAAATGTGTTACAAAGGTTCCTTTGGAGTACTATGGCATTGTTGTATGGCTCCATACTAATATGTAAGTGGGAGTGCAGGGCCCGGAGGGCCTATGCTTCCACTTATGCCTACCATTACACTAAAAATTGACAATGTGAAGGGAGCACAGGGCCCAAAGGGCCTGCAGTCCTACTACCACATACTAGTTACATTACACTGTTTTAAAAAGAAGGGAAATTCACTGCAAAAAACTCTGTTAATGCATCAGTTAGGGTTAATAGCATAGTGCCAAAAGTTTGGAAATGTGATGTTTGGGTTACACCTCTACCACTCCAGCCCCACCCCCCACCCTCCACACACCAACAGGTATTGGGTTGTGCATTGGGGTTGTTCAGCCTAACTCTCACCCCATTCTCTTATACTGCAACACCTCAGCTTGTTTACACATAGAATGGTGTGACAGTTGGGCCAATGACCTCAATGCACACCCTGATGCCTGTTGGTGTGTGGAGGGTGGGGGTGGAGAGGTAGGGGTGTAACTCTAATATCACATTTCCAAACTTTCGTCACTATGCTATTAATCTTAACTGTGCATTAACTGAGTTTTTTTTGCAATGAATATATATATATATATATATATATATATACATATATACACATATATGGATGATAGTGGCACAGTTGCGCACCTATAGTTAGGGTTATGAAGACACTTCTATGTTAAACTCGATATTTTGCACGTTAATAACTTTGGACCTGTTCAACGGATGTGCATTAAATTTGGTATGCATGGTGGGGCATGGTAGGACTCTTGATTTGCCAAATTTAATTTTGGTTGGACTTATGGTTTTTGCACACCAAAATGCTGAAAATGCGCTTTTTGTCAGCTATATGGGCAGTTTTTCAGATATTGTCCATGGCACTGTGCAGCTGCTGTGTGGTGTGCCCCTCTGCAACTTTGCACATTGAAAGAGTTTGGGTCAAGGAACATGTCGCTTTTTGTTTGGTGAAAAAATATTAATCCATTCAAAGGTTATTAAAGTTTTAAGTTCCCATTATAAGTCTATTGGAAAATTTATATGGTTATTTTGCAAACGAAGAATGGGGTTTTGGCCATCTGGTGCCTCCTCATGATCAAAGAATGTGCAGGTTCACAATCAAAGATTCTTTGATCCTGAGGGAGGGACTAGATGGCTGGATTTGGAGGGACCAGATAGCCCAATTTTAACAACTTTTAAAATTAAATATCTCGGAAATAGTTTGGTCTTTTAACTTGAAATTTGGAGGATGTTGATGGGATGTCCTGTACATGTGAATTATGGTATTTATGTGTTGAAAAATTGATTTTGCTGCAGAGATATTGCGTGACACACTGTACATTTTGTGTATTGAGTTTTGCATTGTGGTAGTGGCTTCACATTTATAGGGTACCTAGCCCTACTGCCATGGAGGTTATTTTCAGTGGTTAGGTGTCTGACATATAAACAGGTGTGGAATTATGCCAATCTGTGAATGGAACTTTGTTTTGTTTCAAGGTGGTGAGAGAGTCAGGCCTGAAGGGCCCTGTGCTCCCACCAACTTGCGCAACTTTCTACTTTTCTATTCTTTCTCAAAAAGTAAGGAAATTCTATGCAAAAAACTTCATTAATGCATCATTTAGGGTTAAAACACAAAAAGTAAGGAAATGAGATCTTTGGGGTGCCCCCCCCAGTGTACCCTTCATCCTCCCGAGATTGACAGACAACGGGGTGTGTCATTGGGGTTGTGAGGCCTAAATGTCACCCCATTCTTCTTTACTGTTGTTTGTGAATTATAGGGGCATGGTTGCACACCTTTATTTATGGTTGAGTAGTCACTTAATGTTAAACCTCAATTTTTGTGCATTAATAACTTTGCAACTGTTGAACGAATTTGCACGGAATTTGGAATGTGCAGTCTGGTACAGTAGATCTCTTGATTTGCTAAATTGCATTTCAGCCAGACATATAGTTTTTGCACAGCGAAGCACCATAAAATGCACTTTTTGCCACTTTTGTGCATTCTTTGTCCGTGGTGCTGCATGGACACCGTGTGAGCTTTTGGTCTGAAACTTGGGATGTAGAAAGAGCTTGGGTGAAGGAACATGCCATCATTTATTTGGTGTACAAATATCAATCTGCTCAAAAGTTATTACAATTTGAAATTCCCATTATATTCTAAGGGAAATTTGATATGTATTTTTTGAATGTTAATGAGAAAGACCAGATGGCCCTAGGAAAGACCAGATGGCCCAGATTGGGATGACAAAATCTCAATCACAGTTTGGTCTTTTTACTTGAAATTTGCATTGTGTTTAGGGGATGTCATAGAGATGTGAACTATCCTGTTTAGGTGTTGGGGAAATAATTTTATTGTAGAGATATTCAATGAAGTAAATGACATTTTTCCCATAGGATTACAATGCAGTCTGTATCATTTCTTTTTGCGCTGTTATCTCGTAAAAGAAGTGAGTTACAAACTTTTTGCTACAGATGGCTTTAAATCACCTTTAAGTGATCTAAGCCATTAGAAAAAGATTTGAAATCATAGAGTAAGCCTGCAGTGGAATTTTGTTTGTATGTTGCACGCTTCATGAGATATTGTGAAATTACTGTCACAAGGGTTGAAAGAGTTCCTGTCCAGTGCTATTCGATGCCCATAGCTTGGAAATGATGTGAGATATGGGTACAGTCTTTTCAATGTTGCATGAAGTACTCACTGTCATGATTACAATGATGCTAGAATTTTTTTTCTAACTCTTACAGTTCCCAAGATATGCACAAATTACTGTTACAAGGGTTTGGTGCTCTGTAGTGCTGCTGCATAGTTCTGTAGCTTTGCATAAGTGGGAGCATGGGCCCAGATCCATATCATTATGCAAAAAATTGGCACATTGGTGGGAGCTGGGCTCTGCACTCCCACCAATTCATGTTTTTTACTACTTATATTACACTTTTTCAAAAAGTAAGTAAATTCTATGCAAAAAACTGCATTAATGCTTCATTTAGGGTTAAAGCAAAAAAAATCAGGAAATTAGACATTACGGTAGAACCCCTTACTCCTCTCACACACCACCCCAATCCTCCACAGTCTGACAGACACCGGGGTGTGTGACTGTGGTATGATCTACTCACTGTCATGGTTACAATGACACTTGAATTGTTCTTCTAGCTGTTAGTGTTCCAAAGATATGGACAGATTAATGTTACAAGCATTTTGGTGGCCAGTAGGAATGCCGCATGACTCTGTAGCTATGCATAAGTAGCAGCGCAGGGCCAGAGAGCCCGCATTCCCTCAGATGCATATTGTTATGCAGAATTGGGCAAGTTGGTGGGAGCACGGGGCCCTCTCCCACCAGTACATGCTTCTTAAGCTATTATTATTATAGGGGCATGGTCATGCCCCTATATTTAGGGTTATGAAGCCACTTCTATGTTAAACTCAGTTTAATGTCACCCCATTCTTCTTTACTGTGGTTTTTGAATATGACTACAGATGTAATGGGGTGACATTTAGGCTTCACAATCCCAATGACACACCCCATCAGACGTCACTTTCGGGAAGATGGGCGGGTCCACGAGGTTGGGATGGGGCAACCGAAAAGGTCTCATTTCTTGACTTTTTGTGTTTTAACCCTAAATGATGCATTAACAAAGTTTTTTGCATAGTATATACATATACATATATGTATATGTGTGTAAACAGTATATATATATATATATATATAGATAGATATTACAGTGGCACAGTAGTGCCACTATAGTTAGGGTTGAGTACCCCATTTAAGGTTAAACTCTGAAATTTGGCAGCTTTATAACTTTGCTACTGTATGACGGATTTGCCAGAAATTTGACATGCAAGAGCAGTACCATAGATCTCTGGATCTGCCAAGTTTTTTAATGATTGGATATACAGTTGCAGAGCTACATAGCACCGTAGAATATGGTAATTATGCATTTTTTCACATTCTTTGCTCACACCTACAGGTTGCACACTCAGTGCAACTGGTCTAAAACCTTCAAAGAACATGCTGCTGGGGTCCCCGAAGTGCCTGTCAAAGATTTTGTGAAAAAATATTAAATGGCTCAAAAGTTATTCAAAAAACAAGTTTCCAACTATAGTCAATGGGAAAAGTTAACAAAAAGTTCAAATGCAGTTTTTAGTGTCGCAAATGACCCCGTAGTTTCACAAATCCACCATCATGTTTTCAGTTGATGGTCACAGAAATGCTTGCCATTTAAATTTGGGACCCTCTAGAGACACAATTCTTGCTGCATTCACCTAGTTGAGCCCTGAGGATGCTAACCATGTTTTTTTGGACGGGTTAAAGAAACATGGTACACAGAGAACCATGACTGGTATGTCAACATACCAGGATACACAATCTACAGGAGGGACAGGGAGGGTAAAAGAGGAGGAGGAGGAGAAGTAGCTCTCTATGTAAGGGAAGGGATCAAAGCAAATGAACTAAAGAGTAAACAGGGAGCAGATGAGGCACTCTGGGTCACCCTGGAGACAGGAAATGGCACCACAATCTGCATGGGGGTTGTATACAGACCCCCATCTCAGGGGGAGGGGAGGGAATGGACAAGGAAATGATAGAAGTCATCCTTAGAATGGCAGAAAAAGGGGAAATATTGTTGATGGGGGACCTGCATATGCCAGATGTTAACTGGAGCACCTTTGCTGCAGGCACATCCAAGAGCAGGGTCATTCTTGATGCCCTACAAGGGGCATGACTCAGACAGCTAGTATTGGAACCCACTTGGGAGGGAGCAATCTTAGACCTGGTAGTCTCAAATGGGGATGGAGAAAGAATCTTGGATTTAGAAGTGGGTAGCCATCTGGGAACAAGTAACCACCAAACAGTGTGATTCACGATAAACACAGCCATAGAGTCAAGCCATACAAAAGCAAGAGTATTGGACTTTAGGAGGGCTGACTTTGGGAAAATGAGAGGGTGCCTCAGAAAAGCACTAGCAAACAGGCAAGAAGGAGGGGTGGAGGAACAGTGGGGAGTAATCAAAACAGCCTTCACAGAAGCAACAAGCCTTTGTGTGAAGCAAATCAACAAAACACAATTAAGGAAAAAAACACTATGGTTCTGAAAAGAGGTGTCAGGGAAGGTTAAGGAGTAAAGGGTAGCATTCAGGAAATATAAGGAAACACAAAAGGAGCTGGACAGAGAACTTTATCAGTTAAAGCAGAAAGAGGCAGGGACGGCAGTCAGAATAGCAAAAGCCCAAAGCGAGGAAAGGATAGCCAACTCTGTTAAGATGGGGATAAGACCTTTTATAGGTACATTAGGGAGTGAAGAAAGACCAAAGGAGGGATACTGAGGCTTAATAAAGGGGAGGTAATGTGGGCAGAGGATGACAGTGAAAAAGCAGGGATGCTGAACAAATATTTCTGCTCAGTATTCAGAAAGGAAGAGGAGGGGAAGGTACCTTAACCAAACAAGAGAAACACTTGGGAGACGGGGGTCGATACAATTCCATTTATAGAAGAAATGGTTCTGAAAGAACTAGTAAAATTGAAGGTGGATAAAATAATGGGACCTGATGGGATTCACCACAGAATTCTAAAAGAACTAAAGGTTGAACTAGTGACACAGCTGACTACTGTCTTTAATGAATCATGGGAGGATGGGGTGGTACTTGATGAGAAGGGACTTGGCAAGGTTGGAAGAATGGTTAAATGTATGGTAGCTTAGATTCAACGCAAAGAAATGCAAGGTAATGCACCTGGGAAACAAAAATCCAGGGGAAGAGTACACAATGCGGGGGTGTGTGAAATACTGACAACAATTACAATGGAAAGGGACCAGGGGGTAATTATATCAGATGATCTAAAGGTGAGCAAGCAATGTGAGAAGGCAGTAAGGAAGGCTGGGGGGATATTGGGATGCATAGGGAGAGGCATCAACAGTAGAAAACAAGAAGTTGCTATCCCTCTGTACAGACACGTGGTGAGACCCCATCTGGGGTACTGTGTACAGTTCTGGAGACCCCATCTCTGCAAAGACATAGGCAGAGTGGAGGCTGTCCACAGGAGGGCAACCAAAATGGTGCAGGGTCTGCACCAGAAGACATATGAAGTGAGACTAAAGGAGCTTAATATGTATGCCCTTGAAGAAAGAAGGGAGAGAGGGGATGTGATAGAAACTTTCAATTACATCAAGGGAATCAAAAAGTCCAAGAGAGTAGTCTCTTTCAGAAAAAGAGATGTGCAAGAACAAGGGGGCACAATTTGAAGATAGAGGGAGGACGGCTCAGAGGTAATGTGAGGAAGTATTTTTTCACAGAGATGGTTGTGGATGCATTAAAAAGCCTTCCTGAGGAGGTCGTGGAGTCAAGAACAGTGGGGGAATTCAAGAATGCATGGGACAGACATAAGGTAGTCCTGGGTGGGGGATATGAGGAAGTAGGCTGCTGGTTAACTAAGATCTGCAGCTTATCCAATAGGTAGGAAAATGGGCAGACTAGGTGGGCCAAGCGGTCCTTATCTGCCCTCAAATTCAATGTTTCTATGTTAAATACCCCAGAAATATGTTTTTTAAATTTTAGTAAACAGTAGTGTCGCATGGTAGTGTCGCACATTCGACACTTTCGTGATATTTTTTGCGAAAGTATCACAAATTACAACACTACTTTGCGACACTATGCCCAAAAGAATAGGAACTCTTTGTCACCTTGCTGCAAAATAATAGTTTGGTCTTTTGGGCTGAAATATGGAGGGAAGAAAGCCATAATCCCACAGATGTGCCTTTTTATGGTGTGGTGACCAAATCTTAGAGGGCTGCAAAGTTACATCACTCCGAAGTTGACAATGTTTCCCATAGGCTAACATTCTGGCGTCCGCCTGCTTCGGGCCCATATCTCAAAATGCTTTGAGATATGGACTTTTCATTGGAAAAATGCTTAGCCCCCTGCTAGGGCACTAAGTGCAAAACTAGCCAGGAAAGTCATAAATAATATGACATTTTAATTTTTAATTTTTTTTCTACGTCGTATGGTTCCTGAGATATAAACAATTTAGTATTCCAAGTGTTCATTTTCTGCTCTGAGGCCCATTATTATGTATACATTCTTTGTATTCACTGTGCTTTTGAATGCACCTTTTGGGGAAAACCAGGTTGTGCATTTCCCTTACTGTCACAGTCAGCGTTTCCACTTGCATATTCATTATCATTTGTGTTAACGTTTCCGTTTACGTCACCATATGCGTTACCCTTTGCATTTCCGCTTGCGCTCGCATTTGCTTTACTGTTACCATTTGCGATGTCATTACTGTTTTTATTTGTGTTTCCTTTTGCATCATTGTGTGCATTACCATTTGCGCTTGCGCACGTTGCCCATTTTATGCTTCCGCTTCCATTTTTCACGCCATCGCCGTGTTACCATAAATGTTAGCATTTTCAATTGCATTACTGTGACCATGTGCATTATGATTTGCATTTGCGTACGCGCTTGCATTTGCGCTTCTGTTTCTGTTACTGTTCCATTTGGCTTCATCGTGTGTGTTACCGTAACCGTTTTCGTTTCCAACTGCATTACCGTTACTGTTTGCGTTTCTGTTAGCCTTAGCATTTGCATTTCCAGTAGCGTTTCCATTGTCGATTGCGTTACTGTTTCCTTCTGCGTCGCCTTTGCCATTACCATTTGCATTTCTGTTTGCATACTCAATTTTCATTTCACTCGGTCATACAGCTTTTGTGCAACAAAGTGACTAAAAATCATATGGTGGGCCCCGTGCTCCCACTACCACATTCTGTTCACTATTTATAGTGCACATTCTCAAAAAGAAGGGAAAGTCATGGCAAAAAAACTGTGTTTAATGCATCAGTTAGGGTAGTTCCACAGCATCAAAAGCGAGAAAATTCAGTGTTGGGGTTGTAAACCCTAACTGCGCATTCCCCCCCCACACCCCCACCACCACCACACACACACACACACACATATACATGCAAGTAGGGAAAGGACCAAGGCAACACAACCAATGACATACAACCACCAGCAGGTAAGAGGAATAACATACAATTATGTAAACCACGAAACCACACACCCATGCTCCCACTGGGCTGTCTCATGGGGTCGTCACTGCTAGCTCTTATCCCAGACATTCCACGCACCACTAAACACATATCACTACAGACAACTGGATATCTTGGGCCACACGCTGCCACCAACATATAACACACACTACACATATGGTATTTTGGGGTTCGCAAGATCCAAACTAGGATTTTGCACAATCCCTGAAATACTTTTGAAAATCATTTTCACAAATGCGAAAGTGTTGGACTTTGACACCTTTGTGTTTGTGAAAGTATTTTATGAAAGTATGCTCCTCATGACTGCACATCTTTGCCATCATCCTGCAAGCAAACGGTTGGGTCCTTTGGCCTAAAATTTGCAGGATGGCAAGACTTGGTCCCACAGATGTGCTTTTGCTTGCTATTGTGCTAAAATACTTAAGGATTACAAAGTTACACTGTTTCAAAATTGAACAATTTGCCATAAACTAACATTTCAGCACCCATGATGCCTTTAGCCAGCCATATATTGAAAACAAAGCGAGGTACACCATTTTCGCTACTGCCAGCTTGGTTCACCATTATGTGAACTAATCTCAAAGAACATCTTTGTAAACAATATATGATATCTCAAGTTGCATTTCTCCACTTACTACAGTAACACAGGTATACACCTCCTGCCGGATGTGTGTGGTTGATTGCGTTGCCTTGGTCCTTCCCCTAATTGCATGTATGTGTGTGTGTGTGTGGTGTGTGTGTGTGTGTGTGTGGTCGTGGTGGGGGGATGGAGGGGATGCGCAGTTAGGGTTTTCAACCCAAACACCGAATTTCCTCACTTTTGTCACTGTGGAACAACCCTAACTGATGCATTAAACAGAGTTTTTTGCCATGAATATATATATATGTGTGTGTTATCATTACAAAACTCCTTTAATGTATCAGTTAGGGTTAATAGTACAGTGATAAAAGTTTGGAATGGGCTGTTAATGTTCATAAACCTAACTGCGCATTTTCCCCACTCCCCACATACACACACACACACACATATGCAAGCAGGGGAAGGACCAAAGCAACACAACCAGAGACAACCAGCATTAGGTAACAGAAGTAATGTACAACTCTCTAAATGTTCTTCAAGACACATCCATCATCATGGTCCACCAACTGTATGAGTTCTGCTGCTATCCAAGTGCCTTGGGGGTACACACATGTGCTGGGCAACCATGGGTGATGCCCCACAGTAAGCATTTTGCGTTACAAACAGCAATAACAAGATTTAAGCAGATGCCTATATTTCAATATTGAAGAAGTGATGAAACATACAGTATGTTATCCACAGATAGTTTCTTGGAAATGAGAGTTATTATAAGCCTACCAACAGTCATTGGATGTTTCCATTTATTTTTCTGATTGAGTGAGTCAGTCCTAATAACAAATTATAGTAATAATACAGGTAATTATTTGTAGTGTAATTTACAAGTAACATGTGAAAACAACAGTTTTAACATCCAAAGCTAACAATAACATGCTGCTAATAAGTACTCCCAGGTAACACTGCAGTATAACAACATGTGATGGTGCTAATTTCATACCTGAGCAGTATCTTAAAAGTACTGTCATATCTATCTTTCATGCTACCACATGCCCATGTGATAGCAGCGATACCTGCAGCAATCCAATTGTTGAATAGTGACACATACTAATCAATATTCTGAAAATCTGTGCAGACTAATTCTCATTGTATGAAGAAGATATGACAGCAATAATGTGTTATCATGCTGTGGTGGCAGAATAGAGTCGATACTATATTTGTTTTTTCTTTACGTAGTGTTATGTGAAATGAGTACAGTGTTGTGATTATTGTGGTTAAAGATGTGATGGAGTGGTATAGTGTCTTACAATCTTGCATGTGTCTTGCATGTGTGTGTGGTAGGGGTTGGGCTGGGGGGATGTGGAGTTAGAGTTTTGAACCCTAACTGCACGATTCCAAACTTTTGTCACTGTACTATTAACCCTAACTGATGCATTAATGGAGTTTTTTGCAATGAATTTCCCTTCTTTTTGAGAAAGTGTAATGTAAGTTGTATGTGTTAGTGGGAGTGCGGACCCTCCGGGCTCTGCGCTCCCTTCACATTGTCCATTTTGTTGCATAATGGTGTGTTTCAAGTTTCAAGTTTGTTTATTGTTGATTGGTTAAATAACCATTACAACACTACAAAACACTACACAGGGTTATTACAATACATCGCTGGCAATGTGAAGGTAATACAATCACACTTTAACTTTCATCAATACAGTAATCTAGTTATGAGCAGTTATCTTAAAATCAGTTCTGTTAAAAATCTCAGATAATATGTAAACATTTATACTTAAAGTCAAACCCTTTTGTGGAGAGACAATTAATTTAAACCCTCCTTGTAATAAGAAGGCTGCAACTAAGAACTTTAGTGCATTGTCCCGGATTCCCCCCTTTTCCCTCACAAAAGACAGAGACCATTGTTTTCTGTTGTGCTCAGATTGGCAATTAATTTATTTATATATCATAATTCCATGTTCCATTTCATCATCTTTTATTGTTATATCTCTCATAATTGCATTTATTTGCATCCATATATCAATCACTGATCATCCCTCTTTCTTCGTCTTTTTGCTCCCCCCAGGTGAAAACTTGGGTGCCTTCTTCTTCTCTTTTTCTGTTAAGTAACAGTGAAAACTGGGACCGCTTTTCTCCTTCAGCTTCTTCTTTTATTCATCTTATTCCTTTTTCTTTCCCCCCTCCCCTCCTTCCCCCCCATTTTCCCCTCTCTGCCATCCACCTTTGGCAGTCCAATAACCATACTATTTTCTGCCATCCACCTTTGGCAGTCCCAAACCATCCTACCGGACTCTTCTGTCATCCACCTTTGACAGCCATAATATACAATCCCTTTTTGACTGTCTTTCTCTCTTGATCTATATTTCCAGGGTTGGTGGGAGGGATCAAAACTCCAGCAAAAGTGGCTGAGCCCATTATGTACCTCCTCTTGCCCCTCCCCTTCCTGTTGCTTGGCTATTGTTCTAACTCCTGCCCCTCCCCTTCCCTCTTCCCTCCCCTTCTGAGCACACCATCTTGATGAAAAGGGAAGGGGTGCACAAGGACAACCTGGTCTGCCCCTTAAAGGGCAAACTCCATTGTCCCGGATTCCCCCCTTTTCCCTTAGAAAAGACAGATACCATCGTTTGTTGTTGTGCTCAAATTGGCAGTTTATTTATTTATCATAATTCAATGTTCCATTTCAGCATCTTTTATTATTATATCTCTCATAATTGCATTTATTTGCATCCGTATATCAATCACTGATCATCCCTCTTTCTTCATCTTTTTGCTCCCCCAGGTGAAAACCTGGGTGCCTTCTTCTTCTCTTTTTCTGTTAGGTAACGGTGAAAACTGAGACCGCTTTTCTCCTTCAGCTTCTTCTTCTATTCATCTTATTCCTATTCTTCCCCCCTCCCCTCCTTCTCCCCATTTTCCCCACTAGCTGGTATCCAGCTTGTGTTGGCTGACCAGCTTTCCCCTCAGTTTAAGGCATTGTTCTCTCTTACCTCAGAGGAACTCCTTCCCAGCCCTTCCTTCTCGATTTTTTTTTTTTCCATTTTCGGCATGCCTCTTCCTTGCTTCTATAAAACCCTTCATTTCTGTATTAAATGTGTCTATGGCTAGATCTGACAGATGCACACCATCTGACCTGTAGAAATCTTCCAACCACTCTTCTACACCTCGTAATATTACCTGTCCTTCCATTTTCCTTATCAGTGTCCCTACCCTTCTGTTCATCTTTCTCCTGGCCCTATCCACAGCTCTATGGCTGTGCTCATGTCTCCAAACCCTTCTTGGGATCATATCCGACCAAGCAAGGCATACCCTAGGCCACCACTGTTGTATTGTCTCTAAGTCCCTTTTTACCTGTAGGTATATGTCCACCCATGGCCTACCCCCAAGGTCATTACCCTCAAATGAATTATAATTAGATCTGGAATGGGGCACTGCTCCTTTATCTCTTTCAGGGTAGGAAGCAGTTGTGCCCATCTCATCCTCCAGATGCCACGCCGAATCAACCTACATTGTCTGACATCTTGGTACAGTTGTTTTCCCCCAGCCTTTTTCTCAGCTCTCCTTTCTGCCCAATAAATATAAGAGTGGCCGCAGATCCAGACTTCTGTGATCCTCCCTCTTCCTATAGGGTTTAAGCAAAATAAATATCTTATATATGGTCTTGGTTTCCTTTTCCACAATATCATCCTTCCTGCCCCCTCCCCACTTGGCTCCAAATTTATAACAAAATACTCAATTGATACGTTAGTCTCCATACTGCAGTACTCGGAAATGTCTCTTGTAACTGGCAGACCGCCAGCACCCCTTTTCCAAAATATTATTCACCGTTTCACCCACCGCTGCCCACTGTGAGGCGGACCCTATCCATAAGGAATGGGATGAGTAATTAGCTGGATCCTCCCCAAAGAATTGCATGCCTTTTTTGAGCAAGGCTGTGACTTGGTAACTTGTGACCTTCCTTCCATCACCATGCACAAATAATTTCCCTGTCCTGTTCACATGCTCTGTGGCAAAAGCCCACAAAGCCTTCACTGGGCATACTGCACCCTCTGTGTGCTTCTTTAGTGTTACCATGCAGTCTTGCCCCCTTTGATCCATCTTTGACCTCTTAATCAGGATTTGTATCTCCTTCATTCCCCAGCTTATATCTTCCCATTCCAATCCCCCTTCCTTTTCCTTACTGCCATGCCCCACCACCTCGCTCACTCTCATGGCCCCTGCAAACATTATCACATAAATCGTATGGAATAGCTGGGCTTTGGCTTCGATCTGCAGATTGTCGGTAATATCCTTTAGTTTTGCAGTTACTTGTCTCCCTATTGGTCTTCTATTATCCACTGTTCTTTGTTTTAACCTACCCCAATTCCCTGCATCATCCTTCTAATTAACATTGATTTTGTCGGGTCCTCCCAACCTTTTAAGCTGCAAACTACACTAATCCCTGCCAAATAGACCCCCATTGTGGTGTGGGCTGTTCCTCTTTGCCATTGTTCTACACTGAACTTCCCTAGTTGCTCTTCTGTGATTGGCCTACTTACCTCCATGTGGTGTGTTGCCCTGAATGTTTGAAACACTCACCAGGCCCCATCATAGGCCCTCAGAGTCTGTTGTGCCCATGAACTGTGAAACAATAGTTCTGCTCCTTCTCGCCAGTGTCCTAGATGTTCATTGATATGGGCATTTTGTGCTCCTCTGCTGTTGTTGCCAGCTTCCAGAAGTGATCCAGCTGCAGATAGGAAAGGCTGTCAGCCAGGGTATTGCGTACCCCTTCTATGAGTTTTGCTCTGAATGACATGTTCAATTGCAAGGCCCTTAGCACCAAAAGTCGCAAGACCTGCATGACCACTTTTGACCTGGCTCCTCTGTTGTTTAATGCCTCTACTATTGCTCTATTGTCACACCAAAATGTCACTTTTTGATTCCGTAATTCTTCCCCCCAAACCAGTGTGCATGCCCAGATGGGCATGATCTCCAACAATGTTATATCTTTTACCTTACTGACCCTCACCCAGTCTGTAGGCCACAGTTCTGCAAACCATCTGCCCCTCAGATAGCCCCCCATGCCTAGGCCCCCTGCTGCATCTGTGTAAAGATCGAGGTCTGTGTTATAAACCCATTCCTCCTGCCCGCAAGAGCAGCCATTATATGCCCTGAGGAATACCTCCCATACCTTAAAATCATCCTTGACTCCTTTTGTCATGTCTACCCAGTGGTGTGGTCTGGTCATCCCGGCTGTAGCCCTTGCTAACCTTTTAGTGAATGTCCTCCCTGGCCCTATAGCCCTGCACACAAAATTCATGTGTCCTAGTACCTGTTGTACCTGTTCTAGTTGTATTCTTCTTCCACTGGTAAGTATCTTGACTCAGTTCCTTCAGTTTTTCCACTTTTTTGTCTGGCAGCCTAAATATTTCCCCTGGAGCATCTATCTCAATACCCAGAAATTCTAACACCTTGCTGGGCCCTTCTGTTTTTTCCAGTGCCAATGGAACTCTCAGTTCTTTGCACAGCTCTTGAAAGCTGGCCAACAATCTTTCTGTCTCTCTTCTCCCACTGCCTATAAAAAGGAAGTCATCCAAATAGTGAATAAATGTTTTGTAACCCATTTTTTCTTGAAATATCCACTGTAGACAGGTGCTGAATGCTTTGAATGTCGCACATGCTATAGAACACCCCATGGGCATGGCTTTGTCAAAATAGTACTGTTCCACAAATTTAAACCCCAGCAGGTCCCAATCTTCTATCCTAATCGGAAGTAATCTGAAAGCAGACTCTATATACGTTTTTGCCTTCCATGCATCGGCAGTTGCCCGGATGATCCAGACAGCGTCTTCTAAAGTGGCATATGTCACCTTACTGTATTCCTTGCTGATAAAATCATTCACCGAATCCCCTTCAGGAAAGTATAGGTGGTGAATCACCCTGTATTCCCCTTCCTGTTTTTTGGGGACCAAGCCCAATGGAGAAATCCTCATATTCTGCAATGGGGGCATATCATATGGTCCTTCTACTCTCCCTGCTGCCTTTCCCTTCTCTATCTTTTGTCTTAACATTTCTTCCCTCCCTTTTACAGAACCCAGATTGTCCACCTCTCTTGCCTGCCTTGGACCCTCACACTGCAATGAAAAACCTGTGCGAAAACCTATTTTACTCATCTCTGCCGTTTGTCTATTTGGTTATCTGTCCAACCATTCTTTCCATGTCTCTATCTTGATGGGGTTTCTAGCTTCTCTAAATTACTCCCTTGCCTTCTTTCCTTCTCCTGTACCCAGGTCTCTCCTTCTGCTCGATGACTGGCTTTGTTGGTCAGTGATTCTGGCTCCCTCTACTTGCATGCCCCCTGCCCCTCTCCCCTCTATTCCATGCCTTCCCTTTATATCCCTGGCTGTCATGAAAAAACTGTTGACCTGATCCTTGCCCCCCCAGATCCTTGGCCTCCCTGGATCCATGTCGTCCTGCATCTGCTCACTGTATGTGATCTACCACATTTTGAACATGCATGCCGAAAGTGGCATTGAGGCCAGGAACAAAAAGCCCTATTATAAGCCCAGCAACACCTCTTTGGCGTGGCACCTTTTTTCCCCAACTGCCCTTTGGGCGTGGACTGATCAGTTACATAGTCTAGCCACAAATCTAGCTGTTTCATGTCCCATCTTACATCCCCATATGTCACCATTCTGTGCCGAAAGAATTCATCGTAATATATCCACCCCACACCCCCTTTTGCCTTTGCACGCCTTATTATCAGGGAGTATGTGATGAGTGGGATGCCCAACTCAGGACTCTTTTTCCAAAACTATGGCTGAGAATGTGGCGAAACCTACAAACCGCCCTTCCTAAGTCTTCCCTTTTGTGAATTTGTCCTCCTCTTTCTTGCCTAACAAAACTACCGCTGCTGCCATTTCACTCTTTCCTATATTCTCTGTTTCCTCATATTTTGCTGCCGCTTCCCGGCTTACTAAAGCAAATATATCCATATACTCTCCCTTCCATATTTTCCTTTTGTGGCCAACAGGACGTGTTCCCCAACTCTCATCCCAGGAGCTCTTATCTCCCTAGTTCCTTTTCCCTCTTTCTCTACTCCTCCTTCTTTTTCTTTTGCCACCTCTTTTTCTACCCTAATCTCAGCCAGTGCTGATTTATCTGGCCCAAACTCCGTGAGCCAATTGCTGAAATGATTTGGGTTATGTAATCTTTGATGCTGTCACCAACAGAGCCTGGTGCACTACCTGTGGCCTTGTCCACTCCTTGCTGCTTGCTGTCCTTGTGGTGTCCCAGTATGTTTCCCTTTGGTTGAAGGGTTGGTTGCCCTACTAGTGGCTGTGGAGGAACCACTGTGCGCTGGGAATCTGGTCTGGGTTCCACTGGGGGAACCACAACCTGGTCCTGGGGAGGTACTGGCAGTACCGGGTCAATTGGTTGCAGAGGTACTGGATTAGCCACCTTGGTAGGTTCCACTATCAGTGGTTGTACCCTGTTGGTCTGTGTGACTTCTCAGCTGGCCGTTTCCCTCTACCCTCCTTACCGTTCACTGCTTTCCTTTTTTCTCTGGATCTCCCTGGTTCCTCCCCTTCCACCAAATCCCACATTCTATTGGCTTTCTGCACCAGTTCCATTATAGCCCTATAGGCATCTTCCTTCAAAGGCCTGCTCTTCTTTGGTGCCATGTTCCTTGCTTCTTGCAAACTGTGAAGACAACTGAATAAAAAAAAGAAAAACTCAATATTAAAAACTCTGCCTGGAACAGTTTCTCAAGTGGCCAGGCCTGCTTCCCCCAGAGACAGCCATCTAAAAGGCACCAAACGTGTCCCCCTTTTTTTTATACCCCCTTATACTCCTGGACGTTGGATTATTAATTGCCCCCAGCCTTGTTGCTGGGTGCCAGCTGCTCCCAAATTATGACCCTCCCCCAAGACCATGATCTCTTTCTGTAGCCGAAAACTCTCTCTGGGCCTTCTGCTTCATTTTCCTCTTCCCCCATCCATCCCTGTTTCCCGACATCCTTCTTCTGGGTCTCCTTCCATTGCTCGACCCTCCAGGAGTGTGACGTCATGCCGCATGGCCTGGCCCCTTTTTACCAGACCTCTGGCCTGCTCCTGCTTCTCCCTGTCTTGTGGCTCCCCTGAGTCCTCTTTCTCAAAGGCCAACTGCCTTGTATCCTACCCCAAAAGAAACTTCATCCCCTTGCCTTTAGGCAACTTTCCCTTGCCCCAGAAACATGCCCGCTGCTTGGATACAGCCTATTCCCATGGAGTGTGACTTCATGCCACACGGCCGCTCATCATCCCCACTTGCTAGGCCTTCTGGTAGGCCCCCCTTGCTTGCTAGCTTTGTCATATGCAAATGCCCCTACCTCTTGAAGTGCTAGCCTGGCCCCATTCCTGCCAGGCCAAATCGCCCATCTGTTCGCTCTCGGCCTGTTCCCCTTGGTGTGTGATGTCACTCTTGTTACACGAGGTCCCTGCACCCTAATTGATACCCTCAGGGGTACACCGTAGACAGCTAATGTTTAGGCATAGGCTATACTAATACATAGGGCATAGGGCATCTACCGTATAAGAGTAGATATCAGGATATGAATACATATTATTGTAACTCACTTTGCTTGCTAATGCACACACATTATACCATGTATTTTCTGTCTATTTCTTACTTGTCAGATGCCAAGACACCTGTCCTTGAAGTAATTATAATGTAAGGCAACATTGCCATCTTTTGGTGATGGACACCACTTCCTTGTTATGTAAGACTTTGTATAAGACGCCTTTGTTCTAAAACCAATGACTTTACAGAATTATATAATGTTATCTTGGACCGTGGAGCCACCTCTAATTTAGCCAATAGGGCTCATCTCTGTAACTAGAAATGTTTCTATCTTTCAGTAACCATAGTAATTATCATAGGTATATAATGTTATGCACAGGTTTTACACCTCGGAGACCTGAGAGATCCCAAGAGACTACAAAGAAACCTCGAGGTGTAGGGAATGTTTAGCACTGGCTCCCAGTTCGTATTGGTAAGAACTGCTTAGGGCAACTGTGATTCATCCCTGTTTGTAGTAATAAACTTGTTTATTACTTGAATGCAACTTGTTTGTGATTATTTTCATCTCCAATATTGCCAAAAACCTGAAAGTGAGGTTTAGACCTCTTACAACTGGCGACCGCGTGCAGGCGATATTGGGTGTTGTAGTTTTCACTTGTTGCTATAAATTTCCTTTTCCCACCGGACTGCAGGTGCACATTTCCCGTATCACCTCTCCCTGCCTTTTCTACCAGGCTGTCAGAGACTTGCAAGGTCTGGCTGATTTTTTCGGTGTGGTCGACATCTCGACCCACTCCATAGCAGCTTTGAATTGCAAGCCTACAACTTATACAATAGCCCGGCTGTGTTTAAAGTACCCGTGTTGTGGATTGATACAGCGCATGGTCTTTTCACAGTTTGAATTTTCGTCCCTCCACATAAATGGCCACCGATCAGATATCTCAAGAGAACTGATACTGATGTCTCGAACTTTCTTACCTCCCATGGAGGATGGCTGACTTCGCGTGGGACGCAAGTCAATCTGAAACCCCTGTACTGGGATTTCAATCCAGTACACAGAGGCGCAACAGTCAACCAATAGGGCGTAGCTAAAGGGTTGATTGGTCGCTGCCTCTACGCTGCCTTGGAAGCCTCCGAAGCGAGGTTTCGAACCCTTGATCTGCAGATCACATCTCTTAAGCAGGAGATGGGTCTGCAGGAAACAGAATGTGTTAGGATACAGCAGAACTTGGAGTCAGAACTCCAATCTCTGAGTAATGAAAAGGATTCACTATTGCATCATTCTGCACAGGCTGGTGAACAAGAAATGTGTACTCTGAAGAATGAGTGTGAAAGTTTAAGACAGGATAAAAGTTAGGTGGTACAAATGAATTATTTGCTGAGTGCCGCGAATGCACAATTGAGTGACGAGATGGGTGAACTGCAGGACGAGATCAATCAGGTACGTAATAATTTAGAAACAGCCTATAGGGACAATCGCGAATTGAGCACTGCGTACCGTGTTTTGCAGAAACAGAAACAGGATCAGGTTGATAAGGATGTTGCAAGTGTGAGTCATAATGAATGTAGAGCTAAGATGGATAAACTGCACCATCAAAGAGAGGTTTTGACTGGCCATTTTAAGGCAGTGGGTGGCGTAGCCCCTGCCTTTCATTCGTCGTCGGAGGGGAGCCATCCGCGATGATATCTCGCAGTACAACGCCCAGTCACACCCCTACTATGGCCTCAGATTCCTCACCCAGCCATCCACAGCATGGCAGGTCCCCGCCCACCACTCCCCAGGTCACACGTAGACGACGTCGTGACGCTCATCATGGGAAACACCATCATGGCGGCACCCATGATGGGGGGGAGCAGACCCAAGCCTGGTCCTGACGGCGCCTCCGGTAGCCGTTATTAGTGTGGAAGACAGGCAAGAGATTGAAGCCATGATCGATAGGGCACTAGAAAGTGTTCCTCTTCCTGAAAGAAGTATGAAAACCATTAAAAGTCAGATTGGACAAATTTTTCAAGAAGCTGGCACTCAGGAAAGTGTTGTTCAGATGGCGGCTGAAGCTGCAGCCTGCACAGCATTGGATGGTGCACGAGACGCACTACCCTTGCCTGATCGACCACCAACTAATCCCCTGCAAATGGCCTACTCTGTTCAGCAAATTGCTGACAGCATCGATCGGATGAACCCGTCCGACAATCTCAGCTGCCATTTGGAAAAGGTACCAAGTGCGTAGATGCTTAGTCTCACAAGAGAATACCAGGTCCAAATACTACGCCAGACCATCGGATCCTGGTTTATGGGCAAACCTCCCAAAAGTACCGCCAAGATGAGAACGCTACCTTTGACGAAGTCGCAGCTGAGCTCATTTCCGCTCACAGCCCTGGTGTGGTTGGAGAATGCTAGCATACCCGTAAAGCAAAATGCTAAGAAAGTCCAGCAACTTACCATCAGAGACTCTGGATGGCCTATCGAGCAGGAAACATCTGGCACAAGAAGCTGCGGATGTAGATCTTATTGAATATAAGACCCTGTTCATAGAAACATGATCCCAGCCGTGAGCGAGAAAGTAGAGCCAACCACATACCCGAATATGGATAGGTTTGCCGATATTCTTCGGAAAACCCAAGAGAGGTACCAACCAGACATCCGCGATTTGGGTTCCGGGTTCCAAAAAGGTTGCCGCTGTGGAACCCGCTTCTGGGACCACGACACACTACACGGTGGAAGGACAGGCCCAGCAACAACAGCCCAAACCTCCATCGGCCCCTCCAGCTAGCACCCAGCAAAACCCCCAACAACAACAACAACAACAACAGTGGGGTGGGAACCGGAATTGGCCTAAGAACAGAAGGTACAAAGGCAAAGGGAAGCCATTACAAAGATCGGGTCCCTCATATAAAGAGATAGCTGAAGAAAACCAAAAATTTCGGGAGCTCCTGGGGCAAGTGCGTTCTGTAGCAGATGCCGTTCCGCACAAACACTGCAGCAGTACAACCGGCTACCCATGACACTACTGGCCATGGAGACACCGGAGGTATGGGTGTGTAGACCCATACCAGCCTGAACCCTGGAAGCCCCGCCTTACATTGCATCAGTGCAACACGGTGAAGTCATTCATGTAAGCCAAGCCCAACCTCTGCATGCCTCCAACAATACGGATTGACAATTACAGGCCCCAGTCCACATTGTAAACAAACGGAAGGCCCTGCACCGAGGCCGAGGTTGGGGGCCGCCAATTAATTGTCTTGTTAGATACAGGTGCAGCTGTATCTGTGTTACACGACGACCACCCTGAAACATCTCCATGGTCTACCGGATGGAAGACCAATATGTCAGGAGTTGATGGTGCTAGGTTACCTGCATACCATTCTCTGCCTTTACCTGTATAATTATGCCATCTGAAGGCCTCACATGCTTTCCAACTGATGGTGTTGCACGATCACCCTAGCATCATTGGGATTGACTTTCTTGCACCACACGGCTGTGTGGTGGATCTAGCAAACATGTTGTTGATACAGATACAGGGTCAATACCATACTGTCTTAATTCCTGACTCACATGCTGTGGCAACAATATCCATTAACAACAAAGAGTATGACGTCATAGATTTATTCAAGAATCATGAACTTTTCCCAAAACTTTTACCTATCCTACAATGACACTTGGAAGCGTTTGCAGTCAACAAACACGATTGTGGCAGAATGCATACCGTCATTGAGGTGCCAGGCCCGGCACATGAGAGACAAAGGCAATATCCATTTCTCCCTGAAGCCTTACCTTCCCTTCGAGAGACAATTAAGTCACTCCTTAAACAAGGAGTAATCAGAACCTGTTTCTCCACTGCCAACTCCCCTGTTTGGCCTGTGAAGAAACCCACAGGTAACTGGAGACTTACTATTGACTACAGGAAACTGAATCAGGTCACTCCCAGTTGTTCCCCAACTGTGGCGTCTGCACCGGATGTGCTTCGACTTTTAACACCAGATCAGAAATGGTTCAGTGCTCTGGATATCTCCAATGGTTTCTGGTCATTACCATTGGCCCTCAAGAGTCAATATAAGTTTGCCTTCACTTTTGAAGGGCGACAATATACGTGGACTTGTCTGCCACAGGGGTTCCATAACAGCCCTTTCCTTTTCCATCTCCATATGATGGATGCCCTACAAGGTTTCTCAACCCCCCAATGTCTCTTACAGTATGTAGATGACCTGTTGTTGGCTACTGTCACACAGGAACAACATCTGGATCTCTTGGATGAACTATTGACTCTTATTCAGAGAGCAGGCTTGAAGTGTAATCCTGCAAAAGCACAACTATGTCAGAAAGAAGTACTCTTTCTGGGTTTGAAGATAACAGATCAAGGTCGGAGTCCTACTTGGAAAAAGATTCAAGGGTTGCAAGACTTGCCATTACCTACCAGTGTGGCAACCTTAGAGGTTTCTAGGTACAGCAAACTACTCCAGAGTTTCTGTTTGTGATTTTGCACAGAAAGCTTCCTCACTGTATGATTTACTCAAAAGGACGTTCCATGGAATTGGGGCCCTGTCCATACCCAGGCTGTGACGTCACTGAAGCAGGCCTTGGCCTCTGCCCCAGCACTGGTAAACCCCAATCCAACATTACCATTCCACCTAGAGTGTGCCACCTCTGACATTGCCATGTCAGCAGTGTTGGCCCAAAAGGTACATGGCTCTTTTGAGACCTATTGCATATGCATCACAGCTCTTGACCCCAGTAGAACAGAAGTACGGCCTTTGTGAAAGGAATCTTCTGGCCACTTATTGGGCTGTCAAGCACTTCCTGTATATCATTGGGTACTCTCCGCTGATTCTTAATACCAATCATACTCCTACTACCTTTTTGCTCTCAGACAGAGTGAAGGATGGGTCAGTCTCTAACACCAGGCTGACACATTGGTCACTCCTCCTCCAGGATAGGGATATTCAGGTCCATCAAACCAAAGTTCCATCTCTACTAGCACATGGCCTCCTCTTTCAGGGGGAGCCCCCCGACTGCACTTTGCAGTCACCTGATCTCCCAGATCCAGGTCCATTCTTCCCTGCCACCTCTGAGGTATTAGAGAAACACCTCCTTGTGCTGCATTTTCACCGATGGATCAGCATCATATTATCAAGGTGAACAAATTGCAGGGATGGGTATCATGGTGGTGTATCCTTATGGGAACACTGTCAAGATATCTAAATGCTGTACTGTAGCTTCATCACAGTATGCAGAGCTGGCAGCAGTGGCTGTGCATTAGAGTTCATCCAACATGGAACTCAGGACACCATCATTTTACTGACTCTAATTGGGTTTGTTGCCCTCACAGAATTTCTCCTTTCTGGCGGAAGAACTCCTTCCTCTCTTCTGATGGCAGCTCAGTGAAATACAAAAGAATTGGTGATTTACATACACGCATTAGGTCAGAAATACCACACAAACTCTATGTACACAAGGTTAAAGCTCACTCCTTACATGATCCCTACCACGATTCAATGACTCAGCAGACACCCTTGCCAAGGAAGGGGCCCGAGGGGGGGATGTCTGGGCGATGGAACATCCAGAGGCCAATGCGGCTGTACAGGTTGCAGCTCTTAAAAAGAAATCTGAATCTTTTTCCCCCTTGGACCTCTCAGCAGCCCATCACTTGGACACTGAACTCAAAGAAGTGTTCAGATTCTTGGACAAGGGTACTGAAGAAAGACTTCCTACACATAACCCTTACCATAGGCATGAAGGTAAATTACACTTATCCCCTGATGATAAACTTATTTGGTTTCAGCCAGAGGATACTACCACCAAATTGTGGGTGGTCCCCAGACATTTGAGATCTGAATTTTTGCACCAGGTATGACACACCCACTGGTGGACACCAGGGGGCTGAAAATACCCTCCAACGCCTCAAAACCACAGCATGGTGGCCTGGGATTACCAAAGATGTTAAACAATACATTGATAACTGCCTCGTTTGTGTACAAAACAATCCAATACCTACAAAATGGAATGCCAAACTTTTACCACAGAGACATACTGGCCCTTGGCATGCCATTCAAATTGATTTTATTGGTCCTTTGACCAATACCAGTAGAAACAACAAGTATGCCCTTGTAGTGACTGATCTATTCTCTAAGTGGGTCGAGGCTTTCCCCACCAAGACTTGCACTGCAAAGACAACTGCCAAAATCCTGGTAGAACAGATTTTCTCCAGGTGGGGCCTGCCTCTCAAGGTAGACTCCGATAAAGGAACCAGTTTTACAGGTGAGTTGATGAAAGAGTCCCTTGAACTCCTAGAGGTTCAACAAAAGTTCACATACCTTATCACCCTCAATCCTCAGGTCAAGTAGAAAAGCTAACAGACGGATTAAGCAAATGCTTTCCAAATTCATTGAGGACAATCCCAAGACCTGGGATTCCCTACTGCCTTTACTCCTTATGGCAATTAGGGTACGCCGCCACTACCCAGCTTACACCCTTTGAGGTAATGACTGGCAAACAAATGAGATTACCTGAACACTTGTTTCTTTGACCTGCACACCCCACTGTGGACCGCGTGTCTGTAGATCAGTATGTGGAAAACTTAGAAAAGACCTCATACACACACACTTGTATGTCATGAAATTGCATGGGCAAGGCCCAGCAACAGTCCAAAATACAATTTGACAAACATGTGCAAGAAGTGGATTGGCAAATTGAGATCAGGTAATGGTACCTGATTTGCACATCCCACCCACTCCTTCTCCAACAAGTGGAAGGCCCTACCCCATTGTCAACAAGCTCAGTCCAGCAGTCTATCAAGTTAGACTCCTCCACAACAATAAACTGACTGACAAATGGTTACATGCAAACCAATTGAAACTGTACAAAGGAGCTTAAACTTACTCTTCCTAACCCCATTGGGTGGAACTGTACTAATATACTAATCTTTCATCTTCCTTTTCAGATACATTGACAAGATGGCTATCTTGTTCCTATCTCTACTCCTTGCAGGGGTACTCCCTTTTGCCCAAGGCACGGTACCGGACCTCCTTCGACACCTTGATCCTCCAGCACCTCCTACAGAGGGAGTTTCCATCAAAATTCCAAACAGTATGATTACTGTCCAGGAAGGTTCCTATGCATACCTCACTGCCTCGGTCATTGCTCCTGACAAATCTACCCTTCAGATTGAGTGGCAAACCACATCACAAGGACAAGTTCTCCCTGTGGCCAAACTCTCTAAGGGAACTTTCCAGGGTTGGCCCAACGCTAAATTGCCCCCGAATGGTACACTGTCCTTGTTACAAACTGCATTAAGACACTCTGGTTTGTATAACATTACTGCTTTAATTGACCCTTCCTATTGTAACCTCTTTTCCCAGGATTCTGCCCGCAGATTTTGTGTTGTACACCACATGGCCTCTGCTGCCATGTATCTATCTGTGCTACCTCCTACTGAGAAACAGCTTTTGGAATGTCCAAAACATACCCCTGGTCCCCATAGTGGTCTCACAGCCACTGCCCTCCCAGGTTCTTTGATTAACAATTTACAGTTTATGCATATACCTGTTTTATTTAACCTTACTTATTGGAATATGAAAGAATTTGGTATGTGTCACAACACCAATACATCTGCATTTTACAGTACTTTATTGCTTGACAGTTTGGCTGCATTTCAGATATGTACCAAAGATCTCTTTACTGGGGTTTATTCTACTGAACACAGAGGTAATTTTAGGAGGAAACCTCCTCCTTGTACTCTTACTCATAAATGTACTAAACGTGAAGTTGACAGTTCTGATGTCACGGGTGCCACGGGAACTGTCACAGGTCTTTTTGGTACTGCTATGTCCATTTGGAACAAAGCAGACATTGCTGCTATCAAAAGTCATTCTGCAAAGTTCTCCACTGGTTTGGTTAATGATGTTTTACCACCTTTATTGCATGGTGTGGATGGTCTTAGTCAGGAAGAAAGATACACTGTATACAACATGCACGACATTGCAAAAGCCTTCACTGATTCCAAAGATAAGATTAACGCACTCATACAACAGAACAATAGAGAAGCTGATAGACAATACATTGGTAGGGAAATACTTTGTTCTGCATATGGTTCATACATACTCACTACCATTAACAACCTTTTCAGAGACCTAGAAACTGGTAGGATTCCTGATATTATACATGACAGACGTCTATCTAAATGGTATTGTCCTAAATGTAAATCTCCATCTTGTATTTCCCTATGTATGCAACAAACTCTGTCTATTCCTCTCTCCACAGCTCGAAATTTGGGGTTTGTGACCAGACATCCGAATACTGGTCCTTGTTTTTCTGCTAAGAAATGTTCTATAACAGATACCATGTTTGTCTCTTTTACTGTCTCCTTGCCATGCTTTGATCCCACTACAGCTTTGTTTGACAAGCTGGCACTGTCGCATTCCATAGGGCATTTGGACGAAGACATCTACCGAGAACGCCTGGATCTACCTCCTCTACTGGTCTACCATTCCTTCCTGGATGCCTGGGTGGCACTGCACACGGATTGTTGTGCAAAAAAGCAATACATCTACCTGTGCTGATGTGATGTGTCTGATGTTATACGCCCTGTTTGTGGCTACTCTCCAGACAGCATTGACTGGACTTTCACTATGGATGCTGACATCACTGAGAATGGCACCAACGCTTTTGAATCAACGCAGTCACCGGATCAGCTCTACCAGTCCTATCGTGAGGAAGCTCATCGCCTGTCAACACGGATCTCCAAGACGACCTACACATGCCCTGTCCAGTTGCAAAAATGGAGACTGCCTACTGTACGATCACAGTACAACTCTGATGGTGAATATTGCATAGTCACTAATGTCAAAATGTATTCTTATGGTTCTGTTACTTGTGCAATTGATTACCCCAACTTCTGTTTTGTTCCCCATCAGAAAACTGTTATTGGACATACTGTCATAATCCCCATTCCCCTTATGGAAGCAGATATTATTGACGGTAATCCAGATTATTTACTTACACTTGAAGAATACCTACCCTACTTTAATGTACACATAGATCCACTGACACTTACACTGAAATCACTTTTAGATAGAAAGGACACACACCTCATCCACATCAGCAATAATATAACCAAAGCTAATGAAGCCATTCTTGACCTGATGAATGATGGAGACATGAATAACGCTTTGACTAACACTTGGTTAGAGATTACTTTTAAAGGTTTTGTTATAATACAAGCATTTTGATATTTACCTTGATTATTATGCTTTGCTGCCTACGGTACTCTTCACCAACACCATGAGCAGCTTGAGTTTTTCTTTACAAGGCTTGTGCCTCTGGATTGTGAAGAACCACTGCTCCTGTCCCACCACATTCACCTGTGTTGCCTTTGCAGGCAACAAGGGGGGGAATTGTTACACGAGGTCCCTGCACCCTAATTGATACCCCTCAGGGTACACCGTAGACAGCTAATGTTTAGGCATAGGCTATACTAATACATAGGGCATAGGGCATCTACCGTATAAGAGTAGATGTCAGAATATGAATACATATTATTGTAACTCACTTTGCTTGCTAATGCACACACATTATACCATGTATTTCCTGTCTATTTCTTACTTGTCAGATGCCAAGACACCTGTCCTTGAAGTAATTATAATGTGTAGGGCAACATTGCCATCTTTTGGTGATGGATACCACTTCATCGTGTTATGTAAGACTTTGTATAAGAACTTCTTTGTTCTAAAACTGATGACTTTACAGAATTATATAATGTTATCTTGGACCGTGGAGCCACCTCTAATTTAGCCAATAGGGCTCATCTCTGTAACTAGAAATGTTTCTATCTTTCAGTAACCATAGTAATTATCATAGGTATATAATGTTATGCACAGGTTTTACACCTTGGAGACCCGAGAGATCCCAAGAGACTACAAAGAAACCTCGAGGTGTAGGGAATGCTTAGCACTGGCTCCCAGTTCATATTGGTAAGAACTGCTTAGGGCAACTGTGATTCATCCCTGTTTGTAGTAATAAACTTGTTTATTACTTGAATGCAACTTGTTTGTGATTATTTGCATCTCCAATATTGCCAAGAACCTGAAAGTGAGGTTTAGACCTCTTACACTCTGCATGGCCGTTCATCACTTGCATCTGCTAGGCCTTTCTATAGGCCTCTCCTTGCTCTCCTAGTTTGCATGTGTGAGTGCTCAACCCCCCAAAGCGCTAGTCCCTGTATAGTGTTGCCAGGCCAAATCAGCCAGCTGCTCATTTGTTCAGTCTGCTCTGTTGGTGTGTGACATCATGCCAAGTGGCCACTTCATCGCCCCTACCTGCTAGGCCTTTCGTAGGCCTCTCCTTGCTCTACTAGCTTGCAGCAGGCAAACGTCTCCCCAATCCTCCCCCATTTCAAAGAGCTACTCGCCATGTCCCATCATGTCCCTATACCCCTACCACTTGGCCAACGCATAGGCCCCTTCCAGCCACATGGCTCCTGCAACGCCGGCACCTGGGGCAGCGAGACTGATGCTGTCCATCCGATCAGCCTCCTTAGTGTGGAAAGCCAGGCTGTAAACACCCGTGGAAAGGGGGCGTGATGCAGTCTCCACTTGGGGATGTGAGGAGGTAGCAGGGAGGTGGGAGGGAGGGAGTGGGGATTCGTTCCAAGGACATGCGGTAAAGCTAGCATGTGGAAACCATTCCGTGGAGAGCTGCACAGCTCAGCTATTTGGAAGCATCAGAAAAGAGTTTTCTCCCCTGATTTTGTCACTTTTTGGGGCCTCTTAGGTAAAACGAGTACAAAGAAGTTATGTAGGAAGCCTACCACATCCTGTAAGGCCTCGAAACCTGTTTTCATCGCTTTTGTGATTCCGCTCAACTAGCAATGCTAAAGGCCAGTGGAGGCCCCATTCAACCAAGCTTCTTACAACCTCAGGCTTTCCCTTATAATCAACCTCAGTTTTTCTAAATAAATGACCCTTCTCTGGGACAAAAGCACTTTTCCAACAAAACTTCTGTTATCTGTGGCTAATTGCCTCGCGATTTTAAAAACCAGGTATACATCTCAGTACAGCTGCAAAATTCCTACAACCACTAAAACGCATGTCCTCGAACCAGCAATGCTAAAATTTTCCCTCAAACCGAAGCCTAATGAACCAGTCACCTAAAATCCAATGCATACAACCTCAGTACTGCTGCGATTTTCTCTAAACCACTAGAAACACATTCATCCAGGCCAGCAATGCTAAAACTTCCCTCAAACAGAAGCCTATTGAAAAACAGTCACAAACAATGCACCTTAAAATGATTTTTTTTGAGTAAAGTAATACAGCTATCATTATATATTATTATTCACTATATATATATATATATATATATATTTTTAAACTTCATACTTTGGAAGCTATCTTACCTGCGTACCTGGTGCACAAACCTCTCCAATTGTTCAGCCTAGCTGATGTGTGGCAGTTTCAACTAAATCAAAACTCCAGCAAAAGTGGCTGAGCCACCCCTGTGCTGCCCATTATGTACCTCCTCTTGCCCTTCCCCTTCCTGTTGCTTGGCTATTGTTCTAACCCCTGCCCCTCCCCTTCCCTCTCCCCCCCTTCTGAGCACACCATCTTGATGAAAAGGGAAGGAGTGCACCAGGACAACCTGGTCTGCCCCCTAAAGGGCAAACTCCATTCTCCCTAAAAGCTCAATTATACTAACCATCCCAATTTTATAGCACCAGTGGTCATCATGCTGAATCTTAGACAAAGAAAATTGGGCCATTTTGAAACTCTCTATAGGTATCCAGATGTCCTACAGAAATACTGTGACATTACATATTGAGAGCACTTAGTGTCTGGGCCTACTATTAGGATCTCTATGATATCAGTGACACCATCCCCTTTTAGGTAAGACTTCAGGTGCACCCCACAGCTCATGCCACCCCGTGCTCCTTATCCCCAGATATGGGAGGATTTATACACCAATTACAGTGAGAATCACTTAAAGGTATACCCTAACCATAGCAATCACTCTGTCCATTCTTTTCTTTCATTGTTTGGACATTAAAACAACCACTTAAGGGACATTTATGACCATCAGATCCAATCCAGAAAACAGGTTCTTACCACCGTAGTTGGGACCCATTAGGGACTCCAGGACCACCTATTAAAGCACTCTGTTCCAAACAAGGTGGTAAGATTCTGTCTCCAGACCAACATTCAGAAACTGTATGTTATCGGTAATACCTTTCCCCTTTTTAGTATAACCCCTGGTGCACCCTGCAGCACACGCCGCTCTGTGTTCCTGCTGTTTGCCAGGTATGAGAGGATTTATAAACTAATTACAAATTAGAAATCATATGCTGGTTTCCAAGGACCCTATCTAGTTCCACCTGTCTACAATTTCCTCATCACAATTAGGCCCCCAGATCCCATTATTGGGCCCAACATGGCTACTGATTTCAAGCTCAAATTTAAGCCATCAACTGGTTACTGGATGCCAATTCAATTTGTTTAGGCATGCTCATTAAGCAATCAAATAGACCTTCCATTCAATGATTTAACATTTAAACCTTAAGATATCACAGAAATTAAGAAGAATGTGACACAATTTAGCACATATACCATAATATAAATTGGGCCATATTTTTGGGACCCTCTATAGGTATCAAGAAGTCCTACAGAAATACTGTGACATAACAGATTAAAAGCATTCTGCCTTTGAACCTACTATTAGGATCTCTATGTTATCAGTAACACCATCCATTTTTCGGTAAAATTCCAGGTGCACCCTGCAGCTCATGTTGCCCCGTGCTCCTTATCACCAGATATGGGAGGATTTATATACCAATTACAGTGAGAAATCACTTGAAGGTAAACCCTGACCATAGCAATCAGTCTGTCCATTCTTTTCTTTCCATATTTGAACATCAAAAACAACCATTTAAGGGGCATTTATGTCCTTCAGATCCTATCTAGAAATAGGATCTTACCACCACAATTGGGACCCATTGGGACACCGGGACCACCTGTTAAAGTACACAATTCCAAACAAGGTGGTAAGATTCCATCTCTAAACAAACATTCAGAAATCATGTTATCAGTAATACCTACCCCTTTTTGGTATAACCCCCAGTGCACCCTGCAGCGCATGCTGCTCCATGCTCCATGTGTTTTCCAGGTATGGGAAGATTCATATACCAACTACAAATAAGAAGTCATATGCTGGTTTCCATAGGAGTTTGCCAGGTATGGGACGATTCATATACCAACTACAAATTAGAAATGATATGCAGGTTTCCATAGATCATATCTAAATCCACCTGTCTACAGTTTTCCTTATCACATTTAGGCCCCCAGAGCCCATTGTTGGGGCCCAACATGACTACCAGTTTCAAGCCCAATTTAAGCCATCAACAGGTAACTGCATGCCAGTTTCATTTATTTAGGCATGCCCACTGAACAATCAAGTAGACCTTTCTTTCTACAATTTGGCTTTAAAATATCACACCAGTTAGACTATAAAAAGTGTGGACATAATTTAGTACACATTCCATAATAACACTTTTAACCAAGCTATTGCTATGCACTTGAACAGCTGAATTAACCCAGTCATTTAAGGCTCCTTTAAATCGGGAGTTCATCATGTGCATCAAGATTTTGAGACTTCTGGAAAACAAGAATAAACAGGGATAAAGAAGTTCAGGACTCAAACAAATGTAAATGTATACTTGCAATTCGACTGTTCCATAGTTCAAATCCGACTTAAGACCTGTCTTCAGGAGTCCACTTTCCGAGGCTCCAAATTCCTAAATTCCTGAGTCTTTTCATTCTCCATAAATCAACAGTTTTCAAAACAATAGAGAACACCTTCCAACACACCATCACTTTATCACTCTTATGGTGCCAACATATACGGGCCCACAAAACATTCAGCAGAATTTCTGAAACAAGCCTCGATTCCCAGCTCTCACTCAAATTTTTAGATGTATTACACATGCCTGTAAAAAAATACAAGAAAAGAATAGCTCTCTGAGCGTAGTAAAATAAAAATAGGATCAGATTCACTGGTTTAAAAACCCTCAGGCAAATCTGGCATACCTGTAATAATTTAAAATTACACATAACAGCATATCAACTGCAGGGAATCATGTTACCCCATGGCAGAACATCAGAATTTGTAGACTTCCAAAGTTACTCACTGGAAGTTAAATTCTCCGGTGCTCCAGCGTTGTACTCCTCCCTTCTATTGGTAAAACTATCTTGTAGCATCAGCACCAGTGATCCAGAACATAGCCCAGACACAAAACAAAAATGTCCCCAAACACTATAAGAGCTCAACAGCTGGTAAGGCAACCACACATTAGCCGTGCTTGTTCAACAAACTGACAGAGCTAACAGGAGGCTCGGACCAAACAAATACCTACAAAGGAGCTCTATAGCTCCTCTGACCGGCTATGGTGGTGTTCTGTTTAATGCAACAATACACAGACTATGAAGTTATATCAAAACTGAGACCAGTTTCATTCATAATCTGGCATAAAAATATTGCAAAGGCTAGAAAAAGAAATTTAATGAGAAGCGGTCTCCTAGCATGGTGCAGGATGAGGCGGCAGTGCAGCCATCTTGCTGCCCCATCCCCTCCACCAGAATCTTTGCCTAATGGTGTGTTCCCACTTAAACATAACTACAGAGCCATACAGCATCCCTATAGGGCAAGGAACCCTTGCAACATTTATGTGCCAATATCTCAGCAACAGTAGCAGCTACAAAAAAAATTCAAATGTCATTGTAATCATGACAGTGAGACATCTATATGAGATACCAGTTGACTGAATCCATACCTCACATAGTTTATGAGATACGGGCACTGAAAAGCACTGAAATGGCACCCTTGGACCCCTTGTAACATGTTTATGTCGATGTCTCCATAACCGTAGCAAGTAGAAAAAACATTCCACTGCTGGTGTAATCTAAGATTTCCAAACTTGTTTCAGCAGATTAGTTCACCTGAAAGTGAACTAAGTTGCAGGTAGAGAAAAATCCGTATCTCGCTTCGTTTTCGAGATACGGGTGCCAAAAGGTGTCACGGACACCACAGTGTTATCCTATGGGAAATTTCTCAGTTTTGGAACACTGTAACTTTGGGCCCCTTGAATGTTTTGGTACCAATCCACCAAAGAGTACATCTGTATGACCAGGGCATGCCACCCTGCACATTTCAGGCCAAAAGACCCAACAGTTTTGTTGCAGAAGGATGGCCAAGATTTTTTTTTTAAATACTTTTGCAAATCACGAAAGTTTCGTAAAAAGTAGCATGAAACTTCCACATTTGAGAATGTATTGTGGCAGTTTCTTTTGTAATTTGTGAAAATATTTTTTCTGTGATGTTTAAAATGGACACTTCTAGGGGGGATTTACCCCAAACTGCAGATATGGCTTCCATCCTCAGGGCCCGGCTAGGTAAACCCAACAGTCAGTGTTTACCTAGAGCATTCCAATTTTATTTGCCAGGCATTTTTCTCTCTCACTAACCGAAAACAAGATGGTGGTAGCATGAAAATGAAAGGGCCATTTGCGAAAGTAAAATTGCATTTGCGAAACGTTTGTGAGACGCATATATTTTTTCCCCATTGACTGTAATGGGAATTTTTTTTTAATAACTTTTGAATGATTTCATATTTTTACACCAGATCCTTGAAAGGCACATCAGTGACTCAGACTGCATTGTTCTTGAATATTTTGGACTGAATGGACAAATTTTGTGGGCTGTGGGCACGAGGAAAGAAACACACAAAACATCCATTTTTTTTGCATTTTTTGGCATTCTGTAGCTCTGTAATCATGCATCTGACCACAATGCAACTTGCCAGATCCAAAGACCTATCATTCCAGACCGCACATGCAACATTTCAGGTAAATTTGTTGTATGGTGGCAAAGTTATTAAAGTGCAAAATTTGAGGTTTAACATTAATGTGCTTACTCATCCCTAAATATAGTGCCATTACTATGGCACTATAAGATATATATATATATATATATATATATATATATATATATATATATATATATATATATACACTATATATATACAGACACACACACATATATATATATATATATTCTTCACAAAAACTTTAGTTAATGCATCAGTTAGGGTGGATACCACAGTGACAAAAGCAGGAAATTAGGCATTGGTTTTCCAACCTAATCCCCAACCCTAGGATTCCCACCCAACCTCACCCCATCCCCTGACCCTCCACATACCAACAGGTGTTGGGATCTGCCATAGCATCATAATGCTCAACTCTCACCCCATTCCACATTTAAACATGCCTGCATGCTACAGTATAGGACAAAGGGGTGAGAGTTAGGCCTTATGACCCCATGGCACACCCTGACACCTGTTGGGTGGGAAGGGTGAGGGGATGGGGTGGCATGGTAGGGGTGGGAGGTTAGGTTTGGAAACCCTAACTCCTCATTTTCCTGCTTTTGTCACTGTGGTATCCACCCTAACTGATGCATTATTGACATTTTTTGCAAAGAATATAAATATATATATATATATATATATATATTTGCAGTCAACAGAACAAAAGGATTGAGCAGAGGGACACAGTGAGAGAAGTTTTTTTCTCAAAAAAGAAAGTATTGTGATCATATTGATTAGAATGGTGTTTATTTAGATTATCTCCTTTAAAACATAACAATGTCAGAGAATGGAGCTAAGTTTTTCAAAACATTTCTCAGCTCCCATGCATAGACATACTGGCAAGAGTTCCATTGCTGTATCCCACACATTGGTGCTGAACCCCAGCTGCAGTGCAGTAGTAGTGTAGACACATACAGACTGGTCTAATGATTTGATGTGGGGGGTATAGAGAGATCTAAATCAATTTGTTTGCTGCTGCTGCCTAGTGTATTTGTGAGCAGCCAGAGACAAGAAGCCTACCACATATATTTTAAAATTAATTTTACTTTAGAGAGGAGGTCCTGTTACACACACACACACACACACACACACACACACACACACACACACACAGAAAGAATAGAAGACAGCAGAGGGCTGCTCACCAGTAAAAGCAAAAAAAAAATAGGATGTGTTCTGTTATTTGACAATGATGCCAAACAAATTTTTTTAAACTTTTCATTTATAAACTATTATGAACATGACCAATCATTTATTTGAAGCTACATTATGTACAATAGTCATCCAGAACCTAAATAAAGGTTGGTTGAATGATCTTCCATGCGGATAAGTCTTTCTAATGGTAAAACACATTACTAAGTAACTACAGTCTTGAAGGAATCCAGAGCTTGTGCAACCAATGCCCAAATTTTGAAATGATGCATGGTAATTCAATACTCTGGAAATAATTCCCACCTCTAAGATCTTGGGTTAAACAGCCATGTTTAGTAACACAATGTTCTCAGTTCACTAAGAACCCATGAACCCATTGTGTGTTAATAATTGTCCTTATTGGGTCATGAAGATTATTACTAAGAAAATAAAAACCTTAATTTGTAACCCCAATGTTCTTCATCACATTCTTCTGTCTCATAGCACTCATTACTTTGGCTCAAGTGGCTATGGATGAAACAATTAAAGTGTGATTTTTCAATCTGATTGATGCTACTAGAATGTAGAACTGATCCTGCATACTGTATGGTGCAAAACATACAGAATGTTGGCAAAGATATTGATTTTTTTTAAAAAGAACCAGCTCAAGCCCTGACGGAAGAAAGACAAAAGATCCATCCTCTCTAGGAGACCTTCTAGAATGACCCTAGGCAACAGAATGCAATTAGTTCTTTTTTTTATCATGTAAGATTTTATTGAGGTTTTTCAGGTTCCTTAAGCCATAGAAACGGCCCTCATACACCAAGTCTACAAGATAGTCAAACAAACTACTACATAAGTAATTATTCTCAGGATACATTATGTTATCTACATACTCTATCCTTTCAACAGGTATGTCCTAATGCAGGTGTGAATGTACGCTCACTCTAGACTACAAAATGCAAATTTCATACAGCAGGGAAATTAACTACCATAGTCTTTCTACATTAACTAAGAGTTACCAAGATCTGATCTAGGAAACCAGATCAGAACATCTTACTGTCAATCAATTTAGGTATATATGAAATTGCAACTAGTTAATAGCAGTCCGTAAAGACCAAAGGAATTCTATCATTCAAAACTATAGACAGTAAAGAAAAAACCCAGAAGATCCAGAAACATAGGACAGTGTGAGCAGAGAGGGTGATAAGACCATGCAGCAGCAGCCAGCTATTGTAATGTTAGCAAACTATATTGCACTTTGTGGTACAGGGTTTTTTTTTGCAGTGGCGGGGGTGCAACTGAACAGATATGGGAGTGTAATTACGTACCCCATTTCTTGCAGTATCTGTCAAGCCTTCCCTTGGCCACCTCAAAGAGCTTCTCAAAAGCAGCCAGTCTAGCCATAGCAGAATGCCATTGTGAAATCATTGGGGGCACAGATTGTCTCCAGCGTATCAGGATGGCCCTTTTTGCCTCCATAACAGCCACTAGGACCCAAGCTGCACTGGGAGGAGGGAGTGGATTTAGTGCCGAAGTATTCCCCCGTAAGAGGGAATAATGTTGCAGTTGAATTGATTTACCTGTTATCCTGGAGCATTCCCCTAGAACTTGCGTCCAGAAATTTTGTAGTGCTGGGCAGGTCCAGATAATATGGAGTAGGTGATCAGGGGAAGAGTGGCATCTCCAACACTGATCCTGTGGTATAATCCTAAGGCTATGTAGAACTGCCACAGTTTTATACCACCTTAGGAGAATTTTTAATTGTATTAATTGACTCTTGGAGTCTTCATAGGCTGTATGGGCCGCTCTGATGCACTTCGACCATTGCTGCTGGGATAAGGGGTGGAGCAAATCCTTTTCCCAAGCAGCTCTACTAGTGAAAGTAGCATCTGGCTGAGCATCTCTAAGGATCTTATAAAAAAAGCTCACCAGTCCTTGGCCCTTTCTGGGTAGGTGAAGGACACTTAAGCAATCCCAGGTGTTTTGTGATGATGGGGCTTAAAGAAGTGAGGGAGAGCACTTCTCAGCTGCAGAAATTTCCAGAAGTCAGAGGATCCCAACCCATATCTGTCCTGAATCTGTTCAAAGGACATTAGTGAGTGAGAGTTTGGGAGTAGCAGATCACCTATAACTCGAATGCCCTTTGAGGCCCAACAGGGCCATGAAAGTGGTTTGTGATCAACCATAATGAGATGGTTGTTCCATAATGGGGCTTATCTGAGAGGGAGAAGGTATTCTGATTTCAGGACCCCAGTGATTGCCATCGCTGTCCGCCACGATCGACATGTTTCTGACATAATGGGGGTGAGCTGATTTGCCACCGTTTTTGTACTGGAGAGCAGAGAAAAGAGGGGAGTATTCATTGACAAAGTGGCCTCTAAAGATACCCATAGAGGAGGAGGGGTGAGATGAGGGATGAACCAGGCTGTAGCCTGGGCCATTCTGTAAGCCAGGTGATAACCCTCAAACCATGGGAGTCCCAACCCACCTCTAGTCCAATGTGCACATAACTTTAAGCACCCCCATCTCAGGACTTTACCCTCCCACAGGAAGGAAGAGATTAGATTATCTAGGGCCTTGAAAAGTTTTTGAGAAAGTTGGAAGGAAAGATTATTTAGTAGGTACAAAACTCTGGAGAACAAAAACATTCTAATGGCTTCTACCTTACCTTTTAGAGTGAGGTGGAGCCATTTCCATCGCTGGACTTCAGCCATTAAAGAGGTCAATAAAGGGGAAAAGTTAGCGGAGTCTAGATCCTTCCAAGCCATGGTAATATTTATGCCTAGGTATGGGAAGCCTTGTGGGGCCCAGGTAATGTCAGTACCAACAAGACAGTACCTGCTACATGTCCCATTCGGGGGGACAGGATGCTTTTCTTTTGATTCACTGTTAGTCCCAAGAGACAAGCAAACTCCTGTAGGATTGTTAGAAGTGGAGTAATGGAGGACTGGGGATTTGAGATTGTAAGAGGCATACCATCCGCGTAAGCGTTAACCAGATAAGTTGTCCCTTTTATAGGAATACCTGTGATGTTAGGGGAATTTATAAGTTTCCTAATTAGGGGGTCTAAAGCAATAAGAAAAAGAAGAGGGGAAAGAGGGCAACCCTGTCTGGTGCCTCTTTGCAATGAAAAGGGAGGGAGGTATCTCTATTAGTGACAACTCTAGCTGTAGGGGAATGGTATAATCTGGAGACCCATGAGCAAATGTCTGGACCAAATCTGTATAGTGTGAGGACTTTATGGAGGAACCCACATTCTAGGGAGTCAAATGCCTTAGCAAAATTTATTTCCAAGGCAGCCATTGGGGTTTTGGATTATAACACCAACCACTTAAGGTTCAAAATTAAGCGCAGATTATCTGCACTTGATTTCCCCTTTAAGAAGCCAGATTGTGACGGGTGAATTAGGGTGGGTAGGAGAATGGATAGTCTATTCACTAGGATTTTAGCCAGCAGCTTGGTATCCACAGGGAGGAGCGAGATAGGACGGAAGTTTGCACAGAGGAGAACATCGGATGATTTTTTGGGGATAAGGGTTATTAGTGCCTCACTCATAGTCGGATGGAGCATGGTATCTTTTTGGGCTTGTTGCAGTGCTTGTAGAAGCGGGTCAGTGATGTGGTCTTGGAGTAGTTAATAAAGCTCCACCGATACCCCATCCAGCCCAGGCGCCTTTCCCTTCGCCATTTGGGATAAAGCTTTACAGAGCTCTTCGGAGGTGATAGGGGCATCCAATTCATGCTGTTGTGTCTCCGAAATTCAAGAAAGAGGGGGTCTCCTGGCACAGAGTGCTCAGTCAGTGGGAGAGTTCATCATCTGAGAGGGTACTTTGAGATTGATAGAGCTCCCGATAGAAGCTTTGCATCTCTGCATTAATGGCTTTGGGTGCTGTAAGGAGTTCCCCCTTTTTATTCTTGAGGGCCAATATTCTGGAGGAGGTCTGCTGCTTCTGCAAATAATAGGCAAGCAGCTTCCCTCCCTTGTCCCCTCCTTCCCATACCCTATGTTTTGCTTGGGTCAACTGCCATTCAGCCTTTCTATTTAACAGAACGTTAGTCTGATATTTTAAACCTGTGATAGGGGCCAGAAGTGGGGAGTTAAGTGGGTTCTGGGGAGAGACTATAAACTGCTTTTCCAATTTTCGTAACTCATCCTGCAGTTCCTGGAGATGTTTCACTCGCTCCTTATTTTTAGCAGCTGCATAAGAAATTATTCTCCCCCTTAAAACAGCATTAAAGGCTTCTCATACCGTGGTAGCTCTCGTCGCTCCAGGAGTGTTAAGAGAGACATACTGGTGCGTTTCCTCCTTTATATACTCCTGGAAGGCTGCATCCTGTAGCAGTAGGGGATTGCATCTCCACCTGGGAGTTGGAGGGTTTTGGCCTGGTGGGGAGAACGTAATTGCAACAGGGGCATGATCAGATGTCAAGATATTACCTATGGTTGCATCACTCACACCTGGCATTGCTGCATGATTAACCAACCAAAAATCCAATCTACTGTGGGTGCCATGCACATTGGAGTAAAAGGTGTAATCACGCCCCTGTGGATGGCTGTTTCTCCATGGATCTCCTAGAGTCCACTCTGACATCAGAGTATTCAAGGTAGCTAGAACTTTGGGGTGAGATTGTGGTGTAGGGATGGACTTATCTATGAAAACATCTAAGACCAAATTATAGTCTCCACCAAGTAGTATAAGGATCTCAGCCTCATCTTCCGTAAGTTCTGCAAAGGCTTGATTCAGTTCAGAGTAAAGATCCCCGAAATCTGTATTGGGGCCATACACGTTGGCCACTATAACTTTGCTACCCAGGTAAGATAGACTAGCCGCTAACCACCTCCCCTGGGAGTCCTGACGCTGGGTTTCAACTGACCATGGTCCCGACTTCTGAAGAAGGATAGCAACCCCCCTAGACTTTGTAGCTGCACAGCTAGCCAGAACTGTTCCCACCCATAATTTCTTTAACCACTGAAATGTTCAGCTGGTAAGGTGCATCTCCTGGAGCAGGGCCACATCAGCCCCCATGGAGTTCAAGAATTGCAAAACCTTACTGCGTTTCACCAGGTGATTAAGTCCCCTGACATTCCAGGAGACGCACCTCCATCCTCGTGGTCCTGCGGATGCCGCTGCCATGGTGGTTCACCCTTGAATACTTATAGAAATATTATTAGAGTACTCACCCTGCAGGTAGGAATAGGTAGACACAATATAGCAGAAAGGAGGTAACCTGTTACAGTAAGGTATGAGGGCAGACCTTAAAAAGAAAGAGTGGTGAGAAAAAGATTAGACAGCAGCAGATGTTCTTGTCTATGCTGGTCAAACACCTAAACAGAGTGAGGACAGAGACAAGGAAAGTTATCTATCTTAACAATAATTAAAGTGTAATAAAAGATTAACAAACAACAAGGTATATCAGTATTAATCACCTAAGCTACTAACACTAACTCAGTTGGTGGGGTCGAGGTGCACGTGTGAATAGAGGTAAAGGTCCCTTATAAGCCACACTGCTTCAGGCACTACAAAGAGCAATGGGAAAGGTCACACCTAATAGAGATGACCTGACCCAGCCTGACTCCATAACGCCAGATCTGGAGATTCTAGGCACGTCTGGCAATTGTAAGTCGCCCACAAAGGGGATGGGGGGAGGGTGGCCTCTGCCAACCACACACAAAGGGTTAATCTTCCTAGCAAGTAGTGGTGCTCTCTATTCTTGAGGTTGATGGGCTACCAATTGTAATTATTCAGTCACATTATTACTACAGCATAAGGTTCATCCCCAGCAGCCCACCCTAATTACTAGGGTTCATCTAAGCAATAAATTCACACCCTCCCCTTTCTGCAAACATCATACCAAAGAGAGGGGGGTCTATTAAGGCTACTATGCACTATCTGTCAGGGGAGGTGAAAAACCTGCATCCCATAAAGAGGGCGAGTAGCCGACATGGCAGAACTTGCCCAGGTAGGAGTCTACCCATGGCATAGCAGCGCCAGTGCTTCATATTCTAGTGGGAGCAGAAGCTTTCACCTAACAGAGAAACACAAAAAGAGGGCTAATATGCCCTAAGTGTCAGAGCACATCGTGGCATCTCCTGGGTTACAAGTTAGTCCAGAGTCAGCAGGGCTAGCATTCAAGGTGAGTGCCTTTGCGAATGTCTTCAGACCTGGTTTCAGCAATCCATCAGCAGCTGCAGCTTCTTCCTCATGTGCATCCATTTCAGTCGCCCAGTCCAGCGGAGTAGGATCCTCCATGGGTATAGTGGCCTCTTCCTCTGGTTGGCTTTACTCCATGATGATGTATTGGCCCTAGGCTGCTTGGCAAGTGGTGATGCTGCTGCGCTACTGGACATCAAGAAGTGGAGACTTCTGGAGCATTGCCTTTGTCTAGCAGGTAGTGGGGTCACAGCATCACCCTGGTTTTTATTGTGCAAGTTATTGCTAGGCGCCTCCTGGTAGTTGGGGACATCAGCCACGGTTTTACTCAACTTATCCCCCATAGGTTGCAGGGCCCATAGCTGTCTGCTAGTGGGGGAATCCTTATTTGGTGGACCATTCTGATGCAAATTTCTGTCCCCTGATACAACACTTCCCTTTTTTTATGATTCCCTGGGTCATTTGGTTCCTAGGCTCCCAGAGACGTCTGGGAGATGCAGTTTGTGGTATCATACCCGGTCAGTGAGTCTGGATCCAGACCTTTGCATCTCCTGGGGATTCCGTGAGGACAGACTACCCATTTCTGTTCAGGTACAAAGCAGTAAGGCCCTTGAAGTGATATTGTACTGAGTTGACTGCAAGAATTTTTTTTAAAGGATTATATGCTCTACGTTTTGCTGCCACCTCTTGAGTAAAGTCTCTATAAAATGATACGGTATTACCCTTCCACTCAATCTCCCCAAGGTCTCTAGTTGCCCAGAGTAAGCGTTCCTTGACCAAGAAGTGCAGCAAATAGGCAATAATAGTATGTGGGTCTTTAATATTATTAGGGTTACCGAAGACATGGTGGGCCCTCTCCACCCCAACTGGTTCCTTCCATCGGTCACCAAGGAGTTGTGGTATCCAGTCATTCAAGAACCTTTCCACATTAGGCCCCTCAACTCCCTCAGGCACTCCTAAAATCCATATATTATTTCTTCTACTTCGGTTCTCCTGGTTTTCTGCTCTATACCATAGGCGGGATAACTTGGCCTCATGGTCCCGGAGCTTTTGTAGGACATGGAGATGCTATCTCTCTAACTCTTCTCTCCATTGTTCCAAGACGTTATTCTGGTCCTCTAATCAATGTACATCTGCCACATTAGTCGTTAGGGAGGTGCCAATTGTGTCCACTCTGCTCAATAATGCCTCCAGCATTTTTGTGATATTGGCTAGGGCTTCACCAACTTGTGCATGATCAGGGGAGGCTGGGGCAGCCTGATGAGATGCTCCAGCAGCAGTGCAGTGCAGTTTGGGGGCTCCATCTCTACAACAGCTCCTGCAGCCAGTGGTCAGTAGGCTCAATATTTATCTCTCGGGGGGAACAGCAGAAATCCCCACTACCTCCGAAGTCTCCGTCGAACTTGCACCAATTCTCACTTAGGGGAAGGGGAGCGAGAAATGCTGCAGCTCTGGTCGAATTGGGAGGGAGGGGGAGGAATACGGCAGCACTGAGATACCGAGCTCGGGCCTGTATGGCCTCTTAATGCGCATCAGCTCCAGAGTAAACATGGCCTGTTAAATACAAAACAAGAGTGTGGCACACCAAGTTACATCTCGGCGGCAGTGGCAGAGATGAGAGAAGGTATGTGGAATTGCAAAAATCACTGTTAGTCCAGCATCTTAGTCATTTTTTATTTGCCTTTCCTGTCAGGCTGGAGCAGAGAGAAAGGCTGCCATCTCCTTCGGGTCCAAGCCACGCCCCCGAATGTAATTAGTTTTAATTTATCTGTGACAATGTGGAGGGACCTTGATAATGTATAATTTTTAGGCCACCTGGAGAAGAGTTGTAACCTACACAAAAGAAAAAAAAAACATGAGGCTAATTTCAGGGGCCCAAACTGGCAGCCTTTAGCCACCTAATGTGGGGGTGGAATTTGTGCTATTTTGGTGGGATTTTCCTTTAAATGAAAACTCTGCAAATATGTAAGATCTCTCTCCCCAAAGGCTTAAAACCCATGATTTTTCATTAGTTTTTTTTTTTTAAAGGAACATTTTGAAAATTTGTTTTGGTGATACTGAAGTTTATGAACAACTCATGATGTAAGCATACAGTTTTGCTACATCATCTCATGGCAGGTAGAGTGGTTCTGCCACTCATATGTATGCAGATCAGCTCTGCTGACCAATAACAGGGTTGGCAGAGCAGATTTGCATACCAGTGACAGAACAACATTGTACGCTAGAAGATGGAGCTGTGAAACATGACACTTGTTTAGATCACAGGGCTGGTGAAAAACATCAATATTACAAAACAACAATTATCTCAAAGCTTTTTGTTTGTTTGTTTGTTTTCAAAAACCCTAATTGGGGGCTTAACCTAGAGGGAAAGAGTTTTCAGAGATATGTGGAGTTTTCCTTTAAGTAGCCTAACTTCTCTTTCAATTTCTACTAGAGTCCCTCAGGGGGTCTATACTTGATCCTATTTTATTCAATCTCTTTGTAGACCCTCTGCCTACTGTTGTGGATCACTGCTCAGTCAGACTATATACTCATGACTAAATAGAAAAATAGGAAAAAGGAAGGACCATAGCTGGGGTAGACAGTGCTCAGTATAAAAAAAAGTAGCAATGAAACAGAAAAAAATGCTGACACCTGCCCAAAGGCATAAGTTAACGACTTATTTGATGATAGTTGCCTCTTTCAACACATGTAATGAACTTGACCATACTTATCTTCGTGCAAATAAAGATTTTTTATTCCTTCCAGCAAGTGAGTAAAAAAGGGAGTTCAGCACTCACATACGAATCAAGGCACATAAGGGAAAGTCCAAAGAGTCCATAATTCATGCAATACAGTAGGCTGGGCAAAAAAAGGCAAGAACACAGCTCAGCTTTCCAACATGACAGTTTTCAGCTTCTAACCACATTCCTTCTCTGGATCAGTCAGCTGATGCATTTCCTGATTGGCTTACTTTGACAAAGCAAGCCAAGCACTACATGTTGTTGGAAGAGGTAACAAGCAACAAATAAGTCTTTAAGTTATGCCTTTGGGCAGGTGCCAGCATTTTTTCTGTTGTATATGCTGATGACACAGTTCTTTTTTATGCTCACAAATCCATACCTTTTCTTTTGTTGACTCTCCAATGTGATTTTGACAAAACTGTGAAATGGTTCTCTTATATTCTATTACTTTCAAACAGCAAAAATACTCATGTAATGGTATTTGGGTATCAGCATTCTCTGTTATCAGCAAATTCCTCTCTTTCATTTTTTTTAAATAATCATCCACTTGAACATTTTGAAGGAATGTAAATACCTCAATCTTAATTTTGATTCTTCTATCACCTTGAAAACAGACATTGACAAAACATTTCAAAAGTTCATCACTGTGATACTTAAAATGTGCCAGTCATTGTTTATCAAGCTTGGACCGTAAACACATTATTGGGCAAGCCATTCTCTCCATCTTAGATTATGAGGATACCATTTACTGTCATGTTCCTACTTCAAGTCTTCTTCCCTTAACTACTGTTTATTGCCAGTTACTTTTTTCATCCAAAAATCAAAATGAAATGAGTATTATCACACTTTATTGCACCAGTTTAACTGGTTGTCACCATCCTCCAGGTGGAGTTTGCATTGGCTGTCCCTTATTGACAAAACTGTAAATAATCAAACCTCTGCTTACTTAACTGAATGACTAACTATTCCTGCTCACAAATAGAGACTCCGAGATGTGCCTTACCATGGTTTCTCCTTGCCTAAGTTTGATACATACTTTGTTAAAGAGCATTTCTCACATGGGGACCCTTTCCCTTGGAACAATTTGTCTCCTCAGCTTAGAAACTCACCCTCCCTTGGAATTTTTAAACATGGTTTGAAAAGATTACTGCTGCAGGAACAATCCACTTGCAATTGTTACTAGCAGTCTTTGTATATTTTTGTCTTTCTTGTTTGTTATATTTATGACTTGGGACATTCTACAAATATTTGTTTCTCACAGAATCTATCCTGTATTTTATGCAACATTTAAATAAAAATAAAATAAGATAAATGATTGATTAATTGCAGGTTTGGCCCAACATTTTGATGTATGGTACTTAGAACACACTGTGCTGGATATACATCCCTACAGGGTGTCTGCAGGGTGTGTTGTTGTAAGCAGAGTTGTGGGGAAACTGCAGTATGCAAAAAATAGCTATTCAAAGGTGCACAGAAATTATTCATGACCTTCAAGCACTCTTTTCTTGCTTTTTGATGGTGAGAGGATATCCAGGAATGCAGAAGGAAAAGTTGTTCCTGGTTCACTGGCTTGGTGCCTGGGGACAGGGTGTGGAAGGTAAATAAATTAGCTTATTGTTGCCTGTAATATATGTTTGAGCTGGTCACATACAAAATTAAATAAATATTTACTTCCTATGCTGCTTCAATGTGGGCATTACATTGCAGCAGACTTCTTTGCCCTGCTTCAGTGGGGGAGTGCCTGCTCCTTTTTTCTGTGGTATGTGCTTTAAACTACTTTTCCTATGGAAGCTGGTATGCCTTACTGGAAGATGGCTAGCTTGGAGGCTATAAAACAAGGAAATAAGATGGGGGACCTGCAACCTATGATAGAGAATTGACAGCTTAATACTATAGATGTAATGGAAATGTAGGCAATTCCCAATCATGACTATGACCTTGCTGCAAGAATGAGGGGGGTGTAGTTCCTGCATATAAGAGAAAGGATCAATATAGCAGATGATAAAATGGAAAAAGAGGATATAAGTTGGAGTCAATGTGGGTGCAGCTAGCAGTGGAAGTAGGAAAGAGTATTACAGTTGAGGTAGTTTATAGACCTCCAAATCCCTCATTGGAAAGTGATACTGATTTATTTGAAAATGTTTTACCTAGTAACCCATACAGAGAACAATAGTCTAATTTATAGATGTGACCTGGAAGGAGAAAAACACTGGATAATAAAGGGAAGGAGAGTATAGGATGTAATAGGTAAAAGATATATAAAATATATATACAAAGTAGTAAAGCAGCATACTTAGTCAAAATGAAGCATACAGTAAAAGAATCACAATATACAAGGTATACATGAATCGGCAGCAATTATGGAAAACAAAATCAGTTTGGCAGGGCACTCACATGATGACATAATGTGCTGCTTTAGTTTTAGTTTGGTTATGAGGATGGAAGTAGAACAGGTGATGTCTGGGGGCAGATAATTCTATAATTTGTACAGGCCGAAACTAATTGCAGCTTGGCTAGATTTCCTTTTTATCCAGGTAATATACAGTTGTTTATAATCTCTGAGCATAAATAATAGACAGGGTCCTTTAGACATAAATTAGAGATTTCTACTCTGGGACTTAAATCTCCCTAATGTGGAATTGAGCATTCTGGAGATGAAGAGCCCTACGAGTCACACACTGGTTGACACCCTTCAGCTTTGCTTCCTCTATCAGCATATGAGGGATCTAACATGGAAGTGGGACATTCTGGACCTGGTGTTCACAAAACAGGACCTTATTGAGGGAGTAACTGTAAAGGCCCTCCTTGGACCATAAATCAGTGGGGTTTAGGGTGCCCTGTAGGCAAGGGAAGCAGTCTTCAAAAGTGAGGGTACTGGAATTAAGAAGAGCTAATTTAAAATGGGGGGGTTCTGGAGACAAGGATTGAAGGGGTAGAACAGCTAGAGGGTGTGGATGAAAAATGGGAGATTATTAAGATTGGATGGTTATGGGTAGTCAACAAGAGAAAGAAAAAAGCCTATGTGTTTCTCTGGGGATTAATAGAAGCAATAAGGGTAAAAAGACTGGACTTCACAAAATATAAATGTGATTAGACAATTGAAAGTATGACAAGTTACTGTTCCTGGTGAATCTTAAAACAGACAGTGCTGAAGTTAAAAGGGACAACATGGAGACCAAATTCAGTACTGTGAGTGAAAGTCAATTGCAAAGCCTTCTTCAGGTTTCTTAGTGAAAAAAAAACACATGTAAAAATGCCAGCATTGAAAGGTTGGCTACAAAATAGGAATGGGAAGTAGAGTACAAGGGAAAGGTAAATGTGTTTAATGATTTTTTTCTGCATGTTTTCACTAAACAAAATGATGGCCCCCTCCAGATTGTGGATTAATGCTACAAGCAAGAGGTGGGGCACATGTCAACTGACAAAACTCTGATGGCATTCAAAGTAAGCAAATCTATGGGGTCCCATGAACTCCACCACAGGGGGCCAAGGGAACTCAGTGGGTTACTGGTTACACCATTGGCAGATATGTTCAAATTCACCAGCTTCCAGAATAGTGCAGGGGACTGGAAGAAGTACAGCTTCTCTGCTTCATAAGTGAGGACAGAGGGGACCCAGAAAACTACAGGCAAGTAAGCCTGACCTCCACTGCAGGTAAGCTATTAGAGACCATCTTAAAGTAGAAGATAGTAGACTTTTTTGACAGAAATGAATTGCAAGATCTGAGGTAATATGGATTTGTAAAATGGAAATCATACTAGATAAACCTCACCTGGCCTTCAGTGAGCCCATTGGTGTGGTTCTACACAGGAGATTAGTGAAAAAACTGGAGATCTGTGATTAGGAAAAGGCATAACCAAGTGGATAGTAAGCTGGCTATGGGGTAGGAGTGAGAAATTGGTGGTCAGTGAGGAGCACATAGAAGAAAAGGCTGTATCCAGTTGAATGCCTTGGGAGTCAATTTTGGACCTGGTCCTTTTCAGCTTGTTTATCTGTGACACTGGGGAAGGAATACAAGGTAAGATCAGCCTGTTAGCAGATGACACCAAGTTGGAGGGAAATGGCAATAGCAAAGAAGGCATCAGGGACCAGAAAAGGGACCTGAACGTGCTGGAGAGGTGTTCGGGGTCTGGCAACTCAAATTCAATACCAAACAATGTGACATTTGCAGACATGTTAAAATTGCAGGCTAAATGTAACAAGACATGTGAGAAGGTGAATAGAGTGCTAGGGTGTATCAGAGGAGGGTTTTCTAGAAGAAATAAGAGAGTGATCGTGTCACCATACAAGACCATGGTGCAGCACACCTAGAGCATTGTGCACAGTTCTAGAACCCTCAACTAAAAAATGATTGGGACAGACTCAAGACAGTGTTGGGAAGGAAAACAAAAATTATACAGGGGCAGCAAGGGAACATGTAGGGAACTTTGAGTGGCTGAGTAGTCTAAACATGTAGTCCTTGGAGGCCAGGAATGAGAGCTGGGATATGACTGAAATCTTCAGTTTTTGAGGGGGATGAACATAATTGACAGCCAGCAGCTGTTCATTCTGTGAATATGTATCCCCAAGGGGGCATGGATACTGTACAAGCTGATGAGTAGGTGGTTCAGAAGAAATGTGAGAAAGCATTTCTTCACAGAACTGGTGGGGGCATGGTTTAACAGCTTTCTATTTGAAGAGGTAGAGAAAAAATTGGGGAGGGATTCAAGAAGGGGGTTGAACATATTTAAGGGAATGATTAAAGGGAAGGGTATACAGTGAGGGAAGATGGGGCTGCACAATCATTGGAAAGGTGGAGCAGCACCTTCACAGCTTTATGCTGATGAGGATCCAAGTAAGGTAGAAACCAAGAAGATCAGATGGACCTAATCTTTTTGCCGGAAATATTTCTATTTTATTAATGTTTCTATGCCTATATTTTAGAATGTGTGCATAGGCTATTGTTCGATAGACATGACATCTCTCAAGCAGTAGTGCATGCTAGCTGTGAAAATGTTAACCCATTCACTTCCATTCCATTTTACATTGCCCCCCTCTCGTGTCTTGTATGGTAACTTTCTTTTTTACTCTGATTTACCACTTTTAGTGCTATTTTAATATGTCTTGGTCAATGCTTTTATCCGTATTATTCTTGTTTTTGATCAACTATTGTTTATGATCATGTTTCTTTTGCTTAAAATGAATTACCATACAGCAGACACTGCCCCCTAACCTTACTGGAGAACAGATGTCCTAAAACGTCTCAGAACACTGATGAAATTCTGGTTTGAGCCAAATTAAAAAGAGTAAACATTTTGTTATTTCAAAAGTAAAAACAGTGGTTAATCCAACTCAAAATCAAGAAAGAAGGGTACCATACAGGACAGGAGGTAATTGGCAATCTCAAATAGAATACAAAAGTTTTCACTTGCATCATGCACTGCTGCTTTAAGCTGGAAGTCTAAAACCCTACCGAATTTTTGCTAACTGCTACTGGAATGTTTTTGCCAGACTGCCATAATTTAAAAGTTAATTCTGTTACCTGTGTAACAGCAGGAGCATTGTGTAACTCCTTAATAATTCCCTAATTGCTTTAATTAGACAGGCAAAAAGAAATCAATAGAATGGGACATGAGGATACAAAGGGACCAAGATCCATCTGGGGTTGTTTATAGACCTCTGTCCAAGAAGGAGGACATTGACAGGGAACTGAGAGAGCAAATACTGAGGTGTAGTGGCAAAGGGAGCACAGTGGTGGGAGACTTTAATCTACATGGGGTAGATTGGAGCATCCCAGCAACCAATTGTGCCAAGAAGTAGATCCTCCTGGAAGCATTCCAGGATGGCTTCCTTACACAGATGGTAATGGAGCCAATGAGAGAGGGGAATATGCTAGACCTGGTACTGGAAGATGGGGAACAGGTCAGGGATGTAAGGGTGGAGAAATCTCTGGCAAGTAGTGACCACCTCACAGTGTGGTTTTCAATCAACCTGGGAAAGGAAGTAGCCACTAAAAAAACTAGGGTGCTGGACTTCAAAAGGGCGGACTTTGGCAGGATGGGAAACATACTGGAAAGTCATATGGCAAGCATCTGCCCAGAAATGGACATGGAACAAAAATGGGCAGTCATCAAGGCACGACTGGCTGAAGCCACTACAACTTGTGTCAAGAGCCAGAGCAAGAAAGCCAGGCCCAAGAAACCCAGTTGGATGAGTAGAGAGGAAGTGGAGCAGGTGAGGAAAAAGAGAAATGCATTTTGGACCTACAAGCGATCCAACACGGCAGAAGACAAAGAAGAATATGTAAAGAAATCCAGAGAAGTGAGCAGACTGGTAAGGGCAGCAAAGGCAGCAAGGAAACGAAGGTTAGCGCAGGGGATCAAAGGAGGAGAAAATGATTTCTTCAGATATATCAGAGAGAAGAGGACAAGCAAGGATCAAATTGTTAGGATCAGGAGGGAAAGTGGGTGGGTAGAAAAGTGGTTTCAGCAGACAGAAGTACTTAATGAATACTTCTGTTCAGTCTTCACCAAGGAGAGGGATGGGCCCATACCTGAGAGGAAGGGCAAGGTGGAAGAGGGTGGAGGAGAAGCAACCATGGGTGTGGAAATCATGGTGGAAAGGGTGAGGGAAGGCCTTAAGTCCCTGAAGGTGGACAAGGCATCTGGCTCAGATGGAGTCCACCCCAGGGTGCTGAGAGAATTGGCAGAAGTACTGGCAGAGCCACTGGTGAACCTGTTCAATACCTATTTGAACTTGGGGTGCATGCCCAGGGACTGGAGGGAAGCACATGTGGTACTTTTCCATAAGAGTGGGCCCAAGGACGAACCGGGGAACTACAGACCAGTGAGCCTTACTGCAATTGTGGGAAAACTGATGGAGACAATCCTCAAGGAAAGGTTTGTGCAATTTCTTGAGGATAACAATCTCCAGAACAGCAGACAGCATGGGTTTGTCTCAAGTAGATCCTGCCAGACTAACTTGGTTGATTTTTACAACTGGGTTACGAGGGCACTGGTCAGGGAACACGCGGTGGATGTCCTCTACCTGGATTTCAGCAAGGCCTTTGACTCATTGCCACACGGTAGGCTGACCTGCAAGTTGAAGAGTCTGGGAGCAGGGAAGAAACTGGTCAGATGGGTCAAGAACTGGCTGCAGTGTAGACAGCAGAAGGTAGTAGTGAGGGGGGGAGGCATCTGAACCCAGGGCAGTAACAAGTGGTGTCCCACAGGGCTCGGTGCTGGGATCGGTTCTGTTTAACATTTTCATAGCTGACATTGCAGTAGGGATTAAGAGCAAGATCAGTCTCTTCGCAGATGTCACAAAGATCTGGGCCAAGGGAGCAAAAGTACTTCAGGAGGATATGGCAAAAGTGGAGGGATGGTCTCACACTTGACAGCTTGGTTTCAATGCCAAGAAGTGCAAAGTGATGCATTTAGGAGGCAAGAACCCAGAACACGATTACTTGCTAAAGGGTGTCCTGTTAACAAAATCCAATGCGGAGAAGGATCTGGGAGCTCTGTTAATTGAGGAGATGAACCACTCTGCTCAGTGCAGGAAGGCAACAGTGACGGCAAACAGGATGCTAGGCTGCATAGCAAGGGGGTTACATCCAGGAGTGGAGAGGTCATCTTGCCCCTCTACAGGTCCCTGTTGAGACCACATCTAGAGTACTGCATACAATTCTGGTGCCCCTACTTGAAAAGGGACATCAAACTATTGGAGGGGGTACAGCGCAGGGCAACAGAAATGATCCTTGGGTTGGGGGACAGACCATATGAGGCGAGAATGAGAAAGCTCAATATGTATACCCTGGAGGAAAGAAGGGAGAGAGGGGATATGATTAAGACCTCCAAGTACCTGAAGGGTTTGAACAGAGTAGACACCAGGTGTATGTTCGGTCTGAAGGGTGGAAGGGAAGCCAGGGGGACACTCTATGAAGTTGGAAGGGGGCAGGTTCAAGAGGGAATGGAGGAGGCACTATTTCACAGAAAGGGTGGTGACAGGGTGGAACGCTCTGCCAGAGGAAGTTGTATCACTGCAGAGTGTTGGGGACTTCAAGAGGGGGTGGGACAGATTCAAGGGGAGGGTACAAACCAGAAGGAGGCATGGATGGGGAGGGCATATGAGGGAGGGGGGCAGCTGCAGTCTAATGGACTGAAGTGCTAAACACTCGAGCAGACTAGATAGACTGAATTGCCTGTATCTGCTGGCAATTTCATATTTTCAAATGTTCATGTGTAATTTAAAATATGCTTTCTTCACTAAGTCCCTTTCAGCCACGGGGACAGGAAAGCATTTTATGTTGCAGCACCCTACTCTTTGATCTTCTTGTTTCCTGTTGAAATAGGAAGTGCCTTTGAGTCTAAGAAACTGACTATAGCAGTTTAACAGCTGAATATTCAAAAAAGCTAGCAACCACACTTACAAAAATGCTTGAAAATCAGATGTGGGGCACTTTAACCAAATACAACCAATGAAGCAGAAATACTGCACATTTTACCAAATTTGTTTACAGTAAAGTAGAATAAATAAAATCATTAATGTGACAAAATGCATAATACTGTACCACAATGTCCCAGTGCAACCAGGAACCTTAGGATCTTCCAATTAACACTCCTGCATTTCTGTTTCTCCTCAGCATTCTCAGGTGCAAGCTCTCACATTTCTTCTTTTCCTTTTATACTGATTAATGTTCATTGCAGAACATGGATGCAAAATATCACAAACTTAATTAGGCATTTTTAAAACCGTCATTAACATTTTAAGCAAGCACCTAAATTGTAATGCATAAAATGATGCATTGTTGTGTTATTACATGTTATATTTATTTTTACCTGTTGCAATACTTATAATACTGCTACAATCCACTTCTCATAGATACAGTATATTAGCAGCATGTCATAATGCATTTAAAGGGAGAGTGATAAAAGAGAATGCACAAAGAGTCAATGCATTAAAGTGCAGTATTAAAACTATACATAAATGAAACATAAATAGAAAGAATACATTACAACATTTGTTTGAAAAAATCTTATTGAAAAAACTATATATAAAAGAATTTGTATAATGAATCTTGTTTGACTGTTTAGAGATCCAGACTCACTCAAATACATACTGTAGTGGTACCTACTCCAAAGGATGCCATCTGTGTTGAGAAAGGGAACAACATTCACTTCCCCATGAGGTACAAAGTCACTTATATGCATCAAAATGTTGTTTCATTCACTTTATTGTTGATATATAAATGGTGAAGAAGACAGCATTCCACAGGCAGGAACCAAACCACTCAGGTACAGCCATCTGCTTGCCTAACATTTCTTACTATGGCTTCTTCAGAGGTTAGGGAACTCAGTAGTTACATTAGTTAATTCAAGAAGTGCCATCATGTGACCAACACATAAAATTATGAAGCAGTAATCAAAGTGAATAAAATCCCAATGTGACCTTTACCTCAAAGTGCAAACATGCTTAATAAATATGTTCAAAAGATAAAATGATAGAAACACCACATGCAAGTACTTGTATTATTTTTAAACAAAACACTGCAGAACTGTGTTAAATAAAAAAGCAAGAACATAAATATTATAGCTGATTTTATAAGTTCTCTGTCATTGCCTTTTTTTGGAGGTCTGGACTGCCTGAGCTTGTTACATCAGTTTCTCCTCCCTGCTTCCAGGACCTCATCAGTGCCAATGAGTTTTTTCATCCTACCGCCTCCCACCCAGCAGCCATCATCAACTAGAGGGTGGGGTTAGCAAGAGTTTAAAGCAGGGCCACACCAGCAGCACTCTGTGAAGTGGTACTCCATGTGACTGGGTCCCACAGGAGTGGTGGGAGTCAGTCTCGGGAGTTTTATGAGGGAGGACTATGAGGAGGCCATTTATAATTTTTTTGTTTAATTTTATGTCTCAGATTTAGTGATTATCATCTTTTAATATATGGATCATGAATTTAATAGTGTAGCAAAGCATACAAGAAATCTGCGGTAATATGATCACTCCCGAAGTGATAATATCATACTTCAAGAATGATAATACTATCGTTCAGGTCCCGTAATAGTATCGTTCAGGACCTGAACGAGAGTATTATCAGAAAAGCTCAACAGCGCATGTGACACTGTCTCTGCCCATGTCTCCCAAGCATGCCTTCCAAATGGCCGCTTTTCCTGTGTGGGCATGCAGAAAACTTGAAAAAATATGGCAGACAGTTTCTTGTTAAGCAAGACTGTTTCTCGTCAGGAATATTTTAGCCATTTTTTTTTCTTGAGATCACAAAAAGGGACTTATGTTCATGACCCTGCCTTCCTGAACACAGAAAAGGTAGGATCTGTGCACCAAACAAAATAGAAAAATGTCTCCAACCACGGCCTGTGTATCTGTGACAGAGAGCAGGGCAGGTGCACTGAGACACTTAAACACTGTGGCACTCGGCCGGCACAGAGAAACTCCTCACTGTACAAAGTGAATCACAAAACAGAAAAAAACCTTGCATCCATATATTAAAAAAAAATAATGGATATGTCACTAGGCATTACCAGTGGGGTGTAACACAGACAAGGCACACTGATGAGTTCTGGTAGGACGAAACACGTGTATGTGTCTTCTGTTGGCACCCTTTGCAGACTGTGTGGGAGGCCTTTAGGCACAATGCATTTTTGCTTAAAGCTGAACCAGCAAAATATTCTGTGGTGATTTACATATACAGCCCATGACACTTTGCATTATGGAGGTATGTGTGATTTTGTATTTCTTTGAATCTTGGCTTCCTGGCCAGTGCCCTTTAGGGTAACCATTGCCTCAGTGCTTGCACACTGAGGTTCTTGTCTTTTAGCTTGTATTTTGTTTTTATTGGTCTCACCACAACATAACCATTATAGACCATTTTAGGGTTCTGGTTCATTCCACTGGTGTGTCACACAGACAAGGCACCCTGATGAGTCCTGGTAGGACGAAACACATGTATGTGTCCTCTGTTGGCACCCTTTGCAGACTGTGTGAGACACCTTTCGGCACCATGCATTTTTGCTTAAAGTTGAGCCAGCAAAATATTCTGTGGTGATCTGCATATACAGCCCATGATGCTTTGCATTATGGGGGATATATGCGATTTTCTATTTCTTTGAATCTTGGCTTCCCGACCAGTGCCCTTTGGGGTAACCATTGCCTCAGTGCTTTCCCACTGAGGTTCTTTGTCTTATTATCGGTGACATACCATCTCGAGGTTCTGGACACAGGAACCTCTTGAGCTTTGCCCTCAAGATTCCTTCATGTCCAGAACCTCTCGAAGGTATTATTCATTGATAATGTCTAGTGACCTATCCATTATTCTCTTTTAAATACCTACTTTTATTTCCTTCTAATGGTATTATATGATTTCTTTTTTGGTTTAATTTATATCATTTTATTTTTATGCTTAGATGTGCTGGTTTCTCTCAACACAACTATTTTATATAAACAATGCATCATATTATCAGCTTACAAAACTCACATTAGGGTGTATTTTGAGAAGAGCTGCTTTTTGTATCTAATGACCCATAACCATGGGTGGAGACTAAGTCACCTTACATTCATCATTTAAAAGTTGCATTTATTGGGTAAAGATGTTCCCTTTTTTATTGCTGATATCATGGGTACAGGGGCATAATTGGGGTCCTATTAATTTACCATCATGTACCATAAATGGTAGCATATGTATCAGTAACAAAGGTCTTCCTCTTATGCACATTAATGGCTTCGGGCCAGGAACACCACAGAGGAAATACCGTGGGAATAACAACGCAGAAGTAACACTGTAAACAAAAACATTGCAATGGACACAACAATACCCAATGAAAACGCCGCCAATGATAAAACCATGCAGAGCAATACAGCAGCTACAATGAAAGCATGCTCAAGGTACCATGTGGTAAGGAGGTGCCAGCACAACCCAAACCATGAAATGACCAGCAGGGTGGCAGGCACAAACAAGGATACACAACCCTGATCCACAAAATGGAACACCGACAGACATCCACACATGGAATAGTGCAGGTCCCAAGGTGGAGGAGGCACGTGCTGCACAGAGGGACATGCAGGATGCACATGGTGCACAAGAAAATGGATGGCCCCTGAGAAGGAGGGACACAGCTGCAGGAGACCACAGCACAGTGCCTACAGGTAGGGGGGCTTACAAGGGTCATAGAGGTGGGAGGGCCACAATGCTGCTACAAGGTAACATGGGTGACCCATTCACAGAAGGAGGATACAGGACATGGGGAGAGGGGCAACAGGACAACGGCAAGTGACAAGAGGACGAGGACAGGACACCTGTGCCCACTGAAGCCCCACACACAGCTGCAGGGGTGGAGGGCCACACAGGAGTAGGGCCACATTCCACACCCAGGGGAATGGGCCTGGAGTGGCAGAAGCAGGGGATGCACACTCTGTGTGCTTGGCCCAAACCCAGACACTACGACACACATAGGGTGGGGTGCGGCCACAATGCAGGTTTATAGTCAAATAGGGCACACCTGTGTGCAGGGTGGGGCCTAGCCCAGCCAGGTGAGTTGCATCCCACACCCAGTGGAGGGCCCATAAAGCAGCACAGCACACATAGGAAACTGTGGTGCATGGCAGAACTGTGTACAGGAGCACTACCGTGTGTGAGGTATGAGAGCAGTGTACATATCCATTCTGCTAACATATGTGACAAGCCAAAAAGGGAAGACCCTACTGCAGCATGAGGGCTTACTCTATTATAAGGAGTGGACCCTGGCTGCATCCACACCACAGGGGAAGAGGCTGTCAGGGTTGTGAACAGCCACAACCATGTTCCTGACCGTTGGGCCATAGGTGCCTATGAGGCTGTCACTGACATCAAGCAGATGGCGGGACAGATGATGGAGACACCACACCAGGTGGTGGCAGCCTGATGCAGCACCATATCTACCACTGTGGGTGGAAGGATGCTCAGCATACATCTCCTGAAAAGGAGTGTCCGCCATGTGCGGATGACTGCATGCCAGCCACCCCCCTGCCAATATCACTAGAGTACCTCACTATCCAGGAGGTGTAAAGTATGACACACACTGGTGCCTGCTTCCTGCTCCATGACAGTGGTGGTGCTTCCTGGATACTTATCTACTCCACAGACAAGAACCTGCAGCTCCTGTCACAATGCACAACATGGTACATTGATGACATCTTTAAGACTGCGCCACCCCAATTTGCGCAGCTCTATACCATCCATGGTGCACAAAATTGCACAGTTGTACCCAATGTGTATATTCTGTTGCCAACCAAGACAGGGGTGACATACACAAGGGCATTCAGTGCAGTGAAGGAGCTGCACACAGGCCTCAAACCATCAGTGATAGTCATGGACTTTGAGCAGGCTGCAGTCAAGTCCTTTGCCACAGTCTTTTCAGATGCCATCCAGCACGGCTGCTTTTTCCATCTGTGCCAGGCCCTGTGGAGGAAGGTCTAGGAGGTCCCAGAGGCCATGTGACACTATACAGAGGATGAGGACTTTGCACTCCATGTACGCCTACTGCCCACCCTTGCCTTTGTCCCTCCTGTGGAGGTGTCCACTGTTTTCAAGATACTCAGGTGGTATGAGTTCTGTCAGACATGATGAGCTGATGGCCCCAATTGGTGACTACTTCAAGGACATGTGGGTAGGGTGGCCAATCTACGGTGGCATCTGCAGACATCCCACATTCCCTGTGGACCTGTGAAGCTGTTATGATGCAAGTGGGACTGGCATTGCCCACACTAACAATTCTGTGGAGGGGTGGCACCATGCCTTCAGCACCCTCATAGGAGCATGCCACCCTAGCCTGTGGATGTTTATCAATGCCCTGAAGGTGCAGCAGATGCTCAATGAGACTAAGATCGAGCAATGTATCATTGGGCATTATGCACCACCATCGCATAAGCAGTATAAGGATGCGACGGCCACATCCTGCAAATTGTCGGGGAGTACAGCACCCAGAACACCTATGACTATCTCCATGGCATCACACATAACTTTCAGTTGCAGGTGTGACCATGCACATGCCTGTCCATGTGGCTGACTACCACGATACTCCTGCCACTGTACCACCTGCAGATGCCCATTGGCTGCACCCATGGCACCATGCCACTGTGTGTGCCTGTGACTGCCGGACACCTGTGCTGTGAGGTACAGGGTCACACCACTGTGGGGGGTATGTGTGTGCATATCAGGTAGAGTGGTGGAGTAATGTACAACAGCTGGGGGGGTGGTAATGCACACATGCTGGGGGTGTTGCTTTGCCTCTGATGGGGGATGCATCTGCTGTTGAGGGATATTGTTTTGCCTCTGATGGGTGGGGGAATGCATGTGCTGTTGATGGGATATTGTTGTGCCTCTGGTGGGGGAATGCACCTGCTGTTGAGGAATATTGCTTTGCAGCTGATGGGGGGATGTATCTGTTGTTGAGGTGATATTGTTTTGCCTCTGATGGGGGGGGATGCACCTGCTGTTGAGGGGATATTGTTTTGCCTCTGATGGGGGGAACTGCATCTGACATTGAGGGTGTCTTCACATCAGCCGCTGTGGGGTGGTTGGGGTGCCCCTGCTGGTGGGGGACAATGCCACTGCTGAGATGCGTGTTGGCTGTGGGGGTGCCATGTCCGAGCCTTGTCCAGGAACAGTGCACCATCCCAGGGGTGTGTGCCACGTGAGGCACACGTGAGTGCTGGTGCTTGGCCCTCCCCCCCATTCCCTCTTCTGTTGCCTCTCTCCTCCTCTTTACCCCCCCCGGTCCTTCGCTGATCCCAGCCTCTGTCTGGCCCTCTCCCTTCTTCTTCATCCTTGCTTCTCTTCTTCATCCTCTCTTCTCTCCTACTTTTGGCTATCCACTGCTGTTGTCCCAGTAGTATACCCACTCTCCCCTCCCCCTGCATCCCCTGTCTGTTCCCATTCGTCAGGTTCCTCATTTACCTCTGCACCCCAGTTCATACTCCCCTCAATTTGCCTCCAACCTATTTGCCTTCCTCCCCCTCCCTGCCCTACTACCCTTCTCTATCTCCCGACCTGTGCTCCAGGTCCCATTTGTTCTCCATGGTGCTTCAGGGTCCCCAATCCCTTCCCTTTGGCTTCTGTCACCCCATCTTTTCACTGTTACTGACTTATCTCTATTACTGTTGTTAACCCAACTGCTTATCTGAAAACATTTATAGCACTTATCCTGCATTTTCCTTACAATGTATTATCCATGTTCATTTTTGATCATGCCTGTGTATCATTATTTCTGTGCATTACCCTGTTATCTTGTATTTGTGTTCACCCAGGTCCACCTTGAAAAGGAGCTCTGTTCAATGGTGTTCGCCTGGTTAAATAAAGATTTTGATTGATTGATTGCTTGAGGGGCCGAGCCTCACTGTGGTGGCATGGTATGTCAGTCACATGTCCTGTGTACCGCTTGGTCATGCATCGGTGGTGGGTATGTGCGGTGCACATTGTGGTTGCATGTTGGTTGTGCTTGTGGTCTGCTGGGGGGGCACTGTGTGTATACAGTTGATGTGCACATATTAAACACTGTTTGCATGCTGTTTCCATGTCAGGTGGTCATTCCTTCCTGGTGTAGACCCCAGGGGTATACACTGGTCACACTGTGTCCCTGTGACCCTGGCTTGATGGCAACAGTTATGGCCACTGCAGTGCCCACACGGTGGTCATGCAGCCCATGTCTGTCCATGTGTGCACACACTGTGCATGACCCTTGCCCAGCCCATGGCTTTTTTGGTTAGTGGCTGTGCAGTATATGCATGCATGTGTAGGCAGCAGTGTCTGCCCACATGTCCCATTGCCCCTGGTCTGCCATGCCCACAGTCACACCATGTCATGCACCCAATGGACACACCCATGTGCATCATGCCTGGGCATTGTCACATGGTCACACAATGCCCTCACCCACATTATTGCCCATGGCCCCATCTACACATGCTGCTGTGTGTTCATCCAGAGACCGCATTGCACAGGTGGGGTGCTGTGCTTATCAGCGGCATTGTACAGCCACACCGTCTAGACACCTGTCCACGTCCCCATGCACCACTGATGTGTCTGTGGCAGATTGGCAATGCCGCTTACTGTGCATATGCCCCCACTGTCTGCACCGTACAGCACTGAACATATGTTGGGGGCATGCACACATTCTGTGGCCACTGAACTGGCACATCCATGTGGGCATGTGTGGGGGTCGATGGTGTCCCATGGACATGAATAGATGATGCACACCACTCTGCTGTGTACAATGTGATGTTGCATCTGTGGGTACCAGGCCATGCATTTGCATCCCCAGGTTGTGGGTGGGTACAGTACCTTGTCTGGTGGGTTGGTGTGCATACAGGCTGTATGGGCCTTGTGGACACTGACGTACCTGTGATCCCACCCTGTGGAGTCCCATGTACTGGTGGCACCCTTCGAAATGTGCATTTGCTGCTGCACTAGGGCACATTGTTCTCACCATTGCCCCTGTTGCAGGGGTGCATAGCATAGCTCTGTGTCTGGCAACCTGCATCATTACACCATTCCTCCTTGTCTATGGCCATTTGCCTTGCCAGTTGCATCCATGCACTGCTGCCTTGCACTGTCGTGCGTGGTGCAGAATGTACACCTCTTTCTCGGTCCCCACTCTATACTTGGCTACCTTGTGGCATGGTGGTCCCATTGCCAGCAGAGGTCCAACAATGCACAACCACTGCCCCATTGTCTTATGGCCACCTCATCCTTCTCTGTGTGGGGTCATTCCCCCTATAGGCATCCGTGCCTGTTGGCATTCATGGAGGGCCTGTGCTATGTGTACCCCAGCAGTGCCCAGCCCCTGTTTCGCTCCCTCTCCTTGCTCCCCTGTGCTGTGCATGGGCACTGGTGCCCACTGCTGTGCCAGTGTCATCATGTGTGCAGCGGCCATTGTTTCCCCCTGTGGTTTTTTGCCTGGCACTGTTGCATCCTGTATCATGTTGCACCAGCAGCATTGTGGGTGGTGATATGTTTGCTGCTTTAATTTCAGAGGTTGGTTTTTCCCCCTGTGGTATGCAGCCCGGCACTGTTTCTACCCATCTTCTGTTGTGCCAGTGGTGTTGCGGGAGGCAGTGTTTTTGCCGCTTTCTTTTCATCCATGATGTTTGTCCCATGCTGTTCCTGGCCCAAAGCATTTAATGTTTGCAGCCTTGCTTCCAAGTTGACTGGGACTGAAGTTTTGATCAAGATGAATGCCCTACATGTTCTAACAGTTAGGGAAAGATGGCTAATGTCTAAAATTCTTGGGAAAAAAATTGCAATTCCAAATTATTCTGCATTTAGAAAATACAAGACCAGTAAAAAGGGAAGGTAGTCATGTTTTACAGTAGAGATGAGTTGGATGCCTACATTTTTCAGTTAATTACTGCATTCACCCAAGACCATCTGTGAGTGGCTTTTTCTCCAGCTAAAAATTGTCCCAATGAAACTCAACATATGCTGTGTCTACAACCCTTCCTGTACTGGTGTTGATGGATTCAGAGAACTGACCTCAATGACTTTCCTTTTGAGGGTGCTGGAGGTTTTTTCCTTGGTGATTTCAACCTGGATTGGTTGATAAATATGGCAACTTGTGGTGGCATTTTGGAGGAAGTGGGATTAAAACAGTTATTAACTGAACCATCAAGTAGGAATAACAAATCAAAAAACATATACTTCTTGATTGGATTTGAGTACATTGACCAAACAGAATGAAAAACTTCTGCACATTGTGTCCAATTGCATCAATGACCAAGCAACAATTTACTGCCATTGGCACAACGGTTTAATAGAGAAACATGATCCAACACATAAAATTACTACTGTTACAAAATGCATAATACTGTACTGCTTGGTTTCATGACTGTTCCAAATTGGTAGTTATCATATTTTATTATCTGAATGCACTAATTCAGATTGGTAATTTTTGGATGCAGTTTCTAATGTTAACTTTGCACTGGACTGTTTTTCCTCCTTGCAGCCACTGACCTGCTATGAATCCAGCAACTGCTCCACTTCTCCTGAATGACCCCAGAGTTACATCCACACACCAGGAGGCATATGGAGCTTTACCGACGAAAGGGACCCCCCTCAGTCCCTGTGCCAGACCAGAAATAAATACTGGCATGCGGCTGCACCTATGAGCCCTGCCGGGCTCAGAATGTTGCAGCTATCTAGCTGCCATAGTCAGTGCTGCCATTTTCCACCCTGTAGCTCTTTTCCCCAGAGTGCAAGCATGCAATGATGTCAGAGCACTGATGTGCAGATGTCCACTGCACTCCCCCCCCTTGCTGCAACAACTCCTGCAGCACCCCCTGTCATCACCAGGGGCTGCTGCAGAGTGGTAGGAACCCACATCCTTCCCCAGGATAGGAGAACAGCCCTCTGGATGCTCAATCCTATCCCTCCCCTGCTGACCCCTGACAACCTGGGCTCACATCCAAACCCAGGTCGCCAGCATGGCGCAAGGTGTTGTGTCCAGTGCCTCAACCCTCAGCACCACAGGGCCGCCTTGCACTGGATTTCTTTATGGCTGATTTTCTCAAAATTGTACAGAAGCATGCTGCTTTAACCAGCGTGCATTTTAAAGGTAAAACTCAGATTGGATTAACAATGAATTCTTTAAACTTAATAACATTAGAGAGCAGGCTTGGTCAAAATTCAGGGAAATCAAATCCACCCAATACTGGACTAATTATAGGTATCGTAGTGATTTTGTAAAAAAGCAGTCAACATGGCAAAACAACAATCAATGGACAATTTATCTCATCCAAAGAAATGTTGGGGTTTCTTGAAGAACTTATTATGCTCATCTAAAACAATATGAATCTGAAAATTAAATTTGATGGTCAAGAATATTTTGATTATCAAAATATTTATAATATCTTTAATAATTATTTCTGTAGAATTTAAAAACACAGATTGAAAACAGAAGCACATTATTATTCTAAATTCAGTTGACTTGAACCAACCATCCTAAATTGCTTTAAGTTTTATAGTATGAGGGTAACAGGTTTTCTAGTCCTTAAATTATTATCCAGACAAAAATTGATAAATCACTAGGTGCAAATAAGCTTGTCCCTAAATTTCTGAAATGAGCTGTGTCAACCATAGCCTTCCCAGTTTCAGAAATATTGAATTTGTTGTCTGAGTTACAACATGTCCCAATTTTTTGGAAGTTGGCTCATGTGGTTACTTCACATAAAAAAAGGAGTCAGATCAGCCATTGATAATTACCATCCAGTTTCTGTCTTGTCTTCACTTTCTAAAATACAAGGAAAGATTTCCCCCACACAGCTGATGGAATATCTTGAACAGTATGATCTACTTGTGAAGAACAATATTACTTTTGTAAAGGCCATGGGACCGACACTGCCTTGGTTAGGTTCATGAGCACCACACATGAGGCATTAGATGCTGGTATGTTGACAGGTGCCATGTTCATGGACATGATAAAGGCATTCAACCTGGTTGACCATGGCCTATTACTACATAAACTGAAAATGTTGGGTCTTGATAACTCATCTTAAAATTGGGTTCCGGGTTGTTGGTAAGATAGAATACAAGTGGGGAAATTAAGTTCAGTTTTCTAAAATGAAAAGGTGGCACCCCATGTTCCAAAGGATCCATCTTATTGCCTTTGCTCTTTTTGTTGTTCATTAACCATGCCCCAAAAGTCTGTCCCTTGGTAAATACAATATGAGGACAATGTGGTTCCTATGTTCATTCCGAAAAGATTAAAAACAATAATATTACACTTAAATATAAATTTTAGCATCTACATGAGTGATTTGAGGTGAATTAGTAATTAACATGTCCAATACTCAATCCATGTTGTTTGGCACAGCACCTCAACTCAAAAAAAATACTCTCAAGATTTTCAAATTAAGACTGCAAATGGAAATTTGCTGGAAGTACTTGATGCATTAAAATAGCTCAGATTATACCTTGATTCTGGACTGACTTTTGGAGCACATAATAAGAATATGACTAACAGACTCCAAAAATTCAAAAGTTGAGACAGTAATATTGTGTTAGAAATCATTTGTCATAGGAAGCAAGTTTAGGAATTGAGGCTCTATTTGCCACTGATCATTGATTATGGTTCTCTATGTTACAGTGCTCTGAAAATTAATACGAACATATGAAATTACAGCAGAAACAGGCCTAATGGTCTATCGAGTCTGCTGAATTGTGCAGCTAGCCCCTCAACTTGCAGCTGCCTCACTTTCCACTCCCTTCCTCATAACCACCCCCCTCACTCTGTCCCACCCTCTCTTAAATCCTCCCACCATTCCACATGATACCACCTCCTCGGACAGAGTGTTCCACTTGTCTACCACCCTTTCCATGAAAAAGTGTACCCTGCTTTCCCTTCTGAATCTCCCCTTCTCCAATCCCAGCCAATACCATCTTGTGTCCCTCCACCTTCTGATCTGAAGAATCCCTTCTGTTTAATCCTGTTAGTACTCTTTAGGTACTTAAAGGTTTCAATCATATCCCCCCCCATCCCTCCTCTCTTCCAGGGAATACATTTGCAGCTCTCCCAGCCTCTTCTCATAGGATTTTCCCTCACATCCCAGGATCATCTTCGTTGCCCTACATTGCACCCCCTCCAACAATCTGATGTCCCTCTTCAGTAATGGACACCAGTAATGCATGCAGTATTCCAGGTGCAGCCTGACCAGTGACCTGTATAGGAGTAGGATCACTTCTCTGTGCCTGGAGGAGATTCCCCTCACTATGCATCCCAGCACCTTGTTTGCCTTTGCAGAGGCCTTCTTGCACTAAGCTGAGTGGTTCATACTCCTGTTATTAGTACCCCTAGATCCTTTTCCTCCATGATGCTTTCCAACTGTACCCCTCCCAACTGATATTTCCTCCCCTGGTTCCTTGCTCTGAAGTGCAGTACCTTGCACTTCTTGGCATTGAACCCCAACTGCCATGTCTCTGACCATTCCTGTAGTTTGGTCAGGTCTTCTTGCTGCCCCCTCCACCCCTCTATGTCATCTACCACAGCACTGATCTTAGTATCATCAGCAAACAGGCGGATCCTATTCCAGATCCCATTTGAGACACCGGCTATAAATATCCCAAACAGTAACAGTGCCAATACTGAACCCTGGGGCACCCTGCTTGTAACAGTCCTTGGTGATGAGAGTTCCCCCACCACCACCATCCTTTGCTGCCTACCCCTCAGTAGATGATCTACCAGTTGATGATCCAGTTGATCATTTTTGTCCCCACCCCAATGTATTCTAGTTTTCCCCCCAGCCTCCCATGCAGCACTGATTCAAAGGCCTTTCTGAAAACCAAATATAGGATGTCCTCTGCATGACCCCATCTTGTTCCTTCAAAACCCAGTCATAGTAGTCAACTAGGTTCATCTGGCTGCATCTGCACGGTATAAAACTGTATTGATGGTCATCTTGGAGCCCATTGCCTTCCAGAAAGGTCACAAGCCTCTCTTTTAGGATTGACTCCATGAGTTTCCCCATGATTGAAGTGATTCTCACTGGTCTGTAGTTGCCTGGGTCATCCTTCAGGCCACTTTAATGAATGAGCACCACATGGGCCATCCTCCAGTCCAGTGGCACTCAACCTGTGTCCAGTGATGTACTGAACAGGTCTGCCAGTGGTCCTGCCAGGATCTCTGTTAGCTCCCTAAGTAGCCTAGAGTAAATGCCATCCAGCCCCGATGCCTTGTCCACCCTCCAGCACCCTGTCCTCTCTAATTCTAATATCAGTCACCCCGTCCCTCCTGTCCACTCTGTCCTTCCCATGGGGTATCTGCCCCCTCTTTCCTTTGTGAACACAGAGCAGAAGTACTCATTCAGTGTCTCTGCCTGGTTTTCCCCCTTCTCCACCCCCCCATCTTTCTTAATCATCACAATTTGGTCTTTGTTACTTCTACTCTCACCAATGTATCTGAAGAAGTCCTTTTCCCTATCCTTGATTCCCAGTGCCAGTCTCAGCTATCTGGAAGCCTTGGACACTCTGACTAGCCTGGTAAACTCCCTGGACTTCTTTGTGTACTTATCTTTGTCTCCTTGCCCTCCTGATCTCCTAAGCCTCCTGAATGCTTTTCTCTTGGCCCTCACCACTTCCATTACCTCCCGAGTCAGCCAGCTCAGCGTCTTTGCTCTCCCATTCTTAGATAAAGAAATCTTTACATCATGAAATTGTTAAATTTAGTTTTCTTCTTGGTACTACAGTACAATGCATCATTGCATCTGCGGGGCAGAGCATGAAAGCCTCGAGCCAAAACTGCTCAGACTAGGGGCCCACCTCCTTGCCAGGCCTGTCACACACATTTTCAATGCCTCCCTTTACTCTGGGATAATCCCTAATATCTGGAAAGTGGCAAAGTTGGTCCCAGTCCTAAAACAAGGTAATCCCAAGGATCCCCAGAACTATCGTCCCATCGCCATACTGTCTGCCACCTCAAAAATTCTTGAGAAAATTGTGGCCTCCCAGCTATCCCAGTACATACAGAACCACAACCTCCTCTCTCCAGCTCAACATGGGTTCAGAAAAGGGCATAGCACGTCCACAGCCCTCGCTCTAGTCACCTCGAATATCAGAACTGCTGCCGACCAGGGAAACCTTACTGGAGCCATCTTTGTGGATCTCTCCAAAGCCTCCAACAGGGTTGACCACTCCCTCCCCAGCTCCACTCTCCGATCCCTTGGTTTCTCCCCCCCGCCCATGTGTGGTTCCTCAACTACCTCTCCGGCAGGCAGCAGTACACCAACTTTAATCACACCCACTCCTTCCTCTCTCCTGTCCACTCTGGGGTCCCCCAGGGCTCCGTCCTTGGCCCAACCCTCTTCTTCCTCTTTATCAATGAACTCCCATCCATCACTGTCCATGGGCATACCACTGTATGCGGATGACCTGGTCATCCTGGTCAGTGCCCGGGACATCGCCACCATAAACTCCCAACTAAATGTGGACTTCAATCGCATTCAGTCCTGGTTGGTGGAACATAGGCTCACCATCAACCTTAAGAAAACCCAAGCAATGCTTTTTGGTTCACAGAACAAGATAAAATCCTGCCTCACCCCTCTTCAAATACTTGGAGCTGATGGCTCCCTCATGCAGACAGTGTCTGCAGTCAATTACCTGGGCGTCACCCTGTACCCACAGCTCAATCTTACCCTGCAAATTCGGAATGTCTGCAGGGCTACAAATTGTAAGCTCAGCCTCGCTTACAAAGCTAAAAACTGCCTAACCCCAGCAGCTCATATGGCCCTAGCCAGAGGGGTCCTCCTCCCTACACTCTGCTATGGGCTGGTTACCTTTGCCCCTGTACCCATATCTAGCCTCCAGAAATGGGACACAGCCTACAATAACATCTGCTGCTTCGCCCGCTCCACTCCTCCCCTCACTCACTGCTGTGATCTCTACACCCGTCTGGAGTGGCTCCCTCCAGAAAAGCACTGCACCTTCATGCTTGGAAATTTCATTGACAACATCATCAGATCAGCCACCCCCTCCACCCTCGGCCCTCCCCTCAACCCTGGCCCCCCATCCTATCAGCTAAGATCAAGGGTGGCACTAGATCGGCTTGTCCCTAGAACTCGCTCCCTCACGGGTGATCAGGCCTTCTCCACCTACTCCTCAAAAATCTGGAACTCGCTCCCAGCCCTTACCTGGTCTGCCTCCTCCCATCACCACTTCAAAACCTCGCTATGGAACTTCCTGAAATCTTCTTCCACATGTCCCTATACCTCGTAGTCCACCTTATCTACATATGTACTGAGGGCTGTCAGCACCCACTGTACTTACCCTCCAGAACTAGTAGTGAAATCCATACTGGACATCCACTCACTGTCCTCCCTCCCTACCACTCCCTCCCAAAATGGCTTCACCCATTCTATCCAGTCCCCCACCCCACTGCCCCCCCGGCACTTACTTCTGTTTGCACTAATTCGTTCCTGTTATGTATCTTGCTGCTCTCTCCCAAGCCCACTATATATGTACCATAATCATCTTGTATGTTCCACAATCATGTGTAGCCATATCCTAATCAATTCTAACGATGCCTTGCTTCCTCTTTTATTCCAGGTTATGTCTGTTATTTTCTTGTTTGCTAAATTTGTCTTATACTGTCAGCCGCCTATCCAATTCCTGTTAAACCTGTTTTTTTTTTTGCTCAACTGTATGTAACTGACTCCTGTATGCTTCTACCTATGTAACCCTCCCGGGTTGCACCTGAAAATAGGCACTTGGCTCTCTAGTGTGCCTTACCCGGTTAACAAAAACAAATAAATAAATAAATTACTAACTTGAATTGGCAGTCATTCGAATATGAATCATAACTAATGTTTGCAAATGTCATCCTTAAGATTTTGCATTAAAAAATCTTCCATTTGTTTTGTTAATCAATTTAAGGACATAACTGTAATTGTAATTCTTGTTCTAAGTCAAATAAATAGATTAAAACTTCCTTGCATGAACACTGCGCAAGGACAAAACTCATTTAGCTACAGAGCAGCTTCTTTATGGAATAATATAACTGCATCATTTAGATGTTCACCTTCTTCAAGTATCTTTAATGCCACATTGAAAATATCCTTTGTAAATCAGCATCTGCAATTGTTTTGCTTAAAACTGATATTTGCATTTTGCACATGATTTTGTTGTTTTCTATTCATAATGGTGTTTTTATGTATTTTTCTATTTATCCTGCATGTTTATCATTATATATAATGTGTTGTTTTTAATTGTGTCTACCTTGGTGTACACCATGACATGCCTGAAAATGGTATCTCAGCACCGGTGCTCTTTCCCGGATAACAAAATAAAACTAAACTATACTAAGAGCTGGTTCTATTAGTTCTCTCCGTGTCTCTTAATAAATACATCTTTTTTTTTTTTGGAGAAAACAGATTCCAAGAAAATAAAATGCAAGCCTATAAGTACCTGAAGTGGAGGTGGACAAGGAGAGGATGACAGCAAAGATGAAGGACCAGACAACTCGAAGAACAATTTATGAAGGAAGTTTAAAAAACTGAGAAGTGAATTTATCATTGGTAAACCAATGGAAGACTAGGTTTGCTGGCAAAGGCACCTAGCTTCACCTGAACTCTTTTCTTCTAGTGCAAGATCATGCACATAGGGAAGAGAAACCCTGAAGCCACCTATAGGCTGGGAGGGGAGTTGCTAGCAGTCACAAAGGAAGAAAGAGACTTGGGCATCATCATCACTGATGACCTGAAATCATCCAAGCAGACCTCTAAAGCGGTAGGTAAGGCTAGGGGGGTGTTAGGGTATATTAGTAGGGGTATCACAAGTCATAAGAGGGAGGTAATAATCCCTCTTTACAAGACACTGGTTAGGCCCCATCTGGAGTACTGCGCAGTATTGGAGGCCACACCTTCACAAGGACATTAACCAAATTGAGGCAGCTCAGAGAAGGGCAACCAAAATGGTGCAGGGACTGCATCAGAAGACATATGAGGACAGATTAACAGAGCTCAATATGTAGACCCTTGAGCAAAGGAGGGAGAGAGGTGATATGATCGAGGCATTCAAACACCTTAAGGGCATTAACAAGGTGAAAGAGTCTAACATGTTTAAATATAAGAAAAATAGCAGGACAAGAGGACATAGCATGAGATTAGAGGGGGCCGATTAAGGGGAATGTGAGGAAATTCTTTTTCACAGAAAGGGTGGTGGATGCATGGAATGGCCTACCTCAAGAAGTGGTGGCTATGAATACAGTGCAGGGCTTCAAACAGCCATGGGATAGGCATAAGGGAGCAATACAAATGACTATGAATAGATAGGCCACTGACAGAGCAAAGGCCGATGGCACATTTATAAGGTAGAAAAAGAAACGGGCAGACTGGATGGGCCTTGCAGTCCTTATTTGCCGTCAACTTATATGTTTCTATGTTTCTATGTTTGCTTGTAAGGACAGAGCAATGAACAATATTAATAGAGCAAGGGAAAAAATAAGGCTTCTTTTGGCTAGGCAGATTTACTGTGTGTTTACATTTTTTCTTAAATTTTAGTGCTTTATTGTTCTCTTATTCAAATTGTTGTTGCAGAGTATACTTTCTACTGCATTGTTACAGGTTGTGCCTACAGGTTTGTTACTGTTTTGTACTTACAGTTTACAGATTACTGCTGTAATCTTCTCTGATTCAAATTGTTTTCTGCAAGGTATATCTTCTGTTAACGTGTTCTGCAGGTTGTGCTTACAGATTTTGATACTTTTTTACTGCTTTATTTTTCTCTGCAGCAAAGTGTTTTTTGCAGGGTATATCTTCCGTGAAATTGTTACAGGTGGTGCTTACAGGTTTTACAGTTTTATCTATCATTAGGCTAAGCTTTCAGAGCTAATTACAGGAGTACATACAGTATGAGATACAGACTTAGGGATAGTGAATGCATTGGTTGTTGGTTGATTCTTTCTGTTCTTACCTCCTTGTTTCTTTCAATCATGGTTCTTCTTTTTCAGCAGGGGTAGGGCCCAACCACCCACCCCATCCCCACCCACCGCCTGCTACACTACTTTTATAGAGTAGCACAGTAGTGACATTTCCTGTAGCAAAGCAAGAAGGGGAGGATCAGAGGGGTATCCACACAGTGACCTCAATTACAGGGGCACAATTAATTTAACTTGTTATAAAAAGTTATACAAAAATAAACAAAACAAACAAACAAAAAAATATAAAAAACAAAAATCCAACTTTTGCTTTTATTTTCCTTCTTATTACTTGGACCAGGTTATAAACTCAGCAGCTCAACTGGAATGGATATTATTAACTGCAAGTACTGTGAGAGACTTTTCAAAAGGGCAGTTATACGTGATTTAGGATGTTGTCCTATATGCTGGACCATCAGAGATCTATGGACTCAGCTCAGGGCAGCATGGGCAGAGATTTCACACCTCAAATAGCATATTCAGGAGGAAATATATTACAAGAACCACCCACCATTTCACCAACATCCAACTGAAGCACCTCAACAGTAGACGGTAGTTGGTCAGGGAGTTTGTCAGTTGGTTAGAAGGGGCAAATCAGGAGCACCATCACTCAATGTTCACCAATGTATCACCTCCACAAACCATATTAAAACTACAAACAGGTGTCTGCCTCTATCTCCAAAATCAAACAAAGGTTCAGAGGACACTGCAGAGCAGGACACTGTAGTACAAGAACTAGTGCTACAAAACTTTTCCAAAACAGTGGCCAAAACAAAAAAAGCAAAAAAGAAATCTAAAACACTTCTAATCATAGGAGACTCCATCCTTCGGGAGTTGATACCTACCTCTGGCCAGGGGTAATGGTTACATGTCTCCCAGGTACATCAGCATGGAGAGACACTGACTGCATTGTTAAAATCATGCAGGATGCATGAGAAAACATGGATGTCCAGGTACACATAGGGACTAACGATCTCGCCAGCTGGTCAGTTGTGGAGATCAAGGAACTCCTGACCAGGTTGGGAGACAAACTGTCATCAATTTCATATGACATCTCATTCTCTGAGATCCTGCAATCTGGAAGAGTGGAGCAGATCAACAGAAGGTCAAAGAAGGGGAGATGGGGAGCTAAACATGTGGGTCAAGCCTGGTGCCAGGGAAAAGAACACAACTTTGTAGGTAACTGGCAACATTTTGGGGAGTGAAGGTTCTTTAAATTTGATGGACTGCATCTGACTAAGGAGGGAGTCAGTGCACTGGGGCCAAAGTTTGATGTCTTTGCAGAATATTTAAACTAGCAAATGGGAGGGGATGCAGCACCCGAAACATCGAATGGGAATAATATCCTTCCCCCCTCAGCTAGTGATCAAACAGGAGTTCAGCACATTTGTAGTTAATTTGCATCACCTTGTAAGGAAAAAGGTCCAGTTCCCCATATGATGCACAGGGGAAAAGCTGGCCCTTGCGCCACAACTAACGCACCGACATCTGGCCAATGGAAAATCATGTACACAAATGCCTGCAGTCTGGGAAACAAGATCCCAGACCTGGAGGCAACAATGGCAGAGGCTTAACTGGATATAGTAGATATTAACGAGACATAGTTCACCAGTAACCACACTTGGGAGACTTCAGTACCCAGTTATGTACTTTTCAAAATAGACCGAGGTGCAAAAAGTGTGTGGGGGGAAGTGGTCCTTTATGTCAATGAAAATATCAAAGCTACAGAAATTCAGAGTACACATAAGGAGCCAGAAGAACTGTGGGCTACCCTGGAAACAGGACATGGAACAGCCATACAAACTGGGTTCATCTACAGACCTCCAGACCAGGGGAAGGACATAGACACATTACTGTTAGAAGATATACAAAACATGATAGCTAAAGGAGAGGTTATGATAATGAGAGACTTCAACATGCCAGATACAGATTGGTCAATAACAGCAGGAACATCCACCAGAACTAGACACATAGTGGATTCCCTACATGTGAAGGCATCAGACAATTGGTACAACAACCCACAAGAGACAAGGCTATCCTTGATCTAGTAATGACTAACGGGCAAAGGATCACAGATCTCCAGGTAGAAGGTCACCTGGGGGCCATTGATCATCACATGGTATGGTTCAGTTTGGCCACTAAAACTAAATCATTCCATTCCAAGGCAAAAATATGGGACTTCAGAGGAGCTGACTTCAATAAGATGGCCAACAGAGTTAAGTTAGCCCTGGCAAGAAGAAATACAGGTGAGGGGGTACAGGCAAAGTGGGCAAGCATTAAGGATGCAAAACTTGAAGCAACTTCTCATTGCGTTAGGGAGAAAAGCAAGAGTAAAAGAAGGAGAAAACCACTTTGTTTCTCAAAAGGCTTGCCTTCAGGAAATATAAGGCAACACAGCGGGACGAAGATAAGGAGGCATATCAAACTTCCCTAAAGGAAGCAGGGAAGGCAGTAAGACAGGCAAAGGCCCAAACCAAGGACTCACTAGAACAAACAGTATAAGAAGGGGGCAAGACTTTCTATAGACACATTAGTGAAAGGAGAAAGTCCAGAGGGAGTATTGCCAAGATCAAAGGGGACAAAAAGAGTGTGTGGAGGAGGACCAAGCAAAAGCATCTATCCTAAATAAATGCTTCTGCTTAGTATTTACTAAGGAGAAGGTAAGCAGGGCCCACTGTTCAGCACCATGGACACAGGGGGGAGGCAGGTGTGCATAAGTCCCTTCACAAAAGAAAGGGTCCTACAAGAGCTCGCTAAGCTCAAAAAGGACAAGGCAATGGGACCTGATGGCATATATCCCAGGGTACTAAAAGAACTAAGGGTGTGAATAGCAGAGCCATTAGTAGAACTGTTTAGTGAGTCTCTGAGCACAGGTGAGGTCCCAGAAGACTGGAAAAGGGCTCATGTGATCCCGCTCCACAAGGGTGGCAGCAGGGAGGAGGCAGAGAACTACAGACCAGCCAGTCTTACCTCAGTAGTGGGCAAGATTATGGATGTACTCCATAAGGAAAGAATAGTACAACACCTGAAATCCATAGGAGCACAGGATCCAATACAGAATGGGTTTATAACAGGAAGGTCCTGTCAAACTAGTTCAAGTTCAAGTTTATTGCAGGAAAACTCCATTGAGCAAGCTCATTCACAAGGAGGTCCTGTGACATAAACACTTAAAGTACAAACACAGATAGGTAATAACAGTATATACATGAACACTTCGAAGAGTGCAGTTATTCTAGATGCCCTACAGGGGGCATGCCTTAGACAACTAGTACTGGAGCCCACTCGAGAGGGAGCAATATTAGACTTGATACTCTCAAATGGAGATGGAGAGAGGATCACAGATGTGAAGTGGGTAGCCATCTGAGAACTAGCGACCATCGAACAGTATGGTTCACAATAAACACAGCAATAGAGTCAAGCCATACAAAGACAAAAGTACTGGACTTTAGGAGGGCTGACTTTGCCAAATGGGTGAGTGCCTAAGGAATGCACTAGCAAATGGGTGGGAAGGAGGGGTGAAGAACAATGGGAATAATAAAACTGCCATCACAGAGGTAACGAGCCTTTGTGTGAAGCAAATAAACAAAACAAGACGATGTAAGAAACCACTATGGTTCTCAAAGGAAGTGGCAGTGAAGGTTCAAGAGAAAAGAAAGCATTCAGGAAGTACAAGGAATCGCAGCAGGAGCAGGACAGAGAACTGTATCAGTTAAAGCAAAAGGAGGCTGGGAAGGCAGTCAGAACAGCAAAGGCCCAAACTGAGGAAAAGATAGCCAACTCAGTTAAGAAGGGAATAAAACCTTTATAGGTACATCAGGGAGCAAAGGAAGACCAAGGGAGGGATAGTGAGGCTTAATAAAGGGAGGAGGGTGGGCAGAGGGAGAATGTGAAAAGGCAGAGATACTAAACAAATATTTTTGCTCATTATTTACAAAGGAAGAGGAGGTATATAAACAAACAGTAGTAACACTCTGGATACAGAAGTTGATACCAGCCCATTTACAGAAGAAAGGGTTCTGAAAGAACTCTTAAAACTGAAGGTGGACAAAGCAATGGGGCCTGATGGGATTCATCCCAGAATTCTAAAAGAACTAATGGTAGAACTAGTGACACCACTGACTACCCTCTTTAACAAATCATGGGAGGATGGGGTGGTACCCGAGGACTGGAGGAGGGCAGATGTGATTCCCCTTCACAAAAGTGGGAGCAAGGCAGAAGCAGGAAACTATAGACCTGTTAGTTTAACCTCAGTGATAGGGAAAATGATGGAATCACTTCTAAAGGAAAGAATTGTCGAGTATCTAGAGGCCAGAGGGCACAAGACCCCTAGGCAGCATGGATTCACAGTGGAAGGTCATGCCAGACGAATCTAATAGATTTCTTTGACTGGGTGACCAAAGTAGTAGATCAGGGAGGGGCTGTGGACATGGCCTACCTAGACTTTAGCAAGGCATTTGACACAGTCCCACACAAAATATTAATATATGTTAGCCAGCCTGGGAGTGGGTCCCAAGATGACAGCCTGTAAAGAGAATTGGCTGGAGAATAGGACACAGAGAGTAATAGTAAATGGAGTCCACCAGAAGAAAGGAGGGTTACTAGCGGGCACCGCAGGGTTCAGATTAGGACCAGTCCTCTTCAATGTCTTTATAAGTTACATTGCATAAGGACTGGAAGGAAAGGTGTCTCTTTGCAGATGACACTAAGATCTGCAACAGAGTTGATGCACAGGGTGGGTGGAAAGGATGAAAAGGGACTTGGCAAGGTTAGAGGAATGGTCAAATGTATGGCAGCTTAGATTCAATGCTAAGAAGTGCAAGGTAATGCACCTGGGAAACAAAAACCCAGGGAAGAGTACACAATGGGGGTGAGATACTAACAACAACAAAATGGAAAGGGACCTGGGGTAGTCATATCAGATGACCTAAAGGTGGGCAAGCAATGTGAGAAGGCAGCAAGGAGGGTTGGGGGATACTGGGATGCATAGGGAGGCATCACCAGTAGAAAACAGGAAGTTATTATCCTCTGTACAGACAGCTGGTGAGACCCCATCTGAGTACTGTGTGCAGTTCTGGAGACCCAATCTCCGCAAAGACATAGACAGGATGGAAGCTGTCCAGAGGAGGCAACCTAAAATGGTGCAGGGTCTGCACCGAGGAGACATATGAAGAGAGACTTAAGGAGCTTAATATGTATAGCCTCGAGGAAAGGAGGGAGAGGGGGGACATGATAGAAACTTTCAAGTACCTCAAGGGAATCAACAAAGTCCAAGAGGGTAGCATCTTTCAAAAAAAGAGGTGTGCAAGAACAAGAGGGCACAATTTGAAGATAGAGGGGCGGCTCAGAGGTAATTTAAGGAAGTATTTTTTCACAGAGAGGGTTGTGGATGCATGGAATGGCCTTCCGGAGGAGGTTGTGGAGTCAAAATCAGTGGTGGAATTCAAGCATGCATGGGATAGTCATAAGGCAATTCTGGGGGTTGGGGGTAGAAAGAAGTAGGCTGCTGGTTAACTAGGATCTGCAGCTTATCCAGTAGGTAGGGAAATGGGCAGACTGGGTGGGCCAAGCGGTCCTTATCTGCTGTCAAATTCTATGTTTCTATGTTTCTATACACGTTACATGATGCAGGCTGGATATACATACAAGGGTACCACACAGGGTGACCGCAGGTGGTAAACATTGATATGAGACAGGGAAGCGACTTATAGGTCGCATACTGATAAATGAAACATGATGACTGGTGTGATTAGATTTAATCAAATCAAATCAAATCAAATATACAGTATTTTGGCAGCTAGAACAAACAACAGTCTACAACTGATATGGGAGGGAGGAGAGATTTGATAGAGTAGCAGTGGAGCATAAGCAAAGATAAAGCCAGGAGTAGAAGGGGAAGGGAAAGCAGTTAATATGACAAATCAATTATACCTTACCAGTGGATAAATATGGCACACATGGGGAAGGAAGAGACTTAATGACAGTTACAGGTGTCTTTTATTTTGGCTGAACTTAGCGATTTGTAGAAGTTTATCCATTAGGTAAACTAATCTCTTAGATTTCTTTGACTGGATAACCAAAGTGGTGGACCAAGGGGAGTGCAGTTGATGTTGCCTACCTTGACTTCAGCAAAGCTTTCTATATTGTTCCACATAGAAGATTGATTAATAAACTGGGTAGGCTCGGGGTGGGTCAGAAGTTGAGCGTCTAGAAACATTGAAACATAGAATTGGATCGCAGATAAGGACCACTTGGGCCACCTAGTCTGCCCATTTTCTTACCTAATGGATAAGCTGTAGATCCTAGTAACCAACAGCCTACTTCCTATTACCCCCCTAATAGAATTGCCTTATGTCTGTCCCATGAATTCTTGAATTCCCCCACAGTTTTTGACCCCATGACCTCTTCAGGAAGGCCTTTCCGAGCATCCACAAACCTTGCCATGAAAAAATACTTTCTCACATTACCTCTGAGCCATCTGCCCTCTATCTTCAAATTGTGCCCCTTTGTTCTTGACCATCTCTTTTTCTGAAAGATGCTACCCGCTTCGACTTTGTTGATTCCCTTAAGGTACTTGAAAGTTTCTATCATGTCCCCCACCTTTCCTCGAGGGTATACATATTAAGCTCCTTTAGTCTCTCTTTGTATGGTTTCTGGTGCAGACCCTGCACCATTTTAGTTGCCCTCTTCTGGACAGCCTCCATTCTGTCTATGTCCTTGCACGCAGTACTCCAGTCTGTACAGAAGGATAACAACTTCCTGTTTTCTACTGGTGATGCCTCTACCTATTCATCCCAGTATCCTCCAGCCCTCCTTACTGTCTTCTCACATTACTTGCCCACCTTTAGGTCATCTGATATGACTACCCACCAGATCCCTTTCCATTTTTGTTGTTAGTATCTCACCCCCATTGTGTACTCTTCCCTTGGGTTTTTGTTTCCCAGGTGCATTACTTTCCACTTCTTTGCATTAAATCTAAGCTGCCACACATTTTACCATTCCTCCAACCTTGCCAAGTCCCTTCTCATCCTTTCCATCCCACCTTGTGTATTGACCATGTTGCAGATCTTTGTGTCGTTTGCAAAGAGACATACTTTTCCTTCCAGTCCCTCTGCAATGTCTCTTATAAAGACATTAAAGAGAACCGGTCCCAGTACTGAACCCTGAGGAACCCCGCTAGTAACCCCCCTTTCTTCAGAGTGGTCTCCATTTACTATTACCCTCTGTGTCCTGTTGTCCAGCCAATTGTTTACACAGGCTACCACCTTGGGACCCACTCCAAGGCTGGTTAACTTGCTTATTAATCTTCTGTGTAGGACTGTGTCAGATGCCTTGATAAAGTCTAGGTAGGCAATGTTCCAGTCCCTCCCTGGCCTACTACTTTAGTCACCCAGTCAAAGAAATATATTAGATTCATCTGACATGACCTTCCTACTGTGAATCCATGCTGCCTTGGGTCCTGTGCCCTACTGGCCTCTAGGTATTCAACAATTCTTTCCTTCAGAAGTGATTCCATCATTGTACCTACCACTGAGGTCAAACTGGGTGGCAAACTGGTTGGTGGGCAGAAAACAGAGTGTGGTGCTAAATGGTATACAGTCAGAAGAGATTCAAGTCTCAAGTGGGGTACCTCAGGGATCAGTCCTGGGGCCAGTCCTCTTCAATATCTTCATCAGTGATACTGCAGATAGACTGGTGGGTAAGGTTTGCCTGTTTGCAGAGGACACCAAGAATTGCAACAGAGTAGATGATCCAGACGGGGAGGGCAGAATGAGAAGAGATCTGAAAATAACTGTCAAAATGGTCTGAAGAGTGGCAACTGCTATTTAATGCAAAGAAGTCCAAGATCATGCACATAGGGAAGAGAAACCCTTAAGCTACCTCTAGGCTGGGAGGGGAGTTGCTGGCAGTCACAAAGGAAGAAAGAAACTTGGGCATCATCATCACCGATGACCTGAAATCATCCAAGCAGACCACTGAAGCAGTAGGTAAGGCTAGGGGGATGTTGGGGTGTATTAGTAGGTGTATCACAAGTTGTAAGAGGGAGGTAATAATCCTTCTTTACAAGCCACTGGTAAGACCCCATCTGGAGTTCTGCATGCAGTACTGTAGGACGCACCTGCACAAGGACATTAACAAAATGGAGGCAGTCCAGAGAAGGGCAACCAAAATGGTGCAGAGACTGCATCAGAAAATATATGAGGACAGATTAATGGAGGTCAATATGTATACCCTAGAGCAAAGGAGCAAGAGAGGTGATATGATCAAAACATTCAAATATCTTAAGGGCATTAACAAGGTGAAAGAGTCTAACATGTTTCAATATAAGAAAAAGAGCAGGACAGAAGCACACAGCATGAGATTAGAGGGAGGATGATTAAGGGGTAATGCAAGGAAGTTCTTTTTCACAGAAAGGGTGGTGGATACATGGAATGGCCTGTCTCAGGAAGTGGTTGATATGAAGACAGTGCAGGACTTCAAATAGGCATTAGATAGGCCAAAGGGAGCAATACAAATGAGTATGAATAAATAGGCCATTGACAGAGGCCTACGGCACATTCATAAGGTAGAAAAAATTGGCAGATTGGATGAGTCCTGCGGTCCTTATCTGCCATCAACTTCTATGTTTCTGTGGTTCTATGTTTCTATGTTAATCTATCTGATTAAAAGATTTAATAAAACTGGGCTTATTTTTTTTTTAACTCTGCAAGCAGATGCATTTAAAATCAAAATGGATTTGTTTAAATTAATAAAGATGTGTGAAACATTTTGCAAGAGTGGTGGAAAGATTGCATTTTCAAAGTACTGTAGTGAAACATTATCCACTTCAGTTTTCAAATCAGAGCATAGTGAACATAATGCTGGCAATGCTGTGTCCATTTTGATTGCAGCTATAAATGAAATTAGCAAAGAATGTAGCACTAAATATATCTCAAATCTGGAAATTATTAATACTGTTTCTCCTCACGTAGATCTGAATAATCAATCAGGTAGCAGGGCAAAGGTGTGCTATAATGCTAGGAGCAGACAAAAACAAGAATCTGAAACAAATGAGGATATGTCAAGAAAATACATTACGCTTTAGAAATAAATCAGCATTTAACGCTATGATTTCTGTATCAGTCATTCAAGTGTATCAAGATTTTCTATTAAGGCACATCAGAATAGTTCTGGAGAGAGAACAGGTGAATCAAATCCATAACCCTTACCTCTTTGAAAGAGAAGCCTTAACAGAAATACAATCTAATGACCTCTTTCATAAAGGCACTGGAATTCATTTGTGGAACAATCAGAGCCAGTTCTGGAAATGTAGGATCTACAGTATTACAAATTGTAACAGACAGTAAAGGGAAGAAATCATGGCACTCACCACGTACATAAAGGGCTTGTCAAGTGTTATGCCTGGGTTATATAACACCAACTGACCCACATGTAACCATAACCTTATATACCAACAACTATTAGTGTTCTTACTGTTTTATTCATTATTTTGCTATGCTCATATTTGTCTGGACTTCATTTACCTATATGATATGTTTCTGCCATATATTCAGCTATACTCATAATCACTTTCTGTATTTTTCCACTATTGTAACACGTTGCATACTTTTCCAATTACACTGCAAGTGTTTCCAGACTCACTGGGCAGGATTTTCCATCATGAATGAATGCTGCAAGCCATAGGTGAGCCAAACATACAGCGCACGGTGCTTGTGGCATTCACCGGTTGACATGCAGGAATTTCCATGCCCTGCATCCGGCAGAGGTCCTTAGACCACATAAGTGTGGTCTTGCTTGCACCATCCCTCCAGGACAAAGTCACGGTGCTTGTGCCAGTGCATTGGCACAAGCAGTCGTAACCCACAAAAACTATTGCAACTGCATCCAGTAATGGAAATTTGGGTGCAGTTGTGCCAAAGGGGATTGGCACACAGCCTAAGTCAAAGTCCTGTGGTGCAGGGCTGGATGCATACCCTGCGCCACCTTTTGAAAATCCTGCCCACTGTCTCCAGTGAGACTGATAATAGGTTTTCCACTTGTTGCTGACTATGAATTTTCTTTGTTCAAAGAGTCTTCCTTACTTTGCAACTTCATTTCCTATGTAATTGCCTAAAGGGAGCCACCTTATTTACTTGACTTATCCAATGCTGTATGTTTATCATATCTGTAACTGCTCTCTTATCAGTGATATATAATTGTATGCACACCAGCTCCTCAGTGAGAAAGAGACCATACTCGAGGAATGGTGGGACATTGGATCCCTTGTGATTTCTTTGTCACATGCCTGACATGAGTATTTGTAATAAAACTGCTCTTTATTACATACTGCTTGTGGTATATTCTTTGGATAGCCAATCCAACATACAAAAACCTGTTGGTAAGCTAGACTTACTGCAATACAAGACATACATTTGTGCTGATAAAACTCATACTTATAATATTTCTTGTTTTCACTGTTTTTATTTTATTTATTTATTACACAGTATCAGAATTACAAACCTTTGAATCAGAGAGTCATTTACAAATGCTCCACATTATGAAGAGACAAGGTTACAATAACATACAAAGAAGGTTAAATAATATACAATACGCAGTGGGGTAAGCTAAAAGAAATAGTGTACAGTACTCAACAAAGAGGGAACTGTTATGTCTGGGTTATATATCACCAATGTACTGTACTATCACCTTGTAATTTGCTCCATTTTTCTTTGTTTTTTGCTTACATTTCTCCAGCTCAACATGTTGAAATGGAACCCTCTGTTGCCAACCATGCATGTGCATTCCTCACAATATTACACAGGGACAGTGAGAACCTTCAGCAGAGGGTCCCACAGAAATAAACAAAAGATGTGATGTGACGTGATGGAAGAGCTCGGCTGCAAATTAGGCAACAGCCACATTTGTTGCGGATCCACGACAATGGAAATAATTTTTAAATATCTAAAAATCTAAAGATTGCTAGAAAAAAATATTTACAGATATGGAAACTGGAACTATGGCTGCATGCTTCCAGCTAAAAAGCAGGATTTTAATAATCACTTCCTGATTATCCAGTACTGCTGCTTTAAAGTAACTGTACAAAATAAGTAAATAGCATACAGATTTCAAAATAGTACTGTGTGTGTGAAAAGGCCCAGATAAAACATTATAAGGTATATTTACGTACCAGTTCTATAGCACACATGGTAATGTAGGGTCTGCATACTGCTGTGTACAAATGTTATCCAAAGACTCATGAAACATTTAAGTCATGTGACCTACTTATATTTAGAAAAAAACTGCATTAGTCTTATCAAAAAAATGGCTTCTTTCACAGTGATTTACAATGATTAAATTATCCTTATGAGTATTTTGGAGTACACAGACACAATCTAATAATCACATAATGTAAAAACAAAAATAAGGCACTGTGTCTGCAGGTGGTCTGAAAGCAAAACAAAATGGTTATATTAAATGCATGCAGAACATAGAAAATAGATTTAAAAATCTATGTTTCCACCATAGGTCTTCTTCAGGAAATATGTAACAGAGAAAAAAACAAAGTTAGTGTAGAGGAGAGGTAAAATAAGTGATATATATATATATATATATATATATATATACACATACACATACAGTATAGAAAGAAAAAAGGGAGGCTGAGGGAGAATAATTGAAAAATGGCAAGAGCAAGAGATAATCTGTGAAAAAAGCTGAGGATGGGAAAGACAAAGCATAATAGGAGTGAAAGAGCTAGAGAAGCCCCCAGGTGGGGTCTAATTAACAGGGCCTAGTAAGAAGGCTGAAAGGTGACAAATGTGGAGGAAGGAGACAGAGATGGAGACTTATGGTGAAAATGAAAAATAAATTAAATGTGTATAGATACAAACAGACTTTTGGGAAAATAAGGAGTGACTGAAAGATGTTAGTAGAAAATAAGTCTATCATTTTAACCAGATGGCTGATGGGAGCCAAGGTGGATGATCAGCTTGGTTTCCATGTTTTTTCTATGGTCAGAATCCCAGAAGCCCTGCTGAAGGACACAAGCAGAAAGGTCATTGGCACTGTGGTCCCTGGAGATAAAGTGGGATACAATGGGATTAGCAGTGTCTCCATACCTGACTGCTATGTAATGTTCCCTGAAACAGTCAGAAAGGCGTCTACCAGTCTCTCTGATACAAATAGTTGTACACTTCCTGCAAAGAGTACAATATACCACATTAGTGGAGTTGCATGAGAACTCCTTGGTGATGCAAAAAACATCTGTAGGTCCCCTAATTTCAGTCACACTGGAAACAAATTTGCAAGTGTAGCAGCAAGTCCTGTTGCAAGGTTTGGTACCTGATAGGGAGGAACTGTTAGGAGTAGGTAGGCTACTTTTAACCAGAAGGATCTGCAGGTTGGGTGGCCTGCGGTAGGAGGCAATAGGTGGTTCTGTAAAGGAAGCACCAATGTTGGGGTCAGTTTGCAAAATGGGAAAGTTACTGGTGATGATCCTGTGAAGAGAACGTGTACTGTGATGGAAAGGAAGCACTAGTGAAATTCACCGTTGTTCTTGCATGACAGTATCCTTCCTGTGGGATAAAGGTTACGGGGCATGTTACTGACCCAGGAGAGTGCTCTGTCCACTGTGCTTTTTGGTTATCCTCTGTTGACAAAAAAAAAACTATGCATTATTAGGGTCTGCTCAGCAAAATCATACACTTCACTGCATAACCTGTAAGTCTAAGAAGCTGTGTATAAGGCAGACCATTCTTTACATGTTTAGGATGGAAGGAGCTGTGGAGAAGGAAACTATGAGAGTCAGTGGGTTTGTAATAAACTGATGTTTTCAGACAATTGTTCTGTACTGACAGTTGAATGTCCAGAAAAGGCAGTGTAGAGGAGGATACTTCAACAGTGTATTTAAGGGAAGGATGGGCAGTGGTAAATTTGTCGAGGAAGACTTGGAGGGTCTCCCTGGAGCAGGAGGTGACCCCCACATAGTCATCTATGTAGCATTTGTAGAGTTCAGTCACAGTCCCTGAGAATGAGAGAATAAACTGTTCCTCCACCCAACCCACAAACAGATTAGCAAACCTGGGACCCATCTTGTTACCCATGGCAGCTCCACTGACCTGCTGAAAAAAACTGTTATTAAAAGAAAAAGCATTGAGTGTAAGAACAAGTTCTGCCAGATGAGTTAGTGTGTATGGGGGTGGCTGTTGGACATCCCGCTTATTCAGGAAATGCTGCAAAGCTGTCAGTCCATCATCGTGGAGGATCACTGTGTAAAGAGATTTGATGTCCATGGTGAAGATGAGCTGATGAGAGCCACTGAATCTGAACCTGTCAAATAACTGGAGAGCATGGTTAGTGTCTTTAACATAGGAGGGCAGGGACTCAGTGAGGGGTCTTACGAGGGTGTCCAAAAATGCAGAAATGTGGGATGTGGGGCAGAAGCAGGCAGACACAATGGGACGACCAGGGTTACCTGTTTTGTGAATTTTAGGAAGGAGATAAAACTTGGATGTCCGGGGATACTGAACTATGAGTCTCTTAGCAGAAGCAGGGAGCTCTTTGTTTTCAATAGCAGGGGTGATGGTGGTGGTGACCTCAGTCTGATAGTCAGCAATGAGGTCCTGTGGAAGAGAAGAATAAAACCTGGTGTCAGAGAGTTGCTGTGAGGCTTCGGTGCTGTAGAGCTCCTTTTGCTAGACCACAACAGCACCTCCCTTATCAGCTGGTTTAATAACAATGTCATTCCTACATTTCAGAGATCTGAGGGCTGCAAGCTCACCAGGTGTTTGATTGGAGTGGTTGTGCCTGCAATGAAAATTGAAGTTAGTGGTGTTTTCCATGCATTGGTTAACAAAATAATCAACACCAGCAAAACATCCTGGAGGGGGTGTACATGCACCTCACTGGGGATTGATATCATTGATTGTTCTGGTGATACTGTTATCATCTGCAGGAAGAGAAGTCTCATTAGAAAAATGAGCTCTAAGGTGTACTCTATTATAGCAGCACTGCAGACCAGCTTGAACATGGGGTGCATCAAAATATCTGGGTGTGGGCACAAAAGATAGACCTTTACTAAGGAGTGATTGCTCATCTTGTGCTGGGGGAGGTCTGAAAGAATACAAAATACCATATAGTTAGGTTGTGTCTGACTCGAGGGCTCATGTTGGTTGCTGATCTGCTGGGTGAGAGACTGAAGTCTTGCAGATTTTGTGTCCTTGAGGAACTGAAAGAGAGTGAAGTTAAGGTGTTGGATGTAGTGCTTAATAAAAGGAAGGTTATGTGGAGCTGTTCACTGTAGGAAATCCTTTTGCCTTTGAATGGTTTTGTCCACAGAGACCAGCTGTTTCTTAATGGAGAGAATGGTGTTCGTGATAAGTTTCCTAGAGAAAGTTTTCAAAAGTTTGTTAGTGGAGGAAACATGTATCTCAGACCCAAATGAACAGGTATGAAATTTCAACCAGAAACCTTTAGGAATAATACTCAGGTGGTGGCATTTGGAAAGAAACTGTAAGTGACTGCAGAGTTTAGTCTTAGAGCAAATGGCAGAAAATAATTCATGAGAAGACTTAGAAATATGAGAAGGGAGTGCAGAAATAGATGAAATGAAGGAGCATCATAGAGAATTCAGAAGAGATTTCAGATTAGGCATAGTGGGTCACAGCAAATGTAGCACACAAAATATAAAAAGGAAAACAAGTTGCTGGGTCAGCATGTAGTCTGAAAGCAAAACAAAATGGTTATATTAAATGCATGCTGAAAATAGAGTTAAAAATCTATGTTTTGACCTTAGGTCTTTTTCAGAAAATATGTAAAAGAGAAAACAAAGTTAGTGTAGAGGGAGGTAAAATAAGAATATATATATATATATATATATATATATATATATATATATATACACATATATATATATATATATATATATATATATATATATATATATATAGGAAAAAAACTCCATTTAATGCATCAGTTAGGGTTGTTCTACAGACAAAGTGAGAGAAATTTGGTGTTAGGGTTGGCTAGGACCCCAGACCACCCCCCCAACCGCATCAGGGTGCACATTGGGGTCATTGGTCCCAACTCTCACCTCATCACACGTAGAAGAAGCAGAGGTATAGGAGAATGGGGTGAGAGTTAGACCCATCGCACTCCCAATGTGCACCCGATGCTGGTTGGGGGTAGACTGGGGGTCCAATGGGGGCTTTCAACCCTAACACCAAATCTCCTCCCTTTTGTCACTGTGGAACAACCCTAACTGTTGCATTAAATGGAGTTTTTTGCCTCTAATTTCCCTTCTTTTGAGAATGATGATGACAAATAGTGAAAGTAATGCAGCAGTGGAAGCATGGGGCTCTTCGGGCCCCATGCTCCCACCACATGATGTCTTGTGACATAGTACCAGGAACAGCAATGCAAACAGAAGTGCCAACAGAGGTGCACATGGTAACGGAAACGTAAATGGTAAAGGAAATGTTAATAGAAACGCAAGTGCAAAGTGACGCCAAAGCGAACAGTGATGCAAACGGACATTGAAGTGCATACAAAACTGAAACAGGTAATGCAAACAGTGATGGCAGCAGTATTTTAAATGGAAATGCTAAGTGTCACAGCAAAAAGAAAGTGAAAGAGAACAGAAATGGAAACGCGAATGCAAACGCATATGTAAACGCAAACCGTAATGTCAACAGGCATGGTACCACAATTGTAAATGCAAATGGTAACGTTAACATGAAGAATAATGTCAAATGAAAGAGAAACAGAAACGGGAACAGAAGCGCGTACGGAAACGCAAACCGAAACACGCACAGGCACAGTACTGCAATTGTTAATGCAAATCATAACGGTAACAGCAACAATAACACCAAAGGAAAGGGAAATGCAAATGCAAGTGAGTACAGAATGCAAACCATTATGCGCACGTCATAGTACCACAACAGTAAATGCAAATGGTAACAGTAACAACAAAATTAACATCAAAGGAAACAGAAACGCAAGCGCATACAGAAACGCAAACCGTAACGCACATGCACGGTACTGCAATTGCAAATGAAACAGGTAATGGTAACAGCAACAATAATGCCAAACAACACAGAAATGCAAATGCAAGCGCAAGCGAAGACGCAAACCGTAACGCACACAGCGGTGTAGGCAGTAACGGTGCCGCAAACGGTAACAGAAACACAACTGGAAATGCTAACTGGCACAGTAAGGAAAGGGCACACCCTACTTTTCCCCAAAAAATGCATTGGAAAACACAGTGAAAACAAAGAATGTATACATAATAATGGGCCTCGGAGCAGAAAATGAGGACTTGGAATATTAAATTGCTTATATCTCAGGAACCATACGACGTGGAAAAAAAATGTTAATTTCCTATGAATTACGACTTCCCTGGCTAGTTTTGTACTTAGTCCCTGAAAAGGGGGACTAAGCATTTTTGTGACGAAAAGTCCGTGTCTCACACCGTTTCCGAGATCCGGCCCCCGAAAGGCGCGACGGACACCATAATGTTATCCAATGGGAAAAACCGTCAACTTCAGAGTGCCGTCACTGTGCTGCCCTGTAATATTTTTTCACCAAGCTACCAAAAGTCACATCAGTGGCATGTTGGCTTTCGGCCCTCCAAATTTCAGCCCAAAAGACCAAACCGTTATTTTGCAGCAGGGTGGCAAAGGATTCCTGTAATGCGGCTGACGCTGTAATGTTATCCTATGAGAACGAGTGTCAACTCTGGAGTACTGTAACTTTGCTGCCTTGTAATATTTTTTCACAAAATCAGTGAAAGGCACATCTGTGAGGCTGCATTCCCTCCAAATTTCAGCCCAAAAGACCAAACCGTTCTTTTGTAGCAGTGTGGCAAAGAGTTGTTGTCATTTTGCCATAGCCTGGAAAACTAGTGTCGCAGTTTGAGAAAGCTTTCACAGAAATTTGCAACACTTTTGTGAGTGCCACACTACTTTTTCCAGAAACTTGAAAAACATGTTTCTAGGGTTTTTAGCCACAAAATAAAGACATGCCTAGCATCCTCAGGGTCCGACTAGAAAAACGTAAAAAGAATTGTGTTGCTAGAGGGTCCCAAATTTAAATGCCAAGCATTTTTCTGATCATCAACTGAAAACAAAATGGTGGATTTGCAAAAGTAAAAGGGCCATTTGCGAAAGTAAAAACTGCATTTGTGAAAGTGTAGAACTTGTTGTTAACTTTTCCCATTGACTTATAATGGGAATTTGTTTTTTGAATGACTTTTGAACCGTTCAATATTTTTTCACAAAATCTTCAAAAGGCACACCAGGGACACTGTCTGCATGTTCCCTGAAGTTGTCGGACCAGTCGCACAAACCGTGCGACCTGTAGGTGAGACCAAAGAAATTGCAAAAAAGCGTAATTGTGCAATTGGTTGTTGCTTAATAACACCGCAGCCTTATATCCGACCAGTACAAAACTTGGCAAATCTTAAGATCTATCATGTCCTATTGTGCTTACCAAATTTCAGGCAAATTTGTTGAACAGTGGCAAAGTTATTAAGGTGCAAAGTTTGACCCTTTAACCTTAAAAATGCAACTCAACCCTAACTATGGTAGCACTACTGTGCTACCATAATATATATATATCTATAAAGAAAAAAGGGGAGACTCAAGGAGAAAAAATGATAAATGGCAAGATTCAGCGAGAATCTGTGAAACAAAAAGGTGATGACGGGTAAGAAAAAGCATAATAGGAGTGAAAGAGCTAGAGAAATCCCCAGGTGGGGACTAATTGACAGGGCCTAGTAAGAAGGTTGAAAGGTGACAAATGTAGGGGAGGGTGACAGAGATGGAGACTTATGGTAAAAATGAAAAGGAAATAAAATGTGTACCGATACAATCATACTTTCGGGAAAATAAGGGGTGACTGAAAGATGCTAGTAGAAACTAAGTATAACATTTAAACCAGAGGACTGCTGGGAGCCACGGCAGATGATCAGCTTGGTTTCCATGTTTTTTTTTATATGTTCAGAATTCCAGACCATACAGGAGTATCATAAAATGAAAATCAGCATGCATCATTAGTCTAAATAAAAGAGAGATGACTAAGAAAAGAAACAAGAAACTTAGACTGCTGAAGAAAAAGTTTCCATTTAAAACAATGCTTTCTTAGTAGCTACTGTGTATTACAAGGAAGGGAGAAAACTCCACTTGGTAATTCAGACCCAGCCATATACATGCACCTGAGTCTGACATTTCCAATCTGATTCTCTTCTAGCTAATGCTATAACTCAAGTTTCCCTTCTCAGCCCCAATTTAACAGTTGCTTTCCCTGTGAATAAGATGTTGTGATCCACTTTGTAGTGACATTCTTTATATGGGCTGCCGGGTAATGCTGCAAGGATGTGTTCCATAGCTCCATTACTAATGGTTCGCATGTGGTTCCATGTATTTTTTTTTTATTTTTGTTTTGTCCTGCCCACATAAAAGACGTCACAGGAACAGGTAGCTAGGTAAATGACTTGTATCACAATTCACAAAGTCCTTTATACTAATCACATGGTTATCATGTGGAATGAGACCTAATGTTCACTCGTTTACAACCTTTCATTGAGGGAGGTGGCAAAAAAAATCCCAAATAGTCTGTAAGAGGGTGAAAAAAGTTGTGCATCTCTTGGTAGAATCAGTTCAACCAGTGGATAAATAAAATATGTGGCTTCATCGCCTCCCACTTTGTTGAACAAACAATTTAAAAGGTGCAAATATTGCATGGTTATAAATGAAAGTACAGTACATTTGATGTGTGTTACAAAACTGCAATCAGGTTCTTCAGAAAAGCTTGTAAAATTATTTATTCTCTTACATATGTTGCTCATATTGATACAGTTTTAAAATGAGAATTATGTAAAGTATCCGGGGCCCAATATTCAGTAAAGCACAAAGCAGAGTGCACAGGTTTATGCTGCACTTTGCAATTGCCCACATATCTGAGGATGCTATATGCAGTCAAATAGCACACTAGCACTATCCAATTGAATATAGGGCCATGATGGCACTGCACTAAGTCAAGTAGCACTGCCCAGACATAACTGTTGAACTGGCTTCAAATTGAGATAGCACCAGAGTAATATCTGCAGTTTTCAAAGGAACCCATGCAAATGAGACCCTTGGGCATTCAAAGTGCTAAGTGGCAATTTGCATGCCCATTATGGGCCCATTTGTATGGGTATGGGAGGCAGGTTAGCATGGTGGTGCAACCCCCCCTTCCCTGGTCCAAAATATATGCAGCTATCCTTGGTGCTGGTGGTCCCCCTACCCACCAATCGCCAGCCCATAGTGAGAAACTCTCCCTGGTGTTAGTGGTACCCTCAGCCTCCAATCCTGAACCCATAGTGAAAAAATCTCACTGGTGTTAGTGCCCCCCCCCAACAATTGCCAGCCCATACTAAAAATATCTCCCTGGTGCTAGTGGTTCCCCCTCCCATTGCCAGCCCATTGTGAACAAATCTTTCTGATGCTAGTGGTCCCCCCTTGCTCTGATTGCCAGACATACTAAAAATATCTCCCCTGTGTTAGTTGTCCCACCTCCAATTGCCAGCACATATTATAGTTAAATCCCACTGGCATCCTGTGATTCCCTCCCAGCATTGATCCATGGTACTTCCAGTCACACATCTGTAATCCCTGGTGTCTAGTGCCCCCTCCCCACTGTGGCACCAAACACTCAGCCCCTCCAGCCACTTTACCATTATCCTAAGTGCCACAGGTGCACACATGGTGACAGCTGTAGCCTTCTTCACACCTCCTTGGCCAGCCACTGTATGTCCAGACAGGAAGCACACAACTTATTTATAGGACAGGGTACCATCCCCTGTTCTAGAAATATGATGCATGCTCCCTGCCTGGACTTACAGCAGCCAGAAGAGGAGGTATGAGAAGAGCTGTGCTAGTTGCTGTATGTTCACCTGCAGCACTGAGGATACTGGTATGGTGACTGGGGAGGGGGTGCTTTATGCCACAGTGGGGTGCAGCAAGATGCCAGGGATTACAAGTGTGCAACCGGCAGTACCATGGATTGGTACCAGGGGAATCAGTGGACACCAGGTAGAGTTTAATTATGCTATGGGCTGGTGATTGGAGTGGGGACCACTAGCACCAGGGAGTTTATTCCTACTCTGGGCTGTGATTGGAGGGAGGAAGGACCATTAGCTTCAGGGAGATTTGTTTACTATGGGCTGGTGATAAGAGGAAGGGGGTCCACTAACACCAGGGAGTTTATTCCTACTATGGGTTGGTGATCGGGGGAACTCCAGCACCAGATAGGTTTTGTTTTTAAACTACAGGCTGCTGACCAGGGGGATGCCATGGACCACAGGGGGGAAGGTGTGCTCCCTCAGTGGCCATCTGGCTATGTGGCTGTATTACCAATGGCAGCCATTAAAGCTACATGGATTGAGAGGTTTTTTTTTTGGTGGTATCTGCACAGCATAAAATGACTGCTCTAAATGCTTTTTTGTGATGCAAATCTGCTGAATGTCAGCTTGCACCAATGTTCCTGTCCCTACTCCTCATTTGCATACCCCCATTTTGGTTTGTGGGGGCACTAACCCTGTTTGCCAGTACAACATAGCCTTTTGAAAATTGTACTCCAACAAAAAAAAAAAAAAAATTCACAGGCAAACACCAGTTAGGGCCCACATAAACATTTGAGTATCAGCCCCCCTCTCTTGTTCTTTAAAAAAATAGTATTTCTGGTTATCATAGAATATCAACAACATGTGAACTGCTGGCAAACACTGGCTTACTGTATGTGCTGTTGACATTTACTGCCAAGTGAATCTAGTGTTTGTGACAACTATCAACTGCATGTAAACTCTGCAGTGTATCATCATGGCATAACATTAGTGTCATCTACTGTACATGTAATCATCATCCTTGATTTGGCAGTACCAAGCAGAGTAAACCATAAACAACATAGAATCAGGCCATATTGGCTGCAGGTTTTATTCCTGGTATTTGGTCTTTTTTATGATTAAGTTGGTAATACAGAAAGTAACACATGCAGATAAAGTATATGCATTATATGCAGAATAGTGCATGGAGTGGTGTGTATAATGAGAATTTTACACACACCCAAGGATTGGGATGCTACATAAACCCTGAGAGTGAACCTTGATGGGGTTTATCAAAGCATCCAACACTACTGGTGTGTCTAAAATATGAATTTTACATGCCCCCATGCCCTGTTTTATATAAATTATTAGGATCATTTGTTTGCCTCACTGCTTTAAAAAAATTTGCCAGTTTGAGAGCATAAATTAAGTGTTACCAAATTCCTGAATGGCAAGCTTAGGTAAATTTATTGTACTGTCAGTCTGTTAGTGTTTCCCTCCCTGAGAGAGACCGGTAGAAGTTGAGAGATGAGAATTAGCATCAAGCCACCAGTGAAGAGGGTTGTGAGAGACAAAGAGAGAGATAGAGAAAAGCGAATGCACATTAGTGTCTCCCAATGCAATCATCACCATTGTGGGGACAGTATTTGATTCAGCAGCAGATGAGCATGATGGTGAGTTGATAGCAGCAGTGAGATGATGAAGTGCTTTGAGGAGAGAGGCACAGCGCCATTTATTGTTACTGCAAAGGGCAGCTCATTAAACCACTCATTGAGTCTCTCACCACAGTGTACTGGTAAATGAAGCTCGATTTGTCTTGTACCAAGATTAGTGCTTTAGTTCAGGCAACAGCACTATTGTGTTCAAGTTCAAGTTTATTTGCAGGAAGCCTCCATTGAGCACAATCATTTTCAAGGAGGTTCTGGGAGGACAACAAGTACACAGTAATACATTTACAATTTTTACAGTGTGAGAATACACAACAGTCAATAAGTCGTATCCAAGATACATTATAGTTTTTTCAATCAGAGAATGCACAGCAATCAATAAGAATTGAGGAGCAAATTAAGATGGGGACAATGATAAGGTGGGCAAACAATAAATCACAATGTACAACACTGAAGAATTGCACTTACTAAGCGCAGGTAACTAAGTGCAGAAAAATGTCATAGGGATAGTTGAGCTGGGGGAACAACGACATGGGTATGAGTGAGGGAGAAGGAATTTGAGAATTGACAGGTTGGGCAACAATAGCTAAAGATAGTTCATTTCTAAGATGGGGAGGCCAAGAGGGACCAAGAATGGGTACCTATTGCTGGTTGAAGTAGAGACAGGGGAGTGGTAGGGATGGAGTGGGAGAACAGGGCTGCGAAGAGTTACAACTAACAGGGAACCATGGTGAGTAGAACTACCCATTGTTGCACTGGCAGATTTCCCTGTAAAACTTGTAGAACAGGGCTTTGAAGGAGTTTACAGACACAAGTTTGACGAGTTTGATGGAGGTTTGGGTTCTATTCCAGAAGGCTGGTATGGTGTAGCTGATTGCAGCTCAGCCATGTAGAGTACATGTTCTGGGGACATCAAACAGTATGAAATTATTTTTACACAGTGTATAGCAGCTGTGAGATTGGTGAAAGAGTGAAGTGATGAAGGTGGGGAGCTTGTGTGACAGAATGTTCACAGCCCAAGAGCCTGTGTGGAGCAACCTTCTTGTTGTGAGGAAAGACCACCCTACTGTCAAGTAGAGGGTGAAATGGAGCATTCTACAAGGCACAGAGGTATAGGATTTCATGTTTATGGAGATTTGCTGTGGATTTGTACCTGAAAGAGAACCCTAATCTTATTTTCAGTTTTTTAGTATGAGAATCAGTATAGGAGGTGAAGGAAAGTTTGGAGTCTAACCAAAGGCCTAGGTACCTGAAGCTGTCCACAACCTCGAGAACGTCACCTAGCAGGGTAGTAATTGGTGAGGGCACTACCTGGTTGAGGAGGGATGAATGAGCTTGAGGGAGAAGGAAGTACATGGTCTTGTTTTTTTTTTTCACATTTAGTAAAAGCTTAGAGTTCAGAAGATTATGCTGGAGCTGGTCAAAGTCCTTCAGCAGTTCGATCCCCACTTGTCATCCACGAACAAATGTAATTTTGAGTTGTGGATGTTGTGGTCCAGAGAGTTGGTATAGACAGAGAATAATAATGGACCTAAAATAGAGTCTTGGGGGATCCCTCTTGATAATGGGAGGGGAGGGGAAGGAGCCTATCAGCTTTAATGCATTGGAACCTATCCGAGAGGTAGCTAGCAAACCAGTCAAGAGTAATGCCACTCAGTCCAAGCCTTTTTAAGTTACAGAGCAGGAGAGTGTGACTGACCATGTTGAAGGCCTTACTCAGGTCAAAAAATATTGCACCTGTCAATCAATCAATCAACCAATTAATTAATCTTTATTTAGCCAGATGAAACATTGTTGAGAAGAACACATTTTCAAGATGGACCTGGGCATAATGACATTGATAGCAACAATGAAAATAAAGGATAAAATAAGGTATACAGTGTAATACATCATAACAATTATCATAGTTTACAGGTCAGTTCATACAGTAATGGTTACATTCAAGAGAACAATTTGATAACATCAGACAATGTGGTAATTTAAAGAGGGATGATAAGAAGAGGGGAGTAGAGAAGAAAGGGTTGACAATATCATTCTAGGACACACAGTTACAATTTTCTGTGACAGCCCGGGCAACCAAGGTTTTGAAGGTAGTTAATTGAAGTGGAATGGCTATTTGGAGGGTCTTTGATTTGCTTATTGTTGACAGCTGAAAACCAGTCATTGGTCACTTTAGCCAGCACAGACACTGTACTATGACTGCGTCTGAACCCTGATTGTAGGGGGTTGAGGAGGCTGGAGCATTTGAGGTAACCTTTTATCTGTGAATTGACTATATTTTCTAAAAGCTTTGACAAAACTGGGAGGATGGAGATTGGTCTGTAATTATTAAGGTCACATGGGTCACCTTACTTGAATAGTTGTAAAATGAAGGCCATTTTCCAGAAGGAGGGAATATTTCTAGTAGATAAAGACAGGTTAAAGATATGCATTATAAGGGCAGTTAGGTGGAGGTACCCTAGCTTTAGGAATGAAGCCTTGATGCCATCAGTACCAGCTCCCTTCTTTATATCTAAGGTTTTTAGAAGGGACAACAAACAATGTTTTCATTTTTAAAAGTGAGAACACGAGTTTGGTGTGAGACGTAAACAGTGAGGGTGTGGCCTGTTTAGAGGCGAACCTGGCATGTGATTGCTATTATAACCAGTTGGTTATAATGACAAATTATAACTGTGTTTCCCTATGGGAAAAAAACAGATGCCAGTTAGTTTGTAAGAACTAATGTACAAAAGTGTATGTAGTGATCATGCAACACCTGTATGTGCTTGTGGTTTGTCACATCCCCCTAAACCCTCCATTGAAACAAAACCTTTCTATTGGCAGTGAGATATAATTTATTCCATATGTAATATTTGAATGGGACTTTTCCATATAGAAGTGGAAGCAGTTATTTCCCTGTATAACTTTTTTCTGCATACACAGTTGTGATCAAAACTAACAGTAATCATTGAACAATCAATGAAAAACCCTGTAGGAAAACAACTTTGTTCCAAATCTGCTTCTCCTTCAGGTTTGACAAACTCTGGAATAGTCTGCTCTTCACTTTAAAATCCACTGGCTTTATCAATATGTTTAAATCTCAGCTTCTTTCATCATCACCCCCCCCCCAGTCCTTGTAACTGCTTCTGCTGACCTGTAGCCTGCTCCATCTGACATCTCACCATGAGCACCTGACATAGTCAACCCACTGTAACTCTCTGCTACTATCCTAAGGTAGCCCTGTCTCCCTGGGTTTATTGTACTACTGCCTGGTTTAGATCAACTAGATTGGATCAACTATGGTATTGTTTTTTCATTATATTGTATTGTTCACTATTCCTTCGCTGGAACCTCATTGTTCCCTTTGTATCCTACTCTACTTATTGTAATGCTATTATCTCACTGCCCTGTATATATTTGTATGCTATTTATCTGCATGTTGATGTCCTCTGATGTAACTGACCCTAAACCCTTTGAAAATAGGCATAACCTAAAGGGTTTTGTGTGAAATAAATAAAATAAAAATAAAAAAGTATCATCCTGAAGTTTTTTTCCTTGTACACATTTACTACACATTTATTCCACATATGCACATATATAGATATTTATCAGCTTAAATGCATCATAAATATACACATGCCACTTGAAAAGACTAGATATTGGCCCCAGACTGAGATTCAAGATGATAGTATTGAAACTAACTTTAGTCTGTTTTGGTTAGAGTAGGCTGTTCAGACTCAGGCCCATGGCTCAGTCTCATGAATATTTTAGCAGGATGCACATTAACAACGTTAGTTAAAATAATTTGAATAAATCATGTGTTAATAAGAAGTATGATGCTATGATGATGAATGTTAAAGAAAACAATGATATAAAGTGGATAAATCTCTATCTCTTTTTTTTCTGAATTCTAATTTCCTTTGTGGGCTGTGGTAGCTACAGTACATTGTTTACTTCAGTTAGATATGTATATCAAAACATTTAAAGGAAGCTGCAGTCTAGGCATTGGGTGGTCTAAACATGAAACACCCAGCCACCAGAGAGCTACATCATAGGAATTTTAAATAGACCACTGAGGTGTACAAGCCCTTTGAAGTTTTGCAATAAATATGCATTGACTTTACAGATAAGGCACTGGCCCAAACATTCTCTTTCACAAGTCTCCAAATAATAGAAAAAGCTACTAAAATGGCAAGTTGCTTTTTTTCAAATCTAGTTCTGGCCTGCAACAGTTTCTTACCCTTGTTTATAGTTCTCCATATTCAATTTTTAAAATGTAAACAGCTTAAAAAGCAGCATTGTAATAAACATTTTTTTACTGGTGGCAGTATAGCGCAGTGGGTTAAGGCTCTGAGCTGCAGATCTGGAAACCTGAGTTTGAATCCCACAGCCACCTAGGTGCGTACTGTGTGATCCTGAGCAAGTCACTTAACTTCCTTGTGCTCCCAGGTCGCATCTGGAAACAAGCTTCGGCTTAGTGTGCTACTCCTGGTTAAACAATGTTCCCTTTCCCTAAATAAACCTATTTGTCAGCCTAACTAAGAAAAAGATTAGCATGTATGCAAAATGTGCTTTATAAATGCTTATGCAGTGCAATATAAAATATACATAGAAAATTAACAGGAAAAGGTGGTCTATTTGAAAATAATTCCATCAAGGGCATAATGAGGTCAGTAATGTCATGAACCCACAGGATGAGTGGCATTATGACTTTCTTGGGCCCCCAGAAGGAATTATTTCCAATGCACATGACACTTCAACTTGTCCTTTATTTTACTCAATAGATAAGCATGGTCCTTTTTAATTATGATCAATTTTTGCCATAATTTCCAGGGTTTGCATTTTTTTTTGTTCCTTCACTTTTTCTATATTATAGCCACATTTGTGTAGTTCTAGGGTTTTTGGTAATTTCATTCTCACTAGTGTTGCACTGGGTACCCATTTACTTCTCGAGGTGGGCAAAGTTCCCAAACTTTGCCAGAGAGAGACCTTTGAGTATTAACACTGAATTCACGTAGTGCTCTGCAATGCAAAACATATTACTCTGCCTTCTAATTTAAACGCAAAGTGCATTGCCAGCAATGGACTTTACATTACTTCACCTTGCTTTGCTTCCTTCCCATTAATTTTAATGCGAAGTGCCATTAATTTGAATGGACTTCACTTTACAAAGCCTTTTTATTGCTCTTTGAAGCAAATTTTGCAGTGATTCATGGGATGACAGGTCACATGGGCTCTAGATTGTCTTGCACAGCCTTAGTTCTGCTTAGTGTGTGTAGTGGAAAGCTGGAGACACTTTGCTCTCAGAACTCTGAGAATCAAATCATCGAAAAAGCTTTAAAAAATCACTTTTGATCCAGTTCTTTTGGTCAACATTTAGTACATAGATTGTAGGAAACCCTCCTGTGCTTTTGTCATCGAGTGTTGATTGTGTTTGCATGCATTCTGAATGTTAATTTAGAACATTCAATCTGTGCACTGGCAGTCACTGTTGAAGTGTGCTTCAGGGGAAGGAGATTCACAACAAGAAAGGCAATCTTTCTAACTACTGGGTAGTAGTGTATGTTAGTATTTGTGTGTTCATGTACACACAGTAAAACTTAAAGAAATGTTTGATAATATTTTTCTTTTTGTTGTGGTGCAGTGCATATTTTCATTCAGTTTAAAAGATTTGGTTATATAGTGTACTGAAGTGTTAAATTTTCTGTGCATTACCAGTATTGTGTGAGTGTGTGTGCGTGCCATCAAGTCAGAAACATTTTATTGTGCCACACAGTAATCGCAGCACTCTGAGTCTGTTATCCATCTGTGGTATTTTTTACTGCTTCATTCTATCTAGATAGTGGACTGGTACTGAAGCACCGCCCCCCCCAGCCCTCAAAAGCTACTATTTTTTCAGTTTTGTATTTTTGTGACCACTGGTTAAGGTGATGTTGTTGTGCCTGTGTGGCTTAATTTTTTTAGTGCACAATCTTCATCTATCTGTGCATTTGCATCTGTTTAGGGTCCAATCAACATCTGTAAGCCACAGTTGCTGTTTTTTGGCTTCCCATCCACCCCAAAGTTCAGAAATCTAAATTTGTTGTGAATTTTCTGTGTAATCCAAACAAATGCCTGCAAAGAGATGTGAATGCAAAGATGTTTCTGGCCATGGTACTGCTGCCACTGGCAAAAGTGGCCATGGCCATGGTAGTATGCAGCACAAGTGCATAGTTGATGCCAGTAAAGGGATTTCTCCGACTATGTTTTTCAGAGCACAATCAGTTGCTCCAATGATGGTTGGAGATTCTGTGTTCCCCACTGGTAGTGGTAGTGAAGTTGCTGATGACATGAGTATTGCCCTAAGTTCAACCCATGACAAGTTAATCAATTTCCAAAATATTATTAAGTCTAAAGCCATGAGTCAAACTTAGAGTGCAGTTGATGTCACACTCCCCGACATCCCCATCCCTGTCCCAACAGTAGTTCAACATAATTTTGATCTGACGATGACTCACAATGTCATGTTCAGGGACACTGGTTTTCTGCATGCATGGAAAAATGGAGATTAAAATGGATTCCTGATTGGCCCACAGTATTTTGGCACCAAAACAGAACTAGCATTTGTTCACAGAGTGTTCGTGAACTTCAGTCTTTAAAAGCAGAACACAGTGTACTTTGCTTTTCTTGTTGTTGCTTGCTTGCTTTCCCCGACACTGTTTGCTGCCATAAAGATTCCAAATTCAACATTGAACTCCCTCAGTTTCATCCTAGCAGACTTGTAAGTTTACCAGAAAGTGTATTTTATATCTAATTTTGTGATTCCGATTGGCGTTTAACTGTGGAGCTTTTTACTCTGTCGCAGATGTGGATCTCTATTATTTCTCTCTCTGACCTATTGTCTATACAGCTAACACACTAAAATCAGGAAAATATGTTTAAAAGTGATTTTATTCCCCCAAAAGTGTCCCCGAGTCCATCCGGTACTAGTCTGGTTATGTTCTTCATTTTCGAGCGAGTGAGGAGCAACCGCAGCACACTTACTCCTACCAAACCTTGTCCATGGACTGTAAACACACCCAGAAGTTGCACACTAGTTTTATTTTCATTTCCGCAATGCAGATCCTGCTGGTGATTCACCCACAGCAATTGATGCAGCCGACGATTGATCTCTACTGTCACCTGTGCTAATATTTTACAATTCCTGGCTATCACCAGTAAGTCATCACTTTGGGGGGGGGGGTCATGACTCGACCGAGCAAATAGACCAACACCATTTTATGGCATTTGCTGCTTGCACAGATCACAATAATCAAAGCATTCACATCTGTTTTAACTACATCTGATGATGTCAACATTTTTATTATGTTTTAGTTCCAGCTAATCTTGCACCCAAATACAGTACCCTACTGGCCATTTGCATATGTGTGTGTGTGTGGGGGGCTGCTACCCATGTGTTCTGGGTGTGTGTACTGGCCATGTGTATTTGGGGGGATTGCTGTTGCTTTCTGTGTGTCTGGGGGGGTTGCTGGATGTAGCTGGGTGGCTGTGGGTATTTGCTGAATTTATGGTTGTGGGTATTTACTGGCTGTGGGGCTGTGGGTATTTGCTTGCTGGGTGGCTAGGCTATAAGTATTTACTGACTGGGTGGCTGTGGGTATTTGCTGGCTGTGGGCATTTGCTGGCTGGGTGGCTGGGGATATTTGCTTGCTGGGTGGCTTGGGAGTGTGATTCATTCTTTTGGCTAGTGGGTACGGTCTGTGTCTGCGGTGGGGGGAGGACAGTGTTGTGGTGGTTTGCTGGCAGTGTTCCTGGGGAAGCTGTCCATGTTGGTGTGGCTGGTCCATGTTTGCCGCAATGCAGGGGACAGTCTGTTTTGTGGGGTAAGGGTCCAGGCTTGGAGGAGAAAGTGTTTGGACAGCTCCATCTCAGTGGGGAGAGTGGCTGTGCTTGTCCGTCAGTGTGGGGACAGTAGCCGTGCATGTCCATCGGGGTGGGGAGAGTCACCATGCCTGTCTGCAGGTGGAGAGAGTGGCTGTGCTTGTACTTTGGGGTGGGGAGAGTGACCATGCTTGTCTGTTGTGGTGGGGAGAGTGGCTGTGCTTGTCCGTCGGGGTGGGGAGAGTGGTCATGCTGGTTTGTCGGGGTGGAGAATGACCCCCGATGAAGAGTTATGTGTAGACTTGAAGCTGTGGGATTAATGCTGTCAGTTCACCTACCTGGAGCATTAACTTGCTTTTTCAGTTTTTTATTTATCATTTGCATTGCAGAATGCCACTCTATTTTTTGTCAGCCTTCTTTGAGTGCACCCCCTTGTTGTCCTGTGCTCAGGTTCACCAGGTTTTTCTGGGTGGGGAAAGTGTCAGGGCAGCTCTGTCTGGGTAGGGAGAATGGCTGCACTGTGTGGGAAATGGCCATGCAGCTACTCCTGCGGAGGGGAAATTGGTCAGGTTGGTCTGTCTGGGTGAGGAGAGTGGTCATGCTGGTCCATCAGGGTGGGGATAGTGGCAGTGCTGGCCCATCAAGGTGGAAAGAGTGGCAGTGCAGGTCCATTGGGATGGGGAGAGTGGCCATGCTGGTCTGTCAGGGTGGGGAGAATGGCCATGCTGGCCCATCAGGGTGGAGACAGTGGCCATGCTTGTACATCAGGGTAGGGAAAGTGGCCATGCTGGCCTGTCAGGGTGGGGAGAGTGTCCATGTAGGTTGGGGGGGAGAGTGGCTTGGTCCATCTGGGTGAAGAGAGTGACAGTGCAGGTTCGTTGTGGTGGGGAGAGCGGCCATGCTGGTCTGTCGGGCAGAGGTGTTCAAATCAAAACTTTTATTACTTGCACAGCCATGACTGTAGCTGAATTTTAACTTGCCCCTGTTAATTACAATGAAATTTGCTCTGTTTTTGTACTTACCCTTCAATGAAATTTACTTGCTCCAGACAGGGGGCAATCGGATTTGCACACCCCTGCTGTCAGGGTAGGGAGAGTTGCTGTGTAGGTCTATCATGGTGGGGAGAGTGGCTGTGCAGGTCCGTTGGGGTGGGGAGAGTTGTCATGCCATCCCATCAGGGTGGGTGGAGTGGCAGTTTAGGTTCGAGGGGTGGAGAGTGGCCATGCAGGTTCATTGGGGTGGGTAGAGTGGCTGTGCAGGTCCATTGCAGTGGGAAGAGTGGTCATGCTGGCCCATTGGGGTGGGGAGAGTGGCTGTGCAGATTTGGAGTGGAGAGAGTGGATGTACCGGTCTGTCGTGGTGGGAAGAGTGTCCATCCAGGTTCAGGGTGGGGAGATTGGCTTCGCTGGTCTGTCATGGTGGGGAGTGTCACCGTGCTGGTCAATCTGGGTGAGGAGAGTGGCCATGCTGGTCTGTCAGGGTGGGGAGTGACCCCCTGATGAAGAGTGACATGTGAACTCGAAGCGCTGGGGTTAGTGTCGTTGGTTCACCTATGTGGAGTGTTAATTGGCTTTTTGAGCTTTTTATTTATCATTTGCATTGCTGAGTGCCACCCTATTGCCATTTTTCATCTGCCTTCTTGGTGTGCAGCCACTTGTTGTACTGTGCACAGGTTTGGGGTGGGGAGAGTGGCCTGTTTCTGGCTGGTGTGCTGCTGTGCTAACTAGCCCTGCCACGATTGTGCTGCTAACCTGACCTACCACCTTTCTTGTGCTGCTGACCTGACCATTCTGCTCCTTTGTGCTGCTATTGACATGATTCATTGCCACCTGCTTCTACAGGACAACTGCCTTTTAAGTGCCTTTCATAGCTTGGTAAGTTTTTTTTTTATTATTTTATTTTGATAACCCTGTTGCTGCTTGAATGGGGAAGATGGTTGGTGGTGGGCTGGACAGACTGGTACACATGCCACAAAAATGATTCTGGCCTCTGGTGATGGTGAGGGGAGGTGCTGACAGGCACAGAATCATTTTCCCATATGTATGCCAGTCCGCTGGGTCCATGCCATACTACTGTGGTTGGTCACTGATGATCAGTGGTGGGATGGGCTGGGCAGACTGTTACACATGCTGAAAAAATGGTTCTGGCCTCTGGTGATGGTGGGGGGAGGTGCTGACAGGCACAGAACCATTGTTTCTCACATGTATGCCAGTCTGTTGTGTCTGTGTCATGCTCCTGTGGTTGGTAGCTGATGGTCGGTGGCTGGTGGTGCTGGTCAGACTGGTACACATGGTGAAAAAATGGTTCTTGCCTCCTGTGATGGTGAGTGGAGGTGCTGACAGGCACAGGACCATTTTTTCTAACATGTATGCCAGTTTGCTGGGTCTGTGCCATGCTACTGTGGTTGGTCATTGATGGTCAGTGGCGGGACGAACTAGGCAGACTGATACACATGCTGAAAAATGGTTCTGGCCTCTGGTGATGGTAGGGGAGGTGCTGATGGGCATAGAACCATTTTTTCCCACATATATGTCAGTCCGCTGGGTCCATGTCATGCTACTGTGTTTGATCACTGATGGTCGGTGGTGGGATGGGCTGGGCGGACTGGTACATGTGCTGAAAAAATGGTTCTGGCCTCTGGTGATGGCAGGAGGGAGGTGCTGACAGGCACAGAACCATTTTTTCCCACATGTAACTCAGTCCACTGGGTCTGTGCCATGCTCCTGTGGTTAGTCACTGATGGTTGATGGTTGGACAGGCTGGGTAGACTGGTACATATGCTGAAAAATGGTTCTGGCCTCTGGTGATGGTGAGAGGAGGTGCTGACGGGCACAACACCATTTTTTCCCCACATGTATGCCAGTTCTCTGGGTCCATGCCATACTACTGTGTTTGGTCACTGATGGTCGGTGGTGGGATGGGATGGGCGGACTGGTACACATGCTGGAAAAAATGGTTCTGGACTCTGATGATGGTGGAGGGAGGGATGGATGGGCAGAGTGGCACAGAACCATTTTTTCCTTCATGTATGCCAGTGCACTGGGTCTCTGACATGCTTACCCATTCTTACAAGGGACTGCTGAGCACTGAGAAGTTTCTGTCAAAATTAGGGACTGTTGGGAAGGTATGAAATCCTACAGTAGAAACTATTTACAAAAATTGTAATGTGTGTTTATGTAGTGATTTCAAATGATTGTGTGGTTCAACAAGATGTTTTATGGCCTTGTCTGTGACCCAGTCTGTCCCCCCTGGGACATTGTTTCGTGGTCTTTGGGTGGTTTGCTTGGCATGTGTCTTCCTAATTGTAAAATGCATTATTTCATTTACTGTGTTGTACTTCTGGGACCTGCTTCACCCTGTCTCTATCCTGAATGTAAATATGGTTTAATAAAAGATCATTTTGGGGTGGTCTGTATTTGTGTCTGTGAATAGAAGAACAGAGACACACACTAAGACAAAAAAAATTTATTAAACCACATCAGTCAACCATGCTTCATCTGTGCCCTAAAAAACTGTCGGATGAGATAATTTTGAAGTGGTTGGTGGTGGGGGGAGCATTCGCGGTAACCTGGTCTACCGCAATCAGGCCAACCATCCACTATCATCGGTGATGCTAATAAGAACCACCAACCAAGTACTTACATTTCAGGGTGGGTCCTGCGTGGCTATGCGTGGGTATCTGTAGGTGTCGTTCTCTCAAACTTCCTGTGGTGTATGTTCTTTTAGGTGGTGCGGTGGGACCATCTTGTTGCCAGTGTAGTCCATGTTTGCTTGGATTTGGTTAGGGAACTACAGAGATGATGAGGTTTTGATTTTTTTTTTTACTTTTTTTTTATTCACTGGGACCTAGGGCATCGCTCCAGGGTACCACTTGACTTTTCTGTCTCCAATCCCTGCCTGAAACCTCCTCTGCTGGGCTCCTACAGGGCTAACTTTACTCAGCTTCATGGCTTGACCAGCCACCAATCACCCCCTGGGGGCCTATCTGTGATTAGAGGGACAGCTACAGAAGCCAGTAGAGCTGGACCCCAGGGAATCAGATCCAGCATTGGGATGTGGGCAGGTGTCTGAGCCTCCTTTGCCTCTGCTAGGCAGCCTGAGTTTTTTCCGCACAGTTTCCCCGCGAAGCACGGACATGCAATGCAGGCAGTGCATTTACATGCAGTCTGGCTGCTACCTCTCTACCCCTGATGTAGCATCATGTCTTGCTGCCTGTAGGGCCCATGGTCTCCACCAGGAGCCATAAGGATCAGGCATACCCTGGAACCCACCCCAGGAGGGAGAGCAGTCTTCTGGATGCTCAATTCCTTCCCTCCCCTGCTGACTCTCCTGATGACCCAGGTTGTTCCTGAACTGGGTGTGGCACAAGGTGTGGTGTCTAGTGCCTCAACCTTCTACACCATCAGGCCAGCTGTGATGATGAGTTCTTAAAGGAGCACTATCAGCAGAGGTGAAGCCATGACTGCTGTACAGATCAGGGCTTCACCTCTCTTGTCCCCACTGCAGGCACTAGATTAAATAAATAATCTTTGTACCTGACACTCAAACTGGCAAATTCTCTGGTGCATGCTCCATTTTAATTTTGGCAGTTGTGAGCATCCTGCACTCTCATGAGCTGTTGACACTACCTTGCCCCTTTCTCAGTAGTGGCCTTATGCATGGAGATTGAAGTTTATATCTCCAAGGCCCTTTCATAAATCCCATGGGTGTGCCTAGGGCACTATTGCTCTGCCTTTTGAGGAAGAGGCATGGCAGCATCATCAGCTTGCAGTGCTGTGAGCAAGAGCAAGTCATGTTCAATAGCGCCATAAATTAAAATGCCGGGAGCATCGGAAGATGTAGCAGTTTGTACTAGTGATCAGGCACAAATATTAATTTATTTATGTTGACTGCAGGGGGGATAGAAGAGATGAAGCCCCGGTCTGTACAGTAGTCATAGCTTCACCTCTGCCAGTAGAACTCCTTTCATGAGTTTGAGCTCCGACAAGAAAACTAAGAGGCTTCATTTTCATAAAGACCAAGTCAAGTGCCTTATTTACTGTGAGTATAATTCCAGACTGGTTTATTACTGGGGAGAGATTGTATATCACTCCATTAGCATCTTCAGTCACTTGTGGATTTTATTAATTGTATGTACTGTTTTTACAAATAAACCAATTCAGGCAGCTTAAATGTTAGATAGGGAATGAACTGACGGAGTCCACCTTGGCATCTGGTGGTTCAGCTTAATTCATGTCTGAGCTCTGACAGACAACTTTGGTACATGGCATTGTTGAAAGGGTACTGTCATCATGATGCCACAGTGGACATCACACCTGAGGGGTGGGGAGGGTTCATTGCTGCCCCACCTGCTGTCACACCTGAGGGATGGGGGCTTCAGTGCTGCACTGCCTGCCATCACAGATGAGGGTTTGGACTTTGATTGGGGTCTTCGGTGCTGCACCTGCTGCCATCATACCTGAGGGGTGAGGATTGCAGTGATGCACCTGCTGCAGTCACACCTGAAGGGTGGGGGGCTGCAGCAATGCAGCTGCTGCCATCACACCTGAGGGTTGGGGGCTGCAGTGCTGCACCTGCTGCCATCACACCTGAAGGGTGGGACTTCAGTGCTACACTGCCTGTAGTCACAACTGAGAAGTGGGGGCTTCAGTGTTGCACCTGCTGCCATCATGCCTGAGGGGTGAGGGCTTCAGGCTACATTCCTGCACCTGTTGTTATCACACCTGAAGGGTGGAGGGCTGCAGTGATGCAGCTGTTGCCATCACACCTGAGTGGTGGAGGCTGCAGTGATGCACCTGCTGCCATCACGCTTGATGGGGTGAGGGCTGCACTGCTGCATCTGCTGCTGTCACCATTGCACCTGAGGGATTGGCGCTGCTGTGCTGCTGCTGTCAAACTTTCAGGACTTTAGTGAATACCGCTGTTGCCATCTTGCCTGGAGCTGGAAATTAAAGTCACTGCACAGTGCTTTCAAGGATGTGTGTCTGAGGCATGGGGGGGCTGCAGTGCTGCTGCTTCTGTCAACCAGAGGGAGAGGGGCCACAGTGCTGTTGCTGTTGCCTTCTCACACCTGAGGGATGGGGCCGCATTGCTGTTGCTACTATTGCACCTGAGGGATGGGGGCCATAGTGCTGCTGCTGCCATCACATCTTGTACCTAAAATAACTTTTAATTGGTACAAGTATGTATGGATGTACAATAGTTGATGTCAAAATTGCTAAAATGCAGGTTAACACAGTTAAAAATTGTTAATTAAAGTGCACAAATCCAAACACTGGTAAACATGGATATTGACTTGGCAGGCACCGGTGACAATACCAGTTTTTACAATGTACTTAATGGAATTTGCCCTTTCTCAATCACGGTAAACCAGTGTCCCTGGCTCATGTTTTCAGTGCTGTTGAAGTCATGCCTGTGCTATCCTACCATTCAAATGCTGTAGAAAAAGTATTGCATGATCATAATGATGCTGTGGTTGGAACATGTTCTCCACAGGACAGCATCCAAGCTGAAACTGTGGATATGGATGATGAATATGATGATGATTTCAGTGACCCCAGTTGGGAACCGGAGAAAAAGAAAATAAAGGTGGCTATGTGTAAACAGTGTCAGTCTGTTGGTGTTAAATCATACTCTCCTCAAAGTTGTGATGTAGCAGTTTCTGTTGATGAAGATGACCCAGTAGTAATAGTCTTAGATAGTGATGGTCATGTAGAGTCCAGGTCTGGCCAGCAACAGAATTCATGTAGTACACCCCCCATTTCAGTGTCAAAAAAATGAGTCCAATCTGCAGCATCAGGGACAAGTGAAAAGTAGGGCATCAAAATTCCTCATTTAGGATTTTTTTATACTAGATGCAATTGATGAAACAGTGGCAATCTGCCAGCTTTGCCAAGCGTGTGTCAGACTCAGTAAAAAGGGCAATCATCTGGGCACCAGGGGCCAGTATACACATGTGAAGAACAGGCACATGGCACTGTGGACTGGGCATCAGAGAGGAGCTAATGCCACATTGAGCCATTCACCCTCATCCACCTTACTGAGACACTAAAAGACTGTAACACACCATATCCAACCACCCGTCTCCATGACAATGACAGAGAATGTTTTCCTGTGCCTGTGCCCTGAAGGAACCCGCAGCCAGCCAAAGCCATGCATCTCCATGACAGTGAGAGAGAATGTTTTCCTGTGCCCTTCCCTGAAGGAACCCGCAGCCAGCCAAAACCACCCATCTCCATGACAGTGTGAGAGAATGTTTTCCTGTGCCCATGCTCTGAAGGAACCCAGTCAGCCACATACACATCTTTAGTTTACAGTGAGTATGCACTAATTTGTCATACTGTGATTTTTCCTTGAGCAATGTGAATGCTTCCCTTACCAATTTATAGATGCACTTGTCAACAAATACCAGCAGGAGGATGGGAGTACTGCAGTACTACAACCACCTATAGCATATCATTTTCAGATAAGTATATCAATCTTATTTCATCTGTTCTTTTTGTCTTTCATTTTTTCAAGTTGGTGTAAAGCATACAATGGAGGTGATATATACGTCAGATAATATATCTTTCAGGCACATATGTAACTGGCTTACTTCAGCAGGCCATGGGGTTGTACAAAGTTTTATCGTGGTTGTGACAAGACATCTCCTAACGTAACTTAAGTTAAGACAGTGGGCCAGTGCATGTCACGTGTACTAAACTTGTTAGTTGGTCTTGGGCTGTCTTACTAATAGTCTGGTATGTTAAGCTAGATATAACAGACAAGAACAGCCACACTTTGAACAGAATGTGTTAGTACAATGAAGTCCAAATAATTTCTTCTTCATCTGTTTGCAGGTAACATTTCGGTGCTGTGTGCTGTCATAGGTGCTTTCTTCAAATCAGAACACATTAAACTTGTATGAATCAGGAGGATACACAGAAAACCTGTAAAGAAGACAAAAGCATTACTGAAACTTTTTTCAAATCATGTCCCAACCCCTCCACCCCTCAAAAAAATGAATACTTACCTTTCATGGCTTGACAGTTTTCCTATGGCCAATGTAATCAGCAAGCAAAAAAGTGCACAACCAAAGTGTGACTCTATGACCTGTGAGAAAAAAAGAGAAATGATGTTTATATATATATATATATATATATATATATATATATATAGTATGTGGCTGGATCTCTGAAAAACCCTAAGCGTGAAACATGCAGTAACTTACCAATGGTGGTATGAATACACACACATAGGGCAGCATTATTCAGTCAGTGCAGCAGATTAATGGTCCTCCAGACTATCACATTATGGTCCACCCAATGGTCATCCAGACTGTGGCTATCATCATTTGGCAAAACACTGTGCATCAGCTCAGCCAGCAGAAGGATAACAGCAGCAGCAGCAGCTGCAAGAGGTGTGGCTGTTGGTGCACACTTTAATCAGTGCGTCCTGAATTGATTGTGACTTTTCAAAACATTTACTCGTGATTTTTCTTCATTGGGAGTCAGGACACTAATACTGCATGCTGAATGATGTAGCAAGATAGCAGTCTAAGCAAGCTACATTCACATATCACAGTAATTTTTTATGGGGGTTGCACAGTAATTATGATTGGTGATGGTAGTTTTTTTATTGTGGTTGTTGTGGGTATGCTAAGAAAACAGAACATATTCACCAGTACCCAAAAACTTATATTGCATGACAACTACTGACCAGCTCATAGCCTGTTGTGTGACTGGCTATTTGTGTTTGTCTCTGTCAGTAGTTTAGTTTTTGTGGATTTTCATGTGTTTCTGCATGGAGGAACTGGTCCATTCTTGTACATAACATCTATGAACACTTCCTGGACTAAGAAACTACAAAACGTCACTGCCAGGTATTGGCATTCTCATCATTAAACAACTTTTTTAAAAGCCATCAAAAGCAAAAATAAGGTCAGTAAATCTGTTATACAAGCTCTTATTTTATTTATTTTTTGTCATTTATTTCAATCTAGGATTACAATACCTTTGAGCCGAGGCTCTTTTACAAAGGTTCCACGTCAGCGTGTGCAACCATCATCATTTTTAGTTACAAACATATAGTCACTGACTTACAGACATGTAATAACCAGTACAAAGACTTGAGCTATGAGCAAGACAAGGGAGGGGGGTCGGTGGGGAGAAGTGAGGGTAGGAGATCGAGGGGGGTAGGAGGTGCAGGGGTAAGGGGGAGTATGAGAGGTGGTTGGGGTCAGGGTCAGGAAAGGAGATATGGGGGGAGGTGGGCAAGGGCAGGAGACAGTGCAGCCAGGAGGCCTTGTCGAGGGAATATGACAGGTAAGGTGCTAGGGGTGCAAAGACTGATTGTAAGTGCTGGGTGCTGGGGCACGTGCAGCTGGAATGATGGACATGTTAAGAAGGGCAGTTTCAGGATACAAGCAGTGAGAGGTGCAGGTTGGACTTGAAGAGGCCGAGTGTTGGAACGGTCGCTATGTCGCTGCCAAGAGAGTTGAGCCAGTTGGATGCCCGATAGGCAAATGATCTTTGTCCTTGGGTCGTGTGACATCATGGGATATGTAGTAGATGTAAATTGGATCTCCTTGTAGTGACATTCCTATGTCTAGGCTTAAGGAGGGAACAGGCACCAGGTGAGGCAAGCCCCATTATAATTTTCGTGGCCGTGATGCAGGTTTGGTATTTTATGCGCTTGTCCACTTGAAGCCATCCAGATTGGGAATAAAGGTCACATGTGTGGGTACGGTGATGTGAGCCAGTGATGAGATGACAGGCCTTATTCAGGGAGGTCACGATACATTTGAGAGCAGTGGTAGTTGCAGACCCATATATGATAAGACCATAGACTAGGATGCTGACAATGGAGCTTTGGACGGCCACTGACAGTGCTTCTGGGGTTAGGTGATTCCTGTGCCGGTATAATATGCCTAACCTCACATTGGCAGACTTTGCCACATTGCTGATATGGACAGCTTATGAGAGGTGGAGATCAAGTGTGATGCCAAGGTACTTTTGTGTTTGTTCTAGGATGGCTCCTTGTTCAGTTGCAATGGAGAGGTGGAGTTGTTTGTTTTTGTTGTGGGGGCTGCAGAAGACCATAGACTTGTTTTTTTTTCTGATTGAGAAGCAGTTTATGATTTAGGAACCAGGATTCAATGGAGGAGAAGGCCCACTGAAGTTTATTTTGTAATTGGATTGGATCAAGGTCCGAGGTGAGGATCACAGCATCGTCAGCGTAGAGAATTATTTGTTCTGGGCAGCTGTCCGGTAGTGAGTTTAAGAATAGGCTGAAGAGGAGGGGTCCCAGAATGAATCCCTGGGGGACTCCGGAGTAGACCAGTCTAGGGTAAAAGAGTGTATCAGCGATTCTTACTGTTTGGGACCATTCTTCAAAGTAGCTCTTAAACCAGTCAATGGTGTCGGTTGACAGTCCAGTGTTCTGAAACTGAACAGGTAGGAGGCGGTGATTGACGGTTTTGAAGGCTTTAGTTAAGTCAATGTAGATTGAGCCTAGTAGTTCACTGGAATCAAGTGCGTTGTGGATTGCTCCAGTGAATTCAAGTAGGGCTGCGGAGGTGCTGTGACCTTTGCGGAACCCGTGTTGTTGCTTGTACAGGATGTTGTACGTATCCAGGTATTCTGTGAGCTGGTCCAAGATGATGCGTTCTAGTGCCTTGGAGAGTGGGGTAGTAGGGAGATAGGTCTGTAGTTATTATGGGCAGTTTTGTCACCACTTTTATGGATTGGGGTGACAGTGGCAGATTTCCATCTGTCCGGGAACTGGCTAATGCTGAGGGAGAGGTTGAAAATTCTGGTCAGAGGACTAAGGACTTCATCAAGTGTGAGAGACAGGATTTTGAGATCGAGGGATTCATTACTGAATCTTGATTTACCAAGGGCTTTGATAACATATTTCCATACTTGGTGAGCCTTAAGTTGTGGAGTGCTGCATTGAATCCACATTTCCATCTGACTTGTTCTTAAAGGATGTTTGCTTGTCTTTGAGGGCTATTCACAACTATTTTGGAGAACAAATGTACAATACTAACAAAGGATTTTTACATCCTGCATATGCCCCAGGTCAGTGTTCATCACCTTCAGGAATTTAACACATTCTGGGTCTTTGATCTACAGTAACAACAGTTTTCTGGTCCCCAGTAGTTCACCATTTCATGTGGATTTGATTACTTTTTATCATCTGACTCCTGGTACCTTGAACAAGTTTGCTATACTACATAACCCTGAACATAACTATCTGCATGGTTTAATATTACTACATCAGGAATGCAACCTAACCTGTTCCTACTGCACCTGTTCCTTCTGACCCTACTGGCATCCCACACTACCAATACAGTTAAATGCCCACCGCAACCAACCTCTGATTGCCTAGTTAATAGCTCCTTGCACAGAAGTGGAATGGTTACCAGTAGTCTCAGCTGCAACAGCACTCATCTCTTCTCCCAAATACTAGGATACACTAACATGTTACTGTGCCCATGGTCGACCCTACCATCAAACTATTTCTCCCTGTTCATGCTATCAGGAGTCAGGTCACTACAGACAACAACTAAGAATAAATATAAGGGGAAAAGTACACGTAGCAGTCACTGCCGATATTTTAAGGAACATCTAAAAAGACTAATACAGCTACTCCTGCTAATATCGGGCAAAGTTCACCCCAACCCTGGACCACCCCTAGCTACCCCCAGGGAGCAACGTAGAACAGGAACCCTCTCGCTAGCTAGCATCAACATCTGCAGCCTTACCAAAAAATGAGATGCCCTCACTGCCTGGACAGGACAACATAGCCCAGATCTGTTGCTGAAACTTGGTTGTCTCCAATTATACCTGACACTGCTGTGGCAATACCTGGGTATACTATCTTTCAGCAGGATTGACTAGCCAAAAAAGGGGGCGGCTGTGCCCTTCATCTGAAAGATTCTATGACAGGGCATGCCCTGACCCCACCCATTAATGGAGAAGAGCTTCAGGTCCTTGCTATTAAAGTCATTCTTGGGGCTGATAACAAAGCTCTGACAATAGCCTCTGTATATATTCCACCCAAATGTACAACAACAAGCCTGAACCCATTCCTTACCTGCATCAATAGTCTGAAGCTTAACTCAGAAGTCATATTGCTAGGGAATTTTAATGTTAACTGGCTTGCCCCCAGTGCAAGCAACTACAAGGATGCCTTGGCGGCTGCACATTTTACACAGCTAGTTACCTCACCCACTAGGATCAACTATAGAGCAGGGACCAGTACCTTACTGGACTGGCTTCTCTCCCTGATGCCATTGGTGACCATTCCCTAGTCCAGTGCATATGGTCAAATAAATTCAATACACCCGGACTTCCGGTGTGATGGCTGCCTGCTGAGACGATCTTTCAGACGGCTCCTCTGCCCCTCCTCTAAGTGCTACCAGTTAGCCGTATTCAATTCTACCTTTGCATCAGATTCAGTGTACATAATTGTTCCCTGATTGCCTGGAGAAAATCAAAATCTTACCTACCTGCAAATTGTCTGTAGACATGGACGTGGAGATGAAGACGCTGCTACCCAGACAGACACCCCCATCGACTCCTGCTAAGGAAAAGCCTGCAAAAAGATCCAAGGTGAGTGGACCTGTAGCCTCCCCTGCAGCCAAACAGCATGTAGCTCTCATGGAGGACAGGTTCCTTGAGGAGTTGGCACCGATGAAGGAAACCCTACTTGCACTTGCTTCAGAATTCAAAGGGATAAAATCATCCCTAGCCCAGCTCAGTATCCAAACCAAGGACAATGAGACCCTTGTATCTTCCCTGGATGACTGAAGATGTAGGCTGGACCCAGAATTGGTTGCGTAGTGCCACAGGCTGAAAAAAACTGAAGACCGCCTTGAAGATCTCAAGGGGCATTCGAGATGCAATAATTTGGTGGTGCTAGGTCTCCGTGAAGGGGAAGAGGGTCTTCAGGCTGTTGTGTTGGCCCAAAGACTATGTGACAAACTGGTGGGGCCCTCACCTAATGGCCCCATTTATATAACTGAAAGGGCGCATAGATCTCTTCACCCCATGTCTTCTTCTGGATCACCTCCATGCCCCTTCATCTTCAGAATTCTGAACTTTTTGGAGAAACAACATGTTTTAAATCATTTAAAGGAAGTGGCAGAAATTCAATGGGCAGGCAAGAAACTCCGTGTGGTGCAGGACCTGCCATTCTCTGTTAGAGAGAAACGATCAACTCTTCACCCCCAGGTCTCTAAATTAGTGACTGCTGGTATTATTTTATTTTATTTAGTTTTTGTTGACTGGGTACGTACACTAGACAAATTCTGCCTATTTTCTGGCATGACCCGGGGGGGCGGGGATACAGATGAATGCCAACTGACCTTGAACCAGATTAAACTGTTGGTGGTATTTTTAGTGAATGAGGGAAATTTGGCCAGGACACCGGGGAAATTCCCCTACTCTTTTTCGATAAGTGCCATGGGATCTTTAACATCCACCTGAACTACCACCAATCCAGGCAGATGGGACCTCGGTTTAACATCTCATCTGAAAGAGGGCACCTCAGAAGTGCAGCACCCCTCTCATGCTGCACTACAGTCAGTACTGGGATATTAACCCAAGTGCCAGATGTGGGAACTGAACCCACAACCCTCTGATCTCCCGGCCTCAGAGGGGAGTGTGCTACCTACTGAGCCACTGACACTGATATAGAGTATATATAGAGTTTGCTACCCTGCTACCCTACAGATAAATAGGGATGGGCAGTGGCAGTCATTTGATTCACTGGAATCTGCCAGAGAAGCTTGTAAGACGTGGTATACAGAGTTAATTAAATGAATAAAATCTTTTCAGCTCCATTTTGTGGTAAAGAGTGACATCTAATGGTCGTTTTTGGTATCGCAGCTATAGTTACCGAAGCCTATCAACTCTTCAGAGATTTGGCCTTTCTAGAGGATGAATCCAATGCAGCACAGATTTAATTGGATATAATACAGGACTGTTGAGGATGTGTCAGAAGGCTTGTTTTGCTGTTGGATAGAGCTATACATCCTTATCCTGCAGATCATCATGAGGCTATATTTGATTTTCGAGACTCTTCCTATCTTTCTAATGGAAATACATAGTCTCAGTAGCCAGTTTTGTTCCAGAATTATTATGGATTGTTAAGTGGTTATCTGGCTATGGGATAACCATAGTACCCTGGCAATTTTTATAGTTTTAATTTTGGCTCTCCCGTTACGTAGTCCTAATGATATACAGTTATCTCTTCCTATTTGATCTGGTAGGATATATTAAACTCCTTACTTATGCAGGGAAATTATCCCTACAGTGATGTTATTATATAGTAGGTAGTCAGAATCTTATGGTTAAATGTGTTTCTATGGTTCTAATTAGTATGATCAGATTATACTAAATTTAGCGCCGAGATGGGGAAAGGCGGGGGGAGGAAACTCAGAGGCAGCATGATACTCATTGTACTGAGAGAGAGTAGTGTGGTTCAGTCGATAGCTTATTTACACCACAAATATGTTTATTTGGAGACTACTCAATGGTGGATGTGAAAGAAAGGAGGTACTATACTAACTTAATATCACTTACGGTAAAATGCCTAGTATTAAGGCACTGGAAAGACCAACAGGTTCTTACCTACCAGGAATGGATCAATGACCTGTTATACAACTTAAGGGCTGAAAAAACTATTGCCAGTCTTAGGAATGCTATTTCCTGATACAACACAAAGTGGGAGAAATTCCATACTTTATGATCAATTGCTCCTGCACATTAAACTAAGTGATGAGGTCCCTATACCTTATTTAAGGCTACTGCATGGCCCCTTGACTTTAGTGTTGTCAACCGAATAACACTTCCTTACTTATTGTAATTTTCTTAACTAATGGCTAGTACAGAACTATGGAACTGGCTCTAGGGTGGGGGGTTGGGTTTTGAGGGGTGGAGTTTATGGAGGGACTAGTTTGGGGTGGGAAGGGAGGGAGAGGATTTATGTAATAGTATTCTTGATTTGTACATGCATATTATATAATGTTTCATCCTCTGTAAAGTTTAATGTACTGGGTGAATATGTGAAAATTGAATAAAGTATATTTAATTTCAAAAAAATAAATTCAATACACCCCCCGCGAAAACTATTAACAGTAGGATACTAATCAAGGGATACCTTGCACCACTTAAGGCACTCCTGCGACAACAAGACTGGTCCCCAATTGACACCGCTCTAGATGTTGGTGCTGCACTTCAATACTTCATCTCAAAGTTCAATGCAGCGTGTGATATCCATGTCCCCTTTAAGAAACACAAAATTAAAGGCCTTGAGAACCCTTGGATCACAGTCAAACTCCTAGACCAACTAAAAGTTTGGGACCTGCTATGGGCTTGTGCTACAGCCTCTGGCAACCAAGCAGACTTTCAGGCATACAGGGCCACCAGGATTGCCTGTACCAGAGCTATCTACACTGAAAAAGACAGCTACTACAGGAGCACCCTATCAAACTCATGGTCAGAGGGAAGGAAATTCTGGCAAAGTCTCTCTGAAGTGATAGGGAAAAAGTCCAAAGCAACTCCTAATATGCTAAAGGTTGATGGCAGCAACACCCTGGACCCCACCACAATTGCCAATACTTTCAATCTGGCATTCACTAACCTCAGCCATGTGCTTCCCTCAAACTTCTTTGACACCAATCAAACCATGACCTCCCAATATCAATAGACTCAGGATACAAATCATCAACATTTCTATCTGAAGGCAGTTACTGAAAGGGATGCCCAAAAATACCTCCTCAAGGTGCTCAGAAAATCCAGATCAAGTGGGGACACACTTCACTTGAAGCTCTTCGCCCTCACCCTTGACGATGTCCTGCACCCTCTTACCAAGATTATTAACCGGTCCCTAATGCTTTCCCAGTTCCCGCTCAAGTGGAAGTCCGCCTTGGTGACTTCAATACACAAGTCTGGGGATAGGACATTACACTGTAACTACAGGCCCATCTCCATCCTACCCCCTTTATCCAAAGCTCTTGAAAAAATAATCACAGATCAATTGGTGGAGTACTTGGAGAAACACAACTTGCAATGCCCACAGCAACACGGCTTTTGCAAAGGACATAGCACCACCTCTGCCCTCCTTGAATTTACAGGCCACATTCATCTAGCACTAGACCAAGGACAACTTGCTGGTGCCACCTTTATAGACCTCTCGAAGGCCTTTGATAGAGTCAACCATCCATTACTACTGGAACACCTTGGCAACTTAGGGTTTTCACATGACACTTTACAATGGTTCAACAGTTATCTCTCCAATCGGTCACAACAAATTAAAATTGGTGACTCCCTCTCCTCCAAACTATCTGTCTGGGCTGGTGTTCCCCAATGGTCAATATTGGGACCCCTTCTGTTCAGCATATTCCTGAACAATCTCCCTTCTGCCTGTGATGAAAAAATTATTCTGTATGCTGATGACGCAGTGATTTTCCCTTAGAATTCTGACCCCCTCCCTCTTGGAGAAACAACTGAAGAAAAGTTTCAAGCAAGTTGAGGCCTGGTTCTTTGCACAGAAACTAGTGCTAAATTACAAGAAAACAAAGACTATGCTGTTCCAAGACACACATAACAAACATAAACACCAACAGTTGGCAATCGAAATCTGCTCGGGTGTGACCCTGGGCCAGACTCTGAATTTCAAATACCTTGGTATAACCCTGGACCCTACTCTGTCCTTCTCCAGCCATATCGATTCAGTTGCAAAATCTGTAAATATCCATATAGGCCTTCTCCATAAACATAGACACTGCCTGACACCTGACGCCCTTAAGCTAGCAATACACAGCTCTATTGTCTCCATCATTGATTATGGGCTTGTTATCTATGGAGCAGTTACAGCTACAGCACTACAGAGAATTCTTATAGTGCTGAATAGGGCCTGCAGACTGCTTACTGGTGCTGCCCACTGCATGCATACCTGTGACCTCTACGAACAGTCAAACTGGCTACAACTTCAGGGAAGGATTACTTTCCAAACCAACCTACTAGCAAAAACGTTGTTGATGGGACTCATGCCCCCTGGAGTTCAGTCTCTCTCTTAAAGCCCAGCCAACCACCCCTGTTACACAAGAAGCTCTGACAACTATTCTCTGGCTGTTCCCTGTATTCACACTGCCCAAGGGCAGCGGTCTTTTGCAGGTAGAGCCCCTAAGATGTTTAACTCCCTGGGCAGTGAACTCACCAACTTAGGCACCCTCTGCTCATTCAAACACAAGCTACGTCAAATGCTTGTGTCCAGAGCCACCTGTGACTGTTTCTCCTAACCTCCCAGGTAGTCACTTCTGTTCTTCGCACCTCTCTACTATCACCACCATTGCCTACCACCACCCTCCCCCCTCCCCATATCTACCCCTGCCTCTCTCCCTAGCCCAGGTCCACCACCTTCCTCTCTTACCTTCCATCAACTCCCTTCCTCTCTCCCTTTTCTAATCTGCTCACTCCACCCAATGTTGCACTTGTTCCCGATCCTTGCCTCCCACTCACCTTTCCTTCTATCTCCCTCCCAGTTACCCCTCTACACCCACTCTCTCTTCCACTTTCCTAAGCTACATGGCACAATTGGCAGCAACTCAGTTTCTTCCACTGTACCTTTCCCTTTGACAATGCTCTTCTGGCAGCTTTAATTCATGTATATATTATTTGTTGTGACTCATCATTCTTAAATGTATGCCTGATTATGTTGTTCTAACTGTTATTTATATCACCTGTAGCTTTAGGTCATATATACCCTGTACTGAATTTTGTATTCAAACTGCTTGCCTGCTAATCTCACAAACTGTACTTCTATTCTTTGTATACTGACGTGGAACCTTTGTAAAAGAGCCATTGGCTCAAAGGTATTTATCCGAAATTCTAATAAATGAAGAAATAAATAAAACTACCACAGCAGTGCAATAATTTGTTGACAATTTTTACCTCTACTTTTCTATGTGATTTGCAATTGGTAATAGTTATCTACTGACTTTTTTGTGTGATACCCTTAGTTCCACAATTTACAATTGCTGGACTAGGTTTTTCCACATATGACATAATAAACAGCACTTCTTTTAGTCTTGCTTGTGGCAGGTTTTCATCAGTAGTCACACTGGTTTTTGTACATCTGTCATATCAAATCCTTTCTGTTGGGACTCAAACAAAGCACAATGCAATCCAGTAGGATATCATATGTTGTCATTACATTATGGAGCAGTAGGTGTTCAAAAACAGTTGGGAATACTGAAGAAAACAATGGTCCAGAACAAAATTAAGAGTAGCACTACTGTGATTTCATATCTGAAAAAAGGGACTAAGCATGCTAGAAAGAACACACAAAACAAATTGGGTGTGTCAGGGCATTGATGCTTTTCCTGAGCACGATGCGACGGCCAACAATGAGGCATGTAGGCTTTCCAGAGCGAATTACACAAGCTTAGAAGGAAGGGCATTAATGCCCTGATACATTCATGTGCTGGAGAGGGTTATATTTATATTGCACTTATAAAACAGCATATCTAATTGTAAAAAGCCAAAAATAAACCCCTTTTTATGTTGGCTTGCTGCTCCTGCACGCAAGTCAACATCTTGCGAGGTAGTGCAGCTTTGGGATGCTGGCTGTTGTTGGGCGTAATACAGGCTACATCAGTAGGTGCGCCCTCATTCCCCAATCAGCCTGCATGCCGGCAGCCACACCATGCATGCTAATGTGGTGAGCACATCTAAGGAAAGGTCTGCTGCAATCCGAGCAAAGCTCGTCAGATGCAGCGGACCCTTCCTGCGTGCTTGCCACATTAGCAGCATGGCGGGCGGCCACCCAATGGCTGACTTCAGGGGTGCCCAATCCCCCAGCCAGCTTACTGTGGCTGCACACATTTGTCGAGGGGGAGCCCACCCATCGGCATACAGCAGCCCCCATTTCCTATATGCCGGCGGTGCCCAATCCCCGGTTCTTGCCTCCCCGTCTCATTGTGTGCCGATGGGGAGCCCACTCCCGTCGGCATAAATCATCCCCCTCGTATTTTATATGCCGAGGAGGTGCCCTATCCTCGGCTCTTGTCTCCTTCTCAGTCATTGTGTGCCGACGAGGTGCCCAATCCCCGCGGCATAAATTAACCCCCATTGTCTGCCGGCGAGGGTGCCCAATGCCCGTCGGCTGCAGCAACCCCTCCCCAAAACAGTTAGGTAGCATGCTGGGAGCCCACCCCAGCATGCCAAATCCCCTGAAAAAAACAGTCCCACGATGTTAGTTTTTTTCTCCCTGTAACATAAAAATGGTCCTCATAGTCTCCTCCCCTCACCGCTGCACCCTGCCTCCCCACACCCCCTCACCCCATACTTATCTCCGGAGTATGGCGCGACGATCTTCGGTGGACCGGGAACACGTCTGCACTCTTCAAAGCTGACCGCGAACTGAGGAAATGCCGGTAAGCTATATAATGGAATGAATAGGGTTTTTTCAGCTTTGCTGCATATCTTGGGCATTTTTTGGAATTTTGGCACCAAATTTTCAACATGGGGTTTTTGGGGCCCCTCCTCATGAATTCTATCACTGTCATGGGGTTAATCGGCCTCAAAGGTGATTTTGCAGTCACTGTGCAAAATCACCTTTGGGACCCATTAATAAAATGACAGTGCCAGTGTTCATGAGCTGGCCTCTCAAAAAGCCTATGTTCCAAATTTGGTGGAAAAAATCCAACAAATGCCTGTTTTACGAGCGTGCTTTGAGCAGTTGCTACGCAGGCTCGTAACTTCACGAATTCACAATATTTTAACACCAGATTTTCAGCATTGACATTTTTGTACACCTCCTTGTGAACAGTACAGCTGTCATTTTCCACATCCTGCCCAAAATGTGTTTCCACACTTCCAGCGCACAATAGCGCAGTCACTGTGGGAAATTAGTGTTTGGGCCATAATATGAAAATGACAGTGAGACAGTTCATGAGCAGAGGTCCTAAAATGCCTATGGTGAAAATTTGGTGATGATACTCCATAAAATGACTGTGTTACTAGCATGCATTGGCAGATTGCACACACGCTCATACCGTCATGCATTTGTGATATTTTCACTCTGGATTTTCCCCATTGCCATTTTTCCACACATCTTGATAAGTAGTACAGCCATCATTTCACATATCCTGCCCAAAATGTGTTTTCGCACTTCTGGCGCAGAATAGCGTGGTCCCTGTACGAAATCACTTCTTGGGACACTTTGAGGAAATAACAGTGACACTGTACATGAGCAGAGGTGCTAAAATGCCTATGTTGAAAATTTGGTGCCAAACGCCCATAAAATGACAGTGTTGCAAGCATGCATTGCATATTTCCCTCGCACTCTTGTAACTTCGCAAATTTGCTATATTTATGTGCTACATTTTCAACAGTGGCATTTTTTTTACACCTCCTTATGAAATGTACAGCTGTCATTTTTCACATCCTGCCCAAAATGTTTTCCTGCACTGCACTACCAAACACGCAAAGGGACACCCCAATGCCTGTCAGTCTCTGTAGGGTGGGGGGGGGAGTTGGCATCAGTTCAATACTTCACTGCCATGCCTATTATGCATCTTCCTAACTCCTGCACTACCAATGCCAATGCCAGCAAGACAACATTTGGCATTGACAAATGCTTGTTAAAATAAGCATGCCAACTGTTGGTTGAGTGGGGTATTAATCATTGACCACGTGACACTTCTCGCCAAATGCAAGTCATCACATTTGAACTTTCATTCATGATCTTTTACAATGCAGAAGAACTTTGCCTGTGGAAGGAATTGCATCATAGAAACAAGTAATAAATAAGGTACAATTGAAAATAGAATAAAACTGTATAGGTCAAAATTGTTCAAGAGCAAGTGTGCATTGTCATGCGGTTATCATTGCTCAGCACTCCACCTCAAATATATATGATAGCTGACATACCCCAGTATTGAGGTGTACTAATAATACCATGTGGTCCATCCAGTAACAGTGATAGATCACCCTGAATGTGTAGACACAGAAAAACACAGCAGTGTCAGCCACCAGCTGACACACAACTACTGTACCAGGCAGGCACACCAATGTTAATTTGGGGATGTCAGTAAATGAATTGAGACTATCCACCCCTGACTCCACTGACATGTATGGGCACAATTTTTCTACAGTGTTTTGTACTACTTAGTGTTGCAATTTACATAAATCAAAGTGATCACAGGAGTGGAGTAACAGCCACTCTTTTAGTACAGTGGTTGCTTTCACTTTTCTAAATTGCAGCAATAAGTAGCACTAACTGCTAAAGAAGAATTGTGACCATATAGGTCAATGGTGTGCACACTTACCATCACCATTCATTTTCCAATATCACAACATTAACATGGGGTGCCTACCTGCATGGTAGTGGCATGTCAGTAGGTTCAGGAAATGGCTCTGTTTTTCAGGTGGGTGCACATTCAGGGTGCTATAACTGTTTTACTGGAAAAGGAAGACCATTCAGTATGGTTATCAGTCACTGTTCACAGCTTAACAATCCACAGTCATTGCAGTAGGATAAATTTCACATAATAGCATTATTTTACCAGCATACAGATACAGGTGCCCCTACCCACATAGCAAGCTGAACATTTTTGTGATGGACCTGCCCTTTGTCAAGGATGAGTTGGCAATTTGTAGGAAATGCACATGGGACACAATTTAAAAAGTTTAATTAAAGCGAAGGTGCAGAAACACACAGATCTAAAATGCAGAAAGTTTGTAATAATGATAATAAAGGGGTATGCTATTAAATAATAGTAATTGATCTATGTGTATGTATTGTACCACCAAAGGCAGGTCTATAAACTGTGTGACATGGGATGTAATGTAAGATCTATTAAAAGGTGTCTAAAAAACAACTCATGTCATGTTTGCACCTACTTTTGGCACTGTAGGTCTGCACTTTTTAGCACTGTCACTTTAATTCAAATTCTTAGAGTGTAATGCCAATTATCACCTCACCCTTGCCTTGACTCAGGGCGGATACACACAACAATATTCAGATTGTGATGTGGAGAAGGGCACATATATCTGTGTGCTGGTAAAATAAACTTTGGGAAATGTATTCTACTGCAGTTGCGGTGGATTATTAAGCTGCGGATAGGTGACTGACAACCATACTGACTGTTCCTACTTCAATAGATGGGACCGCATGGTATATATTATTTATGCCATCAACACTGGACCAACTCATATATCATATATGTTTTCCAGGGGCTTGGAACCTGACAGTGCACACCTGCTCTTTAACAGATTATTGCACTGCTCACTACTGCTCTCCAACAAACAACACGACAGGAAGAAAACATTGCTGCAACAAAACAACTTCCTGTTTGTAAACAACAGAGATTATTAACTAGGAATTTAAGGAAGGGAAGGACATTTTTTTAGGTTATTTTCTTTAAACTGTTTTTGGGGGGCGTTCTTTACAAGTGTTTTGGGGGGACAATAGGTTATGAGAAAGAAAGACAGAACACAAAATTAAAATTAGACACCAAACAGTACACAATGGGTGGTGGTGGTGTTGGGAGGAGGTACTAACAACTACAAAAATGGTAAGGGACAAGGAGGTAGTCATATCAAATGACCTAAAGGTAGGCAAACAATGTAAGAAGGCAGTAAGGAGGCCTGGGGGTATACTGGGATAGACATCACCTTCAAATCACCAGTGCAAAACAGGAAGTAGTTATCCCTCTGTAAAGATACTTGGTGAGACCTCATCTGGAGTACAGTGTGCAGTTCTGGAGGCCATATCTTCACAAGGACATAGGCAGGATGAAGGTGCTTCAAAGGAGGGCATGTAAAATGGTGCAGGGTCTGCACCAGAAGCCATACGAAGAGAGACTAAAGGAGATTCATATGTATACCATCAAGGAAATGAGGGAGGGGGACATGATAGAAACTTTAAAGTACATCAAGGGAATCAACAACATCCAAGAAGGTTACATCTTTCAAAAAAAAGAGATGTGGAAGAACAAGGGGAAACATTTGAAGATAGAGGGGGGATGGATCAGGGCCAACATCAGGAAGTATTTTTTCATGGAATGGGTGGTGGATGCATGGACAAACAAAAACTAATGTTCCATGTTATGGTGTAAGAGCAGCAGCTGGAGCATGGCCATAATTTGTGGTTGGTGACCCTCAATGCGCTCCAACTGATGCTCCAGGTTCGCAACACTGTTGTTTAGGTGGTCCAACTCACTCCACATCAGGCCCAAACTGGCCCATGTGGCAGGCATTCTTGCAGGTTGCCGGTGTTCCTTTCAGGTTCTAGAGCAGCCACTTGCTCCATGGCCCATCCACGCTTGACACCATGTGCAGGTGGAGGCCCTGCTGCCACCTGTTACCCAGCCAGGCCAGCAGGCGCATTCCTTCCCTGTTCAGTAAGCTTGGCCTCCCACTCTGCATGGTGGTGGTTTGCTAGGTAGGTGCACTGCCCACCTGTCCCAAGATGACTTTCCTTAAGCACACGATGCACAACCACACCACAGGGATTGCACTTGACAACACTGGGGTCATCAACACCAGGCAGTGGACTGAAGAGCTCCCATACAACAGAGATGCAGGAAGGACTGAGCACAGGCAGGGATGGAGCCCCAGGTGTTATTGACTGCTGGTGCACAACTGGGGGGCAACCTGCTGCTGCTGCTGAGACTGCTGCATCTCCTTTATCACTTCCTGTTGCTGAGCCGCTGGCGTAGGGGCCATGGCAGGTCATGGTGGGGGGCACTGGTGGTGGTGCCACTGGTGGGGCTGCTTCCATGGCACCACTACCTCCTGCTTCAGGAAAGGAACCACTAACATGAAATAAGGTGCTTCTGTTGAGATGCAGGGTGCCACCATGTGTGCGTACCCCAACACGCTCTCCTCTTTATGCACCAAAGTCACCTATCTCCATTTCACTCACACACACACACACACACACACACACACACACACACACACATACACACACATAAAAATAAACAATTAACAACTACTGTATTTCAAAAGGGGCACAACTCAAGACTAGAGGCAATCAAAATACAAAAAAAACAGCTAATTAACAAAAAAAGTCAAAATTTTAATCAGATTTGCTATATGTCTCTCTCCTCTCTCACAAAAGCTCTTTCTCCCACACTAGATAAGGTGAAAGTGAAAGTATTTAATTGTCTTGCCTGACTAACTTTCTGCCTGAGCCATGTAACCTGCAGACTATAACACATGAATGTGATCTGTGGGCTGTTTCAATTATCACTCATTTCGTGTTCAACAGAAAACAACGTGAAGTGAACATGAAGTCATTATGAGGTGAAGTACTGCATTTCTATGGGTACTTCATGTAGCATATAGTGACGCAGAGTGGGCGACTTTGCCCCTTCTTCACTGGCAGAGTAAAACTTTGATGCATCTTATTTCTGGGTGCATGCTCATTGCTGGGTATGCAAGGGTTGTAATTGAGACACCCATGAAAGGTGATGTGCTGTGGAAGGATCTGCCCGCTCATGCCTTGGTGATTAGCATGGTGCTGGAGAGTGATATGGTAATTGTGGTCAGGAGAAGCACTGGGATCAGTTTCTATGATATTTAGTTATGTATTTATTTATTTAGTTATTTATTTAAAGTTTGCTGACTGGGATAGACACACTGAGCTGGGGCTTCCAGGTGTGACCTGGAGGAGGGGATACAACAGGGAGTGAAATAGCAATAATAAAGTGACAATAACATGTTCATAAACAGGTACAAATAATCATAGTACTGTACAAGTAATGAATTTCAGAGAAAGACAAAAACAATGAAAAAGTGAGAATGTACATTGGTTGAGGGTTAGCCAGGTTGAGAGCTAAAGGAACATGCACAAGACATTTGTACAGAGCCAAATGAGGTGTTGAATTCTGATTACAGTGTACATTGAGATGTAAGCTATACAACCGAGGAGGCAAAAAATGGCAAAATAGGTAAAATTGCAGGGAGGGTGGATTGGGCATAGGTGATTGTAATCCAGAGAGAAGAGGAAGAAGTCTATCTGCAGGTGCATTCTTTAATGAAGTGTGTCAGTAGGAGTGGTTTGAGAGTGTGGTGGGAGTAAAGACACAGATGGTGAGAGGGAGACTGTTTCAAAGAGTAGGAAGACAAATAAAAAGCAGACTAGCCTGCTATAAATGTCCTGTAAGAGATATGAAAGGAATGAGCAGCGATTAACTGGCGGAGTAGCAGGAAGGGATAGCAGGGCTAAGGAGAGAGGAGTGGCAAGTGGGGGTTGTAGCAAGACAGTATTTGGCTATGAAGGAGGAACAGTGTGGGAGGCATTGGGCCTCAAGAGAGGGGAAGACAGATTAGCATTCAGAGAGTAATGATGGCGGCAAGATGGAGCACTAAGTGCAAACCGGCAGAAGGAATGAAAAAGGGGGGGGGGGCAAGCCTGACAATGTAGACTTTGAGGCATCACTGTAGACTACACCTGCTTCATCAAAGATTGGAAAGATCTTCTTAATGGTGATTCACAGTGGAACAGGAAAGGAAGTCAAGATTTGTTTCAGTAAAGCATATCAAGCTCAGCATGAAGTTCCTTTTGCATGGTGTCAGTATGGGTGGAAAAGCAAAGATTATTTTCCAGCCACACTTCTAAGTTCTTGAAATGGGGTACCTGTTCAAACAGGTTACCATCTAATGTTGAGAAGACAGGTGTATGTTGGAGCCTTGATAATCTTTGTCCAGTGGTCAGGAGCAGCATGTAGTTAGTGATGCTGTGAGTGGTGTGTATGTATCCAGGTTTACAAGAGCAGCAATAGCATTGAAGGCTTGATGCCCACAAGGACGGGAGCAACAAGGGAAAAAATTGTAGCAGCATTAACGCTTTGGTGTCTGAGGAAAGAGACGAACATGGCTGAACATTCAAAGAACATGGCTGTTTTGGTGACAGACAAGGGGGATATTTTTGTGTTACAGTTTGACTGTAGTTTATAATGGTTTTACTTTAATTTGGAAAAGGTTTTTGTACATATTGTAATCCTATATGTGATCTGTGGCAAATGTCTTGATATACGTGTCAACTGTTTTCAGGATTTGGTATGTACTTGTAACTAGTGTGGTAGCCTAGTGCTTTAGTTTGGTATATAGCGACATGGTAGTGCCACCATATTTAGGGTTGAGCAGAGGTTTCTATGTTAAATCTCAAACTTTTGGACTCTATTATCTTCACAACTGTTTAACAGATTTGCACAACATTTTGCAAGTACGGTCTCAGGGGAAAGATCTTTTGATGTGCCAAGTTCCGATCCAGTCAGATGTGTAGAGTCCAAGATCTGGGTAGTGAAAAACTTTTTTTTTAAATTACTGTATTTTGCTGTTTTTTGTCATTGCCTAGCACCTAGATGGTTTGGAATTTTGGTATAACATTTTAACAGTAGCAAAGGGCATCACCCACTAATGTTCCTTTCACTTGTTTGGTGAAGAAAAATCAATTCCAAAGTTATTATATTTAAACATTTCAGTTTTGAGCATGCTCAGTACAGTCTTATGGATAGCTTCTTGGAATAAAACAATAATTTGGTCCATAGGAAAAGGGATAATTTTTCATATGGGGCAATACTTTTTCATGAGGAAAAAAACCCATGTTCATATGGGCGCCATCTTATTTCCATTAAAAAATGTTTTTTTCTTCAATGCCCATCAAAAATGACATTCTGTACAAGCACTAAAATATGTACTGTATCTTGTTAATCAGGACCACATTAGGTGGATTCTGCACTTAGGTTCTGGAAAAAAGACACAGAAATGTATTTTTTTAACATAAAAATAATAAAAAATGAAAATTCTTATAGGATAGCATTGGAACTTTAACAAGCCATAACTCCCTCAGTATGTTGAGTGAAGGGGCAATCTATACATCAAAACAAAGGTCTTAATGTGTACTGCAAGAATAACACAATAGCATATATCCACCCTAAACGTTTATAGTCAATATAAAAAACAAATAAAAAATAAAAATTCTATCCTGCCCAATGGTGAAGAGGGCTGAGGCACTGTAGGTGCCTTACCTTTTCCCACTCTGGCAACCCAGGTTCAGAAATGGACACAGGTCACTCAGGGATCGGCTGGGGGAGGGAGGAGTGAGCATCCATAGGACTGCTCACTTCCCTCAGGAAGGGGAGACCATTTGACTCGGCAGTCGACCTCCACCTTGAGAAATCCAGGTGTGCGCGTGAGTCACCAGCTCGGAAGGGCTTCAGGTTCAAAGCACCGGGGGGGGGGCTCTGCAGAGGTGGAGTACTCACAATGTGCTCATTACACATTCTGTGAAGCCATGGGGAGAAAACAAAAGGTGGAAAGCTGGGGGACAGGCTTCGTAAAGCCCTGCCCATCTAGCCATTGGCCCACCTGATATCGCTGGTTCTGGAGCCATCTGGATATGTGTTCTGGTTGGGGAAGAAATGCTTTCTCTTCCTAGTCCAGCCACAGGGGGAAATTTGTGGTGGATGAAGGTCCCCAGACACTGCAGGAACATCAAGATGGCTGCAGCTGATGGGGATGGGGCAAAACAAGCCACCCATCTTGCGAAATGAAGGAAAACTACCTCTATAGCAAACAAAAAAGAAGGAAAATTCAATTAGGATAACGCTGGAACTTCCACAACCCATAACACACTCAATATTTGGACTTATGGGACATCCATATATCAAACCAAAGCTGTCAGGGAGTACTACAAGAATAGCACACATCCCTTCCCTCCATTAACCTTTAGGGGCAATATAAAAAAGAATAAAAAATAAAAAAAATGCAAATTCCTGTAGGATAACATTGGAGCTTTAACAAGCTATACGGTGAAGGAAAAAATGTGCTCTTTTTTTTTCAGAAATGTAAGCATAGGACCAGATATACCTGTATGCATCTATTGAGGAATTGAAGCGCAAGGCCCCACAAGCAAATGAGGGTACGATTATACTATCTCAAAACGTAAGAAAATTCTTTGCAAAAAACATTGTTAATGCACCACTTAAGGTTAAACTGACAAAAGTAGGGAAATGTTGTGTTAGGAATCTCAGCCCTAATGCTCCACCTCCACCCTGCAGGCAGCAACAGGAATGACCATTACTATTTCACCTCTCCTACTTCTTTTTAAATCAGGCATGGGGTGTACCCTGGGGTTGTCAACCCAAATGCTCACCCCATTCTCATATACTGTACACATCTCAGTTTATTTACTGATGGAGTGGGGTGAACGATATGGTTGGCAACTCCAACGTATGCCCCACACCTGATTTACAAAGATGTAGAAAAGGTCAAATTGTAATTTTTTTTTTCCTGTTGCTGCCTGCAGGGTGGGGGTAGGGCATAAGGTTTGGGAACCCTAATGCTACATTTCCCAACTTTTGTCACTTTAACTCTAAATAGTACATTAACACAGCTTTTTCCAATGAATTTTATATAGAATAAATGATAGGTAAGTGCATGTACAGTATGTAAAAATATACAGTTATGGTCAAGGACATGGCCAGATATTTTCTGAAAGTTTTGTGATATCTTTGGAGAAACTCTGTGCCTGCTCTTGGTAACACTGTGGGCCATTAGAGAGAATCTTAGCTATATTGCAAAACATCTGGAAATATGTAAAGGTAACTATGGCTGGAACTGTATCATCAAGGGAAAGCTCATTAGCTCAAATATTAATGAGTTGATGAATACCCCAAGAGTGTAGATTTCCCATTCTCACACTTACCAGTGCTTCATTTTATGTAATACATTACGTTTTTTTTCTTAGATCACATTTAAAATCATTCCCAGGTTTGCCTTTTCTTTTTTTGCCCATGCATTTTTCCAGAGTGTGATGGTGTTTTTTTGGCAAGTGTTTTGTATCTTTTTATTTTCCATTGTGTGAGGTCCTCCATTTAAGGATACAAGGTTGTGGTAGTCTGTCTTTTACTTTAATGTGTTGGTGTACACAGTTGGGACTGGCATGGCATCAGTGGTCAGGAGCTATGTGGAGCTTCTGATTTGGCAAGGTGTTTGTTTGCAGTCAGTGTAATGAGCGTATCCCTAGGCAAAGCCGGATTCCCTGCTCCAAGGAGACCCTTCTTTAATAAACCCTGTGACTGTGACAGTCAAGAAGGAGAACTTCCTCTCCTATCTAAGGAGCCTTTTTTTTCTAAAATTCAGTAGTTAGTAGTCAAGTGGTCGTACTAAAATGAGTCATCAGTCTGACAACACCTTTTCCCTTACAATGTTAAACCGCACAAATTAGACACAGGCAGAGTTGATAAGAAAATCATAAATAGTTTATTTAAAGAAAGAAAAAACATTAAAATATTCTACACAACTTAGAATATTGGGTTGCAGACAACAATGTTAAAAAAAATTGGGACTGAACAATAAACCTACACACTATGAATGTTAAAATGTTCTACTTTATTGATGTTTGGAGTCCAAAGTACCATCTGCCGGAAAACTTCTCCAAGTTATCTGAAAATAGTTCTCAAAAAGTTCAGCAAGATGATGTCATTCTCTGAATTTTCTTCATCAGCAAAATTTAGGGTTTTTCAGAAAAAAAGCTCCTTTTCCAAGAGGTTTCCTCTCTTCCTTCAGTGAGACAAAGTTCTTCTCACTAATCAGTAGTTAATTTTCAGCAAAACTACCCAAAGCTAACACTTGGCAAAATTTTACCAGCAAGCACTATTTTCTGGCTGCATTCCTTTTCTGTACCTCAAGTGATGTCATTCCAGCCTACCGTTTTGATTTATCACTATTTTGACTGGGATGTTTCAGCAGTTCACCCTATTTCCTGGAGGGGTATATCTTACTCCAGCCTATTTTCTCCAGAGTATAAAATACCAGAAGATGATCCCCCTGCTGTGGTCTAATGAGCTTGCTATAGTTTAACATGTTGATCCCCTGCTGAATAGTTTCTGGTAAGAGACATTCCTACACCATGATCTTAGGAAACCCACAACATACAGTACAAAGGATCCCCAGATGTCACATTACCATTCTCCTGGTTGTGAGGTCTGGACATTCAAACACAAAAGGAGTTTTAAATGATGCATTTAAGCCAGTTCCTGGCTTCCAGTCCTTTGATACGTAAACCTGTCGGAGGGCTAGACCCAGCACTCAGTTGAAAAAATATTTCACCATGTTTTTTTCATAGGGCCAGTGGCTTAATTCTGAAACACACCCATATATACATACTGTATATATATATATGTATGTATATATGTACATCTATCTATCTATCTATCTATCTATCTATCTATCTATCTATCTACACACACACATATCTATCTGTCTGTCTGTCTGTCTGTCTATCTATCTATCTATCTATCTATCTATCTATCTATCTATCTATCTAACTATCATATCCAAACAGTACAAATGGATGGGGCTATCTTATCACATCCTTCCCTCCTAAGACTGAACCTGTGGGAAAATGTCCAATTTTACAGCAGAGTTTATTTATTTAGTTTTTGTTACCGGGTAGGTGCACTAGCCATAGCAATGACTATTTTCAGGAATGGCCTGGGAGGGTACAGTACAAAACAGGGCATGTACACATAGAAATTCAATGAATTGACAGAATAGAAACAATTTGAATACATAAGAATTATAATCATGAATAGGAAGCTTGATAACAGGTCAAGAGTAGTTAAAATTTAACAGTGTTAGAATGTACAAAACAGAGAAATTTGTTTAGTTTTTTTGTTTACCAGGTAGGTGCACTAGCCATGGAAATGACTATTTACAGGTGCGACGTGGGAGGGTACACTACAATCAATGCATACAGAAACAAACATGACTGATAACAGCATACTTTGTGATAGCCAACATTTCAACTGACAAAGAGGTAGAACAAATGGGATTACATTTGGGTAGGGGAGAGAACAGTATTCAAGAGAAACCAAGGTACACAAGTTCTCACAGTTCTGTCATTGTTCCAATATGTGAGAGAGACCATCTGCATTGCCATTTTTAGATCCGGGCCTGTGGGTCACCTTCATTTCATAGGCCTGAAGGGCAATACTCCATTTAAGTAGTTTTTTGTTTGTTTTGCCCATTTGTTCCAACCACACTAACAGGTTATGGTCTGTCTGTAGCATAAGATGTCTCCCATAAAGGTATGGTTTATTTATTTATTTATTTGCTTTTGTTAACCAGGTAAGCACGCTAGACAACCAAGTGCCTATTTTCAGATGCGACCCGGGAGAGTTACAGAGCATGCAGAAAACAAAATACAAGTCAAGGAAATAGAATACAGAGTCAAGGATTACAGTCAGGAGCCACAGGCTCTACATAGGTGGGAGGTACAGGTCAAGCTCAAGCATGGCAAGGCAAGCAGACAAGTTATAGTATACAAAAAAACTTAGGGAGTCAACAAATTCTAATATGTCTATAGACTGAACACAACTCAACAGCAGTTTGTGACAAAGCATTGACAGATAAAAATGACAATATATAATAAGCACACAACAAGGGGGGAGTAAGTACTATACTGGAGGAGGGTACAGATAGGCATACACAAAGGGGTTGTGCAGCAGCTCTTCCCCTAGGGGTCAGAAGGGGTAGAGGGTACACTGGGCCTAGGCAGAACATAGGCAGGCTGCAGAATTCTTGAGAAAGCTCCAGAGGGATGTTTTAAAGCAGTGGTGGGAGGGCGAGGTATACGCTAGCGCGGGAAGGGAGTTCCACATTTTAGGCGCATGGACGGAGAAGGCCCAGTCACCAGTGAGGGTGTGTGTCCTTGGAACATGTCGGGCCTGAGAAGCACGGGATCTGAGATGGTAGGTTGGGGGTGGGGGGATTAGGGAAAGGGTGAGTACCGAGGGGGTGGCAGTTTGGACTATGTTATCGACAAAGTTGCCTAGGACGAAGGTACAGTGCTTTTCAGGGGGGAGCCATTCCAGCTGTGAGTAGAGCTCACATTGATGCGTTAGGTGGGGGGAAGAGAGAGCTAAGTGGCATATGTTGTTGTAGGTAGTGTTCCATTTTGTGAGATTTGCTTTGAAGACTGGGGCAAAGGCAACGAGCCCATAGCATAGTGTGGGGAGGAGTATCCCCCTGGCTATGGCAAGTCGGGCAGCAGGGGTGAGGCAGTCCTTGGCTCTGTAGGCAAGGCCAAGCTTGTCATTTAAGGCTTTACACACATTCCTGATGTGTGTAGTGAGATCGAGTTGGGGATCAAGGGTAACCCCGAGATATGTGGCAGAGTCAGTGACCAGAGGTGTGTCTCCATTGGCCCCATGGATTTCTAGGGGAGCAGGGCAGGAAGAGGTGTTTGTCCCCAACCCAAATAGCATGGCATGTGTCTTCCTCAAGTTGATGATGAGCTTGTGGCCCTTGAGCCAGTTCTGAATATGCTCGAAGTCGGAGTTTAGCCTAGAGTTGAAGGTGTTGATTTCACGGGAACTGGCCAGGACTATGAGGTCATCTGCATATAAGATTAAGACCCCATGGGTAATTGCGGAGGGTAATCCATTAATGAACAGAGAAAATAGTAGGGGACCCAGGATGGATCCCTGGGGGACTCTGCAGTTAATTGGGGATAAGGCTGAGATAGTGCGGTTGTAGCAGGTGTATTGCTGTCTACCCACAAGGTAGTGTGAGAACCATTCGAGGGCGCAGTGTGAGAGACCAAGGGAGTGCAGCGTGGAGTGGAGGAGGAAGTGATTCACCCAGTTGAAGGCCTTGGAAAGATCAATGAAGATGGCCCCAGTCAGGTAACCTTGATCAGTTGCGGATCTGATCTCGGAGGTGACCACGACAAGCGCTGTCGTTGTGCTGTGCCCTTTTCTAAAGCCATGTTGGGCCGAGAAGAGAACGGTGTATCCCTCGAGGTAGTGGGAGAGTTGGGAAGCAACAGCCTTTTCAAGGAGCTTGCTGGTGGCTGACAGTATAGCAATGGTTCCAACTTTTTCCATGACCATACCAAAGCAAGACATTTTATTTACACCGTGGAATAGGCTTATTCATGGGGAAGCAGCTTCCTGCTGAGGTATACTATCAGGTGTTCTTTACCCTGATTGGATATCTGACTGAGGACGGCCCCTATTCCCACATCTGAGGTGTTCATTTGCAGCTCAAATGGCCAGGTGTCGTCTGGGTTGGCCAGCACTGGGACACTACACAATGTGGTTTTCAATTGTGTGAATGCCCTGTCACAGGCCGGGTTCCATTTCACCCTTTTAGGCTGTTTCTTAGAAGACTGTGGACGTATATATACGTCCAGAATCTATATATGTTCACACATATTCAGTTCTCAAAGGGTTAACAGCTCAGATAAAGGAGCTGCCAGGGAACTGTAATTGGATACACATTTTTTATAATGCCCTGTGGTTTCAAGAAAGCTCCTAAGTTATTTTGGGGTTTCAGATGTGGGCCAGGCCACAATTGCCACTATTTTTGCCTGGTTTTGGCAGAGCTGGCCACCTGGCACTTCTCTGCTTTGATAGACAGTCCTGCAGTCTGTATTCTGCCAAATACTTCCCTCAAATGTGCCAGGTGGTCTTCCCAGCTATGGCTGAATATAGCTATGTCATGCAGCTAGGCGACTGCAAAGCCCTTCATACTCTGTAGCACCTGATTCACTAACTGTTGAACTGTGGCATGGGTGTTCTTCATCCCCAAGGGCATGACCTTGAATTCATACAGGTCAATTGTGGTGATAAAAGCTGACCTTTTTCATGCCCTGCCAATGAGTTCCACCTACCAATACCCTTTGTTAGGTCTAAATTGGCTAAGTATGTTGTCCCTCCTAGCCTTTCCAGCAATTCGTCTGTACAGGTCACTGAGTGGGCATCAGATTTTGTGATGGTGTTGAGCCCATTATAGTATGCGTAGAACCGTACAGTCTCATCTAGCTTGGGGGCAAGGACTACAGGTGAGGCCCAGGGACTGTAAGATTTCTGGATGATCCTTAGATCAAGCATCTCCCCCACCTCCCTCCTAATGTCTTTGAGTACTGTCTCAGACACCCAATAGGCTGTCTTATGTATGGGTGCTTGTTTCCCTGTGTCTACATCATGCAGTGCTAGTGGGGTCCATCCCAGCTTGGACATAAATAAGGGGGCAAATTCCTGCACAGCCATCCTTACTTCTTGGGCCTGTAGGCATCAACTGGGATGACAAAGAAAGGATCTCCACAGATGACTCCTGCTTCCTTTTTGCTAACTAGTCAAGAAGGGGGTCCTCCTCATCTACCTCTTCCCTAGGACAGCAAACTGCAAGTTACCATGTCAGCCCTATTGAAATGGGGCTTCATCATATTTACATGGTACATCCTGTGGGTGTGTTTTCAGTCAGGTAACTCTACAATGTAGTTCACATTGTTTACCTGTTGGACTACCTTGTATGGTCCTGCCCACTCTACCTACAGCTTGTCCTTCCAGACAGGGATCAGACCCATTATCTCCTGTCCTACCCTGTATGAGCAAACTCTGACTCCACAATTGTACCAGGTCTGTTGTTTTGCTGGGCAGCTCATATGTTGCTCTGGCCCATATCCATAAGCTTCTTCAGCTTCTCCCTGAATTTTAAAACATTCTCCACTATGGGAGTCCCTTGGGTAGCATGCTTACCTTCCCAGTCTTCTCGTATTAAATCTAGGGGCCCCTCACCCAGTGTCCATACAAGAGCTCGAAGGGTGAAAACCCTATTGACTCTTGTGGCACTTCCCTGTAGGCAGACAGCAGGTGGGGGAGATATCTCTCCCAGTCCCACCTATGCTGTTCTACAAATGCCACAAGCATACCCTTTAGGGTCCTATTAAATCTCTCTATGAGACCATTGGTTTGTGAGCAGTAAGGTGTTCTGAGCCTCTGTATGACACCACACTTCTCCCACAAACACTTCATAAGATCCGACATGAAGTTACCCCCTTGATCAGAGATAACCTCCTATGGAAATCCTACAAGGGAGAAAATCCCTAACAATGTGTCAGCCACTTTGTCTGCCTCAGTAAAGCCTTAATAAGGAGGCAGTAGAGGCAGAGGTTTAGGACTCTAAGCTGGAAACCTGGAGACCTGGATTTGAATCCCACAGCTCCCCACTTTCATATTGTGTGACCCTGAGCAAGTCACTTAACTTCCTTGTGCTCCCAGGTCACACCTAGAAAAAAGCTTTGGCTTAGTGTGCCATTCCTGGTTAACAATTTCCCCTTTCCCCTTAATAGAGGACAGGGCAGTGGCTTCTGGATAGCGGGTAGCATAATCAACTACCATCAGTATGTACCTTTTTCCAGAGAAGTTTGGGGTATTCAAATGACCCATAATAACCAGTCCCATCCTTTTGAATGATTCCTCTACAGTTTGCAAAGGAATCAGGGCAGCAATAAAAAATAATAAAAAATTAATGTTACTGTAAAGTAGTCCCTGTATTTTTACAGATCCCAGCAGTTTGTGAGATGCCTTTATTTAGTGATCCACTTTCACTGTGTGTGTTTACCCACAGCTTTTCAGATGAAATATGTCATGAAGCCAATTAGTGAGTCTTTTTTTTGCCTCCCTGTAAAACTCAGCAGATTGTGTGCCCAATTAAATCTGAGAGATCCTCCTAAGGTAAGATTGGCTGGCTGATTTTCTGATCAGTCTTCCATGTTTTCTATTTCTGGAGAGGTTCTGTCCTATGGAATGTGTGTTTTGGAAGAACATAGTGATGCAGGGCTAGGGTTATACAGTAGTGATAGGTAAATCACTACTATAACATGAAACATAATAAATCATGCACCCTGCTGTCAGAAAATGAAAAAAGGAGATTGGTAAATGAATGCAGGCAATTGAGGTTAATCATGAGTTAGTATTGGGATATGTAAAGGAGAAAGCCGGAGGAGATTTATGGAAGTGCAGCCTGCTCTGTGTGTGAGGGTTACACCGCACTGTGTGGATATGGCATGCCCTGTGCCTCACATGTTTATTACAAAATTATAAGATTTTGCTTTGGCTGGAATGGAGCAGACAATGAACAAGGTGTGTTTGTAATTGCAGGTAGTTTATCCAGTGAGAGAGCCACCAATGTGCACTGTAGATGTCACACCATCCCAAAGATGGAGGCAGAGCTGCCTCATGCTCTTGCTCTATGGCATACTTTACCTTGGCCTGGTGTTTAACTGGTGGCTAAGGCACCAGATATATTTTTTTTCCAGTGACACGGTAACCTTGCTGTCAATCTTGCAAGCTGAACCTGCTGTTTTGTCAGCACTCACTTGTTAAGGAATGTGGGGTTGGGGTCTGTATCTCTCACAAAGTGTGAGAAAAAAATGGTGGCATTTAAAATTGAAAATTCTATGGGCACAGTAATATTTGGGTCACACTTTTTTTAATAGTTCAGTTCATGTTTATTGTTCTTTGGTCTTGGACATTTACACGTACATAGTTGATGTTTAAAATACATAAAAGTACAATACAACAAAAAATAGAGAATAACAGCATACATTTCACACTTAAGATATCACAAGACCACAATAACAGTCTAGAGGAATCACTCTTAAAATTCCAGCATTTTTAACCTACTGTGCAATACAGTTTATTTTTCATGTTTTAAGCGTATTAAAGCATTGGTTTTTAAATAGGAGGCTACATTATTAATTATTTATTCGTCTTGTACGGTGAACATGATATCCAATAAAACATCTCTGTCAATAGTTTGAATCAAGTTCCAAATAAGATGGAGCCTCTACTTCCTTGCAGCAATATCCCATGTGCAAGAAAACATAACATGTGAAGGATCTTCTGACTCAGATCTAGAACAGTCACAAAATCTTTGGGTTGCACATGAAAGCAAGCTCCGACTCAGTGTGCCTTTCCTGGCTACCACATTTTAAGTAAATAAATAAATAAATATTGGTACTCAGGTCCTGTTGTGACTAGCACTTTTTTTTAACCTGGGCTCAGTTGTCTAATAGATGCTCACCTTGCCAAGAGTATCAGCCAATCAGAGCCCTAGAATTTCTTAGCCCATTTTCTAAGATTCTTTCAAAATGTATCTGACTGTCCCATGCTAACAACGCAACTGGTGTTTGTGACACCACAGTCAGTTGTCATGGTGAGCAGTTTGATGCAATAATCAATGGCACTGTGAGGTTAATGAGGAGAGGCAAATGTTTTCAGACATTTTCTAAACAGACTTTTTTAGATGGATTACTAAGGTGTGCTGTAAATCTTGGAAAGGAAAGTAGAAAATGAAAAAAAATGTATTCTCTAATAAATTTTAATAGCTGAATTGCAGTTATGAAAGTGCATGCTGAATTGCAGAGTTGCACTTTAAGGGAGAGCTATTTAACACAGAACCAGCACTGGATGTTGTCAAAGTCATACTATAGGGATTATTCCAGCAGGGAAATTAAGGTTTCAAAGGCAAATAGATCCCTGTTCTCTGAATACAAATGTTTTCTGGCTAAGACACAGGAAAAGGGGATGTCATTTAAGAAAACATAAAAAAAGTTCTGGTGCCAGGACAGAACCTCGGAGTACACCACAGTTGATAGAGAGGGGGTATAGAAGGATTCCCTACCTGGACTAATTGGCTCTCGCCAGAAAGTAGAAGTGGAACCAGTCAAGGCCAGTGTCTGAGGGCCCAGCAGCCTTCATCTTGTGAAGGCAAGACAAGGCAAATTTTATTTATGCGGTGCCCAATCCCAGAGGCTCTGGGTGCCTTACTGAGAAATACAATAAAACAGGCAATAAAATGATTAAAATAAGATTAGACCTGTACCATGAAACTCACCCTAGAGTCACCATCGCAGCTGCGGAGTAGCCCACATGAAGCAGTACAGAGCTGCTGCTGAGGGAGCAAAACATGGAGTAGGGGACAGACTACAGAACAGAATGCCTTAGCCAGGTCAATAAAGATAGCAGCCAATACATGTCACTGATCCACCCCTTCAGGATGAAATCAGTGACACAAAGAAGAGAGGAGACTGCAGAATGGGCTTTGAAGAAGCAAGACTGAAAGGGAAGAGAAAGGAAGAGGAGTCAAGAAAGCTGGAAAACTGAGAGAAGACCAACATACCTGTAAGCAATAATACCCCACAGAGTTGACAGTATTGGGCTATACTGGACTGCCATAAGGCATAGCCCCTGGAATGTGTGGTATAGCCCAATATCACCCACCCTGGTGGATATTATTGTACTTAGAAAATGGGTTACATGTTGAGTGTATTTAAGAAAGTGTTAATGATGTTTTAAAAGCTACAGAAAATGTAAAACAAAATAGTTGTTTCCCTCATAGAATAGCCACTAGATGGTGCTGCTGTATTAGTGAGCCTGATCTGAATCATGCAACCATTTTCATTTTTTTTACCACACACTCCCATAGCAGTTTCTGTTTGAACATTCCCACCACCCCACCACCAAGCAGAGGTCCATTATTTTGAATGATTATTTTTTTTTGTTTTTGTAAAGTTGCGTTACTGCAGTCGGCAGTGAAAGTGCAATTAGAACCCACGTGATGGTGGGCGTCTAAGAACTGATGGTATCTGCAAACCTCAGCATAAAAAGCAAGCTAATATAAGGTACTGCAAATAAACACTGACAAGTCCCTGTTTTTGATAAATCTGCTTCAGTTTTCCAGATTTGCTATCCTTTTTGCCATCTAAGCCACAGATCTGTTTCAGAGAGTGTGCTGCCCAACCTTATTAACAGCACTCCTTTCCCCTCTCACCCACCAAGTACTGAAACAAAAAGCCTTGCATACCCTCTAGCACCCATGCTATCCTCCTACCCCCAACAATGGTGGCCATATTTCAGTCTCACATCACAGTCTTCAATGTCCCACATCTCAAATCTTTAAAGATCCCACACTGTGATTCCTCAATGTTCCTTAGTGCATTCCTCTACCTGAAGGTACTAAAAATTAAAAAATAACTGATAGAAGAAAACATAGTCCTGAAACCAGGTAATTGTTTTCTTAAGGGAAAGCAGGGGTTTCCGAACTCAGACATAGTATCACTTAGGCAAAACTCCCAACTGGGTGTTTTTCAGGGATAGTAGTATGATCCCCCAGCCCTCAAATCTGGTAAAAAAAAAACAGTTATGGGTCTTAGAAAAGCTCCCCCTCAAAAAAAAAGGTAAGCCAATGAAATACCCTCATGCCCTCTATACATGCTCAGAAACTTTTTTCCCCATCTTAGATGTTTTCATTTTTTTTCACCAGCAGTCATAATATTTTTAATTGTTTAATATGTTTTCACCAAATTTGAGTGACCAGGTTCTTAATACAGCTCCTAATGAACACCCAGTTGGCAAGTTTCTCAGCTGCCCAACAGGGTCCTGCAGAATACAAGGTACATATCAAGGGCTGACAGGTGTGCTGCTTCATGTTGGGGACCACAGAACACGCATGAGAAAGCACCACCCCTACAAAGGGATTGCTGTTTTATATATGGTTCTCAGAAACCTGTACAAAGCAAGCTACATGTTTTAATCAAGTCTGCAACAAGTGGCAGCAGGTGGCCCATTGTCTTGGTGCCCCACCCCCAGTTCTCTGAGGGAGAGGTAGAGAAGGGTCTCCCCCACCAGTGGCATGGGGTATGCTGAGAAAGGCCATGCCTAAAGGGGAGGAACCATTAAGGCAAGTCACAGTGGAGGGGTTTTGGCATGTGGGAAGACAGTGAGGTGTTCAAAAGAGCAAGGCCTAGGGCTTCTCCTCACTTTCCTCCATCTGGCGGTGGCTTGGGACTCTCCAAGATGATGGTATCAGGGGAAAAGGGAACAAAGTCACATTCTTCTGAAAGGCTCTGTTCCCTGGTTGGTATGAAACAAGGTCCACGGGACCTGGTCCCTGGTTCAGGGGGGCTATGGCCAACCTCATTGGACTTGCCTGTGGGCACTGCACCACCCAAAAGGGGTGGATGCTCAACACCTAGCCAGATTACCATCCTACTTGGTGGAGCTAAGGTTTAGCCCTAGGGAGGTGTATCCTTTTCTCTGTCAGCTTGGCCCTTCACCAATTGGAGTGGTGGTCTTGAGGTTCACTTGGCGAGACTTCTGAGCTATGCACACCACTCCAATTTCTCTAATATTGCTCTAATAAATGCCTGGCTGTGGCCATTTCTTTCACAAGATCAGTTTAGTATGTGATTGTTCAGTGGCAGGGAAGTAGGGTACTGTCAGACAATAACAAGTCTGCAACCTATAGCAGTAGATAACCCACTGTTTGGGGCCCCTACCCCAGCTCCCTGACAGACAAGAAAGGGAGGGTCACTCCCACCTGGGGGCATGGTACTGACTGGGGCAGCCACGCCTCCAAGGGAGGGATCATTAAGGCCACCCACTGGGCAGGGCTTCTGGCAGGGAGGAGGAGAGTGATGAGTTAAAAAGACACAGTCTCTAGAAAGCTGGGCTCTTCAGTCTCCATTACCAAATAACCAACACATCAGTGCTGCATCCCAGATATCCTTTATCATAGCAAGACAACAAACCCCAGCAGTGAGTTTTCTGAAACCTTTGACTGCAGTGAGGGAGGGTGCACTCTGCAAACTCACTGATGGGGTGTGTTGTTTTACTACAATAAATAACCCCAGCAGTGAGTTTGCAGAGCACACCTCCCTCAGTGCAGCCGAATGTATTCATCAAACTCGCTGCTGGGATTTGTTTTTTTACTACAATAAAGGATATCCAGGATGCAGCATTGGTGTGTTAATTATTTAGTAGTAAGACTGAGAAGCCCAGCTCTCTAGAGACTGTGAGTACATGTCCATACTTGTTGCACCAGCCCGTAGCCATTTTGAGCCACCTTGGTAGTTGTTTGTGTAGTTCAAAAGAGCCAGGCCCTGGGAACCCCCTCCCTTTCCTTGCTTCCTCAATTAAGGAGATTACCCACCCAGTCACCCTCATAAAAGCAGGGTTCTGGGGTCCAGGTTAGTCAGAGAACCCCTACCCCTTGTCTCTACTGTGAGATCAAATGTTTTCTTTCTGGGTTTTCACCTCCTCCAAGGGGGTGTAAACCTCAGCAATTTCTTAGGGTAACACTGTTGCAGTCATTGTAAGGGTGGCACCTTGGGACTCTGGCAAGATTTTGGTACAAGGAGAAAAGGGAATGGAGTCACATTTTTCTGAAAGGCTCCATTCCTTGGTTGGCATGAGGTAGGAGCCATGTGACCTGGTCCCTGGTTCAGGGGGGCTGTGGCCAACCTCTTCTGGCTTGTCTGTGGGTACTGCACCACCAGACAGGGAAGATGCTTGAAACCTGGCCAGATGACTGCCCTACTCACTGGAGCTTGAGTTTCAGCCTCAGGGAAGTTCATCCTTCCCTCAGTCTGTTTGGCCCTTCCATCAAGGGGAGCAGTGGTCCTGAGGTATGCTTAGCAAGAATACCAAGCTGTGCACTTCACTCCAGTTTCTATAATATTGCTCAGATAAATGCATGGCTGCGTCCATTTCTTCCAAAAGATCATTGTAGTTTGTGTTTTTTCAGGGGTATGAAAATAGGGCCCTATCAGATAAAGTGCAATGCGTATCAACATAAAGGTGCTTTGGAAGTGGCCAATTTGGCTGTATGTTAAAATTACATTTTTTTTAATCATGTATCCTTCTGTCTGTGTAGTATTTCTAAATGTATATATATTTTAGTCTGTCTGATTGTTAACATTTTACTGCATATTTATTCTGCCAGATGTATGTTGTGTATATAGGGGATACATGATGGGCAGTAGTGAGATATGGGAAATATTCTCACTCCTGCAGAGTGAGCTCTGTATTCTCACGAGTGCCGAAGGCACGAGTGAGACGGCACAGCCCACTCTGCAGGAGTGAGAATATTTCCATGTCTCACGATCTGCACATCATGTGTGCTATTTATACAAATGGGGTGAGAGCTTATGAAGGGTCATGTTTTGCTGTATCTTTTTTCCTGTATCTATGTGCTTTTCTTTTTTTTTGAGTTTTAGTCTTTAGTAACTAATTTTTAGTAGGCAGGTGTGTTTTTAGGAGTACTGGGAAGTTAAGTGATTTGTTCAGATTTACACAGTATGCAAGTGGAGGCTGTGAGAATCAAACCTAGGTCTGGTCTGCTGACTGTATCAAGCTTGTTCAGAGCTCATTACTCCAAGGTCTAGGTTATACTGAAAGCAGTGTTTGTCTGTGGTCTGAGTGTGTGGAGTGTTCTCAATGGGCTGTGATTGTTAGAAGCACTATGGAACACAGGTGATTGTGTTTGGCTGTGCTAATTGTGTTAGTTGCAGCTTGCAGTGAGAAAGAAACTGCTTTAGTTTCATTTGAAGTCAGGTTGCTTTTATGTTGAAGGCAACACAGAAATGGGCTAAGAGTGTTGACCACTTTGGAACACAGGTAAGTGTGGTTTGCTATGCTATTTGTGTTATTTGCAGCTTGCAGTGAGAAAGAAACTGCTTTGTAAATGAGTTTCATTTGAAGCTGAGTTTACCACAGAAATGAGTTAGAAGTTTGGAAACTTTGGAACACAGGTAAGTGTGTTTTCTATGCTATATGTTTAGAGTTGCAGCTTGCAGTGAGAAAGAAACTGCTTTGTAAATGAGTTTCATTTGAATTTAGGTTTTTGAAGCTGAGTTTACAACAGAAATGGGTTAGGAGTTTTGGAAACTTTGGAACACAGGTAAGTGTGTTTTCAATGCTATATGTGTTAGTTGCAGCTTGCAGTGAGAAAAAACTGCTTTGTAAATGAGTTTCATTTGAATTTAGGTTTTTTGAAGCTGAGTTTACCACAGAAATGGGTTAGGAGTTTGGAACACAGGTAAGTGTGTTTTCTATGCTATATGTGTTAGTTGCAGCTTGCGGTGAGAAAGAAACTGCTTTGTAAATGTTTCATTTGAATTCAGGTTGCTTTTATGCTGAGATTAGCACAGAAATGGCATAGGAGTGTTGGAAACTTTGGGATACAGGTAAGTGTTTTGCAATGCTAACTGAGTGATTTGCAGGCTTCAGTGAGGACACACAAACTGATTTTTGAAGCACTTTCATCTGGAATGCTAGCTTGAGTGAATGAGTGAGTCATCATGCAGAATATATCTCACTCCACTGATGTCATCAGCATTTATCTCACCGCAGCAGGATATATCTCACTCCACTGATGTCATCAGCATTTATCTCACCGCAGTGAGCATTTATTTCACTGCAGTGAGAATATCTCAATTATTGCACTGAATAGCTCTCACCCCATTGTATAAATATATATATATATATATATATATATATATATATATATAGCAGAGATAGAGAGAGAGAGAGAGAGACAGAGAGTCATTGCAAAAAACTCTGATAATGCATCAGTTAGGGTTGATAGCACTGAGACAAAAGTTTGGAAATGTGAGGTTAGGGTTACAACCCTACCTCTCCCCACCCCCCCATCCTACACACACCAACAGGTGTCAGGGTGTGTGTTGTGGTTGTTGGCCTAACTTTCACTCCATTCCATGTGTAAACAAGCTGAAGTGGTGCAGTATAGGAGAATGGGGTGAGAGTTAGACCCAATGACTCCAATGCACACCCCGACGCCTGTTGATGTGTGGGGGGTGGGTAGGTGAGGGTGTAGTGGTAAGGTTGTAACCCTAACATCACATTCCCAAACTTTTGTTTCTGTGCTATCAACCCTAACTGATGCATTAACAGAGATTTTTGTAATGAATTTCCCTTCTTTTTCAGAAAGTGTAATGGAACTGGTAACTGGTATGTGTTAGTTGGAGTGTGGGCCCTCCTGGCCCTGCGCTCCCTTCACATTGTCCATTTTTAGAATAAAGGTGTGTGAATGTGGGAGTGTGGGCCCTCTGGACTCTGTGCTCCCACTTACACATTAGTATGGAGCCATACAGCAGTGCCATGTACTCCAGAGGAACCCTTGTAACATGTTTTTACCAATATCTCCATAAACGTAACAAGTAGGAAAAAAATTCCACTGCAGGTGTAATCTATGATTTCCAAACTTGTTTTTGTGGCTTAGTTCACCCAAAGGTGATCTAAGCTGTCAGCAGCGAAAAATCTGCATCTCGCTTAATTTTCAAGATAGGGGCACCGAAAGGTGCCATGGGTACTGCAATGTTATCCTATGGGAAGTTTCTCATCTTTGGAACTCTGTAACTATGGGCACATTGAATGATTTGGGACCAACCCACCAAAAGGCACATCTGTGGGGTCAGGGTTTGCCACCCTGCCAGTTTCAGCCCAAAAGCACAATCCACCTTGGCACAGTGAAGTGTCAAAGAAATGGGACAATGATGTTGGGCATTGTTTTCACAACAACAGAATGTTTTCTCGACAACAAAAAATGTTTTCATGATATCCCTGTATCTTATAATGGCATGTTTTCATTCACAAAAAGGTGCTGTTGTGCACAAAAAATATTTTTGAAAGTTTTCATGCCGCTCATATAATTGTCCCATAGACAATGATGAGGCAAGAAAAAATGGCATAAGTTTTGAATGGATTAATATTTTTCACCAACTCTTCGAAAGGCACCCCTTTGACCCAGTTCACATCTATCCAACACAATTTCAGACCAAACAGAGACACTGTGTGTGTGCAACAGATGATGAAAAAATGCCTGAAAAATTAGGATTTTTCACAGTTTTGACACTCTGCAGCTCTACAACCGTACATCCAATCAAAATGAAACTTTGCAGATGCAGAGACATATAGTACCACTCTGCACATGCAGAAAGTCAGACAAATCAGACTACTGATTGCAAAGTTATTAAGGTTTAAAACTTGAGTTTAATATAGAAGTGGCTGTGCAACCCTAACTATACCTACTCTAATGGGCAGGTATAATATATATGATATTTACATGCCCCCCCCCCACCTACCCTCATCCCTTTCCCCTCAACATTGCTGTAAGAACTCTGATTTTATACAGCTGATCCTATTTTATCAAATGGTTGTTTTTAACCAATGGATTTAAATTACATCATTGTGATGTCATAAGTTGTGATACTATTTAATTACTATATGAGACATTTAATTCACGGCTGCTAGAATTTGCTTTTGAACTACCACTGACATGTTCACTTCTCTTTGAATTAATGAAGTACTAACAAATCACCTGCTGGGATTTCATCTACAAATTCCAACAATGTATCACCTCTGTTTCTTTTGGTGTTTGTTCCGTTGAGATCTACGACACTGTGTAAGGCATTAGAATGTAACTGATTTCCTGGTTAAAACCGAAACATAGACTTTGACGGCAGATAAGGACCACTTGGCCCACCCAGTCTGCCCATTTCCCTACCTACTGGATAAGCTGCAGATTCTAGTTAACCAACAGCCTACTTCCAGCAACCCCACACTATAATTGCCTTATGTCTGTCCCATGCATGTTTGAATTCCCCCACTGTTTTAGACCCAATGACCTCCCCAGGAAGGTGGTTCCATGTTTCCACCACTCTCTCCATGAAAAAAAATGTCCTCACATTACCCCTGAGCCATCCCCCATCTATCTTTAAATTATGCCCCCTTGTTCTTACACATCTCTTCTTCTGAAAGATGCTACCCTCCTGGACTTTGTTGATTCCCTCGAGGGACTTGAAAGTTTCTATCATGTCCCCTCTGTCCCTTCTTTCATCAAGGGTATACATATTAAGCTCTCAGTCTCTCTTCATATGGTTTCTGATGCAGACCCTGCACCACTTTAGTTGCCCTCCTCTGGACTGCTTCCATCCTGTCTATGTCCTTGCATAGATGAGGTCTCCAAAACTGCACACAGCACTCCAGATGGGGTCTCACCAACTGTCTGTATAGAGGGAAAACCAGTTCCCTTTTTCTACTTGTGATGCCCCTTCCTATGCATCCCAGTATCCCTCTGGCTCTCCTTACTGACTTCTCACATTGCTTACCCATCTTTGGGTCATCTGATATGACTACCCCAGGTCCCTTTCCATTTTTATTGTTGTTAGAACCTCCCCTGCTATTGTATACTATTCTCCTGGGTTTTTGTTTCCCAGGTGCATTACTTTGCACTTCTTTGCATTGAATCTAAGTTGCCATATGTCTGACCATTCCTCCAAACTTGCCAAGTTCCTTCTCATCTTTTCTACCCCCTCTTGTGTATCAACTCTGTTACAGATATTTGTGTCGTCTGCAAAGAGGCATACCTTTCCCTCCAGACCCTCTGCAATGTCACCTATAAAGATGTTAAAAAGGACTGGACCCAGTACTGAGCCCTGAGGTACTCCACTAGTAACCCCCCTTTCTTCGGAATGTGTTCCATTCACTATTACCTTCTGTGTCCTGTTGTGCAGCCAGTTTGCTACCCAGGCTACCACCCTGGGACCCACTCCCAGGCTGGCTAACTTGATTATTAATCTTTTATGTGGGATGTCAAGCATGAATACCCACTTGATGTTGCTGTAGCTAACCCTGAACTCCTCACTCAGACATCAGGGGTTGAAACACAGATTGTTGCTGCTGTTGTAAAGAAACTCTCTAACCCCCCTCCTGCCAAAAAGTAGTGACCAAACAGCTAAGCACATTACACCCCTAAGACCAGATTTGATCTGGGACAGTATGCCATACAGCATGGGGTTATGTCTGCCATCCTATACTATTGGCAGAAAACAAAACAAGAAATTAATGAAGGCATCATGTGTAAATTTAAATAGGATTAAATGGAGCAGTTAAAAACTAACCCCAACCCATCACAGCTTTCACCATCACTACCCAGTAAACCCAGAAGCAGACCAACATTGTTAATATGTGACATCACTGGCCAGCTGAAAAAGATAGTTTTTTTAAATGTATTTATTTATTCAGATCTCAGACTATAACACCTTTGAGTTAGAACCTCTTTTATGTAGGTTCCATGTCAATAGAATTAACATAGGTACTAACACAACACAAAAAATGAAATTATTTAACATAGAATTACAAGAAACAAGTGTAACAAATTGACTGGCATTGTACAATGTATGTCAGGAAGCAGACTATAACATTAGGCATATAACATGCACTGAAAGTACAAATGAGGCAAATCAGCCAAGGAGGCTTTGCAAGCAATAGCAATTAAGTTGGTAGGAAGTTAGGTAGGGAGTGTGGAGTGTGAAGAAAAGAGAGTGAGGGGGATAGGGGAAAGAGAGAGGAGAGGGGGAATAAGGGAGGAAGGAGTGGATAAGAGAGAGGGGAGTTCTAAGTGATGGGGGGGTCTGTGCTAACAGAGTGGGGCAATTTCTTAAGTGCTAAATGGAGATGGTAGGGGAGGTGGTGTGGACAACTTAGTGGATGCAGTCACAGCTGTTGTTTGCCACTAGGTGCTGCCAGAGTTTATATTTGAATGGGCCCAGCTTGTTTTCGGAAGAGACATCACTGTATATGGAATTAAACCAGAGTGGGGCTCTATGAGCGAATTAACTTTGTCCTTGAGTTGTGCAACAGTGGGGCACCAGGAAGATCTGGTTGTCTGAGCATCTTGTTTGATGGGGGTTGTAGAAGGGGCTTAGAATTTTCTGAACCCTTGGGGGCATGAGTCCTAGGCTACCTTGGTTAGCCTGTGATGCAAAGGTGCAGTTGTAAAGGGTTATGTTATACTTGCAGTAGCACAAGATATAGTCAAATCCAAAGCTCCAAAGCTGCTTAAAGAGAATGGAGGAACTATTGAGCTTCCAATGAAATGGGCATGGCAGTTCCTAAACAGCATGGGGTTTAGCAATGAAAAGGCACCTACACTGCCAGAAAAAACATAATCAGGTTTCATTCATCTAAAGGCATCCTTTCTCACCAGAATAGGTAGGCACATATTAGTTTATTGTATGACAAGTTATGTCATTACAAAAGAAAAGTGTACATCAGCAATTAAAACATCTACTTATTCTTAAGTACAAAAAATAGCTTAAACACTACACATTAGTTAAAAATGTGTGCAATGCAAACCCCTATATTTCCCCTTGTTTTAATCTGATTGACAATTTGCCACTTCCTTAGAGCAGTTTTGATTTCCTGAGTAACATGTAGTATTTAGTTTTTAAGTGCAATTTTTGCAGTTCCACAACTTTCAAAAATGAAACAATTCTTTCCAATATCCTTGTTGAATTTGAGTTCAGTAAATGCCTTGTTAGTTCCTATGTGTGCATATATGTCTGCCCAAATATTTCTCCTAGTATTTTTTTTCTATACTTTCATACAAAGGAAATGGATTGATACCTTTTATTGGACCATCATAGATGTTACAACAAAAGAACAAAGTGCTCTAGCTTTCGGATCAACCAAGTCTTTCTTCAGGAGCTTTATGAATACTTGACTGAAAAGTAGAGCACTTAGTTCTTTTGTTTTAACACCTATGTTAGTCCAATAAAAGATATCGAACCATTTGCTTCTGGATTTGTTCTTACTAGGACCACTACGGCAACTACACTATATTTGTTTTTCATACAAAGGACAGATAAGCAATAATTGTAATGGCATCATCACCTAAATTACATCTGCACCTGCCACTGGAGATAACATCCTTTTTATTGATAATTGCCTCCATACGTTCACTTTGTAATATTCAAATCGGTATTTCATGAATAGCTGTCTGCAACATGGATGTTTTTTGAGAAGCAAGAATTTCTCTAATCCAAATTGTTTTTATTGAGATCTAGTCAATTGCTTATTTTGAATTTTACACACTCCTCTATATCCTTTTGGTGAAACATATCCCTGATTTTATTTTTAATATGGAATTGTATTTCTGTAAAGGGTGTTATTAATGCCTCAGTTATATATTGAAGCAGGCCATAAGGTTTTATCAATATTTCTGCTATTTGTATTGCTGGAAAAATCATTTTATTACTTTGGTATCTAAGGGCTTCTAAGCACATCCATGGTAGTCTGTCTGCATGCATGCTATATATTTTAATCCAACAGAGGAATAGTCTCTCTTGTATTAAGTATTCCAATGATAATTGCCCTAGTTCTGCTCTGATTAGTGCTGAAGGAGCACCTGGTGGTAAACCTGTGATTTTTTTGTAGAAAATGTTTATTAATTTCTCTATATTATTCTTGCTATTTAATACCCAGATTTCATTTCCATATAGTATTTGCAATCATATCTTTGCATTTATGACTTTAATACTTCCATTAATGGAGCTCCCTCTGCATTTGTACACAAAGATTGATACTGCTAGTAAAACATGTTTTCTTTTTATTTCTGTATCTATGATGTGTGTTTTCCATGATAAGTTACTTGACATTGATATTCCCAAATATTTAAATCCTTTGACTTGTTCAATCTTTTCACTTTTTACTTTAATTGTGTGTCCCTTCCTGCTATTGTTTCCAAAGATCAACAATTTTGTTTTGTTATAGTTTATATGCAAATCTTCTTCCTGACACTTTTCCTGCAAGTCAATGAACAATCTCTTGGTACCTAGCAAACTAGTGGACAATCGATACTATGTCATCAACAAATGCAAAGTATGGACATGCCCTTTTACCAATCAGGTGGAAATCAGTTTTGTACATCTTTATTGAGACAGTATATAGATACAAGTTAAAAAGCATGGGTTCGTGTGAATGCCTAAAGGCGATCACCATTATCGTGAAGTTAGAATGCCAACAATTTATTTTGGCACTCTGACACCCAAGGTCACAGCAAAATGGCACTGGGGACTTCATTTTTTTAGTGTTTTAAGAGGGGGGCTGTGCCCCGTACCCCCCCATTTAAGGATTCTCAACTCCAGAGGGTGCATTTCGGGGGGGGGGACATTAAAAAAAAAGGTTTTGGCTGGGTGCAACAAAAACACACCAGCACCAGGATCTGAACCCAGTACCCTTCCTACCAATGCCGCCAACCCACCCACCATGCTATGGGGTCAGCTCAGAAACCCACCATGGCACCACCCCTCACATACCCTCCCACTCCTCGCTGTGCATGCTCGTTCCCCCCTGCCCATATGTATAGCAACATCCCTTTGCTATATTTGCTGAACCCAATTGCAGCTGCCCTACCCTACCGTAGCCCTGCAGACATGCGCTGGGGATTGGGTCGCCATTATTGTAGGTGCCCAAATGCTGACACTAATATCTCGTACTACAAAAAGTATTGAAGAAAGAACACACCCTCGACTCACCTCTCTGTTAACCTGAATTTTTTTTGCTCCATCTCCCGCATTACTATATCTTATTTGGAAGATGACTAGGTGGCCTAACATTGCCTTGTCCATACTTATTTTGTCTGATGTAGACCAACGTGGATTTCTATTAATACTATCGAAAGCTGATTTTAAATCACCAAATGCGCAATAAATTTTTTTTTTTTTTACTTTTGTGTATTTATGTATTAAGTGTGATAATATGTAACATTGATCTAAAGTTGAATGATGAGGCATAAAGCCTGCTTGTGCTTCATCTATTAATTTGTATTCCTTTATCCATTGAAGTATTCTGGTATTTAATATTCTTGTGAAAATTTTCTGTGTTGTATCTAATAAACTAATCAGTCTATAACTAGATGTGTCTGACTTATTCCCTTTTTAGTATAATGGTATTAGTATTGCCTCTGTCCAAGATTCTGGGATTTTACCTGTTTTATTGATGTCATTAAATAATTTCCACATATCCAAAGCCCATTTATCACAAATTTTTATTATGGTATCTATTGCGACTCCATGTGGACCTGGGGCTTTATGTTTTGTAAATGGTTGCATGGCAATGATTATTTCTTCTAATTCTATTTTCTTTACTAGAGGTGTCCATTTCTTAATTTTCATATTTATATTTTCCATGTCCCTATCATCAAAGAATATGTTTTGAAATGATTTATCCATGCCGATGGTTCAATGTTATTTTCTACATATTCTGATTGCTCTGCTAGTCCCTTACCCATGATTTGCCAAAATTTCCTATTATTTTTTTTATTATTGTTTTGTTTTTCTAGTTTATGCCAAATTGTTTCCCAATATAGATTTGTTTTGCTTAGTTATACTCTTATTGTATAGTACCCACAATCTTTAATTTCTTCCTTTTTTCTCTATGTGGGAACTTCTTGGCTAACCACACTTGATGGTTTAGTTGTCTTTTGGCTAGCTAGCATTCTCTATAGAACCACAGTACCCCTTTTTTCTTTTTGTATAATTTAAATTTGTTTTTCACTATTTCTGACATTTGTATTTTTATATTGTTATAAGCAACTAAATTCTCTTTCTCATCATCCATTTCTATAAATTCATCCATTGTTTGCAATATACCTCTCACTTCCAGTACTTCAATGAACTCCATACTATTTATTAGGTTCCACCCTATCCCATTTTATGTTTGCTTGCACGCATGTGCAAGAAACATAGTGCCATCATCTGAGTTTTCAGAGGTGTGTCACCCCCTCTTCCAATTCAGTCAGTGTGTTGGCAGACGCAGCCCCTGTCTGGCAATGCATGCTGGAGTTGTCTATGACAAGCTCCAAAATGCAGTGGCATACAGTTGAAAGGGGGAGCTACACTTCAGTGAGCAGTGATAAGATATCGCCTACTCATGCACAGCTCCCCACACACACACACACACACACACACACACAGAAACGCATGCACACATACTGCGTGCGCCCCTGCATGCAAACACTCTATAGCTGATGGGGGTGCCCAATCCCCCATCAGCTGTGCTGCATTTCCCCCCCAAAGCCTTCCAAATGCCATGCTGGGTGCCCACCCAGCATGGCAGGATTATCGTATAGCGTGAGGTTGCCCAATCCCCCATCAGCTCCACTGTCACTCCCCCAAAAGTACTGGGTGCCACGCAGGAGCCCACCCAGCATGGCAACTGATCCTATGGCTGATGAAGTGCCCAATCCCTATCAGCTCACTGTCCTCCCCAAAAGTACTGGGTGCCACGCTGGGAGCCCACCCCAGCGTGGCAACTGATCCTATGGCCGATGGGGGTGCCCAATCCCCGTCAGCTTCACGCCCCCCCAGCCATCCTTGTGCCACGCTGAGAGCCCACCCCAGCATGGCAAACATCCTGCGTCATCTTTTTAAAGAAAAAAACCCTGAAAAGCAAAAAAGGTCCCATGCAGTCTCCCTGCCCCCCACAACCCGAACCCACCCACTGCACACCCTGCCTCCCCACACACCCCTCACCCCATACTTACCTCCAGAGCTCAGTCTGACGCTCTTCGGTGGACCGGGAACAGGTCTGCACTCTTCAAAGCCGACCGCAAACTGAGGAAATGCCGGTAAGCTGTATAATGGGATAGATAGGAGTTTTTCAACTTTATTGCATATCTCAGGCATTTTTTGGAATTTTTGCACCAAATTTTCAACATGGGGTTTTTGGGACCCCTCCTCATGAATTCTTGCACTGTCATGGCGTTACTCGGGCCTGAAGGGTGATTTCGCAGCCACTGCATGAACTCATCTTTCCAGAATGATTAATGAAATGACACTGCCAGTGTTCATAAGGTGGGCTCTCAAAAAGACTATTTTGAAAATTTGATGGAAAAATTCCTAAAAATGACTGTTTTACGAGCGTACGTTGTGCAGTTCTCTACGCATCGCCAGAAGTTTGTGAAATTTCAATATTTTCACTCCAGATTTTCAACATTGCCATTTTACCACACCTTCTTATGAGCAGTACAGCTGTCATTTTTCACATCTCACCCAAAACGTGTTTCCACCATGTAGCGCACAATGGCGCAGTCGGTGTGTGAAATCAATGTAAGGACACAGTAGAAAATCACAGCAACACTGTTCATGAGCAGAGGTCTTAAAATGGCTATGTTGAAATTTGGTGAAAAATTCAAAAATGACTGTTTTACGAGCGTGCGTTGTACAGTTCCTACGCACGCTCGTAAGTTCACAAATTTTCAATATTTTCACTCCAGATTTTCAACATTGCCATTTTACCACACTTCCTTATGAGCAGTACAGCTGTCATTTTTCACATCTTGGCCAAAATGTGTTTCTGCCCAGGTAGCGCACAATGGTGCTGTTGGTGTGCGAAAGCAATGTTTGGGACAGATTAAGAAAATCACAGTTACACTGTTCATGAGCAGAGGTCTTAAAATGCCTATGTTGAAAATTTGGTGACAAAAGTCCATAAAATGACTGTGTTATGAGTGAGCATTGCGCAGTTTCCATGCACCCTCGTAAATTCATGACTTTGTAATATTTTCAGTCCAGATTTTCACCAGTGGCATTTTTCCACACTTCCTTTCCATCAGAGCACACCTTCTCTTCCCAGGATCACTAGTGACTTTCCCATTTTGCAAACTGACCCTAACATTGGTGCTTCCTTTACAGAACCACCTATTGCCTCCTACCGCCGGCCACCTAACCTGTGGAATCTCCTGGTTAAAAGCAGCCTACCCACTCCTAGCAGTTCTTCCCCCCCAGGTACCAAACCTTGCAACAGGGCTCTCTGTTACACCTGCAAATTTATTTCCAGTGTGACTGAGATTCGGGGGCCTACAGGTGTTTTTCACATCACCAAGGAGTTCTCATGCACCTCCACTAATGTGGTGTATTGTATTCTTTGCAGGAAGTGTTCAGCTATTTACATCGGAGAAACTGGTAGGCATCTTGCTGACCATTTCAGGGAACATTACAGAGCAGTCAGGAATGGTGAAACTGCTAAACCCATTGTATCCCAATTTATCTCCAGGGACCACAATGTCAATGACCTTTCTGTTTGTGTCCTTCAGCAGGGCTTCCAGGATCCTGACCATAGAAAAAACATGGAAGCCAAGCTGATCATCCGCCTTGGCTCCCAGCAGCCCTCTGGTTTAAATGATAGACTTATTTTCCACTAACATCTTTCAGCCATCCCTTTTTTTCCTTAAAGTCAATTTGTTTTTGTACTCATTTATTTTTCATTTTCACCATATGTCTCCATTTCTGTCTCCTTCCCACACATTTGTCACCTTTCAGCCTTCTTACAAGGCCCTGTTAATTAGTTTCCACCTTGGAACTTCCCCAGCTCTTTCTCTCCCATTATGCTTAATCTTTCCCATCATCACCTTTTTGTTTCTCAGATTCTCTCTTAATCTTACCATTTATCAATTCTTCTCCCTTAGCCTCCCCCTTCTTCTTTCTCCACATATATATCTCTCTCATTTTACCTCTCCTCTACACTAACTTGTTTTTTTTCTCTTTTAGATATTTCCTGAAGAAGACCTAAGGTCGAAACGTAGATTTTTAACTCTATTTTCTATTTTCAGTGTGCATTTAATATAACCATTTTGTTTTGCTTTTAGACCACATGCTGACGCAGTGCCTTGTTTTTGTTTTATCCATAAATAGTTTGCTAAATTGTCATCCATTATTATTACTTGTTTATCCATAGTATTTCTAATATTATACAGATAATTATTCTTATTAGATGCTGGGAAGCCTAATACATCTTCACACAATTCTACACAGTGACCCACCCTAGCATTTAAGTCTCCTTGGATAATAAATCCTGTTGTTGGATTTTCAAGCATGCCATTCTGAGTAAACTTCCCAAATTCATTCAGTATGACAGTTCTTATTACATTTTCACCAGCATAGCAAAATGTGTGGACCAAGAACTTATACCTCCAGAACTGATCATTGATCTTAATGAAACCAGTGTCACCATGGTTCCTGTACCAGAATGGACCACGGCTACCACTGGGTCAAAGCAAGTGTCCATCACTGACTTAGGTAATAAGAGGCAAGTTTCCATGGTTTTAGCCTGCACATTATTGGGTGTTTTTCTCTCACTGCAGGTGATTTATAAGGGGGAAATGCATGCTTGTAACTCAGCACATCATTTTCCACCCAATTGGGATATCACTAAATCCACAAATCATTGGGCTAATGAGTTGATAATGTTGCTGTACATACCCAATGTCATAATGCCATACTTTGAGACCATTAAAGAACAACTCAGACTACCCACTGAGCAAACAGCACTCCCTCTGCTAGACCTTTTCATGCACATACTACAAATGCAGTTCCGAATACACTGGAGCAAAACAATATTGTTTCAATTTTCATCCCTGCATCCTGCACTGACTTACTACAGCCACTTGACATTCCCATCAATAAACTTTTTAAAGACAGCCTCAGAAACCAGTTCACTGGTTGGTATACTGGTCTCATAGCAAAGATGCTGTCTAAAGGCAGTCTGGAGTTTAATATTGATTTTAAGCAGCATTATCCTAAAGGCTGACATGCTGTATGGCTTGAAGCATGTTTTGCTGAACTATCAGCTCAGAAGGAGGACCGCATTCATGGTTACACAGAGGCAGGGATTTTACATGCTCACACTCTCTGTCTGCAGTGGGTAAGTACAGTACTCACAGTCACATTTCAGGGAAGATAAAACTTTGAATCCTTTACATACTCAGTCATCATCTTTCATTTTTCTAGGTGCCTGATGCCCTGCTTGACCTGATGATGACAGATGATACACTGGAGAGGGACAACAACCACATGGCCACAAACTGAACAGGCTGAATGCCTTTACTGATGATGAGACTTAGTCTTTGTTTTTTGTTTTTGTTTTCTTTAGTGTTTTCACTCTAAAATAAAGTTTGCCTGGTGTCTCCGGGGTGTTTCCGTGAGAGCCAGGGTGAGAGGACGACAGTACCTGTTACCTGTAGGAGAATTGTTGAATGAAATGCTGAATGCAGCTTGCTGGTCTGATAGCAGAGACACTATCTAAAGGCAGTCAGGAGTTTAATGTTGTTTTTAAGCTGTATGGCTTGAGGCAAGTTTCACCGAGCCGGAGAGTTGTTGAATTCAGACTGTTTACTGTGACTTGCTAAATGTCACATTATTTTCACTGGCATTTTATTTTTGCATATATTTTAAAATAGCTAATATAGTGAAAGTAAGCTGACAGCAAAAAGTATGTCTTATATAGTATTATGTGTGTCATACTGCTTTAGCCTTTGATAAAGAGCCATAACAGTCCAAAACACGTTAGGCAGAGAAGTCTATTTGTTTGTCATAATAAATGACTTTTTAGCTTTTACTTCTACAAGCTTGGTGTCTTTAACATGGGAGTGAGTGCCCTACTTTCTTGATTTGCACTAGGTCCTTGGGTTGAGAAGGACCACCAGCTCTTTGCAGGCCCTCCAAAAAAAAAAAAAAAGAATAGAGTATGTTACTTTAGACAAATGTGTTTTTCTCTTTCTGTAACTCCACCCCCTGCACTTTGTGTAGCTCAGACCATTACTATTTTGTTTACTTGACAGGATACCCTATTTAGCCTCTGTTATGAATATCTTAGCACGTCCTGCTAAACATCCGCTCTCAGCTAATCCTTTATATTTACTGTACACCCTTCCTTTTAAGTCCTTCTCATCCTTACTTTTAAGTGTTCTCATTATCCTATCATAAATTCTTTTTAAACAATCCATTGCAGTGTATGTAACTTCAGCTTCTTTTCCTTAGCTTGCAATTTACCTGAAGAAGGACCTGTGGGGCCCCAAAAACTTGGGTAGTATACCATCTTTGCACAATACATGTTGGTTCAATGAAAGGTAAAACACGGTCCAGTGACTTATGGAAGTTTATTAAAAATTATTATTATTTTTTTTTTTTAAACCAAGGATGGAAAAGAGAAAGGAAAATGTGGGCACACCGGGATTTGAACTCCGGACCTCTGGTATGCTGTTCCAGCGCTCTAACCATTAAGCTACAGGCCCACTGGTTACAGTGTCCGAAGAACTTCCTTTTTCACAGTCACACATTCCTTTCTCTCTAGTGTTGCTTAATCTGCAACCAGAAACCAATTTAGATGGTTAGAGTGCTGGAACGGCATACCAGAGGTCCGGATTTCAAATCCTGGTGTGCCCACATTTTCCTTTCTCATTTCCATCCTTGGTTTAAAAAACTATATACCTTGCAGGGGTTAAACTGCACTGAGAAGTAGTGGAATTTCTAAATTGGTTTCTGGTTGCAGATTAAGCAACACTAGAGAGAAAGGAATGTGTGACTGTGAAATAGGAAGTTCTTCGGATGCTGTAACCAGTGGGTCTGTAGCTTAATGGTTAGAGTGCTAGAATGGCATACCAGAGGTCCAGAGTTCAAATCCTGGTGCATCCACATTTTCCTTTCTCATTTCCATCCTTGGTTTAAAAAACTATATACCTTGCAGGGGTTAAACTGCACTGAGAAGTAGTGGAATTTCTAAATTGGTTTCTGGTTGCAGATTAAGCAACACTAGAGAGAAAGGAATGTGTGACTGTGAAATAGGAAGTTCTTTGGACGCTGTAACCAGTGGGCCTGTAGCTTAATGGTTAGAGCGCTGGAACGGCATATCAGAGGTCCGGAGTTCAAATCCCGGTGCGCCCACATTTTCCTTTCTCATTTCCATCCTTGGTTTAAAAAACTATATACCTTGCAGGGGTTAAACTGCACTGAGAAGTAGTGGAATTTAAAAATTATTTGAAACACTAAACCAATTTTTACTGATCTCATGAAAAAATTAGTCCCTAGGACTGTGCACATTGAATTTTGCAGTTCTAGGGGCTAAGACAACTACAATATAAGCTGCCAAAAACTTCATTTGTGGCATAAACACAAACTCAACCCAAACATACAGTCTCTACCATGCCTTTGTAGTAACACCTGTAGGAGTGCATTATCAAATGTCATTTATGTGTCAGCGATCTAGGGTGGTCATATGATCACCTTAAAATGTTGGGGTAAATCAGTTCCCAAATTGCTGTCATGGCCAAAAGTTAAGAAAGGTAAAAAGAAAATGACTTTTATGCATCTATTTTTTTATGAGTAGAAACTCTAATACATATTTCTATAATAAACTTAATGATACCTAAAGGTGTTGTTTGGGGAAATAGACATGTAAAGGGGGCCTAATGAAGTAATAATGTCACAAGGCCACAAGGTGAGTGGCATTAGAACTTCATTAGGCTAAAAGAATGATATATTTTCACATACAACACTTATCTATAATTTATATCATATAGTACGTATACTTGATTCTTACCTTTTGAACTAATTTGTTATAATGTCTATTTTTTTCTACTCTACTACATTGATTTGCCATACTGTCTTTCTGTACTTTAGTAAGGTTTTTGCCCATTTTGGTACTTTGTGCACTTTGAGTTTCCATGATGCCAGGTCCTCCTATAAGAGGAGGTGTGGCAACAGTGATCTGTTTTTTCCCCCTCAGTATGATGTGCATGGTCAGGACTGGTGTGGCATCTATATATGGGAGCATCTTATGTATGTAGTCAGGAATGGCATTGTATCTGTGTTCAGAAGTAGCAGCTGAAGGAGATCGGAGACAGTGGAAGCAGTATATAGGGCCTTGTGATAGCTCAAAGTGGTGTGAGTCATCTAGATGAGAAATAATAAATGTTTTGGTTATTATGAGGTTGTAGTCATTTTTGTTAGGGTTTGGATCAAGTTTTTGTAGGTCTGGGAGTGTTTTGAGTATGTGCTGAAGAAAGTGAGGTGACAAAACCTTCTTTAGATACTTAAGAGAAAAAAGAAAAAATACGGGTGGAATAGTTAAACTAGCAGCTGAAAAGGGGAAACTAGTAGAGGAGGATAGAGGTAAGGCAAATGTCTTCAACAGGTATTTCTGCTCAGTATTTACAAAGGAGGAGGAGGACAATGGACCAGAGCCAGGTAGCAACGGCACCACTGGACTAGCAGTCAATACACAGGCCGCTTCATGACAGAACAAGTCTTGGAGGTGCTAAACAAATTAAAAGTGGCTAAGGCCATGGGACTGGATCATACACATTCCAGAATCCTGAAAGAAATGGGGCGAGAACTGGCAGCACCCCTGGTGGACCTATTTACAAAATTGCTTATGAGTGGAGAGGTTCCAGAAGACTGGAAGAGAGCATCAGTTGTCCCACTTCATAAATCTGGAATCAGGGAGGAGGCACAGCCCAGTGAGTCTCACTTCAGTCATAGGAAAATTTATGGAATCCTTACTCAAGCAGAGAATATTAACATTCCTGGAATCCAGTGGTTAGAGGATTATAAACAACATGGGTTCAGGAAGGGGAGGTCTTGCCAAACAAACTTGATCAAATTATTTGACTGGGTTACTCAGGGGGAGCAGATGCTTTGGTCTTTCTGGACATTAGTACAGTCTTTAACTCTGTTCCACGCAGGAGGCTGGTAAAGAAGCAAGGCTGCACAGGGGTGGGATAGGAGGTGGTAGACTGGGTGACAAATTGGCTGCATGGGAGAACACAAAGAGTGCAGGTAAATGACAGATTATCAATCATGGATGAGGTAACCAGTGAGGTACCCCAGGGCTTGATGTTGGGGCCTCTACTATTCAATGTATTCATAGCTGACATTGCAATTGGGCTTGAGGTGAAGGTGTATCTGTTTGCAGATGACACCAAGGTATGCAACAAGGTGGACTCCTTAGAGGGAATAAAGTAAATGGAATCAGACCTAAAGAAACTGGAGGAATGGTCCAGAGCATGTCAGCTGAAATTCAACACCAAAAAGTGCAAAAATCATGCACCTAGGAAGAAGCAACCCAAAAAGGGAGTACTGCTTTGGTGGAGAAAGACTAGCTGCAACCAACCAGGAATTTGGCCTGGGGATCATGATATCAGATGACTTGAAAGTGGGTAGATAGTGCAAGAAGGCAGTACTAAAGGCTAGTGGCATGCTGGGATGCATTGGGAGGGGAATCACGAGCAGAAGGAGGGAGGTGATATTGACACTGTACTGGGCTCTTATCTACCCCCACCTGGAATTCTGCATGCAGTTTTGGATATGACACCTCAGAAAGGACATTGATAGGATAGGGATGGTGCAAAGAAGGGAAACAAAAATGATACAGGGCTACACCAGATGTCATATAAGATTAGGTTGAGGGAATTAATCATGTACTCAATGGAGCAGAGGTGGGAGAGGGGACACTTGATCGAGTCCTTCAAGTACATCAAAGGTGTAAATAAGGTACAGACACAGGACCTCTTTCATCACAATGAAGGGAGTAGAACAAGAGGGCATGATCTGAAACTTAAAGGGGGGAAATTCAGGACCAATAGTAGTAGGTTCCTCTTCACTGAGAGGGTGGTAGACACCTGGAACAGCCTATCTTCAGAGACCGTGGGTGCCAAAATGGTCAGGGGTTCAAGAGTGCTTGGGACAGACACAAAGGTATCATTCTCCAGAGGGGCATATAGGGAGGTAGAAACTGGTAAACCTTTGGCAGACTAGATGGACCTTGCAGTCCCCTTCTGTCATCATCTTCTATGTTTCTATGTTTCAAGTGTGTAAATTGGCACTGATATTGGTGTCATTAGTTTGATAGGTTTGTGAGCTGATGTATAACAATAGCTTAATTCATCATTAATTTGTGTGTTTTTTCTTTGTGCTGTAATGCTGTTCTATGGCTGTTCTTTTCCAGTGGTATACAGCTTGGATTGTGAAAGTACTGTATATACTGTAGCTTTAATTGCAGAGCTCTACAGCTTAAAGTGGGTTAGTTGCAGAATTATGTATATTTAATGGGTGAGGAATGCAAATAAATAACTGATAATAGTCTCTATAGTACAAAAAGCTGGGCAAAATTAGTGAATTCTGATTTTTCAGAAGTTTTGTGAAATTGTTTGAATTCTATGAAATTTCTCAAAGTTTTGTACATTTTGCAGACATATACAAAATTCTTTAATTGGACATGACTTGGATAGTCTTATAGCTAGAGATCTCTAATTCATATTGGTTGGTAGAGGCTCTAAAGATATGCCAAGACATGACATTTGAATCCTTGGTATGGAAGCTCACAGTCTGTAAATTTGTTATTCATTTGAACATTTCTGAAAATATTTCTATTCTTACTGCTTAGTCCCATTTGGAGCTATATAACTGAACATTTATGTGCAGACTTTCCTGAAAGAGACTTAGAAACTGTGAAATACAGAGGTAGTTGGTTGTGTAAATTATAAGTTACAGAAGTTCACAATTTCAAAATAATTATTTGATAACTAGTGTGCCAGTTTTCAGAATATATGGATAGCTCCACTGCTGTTGAAGGATACAGTTAAGATCTGGTATTCATACCCAATGTAATGATCTCCTGGAATCTAATTTAGCTACTGTAGATAAAGGTGGCTTAGTTGATTACAATTTAATGTGGATACTTTAGAAATTACTAGTTGGTGAAATTTGCTCAAACATTCATGGACTTGTGGAATTTAACTATCACAAAACATTATCACCACTGAATCAACCTGCACCAACATCCTAGCCCTGCAATGCCCCTCCAAAACGTTTGTGACAGTGATGCCCAGCATCATGCTCTATCATGGCAAAATATATCCAGATACTTCTGTCACAGTGGCCTAAGTTGCAACTAGTTGTCAGGCTTGACATCACTTGGTGTCGCTGTTTTCAAATAGTAAAAACAGACATTGTTATCTACAGGATTGTTAAAGAGTCAGCAAGTGGCATTGCACAGAAACAATGCTTCATGTACATGAGCTTCCACAAGTCATTAGGTGAGTGAACTCTAGAGGTTAGCTGGCATATTGCAAGAAGATAGATAGTGCACAGTGATGTCCATGACTATTCTTCATGGTTCATCACTCAGGATGGTGACCTGACACTAGGCACCTCAGTGCTTTTACTATGGCGCATCCTATGAATGATACCTTATTGCCACTTTACCCAGCCTTTACCTTTCTCTACAACAGAAGTGTGCAAAGTGAGAAACATTTGCTTTGTGGAATAATTTGCAGATTCACATCAATCCACAAAGTTTTCCACCCTGTGAAGTTGTAACTTCCCTTATCTTGGAGATTTTGTGCAAAAAGTGAAGTTAAACTTTTCCAGCAGAGTTAGGCACCAAGACTTAGCTCCACTGATTTGTGAAGTCGTAACTTTGCTGGTGAAGTTTGTTTCAAAAGCAAAGATTGCAATGTAGCATGGGATTGGAGGTCATGAGTTGCTCAGATGAGCTCACATGATGCTGAACAGCCTATAGGAAGCTAAGTAGCTTGTCCCTCAGTGTAGTGTTGTGAGAGAAAGAACAACATGAAGACTCCTTTTCCAGAACAAGAAAACCACTAAAAATCATTTTAAAACGTATTTTTTGGAGTCCAAAGTGCTCCACAATTGTAGAGGAGTGCTTTATGATCCCAGATTTCTGTGTTTTTTAATGAAGATAATCTGTGATTCTATACTTTGCAGTACTGGTTTCATTTCTGAGTGTGAACTAGTGATTTGTGTCGGGGAGGGTAGCAGTAAGACAGGGCAGAAAGCTCTTCAGCTGGATCTCTGCCATTGTAATCAGCCCTGTGCAGTGTAGAAAAACAAAAGGATTCTGTCACTTTTGGGAGTGGCACAGTACCCCTGTTCTTCCAATCCCTGTACTCCCCAAAAACTTGTCTTAGGTACCTGTTATGAGGCCCCAGCTAGTGACCAAAATTATAATAATGCATTATTACATGAAATTGAAAAAAAAAAACACCTGATTTAGAGAATATACTTGTCATATGGGACTTCCATGCCCCTGGAATTGATTGAAAAACTTTAACAGGGGTTAATGTGTTTAAAAAGGATCTCCTTGATACTTTATCAAGTTGTGGCTGTGAGAAGATAATCCTAGAACCAAGGAGAGACTCAAACAGTTTAGGTCTTCTAATAAAAAATTCTACAGATAGAATCAGTAATCCAAGAATCAGAGCCCATCTAGGTACAAGTGATCATAATATAATTGAATGCACTCTTTCTAACTGTACTTCAAAAGCAACAGATAATGCTAAAATCCATGGTTATAAAAATACTAACTGAACCAAACTATTAGAAGAATTAAGCAGCATCCAATGAGATAGGATATTAAATGAGCTGCATGTTGAACATATGTGGGAGAGAATAACACAATACCAACAAAAAGCAGTGGACCATCATGTACCTATGAAGCACAGATATAATAATAAAGGAGTCATTCCACTACGGTTAAACAAAACTGTCAAAAAGCAGATACAAAGAAAATACAAAGCCTTTCAAAGATTGAAGACAAATCCTTTCAGTGATAATAAATCAAAATATAAAAATGAACAAGCCAAGTTAAAAAAAGTGATTAGAAAACAAAAACTTAAACTTGAGTTCTGGTTATCTCATGCAAAGGATAATAAAAATGTATATGCTTACAACAAAAATAAAAAAACAATCCACAAACAAAATCACAGCACTAAACTATGAAGGTGAAGTAATCTCCAATAACAGACAAATGGCTCAATGTTTTAATAACTACTTTGTCTCTGTATTCAGTGATCAGTCCATAACTAAGCCAGAACTGGATATAAATGGGTATCTATACATTGTGTTACAACAAGGTGATGTACTAATTGAACTTCAAAAAACTAAAGACTAAATCATCCCCAGGACCAGATAATATAAACCCTATTATCCTAAAAGAACTTGCCAATGATTTGGCATACCCTTTCACATTATTATTTAACAAAACCCTCCAAATAGGCAAAGTCCCATCTGACTGGAGAAGGAAAACTGTTGTAGAATCCAACAAACTAGCATGGGCACAAGGACATGGTGCTTCAATGCTAAAACATCTGAAAATGTGAACAAAAAACAAGCAGAGCACTTACACCTCAAAGATTTTTAATGAAAACTATTATTTATTTCTAATACATTGGCATAATAAAGAGCAACCTGACCAGGCTGCTCCTTATTATGCCAATGTATTGGAAACTGTTGTAGCTATACATAAAAAGGGAAGAAGAATCCAGTGTTATGAACTTTCAGCACATAAGCCTAATGTCCGTATGTTGCAAACTTATGGAGAGACTCATCAAAAAGGAAATAGAAAAAGAGATTTCTAGTCTAGGTCTAGAACATCCTAATCAGCATGGATTTCAAAAGAGACTCTCTTGTGTTACCAATTTAGTATCCTTCTATGAGTTTGTCAGCAACCGTATAGACAAAGGCATGCCAATAGATGTCATCTTACTTGATATAGGCAAAGCCTTTGACACTGTCCCACATGATCTACTAGTAAATAAAATAACAACTATGGGCCTCAAAAAATACATCATACGATGGATCAGCAACTGGCTGACAAACTTTACTCAGGCAGTAAGGATAAATGGATCCGTATCTGACGAAGGACTGGTCAATAGAGGGGTACCTCAGGGATCTGTGTTGGGACCAGTGTTGTTTAGCCTATATATTAGTGACATGGGGTTGGACTGAGTAGTAGTGTATCAAAATTTGCTGATGACACCAAAGATGGGGATGAAGTAAATTCATAAGAAAACCATCAGATTCTAAGTCATGACTAAAAGCAAATTGAAAAATGGGGCCTGTTAAATAAAATGAAATTTAATGCATCAAAATACACTGTTTTGCATTTTGGGTATAAGAATCCAGAATACAAGTACACCCTTGATGGACAAATTTTGAAGTCCTCAAATAAAGAGAAAGATCCGGGAATCTGGATGAAAAATACTTCACTTCTATAGACCTCTGTACGCATATTACACAGACAGTTAATAGACTCATCCGTTCCATTAAAAAAATCATTACAAGAAATAGTAGCTGTATTCTGAAATTATGTATGACCTATATATTCCCCCACTTAGACATTGGATCACCCATCTGGAGTCAGGACAGAAATCTACTCAAAAAAACACAACAGAATCTCGCCAAATCAATTAGGGGAATCATACATTAAACTATAAGGATATAATTGAATTATTGGATGTATTTCCCTTGGAAACAAGAATGAAAACATGTGACACTCTGTTATTATACAACATTTTGAAAAACAAAGAGCTTATGAGACAATGCAGTTTAAAATACAACTCAAGATACAACAACCTAAGATCTCATAATAGACAGTTGATTATTCCAAAGGTTAACACAGTCAAGAGACAAGAGTGCACTAAAAATAAGGGTTCTGTCATTGCTGGCACGGTACCCCTGTTTTCTTAAATCCCCTTCCGTGTTAAAAGAATCAAGTTAAATAGCAGAGAAGAATGACTGGGAAGAGAAGGTTAAGTAAAGGGAGAGGTGCTGTGGTGGTAACAAAGAAAAGTTTCAAATCTGTGGGGTCAAAGATTGGTGCTGTAGTTACAAAGACAATGTCAGTGACAGCGGCAGCAGAGAGTTCTATGGAGTCCAGAGCTGGTACTAGCACAGGAGTAGTTTGTAGTGATGGCATTAGTGTATCCAAATTTTTCTCTGCCACATATGTGGGAACCATGATGTTGGGGGATGTGACACATGACAAAGGAAGTATCAGTGACAGCAAACAAAAAACAGTGACCGAGGAGCTGGTTATTGGTGTCCACATAGGAAATGGTGGTGGTGGTGCTGACTCTGGTGGTGATGAGTATAAGCATTATAGTGTAGAGACATTAGACAAGGAAGGAGATTTACAAAAAGTGGGTCATACTTCTCATAATCATAAGGTGAGGGTCAGAGATCCTGGAGATCATAAGGTTGAGGAGGACAAACCTGTGGAGGAGGAGGACAGCAGTAGCTGTGCTGCTGCTGCAGGTGATGTGTCTCATCCCCTATGGGAGACTGATTTGAAAAGCTTAAGGGCAGTGATGTGATGGTGATGGGGAGTCTGTGTGCACTAGTGATCCAACCACCAAAACCCTCACACTATTCTTAATTTTTTTTTGTGTGATCTATTTTTCTGCCCCCGTGCTCACTGGTCCACCACTCCTTCGGGCTCTACCAAGTTCCCCCCCAGCCCCTACTGTCCTTACCCAGCCCTCCTCTGATCCTCATATTGCAGTCGACCCCCGGGATATTCCGGCATATCCTTTTGCAGGGCAGGTCCCCCTCCTCCTAGGGGGAAGGCACTGGGGCAGAGGCATGACCCCAGCACATACTTTCTAGGGCCCTGGGATGCTGCTGAGGAACCAGAGGCCCTGGGAAGGTGCTGGAGGCCCTCAGAGAGCAGAGAGCCATCATCCAGTGGCCAGTGAGAAATTTTCCTGGCTTTCTTAAGGTGCATGGCATCCGGACATCAAGGCAAGAGCCGACATCTGTCACACACCACCCCAATGACCCTGACATGTTGCTCTACCCCTGGCCTCCACCAGTGGTCACTTCAACACCGGGTCGCAGCCCCTTCCCTCCCTGAAGACAGCGAGCAGTTGTGGGATGCTCAAGCTGCCTCCCCCCGGCCGGCCCTCCAGTGACCCGAGCTCATTCCTGAGCCTGGGTCGCTGGTGTCACAAGCAGAAATCCAACCACTGCACCCATGATCCGGCTTCTTGATTTTTTGCAGTCATCCCAAAAAACACCAATTTCTATCTCTTCTGCATCCCAAACAAACATCATTTTCTACCCCTTCTCCTCAACTGTCCCAGTCCTGGCATCATGTTAAAACACAGGAGACAAAACCCCTTGTGTGGGAGTTTTATATTCTGTACTTGACCCAGCCGATGAGATAGATGCTATTTGTCAGCTTTGTCATGAATGAGTCAGTATGGCTAAGAAGGGCAGCCTCCTAAGCATGGGTGGGGACACACATGCACTTGAAAAACTGGCACCAGGTATGCTGGCATCAATGCCAGAAGGAAGCCAATGCAGATGGTCCCCATCTTTCATCATCATCAGGCAAGTTTGGGATTGCCACTATGCTTGACCTATGCTATAAAGGTGGACTGGCATCAAATATTCAAGGTGGGCATCCTCACGTACAAAGGTTGACCTAAGTTCTGATGAGAAGGGTAAATGGGGCACCGATGCCACTACAGACACACTGAACAAAGGAACAAGAGAGTACTGCACAGAGACATGGTGTTAATACCACCTCCTAATCATATGGGAAAGGGACTGAAAAAATGCCACTTAAAAGGAAAAATGCAAAATCCTATTTGGGATATTTTAAGTCAGGTGGGAGTTGCAGATATGGAAGAAAATGAGGAGGAGGAGGATGCTGATGAGGCTGCATGTCTATGAGTAACACAACACATGGGAGATGCATATTTGGAAGACACAAAGCACCTTGCCAATTCATTGCCAATGAGCCCTTTGTATACTGGAGTAGACAGATCAATGAGTAGTCAGCACGGACCTTGGTTGCAATAAAATATCTTAGTTACCTACCCTCGAGTGTCAGTGTGGAATGTGTTTTCAGTTCAGTCGGGGCCCTTGTGTAGGACAGGCACACAAATCTCTCACCAAACAATGTTGGCAAGCTAACATTTATTATAATTAGGCTTATCTTCCACACAGGAGAATCATGTCCCTTGTCATACCACAACCTGACAGTGAAGATGAAGAGGAAGGTGTCATTGGCAGAGTTGGCTCTAAAAAACTGTCTTTCACCATCAATATGGATGAAGTAGTAATGGAGAGGGAATTTCCATCTGGTGACAATTCCAGTCCTGAAGACTGTGAGGGCTGCTTCCTCGATAACGTAGAGCTTGAAGACTAACAAAAGATGTGACTGTTTCTTCCTTGTCACTAAAAATAATCCTTTAGCACTTGTGCAATTCACAAAAATTATTTTTTCATTCATTTTACTGTTCCCCATCCACAATTGTTGTGCTGTTGTTTATTTACCCCGAACTGAGTACCTGGCCCCAACAGTTAGAGTCAATGCCTTCTCCAGCCATCAAGACACAACACTGCCTTTACGAGCTCCTCCTCCCCCTGCCTTCTCTTATCATCCCATGGTCTGCTTGGATCCTACACAGCCACAATCAGCATGGGTAACTACTTCCACAGTGATGCAACATAAAAATGCAATTTTAATAGCTATACACAGCCTGCCTGCTCCCACCTGCAAGACAGAGCACTGCCTCCTCTACCTCCCCTCTACTCCTCTTGCCTGCTTGGGTCATTGCAAACAGCATGGTCCACTGCCTCTCTACTGATTAAATAATGTTACTACACCCAATACCAAGACAGCGAATAAAGGCAGCAAGACCTCAGCTGCTGAAATGCTTATCTTTGACAGTTGTTATGGTAAGACACTGCCACTGTTGTTCACAGTCCTTGTCCTCCCTGCTGGTGGGGTGGCTGCAGTCCTTTTAGACTCACAGAAGCAGAAAGGCCTTCCACATTACTCAGTAAGACATTAAAATGTTTTCCTTTCTGTCCTTTTTGTCTCCCTGCAGGTTTCACATGTTCTTCTCACACCAGGTCATTGGCACAGACACCACCGCACAGCCAGCAGCAGTAATGTGACATTAAGTATCATTATGATGTTCTTTCATTTCGTTTTTATTTTATTTTTTGTTCTCAGATTTTTGACAGGTACACAGTTTTGTGACAGCAATTATCTTTATGATTTTCTTTTGTTTTTATTTCATTTTTTTATTTCAGATTTTGTCAGGTATGCACTGCTGTGCCGCAGTGGACAAAGTACATAAATCTGTTTCTGAAATGGAGTCAACGGTTATGCAGGGCAGCCACCACAGTGGTGGAAAGAGGCAAATTGTTTTCTATTTCTTTCCTTCACAGCTAGGTGCAGGGTGGTGTAGTAGGATGGAGAGTCATACAATGGATATACTGGGCATCCGCCAGTGGCACAGCGACAAAGTTAGATAAAATAATGTATTTTTTTTGTTCTGATCTTCACAGGTGACAAGTGGTGTGGTAAGGCATGGACTTGACAATGTGCTTACAGTGCAGCCACTACCACAATGGGTTCACCAAAAAAAAATACTTACCTTCCCATTCAATGCAGCAAACCAAAAAAGAAAAGCATCATTGCCAAAAACACCTAGATCATAGGCACTGAATCTCCATGATGCATCCCTACAAGGAAACAGCCACAAGAGATGCAAATGACTTAACATATTCCTCTCAAAAACACAGAACCTGACCAAAAACAAAAATAACTTACCATTGGTAGTGCATGAATACAGCTGCAATGGGCACCAACTATTGTATCACCAGCAGCACAAATCAACAGCATGAGCACAGCAATTTACCTTCCAAATGATCTCCATAGTAACAGCAGCAACAGAACCACTAGTACCTAGCAACAGCAGCACTTCAACTTCTCGCTTAAACTTCTCCTTTGTAGACATCATGATAATTACTCAACAAGAGATAGTGAATTGTCCTTCTCATCCACTTTTTTTCCTGACTTTTCTCAGCAGCAGCACTCACATGAAGCATATACTGTACATCTTCATGACTTCTTTTGCCATTTGGTAGTTGCACAGCTCTGCAGCAGCAGCACCTAGCAGTGGAAAAGCAGCTTTGGACTTAGGCCACTACTTGACATTTGTGGCTATTGGTAGCAGGAGAAGTATTTAAGAGGACTAAAACAAGAATTATGTTACACTTCTAATGAAAGTTTCTAATGTGATTATACACGGCTTCTCTGGTCAGTTGCACACCACTACAACAGCAACACCTATCAGCAGAAATGCAGTTTTTGACTTGGGTCACTACTTGACATTTGTTGCTAGCAGGAGAAATCTTCAGGACTAAAATAAGAATTCTATTTCACTTCTCAGGTAAGTTTTTCATGTGATTCTTCTTGATTTCTCTTTGCAGCTGTACACCACTGCAGCAGAGAGACGTAGTAGCAGGAAAGCAGTTTTTGAGGGACTTGGAGCAGTACTTTACATTTATAGATATCAGCAGAAATGTTGTAAACAAGACGACAAATAAGAATTATGTTTTGGTCATTAGGTGTGTCTTCTCCACTACTCTTAGTTTTGGCATTTCCTGTTACACACTCTCAACTATGGTCTGGCAGGCAGCATGATGTACTAGCCTGTCTACTTCAGATAAGATAGGGAAGATGCTTTGGAGGTATTTTTGTAACTTTTTTTGTATTAATTTTTTTGGTATTTGTATTATATGGGGGGGAATACAAAACTTAAAAACAGTACAAATTGCAATAGGACAAGGAGAATAGAACCAGAAGGAAAAATTCTAGGATATAAAGAACAGTAATATACAGTTTTATGGGATGGCAACAAAGGGATTACAAACTGGGAGAAGAAATTATACATGTCAAACAAGAGGATAGCAAAGTTTTGTTTGTTTTTTTGTTAAACTTTGTGTGTGTGTGTGTGTGTGTGTGTTTGAGGGAATGAAAATAAATCTTGAATGACTTAGATGTATTACATAAATAAAGGAATAGAAAACACATTACTGGGTGCCACTGCCACAACGAAGCTCCACAACAGTATTTAGGAGCTTATCCTGGTTTTCAAGGATGGTTTGAATGTTCCACCGTATTTCACTGACCTCATGGTGGAGATCAGCAATTTCGTCCCACAATATGGACAGGTCTGCCTATGTGTTGCTGCTGGTGGTAGGGCTGCTGGAGCTGCTGGTGCTACCACTTGCTGTGCCTTGTCCTTGCCACATGCCCATGCTGGGGAGGGAGCTGGTGGTGGTGGTGGTTGTAGTGGCATGAGGCATGGGGCTAGACACCTCAGGCTGCTGCTTAACCTGGTCCACCTGCTGCTGCTGCTCCACCATGCTGTCACCTGGTGTAGTGCTAACAGATGGTGATGGGGTGCTATTGATTGGCCAGGTGCCTCCCTTCCTAGCCGAAATGGGTCCTTATTGAGGCAAATGCCACTATGAACCTCCTATGCATCCTGGGGCCCTTGTGCCCACTAGGTCCCCCATGGACAGCTGCTTGCTGCTATTAATTATAAAAAAAAATGAAGTAGAGACACAGACAAAGAGAGAGTGGAATAGAAAAAACTGAGAAAGTGCAAAACAGAAAGATTTAGCAGTAAAAGAATGTCAAGAACGCAGAGATGAATAAAACTACTTAAAATAACTAATATAAAAGTACTGTATATCTAAGGGTTCTTCTCTGGTTGTGTACCTCAGCAGTGAAGCACTGTCTGAATCTCTCAACCATTTTGAAAAAGTGAAAGCTTTTCACTTGCTTCCTGCTTGCTTGCAATGTCCCAACTCCCATGTGACCTGCAGAAACTCTGCAATGTGACTTTGCCATTTTTGGTGGGTAACTTCACCCTGACAAGTGCAAGGTGAAGATGCATTGCAAAGTTGCATGGTGACGTTGTAGAGGTAAAACAACTTCACAAAATGCTCCACAGGTTCAGATTTGGCAACTTTGTCAAAAATTCACCCATGTAGTAAAACTTTGCTGCATCTTTACTTTACAGTGGCAACTCAAGTGTGTGACTGAGCAAAATGTATGGGAAACATATGGATATGTTGACAACAGTATTACAACATTCCACAATTTCACAAAGTTCATTAAATTCAACTTTAATTACTGTTATTTTGGAATCTTTAGCTGCTTATAACTTGGCCAACTTTTGAGCAAGAGATTACACAGCTGACACACATCTTCTCTTTTTTTTTTTTTTTTGCATGTTGATTTTTCTCTCAGCTGGCAGCAAATCTCTCAAATACCACAGGGGTATCCCCAATTAGTTTAAACCCAGCTATCATTCAGTTAGCTACTGGGTGTTTCTCCCACATTGTTTTCCTCCACCTGCTCTGGTGAAGTTAATACCTCTGTCAGCCTTGCACAGACACAGCTGGCAGAAGCAAACCCCCTAGCCCAGCTGCAAAGGTCCCTGTTTTGGTGAAACCCACTGCTAATCCTCCACCACCAAGATGCTCTGCTGAGCAGCAGCTGTCTCTGCCATGGCTTACCTACCAACTTGACTCCCAGGCTTGCTACCAAATCCAGGCCATTAGCAAGGCAGTGTGATAATCTGCTGCTGGGACATGGTAATGACATCAACGACTAATATTTTGTGGTCAACAAACCTAAGAAGATTGGTGATGTTTTGTTATCCATTTTAGAGTAATAAAGGCTTACAGTTCTGCATTTGAAATGCATTTTTAAAATGTCCAAATGTCTGGAGGCATAGAATTTAGATGCCTTTAAATATAAATATATGAACCTTTCTGTATGGGAATAGGTACAGTCCACAAACCAAAGTTGGTACAATTATGACAAATGCTTATTAAATAAAAAGACAATAACTGAAATCACAATTTTTCACAACATTTTCAAAGAAATTTTACAAACTCTCATGGACATGAAATCATGATTTCACCAAAGTTCTGCCAGAGAAAGATACAGTTCACCCAGCCCTATTAGGCCATTTAATATATATATATATATATTTTTTCCAAGAGTGCAGTCTTGTCCTTATAGTTAGGGTTGAGTAGGCAGTTTATTGTTAACCCCAAATTTTGCACATTAATAACTTTGCAACCGTTCAATGGATTTGCACAAAATTTGCTATGCACTATCCTGTGTGGTAGATGTCCTGACGTGATAAGTTTTGTTTTGATAAGATGTGCATTTTTTGGGCAGCACATAGTGAAAAAAGTGCATTTTTCCCTTTTTTTTCCAATTTTTCCAGAATATTCCTAATCGCCCTGTACCTGCACTGTTTGGGATTTTAGCCTGCAATTTTCAGAGTAGAAAGAGCTTGCTAAAAGGAACAGGCCAGCATTGGTTTGGTGAAAAAATATAAATCTGATCCAAAATTATTTCATTTTGAAAATTTGAGTTCTGAGCATGCTCACTTTAGTCTTTTGGATAGACGCATAGCTACGAACAAGGATTTCAGCTCATGAACAGGGATTTTGACAGTTCACGAATAGGGAGTCATTAAATCCCCATTTGTGAGAAAAAATCCTCATTTGTGAGCTGCCATCTTGTATTCACTTTGAGCCCCAAACAAAATGTTGTCACTTGCCCCACAGATTTATTGTCTGTAAACTACTGTATGGGTTTTATTCAGAGCAAAGCCCTCTACAAATCCATGTCTTTGGTTTAACTCACTTTTTTAAAAAATGGCTGTTTTTTGCCATGGTAAATCCCTGTTTATGACTCACTAAAAATCCCCATTCATGAGGTGTCATTATCCCCATTCGTGAGCTGATCCCTGTTCGTGAGCTGTCAAAATCCCTGTTTGTGAGATGAGGACCAGATGGCCCTATCTCTCGAAGGACATCAGCTCACAAACGGGGATTTTGAAACCTCACAAATGGGGATTCGGCTGACAAACAGGGATTTTGACACGTCACGAATGGGGATTACACAAACAAAATCTCCATTCATGAGGCGTCAAAACACCCATTCATGAGATGAAGACCAGATGATCAGATATGGCCATCTGGTAGTGAGATGAAGAGCAGATGGTCAGAGATGGTCATCTGGTCCTCATCCCACCTCATGAACAGGGATCTGCTCACAAACGAGTATCCACACTGGTGGATTTCCATCAAAAAAATGTGGCCCCAGCACTTATTTTTTAAATGCAGACATCGGAGTACCCAAATCCCATGTTGGCATGTATCTCCCCCAACCCCCACTAATGTGGCACACTGGGAGCCCACCCCAGTGTGCCAAATATGTATGTATATTTTTTTATTTTACTTTTAATGCTTCTGACACTGGGATGCCCACTCCCGATGTTGGACTATGGCCCCCTCGAAAGCTGGTAGTCTTTAATTACAAACACATGGTACCCAGTCCCCACGTCGGCATCTATCCACACCATCCCATAATGTGGCATACTGGGAGCCCACCTCAGTATGCTAAAATATGAATTAATATTTAGAAAGACCTGTTAATAAAGAAAACCATCCCCCAATGTCTTTAATTTTTTAAACCTGCAAAAAAGAAAACAGTCCCTCATTGTCTCCCCAGTCTCCCTTCCCCCCTCCCCAGCCTCCCACTGAGTTCCCACCTCCCTGCACTCCCCTGACCCGAAAGCTGGTAGTCTTTAATTACAAACACATGGTACCCAGTCCCCACGTCGGCATCTATCCACACCATCCCATAATGTGGCATACTGGGAGCCCACCTCAGTATGCTAAAATATGAATTAATATTTAGAAAGACCTGTTAATAAAGAAAACCATCCCCCAATGTCTTTAATTTTTTAAACCTGCAAAAAAGAAAACAGTCCCTCATTGTCTCCCCAGTCTCCCCTCCCCCCTCCCCAGCCTCCCACTGAGTTCCCACCTCCCTGCACTCCCCTGACCCAAAATTACCTCTAGAGGTCAGGAGGAGTGATCTTTTCTGGACTGGGACATGTCTGAACTCTTCAAAGCCGAACCGCAAACTGAAGAATAAAAGGTAAGTGCCATATAATGAGAAGTCATTGGGAGCTTCAATTTAGGTTGATATCTCATCCATTTTTAGGAATTTTGGTCCCAAATTTTCAACATGGGGTTCTTGGGACCCATGAAAACTATCGCTGTCATTTTGTTACTCAGTGATTTCACTGTCGCTCTGTGGAATCACCTTTTGGGACCAAACTAACAAAACAACAGTACCATTGTTCATGAGGTGGGGTCCCAAAAAGCCCATGTTGCAAATTTGGTGAAAAAAAGTCCAAAAAATGACTGTGTTGTGAGCATGCATTTCACAGTTTCTACGCACACTCATAACTTCGCCAATTTTTTATATTTTCACTCCAGATTTTAAACAGTGACATTTCTTCACATCTCCTTATGAACTGTACAGCTGTCATTTTTCATATCCTGCCTGAAACATGTTTTCACACCTGTGGAGCAGAATGGCATGATCACTCTGCAAAATCAAATTCTGGGATGGAGTAACAAAATCACAGTGCCACTGTTAATGAGGGGAGGTCCCAAAAAGTGCATGTTGAAAATTAGATGAATACATTTCAACAAATGACCACGTTATGAGCATGTGTTGCACAGTATCTATGCACACTTGTAACTTTGCCAGTTTTTCATGTTTTCACTCCAGATTTTCAACATCACCATTTTTTCACACTACCTCATGAAGAGTACAGCTGTAATTTTTAAAATCCTTCCAAAAATTTTTTTCCACACCTGTGGTGCAAAGCAGCATTACAGTTGCGCAGAATTACATTTCAACAGGGATTTGAAAGTTTTCTGTACTTGGTATGTGTGGTGAGGTGATAAGAAGGTTATGTTGAACATTTGGGGTGAAAATTATTTAAGATAGCACAGTTATGACTATTTTCTGCAATTATGCTATGTCTGCTTGTATATTAATGTGTGAAAGTGCAGAGGCCAGAGATCCCTGTGTTTCCATAGCTACATATGTATGTGCATCTGTGGAGTGATAGGAGCCAGAGTCTGAAGGACCCTACACTTCCACTGTGACAAATAGATACTTTTGTACTATCTGGGACCCTGTGTGCCAACAGAAAAATTAACCCTTGCATGGCCATGGACTGATACATTAGTCAAAAATACCTATAAATTCTAATTCTGTCAGCAGCTTAACGGTTAAGATACTATTATACTATGTCAAAAAAGTGAGGAAATAAATTGTAAAAAACTTTGTTAATGCATCATTTAGGGTTGAAGTGAAAAAAGTACGGAAATGAGGCTTTAGGGTTGAACCCCTACCCCCCACCCTGCCAACCCACCCCCATCTTTCACACCTACTGGCATCAGGATGTGTCATGGGGTCATTAGGCTTCACTCTCACCCTATTCTCCTATACTGTAACATGTCAGCCTGTTTACACATGGAATAGGGTGAGAGGTAGGCCTGTTGGTGTGTGGAGGATGGGGTGTGGGATGGTAGGGTGGCTGGTAGGGGTTCAATCCTAATGCCTCATTTCCATACTTTGTCACTTCAATCCTAACAGATGCATTAACTAAGTTTTTTGCAATATATATATATAGTCTTTGCAAACTTCCTTAATTCCTTAATGCACCAGTTTAGATCATGTGTGAGGCTGTTTAGGCACTACGGTTGAGGTGTTGGATGCCACACCTCATTCCACACTGGTGACCCAGGTTCAGGAATGGACTCGGGCTGACAGGGGTCAGCAGGGGCAGAGAGGGATTGAGTGTCCATGGACTGCTCTCCCTCTCTGAGGAGGATGGTTACCAGTTGTCAGTGTACTAGCGACCTTTGCGGGAGGCTGGGGGGCACAGAAGGGATGGTGGACTTGGAGCACAGTGCCAGAGGGAGTGCTTGCAGATGTGTGTGTGCTCCCTCCATTGGCATCGCTGCATGCCCAAGCCCACGCCAAGCCAAGCCTAGCCAACAAACATGGAAAATGGCTTCAGTTGTGGTGGCATGATGGTCATATCTATGGGTGGACCACTCAGCTGTGAAGGTGCAGGGCTGTACTGGATCCTGGTATGGTGGACGGGCATGAGGTGGGCTCTCCACCACCCAGCCATGGGGGGCAAGCCACAGGGGTAGAAGCTGCAGTACCGTAATGGGAGCTGAGGAATCCTTGGGACAGTGGCCGGATGACTGAAGGGATACCAAGATGTCAAGGTAGGCAGAGTGGGGCCAGGGGAGAAAAAAGGACCAAAAAAAAATGTGTGAGGCTGTTTGCTCAAGGAATGGGTTGGATATTAGGGTTGATGATCCTAAGGAGACCCTAACACTGATTTGCTGACTCCAAATACCCAAAACCCTAATGTTTTTTCCTTTTACTGCTTGGGGAGTTAAGGTTGGAAACCCTAATGCCACATTTCCCTACTTCTGTGGTGTTAAGTTACCCTAACTGGTACATTAATGAAGTTTTTTTGCAAAGTATTTATTTTCTTTTTGGGATAGTGGAATCATATACTCATTCATGCAGGTCCTGAAGAGACCTGTGTGCATTACCTCTTTTGACGCAGGCAATATGAGTTCGGGAATGAGCTTGGGTCATGGTAGGTCAGCTGGGGAAGGACATGGAGAGGATGATGTGGCTGCTTGGAAGCTCTCCTCTCCTGCAGTGGAAGGTAAGGCCTTCAGGTGCTTGGCTGCCACCTAGTGGAGGCTCAGTGGTAATGCCATGCAGAAAAGGGGCTGGAATTACTTCAAGTGAGGATGGATTGGGGTTGCTGGCTCCAGAGTGCATGCATACCTGCATGCGCATGCACTACTGTACTACTGTGTCACCGTGGCCCATGGGTGAAAAAGGGGAGAAAAGTAAGGTGGAGGTAGTGGTGGAACCAGAGCTTTCATGAAGCCTTGCCCAGAGTGTCAAGGCCCACTCTGCTGGACCATTAGAACAACAAACAAGAAAAGTTGGATGAACTAAGTGGCCTGCCATCATCACCTAAGGACAGGGCTGGTAGTCCACCTGGTTCCAGCAACAGGAAGGATAACAAGTTTGATAACAAACAACAAAAAAAAAACACCTGTCACATTTATGAGGTGGTGTGTAAAAATGGTTATGTTGAACGTTTGGAGTCAAAATATTGAAAATTACTGATGGTACAAGTGAGTCATTGGCAACAATGACAAAGTCCCCTCATCAGTGCTTGACATCAATGGGAAAGCCTCCACCACTCCATCTGAAATTGCAAATGCCTTCAATGCAGCCTTCGCAGACCTGAGGTCGGTTCTCCCACCCAATGCAAAGAGTGCTGACAGTGAAGGTGATGGCCCCCATATGATTAACCTTGTCCAACCCAAATTCAATTTTATATGTGTTAACCTCAAAGAAACACTCAAATATGTTGAAAGCATTCTCAGGTAAGCAAGACTAGGGAGATACTCCATAGACATGAAACTTCTGACCCTTACTCTCAAGGAGTTGGCAACCCCTGATTGAGATCTTCAATTTCTCTTTGTAATTTTCTCAGTTCCCACAGATTTGGAAAGCTGCAATAGTCACTCCAGTTCAGAAAAGTTGGGACTGTACTAATGTGTTCAACTACAGGCCCATCTCTATTATCTCCCTCATCCAAGGTGTTGGAAAGAATAGTATCTGACCAACTGGTATTCTACCTCAGTAAGTAGAACCTGTAGTGTAACCAAAAGCATGGTTTCAGGAAATTTCACAGTACTAGAACAGCTCTCATTGAATACACCAGCTGTCTGCTTGAGGCCCTGGATAAGGGTCATCTGGTTGGTGCTATCTATGTGGACCTCACTAAGGCATTCAACCTTGTGACCTTGTGAACCACCCTCACCTACTTTGCAAGCTCTCTTCCCAGAACCTCTCCTCTGAAACTTTGAAGGTTTCAAGGCTACCTAACTGGACATTCTCAGAGAGTCAGAATTTGAGAAGCACTTTTAGACACAAGGAGTATAAAAGTTGGGTCCCACAAGGGTCAATACTTGACCACCTCCTCTTCAGCCTATTTGTTAATGGTCTTCCAGAAGCCTGCCCAAACTCTTGACATGCTGCCTTATGCCGATGATGCTGTGATCTATGACAGCAACTCTATGCATGGGGTACTTTCCAGTGACCTACAGTGCATCTTTATGTCCCCAGAGAGTTAGTTTGAATGCAATAAGCTGGTCCCAAACTATAAAAATACAAAATCCATGCTCTTTGCCTGTGGACATCTTAGTAAAAAAAAAACTTCCCTGGTCTTTAGTAATGCCGTAGGTGCCATCCTACAGCAGGTAGAATCCTTCAAATACCTGGGTGTCAGCCCTTGATGATATGTTTTCTTTTGCTGAACACATCAACAACATCTCAAACCTTGCCAAAAGGAAGCTTGGTGCACTCTACTGGCAATGACTAAATCTCACCCCAGAGGCTAGACATGTGGCTGTCTCCAGCTCGATCCTTCTACACTTTGATTATAGAATTCCAGTATATGGCATGGCTAAAGACACAGTTCTTGACAGGGTATGGTTGGTGCTCAACAAAGCATGCTGTTTTGTATTAGGAGCCTACTGACTCACCCATAGCTGCTCTCTCTATGAACATACTGACTGACTACCTCTCAGGGTCAGTCTTCAATACCAGACCATCGTGCTGGCTAAGAAGGCACTGCTAGACCCCTCCCTTCCATCTGTTGGTGCCTTCTTTTGCCCGGTGCACAACCCTTATTCTACAAGGAGTATGGCTAGGCACTCCTTCATGGTTCTCTTTGACAACACCTGCTTGGGAAGGGGCTCCTTTTCATTTCATGCCACCCACTGTCTGAACAAACTCCCAGATTCTATTGCAAGACTCCTCAAGAGTACACCCTTTAAGAAAGCTCTCAAGATAGAGCTTACTCTCAACACTGTCTGCAAATGTTTCAGCTGATCATTTCTCTGTGCCCTCCTATCCCTCTCTTCTTGGGTGTCTGTCCTCCCTCTCCTGCTTGTATCTCCTCACCACTTCTTTTCTAGACCAACACTGTATGACTTCAGTCTCCTGTTCCTGAGCACTGTAATAATGATTAACTGTAATTAACTATGTATTAAGTGTAATAATCACTGCATTCTTGCTGCCTTGGTGATTGTGTATGACTAGGCACCTGTTCAGTGCTGCTTTGTCCTTTGTATCCTATCTTGATGTGAAACCTTTGCAAATGAGCATATTTGCTCAAAGATGTTTCTCTGATATACAAGTAAATAAATAGAATTCTAAGATACGATCATAACTCTGTCATTTTTGCATATTTTGACACCATATTTTTAACATTGCATTCTCATGACTCCGCCTCATGAGCAAAGGTATTGAAAATTTTCAAATCACACCAAAAAGGTGATTTTTGCCAGGTCACTGCAAAACTGCCATTCAGACATGATTTGCATAATTCCACTGCCAGTGGTCATGAGGTGGGTCACAAAAAGGTAATACTAAAAATGTAGGGTAAAAATATGCAAAAATGACAAAGTTATGAATCAAAGTTCAATAGCCTATTGAAATACATTGAAATGCACTTATCTTAGTTTCTCATATTGCTGTCGCCAGTTCCTACAGCAAGATGTGTCTTCGATCAGAGAGTGGCTCTATGCCATGGGACATGGGTTCAGGTGATTGAGGGTGTGTGGAGGATATGGGTGGTTGGAGTGGTGGGTGCTGAGTGGGAGGTTGGGTTGAGGGGTTAAATCACAGAGGAGCTTTTTTTTACAGGATTAAAATAAACAAAACTATCTAGACAGTTTTCTTTTTTTCAGGAGACTTTTCCAACACTGGGGATTGGGCACCCCAGTGTCTGATGACTGTTCAGTGGCACCACTGTTGGGCACCCCAGTGCCACAACCTACAAAATGGAAATGAGGTAAACAACCTGGAGAAGAGGGGGGCAAGATGAGTGGCACCAGGGATGGGCATCCCGGTATAATGTATATAAATATAAGAACATTTTGAGAAGGGCAGGTGGGCGACCTCGAAGCAAGGGGGGGAGAAATATGCTACTGTGTACTGGGTGTAGGCACCCTGGTCTTCTTAACACTTGCTGTGCTCCTGACTGATATATCTGTCCAGAATTTCTAAACATTTTAATTGTGTTGGAAGTATAGAGGTTAATAAATAATAAAGTACATAGCTAGCTAGTTAGACAGATAGACAGAGAGATACAATAGATAAACAAAAGATAGACAAGCAGAGCCAGAGAAAGAGAGATACAGAGAAAGACATGCAGAACAGGGGAGCTGTGGCTCACTGATGTCACCGCACTCCTCAGCACAACTTCCAGAACCACAGGACAAAAGATACAGAGACAGACAGATCATGGATCAGCAGTTCACTGTTGTAACTGTAGCCTGCAGAATGGCCTCCAGCTGTGACTGCAGAACTGAAGAAAGTCCTGTTGTTGCCATACAGAGAATGCAGGTGAACCATTCCTCTCACTCAGCTGGGCACCCTGGATTTTTAGGCAAGGTACTTCTGGCAAGTTTTTCAAAAAACAAACACCAGAATCTATCTAAATGGGTCCCATTTAGCTAGGTTCAGGTGTTTGTTTTTTTGAAAACTTATCATTTTTATGCATTTTCACTGCTTGAGTATAAAAGAAAAAAACAAGATTGTTGATGGCAAGATTAGTATATTTTCCACACAATCATTATTTGTTTCAGCACAACAGGTAAATCATGAAAGTGAGGAGACACAGTTTTTTTTAACTGTTTGCATCAAGACATTAACAGAAATATTGTTACAACTCTGGAACCATATAATATTTTTTCACAAAACTTTCTAAAGACAGATCCTTAGCATGGATTCCTTTGACTGTGAACATTTAATTAAAAAATTCCACAGGTCAGAGCAACACATATCTATTTTTAAGTATAGGGAAACCAAATATGTGTTTTTTTTTTCATTTTTTGGTACTTTGTAAATTGAAAACCAAACAAGATGCCATTATGAAACTTATCAAATCATGAGAGTCTGACAGCCTGAAAGCACATAAATTTTGTTCTATTTCATCAAACAATGCCAACATTATTAAGGTGCAGAAATTGAGGTTTAACATTAAACAGCCTTCTCAACCCTAGCTATAGGGGTGATTCCGTACCCCTATAATGTATATTCTTTGCAAAAAATGTTATTAATGCACCAATTAGCATTAAAATGAATGCCACAAAGTAGGGAAACTATTTGGCATTAAAGTTTCCAATGCTGACTACCCAACACCCACAAGCAGCAAAAGGACAGGACCATACAAACAACTATAGCAAGTCATTGTCAGGTAATACAGAAATGCACAAATGCTTCCAGATGACACAAATGCAGTAGCACTGATGTACTACCTTTGTGGATTTAAATCTGTGATATGCCCACCAAAACACATACACACTCATTTCTGGCTGCAGATAGAAATCCACACTACAACGTCCTACAACACTATTTCTGTGGGCAGAAGCTCAGGACCCTGCAGCCAGAGTTACAAATCCAAAATACCCAAATTATAAGAGTTATTTTGTTTGTAGAAATGCAGGTCCCTATGGGGCCAGCAGTTCTGTAGCCACAGGCACTTAGCTAGACTGTAAGACATACTGTACACACAGTTCTCTCTGCAGAAGCACAGGCCCCTGAGGGGCCTACACCTCTACATCCAGAGGTGTAAGACATACAAACCAACCTCTAGCTGCAGAAGTGAGGCACCACAACATCCATGATATCAAAATTATAACAGTACTTCTGTCTGCAGAAGTGCAAGCCCCTGAGGGGTCTGCACCTCTGCAGCCACAGGTATAAGACATACACTTCGACTTTTGGCTGCAGAAGCCAAGGCACCTGTGAGGCATGCACTTATGCAGCTGCATATAGAAACCCATGCAGCATCAGATTCGGCTATATAGTGAAATAGCACCCATTACCCCTTATGCCCACAAAAAAGTAACTGTTTTACTCTAATCTGAGCTTAAAAATGTAACATTATACTTTTTGGAGGAAAGTGCTACCCATTAGACAAAACTGCTGCCCGATTGAAGATTTTCTGGATCTGCTACTGAAACCATGATACCAACATTACAACAGTATGTCTACAGTAGCCGCAGAATCACTTCTGAAACCAATGGTACTCATGCATGCTGTATGACGTACATATACAGGTGTGACTGCAGAAATACAGACCCTGTGGTGCCTATGCTCTGCAGCCATAGATACAAATTCACAAAGGTAGCACATCAGTACTACTGCATTTCTGTCATCTGGAAACAGTTGTTTGTTTGCCTGATGTGATGATGGCTGTCTGTGGTTGCTTGTAACTAAACAAAAGATAGCCACTCAGCTACTTAACCTATGCTATGCAAGAAAACTTGCAGAAAACAAATCACAAGGCACCAGGATACAGTTTATAAAATGTTTTATTGGCTACAAAAGCCACAATAAATACCTGGCAGAGTGTGCAGACATTTAGTGCAGTTCTAAAATACAATACTATTCCAGTTGTGGCAACCATACCTGGTTTTGCCACAAGGCTTTCTCAAGGGAGGAGGGTAAAGTGCAAACCAGTATGCTTAAATAATCAGCATTAACCGTATTAAAACAATGCATTACCTTTTTAAAGTGTATCACCAATTTTAAAGTACTCCCAGTGCACAAATCATATGTGTTAAAAGCATACTAATCAAAAGATCATTCTGTTAGCTATTATTTCCAGTAGTAAAGCATTTAGAAATATGTAACATTTTAAACAATATTTCATTTTTTATTTTTATATATAAACACATTCTCGGTATATCTAAATTCCTGATGGTCACACCTTAATTCTATCCTTACTAGAGTTAAACAGTAGGTAATTCTTAACTTATTGATGACAGAAAGGCAGTAACATTAAATTTAAACTACTGTGGGGATGCAGACAAAAAGATCATCTCACTGGACTGCAGTTGCTATTGGTGTTCTTTTATAATAATAATGTTGCTGCCCCCCTTCTGGCAGACAACTATTATTTCCTTCTTTATATAATGTCAGACCTGTAGCGATAACAAAAGAAAATCTATTGTCAAACATTGGCAATGCAAAGGAATCAAAAGGGATTAAACAATAAAATGAATCTCTATTTAGGTATTTATCTAATTATTATATCTTGGTTTGTTTCTTCTTTTCCTATTAATAATGGTCATCACTTCTAGCTTTTCATTAAGACCTGGGGGGCATGTGCCCCCCTAAATGAAAAATCCACAGAGCTTTTCTCTCCAATATAAAGGTTCTCATGTCTCCCCATCTTTTACCCAGGGTTATCTTTTCTACTCCATGGAATTTGAAATAATGTTCTCTTTGACTGACTGTTTGTGACACATGCAATGCTAAAGCATTTCTGGTGTCTCCATATTCAATTGCACACATGTGTTCACCCACTCTAATCTTTAGTGGCCTTGTTGTTTTCCCTATATAAAATGCTGTGCATTTACATTTGGTCAAATATATAGCATTTTGTGTGTCACAGTTAATGAAGGTATGAGTGACAAAATCTCTGTGAGTGTGAACTGTATTAAAACCTGTTGATTTTTCTATGACCTCACAATATTTACACCACCCACATTTGACCGTGCCGTGGGGTGGTGCTGGTAGCCGGGTTCCAGTTCCCCGTTTGTGACTGCTTGTTAACTCTGGGTGAGGTGATCCCCCGGTGTTTGTGCTTTTCTATAACTAAAAGTAGGGGGTGTAGAGTAATGGTTTGTTAATATTGGATCTGCTCAAATGATGCCCAGTTTTTTGTAATGATTTTTCTAATGCTTGCCGAACATCTGGTATAGGTTGAAACAAAATAAAGTTTCTGTTCAGGTATGTCAACATTTTCTCTCTGTGTCAAGAGATCACTTCTATTCATGACTTGAACGTCGCTGTCTGCTTGGTCCAATTTATTGTGGCTTTTGTAGCTAATAAAACATTTTATACACTGTTACCTGGTGTTGTGCAATTTTTCTGTGGTTGCTTGTATAGTCTTAACTTTTTGCTGCTGGGAGGTAGGAAGTTAAAGTTCAAAACTCTAAAGCCCCATTTTCTTACTTTTGTGGTGTTTACTTCCCAAGCTGGGGAGTGGTGCCACATGACAGTGCCGTACCTTGAGCCTCAGGTAATCCAGCAAGCTGACTGAGCTCACCCCCAACTTCAGCTCACTGTCATTGGATAACAAAGCACTACCTGCTGGGGTAAAGGCTGGCACTACGCACAATGTTTCATAATCTTTTTTTCAATCTTGATCCAAAATGTTCAAGCAAGTCATTTTGTGACTCCTCCTTATAAACATGAGATGTAGCATTTATAGAATAGTGGCCAAAATGTCAATTTGTACCACAAGTATGAAAACATATTTTGTCCAAAATTTGAAATCATCAGCTGTCACATTTATGATGTGGTGTGCAAATTATTTTATTATTTAGTTTTTGTTGACCGGGTAAGTGCACTAGACAAATCCTGCCTATTTTCAGGCACGACCCAGGGTTGGGGGATACAGATGAATGCCGACTGACCTTGAACCAGATTAAGCTGTTGGTGGTATTTTTAGTGAATGAGGGAAATTTGGCCAGGACACCGGGGAAATTCCCCTACTCTTTTTGATAAGTGCCATGGGATCTTTAACATCCACCTGAACTACCACCAATCCAGGCAGATGGGACCTCGGTTTAACATCTCATCCGAAAGACGGCACCTCAGAAGTGCAGTACCCCTCTCATGCTGCACTACAGTGTCAGTATTGGGATATTAACCCAAGTGCCAGATATGGGAACTGAACCCACAGCCCTCTGATCTCCCGGCCTCAGAGGCGAGTGTGCTACCTACTGAGCCACTGACACTGTCATGTCAAATATAGCCATGTTGAAAGTTTACAGTCAAAATACTGATAACTACAAAAGTTTTTGATGTGCATTCATAACTTTTTGTTTTTTTTTTAATATTTAATTTTGTAAATAAATATTTTATTGAATGTTTGCATCCATATGATTGCAAACACAAAAGCAGAAAGAAGAAATTCCCAGTACAACTACATAAAATATACAGGAACAATCTACAACTTCAACAGGGAATACAGTAAACTCAAGAAAAATATAGACAATTCAAGTAAGCCTAGAGTAACCCCACAGATCAGGAAGCATTTTGTGACTCACTTGTGTATATATATATATATATATATAAAGAAAGAAACCAACACATCCACCTACTCCTCTCCAATATGAGAAGCATTCAACACACCAGGCAAGTTAAATTAAAAAAGACACATTGTATCATCCCCCCAAAAACTCATCCTTGCTGTCACCCATACATCCCACCCTCTTATAAACCACTTTAACTGATTTTTTCTGCCAGAAAATAACTCTTTAAAAATAAATTTTATCCATCGCACTTTGCCAACTAGATAAAGTCAAAACCACTACTGACCTACAGTTCATCAACAAATGTCACTTGGCTTCCAAAGCTGCAGCAGACAAAAAAATCTTTATACACCATATATAATCAGTGGCCCAGATATTCAAACTGTGCCAGGCTGTGGAGCAAGCTTGGGTGTAGCTCAGCTTGGCTGCGCAGGGGTGTGGACTGGGTGATATTCAACGGAGCTGCGTCATGACGCAGCAGCATTGAATATCGCACCATGGCCACCCCCAGTGTGCATGGCACAGTGGCACTGTGCCAGCGCAAGTGGCCAGAGTGGAGCATGGGGATGCACTAGCACAAGTTCCATTGCACTATGTACAGCAACTGCTATTTTCAAAACTTGACATGCAAATGGGGCCATAATGTATGCAAGGCACAAATGGGGCCATTTGCATGTCATTATGGCCCCATTCACATGCAGGTGCACTGATCCCCGACGACTTGCACCTGGCACCCTGCCAGGCAGCAGCTGTCGGGGACTGATGTCCCCTGCAGCCGGCAATGTGCTCCACAGCCTGATCATGGGCATCTGTATAAAACCAGAAGAATTCGTTCAATATCCCTGGTGGTCCAGTGGACCGCTATCTGCCTGATCATGGGCATCTGTATAAAAAAATAAATAAATGTCCAATATCCCTGGTGGTCCAGTGGACCGCTATCTGCCTGATTGTGGGCATCTGTATAAAAAAATAAATAAATCTCCAATATCCCTGGTGGTCCAGTGGACCACTATCTGCCAGATCGCAGGCATCTGTATAAAAAAATAAATAAATGTCCAATATCCCTGGTGGTCCAGTGGATCGCTATCTGCCCGATCACGGGCATCTGTAAAAAAAATATGTCCAATCCCTCGGTGGTCTAGTGGTACCCCTCCCACCCGCCCACTGAGTCCCACCACCCAGCTCCCCGGACAGCTGGCAGGTAGCAGCACCCACCTGCCTGCCGCCCGCCGCCTCCAACTGACACCGTCTGCAGCTGTATGCTCATTGTCCACAGCATGAGTCAATGGGCATGCAGCTCATACCATACTACACATTCAAGATACTGTATGTGAATGGGATCATTCACATATCTGAATGTGCAGTACGGTATGGCTGCATGCCCATTGGCTCACACTGTGGACCAATGGGCATACAGCCCTACGATGGTGTCAGTCAGCTGCTGGTGGGGTGGCAGGTAGGTGGGTCCCACCCGCCGCTGACCGGGGAGGGGGCGTGGGGCTCAATGGGCGTGGGTGGGGGGGGTACCACCAGACCACCAGGATATTGGACATATTTTTTTCAGATGTCCACACCTGGCAGATAGCGTCCACTGTACCACCAGGGATATTGGACATTAATCTTTTTTTTACAAATGCCTACAATCGGGCATGGGGGGCACCACCAGGTGCAGCCGGAACTCGGGTGGCCACCCACAGATGGCAGCTGCAGTGTTATGCCCTACAATGCAGTAGTTCACCTGTGGGTGGCCATCAGTTGTTCCTTTTTTTTTTTGGATCAACTTTGTACTGGCACAGGTAGGGGTTGTGCATGCATGGCTCTGAACATCCCGGGCTGAATATCGGGCTGTGCAGGGTATGCATGGGCACGCCTCCCCCATCTGTGCCTGCATACATTACTGATGCACTCTGGGGCATCGAGATTTGTGTCGCGCACTTTTTCCTTTTAACTATCATGCTGGGGTGTATCAGTGGGTTGTGCATGGTGCAACACTGTTGCGCCATGTGCAACCCTTTTGAATATCTGGGCCGGTATGCCCCGAAACAACACTAGAGGGCCATTACGTATACACCACTATATGAAAGAAAAAAATAATAATTCTCCCTTATAACAAGCAGGAAAAATTGTAACACATGGAACAGCAGCAACAATGTTCTTCCCATCTTAACTGAAAATCTCCATAATCAGTCTCAGCTGATTAATGTCCCTCATAAACCTAAAGGGAAGAACATAGCCTCCTCAGCAGATTGTTCTTGCAGTGAGACATCCTCCCAAAAAACAAAGTGACACCATGGTAGAATGCTGCCCGATGCAACACTCTCCCAAGATCCTCCAAGATGGGATCCAAAACAAACAGGGACAAAGTAAAAGAGTTCCCAATCAGGGTATACACAATCCCTAATTACCTGCTGCATCCAAAAAAACAAAAATAGTCTCCAGTACTCATGTACAAGGAATAGTCAGCAGATTCCCAGTCGGAGCAGATGCAGAGTGCAGCAGTTCATTCTAGACCTAAGCAGCTACCTGGTTCAAAACAGAATGATACTCTGACCGATGTGATGCAGAATCCTGAACTGGAGTAGCCTGAGATGCTGCTATTAATTCCTCAGCTTCATAATCAGCCCACTCCATATTGGGGCAGTTCTGAGAGGAGTGCTTAGATGCCAGAGACAATCTAGGGTGCTTGGGGTCTGAGGTGGTTGAACGTTACACAGCTGGCACTGGAGGACAAAAATCAGAGTCAAGAGGTATGGCACCCAGGTTGACAGATTGTGGCTGATTCACTTGTACTGCCTGATGGTGTTCCCACTGTCATTTAGAATAACCCCCCCTGACTCTTGCTCTGTCAACTCGGCACCAGTTTGAGGAAGTTCCCTATTAACACCTACAGGTGGAGAATGAGCCTGCATTGATCCAGGATTCAAAAGCTTGTGCAAAGAATGATCCCTCAGGTCCTGAGCAGATGGAGGTTCCATGGTCCACTGTCCAGAAAGAGAAGCCCTTTTCAATTAGCACAGAAAATCCTGGGCAGCTTGTGGAGTAGTGAATTTATGCCACTGGTCCACCCACCACACCTTCATGATAGCTGGATAATTTAAATGGAAGGTTAACTTTCTTGCTGACAACTTTCTTTTAATCAATTAAAAAGCTTTCCTTTGATTGGCCACTAATATAGAATAATCCTGAAAAACAAGCATTTGTCAATGCCAAATGGTTGCTTTCTGGCATTAGCAGTGGAAGTGCAGGAGTTAGACAGATGCAGTATAGGAATGGCAGTGAAGTATTGGACTGATGCCAACTCCACCCCCACCCTGCAAAGATGGACAGGTACTGGGGTGTGCCTTTGGGTCTTCGCTTATAAGGGTCACAACATTTCACCTCACCCAACCCTGCAGACACTTACAAGTGTCGAGGTGTGCCTTGGGGTGTTCAGGCTTTACACTCTCCTCGTTCCATAAGGAAATATGCTGAAATGGGTGCAGTATAGGAGAATGGGGTGAACTCTGGGGCCAAAGAGTCCAAGGCGCACCTCGATGCCTGTCACTGGCTGTAGGGTGCAGGTGAGGGTGGGATGGCGTGAGCATTACTGTCGACAATCCCAAGTCACACCCTTGATGCCTATCAGTCCCTACAGTGTAGAGCGTTATGGTCAGAAACCCTAACACCCTGGGAGTTTCTTAGTATTTTTACTCCAAGTTTTCAACATGGGCTTTTTATGACTCCACCGCATGAACAGTGACACTATCAGTTCATTAGCGAAAAGGTGATTTTGAACAGCGACTGCACCAGTTGGCGCCACAAGTGTGAAAACACATTTTGAACTGGATGTGAAAAATGACAGCTGTACTGTTCATGGGGAGGTGTAAAAAATGGTAATGTTGAAAATCTGGAGTAAAAATATAAAAAAAACTGATGAAGTCATGAGCATGTGTAGAAACTGCGCAACACACACCGATAATTATTTTTGGGATTTTTTACACCAGATTTTCAACATAGGCATATTGTGAACTCCGCTCATGAACACTGTCACTGTGATTTTCTTGGTCTGTCCCGAACACTGATTTCTCACAGTGACCACGCTATTCTGCACCAGAAGTGCAAAAACACATTTTGGCCAGGATGTGAAAAATGACAACTCTACTGTTCATAAGCAGGTCTGGAAAAATGCCAATGTTGAAAATCTGGAGTGAAAATATTACAAATTCATGAAGTTATAAGGGTGCATGGAAACTGCACAATGCATGCTTGTAACACAGTCATTTTATGGACTTTTGTCACCAAATTTTCAACATAGGCATTTTAAGACCTCTGTTTATGAACAGTGTCACTGTGATTTTCTTAATCTGTCTCAAACAGTGATGATGCACACCAATCTCGCCATTGTGCCCTACATGTGTGAAAACACATTTTGGGTGAGATGAGAAAAATGACAGCTGCACTGTTCATAAGGAGGTATGGTAAAATGGCAATGTTGAAATTCTGGAATAAAAATATTACAAATTCTTGAAGTTATGAGCATGTGTAGGAACTGTGCAACACACACTCATGAAACAGTCATTTTGGGGAATTTTTTCACAAAATTTTCAAGATAGGGTTTTGGGTGCCTACCTCATGAACTGTGATACTGTCATTTCGTTAATCAGTCCTGAAAGGTGGTTCTGTTCCGTGACCACAAAATCACCTTTTGGAACCGAGTAACCAAATGACAGTGACTGAGTCCATGAGGTGGTGTCCCAAGAACCCCATGTTGAAAATTTGGTGAAAAACATCCTAAAAATGGCTGAAATATCCACTTAAGTTGAAAAAACTCTATTTATGCCATTATACAGTTTACCAGCATTTCTTCAGTTTGCAGTTGGCTTTGGAGAGTGCAGACATGTTCCTGGCCCATCGAAGATCATTGCGCCAGGCTCAGGTGGTAAGTATGGGGTGAAGGGGGTATGAGGAATCGGGGTGCACAGACAGTGGTGCAGGTTGAGTGAGGGGTGGCACAGACAGCATGGGACCATTTTCTTTATTTTTACAGGAAAAAACACCATGGGACTATTGGCATGCTGGGGATGGGCTCACAGCGTGCCACCTGGATGTTTGTTGGGGAAGGGGGAGTAGAGCTGATGGGGATTGGGCACTCCATCAATCATACACTGTGCTGGAGGGATGCATGAGCCGAGGGGGGACTGGGCACACCCCTTGGCACACAACAAATGGGAGGTGCGCATTATGCCCATGGGGATTGGGCTATCCCATCATCAAATGAACTGGGGAGGGTATCATGCCAACAGGGGGATTGGGCACCCCATCAGCTTTTATTTATTTATTGAAATGTTTCACCAGTGAGGCACACTGAATGGTGGATGGCGGCTTTCAGTTGGATTCGTGGGGACTGTGAGAGGCAGACAGAGAAGTCATCACCATGGAGACACCACACAATGCAGCTGTGTAATTGGCTGCTGCAGTCAGGGATGCCCCACAGCAAAAACAGCTGATTGTGTAGTGATGGGGCGCTCCATGATTGCAGCAGCCATGGTTCTTTGAGCATAGTGGCATGCTCATTAATGGCCATCATCAACAGCTTGTTCCTCTATTCACTGCAGCAGAGGTCAGCCCCAGAATGGACTGCTGCCATATGGCACAACACTGCCATGCCTCCACAACCCACTTGTGAAGGAAGCTGATGCAATGTGTTTCACGCACATGCGTGCAAGCAACACAAAAAAAAAACAGAGTGGCTGTTCCATTTCAGAGGACCCCTCTGCCTGGCCAGATGGAGGATGAATTATTTTACTGAGAACTGTAAGAAGTATACTAGAATAAGTCTCGGAAGGGGTCCTCTAGCAGGTCGTGGTTTAAGGGAGCGATGCACCCTCTCTATCTCTAGTGGCATCTCCAAAGCATGATTCAGGACCTGAGGGAAAAATACTTGCAAAAATTAATAAAGATTCTCTTCCTCAGTGCCCTCATGCTAGCCAGTAATTCAGAGTTTGTTCTGATGACCTCAATTCTTGAGGTCATCAACTTTTAGAGACAATTGTTTAACTTGTTCTTCAAACATTGCCAGTCTGTCCTGCTGCCGGGCTGATGCAGAGTCCACTTTCATAATATACAACTCCACACTGGCTATACACTGCTCTGTCTCCTCCACTCTAAACTCCAACTGAGATACAGGAGCTTTAATCACCAGTATGTCCTGAACTACTGTAAGATGTGGAGCATGACTCATATATCAGAAAGATCCTCCTTGTTGACTCTGATAGATCCATGGCTTATGTCTCCCCCACTCAGAGCCTTGATGATGCGCACAGTCCAATAAAGGGAACATGGTCAGTAAATCAAGTACAACTGTCAGCAGACAAATCAGAGAGTGTTCAGATGGCACTACAATCTGCCAGATAGTGAAAGCAGGGGTATTTTGCAGAAATCCTATTAAAAAAGGGAGGTGAGCAATGGAGCTCTCTCTTCATGCTGCCATCTTGCAGCCCTCCACACCAGAAGTCCTGATATTTAATTCTAGACACAGTCTTCTTATGACCCCATGTCATGAATCCGATAGGTGAAAATGTTTTAAATTGTGCCCAAAATGTGATTTTGAGGAGCAACTGTGAACTCACCTTTTGAACCAGATTTAAAAAATTTCACCTGCCTTGTTCATGTGGCAGAGTGCCAAAAAGGCCATGTTGGAACTTTGGTGGAATAATATTGAAATTTAGCAAACTCATGAGTGAACACTGAAATATTTTAATGTACACTCATAACTTGATCATGTTACCATAGTGTCCATTATTTTTAATATAGATTTCTTATTACCCCACCTCATGAACCCAGAATGTGAAAATGTTAAAAATACACCCAAGAGGTTATTTCAGAATTGCAAAATCACATTTTGGGATCTACATGAAAGACTTCACTTACCTTGATCATGAAGTGGTGTCCCAAAAGGGTATGTTGAAAATTTGGTGGAAAAATTTTGAAAAATGACAAAGTTATTAGTAAAAGTTCAAAACTTTATTTTCTCATATCGCAGTTACAGTTCCAGTAGGAAAACATCTTTTCAACTGGAGTGTGTCTCTACCACATGGGACATGCATAAGTGAGTGAGAGTGTGTGGGGGATTGAATGGTAAGTGGTGAGTGGGGGGTCTGGTTGGGGTGCTTGGGAGGTATTGGGGTTCTCAGATCGGTTAAGGACATTTTCTTTTTTGCAGCTAAAACAAATGAGGGATTGTTTTCTTCTTTACAGGTTAACTAATAAGTAGGTAGGTAGACATTTATTGATTGACTTTAAGTCCTTACTATACAAAAGATTACAATGATAAATAGACATCATTAAAACCATATACAGTTTCCTCTAAAATCAATAATTTGCAACTTTTCCAAAAATACTCATCTCCCAGAACTCATAATTGTGTAGCTTGGAGAAATCTATACAGTGAGAATAAGACATTAATGTCAGTAGTTTTAAATAAGTAGATAATTAATTATTTGGAGGGGAGACCAAGAGTGCTGATTATCAAAGCCACCACTTTTTCCTTATGAGTTCATTTTGTGGGCAATGTAATACAATATGCTTCAAGTCATCCTCATAACCTTGTAAACATTTGCATTTCAAACTTAAAACCTCCTCCCTTCTCTGATCATATAAAAAATAGTTAGTATTATAAAGTTCAAACCTAAACCTTGTTATGATCCTTCTCTCTTCTGGTTTTGATAGAATTTTTAAGAATGGCTCTAACTTATGTGTTTTGATGATTTTAAACCCTCTGTAACAATGGAGACTATTTATTTTTTCTTGCGCTTAGGATATTGCTGTAGCTCTAACCCTTGCTTTAACTTTAAATTATATTTCTTCTGGTGAAAAGGCATCAATTTTGTACAAGAAATTTCCCAAACCATACGGAAAAATATTCTCTTTAATTAATCTAATTGTACTCAAAGTAAAATTCCTTTGATGATATTGGATTTGTTCCTCAATGTACATTTTGGGGTATCTGTTATCTGAGAGAAGAAAGAGATCCAAAATAAAAATAATTCTTCTTTCTACTGCCATGGTTGCCAAAGAAAATTGCCCCAGTTCTTTCCTCAAAATTTCTGCAGGCACCATTTGTTGCACCCTCAGTATATGACGATGCATTTTATTAATCTCTGTTACTAGTATTTTTATATTTGCAGGGGTCTATATTTCCATTCCATAAAGTATACTCAACTTTATTTTGGTATTTATTACAGTCAGCAAGCCTTTAATTGATGTTTGCCCCATTTTCAAGTTAAACCTTTTAAAGGCATTAAATGCCATTTTTAACTTTCGAGCTATTGTTTTAATATATAATGTCCATGATATACTACTTGAGAATCTGAGACATAAATAGTCATAATAAGAGGCAGTTTAAATCTTCTTATTATCTAAATAGACTTTTTTTTTTAACTTTAAAGCCAAATATAACTAAATTTGTTTTCTTTAGGTCAATTATGAATGGGTCTTTTTTTTGCAAAGTTCTCCAAAATGTGCCAGCTTGCTTTGGAGACCTAGAAAGGAAATAGAAAACAGGACTATATCATCCACATATGCCAGACATGAGACTTTCTGTGTTAAAATATTTGGTGAATGGAAATCTGGATTTACCAATTCCTTTAGGACTGTAATTCTATATAACAGCAGAGGGGCTTACAATCAGCCTTGACAGACTCCTAAATTTGTTTGAATACTGAAGGTTAAATTTCCTTGTTGGTCATATTTGATTTTAAGTCATATATCACTATGTAGTTTTAGCAATACTTTTAAGATGTCAGGATACACTTGATAGTTTTTAAGTTTTCCCCAGAGAATTTTCCTACTAATTGAATCAAACACTGTTTTCAGATCTACAAAACAGCAGTAAAGCTTTGATTTTTTAATTGTTATGTATTTCCAAATATGGTGTTGTAACACAGTACTGGATAGTTGAACGTTTAGTCCGAAACCCATTTTGACATTCCATTAGAATGTTATTCTGTTTAACCCACAGATGTAACCTATTAAGGACTATTCTACAGAAATTTTTCTGAGCTGCATCTAGTAAACTGATCGGTCGATACATGATAGGGTCTGTTGTATCTCTTTTTTTGAAGATTGGGCAAACTAAACTTTCCTTCAAGGGTTCCGGGAACTTCCACCACTGAATACAAAAATTATACAACTATACAGAATTGGTAGCCACCAGTCTGTAAATGTTTTGAAAATATCTGCTAATATAGTGTCTGGTCCTGGAGCTTTATTTGATGATACCCTTTGTAATGCTGCCTTAATTTCTTCTTGTGTGATATGCAATGATTTTGGGAATAATTGAGTCTGGGTGTTTTCAACATTACTTCATCTCTCTTCTTCCACTGAAGAAAAATATAAATCTTGAAAGTGTTGCTCCCATATCAGTGGGGTGATAGTTGCTTCAATAGTGTTAGAATACTTGTCATACCCTTTACTCACTGGTGTCCAAAACTGTTTAATATCTTTCTCAATTATCAATTTCCTTAATTTATCCCAAATACCTTGTTGAAATTGTAACCTTCCCTTTTCTAATATTTTCTTATATTCTTTCCTGGCCTCATTTAAAGTTTTATTTGCTACCTTTATACAATTATTTGTATACTGTTGAACCAGATTATTCATCTCTCTCTTAGTCTTCCTACATTTGGAATTAAATCATGTTTGGATACTCTGTTTTTTTATTGATGCCTTGAAAAAGAGTAGGCTGATATAGTGACAGATATTCTCCCAGTATGCAACAGGGTCTATCTCCATCTCTGTATTCAACATTTCACTTTTTAAACTGTCTACACACCGTGAGTTTAATATCTCAGTAAATTGTGACACAGTTGAATTTTGCCATCTAATTCATTTAGAGTTTATAATTTCTATTTCTTGTTGCTGTAGACAAGCCCTTACTCCTAAATTTAAATTATTAAAGCACCATCTTTTACGAACCGGTAAGTGAGAGGATTCCAGCATTGGGACTACCTCCAGGTCTTGCACCATATTAAGTGCATCCAAATTTCCCCAAACCAAACTAATTACTGATGACCCAAGAGGACCCAAGTAAGTAAAATTCCCATTCCTATCTTCTCTGGTTTGGTCATTAATCAGACAAAAATCTAAATTTATCATAGGTTTCATAGGTTTTGCAGAGCTCTATTAAGACCGAAGTCCATTATAGCTCTCTAAAGTCAATGGTATCCCATAATGTTATTAGCAATAAGGTGTGCATCTAACTGTGTCTTAAAGCTGATCATAGCACCACTAGCCACTACCCCCAGTTGAAGCTCATTCCAGATTTTTGTTACCCTGACAGAGAACCACTGCTTCCTTTTTGTGGTTTTAAAGTGTTGTACTTCTAATTGAAGGGTGTGTGATCAAGTGTTGTAATACTGTTCCCGCTACTTAAGGCCCAAGTACTCCCACAGCTGTAAGCCTGTAAGGGTTCTATATATTAAGCACATGTCTCCCCTCAGTCATCTAAATTCCAAGGAATACAACCCCAGGGTGTCAAGTCTTGACTGATAATCTAGTCTCTTAACCTCATTGATCCTGCAAGTTGCCTTTCTCTGGACTCTCTCCAGGGCTTGTATTTCCTCTTTGCCACCAGGAGACCAGAACGGGGCACAATACTCAACATATGGTCGCACCAAGGATGTACAAAGAGGAAGCAGTACATCCTTGTTCCTGCTCTTAGTATGTTTATTAATGCAGTGTAATATGCTACTAGATTTTTTTAATAACTTGGTTACACTGCAACTTAAAACTAAGATCAATTCTTATCCTAATATCCAGATCTCTTTCATCCTGTACTTTGCTTAGTATCCACCCACAAAGTGAGTAATTTGTCTGCCTGTTGTTTTTCACAAAATGCATTACATTGCACTTGTCAGCATTGAATATCAATTTCTTATCATTTGCCCATTTCTTCAGGTCACCTAAAGCTGATTGTAGGGTGTGTGCATCCTCCTGGTTATCCACAATGTGATCTATTATTGTATCATCTGCAAACTTGGAAACCCATACTTCTGTTGTGCTGTTCATTGAAGAGATGTAACTATTGAATAGACAGGGCCCCGGCACGGATCCCTGTGACACTCCACTGGTCAAACCTGCCCAATTTGAGTATGTCCCTCTTATGCTGACTTTTTGTTTCTTGTTGGAGAGCCAGGCTTCTATCCAGCAGGATATTTTGCCATGGATACCATGCTTGATTAAGGCATCAACAAGCTCCCCATGCGGGACCTTGTCAAATGCCTTCTAGAAATACAAGAAAATAACATCGACTGAATGTCTACTATCCAAGGCTTTACTGACCTTGCCATAAAATTCAAGTAGGTTGGTCTGACATGAACTGCTCTGGGTGAATACATGCTGATTGCATTCTATGTCCACAGTTAGGAGAAGATAGTCAGTTATGTGATCCTTTATAATGCCATCCCGGATCTTACCGTGAACTGCTGTCAAGCTAATTGTTCTCTAGTTTTCCACCTCATTTTTGGTGCCCTTTTTGTGAATGGGCACCACGAACACCTGTCTCCAGGCCTCCAGGACCAGCCCTTCATCTATCACTTTTTGATAGATGGCTGTGATCGGACCTACTAATAACTCTGTCAACTCCTTAATAATTCTATGGTGTATACCATCTGGACCCTGTGATTTGTTTTGATCTAAATTCTGCAGTCTCTTTAATACATCCCCCTCTATTTATGCAAAGACCCACGTTAGGTGGTTGGTCAAAACGGTTTGTTCTAGGGTAGTTTTTTTTTACTAAAAACAGATGTTAAAAAGCAATTGTACTGCTCAGACATTATAAGGTTTTCTGTGACCATATTCCCATCTAGGCTTTTGAGGGGTCCTATGGATTTGCTTCCCCCCCTCTGATTATTTATAAAAGTGTAAAATGAATTGTATTATTATCTTGAACCCTATGGGCAAGCACGAGCTAATGTTTCTGTTTAACATGTTTTATTCTTTTTTTGGATTGTTTTAAGAGGTTTTTGTATGTGTCCCAGCATTATGTGTTGCCACTTTTCTTAGCATCGCTACATGCTCTATTTTTCCTTTTGATTAGTTTCTGCACTAGTGGTGTCATCCACTGTGGCAATATTTTATTTGACCCTTCATATTTGTGTACCAGTGGAATATATATTTGTACTAAGGTAGTAATTCTATTAGTCATGCGGTCCTATATATGCTGTAGTGGCTGATTATCAAATTCATCTGCCCAATCCCATGCAGCCAGGTCACATCTCATACTATAAAAATCAGCTTTGTTATAATTATATACTGTTGTGCTCCCTTTATCATTGCCCAGCCTTCCCTTGTAGCTAAAACTCACCATGGCATGATCACTGGACCCTAGGGGGGCTAGGACCTTACAATCGTAGATGTTCTCAGCTAGGTTGCTTAGGACTAAGTCAAGGATGTGATTACCCCTGGTGTTTGTTGTAACAAACTGGTTCATACCCACCAAGATAAAGGCTTCTAAGAAGCATAATTCTACTGGAGTTTCTGCTTTTAATGTATCCCAGTTTATCCTGGGGAGGTTAAAATCACCAAATAGTATATTATTTTCAGTGGTAGTTATTTTATTAATGTAATCTAATAATATAATATCGTCTTGTTGTGAGATGGCTGTGGGTCTGTATACAAGAACTAAATTCATTTTGGCAGCATGTGGAGGGGAGATTTTGACACATAAAATCTCAGTGATGTCCCATTGGGTAGTGTCCATGGATTCTGAAACTATGCTATCAGCAACATAAAGGGCCACTCCTCTACCTTTTGTCTGTGTCCTATCTTTATGGTACAGGGTGTAACCTGGTATGTTTTTGCCCCAGAGATCCTCCTTTCTCCACCAAGTTTCTGTGATAGCATGGATATGTATATTGGAATTGCACGGGGTATAAAAGAATTCATCAGTTTTATTATTTAGGCCCCTGGCATTTATTACTAGGAAGTTCCAGGCTGCTGGGACAGGGTGCCTGGTGTTTCTTACCTTTAATCTAAAGTTCCCCTCATTCCTCCTTGCCTGTAATTTAAACCAGTTTAATAGCTTGGCACAGTCTATGAGCAAAGATTCATTTTCCCTGCTTATTCAGATGCAGACCATCCTGTGCAGATAGCCTCTGATTCCTAAACGTGTCCCCATACTCTAGATATGTATAGCCTTCCCTGTGACACCATCTTTTTAACCAACCATTTAGAGCTGGTATTTCCCTAGTTTTAGCATAAGTTGCTATAGGTACTGGGAGTAGACCTGATATAATGAGATCACAGCCATTAGTTAATAAATCCCTCCAGACCTGTTCAAAATCTCTTTCGATGTCAATGAGGTTTCTCTTACCCAAGTCGTTGACCCCTGCATGGATTAAGGCTAATGGTTTTGTGGTGTGGTCCTGCAGACCTGGGAGGAGTTGTCTGATGTCTTTTATACAGGCCCCTGACAGCACGCTGACTGTGGTGCTATTATTATGATGTTTACATATTATGTGGTCAGTATAACGTAGCATGGAGTCTCCTATAACTAAGACATTGCGGGGTTCATTTGTGCCATCTGGCAGTGGTTTCCTGCTCTTATTGCTGACTAGATTGACTGGATCCTGAGCTGTTTAGTGCTTAGTAATGAGTGGCATTGATACTCCCTAGGCTATTAGATTTCCATCATGACTTAGGTTGACATCTGATGGCAGGGCATTATATCTATTAGGTGTCAAAATATTGGATGACCCACCTATGTTTCATCTGTCTTTTTTATTTCTAGTTTTAGTCACCATATACCAGTCTTCATTTCACTCGTCCTGCTCAGTTATGGTTTTAAACTCCTTCTTTGGTTCAGTGATATTTTCTGCCACATTATCAATACACTGTTCTAGGTTATTTATATCCATCTGGACCTGAACCCTGTGTTGCAGCACAATGATTTCAGCCTGTAGTACCTCCAGGAGTATACATTTGTCTTACTCAAACCCAGTAGATTCCTCCCCCTCTGCATACATGCTACATTTAACACTGAACTTCATTTTTAGAGTTACCTTGTATTATGTTTCTTATACCGGTAGGCCCAGATCCCAGCAATCTCAGTGGACACAGCCGACACACACACATGCGCGTATCTCTGCATGCATCTCCGCACGTAGTGACATGTGCCCTGCTTTTGCTTGCCCTACTCACAGCAGGGGTGAATTAAATGTTGCAGACTGACTCAGAAGTGGCTTAAAGGGTCACAGAATACTCACAAGTATAGTTGCATTTTAAAAATGTTTTTCCATTTGTATTGTTAACTCTGTCCCTCAAGTTACACTTGTAACCTAAATTCCCATTAATTATGTTAATTTCACTAGCAACACCTTCGTCCGTTTCATTTTTATGCATGCATCTTCAGGGTTTTATTTAACTCTAAAAATTGATTAGCGTTTTGATCATAAAAGTGCTAAAACATTGTGAAAATGCGTAGCACCTGCCTTACTGTGTTTAACAAACATAACTCTTCTAGAAAACCTATATAAATACTTTCTGAATAGTTATTATTGTCCCAAGAAAAAAACTGCTAATCAATTATTTAAAACCCTGATCTTGCATTGAAGTTCCCCAACAAGATTATTGTCGATGTTTCATGCTTTTCTGATATATTATCTAGAGTTTGGAAATGTTTCCAAAACTCTTCTTTGGACATTTTGTAAGATGGAGCTATGTACATATTATTTAGTATTATTTGTGTATTTCCTTTAACCATCTTCAAACTTGACAATTATGTAAGTCTGTCTTTATAGGTATAACATAAATTTAATGATGTTTTCACTTTTCTTTTGCTTCACTGCTGGGACAAGAAACAAGAAAAGCCAGGAATTAATGGGGGACTCTCTTCTACTAGCCAAGTTTCTTGAAAACATACTATATCTGATTTCCTAACAAAAGCACAAAAATTATCATCAGCCAGTCTTCCTATTAATCCTTCTACATTCCAAATTACTATAGATATTTCAGCAACATTAGATCTCTGCTCCCCCCTCTATATCTGAATTCAGTCATCCATCAGTTAAGTTGGAAAGTGGAGGATAGATGACAGGTATACAATGCATAATACATATGAATAGTTAAGAGCAGTGCTGAGCCATGGGCCTAGGTGGAGTGCAACAGTATTATGTTGGTGGTACACTGGGATGTGATGCTTAATGATGTTCACACTAGCTTAACTGCTGCGGTCATGTCAAGTGTGCAACAGGCGAACCTGATATAATTTTAAGAAGGTGTTCACACCAGCTAACCTGGCGCTCACATGTCAAGTTTGCAGAATGCAAACCTGATTTGCTTTCTAGACCTGGTTTGCTTAGGATCACTTTGTCCATGTGAACTGCATGCAAACATTGCACAATTAAGCATGTGGCATGCATTCTCCATGTACACAGCACACACTAGATTTGGAGGTCTTATTTTATACAGTATATATCCTTAACTGAATCAGGGATATGAGGAAATCTTTTAACCCACTCCTTCAATTTAGACGGTGTCTCTACCCCAAATCTATGTAACCGATATATTTCAATTACAAATTCCTTACTGGGGAGGGGCATATTTGATGGCTGTCTTTCTATATGACAGTTTTTCCTATTATCTAGATTTCTGGGCTCCACAATTTGGGACCTCTGGGTAACACCCCTTGGTCTCCCCTCTGAGAAGAATCTGATCTTCTATACATTTCCCAACTGATATTAGATTCTCTGCATGTTTTTTTTTTTTTTTTTGGCACTTATCCATGGCTTCAGTAGCTCTTGGATATCCTGTTTTCCCAGTTAAAATAACATCAGCATAATTAATTTTATTAAGCTTATCTTGACTTACAGGACTATCTTCCAACAGCACTCTTGAGTTTTCATTGTCCTTTCCCTTCTTTGAAGATTTTTCCTTCTTATTTGATTCCTTCTTCTTATTGGGTCTCTGTTTTTGTTTTCCTTTCTTTTTACTTTTTTTAAGGTATCCCTAATTTGTTGTCACTGCACCTCAATGCACTAAATTCAGGGATTGCTTCCATACCTTTTGGGAAAGGAGGCGGTAAATGAATCTGAATTGCTTTATATGCTTTGGAGTCATGGGAGTATTTTCCAGGTGTCTCTTCTACAATAGGAACTAAATCTGAAGTTAGATTCCTCAGGTTAGCTAATGAATCCAAAATTGCTCTGTTATATGCAACATCTCCTCTTAGGTTTTCTAGTTCTTGTTTAAGAGCCCACATATTTTCTAAAATTACTATATTGGCATACTACTGATTTTTGATAATCTCTAATATTTGAGGTAAGAGTGAAGAACTTGAGATAAAATCCCATTTGTCAGTAAAATATTCTTTATCATATTTTATTCTACCTTTCCCAATTAAGGCTTCTGGTGTATTAATGGATTCCTCCGATATAGGAGGTTAACTAATAAAAAAACATAACAAGGGATAGTTTTCTTCATTAACAGGGATGGGACTAGGCTCTGGGGATAGGGCATCCCACTGTCATTGTTTATTGATCAGCAGTACCTGGGGTGGGCACCCTGGTATCATGACCAATGTATGGGGGGATGAGCAATCTGGAAGGGAGTGGGTGGCCAAATGGTACCACAGGGTGGCATCCCTGTTTGCTTATAAATACTGATTATAGTTCTATTATCAATTGAGAAGGACAAGCAAGTATTGACTGAGCTTGGAAGGGGAAAAAAAAACAAAAAGGAGATAGGTATAAGAATGACAGGGGAGGTCTGCTTGAGCTGGGTGTGAGCAGGATAGGAGTTTTTTTACACATAAATGTATTTATTTATTTACTTATTTAAAGGTTTAACCAGGTAGCCATGCTGAGCAGACTACTGTTTGTTTCCAGATGCATCCTGGGGTTGGGGGGAAAGAAGGAATACATTTATATTACAAAGTCCAGAAAAACTTAGAGCAAAAATCTTGCAAGGTAAAGTGCAGTACAGCAGGCAGTTGTGCGATGCATACAACAATAAAATATTCAGATACATAATATAAATACAAACATTTACATGCAGTGACTATTTACAGTCTCATAATGAAGTAGACAAGGCCCAAGTGCAAGAGTTAACATGGGTGCATGTGCAGGTGGAGGAGAAATGTGCTTTGAGAAGGGAGTTGAGGTGCTGACTAGGGGAGGCATGATGAATATCTGTAGGAAGAGAGTTCCATAGTTTAGGCATACAATATTTAAATGCTGGCTGGCCTGCCATGGTAGACATAAGTTGCGCAGACAGGAGACATGCATCATTATTCCTAAGTACGTACACTGGAAGGGTAGGAGCAGATAGAATAGAGGTGAGATATGAAGGGAGGGACTGGGCCTAAAACTTTGCTGTGACATTAGTGCAATGGAAGTGTCACTGGTCCAGAAATGAGGGGAGATCCAGGGTCCGGTAGAGGACACAGTGATGGATTGTAGGAGGACAGACAAGGGCAATATGACAGAAGGAGTGGAAGAGGGGATCAAGTCTGGCTAGGGTGGACTTTGGGGTGCCATTGTAGACTATGTCACCATAGTCAAAGATAGGGAGAATCATTTTTTGCACAATTGCTCAGTGAGCTGGAAGTGGGATGCAGCCATGGTTGCAGTCCAAAGCACCCAGCTTGGAGTGAAGCTTTTGGTAGATGGCATTAACATGTGCAGAGAAGGCTAGGTGCTGGTCAAGCCAGACCCAGATATAGAAACCAATGGCAGATAAGGGCCCCATGGCCCATTCAGTCTGCCTATTTTCAATGTTCTTGCCTTTGCTGCAGACCCTCCTTGGTCTGCGGCATTGTCTCTTCCACCCATACCTTTCCTTATGATTCGCTTGTGCCCATCTCAGACTTTTTTGAATCCTACCACTGTTTTGCACCCACTGCCTCCACTGGAAGACTGTTACTGCTATCCACCTCCCTTTCTGTGAAGAAGTATTTCCTCACATCTCTCCTGAACCTAGCCCCTTCCAGCTTCATATGATGACCCCTTGTTCTAGAGCACCCTTTTCTCTGAAAAATACCTCCCACCTGTACCTTATTCAACCCCATGAGGTATTTAAAGCTCTCAATCATATCACACCTCTCTCTCCTGTCCTCCAGGGTGTAAGTATATATTGAACTCCTATAGCCTTGTCTTGTAAGACTTTTGATGCAGACCCTGCACCATCTTGGTAGCCCACCTTTGGACCTCCTCTACTCTATGTCTTTCCTGAGGTGTGGTCTCCAAAACTGGCTACAGTACTCCAGAAGGGTTCTTACCAATAGCTTATATAGGGGTAACACTATTTCCTTCTTCCTGCTGGTGATACCCATACATATACACCTCAGCATCCCACTAGCTCTCCTGATTGGTTTTCCACATTTTTTGGTCACTTTTAGGTTATCTGATATGAGTGACAGCAGGTCCTTTCCTGCTTGGTCATTGCAAGTATCTCTTCCCCCAATTTGTACTCCACCCTTGGATTTTTGTGACCCAAGTGCATTATTTTGCACTTTTTTGCATTAAACCTGAGCTGCCAAATCTTTGACCACTCCTCCAGTCATTTTAAATCTCTTACCATCCTTTGCACAAACACATACACCCACAGAGTGCCTACTTTGTTGCAGATCTTGGTGTCATCCACAAAGAGGCAGACCTTCCCTTTCAACTCCTTCATTATGTCACTAATGAAGACATTAGAGAGGACTGGCCCCAGTACAGACCCCTGAGGTACCTCATTGGTTACTATCCCCTCCTTGGAGCAAACTCTTTCCTAACCAGTTTCTTACCTAGGTTATTATCTTATTGTCCATCCTACATGCTACCCAACTTGTTTACCAGTCTCTTGTGTGGAACGGTGTCAAAGACCATGCTGAAGTCTGGGTAGGCCACATCAGATTTGACCCAGTCAAAAAAAATCTATCAGATTTGTTTGGCATGACCTTTCTTTTGTGAAACCATGCTGCCTCAGATCCTGTGGTCTGTTGGATTCCAGGTATTCCACAGTCCTTTCCTATAATAGTGTTTCCATTAATTTCACTACCACTAAAGTCAAGCTGACAGGCCTATGATTGTCCATCTCCTCCTTGCTACCACTTTTGTGAAGTGGGACTATGTCTGCTCTTATCCAATCTGCTGGGACCAAGCCAATCTCTAGTGAACTGTTAAACAAGTCTGCCATGGATATAGCTAGTACATCCCTGACTTCTTTCAGCACTGTTGAATGCACCCCATCTGTCTCCATGGCTTTGTCAACCCTCAGATTAGTGAGTGCTTTCTTTATGCTCTCCTCAGAAAATAGACTGTTGTTCACTTCCCTCCCTCAAAGCTCTTGGTGCCTATTCATGGTCCCTCTGCTTCCCCTTCTACTGTGAACATTGAGCAGAAGTATTTTTTTTTTTGGGGTGTAAAATAAAAAACATCCCTGTCTCTCCAATGTGTATGTGACACAAGAATTCTTCGATGACAACATGAAAAATGTCTCTCTTGCTAAGCTGGGCACCCAGGATTTGGGGGTTTCCATGAAAGTTATCTCTGGCCCTAATTTAAAAAACAAACTGCAGAACCTAGCTAAACATGTCCTGTTTAGCTAGATTTAGGAGTTTCTTTTTTAAAAATATGTAATTTTTAAGAACATTTCCTGTTTAAAAAAAGAAAAATGACGGTGGCCATCATAGCATGACAAACTGTTTTTATTGTTGTGACAACTAAGTGGTGTGAAAACAAAATGGTTTTGTGGCATGAACATTTTAATATTATCAGAAGATTTTTCCAAAAACCTTATTGTGCATGCTCAGAAAACAACTTTTTAAATCCTTATAACTCTGGAACCAATGAATATTTTTTTCTCAAAACGTTCGAAAGGCACTACCTTAGCAGAGGCCACATATAGCCTAAATGTTACAGAAACAGATTCCATAATGTCTAGGCTGAAGGTGAGAACAAAAGAAATGTAATAAATATGGAGAAAAAGATTATTTTTCTTTAAAAATCAATATTCCGTATCTTGGAAACAACACAAGCTGCCATCATGATCCTTCCCAAGACTTGAGAACTTGCCTCTGACAAATCTTGTGCGATTTCATCAACAACCACCACCAAAGTTATTATGGTACAAAAATTGGGGTTTAACATTAAACACCCTACTGAATCCTAACTATACTGGTGCTAGCATTTCAATATAATACTGTATGCATATTTTTTTGGGAAAAACTGTGTTAATGCACCAGTTAGGGCTCAAGTTAATGCCACAAAAGTAGGAAAATGTGGTGCAAGGGTTTGCAACCATAACTCCCCATCCCCCTATTGTAATCAACAAAAGGACAAGACTACACAACCAACCACAAACAGCCATCATCAGGTAAGACAAACAACATACAACTGTTTCCAAATGACATAAATGCAATAGCAGAAAAATAGCCAGGCAGGATTTGTTTCTTTTGCATTTAATTCTGATTCACCAAAGAAATGGTTATCACACTGTCCTTTAGTCCCTGCGTTACAATCCCATTTACGCTCATCGGATGTAAGTGAGCAGTGGAGTCCATGAATACGTATTTCTATGTACAGGCTTCTAGCTGCTCAGAGATTCCCAAGTTGTTTCCTCCAGCTGCTCTCAGTATTTTTTTGTTACATTTCTCCAGACAATCATAAGACAAATTCCCCAGTTTCTGGAAATCATATTACCTGCCTTCACCCATGCATGTTCTTTTCAGACAAAGGGGCTTCCACTTTTGTTTGGACACAGAACTGGATGCATTATAAAACAAAGGCCAGCAATTTGTGTGTTTGATCGCAGTTGTGGACATGGCCTACCTAGATTTTAGCAAGGCATTTGATACAGTCAAACACAAAAGATTAATACACAAGTTAGCCAGCCTTGGAGTGGGTCCCAAAGTGGTAGTCTGGATAAAAAATTGGCTAGACAACAGGACACACAGGGTAGTAGTAAATGGAGTCCACAGTGAAGAAAGGAGGGTTACTAGCGGGGTACCGCAGGGTTCAGTACTGGGACCGGTCCTTTTTAATGTCTTTATAAGTGACATTGCAGAGGAACTGGAAGGAAAAGTATGTCTCTTTGCAGATGACACAAAGATCAGCAACAGGGTTGATACACAAGATGGAGTGGAAATGATGAGAAGGGACTTAGCAAGGTTGGAGGAATGGTCAAATGTATGGTAGCTCAGATTCAATGCAAAGAAGTGCAGGAAATGCACCTGGAAAACAAAAACCCAGGGGAAGAGTACACAATGGGGGTGAGATACTGACAACAGTAAAAATGGAAAGGGACCTGGGGGTAATTATATCAGATGACCTAAAGGTGGGCAAGCAATGTGAGAAGGCAGTAAGGAAGGCTGGGGATACTGGGATGCATAGGGAGAGGCATCAATAGTAGAAAACAGGAAGTTGTTATCCCTCTGTACAGACAGTTGGTGAGACCCCATTTGGAGTACTGTGTGCAGTTCTGGAGACCACATCTCCGCAAAGACATAGACAGAGTGGAGACTGTCCAGAGGAGGGCAACCAAAATGGTGCAAGGTCTGCACCAGAAGACATACGAAGAAAGACTAAAGGAGCTTAATATTTATACCCTTGTGGAAAGAAGGGAGAGAGGGGACATGATATAAACTTTCAAGTACCTCAAGGGAATCAACAAAGTTCAAGAGGGTAGTTTCTTTCAGAAAAAGAGATTTGCAAGAACAAGGAGGCACAATTTGAAGATCGAGGGGGGATGGCTAAGAGGTAATGTGAGAAAGTATTTTTTCATGGAGAGGGTTGTGAATGCATGGAACAGGCTCCCTGAGGAGGCAGTGGAGTCAAGAACAGTGGGGGAATTCAAGAATGCATTGGACAGACATAAGGCAGTCCTAGTGGGGGGTAGGAGGAAGTAAGCTGTTGGTTAACTAGGATCTGCAGCTTATCTGTTAGGTAGGAAAATGGGCAGACTAGGTGGGCCAAGTGGTCCTTAACTGCCATCAAATTCTATGTTTCTATGTCCATCAGAGGCACGGTATATCTAAAGATGCTTTAGGACCCCTATGAACCTGGCTATCTCTGTCTCTTTCTACTGGCTGGTATCGCCGATGTGATAATGACATAGATTAAAGATCTGCAGCCACAAAACCCCTCTTACTATTTTTCCCAATCCACAGATCAAAACACTGCAACACAGACTGTTTGGACATCTTGTGTCTCACAGCTGTTATCTGACTTCTTTCCATGCCTCCCGCTGTTATGTCTGTTCCCACTGTAATCATTGAGCTGCCAATGCCACATTGCAAACAAATAAAAAAAAGTAAAAAGTTGGCTCAATCTTCATTTAAGACTGTATTTTCCCCCATTCATCTTCATAAATTACTGATAGGCTGTTGGGGGGTGGGGTGAGAAGCAGTACGCAATACCGTCTGTGTCTGTGTGCATGCATGTGTGTGTATGTGTATGTGTATGTGTATGCATATGTGTGTGTGTGGGCTCCTGATATGCTACTGTGATGCCATCAGCCACGGGTACATTAAAAAACACAATACTGGGTGGGTAACTATGCACAACCAGTTTGTTCTGCCACAGAGGGGTTCTGATTCCCTCTGACCTCAAGACTGAAGTTCAAGAAGTCTGCAGGAATCAGAACCCCGAGGTGGCAGAACACACTGGTTATGCATAAAGTTGCTCATCCTGTATTTTTTGTAGTGTATAGTATTATGTAAAATGTGTGCATTGTGCTTTTTTCCTTCAACAATGAAACTGACATGTGCAGTCTCTAGAGCTTCTAGAGTGCTGTTCTACCACAGAAGGGTGCAGTCACATTCCGCAACCTTTGAGCTATGGTAATACAGCATTTTGAAAAGGATGGATTCCTATACAGAACAATGCTCTACTATACTATACTATACTGTACTGTACTATACTATACTATACTATATATATATATATATATATATATATATATATATATATATATAGGGGATACATGATGGGCATGATTGTGATATGGCAAATATTGTCACTCCTGCAGAGTGAGCTCTGGATATCTCATGAGTGCCAAAGGCACAGTGAGATATCCAAGCTCATGATACAGGAGTGACAATATTTGCCATAGCACACGATCTGCCCATCATGTATTTGATATGTACAATAGGGCCAAGAGTTTCAGAAGTTTTGTTATGCTGTCTTGTGTTCTGTTCCTGTTTATGTGTTTGCTCATTCTGTGTGTGAGCTTTTCTGAATGGGCTGGCAGTGTTATAAACTCTGAGAGACACATGAGTGTGTTTTGCAATGCTAAATGAGTTAGTTTTAGATAGGAGTGAGAAACATACTTTTGTGAAGCAGTATTGTTTAGCAGTCTGGCTGTAGTGAAGTTAAGAGCATCACAGTAATTGTAATGAGCTGAGAGGCAGAGTGTCAGAACAGCTGATACTGTTTTCAGTGATAATTAAGTTAGCTGCAGAGTGTTCTGTGAAATTGTGATCTTTAGGATTCTGGCTGCAGTGAAGGTGAGATTATCATAGTAATTGTAATGGGTGAGAATCAGAGTTTGAGGAGCAAGTGAGAGTGTGTTTCAGTGGTAGTTGAGTTAGCTGCAGGCAGTAGTTTAGACTGTTCTGTGAAGCTGTGCTGTTTTGAATTCTGGCTGCATCAAGTTGAGAGCATCACAGTAATGAACTTGAAGTTGGGGGGGATAGGTGTGTTTTGTAATGCTCACTGAGTTAGCTGTAGGCAGCAGTGAGACTTCTCAGGTAGTTCTGCATTTGTGTCTATGGTAACAGCACAGGTGTTTCCTGCATGCTGAGGGGAAAGTTGCCTAGGGTGATGATATCAGTGACCTTTTGTGATCTGTGTGTGTAAATGGCTGATATCATCACAGTAGAGCAGAGGGTAAAAATATCACACTGCAGTGGATGATGCGCTGTTTTATCTCACTCATTTACCACTCACCCCTATTGTATGTGTGTATGTGTATATATATATATATATTATGGTAGCACGGTAGTGCTACCATAGTTAGGGTTGAGGAGCCATTTACATGTTAAACCCAAAATTTTGCATTTTGCACCTTAATAACTTTGCAACTGTTTGACGGATTTGCCTGAAATTTGGAATATACAATTAAGACCCATGTGCCTTGGGATCTGCCAAGTTTCGTACCGGTTGGATACACGGCTGCGGAGTTATTAAGTGTGATCTGCACATGCATTTACGCTTTTTCTGGAATTTTATGGTCGCACCTACAGGTCACCTGGTTTGCGCAACCAGCCCAAAATCTTCAGGGAACATGCGGCCAGGGTCCCAAATGTGCCTTTTGAAGATTTCATGAAAAATATTAAATGGTTCAAAAGTTATTCAAAAACAATTTCCCATTATAAGTCAATGGGAAAAGTTAACAAAAAGTTCGACAATGTCGCAAATGCATTTTTACTTTCGCAAATGGCCCTCTTACTTTTGCAAATCCGCCATCTTGTTTTCAGTTAGTGATCAGAAAAATGCTTGGCATTTAAATTTCGGACCCTCTAGCAACCTAATTCTTTTTGTATTCACCTAGTCGGACACTGAGGATGCTAGCCATGTCTTTATTTTGGGGTAAAACACTCCAGAAATATGTTTTTCAAATTTCTGGAAAAAGTACTTTCGCAAAGTACTTTCATGCTCAAGAAAATGTCACAGATTTTTGCTAAAGCTTTTGCAAATTGCGACAGTACTTTTCTAGTCTGTGGGAAAATGACAGCAATTCTTTGGCACTCCGCTGCAAGAGAACGGTTTGGTGTTTTGGGTTGAAATTTGGAAGAAGAGCAGCTGATGTCTCAAAGATGTGCCTTTTAGTGTTTCATTGAAAAAATATTACACGGCGGCAATGTTACGGTACTCCAAAGTTGACACTTTTTCCTGTAGGATAACATTATGGCATACGACGCATTGCAGCAATCATTTGGCGCCCTGCTGCAAAATAACGGTTTGGTCTTTTGGGCTGAAATTTTCAGAGAACACAGCCAATATCCCACAGATGTGTCTTTCAGTGGTTTGGTGAAAAAATATTACAGAGAGCAAAGTTATGGCACTCTGAACTTCTGTTTTTTCCATGGGATAACGTACTGACTTCGCGCTTTCAGGAGCCCGTATCTAAAGCAGTTGCAAGATACAGACTTTTTCAAAAATTCTTAGCCCCTCATGGGGCTAAGTACAAAACTAGCCAGGAAAGTGATAATTCATATGACTTTTACATTTTTTTTCTATGTCGTACGGTTACTGAGATATAAGCAATTTGCTATTCCAAGTCCTCATTTTTGTGTTCCGAGAGTCATTATTTTGCTTACATTCTTTGTACTCACTGTCTTTCTGTATACAGCTCTTGGGGAAAACCAGCCTGTGCACTTACATTACTGTTACCATTACCATTTCCGCTTGCGGTTCTGTACCTGTTTCACTTACCGTTCACGTTTACGCCACCATGTGCATTACCCTTTGCGTTTTCATTTGCAGTTGCGTTTGCATTGTTTTTAACATTTCTGTCTACAGTACTGTTTCTCTTTCTGTTTCACTTTTCGTAACCATGCACATTAGATTTGCGTTTGCGGGCACAATGTCACTATGTGACAAGACATCACGTGGCGGGGCCCCACGCTCCGCCGCATTACATTCACTATTTCTCATTATCATTCTCAAAAAGAAGGGACATTAGAGGCAAAAAACTCCATTTAATGCATCAGTTATGGTAGTTCCACAGCGACAAAAGTGAGGAAATTCAGTGTTAGGGTTGAAAACCCTAACTCCGAATTCACCCCGCCAGTACCACACACACACAGACACACACACACACACATATGCAAGTATGGGGGAGGACCAAAGCAACACAACCAATGACAGACAACCAGAAGCAGGTAACAGAAATAACAAACAATTGTTTAAATGTACTACAAGACATCCCCACCCACCTGACCAGGTACTGCATGCTTAGTGGAGATCAACAGCAAAACTGAGGCCATGTACACCAAATGTACACATCCCTGATTGCAGCTGCACACAAAGTACCACACTTAGTAGTTGCATGGCCTTACCTACCAATGCCCCACACCACACCACATGTGGTGGGCCACCTGAGCAATAGAGTTGAGCAAAACTAAGGAGGTGTACAGGTATAATATCTCTGATTATAACAAGGGTTTGAGAAATGCAGCTTTCTGATTGGCTGTAAACACTCTAACAGCCTTATGTTTAGTTTTTATTAACATACATGTACAGCCTAACCATAAGATGAACGTGGTCAGGTGGGTGGGGATGTCTTGTAGTACATTTAGACAATTGTTTGTTATTTCTGTCACCTGCATCTGGTTGTCTGTCATTGGTCATGTTGCCTTGGTCCTCCTCCGTACTTGCATGTCTGTGTGTGTGTGGTGCTGGGGGGGTGAATTTGGAGTTAGGGTTTTCAACCCTAACCCCGAATTTCCTCGCTTTTGTCACTGTGAACAACCCTAACTGATGCATTAAACTGAGTTTTTTGCCTCTAATATATATATATATATATATATATATATATATATATATATATATGTATATTATAGTGGAGCAGTAGTGCCACTATAATTAGGGTTGAGTACCCCATTTAAGGTTAAATCTGAAATTTGGCAGCTTAATAACTTTGCCACCGTCTGTCGGATTTGCCTAAAATTTGGAATGCCCGGTCTGGTATCATAGATCTCTGGATCTGCCAAGTTTCATACTTTTGTGCATTCTTTGCTCATGCCTACAGGTCACATGGTCTGCATGACCAGTCCAAAACCTTCAGGGAACATGTAACCAGGGTCTCCGATGTGCCTTTCAAAGATTTCATGAAAAAAATACTAAACGATTCAAAAGTTATTTAAAAAATAATTTTCCCATTATTGTCAAAGTGAAAAGTTAACAAAAAGTTTGAAAGTGTCGCAAATACAGTTTTTAGTGTCACAAATGACCCTTGTAGTGTCACAAATCTGCCACCTTGTTTTCAGTTGATTGTCACAGAAATGCTTGGCATTTAAATGTGGGACTCTCTAGGGGCACAATTCTTGCTGTGCTCACCTAGTTGAGTCCTGAGGATGCTAGCAATGTCTTTTTTTGGGAGTTAAATACCCCAGAAATATGTCTTTTAAACTTTTGTAAACAGTAGTGTCACACATGTGACACTTTCACAAAAAAAAAATCACAAAAGTGTTGCATGTGCGACATTACTTTGTAGCACTATGCCCAAAAGAATAGGAAATCTCTGCCACACTGCTGCAAAAGAATCATTTGGTCTTGTGGGCTGAAATTTGGAGGGGAGAAAGTCAAGATCCCACTGATGTGCCTTGTGGTGGTTTGGTGACAAAATATTAGAGGGCTGAAAAGTTACAGCACTCCAGAGTTGACCATTTTTACCATAGGCTAACTTTATTGCGTCTGCCGTGCCTTTTCGGGGCCCATATCTCGAAAATGCTTTGAGATACAAACTTTTCATCAGAAAAAGGCTTAGTCCCCCACTAGGGGGCTCAGTCCAAAACTAGCCAAGAAAGTCATTAATAATATGAGATTTAAAAAATGTTTCTACATCGTACAGTTCCTGAGATACAAGCAATTTAGTATTCCAAGTGCTGATTTTCTGCTCTGAGGGCCATTATTATGCGCTCGCTCATTCGTACCTCAGTCCGCAGCCACCTGTGGTGGTGAGAGGAGGGCTGAGCCAGTTGCTGGCTCAGTTCCTGGCTGTTGATTGGGATGAACGGGGGCATCATTCCCAGGTGGGGGGAACCACTATACTACCAGGGAATTGAGGTGTGCTTGTACAACTACGGACATGGGGATCATGATGGGGGGGGGGACCACTAGACTACCAGGGAACTGAGGTGTATTTTAACAACTACAGACACAGGGTCATGATGGGGGGCCACTAGACTACCAAGGAATTGAGGTGTGTTTTAAAAACTACAGACATTGGGATCATGATGGGGGGGACCACTAGACTACCAGGGAATTGAGGTGTGCAAGTACAACTATGGACAAGGGGATAATAATGGGGGTGGAGGACCACTAAATTACCAGGGAATTGAGGTGTGTTTTAACAACTATGGACATGGGGATCATGATGGGGGGACCACTAGACTATCAGGGAATTGAGTTGTGCTTGTACAACTACGGACACAGGGATCATGATGCGGAGGGGGGACCACTAGACTACAAGGGAATTGAGGTGTGTTTTAAAAACTACTGACATGGGGATCATTGGGGGGAACTAGACTACCAGGGAATTGAGGTGTGTTTTAAAAACTACAGCCATTGGGATCATGATGGGGGGACCACTAGACTACCAGGAGTTGAGGTGTGTTTTAACAACTATAGACATGGGGATCATGATGGGGGGGGCACTAGACTACCAGGGAATTGAAGTGTGTTTTAACAACTACAGACATGGGGATCATGATGGGAGGAACCACTAGACTACCAGGGTGTACAACAGGGACTATGACGGCAGGGCTTATTGCGTGTCCCAGTTCCCTATTGAATGGATATGCTGCAAGCCCTACATAACCTACAGCCTATGTCCTCACGCCCCCACCAGGCATGCCTTATGCCTGTCCCATGCCATCTTGGGTCCCCCCACTGTGTTCCACCCACACCAGCTGTGGGGTTCCTATGTTGTTAGGGGGCATCTACCAGGGCACATATGGCCAGAGGATGTGTGTGTGTCTTTATCTATCTATCTATCTATCTATCTATCTATCTTTATCTATCTATCTATATAAATATATGTGTGTGTGTATCATATGTGCATATAGCCATGTGTCACATAGTTATCACTCACTCATTCTTTACCTTGTGTTGTACTGCTTGCAGCAATGCATGGGCAGAGTGTCAGCTCTGTCTGTGTCTGCCAGCACACAGTTGCTGCTGCTTCCAGCCTGTTCTGCCATGCTGACAAACGGAACACTGTGAGCATGCCTTGGCCTACAGTATCCAGTCTGTACTTCCATTCTGACCAAAAGGTGGAGCTGTATGCTCCATGCAGTAGCACCAGTCAAACTGCATGGTAATATATGTTAAGCAGCAGTTAATGAGATACAAACGTACCTGTCTGCCCATGGATTACCTAAGTAGGCTAACTTGCATGGGAGTTTTGAATATGGCTCCCGTTTGCCCTGGGCTAATTAGTTTGTCCTGGGCTAATGTGTTAGCACTGTGCAATCAGGTTAGCCCAGGCAAACTACACATCAGCATAGCACAGTTCTGCAGTGTGTGGCTTGCTTTGTTGTTTGCAGGTGTTGTGGGTCTTCTCTGTGCAACCACACACATTGTTCTCCACCCACAACACTGGCTTGCTCCAGGGTGTACTGGGCTGCAGTTGCAGTGAGTGCTTCCCTGTTGCTATTTTCAGTGCTGTCTTATTCCTGGGCTATGTTTGCCCTGCACTCCCAGACCAGTTTGCCCTGCTTCCTTTGCATACTATATTCAGCAGTGTTAGCACTAGGCTATTCCCTTTGAATATGGTAGGCAATTTGGGCCATGCAATGTTTGCACACCGGGCAGTGATACATGAGGCTCGGGGCAAAGTTTTGAATATCTGGGCCAGTAATTGGTGATTCAAAATGCATTTGCAAGGCACTTAAGCAATAAACCATGACAGGGTGTGGGTTATGCTAAGATTTATCCATGCTTGGTGTGGTTTGGTCATGAGGCCACAGGTTGAGTCACCAAACCACAACAAAAGTGGGTAAATCCCAGCATAATCCACACCATGGAGTGGTTTGTTGAAATTATGCAATGCCCCCATTTTTGTTTGAGATAGAAAACAAATAAATAAAAACTTGGGGTTTATTTGTATTTTAATTTGCTTTTATAGCATTTGTTACTCCTCAAGAAAAAAGTTGTCCTTGGTTGCTAGGGCTGTTGCTATGGCTGATGTGTTGCTCCCATGCATCTTAATGCAGTCCCATATACAGAGAGTTATATTCTGTCATTTTTTTTTGTCTTTGTTTTTTTCTTAAAGAGGGCTGCAAGTTGTGGCCTACTTATTTATTTATTTTTTCCTATTGAGATAGTCTGGGAGTGAGAAGCAACTGTCACTATGTGGTGTGAGTTTTAACGGGCTGCCATTGGAGAACATGTGCTTCTGGGTTCAACTTTGCAGTCAGCACACAGTAACAGTGTCACTCTGGGGGAATTTCTTTTCCACTTTTTTGTTTGTTTGTTAATTTGCATTTTTTTAATTACAAGTGATGGGATTCAGAGAGTGATAGCAGGACTGTAGCTGCAAGAGAGAGACTGAGAATGAAGTGGAGCAGGAGTGGAGCAGAGATCGAGCGAGACTTGAGGTGGGTGGGTGCAGTCTGGGTGGTTATGAAGAAGGAGTTCTTAAACTGTGTTGGTCCATATGTTCATTCCCTGTTACAGAAACTCCACTGTAAGTGAATCTTCACTGTTGGTATTTTGACAGTTATAGAGCTTCAATTGGGAGAACCACAGTTTACCAGGGATCCAACATGATGGATATCAAGTTTGTGTTTGGGGGGATTTTGAGCAATTTTACAGTTGGGACGATTCTAGATGCAGCTGACTGGCACCTTTTCCTTGGATTATGCCAGGAGTTACCATGACTTAAAGGTGCCAGTCAACCAATCAGGTTTCACCATTCTCAGGGCTCATTGTATAATATTAACATTACCATACACCATGCAGTCCTTATGATACATTATGATAAAAGCTCCTAATAACCTGCCTGTAGGAAGCAGCAATACATGAGTAATAAGGCATGGTGGGGTGTGCACTGAACAGATATTACCGCACACTGAGTGTCTTCCGTTCAGTCTGCACCCTCCTTCAGCCCCCAATGGGCCTGCTCATCCCACTCCCAACCAATAAAGAAATGAATCAGAAAACTGAAGCAATCATGAATAGATGGGCTATTTCAAACATCCCACCAAGGGATCCTCTGCTGGGCATCATAAGTGATATTTGAGCAATGTCAGATAAAGTCATTCTTTGCTCAGTGTGTTTTAAAATGCAATAGACTAACAAGCAGGTTAAGCATTATTACCTTGCAACTGGGGTTTTCAGCCTTCCTTGCCAAGATATAATTACAGTTAGACTTAATAGTTGGATATATGTTTTAAATAATAATTATTTACTTATAATGAAGTTTACTTATAGTGATGGGTTGCGCTCAATATTTACTAATATGAATTTAGCTCTGTATTTTCTACTAACGTTGTTAATGAGTGTAGATTTAAAAACAATTTTTTGCATTTACAGTAAGATGCATACAAGGTAACTTTCTGATAAGTCACAAAAGAGACCCTTTTTTGTAAATGGCTTAACAGCAAAGTCAACTAATGGTCAACTTCCTCTTATAACAGACTAACAAACAGACCAAAATAGGAATATCTTATAACTCAGTGTTTTTCAGTCTGAGCTCTTTAAAGGTCAGGCATTGCTTCCTCTTACAACAGAGTGGCAATTGACAATACAGTACAGTTCAAATACAGACTAGATCAACAAATGGGTGGAAAGAATTTTTTTTACTATCAATAGTTAAACACAACGAGTTCATTATGGGCTTGTCCTTCAAACTTGTATAACCTATGAACCTATGAACAGACTAAAACTGAAAATGTCTCATAAATAAGGGTTTGAATATAGACATTTTCAATTTTTACCTATTTTTAAGCCAAAATATATGCAAGACTTACTGGCCTGCCTATTAACTTGTGTGAAAACTTATAACTGAACGTGAACTATTTTTAATAAGTATTAAATGCTTCACGTAGATACTTTACAGTAGGAATCATATGCCAAGACATTTTAAACACTCTTCTTATAAGTCACATGATAAATGTCCTTCTTGTAGAAGTCTAAACTGCCAGTGAGGCAATCAGATGTCTATGTGAGTCATTCCATGCCTGGAGCATTACTCCAGGTAGTGTCTGCTATTGGTAAAAATAAAATTATTTTTGTATTTGGCTGAAAATCTCCCAGTCATACTAGATGGTCATACTAAACACTGTAGCATGATGTCAAATTGTTAGTGACAGCTCAAATCATTACTTGAAAAGCCCCTTTTTAATCAGATGCTTCGAGTTTTCTGTAGCTTTCTGATACAGAAAGTTATTAACTGGTGGTCTTCTGACACATAAAATTACTTTCTAACATAAAAGACTATTGCTTTAAACCCAGCCCATAAACTAGAAACTACGGAAGTGCCAGCCAATTGATTGCCTTGACATACTATAAAAGATCAGCAGGAAAACCAATCCAGGTAAGACCAGGCAGCAGGAGAACACAGTCATCCTCAGTCCAGGACCTCAGAACTTGACATCTGGTAAAATCTGGTGAGGTGAGTTTTGCCTTCTAGACCAGGCAGTTGGAACTGGGGGGAAAAATGATGCTTGCATAATATTTGTTTCTATTTCTGTTTTTATTTCTTTTAGTGAGACCTATTTTATGCAATGGGAAATTTATATATTTTGTCTGCTTGCACTACTGTTCAGAGAATTAATATCTTTTTACTTATATTACTGTTAAGAGTACTGTGTGATTTTTTAATTTGATATTAAGTAAAAATATTTATTGAAAACATGAATTCCAGATGTAGTAGTGAGGTGTTCCATCTGAAATTAATACAATTAAGGGCATTTCACTTAGAATGTTCAAATTGAAGAATTAAACCAGAATTTGACTTTTGCTTCATTGGACATCTGGGTACAACTAAGATCACCATCCCAGGTTACATTCATATATTTAACTGTGCAGATTTAAATTGTTCAGAATTTATACATAAATTCCTGGGATGGTGCCACATAGATCCCAATAAGACAATTAATCACAGAATCTTGAATTGTCCTAGGCATACGGAAGCAGGAGATTTTAAAATACTAGTAAAAATATTTGAGGAATTAGACCAGGTTCATTGTCCTTTGGTGACCAGTCATAGTCATAGTAATACTATGGACTATAATGAACATACAGTTTTTGTTCATCAAGACCAAATAGTTTTGGTCAGTCAAGTAACTGACAAAGTAGTAGTGGCAGGAAGACTTATAGATCAGGAAACATATTTCTCTTTACCTGCATTATGTATTGCAATTCCAACCAGGCTATATGCTGATTTATCTGAAGTCACTGAAACTTTGGAAGGACTGCCAGTCTCCAATGGACTAGGTGAAAGCCTTGTACATGACACTGGCCTTGATAGCCATGTCAGGGGGCAACAAAAAAGAGCCCTGGCACTTTACTTCAACCCCTGTAAGTGCGGCAATATCTGTTCAATGTACACCCCCGGAGAAATTTATTGTGCTTAAAAAATGGACTACTTTTTTGTTGCCTTTTTATAGTTGGAAAAATCATGTTTACATGTTGAATAAATAGATCTCTTTATGCAAATTTATGATATCCTTCCACCTACTTCAAAAATACATCATTGTGTGTGTGTACATTGTCCATTGCTAGCATCAGTAGTACTGGTTTAAATATTGTGATGCAGAATAACTACCCTCACTCCCCTATATATTGTTGTGTTTGTTTGTTTTTTGTTATAGGACTGAGCTCAACCTGCAACCATGAGACAGGAGATATGGACAGAACATTTTTTTTAACTGCAACCAATGGCAGCACAGCAGGATCAGGCGGGACTGCAGAATGAGTGGATTTGGAGAAGCAGCAGTGAGCAGGTACACACATACATGCACACACACTCACACATGAGATAACACCACTTTCTAATGTCTAGTAAATATTTTAGAATTAATTTTTAACTTTCTGGATCAAAGCACTCATGACATTACTTGCATAATCTAGTGATGTCATATGGTGTAGCATTTCCAACTGACTGTCATGCTTAAACTTTTGCATCTGAAGTTCATATTGGTACTCTTTATCTTGCTCCTCCACTTTTTGATTTTCCTCCTCCATCTGGTGCTGGCAGTTTTTCTCTTGATGTTGGCATTCTAATTCTCGTCCTCAGCCATTGGCTTCTGTTACTGTGGAATATTTGTCTTTGCTGTGGTATTTCAGAAATCAAAGGCTCCGTCCAAGCTGACTCTTCCTTGTAGTAATATTTACAATCATGACTCCACCACCATGAAACTGGCCATCTGAATGTGCGAACTCAAGTCTTTGACCAATTCTTCATTCTGTCTTGGAGGTCTGTAGACAACTCTTGCTTTTGTATTCCCTGCTCCACTGGTCTGAAATTGGACCACAATGATTCTGCAATTCAATCATCTGCCGCTGCCCTTGTAGTTGTTATACACTCACTGATGAACACTGCCACCCATTATCCTTTGCATTCCACCCTGTCAATACTGTAACCCTTATATGCTGAGAGTGTGAGAGACTAGAAATGGTATGGTGTGGGCCAAGTCTCAGTTATCACTACAATGTCAAATCTCCACCCTGCAAATAGCGCTTGCAAATCATCCTTCTTGTTTCCAAGTTAGAGTACATTCTTGGAAAACAACATTTACTTTGACACTGATCCCACATACTGTACATACCCACTCTACCAGTTTCATACTTCTCTTCATAAATTTCTCCCTCATCAGTTAGTAAACTGCCCTTCCCCCTTCCCCCAGTCAAGTCCAACTCTACCGATATGGAGGGAGATCCTTTCATTGCCACTTCACAATGCCTTTATGGCATTTGAACCACCTGTCCCAAATCCTGGTATTATAAATAAAGCTTATAAGTAATTTACCCACTCAACGTGTTCCTGAGTACTCCTGAGCCCTTACTGGTGAGGTATAGTCTATCCTGTGCACAGAGAGATTGATTCAACCATGACTTACCCTAGTCTCCTATGTAGTCAAAACTCTCCTCCTTACACAAATTTATAAGACATGCATTGAATTTGTATGTACTACTTTTCCTGAATAAGTGAACTCATTGGCATTCTAGTAACTGATTATCTGGGAATAAAAGACACTGGAAAGATAAAAATATGTAACAGTTTGTAACCTTTTAAATCATGTTTTTGACAAATAGGTTTTAATGCAAATATCTAAAAAATCAATATTGTGCATTTTTTATATTTCATTTGATTGTTGTAAATCACATAGAAGACATCAGTATGTAAAAATAAATTGTTGCCAGTTGTTGGGGGTAAGTATAGACAGTGAATATTTGCAGAATAGATGTATCGTATGGTGCATATCTGCCAAAAAAGTTATGTTTCCATGCTTCTGTGTTTCATCCTTTAAAAAGTTAAAGTTTTGAAATATATGATTAAGTCTGTACCAATATTTGGCTGTATCTATTGCTAAAAATACAATACAATGTGTTATTACCTGGATTCAATCCACTGCCTTTTAAGTAAACAAAATGTCAGGGTTCTGCTGAGCTGCGGTGAAGGGAATTGTAGTTCATATGGTATAGAAGCTATGTCAAACCATGTAAAGCAAGTGATCAGGATTCTATTCCCTGTATGTAGTTATAAATTAAAAGCTATGCAACAGCTGAAGAGATCCAGAGATGGAAGGTTCATGACATGTTTATTAGTATACCACAAGCAGCAAGTTTAGGAAAGACATGAGGCAAAGCAGATTGATTTATGAACCTGAGGATTGCCGTTATGATTTGAAAAAACATGCCCTGTAATGTATTATTGCAATTATGCACTTGATCCATACAATAAAGTAATAAAAGCCACAAATACATTATTATTAGTATATCACAGGATCTTTAGTTTTGCTTTTTGGGAAGCCGCATCGGCAGAGGGGAGTTAGCCACCATTCAGTGCCACAGCTGAGCTGCATTCGGTGGCAGGGAAGACAGCAAGATACATTGGTTCCAAGAAGACTGGGGGCTAGAGCTACAGATGGGACAGGGTCTGCTCCAGACACCACATCGGTGGTGAGGAGCAGTACAGAGAACAAAGGCAGAGGTGGACCAATCAGCACTAAGGGAAGGAATTTCAGACTTGTTGCTGGGGGCTTGAAAGCAGCTCCAGTCACACAGCACCAGAGGATCTTTAGTTTTGTTTTTTAGGAAGCCTCATCAGTGGTGGTGGAGCCGGCACCCATTCAATGCCACAGCTGGGCCACATTCAGGGAAGGCAGCAAACCACATCAGCAGCAAGAAGACTGGTGGCTAGAGCCACAGAAAGAACAAGGTCTGCTCCGGGAGCCACATCAGCAGCATGAAGCAGTACAGAGCAGTGCAGAGAACAAAGGCAGAGGCTGACCAATTGGCACCAGGGGAGCAAATTTCAGATTTGTAGCTGAGGGCTTAAAAGCAGGCCCAGCTGTGCAGCACCAGAGGATTTTCTCCTGCCCCAAACCACCTCCAAATTAAATTGTCTGGTGATCCTCCCCCATTTGGGGGTTCACCAATTGCAGAGGATCGGAAAGTGGATAACCTTAGAACTCAGTAGAAGGAGACTGATGGATTTGGGGGTATTGCAATCTGACGTGAAATCATAGTTCTTGGATTTTTCTGTTCTAAAATGTTTAGGCTACAGTGTTTAACATTGGATTAACTTTGGGGGTATGGTAATCTGGTGAGGAAACTACAGTTTTTTTATTTCTACAGAAGGGCCTATTCTAAAGTGTTTGTTTGTTTATTACCTTAAAGAAGGAAGTACTTTAGAAGTTTATAAATTGAAACAGATTGCATACTTCGATACTTGGGTAAGGGAAGGGTGGGGAAAACTGGTGGAGGCCTAAACTAAAATTACAGTTCCTTGATTAGCTGAAGTTACTTACAGGAGGAATACTGAACTACTGATGGGGGGGGAGAAAAGAATAGGAAAGATGTGGAGAGCTAGGATAGAACCAGTTTTGACTAGGAGAGGGAACCAAAACAGATTGTGCCAGTAGGGAAGCAGGTGACAACAGGTAGAAATACATTGGAGGAGAAGGGGATCAATTACCAATGAAGGAGGGACAACAGGGGATCCATGGGAGGGAGAATACTAGGTTGTAATGGCTGTGGAGCTGCTGTGTGCATGAGTACTTTATGGTGGCTAGACGAATGCCCTATCTGTCTTAAACTACAGAGGTTAGAGGTCAAGTTGGCATGGCTGAAGCAGGATTTTGCTAGGGGAGAACTGGACAAGTGAGGATGGTGTGCAGGGAGGGTGGACAGGCAGGAGAATGGGGAGGTAGAGGAGGGAGAAGGAGAGAGGGATGGGGACAGAGGGCCAGTGCAGGAAGGGGACAAGGATCCTATGGGTAGAGGGGCAACAGGAAAGGCAGGGAAACTGTGGTTTTGGAGGACAAACCAGGAGAGGAAGAAGGGATAGAGGGGCCAGTGCAGGGAAGAGACAAGGGCCCTATGCACAGAGAAGCTGTGGGGAAGGAGTATACAGCAGGAGATATACAACAGTGTCTAACAGGTACTGGACCTTAGCTGGGTTAAAGAAAAAGGAGGGAGAGAAGGAGAGAAGAGTGGAGGGCCAAGCCATAGAATGGAATAAGAAGAAGGTGTAGGGGGAAGGTAGGTAGGGAGAGGGCAGGAGAGTGGGGTGCACAAACAGGGAAATCTGCACAGGAGGTTCAAGGAAACTATGGAATCAGTTGGGGGAGGAGGAGAAGGGAGTTTTGAAAAAAAAAGGAGTCGAGCAGTATAACCAGTTACAGGGGAAAGGGGGTGTGGGAAGGAGGGGGGCAGGGTGAAGGCAATGTGGGGAGGATAAGGTGCAAAAAGAAGCATCTGCAATGGGAGGAGGGAGTGAGATGGACCAGGCCTGGAGAAATGGGGCACTCACAGGGATAGACAATGCAAGGGCACTGGTAGTACATGGGGATTCAATCATAAAGGGGATTCACTGGCAAAGGAGGAAGGTTGCTTTCAAGGGGAGGTCAGTATTTTGTGACCCAGGAATGGAGGCCAAAAGGGCACTTCCTAGGATAAAGGATTGCATAAATTTAGTAGGTGGTAAGCCACACCTAGTTTTGCATCTAGGAACAAATGACTTAGTAAGGGATGAGGTAGAGGTGGTCCAAGGGAGGTTCAGAGAGTTAGCAGAATGATGTAGATGGCTTTTCAGTTCTTTGGCCATCTTGGAAGTCCTTCCAGTGCATTGTGCTAGCACAGCCAGGCAACTTAGGGTAAAGGATTTTAACCTCTGGCTGAGGCAATGGTGCACTGAGGAAGGGTTCGTATATCTGGGAAAAGGGGGGATGCATGGGTGGATGAGCAACTATATGCAAGGGACAGGTTACACATAAGTGATGCAGGGGATAAATTGTTCAGAGCAAAAATGTAGGGATACATAGATGAGAGACTGGGGTCAACTTAAATTTAAACTGAATAGGGGTGCAGCATTAGGGGAGAAGGAGATTCTCAGCCTTGCAAGAGTAACCTAGCCCGTACTCTCTCAATGTGAGGAGCAGGGGTCAGCAGGAGGGAAGGGGATTAAAAAGGTAGGGTGGGATAGAAGGGAATACTGGCCAATGCCAGTAGCCTAGGGAATAAAATGGCAGACCTAGAGGTGGTAGTGGGAGCGGATGATCTGGACCTAACTGCGATAAATGAAACATGGTGGATGGATTTCCATACCTGGGAAGTGGAGTTTCGGGGGTACAATCTTTATAGGAGGGATAGGCATGGAAAGAAGGCAGGGGTGGTGGCCCTGTACATAAGGGATGGGATAAGAGTGGTGTAGGGTAAGGAGGAATAGTGGTCTGCCTAGATTCTTTGGGTTACCTTGGACAGAAAGGGGGTGGGGCAATAAAGTTGGGGTGGTCTACAGACTGCCAAATCAGGAAGAGGAAGCGGATGGAAGATGGTCAGGGACATACAGGAAAAGGCCAGTAAAGGGGAAATCTAGTGGTGGGGACCTAAACCTACCCGATGTGGATTGGTAGTCCCAGCGAAAATCTCCATTAAAAACAAGGACATGTTAACAGCCATGCAGGATGCATTCCTAAACCACCTAGTAAGTGAACCTGCTGGGGGGGGGAGGCAACACTCGACATTGGTTTGACAAACAGGGACAATATGGGGGAGGTAGAGGTAGGGGAAAACTTGGGAGCAATGACTACAGGATGGTGAGGTTCTCCATTCAGGCAGGGTCAGAATCAGGCAGATCATCCACCTGGGTGCTAGACTTCAGGAGGGCAAATTTTGGAAAAATAAGGGACATCTTGTGGAGGGAACTAGAAGGGATTAGGAACCTAGGAGAGGTAGAGCAGATGTGGAAATCAGTAAAGGATGGTATCCTGACAGTCACAGAACAATGTATCTGCAAAATTAGAAAGAGAAAAAGGGGGCAAAAACCTCTGTGGTTCATGTTGGGGGTTAGAGAGCCCATCAGGGAGATGAAAAAGGTGTTCAAAGCCTACAAGATGTCACAGGGGGTAGAGAAAAGGATGATCTACAAGGATAGACTGAAGGAGGTGGGAAAAACAATTAGGAAAGATAAAGCATGCAAGGAGGAGAGAATAGCTAGGAAGAAAAAAGGGGGACAAAACATTCTTTAGTTATGTGAGTGACATGAGGAAGAACAGACAAGGGATTCCAAGACTTAAAGGGGAAAGGGGTGAGAAAGTGGAAGGGGATAAGGAAAAGACAACCCTGCTCAATCAGTTCTTTGTATCAGTATTCACAGAAGAGAAGGAGGGAAGAGGACCTGCATTAAGCAGAAAGGGAAGGGTGGGGAAAGTGGTGGACACAACCCACTACAAGGAGGCAAGAGTGTTGGAAGAGCTGGGTAAAATTTAAAAAGGACAAGGCTAATGGACCTGATAAAATACATCCAAGGGTACTTTGGGAGTTAAGGAGGAACTGGCAGAACCTCTTGCCCAGCTGTTTAATCTATCACTTGAATGAGGGAGGGTCCCGGGAGACTGGAAGCAGGCTGTTATGCCTGGGTTATATACCACCAACTGACCTGTTACATGGTGTAGATGATCTAAGCCAGGAAGAGCGTTTCACAGTTTATAAAATGAAATAAATATTTGATGAATTTGAAGACACAAAATTAAAATTTATTCAACTGATTTCTGCTCACAAAAAAGAAGCAGAAAAACATTCAATTGGAAGGGAAATGTTATGCACTGTGTATGGTTCCCACATCGAAACAACGATTAAGGGATTGTTACTTGATCAGGAATCTGGGCATATTCCAGATCTCATCCATGATAAACATCTTGGACGATGGTATTGCCCTCAATGTTCCTCAACATTATATGTGGTAATATGTTTGAAACAAACTTTATCTATGCAGTTATCAACAGCAAGAAATCTGGGATATATAACCCCACACCAGGACATTTCTCCTTGCTTTGTATCTCACTCAAGCTTAATCCAGGATGCACTGTATGTGACATTTACCATCTCCTTAATGCAATTTGATTCTTCATCAGCGATTTTCTACTGTCTGGCAACTGTCCTTTCTATTGGTCATCTTGATGGTAACATTTATCTTGAACATCTGGATCTTGCTCCATTGTTGGTGTTCCACCCTAAACTCAGTGTTTGGGCTGCACCCCATACTAACTGCTGTGCCTGGAAAGGATATCATCTTCTCTGTAGATGTGATGTCTTTGATGTCATCCACCCTGTTTGTGGATATTCACCAATGAACTTGGACTGGTCATTTGCATCTGATTTGGATCTTCTAAACAATGGAACTTTGAATGTCTCTTTATGGAACTTTGGAGTTAACACTGATGGATTAACACCTGTTGATTCTTCTTTTGACACTGGAAGAAACCATGGATCTATCCCTGGAACTAATTTTGGAGCATGGACTGTGGACAAAAACATTGACCTTGTTTGTCCTGTTGACCTTTGCAAATGAATAGTACTGTCTACTAAAGTGACTTATTCATCCAATGGAGAGTTTTGTGTTGTGTACAGCCTGCAACATTCCACTATGGTCCTAAACTATGTGACATTCTTCAACCAAATTGTATTTATTTATTTATTTATTTTATTTTATTTAACATACCTTAGGATTACAACCTTTGAATCAGGGACTCATTTACAAAGGCAGAGTCAGAGTACAAAGAACAGAACATACAGAGTACATAGGCACAACATGATGGAATTATGGGTTACACTCACAAAATTAAAGTAACAACAGGAGTTCATAGTTACAGTTACATACAGCTATGTTTCACTATACAGTTTGCAAGGTTAGGTAGAGTTCAATAGCTGTCATAACAGGTCTCAAACTGTTTTTTGTCTCACACCACATCAAAGAGCTATTATTGGTCACACAGTGATCACACCAGTCTGTTCTATGAAAATTGACATCATTGAGTCTGACCCAGACTACTGGCATGCTTTATATAAATATTTATCTATCTTCAATGTCCATATCGAATCTCTTAATCTGTCTCTTCAATCCCTTCTCAATTGTACTGATACTCGATTTACATTAGTAATGATATTGCAAAAGCAAATGAATCTTTGAATGATTTGATTAATGATGATATTGGTTTCTTTTTAGAAAATCCTATAATTGAATATTACCTTTAAAGTGTTTGTTATAATTCAATCTTTTTTGATAATCTTCATGATACTTACGCTTTGCTGTCATCAGCAAACCCTATGACAACACAGACAGCAACTAGATTTCCTTTACAAGTCCTATGCCTTGGGATTGTTGACGAAATAAGACATATCATTACTACACCTAACCATCTTCTTCTTCTTGTGTTGCCCTTTGAGCAATGCAACAAGGAGGGGACTGTTGTGCCTGGGTTACATACCACCGGCTGACTCACATGTAACCATAACCTTATACACCTACAAGTATTAGTGCCATACCACAGTCTCATAATGTTTTACCTACTGTATATATGTTTTTGCCATATATACTGTTTTTTCTTTCTATATATATTTTCTGCTATAATCATGATCACTCAAATTCCTTATTTTAAACCATTGTAACAGCTTTTTTGCTTACTTTGCAAGTATTATCAGTCTCACTGTTTCCAGTGAGACTGATAAGAGTTTTGCCATTTATTGCTGACTATGATTTTCCTTTATTCTAAGTTTTATGCTAAGCTATACATTTCTGTTTCTTGGTGTTACCACCCAGATATTACACTCCGCATATTATATCCAATTGTATTTGTCTGCCTTATCCAAATGTTGCATTCTTATCAGTAGTATATATGTAACTACCAGCCAGCCCCTCCCAAGTCTCTGAGATTTTGGTGTTCTTCCCATATGTTTGTTTCATGTCTAGATCTAGATTTATATAGTACGTGTAACCCCAGAGCTGACTTGTGGGAATCATCCTCTTTGTAACTCCTTGTTACATGCTTTGGCATGAGTATTTTAGTAATAAATTTTAGTTATTACTTACTTGCCCTGTGTTTTCCTTACCCAGTCACATGCATACAAGAACCTGAACTATGAGCAGGACTCATATGTAACAAGGTGGTGGTAGTACCACTATATGGGGGGGGAGGAGGAGCCTGGAAATTACTGTCCAGCCAAGTCTCACCTCTGTGTTACGCAAGCTAATGGAAACTCTCATAAAGGAGAGAAAGGTTCAGCACATAGAGGAGAAAGGAATAATTGATGACAACCAACATGGGTTCACAGGAGGTAGGTTTTGTCAGACCAACCTGATTGAATTTTTCAACAGGGTTACAGAGGTGATTGATTGGGGGGCTTGGTGGACATGGCTTACCTGGATTTCAGGAAGGCATTTGACTCTGTCCCCCATAGAAGGTTGGTAAGCAAGTTGAGCAGTTTAGGTGTTGGAACTAAACTCACCCGCTGGGTGAAGAATTGGTTGGTAGGGAGAACACAGAGGGTTGTGGTTAATGGAAGGCAATATTTGGAGCTAGTTGTGATGAGAAGGGTGCCAGAGGGATCAGTATTGCATCCCATATTATTTAATGTGTACGTGGGGGATTGAACAGAGGGTCTAAAGGGTAAGGTGTGTCTGTTCGCTGATGACACAAAAATCTACAACAGAGTGGACACACTGGGGGGGGCAGAGAATATGAGGCAGGCTCTAAGCAGGCTGGAGGAGAGGGCAGATAAGTGGCAGCTGCAATTCAATGCAAAAATGTGCAAAATAATGCACATAGGTCACAAAAATCCAAGGGCTAGGTACTGCCTTAGGGGGAGGCACTGCAGATCACTGAACAAGAGAAGGACCTAGGAATTTGCATTGCAGACACATTGAAAGTCAGGAACCAGTGTGAAAGGGCAGCTGGTAAAGCAACAAGAATGTTGGCATGCATTGGGAGGGACTTCACTAGTAGGAGGAGGGAGGTGATCATGCCACTATACAAAACACTGGTCAGGCCTCAACTGGAATACAGAGTTTGGTTCTGGAGACCAAACTTGCAGGGGGAGAAGGATAGGGTGGAGAGGGGCCAGAGGAGGGTGACCATGATGATCATGGGGATGCAGTACAGGCCGTATGAGGAGAGATTAGAAAAACTGGGACTGTATTCACTGGAGATGAGAAGAGAGAGGGGGTACATGGTGGAGACCTTCAAATACATGAAGAGGCTTAACAAGGTACAGGGGGTAGCATCCTAAGGCTGAGTGAAAACAATACAACCAGAGGACATGCACTGAAGCTGGAAGGGGGAAGGTTTAGTGAGGACAGAGGGGGGTGTTACTTCTCAGAAAGGGTCCTGGGTCCATTGAACAGGTTATAGGAATGGATGGAGGGGGTGGCTACAGTGGAGAAATTCAAGCGAGCATTAGATAAATTCATGGGACTGGACAGGGGATTTGAGAGAGGGCAGAGGGTTGAAATGTAGAAGGCTGGTGGGGAGGGCAAACATTTTGGGCAGACTAGATGGGCTGAATTATCTTTTTCTACGGACACAATTCAGTGATTCTGTGATATTTATATATATATATATATATATATATATATTAATGTATTTTCATTGTTGAAGTACATTAATACTTAAAAATAGTCAATTGAAAGTCAAATGATCAGCTCAACAGTAGCCACTTTTAATAGATACTAGATAAATGACACACAACAGACTGTTAGGCAACTCTATAGTCCATAAATATGATAAACTAATTGGTTGAATTTTACTTTTTTTATAACTAATAATTTTTTTATGTATTAAATAAATACAATTGAAGTTTGTTACTGCATCTTTAGATGTTAACTATTAAGCCTGTTAAATATTATATTGGACATTACACTGAAGAGTTACCACATGCAAATAGTATATGAATTTAGTGAGCTGTAAAGACAGGTCCTGCATGTTACTGGAATGCATGTTATGTACTGTAGATGAAGTCCTTTCTTCTGTGATTTCATCAGCTGTGGGTGTATATTGGATATCCAGTGACCAGGGTAGTGCTGTCAGTGGAAGTTGGTAGTAACAGAATTCAATGGAAAGATTTTTGTGTCATTCCGGTTCAGCAGGGTGGAATTCCCAGACAATCTCATTGTCTGCATGAAAGGGCATGCTCTTTCTTTTTTCTGTAAAGTATGAGAAGTTGACACCAACTCTTGTTTGCTCAGTGATTCCAATATCATCCGGAAGTTAATCACACAGCCAGAATGCAGTACTCTGACCTATTGTACAAATGAAGATTGTGCCACATGCTTAATAAGCTCTCATTACCCTTGCTTAGGTATTTTTTTTATTTAAGTAATCGGATGGACACCTTTGAGCAAGCATGCTCATTTACAAAGGTTCCTCATCAGTAGCAGATAAAACAATGATGTAAAGTCATACACAGAAAGAGAACAGAAGAAATCATGGGGCATCATCAAGCAACACTTATGCAGGAAATCAGCAGTATGGAAACGGCAGAAACAGGAAGCACATATAGGTAATTTGTTAACTAGGAAATACAGTAGAAGTGATCAGTAGTGCAGGTGAAAAGTGTGACGGAGGAGGAAGGGGTTATTGCTTATTGCAGCAGAAGATGGTGCCAGGTAAGAGGATCTTTCATAGTTCCCTATTAAATTAGTCAATTTCTATTAGCCTTACCAGTGACACTGACAACTCATTTAACCATTGTGGGGCTCTGGCTGCAAATGAGTGCTTGGTCAGACTTGTTCAGCACAATGGCACAGAGAGGGTACCACAAGATTTTCTTCTGATGGGGTATGGGTTTTTGGACAGGGGTTTGGAGGTTTCATATTCCTGGGGAGTGAGACCCAATAGGGCTTTCATACTCAGCAAACAAGCCTGGTACTTGATTCGGTCATGTTGGGGAGCCAGTTCAATTGGCATTTAGTGTGCAGCTTTGGGTGGTTCTTTCTGCCCCAAGGAGGAAGTGACAGGCTTTGTTTAAAACCAACTTGATCCTGTTTAGTACCATATCAGAGGCAGCCCCATATACCATGCTGCTGTAGTTGATTATGGGGAGATTGCTGCTGGTAACTGCAACATGTTAAGCCTCAGGGGTGAGGTTGTTCCTCTGTCTGCAGAGTGACTCCAGTTTTTTACTGATGTTGCTTATGTTCTGGTCAACATGTGGAGCAGAGGTAAGAGACTGGTCAATATTAAGTCCTAGGTACTTAAACAAGTCTACCTGCTCTAGTGCAACCCAATTTACATTGCGGATATTGAGTGGACAGATCTTATTTCTCTTCTGCATGCTGGAAAATAATATTGTCATTTTTTTTTTATTGTTCAAGACAAGTTTATTCTGCATAAATTAATTTTCAAGGGAGCCAAAGCTCAGTTGGAGATCCCAAGTGAGCATCTTCTGACTGGGACTACTAGAACAGATGACAGCATCATCTGCATAAAGTAATACTCTTGAGTATGGGCAGGCTTCAGGGAGGATGATAATAAAGAGGCTGAAAAGGAGGGGACCCAGTATGGATCCTTGTTGTTCCCCTTTTCTGATAGGTCTACAGTCAGGCAGTACACCACTGATCTTGACTTGTTGGGATCTGCTCAAGAAATAGCTGTTGAACCAAAGAACACTGTCAACAGAGAGGCCTAATGTGTGGAGTTTAGATAGTAGTAGTGAGTGATTGATTAGATCAAAGGCTTTAGTTAAGTCTATATAAATGGAGTCCACCAGGTGACCCTTGTCAAGGGACCTGTGTAGAAAATGTGTATATTCAATCAGGACAGCGCTGGTATTATGTAGTTTGTGAAACCTGTGTTGTTCACATTAATTATTGTAGTGGCTAAGGCAGTATATAAGCTGGTCTGATACCATTTTCTCCAGTGGCTTTGACAAAGGATAGAGAATGGATATAGGTCTATAATTTGAGAGCAATGTGTGGTTCCCACTTTTATGTACTGGGGTAATGAAGGTGCTTTTCCATAGACTAGGGAATTGAGATTATCTGAGTCAGAGGTTGAACAATTTGATTAATGGGAGGGCTAGCACATCCATGGCTAGGGCAATTCATTTCATATCTATGGTATCACTCCCCATCCTGGTTTTACCCAGAACCTGCTTGATATGCCTGATAGTGTAGCTAACTGAGATGGTTTAGAAGTAAAACTTCAGCTAGCTTAGGCCATTAGAGACGTCAGGTAATGTTTCTTGGTGGGGTTGTTCTACGTGGTTGGATCATCATTTGGTGGGAATGCCGTACTGAGGTCAGTGAAGGCATTGTTAAGCACATTGGCAATCTCAGTTGGGTCAAACATGACAGATCCATTTGAGTTGAGCATAACTGGGAGTGATTCGTCACCCTTCCCTATGAGGTTCTTTAGGGAGTGCAACCAGATTTGGAGAAATTAAACCCACTCATCAGTTAATGTTTATTATCATCAATGTTTCGCAGTTAAACAGACTGCTTCTGCAGTACGGCTGCCAGACATATTTATTGTGCCATACTTTGTGAAATTTGATTTAATTAAATAATGCTGATTGAATTCTCATTGCTGTTTTGTGGTTGGTGTTGGGATTATGGGAGGCAATGCTAACAGATTGCACCTGAGTTGTGAACATGTTTACACCAGTTGAGGCACCAACATTTCTGAGTACCTGTCTATATCTATTAAAAATACACACACACACATATATATGCTCCTCAGTTAACTTCCCATCCCATTCAACTAACTGCATAGATTCCATTGTGAATAACTGAATTTTGATTACTGAGTTACACACTAACCCCATCTGACAGGTTAGATGCCAAACATTCTGACCCTTCAGTCAGTGGGGATCACTGCTTGAAGAAGTACACCAGATATAGGAGCTGCAAAGTAGAGCTTGACATAAAGAAATAAATAAACAGATGTAACTTTATTTAGCAAACAGCCCAAACACAGCATAAATCTTTTTTTTTGTTAAGCCAGTGAGTTCAAACAGCCCAATTGTATCTTCTATGGCTGGTACTGACTTCAAGGCAGAGATTGTCAGCTGAAAATGTTAAGGAACGTTTAAGTGTCATAAACTTAAAATTATAGCTGTCATTCTCCTTCCTTCCCAAGTTTTTTTTTTTATATACTGATCCTGAGGGGTCAGTTAGTACAGACAGATGCAACTACATGCTGAGACTGAGGATTAATTATAGCTTCACTGTGTTTTTATAGGGGCAATACTTGGACAGAGTTTTTTCCCCTTTAATAACTGTGTAAGGCCCACTAGGCACAAATGCCTGTTTTCAGGAGTGACCCAGGAGCACTGGGAGGTTGTGTCTTATTCAGAGTTGCACAGTATGCAAGTGGAGGTTGTGGGAATCAACCTGCTGGATGGACCAATCTCATTCACAGCTCATCACTCTAACCACTAGACTATGCTGCCAGAAGTTGCATTCTTGACACTCTCTTTGCAGTGGGTACCTCACTGGGGATGTAGCTGCTGCTGCTAGCAGGGTAGAAGCTTGATGGAAAACTTGATGGCTTTAACTGTTGCAGGCAAAACACAACTTAAAACCCCAACTGTTGCTAAACGACCTGTGCTAGCAAAAAAAATATATATCTGGTAACCAGATTGACTAGACTGACATTAAAAAAAAGTGTCAACAATGCAATAAAAATGAAAATGGAAGTGTGTAACACTAAGGTCCGTGAAGTGCTGAACAGCAAGGCAGCCATGTTGAACAGGATTCTGTTTTTCTCAAATCATTAAACGTTCATGCAGTTAGTGCTTCTCTAGTATACCTGGTCTTTATATTGCTTGATGTATTTCTCAGTGTATCACCACTGAGCCATTACCCATAACACAGATATTGTTATTCTGCAGGCAGTGCACACTTTATTATGTGGCGGCAACTCGAGTCCCCCACTAAAAGCACAGTATAGCACAATTTAAATAAAATAAGTAAATAAATATGATTTCTCATAGTTAGGTATAGGTTTGGATATGTATCTTCATAACTGGAAAGCAAAACATAAAATCAAATAATATGTGCTTGATCAAAGGTCCTTAAAAGCATACACTGCATGGTATTAACTGTATAAAGGCCAATTACGATGATTCCTTTGATATTCACAATAAAGAGAAGGTTTAATTTACATATCTAAAACCACATTAAGATATTCAGATTATTTTGCAAATAGTAAATTGATGAAAGAAATGTCTAATCACGATCAACGTTAATGCTGGAAAGAAAACGTGCTTTCAGCTCCCTTGTCAATTTGGAACCATGGCAATTTAAATCTTAATACACATGTAGAGGAAATAATAATTACCTCTCGGCACATCTCTTGAACTATTATGCCTGAGAAACAGTGGTACCATGGTCCCGATTCAGCCTACTGATGTTTTATAATATTTAGATAAAATGTATTTCATAATTCTTTATAAATCTGTATAAAGCAATGAATGATTTACATATTTACCCATCTGTATGCTAAAACTACATTTGGAATCCCATACAAAGCTATTAGGAGTTTGCCATTTATATAGCAACACTCCCCAGTTTTCTACTAACAGCAGATTTTGCCCCACTGCGCATGACACTAGAAAAATAGATCAGACATACTGATTTCAAAGCCCAGAATCTTGAACTTTGTAATGACCAATGCAAAATAGTGTTTTGGGAAAATGGGTGGTGCCCTGGCTTTAGTGGTGGGCGTAGTGGCCGAAATTCACTCTGTGATGCAATTCGAGGAGTAGTGGAGAATCCGCAAAGTACTCCACAATGCGAAGCAGAGTACTTCGCATCATAAGGAGGATCGTAAAGTCATTCATTTTAATGCACTTCATGTTACTCCACCTTCCCCATACATTTCTGTGCCCATTTTTAGGTGAAGTACATTGATTCCAATGTACTTCTCATCACTTTGCCTTGTTGTTTGGCTCCACGGTGAGTTTTGCATTGATTCGTGTGATTGCAGGTCACATGGGATCTAGATTTTTCTGCAGAGCCTTAGTTCTGTGTAGTGTGTGTAGTGGTAGTTGGAGACAGCTTGCTGTCAGACCTCTGCAATTGAAACCCTATAAAAGCTGTTAAAAAATCCTTTTTGAGACATTTTTTGGCTTAAAACATAGTACATCAATTGTAAGAAACCCTCCTGTGCTCATATCATTGAGTGTTTATTGTTTGTGTGTGGATTTGGAATGTTAATTTTGAACATTTAGTCTGTGTACTGAGAGACAGTTTAAGTTTGCTTTGGGGAAGGGGGTGCATATGTGTGGTGTAAGTAGATTTAGATTAACTGTCTGGGAGAAAAAGGCAGTCTTTTTGTTTTGGTTACATTTTTGTTTTTTAACTGTGTTTTTTTTTTTTTTTTCTTATTTATTCCTCCTTCTCCCCTCAGCTTTGGTCTCCTTGGGAGCACCAAGGAGTCATCCTCAGAACCACCTCTACATGGTCAGGTCTTCCATCGCCCATGTAGCCTCGGTTTACCCCCAGGTGGGATGAGTTGGGCCCCAACACCCCAACAATGCAGTAGTGTCGATTGGGAGAGTGCCAGGAGGACAGCTGCAAATTGGGGGCAAGCTCCGGTGCTCCATCTCCGCCAGAGCTGAGAGGCATTTTCCCCTGTTTTGGGAAGTGGCTGGTGCCCTGACGTCAAGGTGTTGATTCTGATGTCTGCCACTTCCCCACTCCTTCTTCTGCACCTCAGTGCTTGCTGTGTCTCTGGCTTCCACCAGAGAGCAGCCGAGCACCAAACAGGAACCTCTGTCCCTCCCAGGAGAGGAGAGCTGTCCTCTGGATGCTCAATCCTCTCCTTCCCCTGCCGACCCCCAGCAACCCGGGCTCGTTTCTGAACCTGGGTTGCCGGTGTGGCATCCAGTGCCTCAACCCTCAGTGCCACCGTGCTGGCTGTATAACTTTGTTAATGTACACACATTAATATTTTTAGTAATTCTTGACATTTTTTTGCTGAATTTTGTGTTGCAGCAGTGCATAATTGCAGTTTGTTGAAAAGATCTGGTTATATTAATGAAGTTTTCAATCTGCCTTGCATTACTTGTAGTGTGCATGTGTGTGATGTGTGCCATCAAATCACAGTTCACAGACACCTTTTATTGTACTGCAGAATGACTGCAGCAGTGTGAACCTGCTATCCACCGTAGCTGCATGATTTTGTACTACTCTGTGGTTGGGATTGTGGTATACTGATTTTGTACTGTTACTGCAGTACGCTGCCCCACCCCCCAACTAGCAACAGGTACTCTTTTCCATATTGGATTTGGATTGTGACTGTTGTGAGCAGCAGTGGTTAAGGTGTTGTTTTGACTTTGCATCTGCATCTTTTTCTTGAGTGTGCAGTGTAATCTAATCTGTCTGTGCCTGCCTTTGCATATGTTTAGTTTGCAGTCTACATCTGCAAGCCACTGTTGCTTTTTTTGGGCTTCACACATCACATCCACCAGGCCAGAGTGAAAGTTCCAAAATTTAAATATGTTTAACATTTTCTTGGGGATCCCCAAAAATGCCCACAAAGAGACGTGCAAGCAAAGCTGTTTCTGGTCATTTCACTGCTGCCAGCGGTAAGATTGTCTGTGGGCATGGTAGTATGCAGAAGTGCATAGCTGATGAGAGGAAAGGGATTTCTCCATCAATATTTGTTATAGTGCAATCTGTAGCTTCACTCATAGTTGGAGGAGAGGATGATGTTCCAGCTGGTCGTGCTAGTGCAGTTTCTGATGGCATGAGTATTTCTGCCTCAAGTTCCACTTCTGACCATTTAACCATGTCAGAAAATATAGTAAAGCAGTGAATGACAGTGTAGATGATGTCATACTCCCCATCCCCAGTAACATCCCCATGGTAGTTGAACATGATTCTGATCATGGCGACAATAACGCACAATGTCACATTTCTTCCACTGTAGTGGAGGTCATGCCTTTGCCATCCAATGATTCACAGTGTGGTGCAAAAATATCCGGTGATGATGATGATGATGATGTTGTTGCTGTGGTTACAACATGTAGTCCACATGACACCACCCAAGCAGAAAATGTGGATGCAGATGATGTTGATGAATATGATAATGATGTCATTGTCCCCTGTTGGGAACCAGAGAAAAAGAAAGTCAAGGTGGCTGTGACTGGGTCTGTTGGCGTTAATTCCCCTTCCTGAAAAAAGTTCTCATTTAGCTGTTCTAGTTGATGTTGATGATCTCTTTTAGAAGGAAACTTTCTGATGCTGTGTGCTGTAATTGTTACTTTCTCCAAATAACAAGTTCAACATCATACTCCCCGGGCCAGCAGACATGATGCAATAAGTAGTATGAATCCATTATCATGACCATCAGTATTGGACTGGAGGAGGTTGCAGATAAAATATGTGAAGAATTTACCAAACAATAAACCAGCCATTAATGAAACTTGTTTAAAACTGAAGTGCCCCCCCAAAAGAAAATACTTACCTTCACTGGCTTGACAGTATTCCAGTGCCAAAATTCCTCATCAAGTACAGAAATGTGCACACTAAGTGAGACTATGTGACCTGTGACACAAAACAAAACAATGATTACATGTATGTGTATATATATATATATATATATAGGAGACAAAGAACCTCTGTGCGTAAACACTGAGGCAAGGGTTACCCCAAAGGGCATTTGGCTGGGAAGCCAAGTTTCAAGAAAATACAAAGTCACACATGCCCCCACAATGCAAAGCATCATGGGCTGCATATGCAAATCACCACAGAATGTTATGCTGGTCCAACTTTAAGCAGAATTGCATGGTGCTGAAAGGCCTCTCACACAGTTTGCAAAGGGTGCTAACAGAAGACATAGACACGTGTTTCATCCTACCAGGACTCATCAGTATGCCTCATCTGTTTAACACCCCAGTGGACTGGACCAGCTACCCCTAAGGCAGTGTGCCTGGGATATATTGTGGTGAACCCATTAAAATAAAAAAACATTTAAAAGACAAAGAACCTCTGTGCGTAAACACTGAGGCAAGGGTTACCCCAAAGGGCATTTGGCTGGGAAGCCAAGTTTCAAGAAAATACAAAGTCACACATGCCCCCACAATGCAAAGCATCATGGGCTGCATATGCAAATCACCACAGAATGTTATGCTGGTCCAACTTTAAGCAGAATTGCATGGTGCCGAAAGGCCTCTCACACAGTTTGCAAAGGGTGCTAACAGAAGACATAGACACGTGTTTCATCCTACCAGGACTCATCAGTATGCCTCGTCTGTTTAACACCCCAGTGGACTGGACCAGCTACCCCTAAGGCAGTGTGCCTGGGATATATTGTGGTGAACCCATTAAAATAAAAAACATTTAAAGACAAAGAACTCTCTGTAAAGTAAACACTGAGGCAAGGTTACCCAAAGGGCATTTGGCTGGGAAGCCAAGTTTCAAGAAAATACAAAAATCACACATGCCCCCACAATGCAAAGCATCATGGGCTGCATATGCAAATCACCACAGAATGTTATGCTGGTCCAACTTTAAGCAGAATTGCATGGTGCCCAGGTGAACCCATTAACCCAGTGTTTACTAGAGTAGGTTCTTGTCTTTTAAATGTTTTTTATTTTTAATGGGTTCACCATAATATATCCCAGGCACACTGCCTTAGGGGTAGCTGGTCCAGTCCACTGGGGTGTTAAAACAGACGAGGCATACTGATGAGTCCTGGTAGGATGAAACACGGTTCATGTCTTCTGTTAGCACCCTTTGCAAACTGTGTGAGAGGCCTTCGCACCATGCAATTCTGCTTAAAGTTGGACCAGCATAACATTCTGTGGTGATTTGCATATGCAGCCCATGATGCTTTGCATTGTGGGGGCATGTGTGACTTTGTATTTTCTGAAACTTGGCTTCCCAGCCAAATGCCCTTTGGGTAACCCTTGCCTCAGTGTTTACGCACAGAGGTTCTTTGTCTTTAAATGTTTTTTATTTTAATGGGTTCACCACAATATATCCCAGGCACACTGCCTTAGGGGTAGCTGGTCCAGTCCACTGGGGTGTTAAACAGACGAGGCATACTGATGAGTCCTGGTAGGATGAAACACGTGTCTATGTCTTCTGTTAGCACCCTTGCAAACTGTGTGAGAGGCCTTTCGGCACCATGCAATTCTGTTAAAGTTGACCAGCATAACATTCTGTGGTGATTTGTATATGCAGCCTATGATGCTTGCATTGTGGGGGCATGTGTGTATTTTTATATATATATATATATATATATATATATATAGACACATAGATAACACTATTTTGTATAAATATATATATATATATATATATATATATATATACACACATATACATTTACATATAAATCACACAGTTATGGGCAGGTTCTGTGGAAAATGATAATGGTACCACACAGGTACATTAATCAACTTACCAAGGGTAGTATTAGTGTACACACAAAGGGCATCCTTCTGGTTGGGATCTGTGCAGCCCACCTTGGGCAACCAACAGCGTTCTTAGTCTCATCATCTTTCATCTTGGATGGTAAACTCAATGGTCAGATAATCCTTCTTGCACACCGTGTGGCAAGACACTGTACATCATCCCATCACAGTCAGCTCAACTGCAGCATTACATGTAATTCTAGGGAACCTCTAATTAGTTACTTGAGAGCACATATGAGGATGCTAGGTGCTGCACTCTGTTTAGTTGTGGAGCTGAGCTGAGAGAGCAGGATCTGTACAATGCTTTTTTATGCCTATAACAGGTATACCACCATTGCCTTACCAGGTTGAGTCTGTGGCAGCCTACATTTCTTACCAGAAAATCTTGTGCACCTGAAATTTGAATTACAGTCTGTGTTGCCTGTTTGCCCCAGGGAGAGCTAGGAGTACTGGGGACAGTGGAGCAGCCTGCTCCTCCTGGAGTGAGCGGAAAGTGTTCAGACCGTTGCTGCATTGACTGTTCTTTTCTAGATTTTAGCATTTATTTACCATAGCACCTTGCAGTGCCTCTATCCCAGAACTTTTTTCTCTTGCCTTTCTCCGTAATAGGGCATATTCTATTTATAGTTTTAAATAATTTACTCTCTACACTACTTATTTATTCATTACCTATTCATTAATAGATTTAACTCCCTTTTACTGTTTCCAGGAAATATTTTTAAAATCCTTGTTCTCGGTGTGTGTTAATTGTTGATGTTTTGGTGTTTTAATCAGTTTTTATTTAACTGTAAGCAGATACATAATCTTCAAAGTGCCCATTAATTAGCTTAATTATCTTAGTTTTTTCCTAGTTTAGAAGTGAGGTATGAGGGCATCTCAGTATGGAATTTAGTAAGTTTATAATTATCTGCCCATGCTACATTATTGATTGGGCTTAGAACTCTAATGTGATGCTGCCTTCTCTCTACTTAATTTTCTATTACTAGATTGTTTTAACAGATTGGCACAGAACCACTGAATTACCACTGAATTATTACTGCTTATCTAAATGACTCACTCAATGGACCAAAAATGATCATGTGCACTAATTAGTATTTACTGAATTTATATTAGTAGATTCAAACCAAATCCAAACTAATTAAACAAATTAATTAATTAACTGAATGACTTATTTTGACTCCAAGAGGAAAGTGTGCCATTTGGATTAATTAAGCGATGGTTAAAAGCCCTTGCTTCTGCTTTCTGAACTATTTTTACTTGTGTTTCAGTGCTGCTACATTGTGTTTTAATAAGACAGCACAAGCCTTGAGTCTGCTTTGTTATATCTTGCTCTGTGCTCCATGTCTATGTTCTGTGATTAGTAGGCATATTTTCTGAAGAGCAAAAACGGGTGTCCAACTTAAAAAAAAGTACCAGTTTTATGGGAAAAGGACATGCAGTGTATTGTACTGCACTGTATAGATATACTTGTACTAGTGAAAACTCTTGTTTGAAATTGCCTACTTGGAGCGCTGAGCTTTGAGAGCAGCAGTCTTTTTTCTGTATTAGTGAGCAGCCTGCACCACAAGTAAGTTAAATTATTAATATTTTTTTTAGTTTAAGAGGTTAACCAAAGTGAATCAATTTACTTCTTTTTTCCTCTACTAAAGGAATCCTATATTAACAAATAAGTTATAAGTTATAATTAGAAATCGAGTTAGATAATTTAAACCTGATTGAAAACTTGATTTGTGTTTAGAATTTGATTTAGAATTTATGTATTTACAGAAGAAGTTTAAAGCTTAAGAGTCTAGAAGTTATCTTTTGACAAGTACCTTCCAATATCGCAGTGGCAAATTTTATTTATATTTTCATTTGTTATGGTTTGGTCTTTTCCTTTACCCCATATAGTGACATACTGGGATTTTTCACGGAGACTGTGGGGTTTGGAACTTGCTTAAAACTTGTTATAATTGACTACAACTTGATTGGTATTCTTGGAACTCAGACTGGAAAGGGTTTTGCTCCATTGGGATTTGCCATTTGGGATTGTCTTGGTTGCTCGATTTTAAGAAGAAAGTGGCAGGGCATTTTAACATCATAACAGAAAAGTACCTGCAGATTTGGAAATCTCTCTATTCTATGTTAGAAAGTTTGATTGATGAACACCCATCCAAACTTTGGCATAATAGTCCAGAGCAAGATAAACTTTACTCTTTGGAGAGAGGTGAATGAGAAGAACTTACTCTTCCCAATGTAAACACTAAATTGTGTGAAGTTATAATAGATTTACACCATACCATAGAGGGTCTAAAACATTTAGTATTTGCAGGGAGTGTTAGATTTCACCCAGATGATAGTAATATATCAACCCAGAGTCAGTACCATGGAGTACAAGGAACCTTTAAATCCATCTGTTTAAATAGTGATCTGATTGATCTATTAAAAAATCCATATAGTGCACTGTTAATAATCATGGAACAGATGGTCATTAATAAAAATAAAATGGAGGCCCTGAGGGCAGAAGTAGCCATAAATAGATCTAAATTAGATTGTTTTCTTACACATCTAAAACATCATGAGAGAGAGATACATTATCAAACTCTGAAATTGAACCAGAAATTCAGCCTATTAAGGATATAGGCATTGATGTGGGAAACAGACCAGATTGTAGTGTAGATGCATTTTCTGTGCCATCAGATAACCAGGAATTAAAAAAAAAAAACAAGTGGGGAAAAAGTGTTCACAAGAAAAAAAATTAGAGAAAAAGAATAAAAAAATTAATAAAAAACAAATAAGTAAGATGTACAAGCAAAAACCTAAACTAGGATATTTAGTAAATGTCTGAGAAATCAAAGAGGATTTATCTAATATTAATGACTAGCAAAACAAAGAGCAATTGCAACAACAACAACAAAAATATTGGGACCACAGAACAAGATCATAAGCAATCTGATATGCTTGTAGCACTGGATTTATTGGTGAAAGAAGTCACAAAACTGACTTCTGAATTACATTGTCCCACTATTATTGAACAGGGGGAAAAATTAAAGAAAGTGATAGAAGGGACACGTAAGTGGAAAATATAAGTAAGGTACCCAATAAAAAAAAAACAGTGCTCCTCTTATTTCTTCAAACACAATAGGTAGGATACAAGAGGAAAGGACAAACACTTATCCCCTAATTAGGCTCTATGGACCACTTACATGGGGATCCTTTGACCCACTGGCCAATGAAATGGAGATTCTACAGTATCTTAGTAAAAGTTTGATATTGAATTGATGGAGGAAGATATAGTAGATGTCAAAAGTACCCCCCAGATTTAAGCTGTCTTAATAGACATTATGTTTCTGACCCCAAGGGATGCCAATTATACTGGAAGGGGACAGGATCAGTTGTGTTCCAGGACAGTAGCTGCTTCTTGTTGTTTTTACAGGGTTTCTTGTAGATTTTACTTGGTAGAAGGTTATTTCTTTTCTTTCTCACTTCTAAGAGGCTAGCAGGGTATTGTTTTGGGGGAAGTTGGAAGTTTGAAAACTGGTTTGGTAGCTGTAAGTGGGCTTATTTGTTGGATGTTTCACTGTGTAACAGGCTGCACTGGTGGAGGCCTATTTCTTCTGATTTAAAACCTATTTGGTGGGATTTGCTTGGGGCTGGTTATTTGAATTGGAGACCTATATCTGTAAATTTCAAGCCTATTTTGATGTGTTGTTAGAGAAGCTGATTAAATTGGATACCTGTTTCCTTTGGCAGCAAACATATTTTGGGGGCATTGAGTTGCATTTTGATTCCTTTTTGCTGACTTCACTAGCTGCAAAGGTTAGTGCAGAGTGGGGGAAGGGTGTTAATGGTCTGGCCAGGTCTCACTCAGCAAATTGACTGGAGGCAGAGCTGAATCAGGTTTGTGGTGTTTGTTGCTTTGGCTTCTCAGAAGGAACTGGAAGGGGACAGGATCAGTTGTGTTCCAGGACAGTAGCTGCTTCTTGTAGTTTTTACAGGGTTTCTTGTGGATTTTACTTGGTAGAAGGTTATTTCTTTTCTTTCTTACTTCTAATGGGCTAGCAGGGTATTGTTTTGGGGGCTGTTGAAAGTTTGAAAACTGGTTTGGTGGCTGTAAGTGGGCTCATTTGTTGGATGTTTCACTGTGTAACAGGCAGCACTGGTGGAGGCCTATTTCTTCTGATTTAAAACCTATTTGGAGGGATTTGCTTGGGGCTGGTTCTTTGGCTGCCAGGCTTGGAGGCAGACACAGGGCTGATACACTCTCTCAAGAGTCGGGTGGCTCAAGACCCACCCTCCCCACCCTCCCTCCCTAGAGCTCTGCTAATTTATAGGAAACACCTGCTCTGCAGTTGGAGGAAAAGGCAGCAGGTGCAGCTCATGTAGTTCTAGCCACTGGGGGTTGGATTTAAAGGCTGGAGGAGAGGAGCTTAGGGAGTTGTTCACTTCCCATATAAGTTTACTGGGTTGTACTGCACCTAGTAACAGGGTTACTGATTTACTATGGAACTGTATCTAGGATTAGTGGTGACCTGATTAGGCAGTAGGGGTGTGTCTTGGACTAGTGGGGAACCTGGTGGCTCACCCAAGGAACCTACTTGGAGGGGGATGGGACCACACATCATTAGGGCCGGCATCTTTGGGAGGGTGGTGGGGTGTATAGGGTGTGGAGCAGCCATGATACTGGACTGGGCTTGGAAGTTCGGTGGTTGCCCAGAGTGCTACCAGCTGGCACAGCTTAGGGAGGAGGTTGTGGGGATTAGGAGACAGCTGGGGGAGGTATGATTGAGGAAGGGGGCAGGAGATCTCCCATGGGGTTGCACCAAGCACTAGGGGAAGGGTTATAGGGAAAGGAGTGCAGGAGAATACTCGCTGGTCACATAGGGACCCTGGCAAAGGGGGCCCAAAAGGAGGACACTACCAAGGAAGCAGGCAGGTAACTGGAGACCCTCACAAAGGGGGACCAGAGGGACAACATTCTCAGGGAAGTAGGCAGATGGCTAGGGCTGGATAGAAGGAAGCAAGGTGGGGAGGTGGATTGACCTTACACTCAGTAATTGCTTCAATTCTCTTCTTCTGCTTGAAGAAAAGGGGGGGTGATGTAGCCATGACAGGGGTGGTTAGAGGTGAAAGGAGTGGGGGCAGAAGGTGGGGCTGGATAGCAGGAGGAACGGGGGAACCTGGAATGCAGGAAAATGGGGGGAGCAGTGAATCAGAGCAGGAGGGGCAGGGGGAAGAGGGAGGATGCAAGGAGAAGGACCAGTTGGGAGGAAAGGGCAAGGAGAAGGACCAGAAGTACAAGGAGGATACAGTAAAGGGAGCTGTGGGTTTAGGCCAGGGGAGAATGACAAGCAAGGAGGGACTAAACGGAGACAGGAAGGAAGGGAGTATGAGCCAGGTTAGTTTAGCGTATGGGGGAGAAGGACCAGTCACAAGCAGTGAGGGGGGAGTTAGTGAGGTACAGAAGGATACTTGGGAGGAGAAGAAGAATAGGATAGGAGGGGAGGGGGTTGCCAGGGTAAATAAGGAGGGGGTGGCATGTGGCACCCAGATAGGGGGAGGAACAAGGAGCCTGCTGGGAGGAGGGGCCAGTAGAAAGGATAAGGGACATGGAAGGGGGGAAATAAAGGAAAAGGAGTGGTCAAGTGCTCCTGTTGGGGGATTCTATGATCAGGGGTATCAAATGGGATAGGGAGGGAGAAGCTTGGCCAGTTAGAACAAAATGCTTCCCTGGACTAACGGTGCACAGGCCAAGCACGAGGTATATCAGCTGGCAAAGCATTGTGGGGGTTTTCTGGACATACTGGTCCACCTGGGTACAAATGACATTGAGGGAAATAGCGAGCTAGAGAAACAGGCAAGATTCAGAGAGCTTTCCATTGTCTGTCATGAAACAGAATGCACAGTTTCCTTCTCAGAAATCCTGCCAGTGCCAAGGGCTAGTGGGGAACACAAAAGGAAGATTAGGGAGATAAACCAGTGGCTCAGGGAGTGGTGTGAGGCCATAGGGTATGGGTTGATGGGGGATTGGGGGGAGACCTGGGAGGATAAGGAGCTGTATGCTAGAGATAGGCGCCATCTCAATTTAAAGGGGAAGGGAATCCTTAAGTTGAAAATAGAGGGGTTCATTGGTGAAAAGTGGGGTTTAAACTTGTGAAGGGTGAGGGATGGGAGAAAAGGCTGTCGAGGGGGTGCCGATAAAGGAGGTACTCTGTCTCCACCCCCCTGGGGAGCTGGAGGAATGCAGGAAAAGGCTGACTGGTAAAGTGCAGACCGGGGAAAACAGAATCCCCATGGGAACATGAGCAGGGGAAATGGAAGTATAGGGAAAGGGTGGAAGGTAGTCCTGATAAATGCCAGGAGCTTGGGAAATAAAATGTCAGAGCTCCAGGTGATGCTAACTGAGGGAACAGTGGATGTGGCAGTGGTCACTGAGACCTGGGCCACCGAAGGACAAGACGGACCTGAACCTGGAGGGTTACACTATGTTCAGGAAGGACAGGGGGTGGGAAGGGGAGGAGGGGTAGCAATGATAGTCAAAAACTGCATTGGCATAGGGGGAGTAGAGGAGGCAGAGGGAACTATGGAGGCAATTTGAGTCACCTTGATAACAAGGGGGGGCAAGAGAGTAAAAATAGGAATGGTGTATAGATCCCCTGCACTGGTGGAGGAGCTGGAGGAGAGTCTGGTGGCAGATGTTGGGAGACACTGCAGACTGGGCAGGGGAAGGGTGGTGATGTTGGGGGACTTAAACATGCCAGGAACAGACTGGGAGACTATGACATCCTCGGTAGCCAGGGAACAGAGGTTGTTGGATGTCTTTCAAGATGCGTTCCTAACTCAGCAGGTGGGGGAACTGACCAGAGAGGCATGGGTACTGGATGTGGTCCTGGCAGACAGTGACCAGATTGGGGGTCTGGAGGTAAGGGACCCATTGGCGGGGAGTGACCATGCCATGGTCTGGTTCTGCCTGAACCTAGGAGGGGTAGAAGGCTGCACAAAGACGGAGGTAACTGACTTCATGGGTGTTGATTTTAAGGAAATGGAAAGGATCCTTAAGGAGCATTTGGATGGGATTGGGTTAGAGAAGGATGCTGATAGTAGGTGGGAAATCATCAGGAGAGGGGTGCAGGATGCTACCAGTACCTGTGCAAGAGTAAGATGAAAATGCGGTAGGGCCCGAAAACCCTGCTGGTGGACCAGGGAGGTCCAGGAGGTGGTGCAGGGAAAGAAGGCAGCCTATAGTCAATTCAAGTGCTCAAGGAGTGAATGGGACCAAGGGGAGTATAAGCTGATGGCTAGAAGGGCCACTAGGGTGGTGAGAGTGGCTAAGGCAAGGAAGGAGCAGAACCTGGCCAGGGAAATTAGGAGAGGGAACAAGGGGTTCTTTAGATACATTGGGGAAAAACAAAGGGTGAAGGGGCAGATTAGCCAGATTAAAACAGGGGAGAGATGGGCACAAGACCCAGGGGAGCAGGCTGAGGTACTAAATGAGTACTTCACCTCAGTTTTTACCAAGGAAAATGGGGTTGCTGCATCATACATGGGAGGAGACAGTGATACTGAGGAGGGGGGAACCTTACCGATCGGTGGGTCTGGGGAGAGAGGGAGGCAACATTGGCAGGAGGGGGGAAGGCTAAGCAGGGAGAAGAGGTAGCGGAAGTGGATATCACAGCAGAGAGAGTGAGGGAAGCCCTCGGGTCCCTTAAGACAGAGAAAGCACCAGGGCTGGATAAATTACATCCCAGAGTGCTGAAGGAACTTGCGGATGTCCTGGCAAAACCCCTGGTGGAGCTTTTCACCATCTCTCTGAGGACAGGGTGGGTGCCCCATGACTGGAAGATGGCGCATATAGTGCCTATCAATAAGGGGGGATCAAGGGAGGTGGCAGGGAACTACAGGTCTGTCAGCCTGACATCGGTGGTAGGCAAGGTGATGGAGGGCATTGTCAAGGAGAGGCTGGGGGGGACCTGGAAAAGTCAGGGTGCCTGGACAATAGACAGCATGGATTCATCCCAGGGAAATCATGTCAGACAAACCTTGTGGAGTTCTATGACTGGGTGACGAGTGCCTTGGACCTCGGTAGGCCAGTGGATGTCCTCTTTCTAGACTTCAGCAAGGCATTTGACTCTGTTCCTCATGTGGTTCTGTTGGATAAGCTGGAAGAAATGGGGGTGGGGAACCAGGTGATCAGATGGATAGGCAATTGGCTCCAGGACCAGACCCAGAGGGTTGTAGTTGGCGGGATAGTCTCATCCCCAAGGAGGGTCATTAGTGGGTTCCCATAGGGATCAGTCCTTGGGCCCCTCCTGTTCAACGCCTATGTCTTTGACATAAGGACAGGTATGAGGAGTGAGATGAGTCTCTTTGTGGATGACTCAAAACTGGGGGTGGTGGTCAATGGGGAGGAGGGGAGGGTGGACCTACAGGGGGACCTGGGGGCTCTGAAAAGATGGTCTAGAAAGTGGAAGCTGCGGTTCAATGCAGGGAAATGTAAGGTACTGCACCTGGGGGCCAGAAACCCAGGCCAAGTGTACACACTGGGGGGGGTGCTACAAGTCTCGATGGCTGAGAGGGACCTGGGGGTGGTGGTGGATGTCAAGATGAACAACTCAGAGGCTTGTAGGAGGGCAGCAGCCAAGGCCAACAGGATGCTGGGATGCATCGCTAGGAGGATCACCTCCAGAAGGAGGGAAGTGATACTCCCTCTGTATAACTGATTGGTGAGGCAGTTTTGGAGGCCACACTTAAAGAGGGACATTAAACTCCTGGAGAGGGTCCAGAAGGGCAACCAAAATGATTTGGGGCTTGGGGGACAGGATCTATGAGTAGAAGCTTGAAGAGTGAAATATGTACACATTGGAAGAGAGAAGGGACTGGGGGACATGATATAGTTCTTCAGGTACATGAAGGGGGTAAATAGGGGAGAAACAGTCAGGGTGCTTTGAAGAAAGGAGGAGGGGGCCACTAGAGGGCATATGTAGAAGTTGGAGGGGGGAAGATTCAGGGGAGAAAGGAGGAGGTGCTACTTCACTAAGAGGGTGGTGGAGCCATGGAATGCATTGCCTAGGGGGCTGGTGGAGGCAGAGATGGTGGAGGGGTTCAAGAGGGGGTGGGACAGGTACAGGGGAAGGGTTCTGGAAGCAAAATCCAATGCAGCGAGAATATCTGGAACTGGGAAGGGAGAAGCCAGAGAAGGTGAGGGGGGCCGCAAGATCAGCTCCCAGGGTGGGGGCTGACCAAACGAGCAGACATGAAAGACCGTTAGGCCTATTCTGCTGGCATTTTAGTATGTTAGTATATATGGATAAACAGAGGTTTATTACAGGATTCTGATGTAATACTCACTTTTCCAAACAGATCATTATTTAACAAAGAATCAGTTAAGATCAAAGAAGGTAAAACATTTTGTCTATTTGGTATGTCCCACCTACAGAATGAAAATTCAGACACCTTGACTAGGGTGTTAAGGGATCTATTTGTAAATTTTATGGGAACACCAATTGATGAATATGGGAGCATAACTGCTACAAGACCACATATGGATAGCCAGGTTAACATTTGGATATCTTCTAATTTCCTGGCACAAATCATTATGAACCATGCTCATAAATTGGATGGATTGGGTCTTAACTTAATGGAAGCTGACAAACTATCAGTTGTAAAGAGGGATGATATTGGATTAAATGTTAGCTCAACAGTCCCAACATATAATAGATTTCTTGCTATAGCTGAATATGATGAAAACTTGATTCTAGAATGATCAAAAAGTACAGTATCTGAGAATGCTGATCCTGTAATAGGTATCTCCTTGATTACCTGGAACATATCTGAATGGACTTCAACCATCAGTGATTTGGATTGTAAGAAATTTCTTGAATGACATATTCTGATTTGTCTATAAGAAAATTGGCATAATGAGAATGATCAAGTTGTGTTAAATGGCTATCAATGTTATTCTGTACAGGGCACAAAATTAAAAAAAATTCAGAAGACCATCTGGGAGTATGGCAGTTTTTGTTAAAATAGGATCCTTTAATAGGGTCAGAGAAATATTTCAACATTCAAACTATATTGTACTTGACTTGGCTATTGAGGAAAAGTTATTATTAATTTTTAACTGCTATATGCCCCTGGAAAACTCAGACTACTACTCGGAGGATATATGGCAAAACCTTGCATATGATACAATGAGACTGATACATGAGTACCCGAAGGCTGAATTATGTGTCTTCATGGATTTTAATGCACGTATCAGCACATTTGAATGTTTGGCTGACAACTTGATCATATGTCCCTTAAATAGTGATCTGTTAAAAGGAAACACTGAGGATGAAAAAACAAATAATAATGGTAGTAAGCTAATTGACTATATGTTGGATTTTTTGTTGTATCCTTTGAATGGTAGAATGGAAGGGGATTGCAAAGAACATTTTATTTATGTATCATCTCAGGGTGCATTAGTAGTTGACTATGTACTTTGATCTGGATTATTAAATTATTGGAAAGTATTGAATATATGTATATGATTGGGAAGTGATCACTTTCCACTAGTTTTAGAATGGAATAATACAAGTAGTATAACTGAAGATGTAGCTCTGCCTCCTATGTCTTTGACAGAAATCAGAATGGATAAAAGAATTATATGGCAAGGAAAATCCCAGATCAAAATTGATAAAATACTTCAGGAATCTTTTCTTCAGCTGGATTATAACATTTTTCAAGGTAGTAAACTGAAGGAGCTATCCTTACATTTAAAGGATTTATTTTTAGACATCAGGACTGCCTTGGAATGTCATACAAAACAAAATATAGAACATAATTGGTTTGATAAAGAGTGTAAACAAATGAAATTACAAATAAGGTGACTACTTAGAACTTACAGATCATCCTGTAATAATCAAAATCTGAAAAAACTTAATCAAGGGAAAAAAGTATAAACTTATTATAAAGAACAAAAAAATATTATAATAAACTTTGGAGAGAAATGTTAAAAGCAGTACAACAAAATGATAATAAAAGTTTTTGAACTATGGTTGCAAAGGGAATTAATTCATATAAAGTAGAAATAGACACCTATATAGCAGAAGATAGGTGGATCCTTTATTTCTCTTCAATTTGTTTTTGATATGACAATACAGGATACACAGCTATCAGTAAATTTGAGCTTCAAAAGGATAACACTGGATGAAGTCTATTATGTCCTGGCATTATTGAAGCAGCTTAAGCTCCAGGACCAGATGGTATCCCTGTGGAGGTATTTCTTTCCTTCCCCACTCTCTGGTGTAGATTTTTAACAGATTACTATAATAAGTGTATCTATTCAAACAACGTACCAAATTCCTGGAGGGGCGCTACCATTGTTCCAATCCACAAAAAGGGCAGCACAAGGGACCCTGCTATGTATAGACCAATTAGCCTTCTGGATGTTAATTAAAAAATATTTTCTAGAGTTAAACTAGAAAGATTGAAAAAAGAAGTGAAAAGAACTGGAGGCTTGGCTGAATATTAGGCTGGTTTTAGGCCTCGGTTTTCCACACTAGATAACATCTTTATATTGTACCATCTAATAGAAAAGTACGTACAAATAAGGGGACAAACTCTGTATGCATATGTTTTGTGGATTACTCTTCAGCATTTGATCTTATATCAAGAGAAATACTTTGGTTGGTGCTACTCAAAAGAGGTATTGATTATAATTTGTTTTCAATCATTTCTCAATTGTATTCAGCAAATTGGGCTAATATTAGATTAGATAAGAAAGGAGGCATTTCAGCTTCCTTTAAAATAAATAGGAATGTAAGACAAGGATGTGTACTTGCACCTCTATTATTTTCTTTATACATTGACCAGATGCTAAGGGATAGTGGTAAAGAATTTATTGATATACCAAACATAGATTCTTGTAAATGCCCATTTTTAGCGTATGCTGATGATATAGTTTTGTTTCCATTAACAAAAGCAGGATTACAAAAAAAGTATTGATCAAATCTCAGAGAAATCTTCTACATCTGGGAACTAATGACCATCGAACAGTATGGTTCACAATAAACACAGCAATAGAGTCAAGACATACAAAGGCAAAAGTACTGGACTTCAGGAGGGCTGACTTTGCCAAAATGGGTGAGTGCCTAAGGAATGCACTAGAAAATGGGCAGGAACAAGGGGTGGAAAAACAATGGGGAATAATAAAAACTGCCATCACAGAGGTAACAAGCCTTGGTGTGAAGCAAATAAACAAAACAAAACAATGTAAGAAACCACTATGGTTCTCAAAGGAGGTGGCAGTGAACTTTCAAGAGAAAAAGAAAGCATTCAGAAAGTACAAGGTAGCACAGAAGGAGCAGGACAGAGAATTGTATCAGTTAAAGCAAAAGGAAGCTGGGAAGGCAGTCAGAACAGCAAAGGCCCGAACTGAGGAAAAGATAGCCAACTCAGTTAAGAAGGGGGATAAAACCTTTTTAGGTACATCAGGGAGTGAAGGAAGACTAAGGGAGGGATAGTGAGGCTTAATAAAGGGGAGGAGGGTGGGCAGAGGGTAACTGTGAAAAGGCAGAGATACTAAACAAATATTTTTGCTCAGTATTTACAAAGAAAGAGGGGGAGGTACCTAAAACAAACAATAGAAACACTCTGGATACAGAAGTTGATACCAGCCCATTTACAGAAGAAAGGGTTCTAAAAGAACTCTTAAAACTGAAGGTGGACAAAGAAATTGGGCCTGATGGGATTCATCCCAGAATTCTAAAAGAACTAAGGGTAGAACTAGTAACACCACTGACTACCCTCTTTAACAAATCATGGAAGGATGGGGTGGTACCTGAGGACTGGAGGAGGACAGATGTGATTCCCCTTCACAAAAGTGAGAGCAGGGCAGAAGCAGGAGACTACCGACCTGTTAGTTTAACCTCAGTGATAGGGAAAATGATGGAATCACTTCTGAAGGAAAGAATTGTCAAATACCTAGAGGCCAGAGGAGCACAGGACTCAAGGCAGCATGGATTCACAGCAGGAAGGTCATGCCAGATGAATCTAATAGATTTCTTTGACTGGGTGACCAAAGTAGTAGATCAGGGAGGGGCTGTGGACATGGCCTACCTAGACTTTAGCAAGGCATTTGACTCAGTCCCACACAAAAGATTAATATACAAGTTAGCCAGCCTGGGAGTGGGTCCCAAGATGACAGCCTGGGTAAAGAATTGGCTGAAGAATAGGACACAGAGGGTAATAGTAAATGGGGTCCACTCTGAAGAAAGGGGGGTTACTAGTGGGGTGCCGCAGGGTTCAGTATTAGGACCGGTCCTCTTCAATGTCTTTGTAAGTGACATTGCAGAGGGACTGGAAGGAAAAGTATGTCTCTTTGCAGATGTCTCAAAGATCTGCAACAGAATTGATGCACAAGGTGGGGTGGAAAAGATGAGAAGGGACTTGGCAAGGTTAGAGGAATGGTCAAATGTATGGCAGCTTAGATTTAATGCTAAGAAGTGCAAGGTAATGCACCTGGGAAACAAAAACCCAGGGGAAGAGTACAAAATGGGGGGTGAGATACTAACAACAACAAAAATGGAAAGAGACCTGGGGCTAGTCATATCAGATGACTTAAAGGTGGGCTAGCAATGTTAGAGGGCAGTAAGGAGGGCTGGGGGATACTGGGATGCATAGGGAGAGGCATCACCAGTAGAAAACAGGAGGTTGTTATCCCTCTGTACAGACAGCTGGTGAGACCCCATCTGGAGTACTGTGCAGTTCTGGAGACCCAATCTCCACAAGGACATAGACAAGATGGAAGCTGTCCAGAGGAGGGCAACTAAAATGGTGCAGGGTCTGCACCAGAAGACATATGAAGAGAGACTAAAGGAGCTTGATATGTATAGCCTCGAAGAAAGGAGGGAGAGGGGGGACATGATAGAAACTTTCAAGTACCTCAAGGGAATCGGCAAAGTCCAAGAGGGTAGCATCTTTCAAAAAAAGTGGTGTGCAAGAACAAGGGGGCACAATTTAAAGATGGGGGAGTGGCTCAGAGGTAATGTAAGGAAGTATTTTTTCACAGAGGGGGTTGTGGATGCATGGAATGGCCTTCAGGAGGAGGTTGTGGAGTCAAAAACAGTGGTTGAATTCAAGCATGCATGGGACAGCCATAAGGCAATTCTAGGGGGTTGGGGTAGAAAGAAGTAGGCTGCTGATTAACTAGGATCTGCAGCTTATCCATTAGGTAGGGAAATGGGCAGACTGGGTGGGCCAAGTGGTCCTTATCTGCCATCAAATTATATGTTTCTATGTATGTTTATATTAAAGTTAAAGATAAACATAAATAAAACAAAGGTTTTACATTTTTCAAAGGGGTACAAGAAATGATCCACATTCTTGACATTAGGGAAGGAGAGATTGGAAAGGGTTAAAGGGTATTCTTATCTAGGATTATATCTACAAGAAAATACTAACTGGACACAACATTCTCAAACTTTGACAGATAAATTAAAAAGTACAGTGGTGGGGCTTGTCCGTTTTAACATAACATATGGTGGGATGACTCTAAAACCCTTGATACAAGTTATAAAAGAAAAATTTGATACTCAATTACTCTACAGTTCTGAAATATGGGACATAAGCAATTTAAATAAAGTACTTGTCCCCTTATATAAATATTTACATACAATATTACGGGTTGGTCATTCATGTCCCACTGTTTATTTGAGATTTGAACTAGGATTGAATAATCTGGAAGCTCTAATGGAATCTAGGAAAGTAAATTATCGGCTTACTTTGAGCAGAAAGGAAACCTCATCACTGGCATCTATAGCTTTAAGGGAGAAAGAAAAGTGGTACACTACAGGTATCAAACAGAAGTTATGGTATACAAATTTAATGAAAATAATGAGGGTCAATAAACTGAATAATCTCAAAAGGGTAACAGAAAGAGGGATTCTCCTTAGTTTAAAATATAAATCATATATCACAAAGAAAATTGCAAGTAATTGGATTACTAAAGATTTACAATTAATTAAGTGCTCACATTATTCAAAATGGTTCTCAGAAAATAATTATTACTTTGGCATGAAACCCTATTTAGAAATCCTGACAGACAGTAGGATGAGAGCTACATTCTCCAGTTATAAGTTTGAACAAGCAAAATGTAATGTTTTACTCTACCAATATAAAACAAAAGGATATACCTCCAGAAACTGTGATTGTTCTTGGGGAGGTGAGGAAAATCTTATACATGTATTATGAGATTGTACCTGGTACCAGATACAAAGGGCTTATTGGCTAGGCCCGTTTTTAAATGAGATGTACCCAACAGATAAAAACATACTAACTAACATTTTATTTCATACTAAAGATGACTGGACAGTAGAACGACTTGCCAAGTTTTTATTAGCAGCAGATAAAATTAGAAGGACGCTAAATGTAGTATGACTAAGGTTTGTTTTCCTGATTTTAGATATTCATAATCTTTCAGTATGTACTGTAATATATTCTGTAATTTTATGTAATGTTCTAACAATATTTTACATCTGTATTGTTTCAACTCACTGTATTTATCATTGTAAGGTTTTTAGCCACACAGTAAACATGTTGATGATTATGTAATTCCAACAGCAGCAGCAGGGCACTTAGTTCTTATTGAAGTGTGGAGACTTTGGGCCAGATATTCAAAACTTTGCCCAGGGGCTAAATTAGCACTGCCCTGTGGGCAAACTTAGCCCGGAGCACAGAGCAAGCTATATTGAAATGGAAATAGCCCGGTGCTAATCCTGCTGAATATTGCAGTCTAAGGAAGCCAGGCAAAATGGTCTGGGAGTGCATGGCAAAAATAGCCCGGGAATAAGACAGCACTGAATAAAGCAACCAGGAAGTGCAACCCACAACAACAAAACAGTGCACAGCAACGTGAGGGCAGGTACAGACGAACTACATGGCCAATGTGTGTGCCAGCAAATGCATGGACTCAGCAGATGTGAAAGAACAGTGATCAAAACTGTATATTATTCCCCATACCATTAGCGCCATGCTAACACATTAGCGCGGCATTAGCACGGAGCTAAGCAGTTAGCCCTGTGCAAACACGTCTGCCCGGAGCTAAAATGTGCCATATTCAAAAGTGCCATGCAAATGAGCCTACTTAGGTAGTCTCTGGGCAAACAACCAGATTAGTATCTCATTATACCCTGATTTGCATGCAGTTTGCCCAGCGTTACTGCAGGGTCCCACAGAGCCACCTGCAGGTCAGTCTGGAAGTACAGGGGCTGACCAGGTCCAACTGCAGCTCCACCTGTAGGTCAGTCTGGCAGTGCATGATGATAGCTGCAGGCTACATGTAAACAGTACAGCATAGCATAGCATATTGTACCCCAGGGGGCAAGACAGCATAGGCACAGGTGGTGGTGGTGGTGCTGCATGCAACTGTCACACTGTAGGGCATGCTACAGTGCACAGCAGACACTACAGTAGCAAGGGGGCCAGTAGTGTGAGGGACACAGCACTGTCTATGGTGTGTAGGGCAGTGATGATGACTGCACTGTACACAGTGACAGGCCCAACCTGCAGGTGTTTACTGACAGTGGACATTACTGTTACGCTGTTGTGTGACCCACAGATGCTGTACCTGTGGCATGGGATGCTCACAGTGACATGTACATTTCTGGCTTTGTGTGCTGTGACAGTTGTACAGCTGTGCGATATGTGGCCGGGGGGCATATATTATCCAAAAGGCACACTAGTGTTGGGGTATTCCCAATACTGGCCCATGTGCACTGCATGATGTGTCCCAGCCTTGTGGCCGCACCTGGTCTGTGGCACAGCCTCGCCACCCATACATGCTCCTCTCAACATCCTCCATGCCCACAGTGCAGCATGTGTGTGCTGGCATCTGTTCATGTCCACAGATGTGTGGTCTGCAGGTATGCGCTGTGTGGCCACACTGCCATGCTGTCCACTGGTGGCAGGGTTATCACTTACTGCCTGGCATGGCTGGGACTGGTGGCAGATGATGACATCATTGTGATGGCATCAGTTAGCAGCATGCTTCCTCTATGTTTGGCTTTATCTATGTGTCATATTTCTTTGTTAGGGTTGTGCAAAACCCATGCTAAACCCACGCAAACACTGCACAAAGCCATAGTGTCACGCAAAGCTGATTGCCCAGGATTAAGACAAGCTTTTTCTGGGCGGTAATGTGCACCACGTTAAGTGTCGCGCTAAGTCGCACAAAACCACTTAGCGCTGTGCTAGTCACTGAATATAGCAGTGCGCCTGTATTCATGTCAGTTTTCCCCTTGCATACATTATAATTTTGCCCGGCGCTAATGCAGTTTGCCCACGTTATTTGGCCTTTTGAATATAGCAGACCCGCGCTAATCCCGCGCTAAACCTGCACAAACAGCTTTTGCCCGGCGCAAAGTTTTGAAAATCTGGCCCTTTGTGTTCCTTATTATGCTCTCATTTCACTTCATCAGTACTGGGGAATTTTCTTGACACAAGACAGTAGGATTTTTGGGATGCATATTAATTCTGGTGACTGTATGTGAACACTGCACACATGACTGAGTGCGCCATTAATTCTGGGAGACTGCATTTCTTGTTATGCTTTCATTTCACTTTGTCAGCACTGGGGAATTTTCTGGACACAAGACAGTAGTATTTTGGAGATGCACATTAATTCTGGTGACTGTGTGTGAACACTGCACACATGACTGAGTACGCCATTAATTAATTCCCATCATAGTTATATTCCAACTTCATAATACCTATTTCCAAAAATAAATATTACTGGAGGCTCAATACTGTTTACTTTCTGTCATGGTTTCATGAAGTGTTTGTTAAAAAGCAGGACTGAGCAGTGCAATTATACTGTGCTAAACTGCATGTGTGTAGTCAGTGTACTTTTCTGTGTGTGCAGACACTGTCCAGCTTCTTGCAAACATATATATGCTGACTTGTTCCAATGTTTATGGTATTAAGAATAAAGATAAGAATATATAATGTGTATTTTATTTGTACCATCTGCAGCAGCGGACAATGCCATATAATATGTTTTCAGGTGTCTCGGGGCAGTGTGCACCTTAGTCACAGTGCACACATGATGTTGAGGAGATCATAGCACACAAAACTCCTGCTTTTCGACAAACCGTGCCCAACAGACATGAAATATTGCTGAGGCACCCAAAATATTTCACAGTGTACAGACATTATAAAGTCAAAAAATATGTAACAGGTCCAGTTCACTGCCACCACACTGTGCTACCTCATTTTTTCTTTGCATTTTTTGTTCTGGACTAAGTGATGTCTTTCTAGTTTAGACTGGCAGTGGCAGTTTTGTAGCAAGTTGCTTTACACCATAACACAACATGGTACCAGTGGTAGCACAGTGTGGTGGCAGTGGACTGAACCTGTTATACATTCCAACTTTATAATGTTTGTATACCATAAAATATTTGGGGTGCCTCAGCAATATTTCAAGTCTGTTTTGTACGGTTTGTTGAAAAACAGGATTTTTTTGTGCTATGATCTCCTAAAAGTCATGTGTGCACTCTGACTGAGGTGCACACTGCCCCGAGACTCCTGCAAACATATTATATGACTTTGTCCACTGATGATGAAGGTACAAATAAAATGTATGTTATATATTCTTATTTTTATTCTTTATACCATAAACACTGGAACAAGTCAGCATATATATGTTTGCAAGAAGTTGGACAGTGTCTGCACACAGAGGACATTACACTGCACATATGCAGTTTAGCACAGTATAATTGCACTGCTCAGTCATGCTTTATAACAAACACTCCACGACAGAAAGTAAACATTACTGAGGCACCAAAAACATGTCAGGCAAACATTCTTAATTTGGAATATAACAGGGCAATAAGAAACACATTGCAATATGTGGACGGCTGCTGGTACACAATACCTGGCTCCAAAAGTGCAAGGCAAACACACAAAGCTACCACTCATATGAATACATGCCACAAAAAATTTTCAATGCTACTGCAAATTTATTGATGGCAAAACAAGGCACACACAAATGACCACTGCACTTTGCCACCAAATCCTTCATTAGGAGACACACCACTGAAGGCCTAACCACAAAAACGCAAGGCTCATTACTGTGTGTCTTGTTTTGTCACAAATACAGTTGCAGTAGCAATGAAAATATTTTAGTGGCATCTATTCATGTGGGGTTATGGCTTTCTGATTTTGTTAAAGGAGTAGTTAACACACAATTTGAAAAAAAAAAACATATGTTATACAGAGCACTTTTTATTTGTATGTACAGTCCTTGTGTGTGCTTTGCTCTGTTTGCTATTAGGAGTTTCTACTAAATTAACCTGCTACCTTTATGGCAGTTTTGTGACCCTGTGGATCTTCTTCATGTCAAATACATGCACTGCCTTTATCGCTCTGGTAATGCACCCTGTGTCATGTGACAGTGATGTAGCATAGCCCATAGATTTACCATATGCATAACAGCATAGCTGTGTAACTGATGTTATGCAGTGAGACCAAGTGGCAGCTGTTTCAGTTTAGCATATACCTCAGAGCTAGGTGAGTGGGGTTTCTGTATGAAACTACTAGTCAGTTACATGGCTCTTCTGTTGTGAACTGTGTATTTGCTAAATCAATGGGCTATGCTGCATCACTGTCACATGAAACAGGGTGCATTGTTGGAGCGATAAAGGTAATAAACTGATTTAACATGAAGAAACACAGGGATTGTAAAACTACCATAAAGCTTGAAGGCTAATTTAGTAAAAACTCCTAATAGCAAATAGAAAGAAGGACACACTAGGGGAAGGACTTTACATCCAAATCAAAATGCTCTGCATAACATATGCTGTTTCAAATTTTGGGTGGACTGCTCCTTTAAGTTTAAATAATGATGACAGGGACAACCCATTTTAACTTAAAACAAGGAAAACCAAAACAGCGCACACACACACACTTAACAGAAGGAAGGGAGGGCAGGATACAAACTGCAATGAATACAGAACAGAAGACAAGAAAAAAGTTCATAATTATAAGATACATGGGGCAGTAGGGGAATACATTTTTAGGACACAGGGAGGGTATTGGGGGCACAAGGTGGAGGAAAAAAACTATTGTGGAATCCCATGGTGGAACAGCAGCAACTGGAGCAAGGCCATCATCTGCAATTGATGGCCCTTTATCTGCTCCAACTGCTGCTCGACAGCACTCACCATCTCATTTGAGGCATCCACAACATGCCAGAGAACTGCAATGTTGGCCTGAGTTAAAGGCAGTTCTCTGCGGTCCGGATGTGCTGCGGCTGCTGGTGGTGAGGGTGGTGCTGGTGGAGCAGCAGGTGCTGCCATGGCCCTGCTCCTCTTTGGGTCATGCACAGCTGCCCGGAGCAGGCCTGGCCCATTCTGTAGCAGCCTACCACTGCACCCGGTGGTGATTGATCATGTGGGTGCACTGGCCCCCAGTCCCCACGTGACTCCCTGGGGGCCACGGCACACCTCCACCCTGCAAACATGACACTTCACCAGGCTTCTGTCCCCCCCACACAATCAAGGAGCTCCCAAACCAGGGAGGTGCAGGGAGGACCAGGCACAGGTAGGGGGGCAGGCAGATGCACTGCAGCCTGGTGCTGAGGTGCCACACTTGGGGATGGGGACACAGGCATATCCTGATCAGGAGCTGGTGCTGGTAGTGGTGGTGCCACTGCCTGAGGAGGTGGTGGTGGCAGTTCACTTGGTGCTGCAGCAGCTGCACCAACTCCTCCTGCTTCTGGGGGGGTGGCACAATTTTGCTGCGGTCCATCATGAACTGGTCACACCCCCATGCATGAAAACTCTCCTTTGGCCATGCTGTGGACCTGCTCCTGCCCCAGACATTCCCTGCTCCATCTAGATTGTCCTCCCTCTGTCCAATCGACACACACAGTCACACACACACAAACAACAACTAATAAAACTAAGAAAAAAATAAATTCACAGAACAAATTAAGTAACAAAACAGTCTACAATAAAACCCAAATGGATACAGTTTTTAAAAAAGCTTTTGAAACTGCCTCACCTCCCAGATATATATATCTCTCTCTCTCTGTCTCTCTCTTTCTCCAACTGCTCTGACTGCCTCCTCTCTCTCTCTCTCTCTCTCCCTCTGCATAAGAGAAAGTGAAAGTATCTCCTAGAGCAAAAGTCAGTTCCTTCCTGCCTGGCTAAAGCATGTGACTTACAGTACTGTATGCCATGTGATGTGTGGGGGGCTGCCAATAGGCTTGTCAGTCTGCCTTACTTCTCATTAAGATGGAATGACAACCTGAAGTAATAATTACAAGGTGAAGTGAGCCTGTCACAGTGGTCACTTCGCTTTGTGGAGTGCCAACGTGAAGTACCCATTTCGCAGGCACTTTGCGGGCAGAATTTAAATTCACTGCAACTATACCTGGCTTTAATAAGTGGTGCTACACAGCAATGGTGCCCATACACACACACACTGAGGCACCAGAGGAACATATGCATCCACAAGAGAGTGGGTAACTGAAAATACTAATATACAGAGTTAAAAACTGATAACAGATTCAGTTTGGGCATTTTTTACATTGACAAGTGAAAGATTGTTTCAAAATTGAGCTCAAAGTTGGAAACTGGGGAAAAGTTAATGAATGTAATAGTTCAAAGGAAAAAAAATACCTAGTGACATGCTAGTAGAACTTTTAAGGGGAAAGACAGTGATATTAATAAATATTAAGAGACTTACAAAAAACTTACAGTGAGACTGCATGAATTAGTGAATGTTCCAATGAGAATAGTTATATTTACTTGCTACCCTTTTATGTTATATATCAAATTAGAAGAAACCAGAAGTTTCCTTAAGAAAACAAAAAGTCTGTATGTTTTAAAATATAGGCCTACACCCCTCAACAGGTAATGAATTTAAAGTTAACAGTGAGATGGTACCACGTAAAGATAGTGAGTAACATGACTAAAAGCACTTTTTTGGGGAATTTATTTACAGATCATTAAAAACAAATAGGCCTTTGACACCTTTATAAAAATATAAGCACAATTTGTTTCCTACAATGAACAAGGTAACTTTACCTTTATTAAGGATTTGTTTTTGTAAATAAAGTAAGTTGAACCTTAAAAGCTGCAAAAATATATTGATATCCGTAATAGGTGAGCAAGCAACATATGAAAATTATGTGAAAAGAAAAAAAGTGTAAAGAATGAAACATACTCGCTAACCAGGTGGGAACAAATTCATTTTAATACTGAATACTGTAGAAAAAGTTAACAGTGGTGTCCTCCTTCAGTTCTGTGTGCATTCCAGTTAATAATTAAAGGAAAACTAGTCACTAAGATATTTGATTTAAGTGTTATTTTCTGTTTATAACATTAAGATATGATGTTTGACTAAAATTAATTGTTGTTGTGTACCAAACACAAGCAGCCATAAGTAATTGATTGAAATTGACAAAATATTTATTTGTTAATAACAGATTCCTGAAGAAGCAGCGTGTTTAACTGTGAAATGTTGATGGTAATCTAAATAAATAAATAATAAACTACTTATAGAGACTCTGGCAATCAGTAGTATTCTATTTATTAAAACATTAACCGGTGAGTGGGTCTAAATTCTCCAAATCTGGTTGTACTCCTTTGAGGTTATTTGGAGATAGATCCCTCCCAGCGATTATTATCTTTACTTTTTTAGACACCGAGTGGGCCACAATGCCAACCTGTGGGTTCTTTAGGGCGTTCCAGAAAGCCTTCTCTTTACCCCATGTACTCGCTTGCTGTTCCTTGAAGAAGGAGGCCTTAGACTGACTGATATGTCTGGTGCACCTGCTTCTTGCAGCCCTATATTCCTACATATCTGCGGATGAGCCACTTGCCTTAGTCTTGTAACATAAATTGTCCCCATCCCTCATCTGGTCAAGAAGGTATGAGGTAACCAACTCATTGGTACTCCCTCTTATAATACATTTCTATATGGGGCAAATTTATCTGCAGCAGCAGTGAATTCAGTGACAAAGTAGTCAATGGCTAGGTCTATACTGGGGATGGGGTCCAAATAGTTCCACTCTATTTGGGACCGGTGCACTTTGAATTAGCTGATAAGCCCTTAATGCAGCACCTTACTATAGATTGTTATGGGAAGTGTCTTGGCTAGTTTGGCAGACCAAGTACACAGCACAGGGGAGTGGTTACTCAGGACATTGGGAAGCACAGTGACCTCAGTAAGTCTTTCAGGATGGGTGGTTAGTACCCAGTCAATGAGGGTATTAGTGCCTGCTTTATAGTTGATCCTAGTACATTCCTTAACAACTTGAGTCATGTAGAGGCTATTTATCTGGTCTTTGAGCTCTGTGCTAGATTTGCAGCCCAAGTGATATTGAAGTTGCCTGTGACTACAGTTTCCCAGTTTTGGCTAGCCTGTTTAAAGTGCCTGGCAAACATTTCAAGCCCAGATCATTGCTTGCCAGGGAGAATATAGACTGTCATGATAATCAGATTGTTCATCCTGTTCACTAGTAGAAAATATATTGCTAGGCATTCACAGTCACTATTAATGTTATCTAGAGCAATTTTATTTCCTTGCATTGCATTACACAGATAGGTTAGAGAGCACCCCCCCCCCCATTTACCCAGTTGGCCCTGTCTAAAGTGGTTGTATCCATGCAATGAGATGGAGGCATCCTGGGTTTTCAAAAAGCGAAGTCTCCGTAAGGAAGATTATCTCAGGCTGGACTTGCTTCTCCCAAGCCTCAAAGTGTGCTATTTTAGGTAGGATGCTGCCAATATTAAGGGAGGCGATCCTTAAGGTGCTCAAAGGGACCTTACAGGTAGATGCACAAGGGGAAGGACTAGGGTTGGGATAGACATTCCCTGACAATAGGACGAGAAGCAGCAGTCATTTCTTTACATATTTCAGATAGCAATGTTGCCATTGGTGTTTACTGGTATCTAGCCATGATTGGGTATCAAGTGGAGGCCTCTGACACAGGGTGACCGGGTGGGGAATAAAGTTTCCATTTTGGGGCAGTAGTGTGGTGGAGGAAGGTAGTCAGAAAATGGGATAGTGCCTTGTTTTTTTATTGGTGAGATGGCATCCCCTGTCTCTCATGACGGTGGTTTTAGATATATTATAGTAACATAATTTTTGCCCAGTCCAGTATGACCCCATAATAGGGGTGCCCCAGGTATTGGTGAGAAAAAGACGGCTATAAGAAAAAAGGTCTTAGCAGGATGCAAGGCTATCCAGACAGTTGTGAGCATATTGTCTGCTGGTCTCAGGTGGGGCTGGTGGTTGCTGAGAGGTCTCGCTGTCTATATTCTCTCAGAAGGTGTTGTGAATGATATGACAGGTGGAGGAAATATAGGGGTGCCAGTTAAGGTGCCTACCTGGCTCAGAGTTTGCCTGTAATGTGGTATGGGCTCAGAGCTGGCAGTGACAGCTTCGGTATTGTAGGTTGTTGAAGTAAATGCAATGGGTGATGAGAAGGTTAGCAGGCTGGTAATGGGATTTAGTAAGGGATAGTAGAGTGGATTGGTATCTCGGAGACAGTGGGGGTTCTGTAGCATTTGGTGGGGGCTGAGTCTTGAGGAGAGAAGCAGTGGGCAGCCTGAGTAGCAAAGCCCAACCCACCGGTAAACCTGGAGTCTCGACAGTCAATCTATGGAGTGGAGTGTACCAGAAAGGACACAAGTGGGGTGAAGTCTGGGGAGACACCTGGCCAGAACCAACCAATAATAGATGGGGAGAAAGTTAACTGATTGGTCCATGCAGGTATAAATGGCAATAAAGCTTAGGGTGAGCAGATTTAGGGATGGGTGGGTAGCAAGCACATTGTGGTGCAGTGCAGTGCGGCACCGCACACTAGCTGCACTGTCTGCTGACAGTAACAGGGACAATGAAGTCTATCTAGGCAGGTTCAAGGAGTCCAAGATGGCGCAGAATGCTACATTTACTATAGAGGATAATAGGAGCCTATTCTATACCTGAGGAGATGCAGTCTGTCCAAACCTGCTGTGGGCAGTGTGGGGAGGGCTCCAGTTGCTACTGCCCTCATGACCCATCTGTTGCCTGGGTAGCTCTTGAGCAAACAAGGAGCTGGGGAGGAAGATAAATAGCATGGTAAGAGGGCTGGCAGAGGTGAAGAGGCAGGATAAAATGTGAGCTGTAGACACAGGAGGGGGGCTGCTGGCATGCAGTGGGAGAGGAACAGGAGGACAGGGGAGGGAGATAGACACGGTAGGAGTTACAGAATGTGTAGAATACAGAGTTATACAGCCTAGGAGTATTAAGATGCCATGACAGTGTGACTAGCTGACGTCAGATACCAGCACATATCATTGGAAAAGTGGCAGTAACACAAGCAGATTACTATGCCACAGAGGTATATATTGGGCAGACAACAGGTGAGAAATGCATACAATATGCCACAACCAGGCCAGTATTTGATTCAGAGCTCTTAAAGTAACATACAATATTTCATAAACAGGTCTGGACTTGCACTGGAGTCCTTAAAGTAATCTATATAACAGTGCAAATTCACAGGAGTTCAGGTAAACACACTAGCTGCTTAAATCAATCATCACCATCTGCAAACAGTAACAGGGACCAAGAGGTCCATCTAGGCAGGTTCAAGGAGTCCAAGATGGCACTGAATGTCAAATTCACTGTAGAGGCTGCTAGAAGCATATTCCATACCTGGGGAGACACTGTCTGTCTGATCCTGCTGTGGGCAGCATGGGGAGGACTCCAGCTGCTGCTCCCCTTGTGATCCATCTGCTGCCTGGGGAGCTCTTGAGCAAACAAAAAGTTGAGAGATGCTGTCTGCCTGATCCTGCTGTGGGCAGCAAGGGGAGGGCTCCAGCTGTTGCTGCCCTCTTGACCTGTCTGCTGCCTGGGGAGCTCTTCAGTGAACAAGGAGCTGAGGAGATGCTGTTCATCCCACAAGAACATGGACATTGGTGATAGAGTCTGGAAGATAATTCCTGTCACACACTTCAATCGATTGTGACTGTGACTCTGATAGTAAGTGTGATGTGTGGTACAGCAACATCAACTCCACTTTCCTGTTGCATGACTGTGACTCTGACAGTGAGTGTGGTGTGTGGTAATGTAACATTCAACAAAAACCCTACCTTGCAGACTGTGTCTATGGAAATGAGTGTGGTGTGTGGTAATGCAAAACTCCCTCATCCTCCCCAACCCCTTCTCCTGCTGAGACTTTGGGAAGTAGAGTGAAGTGTGGTAATGACACACACCCTTTCTACTGTAGCCTGTGACTCCTGCAAAAAGTCTGATAGTGCATCACACATTCATCCACTGGGATGGAGGGTTCAATCAGCAATGCTCCTTGACCATCTCCTGGTGGTTCTCAACGGATGCGCACTTGGCATAGCGGGTGATCATGCTCAGCCATGTGTCCTTCCCAGGATACCATGAGTGTGTGGCAGGTCTGTGGGAGGGGGAAGGAAGGAGGGAAGAAAACCAGGAAAATGGTCAGTCCAGGAGGGACAGATGACCACCACCCATAAAGTCCCCTATAATGCCAGCATCCCAAGCACTGTGTTTTCATCCCCTGGACTGTCACCCATTGTTATAGTTGATTTCTTCACTGGCAACCACAGGGGGGCCACAAGGCATAGGATTTCCAGCCCATCTGATGTGTTGGGGTTCCAGTGGACCTGTCAGAGCAGTGCAGTTTGTGGGTGCCAGCTTCCTGTTGCCACACATAGCATTGTTTGATTTTCTCCATGCACTGGAAACACTGCAAGCAAAGAATTTATGGTGTGTGTGTGCTCACATTATGGAACTGTCATTAACCAGAGCCAGTCTGCATTATCTCCTTACACTAGTACAAGAATGTCCCACCAAGGCACCCACAGTAGTGGCTGGAGGGGATGTGGTAGTCCTCCACAGCGGAGACCCCATGGGGAATTATAGGAGACCCTATAAGAGGAGGAAGAAAAACATGGTTATTGACTCTATCTAGAAAAACATATAGAGTTGGGGAAAGGTAGAGATGGGTAGAGGGAGGTTTGTTGCCTTTGCGGAGCAACAGCATTAAGGGATAGAGAGAGTATCCAAAAGATCACTGTGGCAGCAGGAAGGGAGAGCTAGACATCATTTTTCACCTGAAGACTGTGACCTGGCTAGGGATGAAGATGCAGTAAGATGAGTTCAGTGATTTGGAGAGGAGTCTTAGACAGGAAGCATGATCTGTTACCTTCTCAGAAGTGCTATCGATCTATGACAGGGGGAAGGACAAGATTCTCTACATCAAGAACTGCAACACATGGTTGAAGAATTGGTGCAGAGAGGAGGGATTCAGTTTCATTTGAAACTGGGGCCCCACATGTAAGGATAAAGGACTGTACAGCAAGGACATCCTGCATCTATTTAGGAGGAGAACCATTGTCCACAGTGAATGATTTAAATGCTACATTAGCAGGTATTTAAAGTAGCCAATGGGGAAGATGCAGAATAAACCAGGGTGACACAAACTGCCCCCACACACACAAGCTCATGAGATCAAGTGCATGAATCTGGAAGGAGAAAAATCCCAAAAGGAACCAAAAGGTAAAGATAACCAGGTGGTTGAAGATAAGAATGAAAGTAAGAAAAGGAATAGGCCAAATAGGAGTCTAATGGATAAAAGGATGGATGGGGAGGAACACATTCAGGAAGGCCATATGTGCAAATGCACAAAGTCTAGACAACAAGATTACTGACCAAGAGAACAACATGGCAGAAGCAGACATGGGCTTGGTAGCAGTTACAGAGACCTGTTGTAGTGAAACCCAGTACTGGGATTTGGCCATACCAGGTAGTACTTTGTTTAGAAGAGATGGTGTGGGTAAAAAAGGAGGAGTGGCTCTTCATGTAAGGGATAACATAAAGGCTACAGAAATACTGTGCTAGCAGGGGGAAGCGGATGTACTGTGGGTCTACCTTGAGAAAAGGAAAGGATCCATAATTTATACAAGAATGATCTACATACATCCAGCACTGGAGAAAAAAATGAGTGGAGTAATAATGGAAGCAATCCAAAGGATGGCTCACAAGGTAGGGGTGTTCCTAGTAGGAGATTTCAATCTACCAGACATGAATTACAGCCTCCTGCTGCAACAATAACCAGGAGTACGAACAGCCTAAACTCTCTTCATGGTTCATTCCTCAGGCGGTTTGTACTGGAGTCCACCCTTGAGGGGGTATTACAGGAAAGTGTACTGACAAACTGGGACAGTGTTCATGATGTCATGGTGGGAGACCACCTGAGAACCAGCAACCATCATACTGTGTGGTTTAATATAAAGACTAGGTGAGATTCGAACCACATGAGGATGAGGTTCCCGGTGTTCAGGATTGCTGAATTTAAGAAAATTGGAGAATGCATAAGGGATGCCCTATAATGGATAGGGACACTATGGGGAATCAAGGATTAATGGGTAAAATTAAAAGAGAGTACTGAAAAAGGCTACAACTTTGTGTCAGGCATATTAGCAAGGTCAAAAGAAAAAGAAAGGCCACTACCATTCTCTACAGAGTTAGTAGAAAAAGTGAGAGCAAAAAACTTGGCTTTTAGTCTATACAAAGAAATGCAGAAAGAGGATGACAGGGAGAATTATCAGGAGAAAAAAAAGAGACAAGGATGGCATTTAGAATAGCAGAAGCAAAAACAATGGAAAATATTGGATAATCATGGAAGTAAGGGGACAAGACACCTTCATATACATAAGTGGCAAGATAAAAACCAAGGGAGGGACAGTTAGGTTAAAAGGGGAACAAAGGGGTTTATATAGAAGAGGACCATCAAAAAACAGACATACTGAGCAAATACTTCAGTTCAGTATTCATTCATGGTAGAGGGGCCAAGCAGCATGCCATTGATAAAAGACAGTTGCGACGATGGAACGGTGATGGACTTTAGACCCTTCCGACCCTTCCTCACCTAATGAATGGCTACTCTCTGAATTGACCCTGGGATCCTGCAAGAAACTCTATGTTGGCTGCTGCTACAACCCCCCCGCAAACGGAAACACTGGACTCACCAGCCTCCTCCAAGACCTGAGCTCTCTAACACTCCATAGGGAATCTATCCTTCTCGGTGACTTTAATCTAAACTGGCTGAGCTACCACCAACCTGACTATGTATCCCTGTTAAAGCAGCACAACCTGGTGCAGGTGATCACTCTTCCCACCAGACTTAATCCACTCTCAGCCACCCGGACTCTACTAGACTGGATCCTCATAAACAGGGAGGAACGGGCATTACACGCTGGCACCATGGCTGACTCTGTAAGTGATCATTCACCGACCTATCTCCTCTAGTCTTCCAACTAAAGAGCCCCCCACCCAAATACCTATCTCTAAGAAATTTCAGCTGCCCAGTCTCCACAAATCTCCTCGAGGAGGCCCAGTCCTTGACTGGTCAATGCTTTTTTCCCTTTCCAATGTAGCCATGGCAGTTTCCACATTTACCCAGACTCTATTAACACTCCAGGACCGCTTTTTCCCTGTCACTACCAGACATGTCAGAAGCTGGTGTTCACACTCGGTCTCTAAAGACCTCCTAACCCTTATTAAGGCCAGAGACCATGCCTGGTCCACTTTCAAAGTAACCCCTTCTCCTGCCCTCTGTGATGCTTACAGGCACATAAGGAACAAATGTAAACAACAGGCCAAATTTTTGAAACAGACCCACTTCCGCAACCTGCAAAAGGCCAACCTTGGAGACCCTAGAAAATTCTGGGACTCAATCAGCTCCTTCCTAAACCCCCACTCCAGCTACGCTGCACCACATCTCAACTCCCAGAATGGGCTGCTGACCGACCCACATGATGTGGCCAGTGTCTTCAACTCTAAGTTCACCAACTTATCCATGTACCTAAATAAGCTGCCAACTGCCCAACCTCAAAGCCCGGCCCTAATATCTGACACACTGCCATCCTCCTGCAGCTCTCCCACTCACCTGCAAACACCCCCATTCTATTTTAAAGCCCTCTCCATACATGATACAGTGAAGCTACTCAAACATCTACCTAACCACGGCTTCCTCTGGATCTGATGGCCTATCTCCAGTCTTTCTTAAGCTGATCTCTTCAGCGATTACCAGGCCACTAACCTTCATCTTTAACCTTGCCCTTTAAACCTCCTCCATGCCTGACCCATGGAAGATAGCTAAGGTTATCCCCATTCTTAAATCCAGTGACCCCAAATCCTTCGACAATTACCGTCCAATATCCATCCTCCCTCATCTCAGTAAACTACTCGAGAGAGCAGTCCACAATCAGCTCACTGAGTACATAAGCAAATACACCCTCTTATGCAACCAACAGCATGGCTTTCACAAGAATCATTCCACCGCCACTGCCCTCACTCTACTGACCGAGCACATCCTCTCTAACATGGATAATGATAAAGCCACTGGGGCTGTCTTAATCAACCTCTCAAAGGCTTTTGACATGGTTAACCATGCTCTCCTTACCTCCAAGCTTAGCCTCCTTGGTTGTTCTCAGAAAGTCACAAGCTGGTTCACTAGCTACCTTACTGTTCGCTTACAATTCGTGTGTATTGGTCAAACCTGATCCCCCACGCTGCCTGTCTCTGTGGGGGTCCCTCAAGGCTCAATCCTGGGTCCCCTCCTTTTCTCCTTATTCGTTACTGCACTTCCCTTTGACTGCCTCAACTGTAATTCTCTCCTCTATGCTGATGTCCTTGTCCTCTTCCACAGTGACAAATCCATGGCCGCAATTTCCTCAGTTATCTCACACTATGCTGCAGCCCACAGCTGATTCATAAAAAAACTCCTCTTAGTAAATGCCAGAAAAACTAAACCCATGCTGTATGGATCTAAGCTCTTCCTGGCAAAAACTAAAAGCTATGACCCTTACGCATTCTAACCCCAGATGGTACAGCCCTGGAGGACGTCAACACCTACAAATACTCAGGAGTACTGCTCGACCCCTCCCTCACCTTCACTGAGCATGCAAATTCCCTTATCAAAAGGTTCCATCAAAAGTTAGGTGCTGCCTATAGATTCAGGCAACACCTTACCCCTGAAGCTAGACTAGCAATTGTCCAGGGTAATCTTCTCCCTATTCTTGACTACTGCTCCCCTATTTATGCCAAGATCTCAGCTACTGCTATGGCTAAACTCTCTGCTGCCTACAACAGCGCCTGCTGCTTTGCTTTATTGGCCCCATTCTCCACCCACCACTGTACCTTCTATAATACCTTGGATGGCTACCGCTGCAAGTTCGCTTTGACCTAGCCCTCTGCTGCATGGTGGACAATGTCATCTGCACGGCTCCAGAATCCCCCCTAACTGCCCTTCTGAAAACCCGAACACTCCTCTGCAACCTCTGCTCAAATGGTACTCCCCCTCTAGCCGTTGCTAGGGTATCCACCAACATGGGAAGCAGAGCTTGGTCTGCAGCTGCCCCCTTGCAGTGGGACAAACTACCGGCTGAACTCCTTTCCTTTGTTACACACTCCAGTTTCAAGTCCCACCTTAAAGTCTTGTTCCTGGAAAACTCATCCTGCCAATGCTCCCAGGGGTCTAACACCAACCCACACTAGTCAACTCTCCAGCCCAGGGGTTACCCACCTACCCACACTAGTCAACTCTCTTGCCTACAACTGTTATATTCCATATTTCACAGTAATATTTGACTTCCTTGCCTGTATGTATTGTATATATTTTTTTACTGAGTATTCTGTGAATTACTTGCTCACTAGACAATGCAGTCTCACATTGTACACTGTGCCTATGATTTGTTTATTTGTACCAAGTCTTCTCATGTCTGATATTGAAACCTTGTATTCACTGTTCTCAAATGGACCTGTGCATCAAACCTGTATATTGTGACTACTATTGTTGCTTATATCAAATCTGTTTCATGTGTATTACTGTTACCTTGTACTCCACTGTCACCTTGTGCCATGTGTTATGGCCCGGGTCGTGCCTGAAAACGGTCCTTGGGATCAGTGCACTCACCCAGTTATCAAAGTCATAAATAAATAAATAAGACATTTTAGACAGGAAAAGGATCCAAAGGTAACTATCATGGTAAGAAGTAGATAAGGCAATGGGATCAGACATGGGTGCAACCCATGGGTATTGAGAGAACAGGAAGGAGAAGGCTGCAACTATGTCAGACCTGTTTAACCTGTCACTAAAAAAAGGAGAGAAAATGGGGAAATGGGAGAGAGGTGGAGGGCTGATATAGTCCTACTCCACAAAAATGGAAATGGAGCAGGCAGGAAATGACAGGCATGTTAGCCTGACTTCAGTAGTGGACTAAGTTAAAGAATCAACACTAAATTAAATAATTGTGGAATGCCTTGTTAACAATGGACTATAGGATCAGAGGCAACATGATTTCACGAGGGGATGATATTGCCAGACAAACTTTATTGAATTAATTGAATGAGTTACCAAAGTAGTGGATCGGGGGTAGAGGTTTGCTTGGCCTACCTGAATTTTAGTAAGGACTTCAAAACTGTTCCAAATAGAAGGCAGATGTGCAAGTTGAAAAGCCCTGTAGTGGATCATAAAGTCATAAGATGGGTAGAAAGTTGACTAGTAAATAGAAATCAGAGCATGGTGGTAAATGTAGTCCTATCTGGAGAAGGCAAATTGATCAGAGAGGCGCCACAAGGTTCAGTACTAGACACAGTCATCTTCAATGAATTTATTGGTGACATTGCAGAGGGTCTGGAAGGGAAGGTATGGTTGTATGCAGAGGACACAAAAATCTGCAACAGAAAAGGATATCTGGGGGTGGGGGAGGGGGTTGAAAGAATGAGGGAAAATCTAAAAAAGCCAGAAGAATGGTCACAGGTGTGTCAGCTGGGATTTAACAAAAAAAATTCATGCACTTGTGGAACAGAGACATGGCAGTTAAGTACAAACTAGGAAGGGAAGTGCTATCAGTCACACATCGAGAAACAGACCTGGGGTAAACATTTCTGATGAACTGAGGGTGGCTATAAAGCGTGCTAAGGCATTGGGAAATGCCAGCAGGATGCTCAATTGCATAGGCAAGGGTATCAGTATCAGAAAGAGGGTGGTAATAATACCCCTGTATAGCTTATCTGTGAGACCATGCCTCAATTACTATGTCCGGTCATGGAGGTCCCACCTCAAAAGGGCATATACAGGGTAGAGGCAGTACAAAATAGTGTAAGCAAAATAGTGCAGGGCCTGCATCAGAAGCACTATATGGAAATGCCTAAGGAATTAAATACAGTACATACTCCCTTGAAGAAGGAAAGGAAAGGGGAGATAAAAAAAAATTGAATATACAGTATTTCGCAGGTATAGTCAAGGTGCAGTGAGGGATCATTTTCATGGAAAATATGTTCAAGGATAAGGTGTCACTCTATGAAGCTGGAGGGAGTGAGGCTTAGCAGAAATGTGAGGAAGTACATCTTTACTGAAAATGTGGTGGATGCTTGGATCAGCCTCCTAGCAGAGGTAGTGGAGGTTGAAATGCTCACTGGTTTCAGGAACACATGGGATAAACACAAGGGCCCGGATATTCAGAAGGGTTGCACATGGCGCAACACAGTTGCACCATACACAACCCACTGATGCACCCCGGCACGATATTCAAATGGGGATTGAGCCTGGCACAAATCCTGATGAGCCATAGTGCATCAGTAATGTATGTGGCACAGGTAGGGGGGGCATGCCCATGCATATGTCGCACATCCCGATATTCAGCCTGGGATGTGCTGAGCCCATGCATGTGCAACCCCTACTTGCACTGCACACAGGTGAGCCAAAAATAAAGGAGCAACAGCTGGCCACCCACATGTGAGCTGCCATATTGCAGGGCGCAACATGGAAGCTGCCACCTGTGGGTGGCCACCCGAGCTCTGGCTGCACCTTCTGGTGGCGCCCCCCATGCCCGATCGCAGGTATACGTAAACAAATAATAGTCCCAAATCCCTGATGGCCCAGTGGACCACTCACAGCCTAATCGCAGGCATATGTAGGATATTTTAATCACCCTATATCCCTGGTGGTCCAGTGGACTGCTGGCAGCCCTATCGTGGGCATATGTAGGATATTTTAAATGTCCTATATCCTTGGTGGTCCAATGGACCGGTTGCAGCCCGATCACAGGCGTCATTACAAAATAATGCCACACCAAGCCAACCCTGGTGGTCTAGCGGTACCCCCTCCCCACCCGCCCACTGAGCCCCACCACCCGCTCCCCCTGGTAAGTGGTGGGCGGCAGCTCCCACCCGCTTGCCACCCGCCGCCCACAGACTGACTCCCTATGGTAGGCTGACACCCATTGCTCCCACAGCGTGAGCCAATGGGCATGCAGCCCGTACCGTACTACAGATCAGATATGTAAATGGATCCATTCACATATCTGGACTGTAGGTACAGTATGGGCTGCATGCCCATTGGCTCACACTGTGGACCAATGAGTGTACAGCCCTACCATAGGGAGTCGGTTGGCGAAGCAGCGGGTGGCAAGCGGGTGGGAGCGCCGCCCGCCACTGACCGGGGAGGGGCGGGGCCCAGTGGGCGGGTGGGGAGGGGTACCACCAGACCACCAGGGTGGCTTGGTGTGGCATTATTTTGTACTGAAGCCCGTGATGGGGCTGCGAGCGGTCCACTGGACCACCAGGGATACAGGATGAGTTTAATATTCAGCTTATGCCCGTGATCGGGCTGCAAGCAGTCCACTGGACCACCAAGGATATAGGACATTTTAATATTCAACATATGCCCGTGATCGGGCAGTGGGGCACTTTTCTGCGATGTGCAGGGGGCGTCGGTCCCTGACAGCTGCAGCCTGGCAGGGTGCAAGGTGCAAGTCGCCGGGGATCGGTGCACCTGCATTCAAATGGGGCCAAAATGACATGCAAATGGCCCCATTTGTGCCTTGCATGCATTATGGCCCCATTTGCATATGCAGTTTTGAATATCATGGTTGTTGCACGTAGCGCAACGGAACTTGCACTAGCGCATCCCCCTGCTTGACTCTGGCCACTTGCGCTGGTGCAGTGCCACTGCGCCACGTGCACTGCAAGTGATCAGGGTGTGATATTCAATGCTGCAGTGCCATGGTGAAGCTCCATTGAATTTCACCCTGTCAACGCCCCTGCACAGCCCAGTTGCGCTGCACCCAGGCTTGCACCACAGCCTGGTGCAGTCTGAATATCCAGCCCAAGAGTTTTTAGAAGTAAGGAAAGTGAGGGTGAAAACCGAGGACAGAGTAGGGTCAGAGGATACACTGTAGGTAGTGAAAATACTGTAGGTCAGACTAGGTGGGTTGAGAGGACCTTATCTGCTCTCAATGTATTTGTTTCTATGTAGCCAACAAAAAGTGACCTGTGTCAGCACGTAGTAGAATACAGATACATCTCACCTTGCCACTGTGCTTACAGACCTCAGAAAGACCCAACTACTTGTCAGTCTCCTTGGATTCCTTTACAACTTAATGAGATGAAAATCAACCTGTTAAAATGTATGGGCAAGATTCACAAAAAAGCCAAAAATCCCACAGCTGCGGGAAAAAGGCCTGCAGCACTGCAGAAATGCAGTTGCATGAAATTCTTACAGAAAATTTGAGCAGGTGCGGAATTCCATAAAAATCTCCACAGCTGCAGAAATTCAACAGTTGTGGAAATTGAGGAAGGTGCTGAAAATCTGCAACTGCGTATCCACAGCTGCAGAAATGACTTAGGAGGCACAGCAACAGTGAGCTTAATGAGCTGGAGCAGCAGACTTTAACATATCTGCCATAGCATGAAACTGAAAGCACCCACAAAGAGACCAGCAACCAGTCCCTCAACTGGGACCACTTCAGCACCACAGGTACCAGCACTACCATGGCACCACAGTGGCAGACTGTCACTGCTGGTTGTCCCTCCCTGAGGTGTTCTTGTTGCCTGCAGGGGTAGCACTCACTGTAGGCTATCAGGCTTTACTGCCTGTGGGCTCTGTTATGGGCTGCACTGGGTCTGGTGGTTGTTGCCTGTTGCCATTTCATGGCAATGTGTGCTATTGTTGCTGTAACAGCAGCCACTGCTATACCCACTGGGATGCTATTACCTGTGCCTCACCTCCACCATAATTGATTTCAATTGTTGGGACACTACTGCAGTTTGCTGAGGGAGAGTTATTCCATACTCCAATGTGTGTAACATTTTTTCTGCAACTGCGGAAAAAAAACTGGCTGAGAATTGTCTTTGAGGGGCTGTGCCATATTTATCTCACACCTTTTTTCCCCCTCAGGGACTTCTGCAGCTGCATTTTTTTCCACAGTCCATAGTGTTTTTTCCTACAGTTGTGGAGGTTTTTGTGAGTAGCACTCAGAGCAATCTCCCCTTTTCTTCCATAGCTAAGGCAGTTTTGAGGACTTAGGGAAGGTTTTGCACCTTCAAAAAGCTTTGTGAATCCAGCCCGATGTATTTACCTCACCAACACTTCCAATAGCACTGCTAACACATGCAAGCAAATGTTAAGGTATTAAATCCATGTTTGAATCCCACCATAGCAGACTACACATAACAGTGTTATCAGATGAATCCCAAAATAGAATTCCACCATGGACAGCAACATGAAACTGTAAACTCTGGGGTTACCAGATCTGAATCATATCACTTCAAAGAGCACAGAGAGGGGGGTTGGGTGACTTGCAGCAGTATGAAGATTACACGCTCTACAAGTGGTAACTGCCATTCTGAGCATGGTCACCTTCACTGGATAGGGTGGGGTAGTCCAAATCAACTTTTCTAAGCTATGCTCAATTCTCAGTGACATTGCCATTTGCAGAATAAGGTCAGTATAACCATATCCCACCACACTTTTTATGGAATGGTTGTACTAGTGCTCACACTCGATGACTATAATCTAACTTCACCTACCTACTGCACCTGCACTCTTATCAGATTTATTTGTACACCAGGTGGCTTAGAATGGCACACCACCACCAGTGGAGCTTTTCTGCTGCATCTAAGTATGGGAAATGCTAAAAAATGAGGGGTAGAATCCAGGCCTGAAGCCACATAAACACATGATAAATGAGCTCCAGTTCTGGACCTTAAAGTTGATGATTACAGCAACCATCTTAGATCTATGAGTTGCATGAAACATATAAAATAGTGGATGGGCAACTATGCACAACCAGAGTGTTTTGCCACCAAGGGATTCTAATTCCCAGTGACCTCGAGAGAGAAGCTTGTGAGGTCACAAAGAATCAGAACCCTGAGGTGGCACAACACAGTAGTTTGGCATAGAGTTGTCAGTCCATTACTTGTTATAGGATATGGTGCTCACTCAGTAAAATAAAGGTGGCTTTAATAGTTTTTTTTTTAATTTTAAAATTTAAGAAAAAGAATGTTGATAGCCAAGTCTTATTCTGGGACTTAGGGCCAGTTGCTAGGGTGTGATGTGTGGTTTTTAGGGAGCAGACATTCCTACATTTGTAGCGTAGCCTTCTATTGGCTGTAAATCATGTGTGGGAGAGATTTTAAAAAAATGTGGCTATATCTTTCGCTAAATGAGAGAATGTTGGCTTTGAGCAGGAGAGTTTTGTTCTCTAAGTATTTTTTCTTTTTTGTTGTTAACACGTGTATATCTGCTTGATCCTGTATATTTCTGTGTTATCTGGTTGATGCCGCTCAAGTCACTGGTTCAGGTGATCACGTCACCGCTGCTAGTGTTATATGGTTGGTCCTGCCTGTAACAGGGAGACCCCTTTGGGATCTCCGAGGAGGGGCTGGCTCCCTTCTCAACACATTAATTAAACCACCTAGATATATTCTCAGACCACACGGAGAATGGAGGAGATTTAGTGAAGCTTTACTTATTCAGGATACAGCTCAAAAGATGGTAGCTTCAGTTACAAAATAAAAAGCTGTTCTGTTTTTAGGCAGAACTTACAGAGCTTTATATATGATTGAACAAACAAAGGACATACATCCTGTCTCCAAACAAGGCAATGTTGGTATATAAGTTCTGTAATTGGAGAATTAACATCTGCAGTCCCTGTAGTAAGCTGCTGTCACATTCTGATAGGTCACTGTATAATTATGATAAGTAAGAGCTGTGACAAATATGACACATAGCATTTATAAGAAATGCCTACATCATTTTGGGGAAATGTAGCACATAAGTTTTTTGTTCACCATTTCGCATACATAAGTTTTGTTTTTAACCACCATTTTATACTGTGACTGCATTGTGACTGCATTGTGTATACATAATTTTTATACTCTTGTCTTTCTGTGTATTTGCTCATGCACCACCTTACTGGCTTGATCAGATTATACTTGGGGTTTTGTAGCCTGTCCCCTGCAAACAATTAAAATTTGTGCAAAGACACACATAATAATAAAATTACCCCTTACATGCCCTCCTTTGCGGCTTTGCCACAAATTTTATTATTATTTATGTGCACGTCATGCCTCTTGTATATTTATGCTATTGCTGGTCAAGGGCAAACAATGTATTACCTCCTCACCCTTTACTAATAATAGGGCTTGGGACAGAGACTCCAAACCTAGTTGGCAGCCCCCGTACTGGTATTTGTTTCCCTTGTGTATATTCCTGCTTAGGGCTTATACACCACAGGCATACTGATCACAGTCGCATGACGGGATATTGGTACCGTAACATCACAGGTACTTGGCCTAATTTAAGCGTAGGCATACAACTGACAAAGCCACCAAATGTAGTGCACTAACATTTTTTTTTTTAAAGAAAATGTAAAATGTATCCAAGGCATGAGTACCAATGATGCTGCTTTGACTAGTTTAAATGCCGTTTTGTACAAAAATATTATGCATTACATATGCAAAATCAACCCATGAGACAATCCCATTGGGGTAGTTTTAACATACAATCAAAAAAACTGTATTATCTTGTAGCAAATATAGCAACACCTTTGATTATGTTAGGGTCTGTAAACAATCTGTTGCAACAGCAGAGCTGACATTGTATTCTTGTATCATTCTTTTACTCAGATTATCGCTTGACCTTCCCTTCTTTGAGCAATTTTGGTTATTATTCTTTGTCTAGTCTGTAGTTCATCAATCTCATGGGTTAGCTTAATTAATCTTTTCATCAGATAACACTGCCATAAAAGTAGTATAAATAGACCCAATACCACTGCTCCCACTACCACCAGGGTTGCGCTAATTCCAAATACATTAATTGACCAATTTGTTAGGAAGTCCCACCATGATAAATAGGGGAGGTATTTAGCCTTTTTTATCACCTTTTCATTTGCCTCTTTTATTTGCAGCAGTAACACTTGACCTCTCCTAGCCTTAGTTTTAAGACTCTCAGTCCTGGCCTATGACATTAAAATGGGTAGTGTTTCTGGGCACCCTGGGGGAACTTCGCTGATAATAAGTCTGATTATTTACTGTCCAGGTTTTTGAGTTACACCCCCATGTCTTGGTTTCCATATACAGGACGCACCAGGAACCATTCCACCTACCGGCCCTATGGACAGGGCCTTCATTTTCAAAAATTAGCTGAAGGTTTTCTGGTGGCCAAGGTTTAGGATCTATATTCTCCCCACATGTTCGTAGTGTGGGGGAATTAAGACAGAGCGTGTCATCAAATAGATGTTATGTACCTGGACCATTTACATTAGGGATTTCTAATATTGTGTTGCCCTCCACCTTGACATATGTGGTGGTGGAGTTGGGCAATAGTATTCTTATATTTGTAAGGCTCCATGTGTTATATGGTCTCTCATTCATGCACACTGGAACAGCAAACATTGCAGGGACTATGTACATGTTTTTAGGGGTAACAGTGTGGGGAAAGAGTTGAACCGTGACCAGATTGGCCATTGGTAATATCCCCTGTTCACCTGCCTTAGATATCATAATATTAAATCCCTCCTTAGAAATGTCAAAAGGCTGCTGCCCCCCCTCGAGTAGGTGCAGTTCAGTTCTGAGGGTAGCAAGGGCATGTGCCACCAGGGTTAGGCAGGTGCTGTAGGTAACAGTGTTTTTTATCTGCTCACCTGTACTGACAACCTGCTTTCCTATCTTATCCAAGATAGCAAAATTTTTCTCTGTCTCAAAAAGAGCCCAATAGGTGTCTTGATTGTCCCATTGGATAAGCTTTAGGGCCTGTCCTACCTCGTTACCTATTAGAGCCTCTACCACATCTCGTAAGTATTAATCTGATTTCTCAGGGTTATGGTGTCTATTGAGTTAGCCAAACCCAACCCTGTCCCTATCCATTCTCCAAAACCTAGTAAGGACCGCATTTTATATGTTTTTAGTAGACCGTTTCTCTATAGAAATTGTACTAGGAGCTCTTGGTAATGAAGTTTACACTTTACAAGTTGTTGAAATCAGGAGCAGTTTGAGGGCAGCTCGAGGGCAGAAAAATTTAACACTACAGGAAAGTATTGTGTCTGGCATGGTTAGTAGGTCTGGATTCCCTCATGCTCCGTTAAAAGCCCCCCAGATGGGGGCGGCATCTCCGCTTGAGTTTCTCCACTAGGGTCAAATGTTATTGGTACTGCCCTGGTCAGAAACCAGGGTGGTGAGCCTATGTCTTTATACCAGTAAGATGTACTAACCCTGTTTAAACACTCGCATGGTTTTCCTGGGTACCACTTCGGGTCTTCCCTCCAGTATGGGCGAGGTAAAGCATCTGGATGTTCTCTGAGGCCAGGAGAAAAAATAGATTGGTATTTTCTGTATTATCAAGTTATATTTACTACTTCTAGGAAGAAAAACCTGTATTGATTTTCGTAATACAACTATGGTAATGTCTCTGTCATCATCATTATTACAATGTAAAAACCTCTCCAGTCCTTGGAAGTTTTTAAAAGTTAGACTTCTAGGTCTATCTGTATCCATCCCTCTGTTCTGTGTGTGCCACTGATCCCGTACTTTTGCTTTCACAGCTTCTTGTACCTCTGGAGTTCGGGAGTATACTCTGTGCACCCCTTTGGTAAGTATCCAGCTAACATAAACTCCATATGTATTTGCTCTTCTGGTGTCTTGATGCCATTTAAACTCATATTTCCATCCAGTTCCCAGATACTTATTCCTGTCATTGATGAAAGGGGAGCTTTCCTAATTCATTGGCTCAATTTCTATCCACTCTGGTAGCAAGTTTGGATCCTGTTTATACCACTCCAGGAAGTCAGGTTGCTCCCTGTCCCATGGCCCATTTGATGTATCAAAGGGAACAGCACATAATGTGGTATACGTTGGGCTGTTCTTTAAAACCTCATGTAAAGCCAGAATAGTCCACACATTGGTCTATATCTCTCCCTATCCCCCACACATATGCTATACAGATCAATGTCCAGTAAGCCACTGTGAGTTCCATTATTTCTTGCCTGCCAGAAGTATGATATGGTAATGTCGATTTTATTATCACACTTGCCCGTTGTAGTCCAAATGGGCCCCACAAGGCAGTATAGTACACAGATGCTGGTGATGGTCTCCTTTTTTGTGGCCTTGATTGCATATCTGGAAAGAAAATCAAATGCAGTATTTATTCTTTTGATAGTTTATCTGACACCTTTTTACATTGGTCCACATGGACCCATTTGTGTTTAACTTTTCCTTTCCCACTTTTTCCACGTATGCTGCTGTATTGTCTAAGACCTCTGTAACTTTATATGGCCCTAGCCAATTGGCATCTTTCCAAGGTATTTTCTGTTCCCAATTTTTAATCATCACCCTGTCTCCCACTTGCAGTGGCTCTTCCCGCCTTATTTTGGGTTCCCTTTGTTTTAGATTTCTTTGGTATGCTTGGGACATGTGCCAACAAGCATGTGGTAGATGCATTTTTAACTGTTCTTGCACTTGATGTAAAAAAAACACTGTGCTTGACACTGTCCTTTAACACACTAGGAGGTTCTGGTAATTCCAATGGATAGTTCAGTCTCATCCTCCTCCCTGTCATGAGCACGTAAGGAGACAGACCAGTAGTAGCCTGAACCGTTCAGCTTACAGCCATGGGAATTCCTGCAAGTGAGCAACCCAGTCTTTCACTGAGTCCATCACCGCCTTTTTCAGGGCATTTTTCAATGTCCTGTTCATCCTCGCCACCATCCCCGACGATTGTGGGTGGTATGGTCTTTGTTGTACTCCAATAATTTCACAATGGTATTTCATTGTCTCATTAACAAAATGGGTACCTCTGTCAGATTCAATTATGTTGGGGAATCCCTGTCTGCTGCAAACTTGATTAAACACGATTTTTGCAGTTGTTTGGGCAACATTGTTTGTAGTAGGGAATGCCTCCAACCATTTTGAAAACATATCCACTATAACTAGTAGATATTTATACCCTCCTTTTGCAGTTGGGAGTGGCCCCACATAGTCAATTTGAAATGCATCCCAAGGGCCATCTGCCAACGGCAACCTATTTAATTTAGGTTTTCCTCCTTTTGGGTCTTGCTGGAGACATACAAGATGAGTATCCAATGTGTCACTCACGGTGGCCTCCATTTTTGGCCACCAATACTTATTCTTAATGATCTGCAGGGTTTTGTCTTTACCACAATGGCCTGCCCATCTGTGATTTTCCAGAACAATTTATGTTTTTAGGTGTTCTGGTGGTACCCACTTAAATTTTCCAGAATTTGGGTCGTTCCACCACAAGACCTCACCTCTTACATATAACAGGTCTTTGTGATCCCTTCCATTTTCTTTTATCTCTGTAACTTTTTTTTGGATCCACTGATCCTCCCTTTGGATTTTAGCTATATCTGTTACTGCGGTCTCTTTGGTGATCACCCCACTGGTCTTGGTATGTCTTATTCCCTGCCATTTTCTTCCGGACTGCACCCCCTCCTTTGCCGCCTGATCAGCTATTTGATTGGCCATCTCATGTATGTTTGGGTTCTTAGTAACATGTGCTTTGACCTTCTGTATTTCTACTGTATGTGGGTATTTTTCCACCAGGTCCCAAATAGCATTGAACAAGTGTTTATGTTGGACATCTTGTCCATCTGCCTTAACCATCCCTCTTTTTCTCCATAAGTGTGTCCAGTCATTGAGGGATGATTCCCCAAATTTTGAATCAGTATGTATGGTGATCTTCTGACCTTCGTGTCTTATGATGGCCTCGTAAATTGCCACTAATTCTGCATACTGTGCTGATTTATCTCCCCCTACTTCAATCTGCAGTGCCTTTTGTACACAACCATGGCGTATTGATGAATACACTGCAGCTCCAGTATAGGGCACACCATCCACATAGAATCTGGATCCATCCACGTGCAAGTGTAGCATGTCCTTAGTATCCTCTGACAAGTGGCCCATTGGGGTGCTTTCCAGAATTTCTGTTGTTTTAACCTCCCCACAGTCATGTAAGATCCCCTCATAGTCTACATACTGTATGAACAGAGGGTGTCTCACTGTTTCGAAGGAGACGTTGCTTTGCTGAATGGTTAGTGCCCATTTAGTGGTTCTCTGGGTCGATATTCCCCTTAAATCCTCTGTCAAAATGTATTTTGTGGCACTGTGTGTAGATTGCGCTATCAGTTCTGCAAATTGTGTGATTGTTTGTGCCTGTTGTATGGCCCACACAATCACCACCATGGCTCTGTCACATTTACTAAAACCCTTTTCTACATTGGTCAGTTGTCTGTTAAGGTACCATACTGGCCTAAGTTTGTCAGCCCTCTTCTGTAAAAGAACTGCCAGTATTGAATTCTCTGTAGCTATTGCTTGTAACTAAAAGGGCTTATCTGTATCGGGGGATATCTGTGCTGGGGCTTGTAAGAGCGCTTGTTTTAACTCTGTCAGCGCTTGGAGTTCTAGATCCGACCACTCCAAGGTTTGTGTTTTTTCTGGATTTCCTTTTAACAACCCATACAGAGGTTTTGTGATTTCTGAGTATCCCTCTATATAATCCCTACAAAAATTTATCATCCCCAGCAACTGCCTCAATGCAGTAACTGTGGTTGGTATAGGTAAGGTTTGGATTAATTGTTTCTGATCTTTATCTATTGATCTCCCATCCCCTGATATTTTGGTCCATAAGTAGGTTACTTCTGATTTCGCTATTTGTGCTTTGTCTGGATTTAACTTTAGCCCACTCTTCTGTAAGGTCCGTAGTACTTGTTTTTGTATCTCCTTATGTTCTTCCAAATCTTCTGTGGCCACCAGGATGTCATCCACATATTGGTGGACCCCTTGCTCATGGCCCAATCCCACACTATCCAGGACTCCCTTAAGTCCCGCATGAAACATTGCTGGTGAGCAATTTAATCCCTGTGGCAATCTCGCAAATGTGTACTGTGTTCCCTCACATGTGAACGCTAATTTATGTTGGTGTAGCGCTACCACCGAAATGGACCAAAATCCGTTACTTACATCCAGTACTAAGAATACCTTTGCCTTTGGGTTCAGTTTCGAGAAAATGTCTGGTCCTGATGTGGTGACTTGCCTGCCTGCTGGAGTGCACTAATTTAATTTTCTATAATTGATAGTCAATCTGTATGTGCCATCAAGTTTTTTCACAGGCCAAATTGGGCTATTGCATGTTGACTGAGTTTTCCTAATTATGGCCTTTTTTTCCAGATCCCATATAATATCCCGAAGGGGCCCCACGGCCTCCCTTGGTATTGGATACTGCTTTTGATATCTAGGAGTGCCGCCATTGATTTCGGCCTCGACCTCTTTCATGTGTCCTGTATCTGTACCTGCTGTGGCCCATACCTCTGAATATTTTCCCACGAGGTCCTTTATCTGTGGGTTCTTTATGGTGGCCCACAGTTTTTTCCAGTCTTTGACTTTTATGGTCTTACATGTCCAGATGCTATGTATGTTTGATACGATAAGCGGGTGTAATTTAACAGCACTTACTTCCCTGGATCTTCTAACAACCCTCAGCAACCAGCCATTTGCTAGGTCTACCATCATCCCTTGTGTTCCCATCACATCCATCCCAAGGATGAACTTTTCTGTAATGACCCCTTCCAGCAACATTATGATAGGGAATTTTCCCAAATCTATGTTTCCCATTGAGATATTGATGGGTACACTAACTGACCCCTCAGTTGTATCTCCTGTACAGCCTTCTAAATCTACCTTATAGGTTCCTTTTATATCTGGTACCCCCAAGTCTTGGGCACATGTTGTGGCTGCTCCGGTATCTTCTAGGCCCCACATGGTTTTTCCTTGGATATTTAATTGAACAAGTGGCCTCCCTTGGTCATCTCTTTTTAGTGGTCCTAGTATTTGTGCCCCGGGGATGGAGCTTCCTGTTTTTCATAACTGTGTCTGGGCTAATCTATCTAGCAGCTCCTGCAGTTGTTTTTGCTTCTTTTCTTCCTCACTTTCCTCTTTAGGTTTTTCAAGCTTCTTTAACAGTTTTAAGAGGACATCAGTAAGATCTCCCTTTGGGTGCTGTAGCTTTTGGGGGATTCACTGTTAGTCTCTTCCTCCTGTTTATTTCCTGTGTAAGCCTCCACTCTGGGCCACCAACATTTACTCCTGGTGTGTCCCGTTTTTCCACAATTGTATAACACCCATTTATTTGGGCCTGGGAATCCTTGCAGTCCCGCATTCCTCAGCATTACTACACTGGTTTTGTTACTCGAGCTGGATGTTCTAGCCTCTTCCTTTGCTTGTAGCAATTCTACTAGTTTTTCTCTATCCTGGATCTAATCATCATTCTAACTGAGGTGTCCATGTATTTTTCATATGCTTGGATGAGCAGGTCCCTCATGACCTCATCATCCATGTTTGGACTTTCTACTCCTCCATATTTTTTATATACTTCATACAGCCTTGCAAAAAACACTCTGGGGCCCTCATTCTTCAGGGGTGTTCTCCCAAAAATATTGCCCCAATTTGTTTTTGTTGGTTCTTTTTTGCCTAACAATTTTTGCATTTCTTCCAGCATGTCTTTGGGCTCTGCCCATTTATTTGGATCCCTTGCCTTTGTACCACAATCCGCACAGGGGTTATGTACAGACCCCCATGTCAGGGGGAGGGAATGGACAAGGATATGATAGAAGGCATTCTCAGAATGGCAGAGAAAGGGGAGATACTGTTGATGGGAGACTTGAATATGCCAGATGTTAACTGGAGCACATTTGCTGCAGCCACATCCAAGAGCAGGACTATTCTTGATGCCCTACAGGGGGCAGGCCTCAGACAGCTAATTTCAGAACCCACTCATGAGGAGCAATCTTAGACCTCATGCTCTCAAATGGGGCAATGAGAGGATCTCAGATCTAGAAGTGGGTTGCCATCTGGGAACAAGTGACCATCAAACAGTGTGGTTCATGTTAAACTCAGCTACAGAGTCAAGCCACAAAAGTGAGGGTACTGGACTTCAGGAGGGCTGACTTTGGCAAGATGGGAGAGTGCCTCAGAAAAGCACTAGCAAACAGGCTAGAAGGAGGGTGGAGCAACAGTGGGGAATCATCAAAACTGCCATCACAGAGGCAACAAGCCTTTGTGTGAAGCAAATAAACAAATCAAAATGAAAGAAAAAGGCACTATGGTTCTCAAAAGAGGTGGCTGTGAAAGTCAGGAAGAAAAAGATAGCATTCCGGAAGTATAAGGAAACACAGAAGGAGCAGGACAGAGAACTGTATCAGTTAAGGCAGAAGGAAGCAGGAGGAAGTCAGAATAGCAAAGGCCAAACTGAGGAAAAGATAGCCAACTCAGTTAAGAAGGGGGATAAAACCTTTTATAGGTACATCAGCGAGCGTAGAAAGACAAAGGGAGGGATGGTGAGGCTGAATAGAATGAACAGTGGGTGGGCAGAGGGGGACAGTGAAAAAGCAGGGATACTGAATGAATATTTCTGCTCAGTATTCACAAAAGAGGAGGGGGAAGTGCCTAATCCAATTAACAGAAGCACTCTTGAAAGGGGGGTTGATCCCAGTCCTTTCACAGAAGAAAGGGTTCTGCAAGAACTCCTAAAACTGAAGGTGGACAAAGTAATGGGGCCTGATGGAATTCACCCCAGAATTCTAAAATAATTGAGGGGGGAACTAGTAAAACCACTGGTTACTCTTTTTAATAAATCATGGGAGGATGGTGTGGTACCCGAGGACTGGAGGAAGGCGGATGTGATTCCCCTTCACAAAAGTGGGACCAAGACAGAGGCAGGAAACTACAGACCTGTCAGTCTGACCTCTGTGGTAGGGAAAGTGATGGAGTCACTTCTGAAGGAAAGAATAGTTGAGTACCTAGAGGCCAGTGGGGCACAGGACCCAAGGCAGCATGGGTTCACAGTGGGAAGGTCATGTCAGACGAATCTAATAGATTTCTTTGACTGGGTGACCAAAGTAGTAGACCAGGGAGGGGCTGTGGACATGGCCTACCTAGAATTTAGCAAGGCATTTGACACAGTCCCACACAAAAGATTAATAGTCAAATTAACCAGCCTGGGAGTGGGTTCCAGCGTGGTAGCCTGGGTAAAACATTGGCTGGAGAACAGGACACAGAAGGTAACTGTAAATGGAGTCCACTCTGAAGAAAGAGGGGTTACTAGTGGGGTACCGCAGGGTTCAGTATTGGGTCCAGTCCTTTTTAATGTCTTCATAAGTGACATTGCAGAGGGACTGGAAGGAATAGCATGCCTCTTTGCAGATGACACAAAGATCTGCAACAGGGTTGATACACGAGGAGGCATGGAAAGGATGAGAAGGGACTTGGCAAGGTTGGAGGAATGGTCAGAAGTATGGCAGCTAGGATTCAGTGCAAAGAAGTGCAAAATAATGCACCTGGGAAACAAGAACCCGGGGGAAGAATACACAATGGGGTAGTAACAACAACAAAAATGGAAAGGGACCTGGGGGTAATCATATCAGATGACCTTAAGGTTAGCAAGCAATGTGAGAAGGCAGTAGGGAGGGCTGGGGGTATACTGGGATGCATAGGGAGAGGCACCAGCAGCAGAAAACAGGAAGTTGTTATCCCTCTGTACAGACAGTTGGTGAGACCCCATCTGGAGTACTGTGTCCAGTTCTGGAGACCCCATCTCCGCAAGGACATAGACAGGATAGAAGCAGTCCAGAGGAGGGCAACTAAAATGGTGCAGCGTCTGCAAGAGAAGTCGTATGAGGAGAGACTAAAGGAGCTTAATATGTATACCCTTGAGGAAAGAAGGAGAGGGGACATGATAGAAACTTTAAGTACCTCAGTGGAATCAACAAAGTCCAAGATGGTAGCATCTTTCAGAAAAGAGACGTGCAAGAACAAGGGGACACAATTTAAAGATAGAGGAGGGGAGGTTCAGGGGCAATGTGAGAAAGTATTATTTCACAGAGAGGGTAGTGGATGCATGGAACAGACTTCCTGGGGAGGTTGTGGGGTCTAAAACTGTGGGAGAATTCAAGAATGCATGGGACAGACATAAGGCAATTCTTGTGGGGGTAGGAAGAAATAGGCTGTTGGTTAACTAGGATCTGTAGTCTATCCTGTAGGTAGGGAAATGGGCAGACTAGGTGGGCCAAGTGGTCCTTATCTGCCATCAAAGTCTATGTTTCTATGTTTCTATGTTGTAGAGTCCCCGGTGCAGGTTCTGGGTAGTTTGTCCACTATGTCCCCTGGGCATGCTGCCATCAGAATCCTCCACATATCCTTATTAGTTAACATAAAAACTTTCTCCCATTAATTTAGTGTCTTAAGAACCTGGTCCCAGTCTGTATCCTGATTTAAGTCTCCCAAATCCTTACTAAGTTTCTGTATATCTTTTGTCTCTAAATCTGCTGCTACCTCCCCTGATGCTGCTCTATCTAAAGCTGCCTCCAGCTCTCCTCAAACAAATCCTCTCGGCATCACTCGCCTGCCGCCTCTTGGGGCTGAATTATCATCATCATCACTGCTCCAGTCATCTACCGTCCTCCATGGTCCTTCTTCTTCCTCATCACTACTGTTCAAGGGGGAGTATTGCAACTCCTTCTCTAAGTCCCAATGGTCTTTAGCCAATCTATTCCTTTTGGCTTCCAACCTCTTCTTTTCCTTTTCTTGTCCTCTTTTCCCATGTAGTCTATTTATTTTCCTTGATAGAAACTCCACCATTTCACTAAGCTCATCCATCTTCTCTTTAGTCTCCTCAGTCTTTCTGTCTGACCTGCCTTTTCCAACCCTTGCCACAAATGGGGCTGTTTTCACTCGTGATTTCTGTTTCTTTTTTGTCTTAAGTTTGACTGTTTCCTGTTTTTCTAGTTCGGGCTTTGGTAGCTCTGGGTAAATCTTGGCAACTTCTGCAATTTGTCGGGCAATGGCTGCTGTCTCATTTCTCTCTTCCTCAACCATTTTTAATTTTGTCTGCAAATAATTTTTCTCTTCTATTCTTGTTGTATTGTTCCTGCATTTCCTTTATTTTCCTAAGATCTTCTTGTTGTTCAAATATTTGAAGTTTCAGTTTGGCTTTCTCCAATTCCTTTTCTAGTTCTTGGTTTTTTATTGTCATAAACCTAACTTCCTGGTCCCACCTCTCCTGCATCTCCTTTAATTTTTCTGCCTTTTCTAGGATCAGTGTTTTATTTCCTTCCTTTGAGTAAGCCAGTAACTGTCTGACCTCCTCATATCTTTTGTTAAGATGATCTAAATATCGTACTGCTGCTTGTAGTGCATTGGCACCTTTTTCCTTTTCATTTTTGCAATTTGCATTTCTCTCTAAGACACATTGATTAAAATATGACCTTAACTGTTGGTCCTTCGTAGGGTTTTCGTATGGACCCAATCTCCCATGTTTCTCTATGTATTTATTTATTTGTCCCTCCATCTCACCTATCTGTACTGGACCAGCCGGTATCAGATTATTCCTTTCTTTCCCTTGCAGAAACTCTCTACCTGACGTAACCGCTTGTCTTTATCAAGACAGAGCGCTCCCCTCCTAATCCTAAGGAGAGTCCTTGACTAGTCTTCTGAACTCTACTCGGCTCAGGACCGGTCCCCTTTTTTTTCTTTAACTGTGGGTTTTCTTCAACCCCTAAAACATTAAAACATTGCACTAAAGCCTACTTCCCTTGAGTACCCTATACCTTCGGTCTCTGCCTAGGTGTTTAACTTAGGTTTCTGGGCATCCCCTTTGACCTTAAACTTTATGGTATCCTAATCTCCTGTCACGCAGGCAAAATGCCTTCATCTGGTGGGTTTAAGACCTACACCCTTACACAACTGTCTTATTATAATTTGTATTCTGAGATTGTTCAGTTATATTAATAATCCAACAAAAAATAACTACACAAATAACAAATAAAATCACCAAAATTAAACAATCTCTCTCCCTATTATAAGCCATCATTTAGATAGTATACTAATACCTGGTCTGTAGCATTTTCCTTTGTCTTATCTTTGTTACAGTCTGTCCCTCAGTGAGTTGATCAGTCACCCTGTGGACAAATTGCTTCAAAAAAGTTTTGCATGGTGACAAAAAAATTATCTAATGGTCATGAATTCTAGGTGGATTTTACATTCGGTTTGGCCATGAAATTGCCAGAGGCTTTAAAATCCGAGTCACAGCACCAAATGTAACAGGGAGACCCCTTTGGGATCCCTGAGGAGGGGCTGGCTCCCTTCTTCATACATTAATTAAACCACCAAGATATATTCACAGACCACATGGAGAACAGATGAGATTTAGTGAAGCTTTACTTATTCAGGATACAGCACAAAAGATGGTAGCGTCAGTTACAAAATAAAAAGCCATTCTATTTTTAGGTAGAGCTTACAGAGCTTTATATGTGATTGAATAAACAAAGGACATACATCCTGTCTCCAAACAAGGCAATGTTGGTATATAAGTTCTGTAATTGGAGAATTAACATCTGCAGTTCCTGCCGTAAGCTGCTGTCACATTCTGATAGGTCACTGTATAATTATGATAAGTAAAAGCTGTGACGAATATGACACATAGCATTTATAAGAAATGCCTACATCATTTTGGGGAAATGCAGCACATAAGTTTCATTTTGTCCACCATTTCATATACATAAGTTTTGTTTTTAACCCCCATCTTATATTGTGACTGCGTTGCGTACACATAAGTTTTATGCTCTTGTCTTTCTGTGTATTTGCTCATGCACCCACTTACTGGCTTTATCAGATTCTACTTGGGGTTTTGTAGCCTGTCCCCTGCCAACCATTAAAATTTGTGCAAAGACACACATTATAATAAAATGACCCCTTACAGTGCCATTTCTGTGGCTCGTGTGGTTCTTTGTAGAACATCTAGAGGTCTTCAAGATGTTGTTGAACCACAGTAGGGTACAGTTACGTGACATGACCTTTTGAACTGTTGTACAACAGCACTTTGAAAGCCTCTGATTTCCATACAGAACAAGCACTCACCATACACTATAACACAATTAGAGGAGTCAAGGGACATATAAACATAGAAACATAGATACTGATGGCAAACAAGGACTGAATGGCTAGCTTAGTCTACCCATTTTCCCTACACACTGTAACATGGCAGAACCTAAGTGATCAGTGGCTTTACACCCCCTTTCCCTACTTTTAAGGTTCATTTCTGCATTTACCATGCAATCTTGAAACCTGTTACCATTTTTACCATGCATCACATCGACTATGGGCTGTCCCAGGATCCACTACTCTTTTTGTTAAGAAGTACTACCTTTCATCTCCCGTGAGTATCCCCCCATTCTGTTTCATAGTATGTCCCCTTGTCCTCAAGCAACTTTGTTTTCTGAAAAAGGCCTCCCTTTTGAGCTTTAATTATACCCATGAGGTATTTGAATGTATCCCCACCATTTCTTCAAGGGTATCAATATTGAGGTCCATCAGTTTCTCCATACAGGGCTTGTGAAGCAGGCCCTGCACCATTTGTAGATGCCCTCATCTGGACAGTCCCTACTCTGTTTATGTCCATCCAGAGATGTGGTCTCCACAGCTGGACACAGTACTCTATGTGAGGTCTTACCAGTGATTTATACAGTGGAATAAACAACTTTCTCTTTCTGCTGGTGATACCCCTGCCTGTACATTCTAGCATCCCATTAGAAGCAGAGAAGAGTCCTGCGCTGGGTTGGTGGTGCTCCATGACAGAACAACAACAGCTTTACATAGCAAAAGTCGGGCACTCGCCACCTTCGATGCAAAGGACACCAGTCTGTGGATAGGCTACATACAGTATATTTACTAGACAACCTTGCAGCACAGCACAAATGACCAGCCTAACGCATTTCACCAGTGTGTGATAAAGGGTCTCACAAGGCAAAAATGCATCAGGTTGACCGCTTTTGATGAGCTGTAGTATTGTCTTGTAAATAAATGACAATGTAGCCTATCCATAGACTGGTGTCATTTGTATCAGAGGTGGTGAGTTTTTGACTTTTGCTGTGTGAAAACCCTAGCATCCCACTAGATATTGCAACTGTCTTGACACACTGTCTAGCCACCTTAAGGTCATCAGATATGATTATGCCCAGATCCCTTTCCTGTTTAGTGCTGGTTAACACCACTCACCCCCATTCTGTACTCTACCACTGTGTTTCTGTGCCTCAGGTGCCTTACAGCCATCTCCAACCACACCATCACATCAAGCTTTCTAGGACAGCAAGATCAGACTTTCCAGCTACATACAGTTACCAACACAACCAGCCCCCTTCCAAGCACACACCCTCAAACAGTTCCCCCCTTACAAACATGGCCAGCTCACCACCGACACAGGTAACCCCACCAACACCACACACATGGACATCACCACCACCACAAACACATAGCACACAGGGCCACCTCCGGTCATCTAGCTTCCCGTACACATGGCTGGCCCTACCCACCCAGATATAGCCAGCAACACACACACACACACACACACACACAGGCAGGCAGTCAACCATCTCACCAGCTTACAGACATGGCCTGCTCACCACACCAAGACACAGCCAACTCAACCACATGCCACACATGGCAAGCACCACACCCACACACAAACACACACACAGAAGAACACGCAGACAGCAACCTTTATCCAGCTTCCTATACACATGGCTGCTACTTGCCCTGTCACCATCCTGACCATTTGCTACTGATCTTTTCTCCCAGCATTTATGTATTCACCATTCACTAAAATACCACCAACAGCTTAATCTGGTTCTTTATGTTAGTTTGCATCTGTATCTTTCCCCTCTCCCACAGGATGAGGCTGAAAATGGGCAGAATTGCCTAGTCCTCCTTTCCCAGTCAACAAAAACTAACTAATTAACTAACTAACTAACTAAGTAACAGTAACCAAAAAAAAAGCAACTCTTGGGTAGAGATGTGTGAAGTTGGCAAAATTCTCTCTGCAAATTATTTCACGAATGGTGCAAAATCCGAGAAGTGAAATTTGCCAATTTACAGAGTGCAGGCCGACTGCGAAGTGTAGAACTTCACAGGGGAAATTCCACATTTTGTGCAAAAACATCCCCCGTGGTGCCAATGATTGCTGGCTACAGTGAGAGAAAATGTTTAATTAAATCCCTGTGGTCACCCCCACCAGCTGATCACTGGCCACAGTGTAAAAACATATATTTAAATTCCTGGTGTCTTGTGGTCCCTTACCCCATTCCCTGCCAATCACCACCCACAATGTAAAAAAAATCAAATTTGCAATTAACTCCCTGGTGTCTAGTGGACCCCCACTCCATCCCATCTGGTTTTGCCCCACCAACCCTATTCCCACCCTAGCCTGAGCCCAATGAGATTAGCACAGCTCATCACTCTCTCCACCACAGTTGTTGTGCATCGGACCTAGAATGAAAGAGTGCATACTTGTGCAAGTACTCGCTTATTTATTCCAGGTCAGTTTGGTGGCCAGTAGTGGTGGTGAGTGGTGGACTGTGCTGGTTACCCACTCGGACTTGGGTAGAGTGGAAGCTGGGTGGTGGGGTACTACCTGAAGGGGTGGGGGTCCCCTAGACACCAGGGATTTAATTGTGATTTTTTTTAATTTTAAACAGTGGCCTGTGATTGGTGGGGGGGGCCACTAGACACCAGGGATTTAAATAAATATATGTGTTTACACTGTGGCTGGTGATCAGTAAAGGGTGGAACCACAAGGATTTAAACAAAAACAAAAATTAAACTGTGGCCAGTGATTGGCAGGGGGGACTACTAGACACCAGGGATTTAAATAAAAAATGTTTTTACACTGTTGCTGGTGGTTGGCGGGGGGGCAATGGACACCAGAGAGTTGTGGGAGTCACCATTTTCTGACTTCTTGCTTTGTTTTTTTTATGCAATTTGCATTTAAAAAAACCCAAAGCAATGCAACATTGCAAATGGCAAATTTTCTTTAAATGGGACCACTTTGCAAAGTGATCCATGGAGGCAAATTTGACTACTTTGCCAAAAATTCACCTCCGAAGTAAGACTTCACTGCATCTCTACTCTTAGGCTTGAGCAGCTGCACTGCTGCTAACTGTAAAGTAGCTCACAACATCTTACAACTATGTTGGTTTTTCACCATAAAATGTGTGCCACAGTAGTCTTATTTACATGTATTGACTTATTTATTCTGTATTTTGGAAACTTCTGGCAGATATGATTTCTTACTATTTTCAGATTTCCAGCCCTCCAAATCTTTTGGGGGACTCTATGTGCAAGTTTTACTACAACTGTGGGAACAGAAAATAATGCATTTTGTGGTTGAAAGCAGAAACAAAAGAAGAATAAGAGAGAGAAAAACTACGCCCAGAAGAGGGTGCATTTAAAAGCACTGGATTTCCTTGTGTATTATACGTGTTTGAAAAAAATTGCTCTTTACATGGCATGAGTGAAAGTAACATGAGTAAGCTTGATCAGGCTCATGTGTGAAACATAAAGGAGTCAGCAAGGGGTCCGTCCTTTTTTTCAACTCACATAATAAAGAGCTACACAGATGTTCAATTGGCAATGATCGGGTGAATAAATGTTTAAACTTTTTTTTTAAGGTGGAATTAGCAAACAAGTCTAGTTGTAACAGAATTGGGGGGAAATGTCAGCAAGAGAGAGATCCCTCAGTTTTCCTCAGTCTCCAACAAGACCAGCTATGGATCAGAGACAATCAATGAATTTTATAATGTATTACATAACAGACATTTAAATGTATGTATCTTACTGAATAGCAAAGCAGCTACAGAGTTAGGGCCAGCAGGGCAACAATGAGCTATAACAGCTAAAGTCCTACATACATTTTCTTATTTATCCTGTGATTTGATGCAGCAAGCTCAATGCTTAAAGCAGTCATGACTGCAAATGGACTGGGCAATGAAAATAAAAAATATGAGATACAATATTGAAGACTTGTTTAACCTTACCAGAGTGATAAGTCACCAGATTATGGGGGCTTCAAGAAACAATCAGATGGTACAGTCTTGTGAAGAATGCATGATGGCTAACAGAGTACAATATAAAATTAATAATCCATGGAATAAATTCTGCAGCTGATGCAAAACCAGGAGAACCATGTGGTTTTGCTTCCCGTTACATCAAAGGGATATATGCGGATGTGCAACTGATTGTTGTACATGCACATTCTAAAAATCAGAACTAATCCCCCAGTTGGTATCAATCTCTCATGACACCATGTCATTGTTTGGGGGGGGACAGTCAAGACACTTGTGACTCTGTTTCAGTGTCTCTGTTTAGGGATGGGGTCATCAAGTATAGAATTCTGTTATTATTTTATTATGCAGAGGCACAGAAAAGTTACAGATAAGGATAGGAAAGTCATGATCTGATATTACATAATACTAGAAATAATATTACAGTTACAGAAAAAAAATCACTCCAATATGTCAGACAAATGAATCAAACCAATTGTCATCCTTGTCTTATAAAAACTAATAAACTGTGCTTTTTGTCACATTGCTTCAGTGTTAATTAACACTTCATCATAATGTAGTGTTAATTAGCAGTTATTTTTAATATTTTCACCACTTACACAGATGGTCAGCACAAAGACAGACTGCAGTTTGAACCACCGGAACCAGACCAAATGTGAAGTGCACAGGTTACCCTTCTAACACATTGATCATTCAGCTTTTTCCAGACAGAGCCAACTGCTGCTTTGATTGTGCCTGGAAAAAAATGGGACTCTCAGTGTGAAACTGCTAAATTACTTTCATTGAATGTGATGTAGTTTTAATCCCCCATGGGCACTACAGTCCTAGGTGTAATCTTACTTAAGCTGATAGTTCAAGGGTGATTGCATAGTCCTCTCCATTAATCCAAACACAATTTTAAAATCTTAACTACAAGGATTAGGTGGGACAAGCCTGGTATGTACACAGCAACAAATATAGCAGTGTCAGTTGGGTACTTCGAGGGCTGTGCATGTACCAAAAGTTATACAGCCCAACTAGTGCTACTTTACTTTCCTTTCTTTTTTTGTTTGACAAAGCAAGTAAGGTGTGTGCCACTGTGAAGGGAATATTGTTACCTTGCACTCTTCACTGAGCATGATGAAAACAGTGAATATTATGAGAGTATGATTTGGTTTGCAGTTGCTGTGTAGGAGGTCCACCTGCAACAATAGCTGAGAATTAAACTGCCTGGATCAATTACCACTAATACAGACTTCATTAAAATCAGGGGAAGGGAAGGGAGTGCCTGAAGCTGTCAATGAGAGGAGAGGGGTGCCACAAGACAACAGGAAAAGGAAAACAATTTACAGGGATGGTGATGGAGAGGTGCCACTAGCCACCAGGGAAACTGTGGCTCATGGCTTTCACTGCAGCCTACAGCATGAGTTCAAGATGTGGCTGCAGAAGTCAAAAAAGTCCTGTTGTTCTCATTGAGAGAATGCATGTCAATGGCTCCTCTCTCTAAGCTGGGCAGCTAGGGTTTTTGGCTGCCCAGAAAATATGTTTCTGGCATTGTTTAAAAAAAAAATCCAGAATCTAGAAAAATGGACCCTGTTTAGCTAGCTTCAGGTGTTTATTTTTTAAAAAGACATATGTATGTATTTAGCATGTTTTTTCTGTCAAGGAGGAAAAAACAAGATGGCAGTCTCATGGCACCTAAAAATTATTCCCAAAACTAGAAGCAAGTGTTGCAAAATCCAAAACAATGATCTTCTGCATCAAATTTTCATTTCACACCAGAACCTTATCTTAAAACCTTACTGTGCATGCTCAGAATGGAAAACACTAAACTTTAAAGCCTTATAACTCTGGAACACTTAGATATGTTTTCACCAGACCTATCAAAGGCAATGATATAGGACATGACACATGTCCTCTGCAAGTTTTGGGGGAAAATTCCATTCCATGTAGACTGTAGATGAAAGCAAAAAAAAAAAAAAACATTTTAAGTGTAGGAAAAAAGTTAGCTTTTTACAAAAAGATGACATGTGGATTTCAAAAGCCACTCAAGCTGCCATCACAAATATTTCCACAGAACAAAAACCTTGCCTCCTAGAAAACACATGCAAAATTTCAGCTAATGTTGTCAAACAGTGCCAAAGATATTAATGTACAAAGTTAATAAAAAGTAGCTATAGTTAGGGTTGAGTAGGCTGTTTAATGTTAAACCCCAATTTTTATACCCTAATACCTTTGGCAGCATTTGATGGAATAGCCAAAATTTGTTAAGAGTGGTCTGGCTGGCAGAGTCTCAAGACTTGAAAAGTTTCACGATAGCATTTTGCACTGCGTTTGAGATAAGAAGCACCAAAACAATGAAAGAAAAAAGTTTTGGGGTTTTCTTGCACTTAATATATTTTTTTCTGCTCTCATGCACAGCCTAGACCGTGCACAATATTTTTACAAAACATTCAGGCTAGAAGCCTCCTGTGACAAGCTAATGTCTTGTGAAAGTCTCATGAAAAAATATTGTATGGTTGCAGAGTTATAAGGATTTAAAATAAATTTTTTGAATAGACCTCCAGCAAGAATGGTCAAAAAATACTGATCACGAGTACTAATTTTCATGATTTACTTGTGATAAAAAAATACCAAACGTGACAGCTTCCATCTTTTTTTTGATTTTTTTTCTACTAAAAAACATATACTCTGGAATCTCCTTCTCTGAGATCCTACCAGTCTCGGAGAGGGGGACAGATGGATGGAAGGTCAGAGAAGGGGAGATAAGGGAGCTAAATATGTGGCTCAAGGGCTGGTGCCAGGAAAAAGGACACAAATTTGTAGGGAACTGGCAACAGTTTTGGGAGCGAAAGTTCTTTAAATTTGATGGACTGCATCTGACTAAGGAGGGAGTCAGTGCATTGTGGCAGAAGTTTGATGTATTTGCAGAATATTAAAACTAACAAATGGAGAGAGGGGAGCAGTACCAGCCATATTGATTTGGAAGAACACCCCCCCTCAGCTAGTGGACAAACAGGAGTTCAGCATATTTGTAGTTCATTTGCATCACCAGGTAAGGAAAAAGGTCCAACGCCCCATACAATGAACAGGGGAAACACCAGACCTCACCCAACAACTAACACATCGAAATCTGGCCAATGGAAAATCATGTACACAAATGCTCACAATCTGGCAAAAAAGATCCCAGACCTGCAGGCAATAATGACAGAGGCTAAGCTGAACATAGTAGCCATTAGCGAGACATGGTTTACCCATAACCACACTTGGGAAACTTCAGTACCTGGCTATGTACTGTTCAGAAGAGACCAAGGTGCAAAAAGAGAGAGAGAAGTGGCCCTTTATGTCAATGAAAATATCAAAGATTCAGAATACACATAAGGAGCCAGAATGAACTGTGGGTCACCCTGGAAACAGGAAATGGGACAGCCATATGAACTGGGATTGTCTACAGGCATCCAGACCAGGGGGAGGGCATAGACACATTACTGTTATAAGATATACAAAACATGACAGCTAAAGGGGAGGTTCTGATAATGGGAGACTTTAACATGTCAGATACCGATTGGTCAATACCAGCAGGAACATTTGCCAGAACTAGACACATAGTGGATTCACTTCAGGGGGAGGGCCTCAAACAACTGGTACAACAACCCGCAAGAGACAAGGCTATCCTAGATTTAGTACTGACTAACAGGGAAAGGATCACAGATCTCCATGTAGAAGGTCACCTGGAGGCCAGTCACCATCACATGGTATGATTCAATTTGACCACTAGAACTAAATCATCCCATTCCAAGGCAAAAATATGGGACTTCAGAGGAGCTGACTTTGATAAGATGGCCAACAGACTTAAGCTAGCCATGGCAAAAAGAAATACAGGTGAGGGGGTACAGGCAAAGTGGGCAAGCATTAAGAATGCAATACTTGAAGCAACATCCCATTGTGTTAGAGAAAAAAGGAAATGCAAAAGAAGAATGGAACTACTTTGGTTCTCAAAAACAGTAGCAGAAAAGGTCAGAGCCAAAAGGCTGGCCTTCAGGAAATAAAAAGGAACATAGTGGGATGAAGATAGGGAGGCATACCAAACTTCCCAAAGGGAAGCAGGGAAGGCAGGCCAAGGCCCAAACTGAGGAAACACTAGCACAAACAGTAAAAGAAGGTGACAAGACTTTCTATAGATACATTAGTGAAAGGAGACATTCCAGAGGGGGTATTGCTAAGATCAAAGGGGATAAGGGGGCGTGTGAGGAGGAGGACCATGTAAAAGCATCTATCCTAAATAGATATTTCTGCTCAGCATTTGCTGAAGAGAAGGTAGGGCAGGGCCCACAGCTCAGCACCATGGACACCGGGGGAGGGAGGTGTGCACTAGTCCCTTTACAAAATAAATGGTCCTACAAGAGCTCAATAAGCTCAGGGCGGACAAGGCAATGGGACCTGATGGCATACATCCCAGGGTACTAAAGGAGCTAAGGGTGGAGCTAGCAGTGCCATTATTAGAACTGTTTAGTGAGTCTCTGAGTACAGGAGAGGTCCCAGAAGACTGGAGAAGGGCTCATGTGATCCTGCTCCACAAGAGTGGTAACAGGGAGGAGGCAGGGAACTACTGACCAGTCAGTCTTACTTCAGTAGTGGGCAAGATTATGGAGGCACTCCTTAAGAAAAGGATAGTGCAAGTCCTGGAATTCATAGGGGCACAGGATCTAAGACAGCATGGATTTACAAAAGGAAGGTCCTGTCAAACTAATCTTATAGATTTATTTCACTGGGTTACCAGAGTGGTGGACCAAGGGGGAGCATTGAGGTCACCTACCTTGACTTCAACAAAGCTTTCGGTACTGTTCCACATAGAAGATTGATTAATAAGCTGGGTTGCCTCAGGGTGGGTTAGAAGTTGGTTATCTGGGTGGCAAACTGGTTGATGAGCAGAAAACAGACTGGTGGTAAATGGTATACAATCAGAAGAGATGCAAGTCACAAGTGGGGTACCTCAGGGATCAGTCTTGGGGCCAGTCCTCTCTGTAATATCTTCATCAGTGACATTGCAGATGGACTGGATGGTAAGGTTTGTCTGTTTGCAGATGACACCAAGATCTGCATCAGATTAGATGACCCAGATGGGCTGGGCAGAATGAGAAGAGATCTGGATAAACTGGCAAAACGGTCAGAACAGTGGCAACTTGGGTTTAATACAAAAAAGTGCAAGATCATGAACATGGTGAAGAGAAACCCAGAAGCCACCTATAGGCTGGGAGGGGAGTTGTTGGCAGTCACAAGGGAAGTAAGAGACTTGGGCATCATCATAACAGATGGCCTGAAATCATCCAAGCAGACCACTAAAGCAGTAGGTAAGGCGAGAGGAATGTTGGGGTGTATTAGTAGGGGTATCACAAGTCTTAAGAGGGAGGTAATAATCCCTCTCTTCAAGACAATGGTTAGGCACTATCTGGAGTACTGCAGGCAGTACTGGAGGCCACACCTTCACAAGGATATTAACCAAATTGAGGCAGTCCAGAGAAGGGCAACCACAATAGTACAGGGAGTGCATCAGAAAACATATGAGGACAGATTAACGGAGCTCAATATGTATACCCTAGAGCAAAGGAGGGAAAGAGGTGATATGATCGAAACATTCAAACATCTTAAGGGCATTAACAAGGTGAAAGAGTCTAACATGTTTCAATATAAGAAAAATAACAGGACAAGAGGACACAGCATGAGATTAGAGGGAGGCCGATAAAGGGGTAATGGAAGGAAGCTCTTTTTCACAGAAAGGGTGGTGGATGCATGGAACAGCCTACCTCAGGAAGTGGTGGATATGAATACAGTGCACTGGCTTCAAACAGGCATGGGATATGGGATAGGCATAAGGGAGCAATGCAGATGAGTATGAATAGATATGCCATTGACAGAGTAAAGATCGATGGCACATTCATAAGGCAGAAAAAGACATGAGCAGACTGGAGGGGCCTTGTGGTCCTTATCTGTCATCACCTTCTATGTTTCATATTTCTATTTTTCTATATAAAACACATAAAAATCATGTATTTTCTAACAAAAAAAACACCTGAAACTAGATAAACAGGACCCAATGTCCCGGATTCCCCCCTTTTTCCTCACAGAAAGGCAGAGACCATTGTTTGTTGTTGTGCTCAGATCGGCAATTAATTTATTTATATTCATAATTCCATATTCCATTTCAATTTCTTTATTATCATATTTTCAAAATGTTGTTTATTTCCATCCATATATCAATCTCTGATTATCCTTCCCCCAGGTGAAAACCTGGGTGCCTTCTTCTTCTCCTTTTCTGCTAGGTAACGGTGAAAACCGAGACCACTTTCTCCTTCATCTTCTTCCTCTTCTGTGTTATTCTCTTTTCTTCCCCCTCCCATCCTCCCCCTTCCCCTTTTCTCCTGCCATCCACCTTGGCAGTCCATAACCATATTATTACCTGCCATCCACCTTTGCAGTCCAAACTGTCTGACTGGACGGCCTGTCATCCACCTTGACAGACCCATCATCAGTCCCATCATGACTGTCTTCACCTCTTGCTCTGCCTAGTAGGGTGGGTGAGGATCAAACTCCAGCAAAAGTGGCTGAGGCCCCTTGTGCTGTCCCTTGTGTACCTCCCTTCACCCCTTCCCTTCCTGCTACCTGCCCATTGTTCTGGCCTTCAGCCCTCCACTTCCTTCCCTCCCTCTGAGCACAACCATTCTATGCAGGAGGGAAGGGGTGCACCAGGACAACCTGGTCTGCCCCTTAAAGGGCAAACTCCATTGTCCCAGATTCCCCCCTTTTCCCTCACAAAAAGACAGAAACCATTGTTTGTGGTTGTGCTCAGATTGGCAATTAATTTATTTATATTCATAATTCCATATTCCATTTCAATTTCTTTATCATATTTTTGAAATTTTGTTTATTTCCATCCATATATCAATCTCTGATTATCCTTCCCCCAGGTGAAAACCTGGGTGCCTTCTTCTTCTCCTTTTCAGTTAGGTAATAGTTGAAACCGAGACCACTTTCTCCTTCATCTTCTTCCTCTTCTTGTGTTATTCCTTTTCTCTCCCCCCCCCCTTTTTCCCCACTAGCCAGTCTCCAGCTTGTGTTGGATGGCTGGCTTCTGCCATTCTTAGGGTACCATTCTCCCTTACCTCGGGCAAGATCCTTTTTATTCTTTCTTTCCTTTTTTTTTTTTATTTTCCATTTTTTGCATGTTTCCTCCGTGCTTCTATAAAGCCCATTGTTTCTGTATTGAACATGTCTATGACTAGGTCTGACAGGTGCACACTGTCTGACCTGTAGAAATCTTCTACCCATTCTTCTACCCCACTCAGTATCACCTGTCCTCCCATCTGCCTTACCAACATCCCAACCCTCCTATTCATCTTTCTCCTGGCCCTCTCTACCGCTCTGTGGCTGTGCTCCTGCCTCCACACCCTCAGTGGTATCATATCTGACCAGCCGAGGCATACCTGCGGCCACCACTGTCGTATTGCCCCTAAATCCCTTTTTATTTGTAAGTATGTGTCTACCCAAGGCCTGCCTGCAAGGTCGTTGCCCCCTAGGTGTATAATAATTAGATCTGGACTGGGTCGCCGACCCTTGAGTTCTTTCAAGGTGGGAAGCAGCTGTGCCCATCTCATCTTCTGTATGCCATGCCAGACCAACCTACACTGTTTCACATCTTGGTACAGGTGCCTTCCCCGGCCGTCTTCTCTGCTCTTTTTCCAGCCCAATAAATATAGGAATGGCCACAGATCCAGACTTCCATGTTCCTCCCTCTACCTATGGGATTCAAGCAAAATTCATTATTTTACACATGCTCTTAGTGTCATACCTGTATTCTCCCCCCATTATTTATTTATTTTTTTTGCATCCTCCCACCAGCTTTTACCATTTCTTGCCCCGCCCCCAGTTCTGCAGTTCAAGCCTGGAGCACCACCTTCAATTTTTTTTTTTTTTTTACTTCAGCGCCCTAATGTATCTCTTATAACTGGCCGATCGCCAGTGTTCCTTTTCCAATATCCCATTCACCGTCTCTCCCACTGCTGCCCACTGTGAGGCAGCCCCAATCCACAAGGAATGGGATGAATAATTAGCCGGGTCTTCTCCCATGAATTGTATGCCCTTTTTGAGTAATGCTGTGACTTGTAGCCGTGACCCTTTTCCATCACCATGTACAAATAATTTCCGCCCTGTCTTAGTGCTCTGCGGCGAAAGCCCACAGAGCCTGTACTGGGCATATTGCACCCTCTGCTTGCCCTTTCAGCGTTACTATGCAACCTTGCCCTCTTTGATCCATTTTTAACCTCCTAATCTTGATCCGTATGTCTGTCACCCCCCAGCTTATATCTTCCCATTCTAACCCCCCTTCCTTGTCTTCTCTCCCATGTCCTACCACCTCGCTCACTCTCATGACTCCTGCGAACATTACCACATAAATTGAGTGAAAAAGCTGGGCCTCAGCCTTTGATCTGCATATTGCCGGGAGCACGTCCTTCAACCTTATTAGCCACTGCTCCCCTATAGGCCTTCTATTACCTGCTAGCCCTTGTTTCAACCTGCTCCATCCTTACATCATTCTTCTGATGAGTAATCATTTCGTCAGGTCCTTCCACCCTTTTAGACTGCAGGTAACACTAATCCCTGCCAAATAGACTCCCATTGTGGTGTGGGCTGTGCCTTTTTGCCACTGCTCCATGGTGAACATTCCCAACTGTTCCTCTGTGAGTGGCCTACTTACCTCCATCTGGTGCTCTGCCCCGAATGTTTGAAACACTCGCCAGGCCCCATTGTAGGCCCTCAGAGTCCGAGGCGCCCATGAGCTGCGAAACAACAGTTCTGCTCCTTCTTGCCAATGTCCTAGATGTTCGTTGGTATGGGTGTTTTTAGTTCTTCCGCTGCCAGTGCCAGCCTCCAAAAATTGTTCAGCTGCAGACGGGAAAGGCTGTCAGCCAGGGTATTGTGCACCCCTTCTATGTGTTGTGCTCTAAATGACATGTTCAGCTGCAAAGCCATTAAAACTAAAACTCATAATACCTGCATGACTGTACCTGATCTGGCTCCCCTGTTGTTCAGAACATCCACCACTGCTCTATTATCACACCAAAATGTCACTTTCTGATCCCGTAATTCCTCCCCCCAGACCAAGGTACACGCCCATATGGGCATGATCTCTAGTAATGTTATATCTCTCACTTTCCCATCCTTCACCCAACTGGCAGGCCAGGGTTCTGTGAACCATCTACCCCTCAGGTAACCCCCAATGCCTAGCCCCCCCAGCAGTGTCTGTGTAGAGGTCAAGGTCTGTGTTGTATGGCCACTCCTCTTGCCAGAAAGAGCACCCATTGTATTCCCTAAGGAATTCTTCCCAAATTTTAAAATCCTCCCTGACACCTTGCGTCAGATCCACCCAGTGATGTGGTCTGGTGACCCCTGCTGTAGCCCTAGCTAACCTCTTTGTGAATGCCCTTCCTGGTCCGATGGCCCTGCATGCGAAGTTCAGGTGCCTCAGTACCTGCTGCACCAGCTTTAGTTGTACCCATCTCCTGCTGGTGTGTACTTAGATTAGTTCCTTCAGTTTCCTTACTTTTTTGTCCGGTAGTCTAAATACTTCATTCAGGGCATCTATCTCAATCCCCAGAAATTCCATAACCCTGTTGGGCCCCTCTGTTTTTTCTGGTGCCAGTGGGACCCCTAGCTCCCAGCACAATTCCTGAAACTTACCCAGCATCCTCTGTGTCTCTCTTTTCCCTTCCCTATGAAAAGAAAGTCATCCAGATAATGGACAACCGTCCTATTACCCATTTTTTCTTGGAATATCCATTGCAAGCAGCAGATGAAAGCCTCAAATGTAGCACATGCTGTGGAATAACCCATTGGCATTGCTTTGTCAAAATAATACTGTCCCCCACTTTTAAAACCCAATACATCCCAGTCTTCCCTCCTAACCGGAAGCAGTCTGAAAGCGGACTCAATGTCCGTTTTTGCCTTCCATGCATCCTCTGTGGCTCAGATTATCTGGACTGCATCCTCTAGTGTAGCATATGTCACCTTACTATGCTCCTCACTGATGAAATCGTTCACCGACTCCCTTTCTGTATAGGACAGGTGGTGGATCACCCTGTACTTCCCCTCTTGTTTCTTGGGTACCAAACCTAATGGTGAAATCCACATGTTCAGCAATGGGGGAGTGTTAAATGGGCCCTCTACCCTACCTGCTGCCTTTTCTTTCTCTATCTTCTGTCTTAGCACCTCCTCCTATCCATCATTTTACTGAACCAAGGTTGCTCGCCTCCATTGCTTGCCTGGGTCCCCTACACTGCAATGAAAACCCTTTGTTAAAACCCCTTAAAATCATATCCCTCATGCTCATGTCTGGATATCTGTCCAGGCAAACTGTCCATACCTTCAAGTTGATGGGGGTCCTGGCCATCCCAAACTGTTCCCTGTCATGCCCCCCACCTCTCCTCCCCGACCCCCCTCTCGTTTTGCCCGACCTTCCTTCCCTCAGTGTTTCTGACCCCTGCTATTCATGTTTCCCTACCCCACCCTCCCTATTCCATGTTTGCCCTTTAAACCCCTGGCTATCTCGAAAAAACTGTTGACCTGATCCTTGACCCCTGTGCCTTTGTGCCCACTGGGCCCATGTCATTCTACATTTGTTTGCCGGGTGCCCTCTTCTGCATTTTGAGCAAGCATGCCAGAAATGATATTGAGGCCATGAGCAAAAGGCCCTGTTATAAGCCCAGCAGCATCTCTGGGGCATAAACCCCTTTTTGCCCCACTCACCTTCGGGTGTGGACTGATCTGTTACGTAATCTGTCCACAAATCTATCTGCTTGGTGTCCCATCTCACATCCCCAAATGTTGCCATTCTCTGCCGAAAAAATTCATCAAAGTATAACCACCCTACCCCGCCCTTTGCTTTTGCTTTCCGTATTATCAAAGAATAAGTAATGAGCGGGATGCCTAGCTCTGGCTTTTTTCCCAGAACGATGGCTGAGAAAGTGGCAAAACCTAGGAACCACCCATCCCAAGTCTTCCCTTTTGTGAACTTGTCATCCTCTTTTTTCCCTAAAAGCACTATAGCCGCTGCCATCTCACTCTTACCTATGCCTTCAGTTTCCTCATACTTAACTGCCACCTCCTGGCTCACCAAAGTGAATATATCCACATATTCCCCTTTCCATATCTTTTCCTTTATGGCCAGTGGCACATGCTCGCCTATCCTCATCCCAGGCACACCTATCTCTCTTGTACCTTTTCCTTCTCTCTCCGCTCCCTTTTCATTCTTTTCCAGCAGCTCTTTCTCCATCTTAATCTCTGCCAGAGCTGATTCCATCTACCCCAGACCTCCTGTCCCCAGTGTCGCCACAATTTGCTCTATATATTCTTTTATACTGTCACCCACTGTGCTGGATGTGTTACCTTTAACCTTGTCCGGGCCATGCTGCCTGGAGTCTTCCAAAGTTCCCCTTGCTTCTCCCTGTGGTTGAGGAGGAGGGTGAGCTACTGGGGTCTGTGGAGGGAACACCACGTTCTGGGCATCGTGTCTGGGTTCAGCCAGGGAGATCCCACCTTGATAGGGGGGGTACTGGCATCACCGGATCCACAGGCCACAAAGGTACTGGATCAACCACCTTGGTGGGCCACACTATCACCGGTGGTACCCTAGTGGGACTACATAGCCCTTTGGCTGGTCATTTCCCCCTGCCCCCTTTTCCCGGGCCCACTTTTCTCTTCTCCCCGGGTCTCCCTGGTTCCTCCTCCTCCACCAGTTCCCACATTCTGTTTTCCTTTTCTGCCAATTCAATTATAGCCTTATAAGCATCTTCCTTTGATGGCCTGCTCTTCTTTGGTGCCATGTTCTTCTTTTCTTTGCTCTGTGAAGACAACTACAGGAAGAGAAAAACAGGGTTATTTGTATATCTGTACCTGTTTGTAATGCCTTCCTCCTGTCCCTCACTCCACACACCCACATAAAACAGACCGGGCCACCACTGAAGGCCCCCATACTGCTTGACAGGTTGCCAGGTCCCTTGGCTGCTCTCTGCACAATAGTCCCTTGTGTCCACTGGTCCCCCCTCCAGATCCTTCACTCGATGTCTGACAACACTTTCCCTGGTGTCTAGTGCCCCACCCACTTACCGCAGGCTCAATTGTATAATTATAAGATTCCCTGGTACTAGTGGTCCCCACAACTGATTGCCAGCCTGACTGTATAATTATAAGCTTCACTGGTGCTAGTGGTTCCCCCCGCTAATCACTGGCCCTACTGTGTAATTGTCAGTTTCCCCACTGCTAGTGGTCCCCCTGCAGATGGCTGACTCAATGTTATTAATAAATCCATCCCTGGTGTCCTATTGTCCCTCCTCCACCCACACATATGCCCACTATTCCAATCATTATTCCCTGGTGTCCAGTAGTCCCTTCCCCTACCGAATGCCCTTTCCAACATAGGTAAAAGTATTCCCTGATGGCTAGCTGTCCCTCCTCCCACCCAATCCCTTACCCCGCATAATAAAACATAGTCCGTGGTGTCCTGTGGTCCTTTCCCCACCCGATGCCTAGCCCAACATAGTAAAATATTGTCCCCTGTGTCCAGTGGTCCCTTTCCCACCTGATCCCTCACTTGACATATTGGAACAGTTTTCCCTGGTGTCTAGTGGCCCCACCAGATGCCTTGTCCCCAGACACAATCCCAGTATCTGGTATGACAAGCTCCTCAGTGGGATCGTGATGCAATGCCTGTTGCAAATAAGTCTGCCCCAAATGCAGACCTCCAGTCATGTTCCTGTAAAGTAAAGTCACACCCCCATCCCATCCCCGTTGGTGGTACATGGCCCACCTTAATCATGCGGCCCTGCCAACCCACCCTGTCCACCTTACCTGCCTGTTGTTGTTGCGGTCACCAGATGGCAAGTGCCCTTCACACAGGTCATCTTGGCCACCTGCTGTCCATCTGATGCTGGAAGCATGCTGCTTAATATTCCCTGGTGTCCAGTGGTACCTCCCCCACCTGCACACATGCCTGCTGTTCCTATCATTATTCCCTGGTGTCCAGTGCTCCCTTCCCCTACCCAGTGCCCTGCTTTACATAGGGTAAAGTATTCCCTTGTGGCTAGTAGTCCGGCCCCTCACCTGATGTACAGCCTGATATAGTAAAACATAGTCCCCAGTGTCCAGTGGTCCCTTCCACCATGAGTGACACTGCCATCCACACATGCTGCCTCAGCCATTTGCAATCTGACTGATGCTGAGAGCTCACTGCTTAATAAGCAGCATGCTCCCAACAACAGTCAGAAGTGAGCAGCCGAGGTGGCATGTGTAGAGAGCTGTGTCACTCATCGTCCAGTGACTATGGCACTGAGGTGCAACAATGGGGATGGAGGGGTAGGTTGTCAGTGCCACAGGAGTGGGGCTATGTACCACCAATAGGGATGGGATTGGGGTTTGACTCCACTTATGGGAACGGGGTCTGCTCTGGTTTTGCGGGGGGTCTTATTTGTAACAGGCACCACGTTGTGAACACTGTTGGGGGGACTTGTCACACTAGGGACTGGGATCACATTGGGGAGAAAAGAGATTGGGAGGGGGCCACTGGACACCAAGGAAAACTGTTACATTGCAACAGACAGGGATCAGGTTCAGGTGAGGGATCAGGTGGGGAGAGGAACCACTGGAGACACTGGGGACTATGTTGTTCTATGTCAGGCTGAGCATCAGATAGGGGAGAGACCACTAGCCACCAGGAAATACTTTTTCCTATGTCGGGCAGGGTATCTGGTGAGGGGAGGGACCACTGGACACCAGGGAATAATGATAGAAACAGCAGGCCTGTGTGCGGGTGGAGGAAGGAACCATTGGATACCAGGAATAGATTTATTAATAACATCGGGCTGTTGCTCAGGGAAGGACTGCTAGCACTAGGGAAACTTTTAATTATACAGTCGGGCCAGTGATCAGTGTGAGGAACCACCAGACAAAAGGAAAATATTGTCAGATATTGAGTGAGGGATCAGGTGGGTGGAGGGACCACTGGACACTGGGAACTATATTTTCCTATGTTGTGATGGGCACTGGGTGGTTGGAGGGACCACTAGCCACCAGGAAAATGTATTGCCAATGCAAAGGGGTGGAATTGGAGGGAGGGGGGAGCCACTAGCACCAAGGATGGATCACTAGGACAGGGCACTTTGCAATGCAAACCAACCCCACACCCCATGCAAATGAGCCCATAACTGATGTAAATGACCTTTTAGTGCCTTGCATGCCGAATCGGCTCATATACATGGCTACTTTTGTGAATTGGAAATAGCACCCAGGCACTATTCATTGACAGGTCATACTTATGGCTGCATGTCAGGGTGGCACTAATGGGGTTAGCAATTGTGGTAATGGGGTTACCGCTGACTTAACCTAGCCCTATTCTCAGTGGGATGTGCTATGCACTATCTCACTGAGAATAGCAACCTTAGACACCTGGGCAAATGCAAAGTGCAACACAAACCTTTGCACTGTGCCTTACAACTTTTTGTGAATCCAGCCCCATATCTTTCATTTAAAACTTAGACATGTAGATTATTGCAGACTCCTAGGATTAGAAACTTTTTATTCCTTTTTCTTCTTATACAGTACAAGTAACTGGTAATGCAGGCTCCATTAACTGGTTGCATAAGCTAATCTCATCGAAGGTTGGATGCACAACTGAAGGCATGCTATTTTTTCAACTTAAATAACAGTGGATACATTGCATTTGTTTCACTCTGCTAATAATTCTATATATTTGTCAGTCACTCACTATCACTGCCAAACTGCCATACTGTAACTACTCTCTCAGTCTCTCTGCTGAATTCAGTTTACCTGCTCTTATTCTCTGCTGAATTCAGTTTACCTGCTCTTATTCTCATACAATATGCCCCGATCATTTAACACCTTTCATATTTCTGACATCTTTGTAAAATGGTGCATGGGGGGGTACTTCTTTTTATGGCTACTGCTCTCACATCCGGGAATGGTTCATAATAATGGGGTTCCTTGACTGCTATCCAACAACAGTTGATGATTTCATGCAATGACTACATCAAGCTGCATGACAACTCATTTACTGATGCCACTCTCAGAGTCAACTCCGAGGCCCACACAGAGTGGGCATGTGTAATTCAAAAGAAGCCCCTCCTGGGCTGAGCCCTGCTTGGAACAGAAATTAATATAGAAAAAGCCCTTCCTGGGTTCAAACTGCACTGAGTGGGACTATTTAATAATTTTCAGCCTTTCTTGGCTAAGCTCAGTTACCAGTGGGAATATTAAATTAATGCAAGCCCTTTCTGAGTTGAGGTCCAGATGAACAGCTGTGAACTCAGGTGCGTGGTGAGGTTCAAACTTGTGACTGGCTAGCCAGAACATACAACAGACTCCAAAAAGGTTCAAACTCAGCAATACATATAATACACACATTGAAACTGTAAAAAAGAGAAGTGTATCAGATTTAAAGTACAGTAGTTTCAAAGCAGGGGTCCTAGTTTTAACTTACGTAACTTATGCTTATTAAAATACTTCTTCTAATTAAAAGCTATATGCTCAAGATCCCCTAATTAATACTACTTAAAGTGAACTAGAGACTACAGTGACTGGCTTCAGGGTAAGGCAGTTCTTCATGGCAAGCAGACTGCATGTTATCTGGATGTGAAGTCACTGGATCCTGCCATAAAAGAAAAAAAAAGAGGCAAAAGAACATAGGATCATAAACTCATGTTCACAATCACAGCATGCCTTGAAATGTTTTTATCTACGTTGCATGAATTTAAATCTGATAAAGTTCTCTTTCATACAATTTCATTGTGTGTATTATATGTACATTATTACTATTACAACTTGTTGACTGTATAATGAGTATGGATATAAAAGGGAGTTTCCATCTCCTGTAGTCACACACCCTTGATGAAAGGTTTCATTTCCTAAAGCACTGGGGCTAGACGTGGACTCCTACATTTGTCTGCACCTTTATTTGCACTGATTTTGGATTTCTGCAATAAAGCACTTAAATGGTGAATCAGCTTGGTGCAGCGTGTCTTTGCTGAGTTTGAACCTTTCTGGGTTGAGCCCTGCTAGCAATGGGAATATTAAATTAATGCTAGCTCTTCCTAGGCTAAGCCAGGACTCCAAGCAGGCTAGAACATTATTGTGAGCCTTCCTGGGCTGAGGCTCACTAAGACCATGAATATTAAATTTAAAGAAAGCCTTTCCTGGGCTGTGACCCACTTGGAATGGGACTATTAATTAGCAAATGCCAGTCCTTAGCTCAGCCCTGCTCTGAACGAGCAAGTAAATAACTTACAGCCCTTCCTAGTCTGAGCCCCATTACTGGCAGGGGTTCAGAAATAAAAACTGACCTGTCTTGGACTTGTTCCCTCTCAGAGAGGGTCTTTCAATTCATCCACCCCCCAATGCTGAATCCCACTCTGAGCAGGAATCTATAATAAAAAGAAAGCCCTCCATGGCTCACTCACTCAGAGCAGGTACACAAATGCAGCCTCCTATGCCCATTGCAGTTAGGAATATTACATTAAAGAAAGCCACTCCAGGGTTGAGTTCCACACTAAGCAGGCAAGGACATTATTTGTTTGTTTGTTTGTTTGTTTATTCAAGGTAAAACCATTGAGTATAAAACTCTTTCACAATGGTGACCTTATTTGTACCTCTCCTGGGCTAGGAACCACTCCAAGTGGCTTCTAAAGTAAAACAAATCCCTCCCCCCAACTGAGACCCTCACAAGTGGGTGATTCAAAAATGATAAAACCTCCACTGGTAATAGAGCCACTCAGAGAGGATAATCCAAAATTAAAATAAGCCCCGCAGGAGCTGTTTCCTGCTTGTAGTGGGTATTTAAAATCCAAAAGTCCATCCTGAGCTGGGACCTGCTCTGAGCAGACTTGTAAATTACAGATACCCCCTAATGTGCTGTGAACAGCACCAAGCATGTCTCTAAAATAACACCAACCCCCTGATGCTGGAACCCACTCTGAGTGGGCAATACAAAAATAAAACACTCTCCACTGGTGTTGAGACTTGCCCTGATGCAAGCAATGTAATACAACACAAACCATTCTGGTGCTGTTAACTGATCAGAGTGGGCATTCAGTAGCCTTGGTGTGCCATTAGCACATCAACATTTCAACAGCGAAGATCATCACAGCGACAAATCTCATCAGGTTGCTGTGATGGTCCACTGTACACCAGCACCATGTCTCCTAGTGATATGCCCCCACCTCAAAGAAATTCTTACTTGGAATTAGTTTTTTAGAGATGTAGGGATACAGCAGGTGAAGCCACACAAAAGAAAACACTCCACTTTTACAGTCGGCATTGTTACCATCACTGTTCAGGATGTCAACAACATTGTTATCGAGATTCTGACATGGAACCAATAGCCAACCAAGCAGGTTCCCAAAATATGACAATTCCCAGATCCAAACAATTTTGATGTTTTGCAAGACAATTATTTGAGAATCTGTTTGTTTGGTAACAGTTATACACAATTAAGGTAATATAACCAAGCAAAATGTTTTTATATAGACAATGCTTTTCATAAATAGTTAGGAAGCCACCCAATGCCACACAAGAGGCAGGTGCAACTCAAACCTGTGCACATAAAAACTGAGAATAGAAATTTTTACTTAGGTTTTTTTTTAATAAATATCCTAAGTATCTTAGAGCTTAGTTTTTCATAACCTAAATCAGGCAATTTGTTAAAAGTCAACCCTCTGTCACAGAAGTGGCTGTGGTGGAACTTGCCCTAAGATCCATAGATATGATATGGATTAATTGTTTTTCATTTCTGTTAATACTTAAATAAACACCCCAGTGCCTATAATTTTATTTGATTTATTTATTTATTCATTCTTGGATTACAATGCCCCTGAGCACAGACAGCTCATTTACAATGGTTCCACATCAGTGGGGAGGGGTGACAAAACATAGAAAGAAGGTAAAAGTACAATGTTTCCAATGTGTGTGTATATATATATATATATATATATATATATATATATACACACACATACACAGTTTCATCATTCTAATAGGAGGAAAGCGTAGATGGAGGGGGGAAGGATAAAGATGGGAGAAAGAAAGAAAGATAGGAAGTGGCAGCCATAGGTCTTGTCAAGCTGGTGTGGGGGTGGTAGGAACAGGGGGTGAGGTGTGTATGGGGTAAGAAAGGTAGGAGGTGGCAGCCATAGGCCTTGTCAAGCTTTTATGGGAGGGATAGGGGCAGGGGGTGAGGTGGATGGGGTGGTAGCCAGGGGCCTTGTCAAAGTGTGAAAAAGGGGGTAGCCTCAGAATTACATAGGTAACAGCAGAGATTCAGGGTTATCCAGTTGTAAGAAGAAGACTGAATGCTAGTAGATGGGAGTTTCAGGTGAAGCAGTCACAAGAACTGTTAGCCGTGAGATGTTGGCATAACTTCAGTTTGAATGGTCTCAATTTAGGTAGGGTAGTTATATCACTATTAAGAGTATTAAACCAGTGAGGTGCTCTGTAGGTAAATGAGTGTTGCCCCTGGGCTGTCCGGCATCTAGGAACATGGAGATGATGGCTGTTCGAGCTTCGTGTATGCTGTGAACTACAATGGGGGCTTAGCAGGTTTGTGTTGCCTGGTGGCAGGATGCTAAGAAGTGCTTTTTTTGGCTAAAAGCCAGGTTTGGTATTGAATCCTCCCAGATAGCTGTAGCCAACCAGTGTCAGCATAAAGATCACAGGTGTGGGTGAAATGTGTAGACCCAGTGAATAGTCTGCATGCCTTGTTTAGAACAATGGATATCATGCGCAATGAAGACACAAGGGCTACTCCATAGATTACAACACCGTAGTCTACAATGGATATGACGGCACTATATATATAGCAAGTCAAGGGGCTTCTGGAGTAAGGCAGTGTTTATGTCTATGTAGGAGATCAATCTTGACATTGACAGCCCTGGCTAAATTTTGCATATGTTTATCATAGGATAGACAGCTGTCTAATCTTTAACTAATGCAGCGTTAGTGATTTTACATCAATATTATCATAAGCTTTTTTTACATTTTACAGTTTATGTACCAATAGTAGAGCTGGATGAACTTTATCTTCTGCCAGTGACATTCTGGAAAAATTCCAATTTTGATTCCCTGAAAGTTTACAAGATATCCATGGAAATTTTGCAGATTTCACCAAAACTGTGATTTCAGTTACTGCCATATAATTTGTCAACATTGCACCAAATGTGGTATGGTGACTTTATCATGATCCATACAGAAGAATTTCAAGTTTCAGAGCTCTGTATTTGTAGGTGAGTACTTATAAGCCTCCAAACATTCATAAATTTTAAAATTACATTTCACAGTAATGTAAACTGAATAATTTTAAGCCCCTACAACTTTAATACTAGAAAACAGATTATCACATGTTTTGTTAGGTTCATTGACCCTAAATATTATACTTTGAGGTCAGTCTTATGGACCAGCAGTATAGCACTGCACTGCCATGCCAACAATATGATTCAGCAGTAAGCTGGGAAGTCACAACAGGAGGCAGGCCATGGCCGAGACAGCTACCGCTCAGCAGTTCATCTCAATAGGGGAGGGCTGGTGGTTAGTTCCACCAATGCAGAAACCCTTGCAGCTGGTCCAGGGAGCTTGCTCCTGCCACAGAAGAAGCTGAGGCTGCCAGAGGAACCACCCCCACCAGGGGAGATGGGAGGGAGAAATTCTGTAGAAAACACAGGTAACCAACTGAATAATGGCTGGATTTAGCCTGATCAGGGTATATCCCTGTGACCAGGGTACTGTATTTCCCAGAGAGACAAGCTACTGGCAGGAAGAAAAACCAAGATGAAAAAATGCAGTTGTATGTGTCAACTTTCAGATCTTTTGCGCAAAGGCTGGCCAAGTTATAAGTAGTCAAATATTTAAAATTAAGGTCAGTAATTATACAGTAGTTGAATTTTATGAGCTTTTGTAAAATTGTGGAATGTTGTGATACTTTTTTTGAAGCCATATCCATACATTTTGCCCAGTTATAAACTTGAGAAGACACTGTAGAGGAAAGTAAATGCTGGGTAAAGTGACAATAAGGTAGCATTCATACAAGGCTCCATAGTTAAATTATAGTGGTGCCAAGTTTCAGGTCACTATCTTGAGTCACACACTATTAAGAATAGTTATAGACATCACTGTGCATTAGCCTGAGTTCTTGGAATATGCCAGATAACCACTAGTGCTCACTAGCTTAATGACCTCTGGAAGTACAGCAAGAGGAAGGTGGTGCTGTTAGTACTTTACTACTCTACTGGGACTTAAGAACCAGAACTCTATTACTGGAACCTTCAATTTAGGGTAAAAAGAAACAAAAAAACAAACAAGAGTTAGTGTGTTTGCCCGAGTTGGGTGAAGAGAACTGTAGGCCATAGGGAACTGTTATCTGTGCAGTTAGCTAGGTGAAGAAGGGAACTGTGTATTAGGGAGAGTGGCTTAGGCAGTAGGAAGCCAGGTGTTTGGATTTAAAACTGCCCTAGATAGTTTTGTCAGAGACTGCAAGAGGAAGGAGGTGCTGTTAGAACTTTACTACTCTACTGGGACAATACAGCCCTCCTTCCCTCCCCACCACCAGCCCACTCTTAGCTAATTCCACTTTTATAGACACATGATTTAAGTGACAATAGGAGCTTCCTGTCTGGGAGCAGGAAGGGAGGGATCACAGAAGAACAAAAGGCTCACCATGCTAGAAGGAAAAGAGTAGCTCTCTATCTATCTGCTGGAGGTCTGACTGAGCAAGTAAGAAGGAGGCTACTGAGGAATACAGGAACTTCCTGTTCCAGAACTGGAAGAGCAGGAGCTTTAAGGGCATAAAGGCAGTAGGAAAGTAGGGAGAAAAAAAATAAAAATAAAAAAAGAAGCAGAGAGGAAAGAGTAAGCATACAAAAGAACAGTTGAGGGGCCACAAAAAAGACATGATGGGAGTGGTGCAGTGCAGTGGCTGTGGAGCGGCAGTCTTCCTGGAGACATTCTGGAGGATGCGGTGTTGTCCCATCTGCAGGCACCTGTCTGGGATGAGTGAGGAGGTTGCTTGTATCCAGTCTGAGTTAGCCAGGGTTCGGGGGACCTCCTCTCCCACCCAAGGACCACCAGGGCCACTGTCGCTGCCTCAGAGGTTGCAAAGAAAGAGGAGCAGCTAGACACAGTTGGCTCAGGGAAGGTGAGTGTGGTGTAGCAGAGGTGCATCCCTCCAGCTATACATCTCCACAATTTGTACGCTGTTCTGGCAGAGTGTGGTTCCTCTATGGAGACACCCACAGTGGAGACCAAGGAGGATGCTAGGAACCTCCAAAAAGGAGACCCACAGTAGGGAGCATGGTACCCACAGGGGAAGAAAACAACTCCTGGAGGGGACTCCATTGTTAGGAGGGTAGAATTGGGGGAGATAGAGGAGAGGTAGGTAAGGTGCCTGCCTGGTGCCATGGCTTGGAAGGACAGGGAGCAAATTCTCAGGATCATGGGACCAGCTGCACAGGGGAGGGAGCTGGATGTCATTGTCCACCCAGAGAAAAATGACCTGGCTGGGAAAAGGATCAGAACAGTGCAGGAGGGGTTTGTGGAGTTGGGGAGGTGACTTAGATAAGTAGCAGGCATGGTAACCTTCTCAGAGGTACTGGCTGTCAATTGCATGGGTGAGGCTAGGGTGCCCGGCACTGTAGGATGAAATCATTGGTTGAAACTCTGGTGCAGAGCTCAGGGTTTTGGCTTCACTGGGGACTGGGTCCACCTGGAGGGATACAGGCCTATACTGGTGCGATGGTCTGCATCTGTACAAACTAGCCAAGAGGGGAGGCACTGAAAAGGAGCAGGGAAATCCTAAGCCCCCCAAAAAATCAGGGTAGCTAGTGAGGTAAACACTAAGATACAGAAGTTGATAGGGAGAAGGGCAGGAGTAACTGGAGAAAAAGGCAAAGACAGTAAGGACAGGAATGGGGCAAAAACAGGTAAGGCCATCAGTAGAGTGGAGGGTAATGAATACCAATGCCCATAGTCTAGGTAACAAACTCTCTGAACTGGTGGCCTTGATGAAAGAGGGACACCTGGATATCGTGGCTGTCACAGAAACATGTTATACAGAGAACCATGAATGGGATGTCAACATACCAGGGTACACAATCTACAGGAGAGACAGGGAGGGTAGAAGAAGAGGAGGAGGAGTAGCTCTCTACATAAGGGAAGGAATCATAGCAATGGAACTGAAAGGTAAACAGGGAGGAGAGGAGGTACTGTGGGTCACCCTGGAGACCAGAAATGGAACCACAATCTGCACGGCAGTTGTATACAGGCCACCATCTCAGGAGGAGGAAATGGACAAGGAAATGATAGAAGGCATCCTTAGGATGGCAGAAAAAGTGCAGATATTGTTCATAGGGGGCTGGAATATTCCAGATCTTAACTGGAGTACCTTTGCTGCAGCCACATCCAAGAGCAGGGTCATGCTTGATGCCCTAAAGGGGGCATGCCTCAGACAGCTAGTGTTGAAACCCACTCAAGAGGGAGAAATCTTATACCTGGTACTCTCAAATGGGGATAGAAAGAGGATCTCAGATCAAGAAGTGGGTTGCCATCTGGGAACAATTGACCACCAAATAGTGTGGTTCACGATAAACACAGGCACAGAGTCAAGCCATACAAATGTGAGGGTGCTGGACTTTAGGAGGGCTGATTTTGTCAAAATGGGAAAGTGCCTCAGAAAAGCATAAGCAAACAGGAAAGAAGGAGGGGTGGAGGAACAATGGGGAAATACCAAAACTGTCATCACAGAGGCAACAAGCCTTTGTGTGAAGCAAGCAAACAAATCAAAATAAAAGAAAAAAAAAACTATGGTTCTCAAAAGAGGTGGCGGGGAAGGCTAGAGAGAAAAAGACAACATTCAGGAAGTATAAGGAAACACAGAAGGAGCAGAATAAAGAACTGTGCCAGTTAAAGCAGATGGAAGTGGGAAAGTAGACAGAATAGCAAAAGCCAAAAGCAAGGAAAAGACAGCCAACTTGATTAAGAAGGGGGATAAAACCTTTTATAGATACATTAGGGAGCAAAGAAAGACCAATGGGATAGTGAGGTTTAATAAATGGGAGGATGGGTGGGCAGGGAGGGACAGTGAAAAAGCAGGGATACTGAAGGAATACTTCTGCTCAGTGTTCACAAAAGGAGAGGAGGGAGAGGTACCTAATCCAGTCAATAGAAGCACTTTGGATAGGGGGCTGATACCAGTCCTTTCACAGAAGGGTTTAAAAAGAACTCCTAAAACTGAAAGTGGACAAAGCAATGGGGCCCAATTCATCCCAGAATTCTAAAAGAACTAAGGGGAGAACTAGTGACACCACTGACTACCCTTTTTAACAAATCATGGGAGGATTGTGTGGTACCTAAGGACTGGAGCAGGGTGGAAGTGATTCCCCTTCACAAAAGTGGGAGGAAAGCAGAGGCAGGAAAATATAGACCTGTTAGCTTGATCTCAGTGGTAGGGAAAATGATGGAATAACTTCTGAAAGAAAGAATTGTTGAGTACCTAGAGGCCAATGGGGCACAGGATCCAAGGCAGCATGAATTCACCGTGGGAAAGTCATGTCAAATGAATCTAATAGAATTATTTGACTGGGTGACCTAAGTAGTAGACCAGGGAGGGACTGTGGACATGGCCTACCTAGACTTTTTCATTATTATTTTTTTAATTTTAGTTGTTTAACCAGGTGAGTCACACTAAGCTGAAAGCTTTTTTACAGGTGCAACCTGGGAGCACAGGGAAGTTAAGTGACTTGCTCAGGGTTACACAGCATGCAAGTGGAAGCCGTGGGATTCAAACCCAGGTCTCCAGATTTGCAGATCAGAGTCTTAAACCACTGCGCTATACTGCATCCCTTTAGCAAGGCATTTGACACAGTCCCACACAGTAGATTAATAAGCAAAGTAGCCAGCCTTGGAGTAAGTCCCAGGGTGGTAGCCTGGTTAAAAAAATTGGCTGGATAACAAGACACAGAGGGTAATTGTAAACAGAGTCCACTCCAAAGAATAGGGGGCTACTAGCAGGGTACCACAGGGTTCAGTACTGGGTCCAGTCCTTTTTAATGTCTTTATAAGTGACATTGCAGAGAGACTGGAAATAAATGTATGCCTCTTTGCAGATGACACAAAGATCTGCAACAGGGTTGATACATGGAGGGGGTGGAAAGGATGAGAAGGGACATGGCAAGGTTGGAGGAATGGTCAAAAGTATGGCAGATTATATTTAATGCATAAAAGTGCAAAGTAATGCACCTGGGAAACAAAAACCCAGGGGAAGAGTACACAATGGGGGAGAGGCATTAACAACAACACAAATGGAAAGGAACCTGGGGGTAGTCATATCAGGTATCCTAAAGGAAAGCAAGCAATGTGAGAAGGCAGTAAGGATGGCTGGGGGGGGATACTAGAATGTATAGGGAGAGGCATCAACAGTAGAAAACAGGAAGCTGTCATCCCTCTTTACAGACAGTTGGTGAGACCCCATCTGGAGTACTGTGTATAGTTCTGGAGACCCTGTCTCCTCAAGGACATAGGCAGGATCAAGGCAGTCCAGAGGAGGGCAATGAAAATGGTGCAGGTTCTGCAATAGAAGTCATAGGAAGAGAGACTAAAGGAGCTTAATATGTATACCATTGAGGAAAGGAGGGAGTGGAGGGACATGATAAAAACTTTTAAGTACCTCAAGGGAATCAACAAAGTCTAAGAGGGTAGCATCTTTCACAAAAATAGATGTGCAACAGCAAGGGGACACAATTTGAAGTAGGTGGGGGGACAGCTCAGGGGCAATGTGAGGAAGCATTTTTTTCACAGAGAGGGTGGCAGAATCATGGAACAGCCTTCCTGAGGAGGTCATGGTGTCAAAAACAATGGGGAAATTCAAGAATGCATGGGACAGACATAAGGCAATTCTGGTGGGGAGGGTAGGAAAAAGTAGGCTGTTGGTTTACTAGAATCTGCAGCTTATCCAATAGGTAGGAAAGTGTGCAGACTAGGTGGGCCAAGCGGTCCTTATTTGCCATCAAAGTCTATGTTTCTATGTTTCATGTGAAGCATTGTTTCTGTACAACACCAACTGCTGACTTTTTAACAACCCTGCAGATAATGTACATTTTTAGTATTTGAAAATATTGGCACTAAGTGACACTAAGTTTCAAGCCTTACAACTAGTTGTGACTTAAGCCATTGTGACAGGTTTTGGTATCTTTAGTCATGATAGAGCATGATAAAAGGCATCACTGTAGCAGGTGTTTTGTAGGAGTATTTCAGGACCATGATGCTAGTGAAAGTAAGGTGATTCAGTGGTGATAAGAGCTTTGTGAAAGTTGAATACCACAAGTGGAATTCTAGTGATATTACCTATTATATGTCCATGAATTTTTGAGCACATTTTACCAAATAGTAATTTCTAAAGTGTCCACAGTAAATGTTAACATACTAAACCACATTTGCCCAGTTTAATTAGAGTTCTATTACATATTTACTGTGGTGTGCATCCCTAGTCTTGAGTTCATGCTTACTATAGCAGTGGAGCTCTAAACATCCTAATGTTTTGAAAATGTTCACACAATTTAACAATTAAATTGGGAATTTTTTTAATGTTTGTACAATTTACACAACTAATTATCTTTTTTGTTTAGCAGTTTCCATACCTATTCCAAGAAAGTATGTGTAACATTTTTCAGTCATCTACTATAGCTCCAAACTGGCTAAGTGGTAAGCATAGAAATGTTTCAGAAATTTTCACATGAATAATCACGAATAATAAATTGTCAGATTTGAACCTCTATAGCTTCCCTGCCCCTCATCCAAATGTAAGTAATAAAGTAAGTAAATCTTTATTTATGTTGTGTCTTTCCAAAACCAAGGCACTTTACAATTAAAATATAATTTAAATTACACTAAAACATAACAAGTGCATCAGTTTAACTTAAAATTCATCTGGGAATGCTAAATTAAAAATATATGTTTTAAAATTAGATTTAACTTTTTCGATGGTCAGGCATTCTCTTAACCAATGAGGTAGAGAATTTAATGGGGTAGGGGTCACGAAAAAGGAAGCCCAGGTACCCTATGTTTTTAAAGAAACCCTGGGAATCTCTAGCAATCCCTCATTGGCAGATCGGAGAGGGCGGGGGGCAGTAGGGAGTCAGGAGATCTTGCAGGTAGCCAGGTCCTTGTTTGTGTAGGGCTTTGAAGGTCAGCAAGCCAACCTTAAAGGTGATCCACCACTGAACAGGCAGCCAGTGCAGTCCATGCCGCACAGGTGTAATATGACTGGCCCTAGCTGTACCAGTCAAAAGTCTGGACACCGCGTTCTGCACTAGCTGCAAGTGGAAGATATCAACCCTAGAAAGCCCTAGATAGAGGGCATTGCAGTAGTCAAGGAGGGTGGTGATGAAGGCATGGACCAGTGTTGGCAGGTCATCCAGAGGAACCAGGTGTTTCACCTGGCCGATATTCTTCAGATGGTAAAATGAGGATTTGACAACGGCTGACACCTGAGATTTCAGGGTCAGGCTGTCATCAAAAGTAATGTCCAGGTTGCACAGACTGTCTGAGGTAGTGAGCTGGATGCCATCAAGACATAAGATTGATGCCTGCCCATCCCCCAAACCTGCCCCTGGATGATCCGGGTCCACTACCAACACTTCGGTCATGTCCGGATTCAGTCTCAGCCATCTGATGCTCATCCAGTCCTTGATTTCAGTTGGACAGCTATTAAACACAGAGATTACATCAACCTGCACAGGTAGAAAGGATATATACAGTTGAGTATCCTCTGCATAGCAGTGAAAACTCAAATCGTATCGCCTGATGATATCTCCTAATGGCAGCATATACACTACAAACAACATGAGCACCAATGTGGAGCCCGGCAGCACTCCACAAGTCATAGAAACATAGAAGTTGATGGCAGATAAGGCCCACAAGGCCCATCCAGTCTGCCCATTTCTTTCTCGATCTTATAAATGTGCCATCGGCCTTTGCTCTGTCAGTGGACTATCTATTGATACTTATCTATATTGCTGCCATGCCCATTTGAAGCCCTGCACTGTATTCATAGCCACCACCTCCTGAGGTAGGCCGTTCCATGCATTCACCACACTTTCTGTGAAAAATAATTTCCTTACATTCCCCCTTAATTGGCCTCCCTCTAGTCTCATGCTGTATCCTCTTGTCCTGCTATTTTTCTTATATTTAAACATGTTAGACTCTTTCACCTTGCTAATGCCCTTAAGGTGTTTGAATGTTTCGATCGTATCACCTCTCTCCCTCCGTTGCTTAAGGGTATACATATTGAGCTCCGTTAATCTGTCCTCATATATCTTCTGATGCAGTCCCTGCACCATTTTGGTTGCCCTTCTCTGGACTGCCTCAATTTGGTTAATGTCATTGTGAAGGTGTCACCTCCAGTACTGCACACAGTACTCCAGATGGGGCCTAACCAATGTCTTGTAAAGAGGGATTATTACCTCCCTCATACAACTTGTGATACCCCTACTAATACACCCTAACATCCCCCTAGCCTTACCTACTGCTTTAGAGGTCTGCTTGGATGATTTCAGGTCATCGGGGATGATGATGCCCAAGTCTCTTTCTTCCTTTGTGACCACCAGCAACTCCCCTCCCAGCCTATAGGTGGCTTCATGGTTTCTCTTCCCTATGTGCATGATCTTGCACTTCTTTGCATTAAATCCCAGTTGCCACTCTTCTGACTATTTTGCTAGTTTATCCAGATCTCTTCTCAATCTGTCCACCCCATCTGGATCATCTACTCTGTTGCAGATATTGGTGTCATCTACAAACAGACAAGCCTTGCTGTCTAGTCGATCTGCAATGTCACTAATGAAGATATTGAAGAGGACTAGTCCCAGGAGTGATCCCTGAGGTACCCCATTTGTGACTTGCATCTCTTCTGGCTGTATACCATTTACCACCACTCTCTGTTTTCTGCCTGTCAACCAGTTTGCCACCCAGTTGACCAACTTCTGCCCCACCCCGAGTCTACCCAGCTTATTTATCAATCTTCTATGTGGAACAGTGTTGAAAGCTTTGCTGAAGTCAAGGTAGACGACATTAACTGCTCCCTCTTGGTCCACCACTCTGGTTACCCAGTCAAAGAAATCTATGAGATTAGTTTGACAGGACCTTCCTTTTGTGAACCCATGCTGTCTTGAATCCTGTGCCCCTATGGATTCCAGGTGTTGCACTATCCTTTCCTTAAGGAGTGCCTCCATAATCTTGCCCACTACTGAGGTAAGACTGAGTGGTCTGTATTTCCCTGCCTCCTCCCTGCTACCACTCTTGTGGAGTAGAATCACATGAGCCCTTCTCCAGTCTTCTGGGACTGCTCCTGTGCTCAGAGACTCACTAAACAGTTCTGCTAATGGCTCTGCTAGTTCCACCCTTAGCTCCTTAAGTACCCTGGGATGTATGCCATCAGGTCCCATTACCTTGTCCACCCTGAGCTTAGCAAGCTCTTGTAGGGCTCTTTCTTTTGTGAAGGGAGTAGTGCTCACCTCCCTCCCCCCTGTGTCCATGGTGCTGAGCTGTGGGCCCTGCCCTACCTTCTCTTCAGTAAATAAGACAGGGGAAGGATGTCAGAGGAATAAATTCCAGTGTTCACCCTCTGAAACCTGTCCACAAGGAAAGATCGAATCCATTGCCATGGTATGAAATATGACCTCCATTCAGGGACTTTTCCCAACAGTGTGCATGCCAACTGTCAGATCTCTAGTTATAGCACTGACCAGATAATGACCAATTAAATAATTTTAGAAAAATCCACAGAACATCACAACATTTCATTGAATTTCGTGAAAATTCTGTGAAATCAGAGATTGATCATTTTGATGAGTTTCTGCGAGGTGTGTGGAGGGGAGCTGCAGAGCTGTCATGTGTTTTCAGCTTTTTCATCTGTTTCAAGGCTTTTATATACCTATGCCAAGTACACAACTTTCTTAGAAGTTTTTATTAATATACTTTGCTGATAGCAAGAGTATTAGAACCACACTTGGAGGTTTTCAGTTTTTTTCTGCAGCTCAGAAAGTTTAGAACACTTTTGCACCCCCATATCTAGGACATGACCAGGGCCCAGAGTCCAGGAGAAGGGAGAGTGGGAGATCAGGAGACAGAAAAATTGAAAGTTTGAATTACTGTGGCTACTGTGAAGCCAAAGTTGCAGCTGAATTAAAGAGGCATTTCTCTAAAGGCTGGTACATAGTTTTAAAAAAAGTTATGCTACTGTTTCTTGAATAATAGGAGTATTTAGTTATGTCAGTGTTAATCATTAAACATTTATACCTGCTCTCAGCATATTTTTCTCATCATCCCCTGTTTAGGCTCTGTGCAACAAGTGGTGTTGATCAGTGGTGCGGTTTTCTTGGTCAGGGTGTGGAGCCAGGAGACAGAGGTGGTACTGAAGAGAAACAGAGGTGGGTAACAGATGGATTTGGATCTCAGAATGATCGTGAGGATTGGTGGAACAGTGCCATTGCAGAGTAACATGGTGCACTTGAGAATGGAGGATAACTGAATGAAAATAATACAAGAAAAGAGAATCTGCCGGTATTGAGACAAAACATTGTAGAAATTGTAGTAAAGGGAATGATTCAGGGCAAGGGAGACTTTAAGTTATAGAGCACTTTTTTCTGTCTCTCCTGTATATGCAAGCCAGTAATGTTTTATTACTATGTGTATATTTATTGCTGGGTTAGTGTACATCATCACATGGTGCCTGATTTTAGAAGTGATTTGGACTGTTGCAAGGGGCTTGCGGCAGAGAGTTTGACATAAGGGGTGACTTTGTCAAACATTGCGGCAAGTATGATTTTGCAACAAAGTTTGCCACAACCCCCCTGCCACAAGACCTTTGCATGGAATGCAGCAAATTAGACTAGCTCCCTACTGGTGCAATATTGAGCCATTGGGGAACCCATATTTCAGGACTTGCACCAAAGCTTTGGTGCAAGCTGCCATAAAGTGAAGAAAATGTCACAACTGTGCCAGCTGTTGTAAAATCAGGCTGCATAATGTAAAAGGACTTCAGCGCAGCTGTGCCAAACACTACAGTTGATGCAGGGTTTGATGCACGCCCTGCGTCAACTTTCTAAAATTGGGACCATGGTTTATTAGTAAACGTCAGAAATATTATACTTATTAGAAGAGGTATATTTTAAAATATATCTTTGGATGGGGAATTTGAAGTTTGCAGGCTTTTTGACATCACATGACTACTCACTAATATATATGAAGGATGTATTAGCTAACCAACCAGAATGCTAGATCACCATTTTGTTTTCTCAGACAGCTGTGTATAGACACTGATGAGTACCTCACGGGTCACAAACCTCCTGTAGCTTTTTCTGACTGTGGTAAGAAAGGATTTCCTTTTTCCTTTTATTTTAAATAATTATGTAATTTTCATGTAACTAATGGAAAAAAGGAGTAAAAACAGAGGTACAGTAAAAGGTTTTAATAGGTTATAGCATAGATACCAGGAGAAAGGACTGCTATGTGACTGGACTTCTCTGCTGGGACTAAAGAAGAAGAACTTTTGTACTTGGACCTTTAATTTAGGGTAAAAAAAAGCTAACAAACAAAACAAAAAAAAAGTGTGTGTTTGTCTGGGTTAACTGAACTGAATGGGTATCTGAACAGTTATCTAGGTGTAAATCTCAGGTGATTGAAAGGACTTAATATCTGTGAGGTTTAAATTACTTGTAGAAAGATCTAGTAAGTAGGGGAGTGGCTTAGCTAGAAGGAAGCTACATTTAAAGACTGCCTTAGAAAGATTCTGCTAATAGCTTGGCAGAAGACACCAGGAGAAAGGACTGCTGTGTGACTGAAATTCTCTACTGGGACTGTATTGCCTCCTTCCTCCCTCCACCCCCCACCCAAAGCTAGTTCTATTTTATAGGCACAGGATTTGACTGACAACAGGAACTTCCTGTTTGGGAGCAGGAAGTGAGTGATCAGAGAACCGCCAAAGACCCACCATCCTAGAAGGTAAGAGTAGCTCTCCGTACCCCCTCTAGCTGCTGGAGGTCTGCCTCTGAGCAAGTAAGTGGTCTACTGAGAAATATAGGATATTCTTGTCTCAGAACAGGACAATAAGGAGCTTAAAGGGCACACAGGCAGAAAGTAAGGAGAAAGAGAAAAAAAACAGAGGAAAGAGTAAGGATTGCAAACAGTTAAGGGGCCAGAAATAAGACATGATTGGAGTGGTGCAGTGCAGTGGCTGTGGAGCAGCAGTCTTCCGGGAGACATTCTGGAGGATGAGGTGTTGTCCCATCTGCAGGCACCTCTCTGGGCTGAGGGAGGAGGTTGCTAATCTCCAGGCTGAGTTGGCCAGGATTTGTGGGACCTCCTCTTCCATCCAGGGACCACCAGTGCCACTGCCGTTGCCTCAGAGGTTGCCAAGAAAGAGGAGTGGTTGGACCACAGTGGGCTCAGGGAGGGTAAGGGTGGTGGAACAGTGGTGCATCCCTCCAGGTGTACCTCTCCACAATTCCTATGCCATTCTGGCAAACTGTGGTTCCTTTATGGAGGCACCCGCAGTGGAGACCAAGGAGGATGCTGGGAACCTCCACAAAGGAGACCCACAGGAGGGTGGCAGGGCACCCTGCAGGGGAAGGAAACAACTCCTGGTGGGGACTCCATTGTTAGGAAGGTAGAACTGGGGAAGGAAGGGGAGAGGGAGGTAAGGTGCCTCCCTGGCACCATGGCTTGGAGGGACAGGGAGCGAATCCTCAGGATTGCCGGAGCATCTGCACAAGGGAGGGAGCTGGATGTCATTATCCACCTAGGGACAAATGACCTGGCTAAGAAAGGGATTAGAGAAGTGCAGGAAGAGTTTGTGGAATTGGGGAAGGGCCTTAGTCAAGTAGCATGCACGGTAACCTTCTCAAAGGTGCTGCCCATCTATGGCATAGGAGAGGCTAGGGTGTTCCGCACCATGGGATTCAATCAGTGGTTGAAAAACTGGTGTGAAGCACAGGGATTTGGCTTCATTTGGGACTGGGGGTCCACCTGGAGTGATGCAAGCCTATACTGGCATGATGGGCTGCATCTGTCCGGGAGGGGAACCAGGATCCTAGGTGATAGGTTTAAATGCTTCATTGGCATGCTTTTAAACTAGCCAAGGGGGGAGGCACTGGAAAGGAGGAGGGAAATCCTAGCCCCCCCAAATAATCATGGTAGTAAGTGCGGCAAACACCAACATAGAGGTGTCGATAGGGAGAAGGGCAGGGGTAAATGGAGAAAGTGACAAAGGCAAGAAGGACAGGGATGGGGCAAAAGGGAGTAAGGCCATCAGGAAATGGAGGGTAATGAGTACCAATGCCCATAGTCTGGGCAACAAGCTCCCTGAGCTGGTGGCCTTGATGGAACAAGGATGCCTGGATATCGTAGCAGTCACAGAAACATGGTACACAGAGAACCATGACTGGGATGTTAACATACCAGGGTACATAACCTACAGGAGAGACAGGCAGAGGAGAAGAGGGGGAGGAGTAGCTCTCTATGTAAAGGAAGGGATAAAAGCAACTGAACAAAAGAGTAAACAGAGAGAAGATGAGGCACTGTGGGTCACCTTGGAGACTGGAAAGGGCACCACAATCCGCACAGGGGTTGTGTACAGACCCCCGTGCCAGGGGGAGGGAATGGACAAGGATATAATAGAAGGCATTCTTAGAATGGCAGAGAAAGGGGAGATACTGTTTATGGGAGACCTGAATATGCCAGATGTTAACTGGAGCATATTTGCTGCAGCCACATCCAAGAGCAGGGCCATTCTTGATGCCCTACAGGTAACAGGCCTTAGACAACTAGTTTCAGAACCCACTCGTGAGGGAGCAATCTTAGACCTCATACTCTCAAATGGGGGCAGTGAGAGGATCTCAGATCTATAAGTGGGTTGCCATCTGGGCACAAGTGACCATCAAACAGTGTGGTTCATGTTAAACTAAGCTACAGAGTCAAGCCATACAAAAGTGAGGGTACTGGACTTTAGGAGGACTGACTTTGGCAAGATGGGAGAGTGCCCAGAAAAGCACTAGCAAGCAGGCTAGAAGGAGGTGTGGAGCAACAATGGAGAATCATCAAAACTGCCTCACAGAGGCAATAAACCTTTGTGTGAAGCAAATAAACAAATCAAATGAAAAGAAAAGCCACTATGGTTCTCAAAAGAGGTGGCTGTGAAAGTCAGGAAGAAAATATAGCATTCCGGAAGTATAAGGAAACACAGAAGAAGCAGGACAGAGAGCTGTACCAGTTAAGGCAGAAGGAAGCAGGGAGGGAAGTCAGAATAGCAAAGGCCCAAACTGAGGAAAAGATAGCCAACTCAGTTAAGAAGGGGGATAAAACCTTGTATAGGTACATCAGCGAACGTAGAAAGACAAAGGGAGGGATAGTGAGGCTGAATAGAATGAACAGTGGGTGGGCAGAGGGGGACAGTGAAAAAGCAGGGATACTGAATGAATATTTTTGCTCAGTATTCACAAAAGAGGAGGGGAAGTGCCTAATCCAATTAACAGAAGCACTCTTGATAGGGGGTCGATCCCAGTCCTTTCACAGAAGAAAGGGTTCTGCAAGAACCCTAAAACTGAAGGTGGACAAAGCAATGGGTCCTGATGGAATTCACCCAGAATTCTAAAAAGAATTAAGGAGGAACTAGTGAAACCACTGGCTACTCTTTTAATAAATCATGGGAGGATGGTGTGGTACCCAAGGACTGGAGGAAGGTGAATGTGATTCCCTTCACAAAAGTGGGACCAAGACAGAGGCAGGAAACTACAGACCTGTCAGTCTGACCTCTGTGGTAGGGAAAGTGATGGAGTCACTTCTGAAGGAAAGAATAGTTGAGTACCTAGAGGCCAGTGGAGCACAAGTCCCAAGGCAGCATGGGTTCACAGCGGGAAGGTCATGTCAGACAAATCTAATAGATTTCTTTGACTGGGTGACCAAAGTAGTAGACCAGGGAGGGGCTGTGGACATGGCCTACCTAAACTTTAGCAAGGCATTTAACACAGTCCCACACAAAAGATTAATAGTCAAATTAACCAGCCTGGGAGCGGGTCCCAGGGTGGTAGCCTGGGTAAAACATTGACTGCACAACAGGACACAGAAGGTAATTGTAAATGGAGTCCACTCTGAAGAAAGCGGGGTTACTAGTGGGGTACCGTAGGTTCAGTATTGGGTCCAGTCCTTTTAATGTCTTCATAAGTGACATTGCAGAGGACTGGAAGGAAAGATGCCTTTTGCAGATGACACAAAGATCTGCAACAGGGTTGATACACAAGGAGGCGGAAAGGATGAAAAGGGACTTGGCAAGGTTGGAGGAATGGTCAGAAGTATGGCAGCTAGGATTCAATGCAAAGAAGTGAAGTAATGCACCTGGGAAACAAGAACCCAGGGGAAGAATACACAATGGGTGGGGAGGTAGTAACAACAACAAAAAAGGAAAGGGACCTGGGGGTAATCATATCAGATGAGCTTAAGGTTAGCAAGCAATGTGAGAAGGCAGTAGGGAGGGCTGAGGGTATACTGGGATGTATAGGGAGAGGCATCAGCAGCAGAAAACAGGAAGTTGTTATCCCTCTGTACAGACGGTTGGTGAGACCCCATCTGGAGTACTGTGTCCAGTTCTGGAGACCCCATCTCCGCAAGGACATAGACAGGATAGAGGTAGTCCAGAGAAGGGCAACTAAAATGGTGCAGGGTCTGCAAGAGAAGCCGTATGAGGAGAGACTAAAGGAGCTTAATATGTATACCCTTGAGGAAAGAAGGAAGAGGGGGGACATGATAGAAACTTTTAAGTACCTCAGTGGAATCAACAAAGTCCAAGAGGGTAGCATCTTTCAGAAAAAGAGACTTGCAAGAACAAGGGGACACAATTTAAATATAGAAGGAGGCGGATCAGGGGCAATGTGAGGAAGCATTATTTCACAGAGAGGGTAGTGGATGCATGGAACAGCCTTCCTGAGGAGGTTGTGGGGTCTAAAACTGTGGGAGAATTCAAGAATGCATGGAACAGACATAAGGCAATTCTTGTGGGGGGTAGGAAGAAATAGGCTGTTGGTTACCTAGGATCTGCGGCCTATCCTGTAGGTAGGGAAATGGGCAGACTAGATGGGCCAAGCGGTCCTTATCTGCCGTCAAAGTCTTTGTTTCTATGTTTCTATATTGTTTCTTCTTCTCTTCCCTCTTCTGTTTCAGGTCTTGAAGAACATATGTAAAACATTTTTGTAAGGAAAGGCCTCTAGCATGTGGAAAGGTGTGGCTCATAGCCTATACATCCCATGTTGAAAGAGGAAGCAAAGAAACAAACATACTACATGTGTAATGGTATATTTGTTGATGCTGACAGTGTATAAAGCCTGAATATAGTAAATTGTTTATACTGACCGGTCAGATATACTGTGTAGCAGTTTATATTCATGCCGATTATATTTAGCACTCCAAGCATACCCCCCATGTTTATGTCCTCATTTTGACTGGTGGCCCAGTAGTGCTGTTACTGTATGTATAGGGATTTTACTTAGACGTGGAGTTTTTCTATTCCTATTAATATGTTTTATATTAAGCACTGTATAATCTTGTCTGATGTAGTCTTTGTGTGTATCTGATTGACCACGGGTTGTTCCTGTAAAAGGGATTGCATCCCAGTGTGCTTACCCATATACAAATAAAAATCAAATCAAATAGTGATTCACCAAAGATTCACTATCTTTTTACTGTCATGCTAATATGGAACCAGCAAAAATAGCGAAAATAAAAAGACAGTGAATATTTCTGTTATATAGTATAAACAGGAGTTTTATCCCTGCTGTGAATTTTAAGAGGTTTTATGTTTCTTTCTTTTCTTGTTGGAAACATCTACAGGAAAAGTATTTTAGTTATTTAGAAGGTACCTGTATAAATTTTAACTTGAATTAAACTAATGAGTCAACCAAAGAAAGAAAATGATTCTACAAAGCAAAAAGAAAAAGAAAAAAAACCTAAAGTAAATGAGACTGGGAAAACAACTGAAAAACAAGTTATTTTTTACTTTTTTTATCTCCACATAGACAATTATATTTGGTAAGTGAGGAAAAAACAGGGTTCTATGAGGGTCAGACATTTTGATGAACCTAAACATACATCTTCTCCAATCAAAAATACAAACATGGAGGTTGAGCACCCTATACTGTTACATACTAAGATGCCAGCAAAGTAGGCCCGAAGGCCTACCTAGTCTGCTTGAAGATCAGCACCTAGTAGATGTATCCTTCACTTCCCTTCCCTCCCTAACCTACTCCTCCATTGGGTGTGCATCACCAGCTCTGGCATTACTCAGCTTAATCTTCCCTCTATACCTGTCCCAGCCCCTTTTGAAGCCCTCAAATGTTTTCAGTTCCACCAGTTATCCCTGGCAACACATTCCACAGCTCCACCACCTTTTCAGTGAAGTAATGTCTTCTAGTCTCAGCCCTGAGCTTCCCTCCTACATACCTCAGGTGATGCCCCTTGTGGGCCCTGCCTCTTGCAACTGGATAATCCTATCAAGGCATGCCCTATTTATCTCTCTAAGGTATTTAAAGACCTCAATCATATTCCCTCTGTCCCTCCTCTCCTCTAGGGAGTACAAGTTAAGCTCCCTGAGTCTCTCCTCACAGGCCTTTTCCTCCAGTCCCTATATCATCCTGGTCACCCTCCTCTGAACCTTTTCAAAGAATGCAATATCCTTTACCAAGTGGGGTCTCCAGAACTGCACACAGTATTCAAGGTGTGGTCTAACCAGGCAGTTATACAGAGGGAGACTCTCCTCCTTCTTCCTGGAAGTTATGCCTCTTGTGATGAACCCCAGTATTTTATTTGTTTTGACCACCACCCTCCTGCACTGTTCAGAGTTATTCATTTTGGCATGCACCACCACCACCAGGTCCTTTTCCCCTTCCATAACCTGCAGTTTCTCCCCTCCCAGTAAGTATTCCTGAGATGTGTTTCTAAGCCACAAGTGGAGAACCCTACACTTCTTAGCATTACATTTCAGCCCCCAGTTGTGAGATCAATCCTCCAGGGTCTCCAGGTCCTCTTGAGGGGCCCTTCTGCCCTCTTCCCCATCCAGCACTGTCCCCAGCTTGGAGTCATTGGCAAAGAGGCTCATCTCACTCCTGATACCTCTTCTAATGTCAGAGATGTAAGCATTAAACTGGAGTGGGCTCAGGACCACCCTTGTGGAACCCCATTGTTTACCCTCCTAGGAGATGAGACCACCCCCACCTCACCCACCAACCATCACCCTCTACCACCACCCAATTAGCTAGTTTCCTATCCACCTAATCATCTTTATCCCCACCCCCATTCCCTCCAACTTATCTCTCAACCTGGGATGCATCACCAAGACAAACACCTTGCTCAAGTCTAGAAAGAGGACATCCAGTGGCCTACATTGGTCTAGTGCCATGGTCACCCAATCACAGAACTACACAAGGTTAGTCTGACATGATCTGCCATGTACAAAGCCATGCTGATGATTTGTTGAAAGAAGAGGGAAAAAAGAAACAAAAAAAGAAGAAAAAAGCTGTTGGAATGAAAAAAAATAATAAAATGTAGAAGGTTCAATGAAATAGGAAAAGGGTGGCAATAACATAGATGTTGGTGATATTATATTACACAATTTAAATAATTCAGTAATGCAAACATAAGAAGAAATCGGTCCTGAGTTAAACCTTTCATACTTAAAGAACCCACTAGAATAGAAAAGTAACTTTATTGGCAAATATTAAAGGATCATAGCTGGGGGAGGTGAGCCTTTAATAGATTTAGATAGTGAATGTGAAAAGGGAGACATTCTAATATTGATTTTGATAAGCGTAAAAATGAAGATGCACAACCATCAGGGATGCAAAGATCCTATTTAAGAGACTTTAATAAATGTATTTCCACTTACATTAAAAAATGTAGCCTAAACCCTTCCTCTAGAAATCCTCCAGATATTCCTCATCTTTGGCAATCAAAGGAGTCTGCACAAAGTAAACACTCAGAAAAGTGTACTAGCAAACTTCTAATGACTGGTTTTGTTCTGAAGCTTTAAGGAAGGAAATTAGGCTGGGCAACTGCTTATTACAGGAACTGGTGACTTTGATGAAAAAATTATAAGAAGGATAAAGTGAAAAAGAAGAACTTAGTACAAAAAAAACAATGTCAAGAGAAATTGAAGTAGAAAAAAAGGAAACTGGATTATAAAAAAAAAACAGAAAATAACAGAGATAGCAAAAAATATTATCGAAAAAGAAGTAGAAGAAATAGATAAGTTAGAAAGGGAATTTACAGAATGGAAAAATGTCTTAAAAGTGAAAATGAAGTAATGGAGGAAAATAAAAAAATCTGTACAACAACAGAGGGGGAAGAGGGTGTGAAGGAGGAAGAGGTTACTCAGTACCTCCCTCCCCCCAAAAAAAACAACAAGATAAGGACAAGAATAAAGACAAAAGGTACATTTTAAGGAAAATAGCAGGAGGGATAGTACAGCACAATGTTTAAAAAGCCAAGAAGGTGTTCTCAGAAAGGGTGAAGCTCCTGAAAGAGAAACAGAAATTGTGATAGTAAGGGAGAATATTTTGCCAACAGTACCTTTAAAGGGTTTCCCAAAACCACAAATGAAAATGCCCTATCTTTATAGACAGTGATGTATTATTTACATAAAGGGATTTTATTTATTGAAGTATTTCACCAGAAAAAGCATGCTGAGCAACAAGTTGCTCATCTCACGGTGCATCCTGGGGGAGAAGGAAAAAGGGAACATAGGCAATACAGTACTGATAAATCGGATGTACATTTTCAATTACAGTTTTGTACGGCATATACATAGCAAAACAGTGCAGATAAAGTGAATGCACATATGTAAAAATGGTTGGATAAGGCATAAACATAGGTAGAAATGAAGCAAAAACATTTACAAGATTATACAAATACTTAAATAAAGCAAAATATGATTGAAATGTGAAAAACATTGTGAAATGCAGCAGAATCTTCATTGACGAGTGCAGTTTGAAGAGTAAAAGTTGTGTAGGGCCTGGGAGATGGAAGAGGGGATGAAGAGTGTCTGATAGGCATAGATAGTGAGTTACAGAGTGTTGGGAAGTGATGAGAGAAAGCACCTTGGCTGCTTGTAGTAGTAAATCGTGGAATAGTCAGAGTGCGTGAGTCAGTGGATCTGAGAGAATGGTGCGGTGGAGGTGGAATGGAAAGGGAGGAGGATAGGTAAGAGGTGAGAGAACCAATCCAGAATTTAGAGGTAAATTTCATGCAGTGCAAGAGTCATCTGCACTCCAAGTAGGAGAAAGCAAGGGAGTGGTACAGAGAGCAGTAGTGGGTACTGGGGGAGAGTCAAGAGAAAGCAACAAAAAGCATTGAAAAGAGAATCCAACCTGGATAGAGAAGACTTAGGAGCAGCACAAAGACTAAGTCACAACAGTCAAAAATAGGGAGAATAATTTTCTGAACAAGGTCATGCCTAGACGACAGAGGTAAGCAGCTGCAGTTCTTATTGAAGGCACCAAGCTTGGAGCACAGTTTCTTCAGGATAGTGTTGACATGGTCAGAAAAATGTAGGTGTTGGTCAAGCCAAACACCTAAATATCTAAAAGATGTGGTATCCTCAAGTGTGGTCCTATCCAGGATGTGGAAGGTGGGTAAGGAGGGAAGCCTAGAGTGTCTCTGTCTTGTGCCAAAGGTCATGGAGACAGTTTTCTTGGTGTTCATGAAAAGTTAATGTGACTTAAACCAGTGCTGAACATTATTGAAGTCGAGCTGAAGGCTGGTGGATACATCAGAGGGAGACTGGCCAGAAGTGAAGAAGACAATGTCATTAGCATACATATGGATAGAGGAGGAGGAACATACTGACGGCAGGTTCTTTAGGAAAATACAGAATAAAAGTGTGCGAAGTACACAGCCTTGAGGCACACCAGTTGAGATGGGCAATGGCAAGGACATGGAATCAGTTATTTTAACTGACTGAGTTCTTCCTACAAGGTAGGCTTTAAACCAGTCACTGGCCAACTGGGATAGGCCAGCTGAGGAGAGGGTCTCAAGAAGGAGGGTGTGGGAAGCAGTGACAAATGCCTTGGCAAGGTCGACAAAGATGGCAGATGTGATATGACCACTATCCATGGCAGAAAGCATAGAGTCAGTAAGCCTAAGTAGGGGAGTGGGGGTGGTGGAGTGCTTCTTCTGAAATCTAGACTGGAATGGAGTGAAAAAGGAGGAGTCATCCAGGAAAGAGGATAGCTGAGAGAGAATCAGCTGTTCCTGAAGTTTAGCCAGGGTAGGTAGAAGTGAGATGGGGCAATACTGTAATTCCCTGGAGCAGAGGGGTCACCACCTTTAGGTAGAGGAAGAACAATGGCATGCTTACAGGCATTAGGGACAGTGGCAGTGAGGAAAGATAAGTTGAGCAGATCAGTTGGGGGATGGAGATAGGAGGGGCAGAAAGGTAGAGTAGCTTGGGGTCCAGGCCATCAGGCGAGTTGCCTTTTGCAGGGTTTAGAGAGAGAAGAGCATGTAGGGTGTCATGTGGAGAGATGGGAGAAAAGGAGAAACTCATGGCTGGCAGTTGTGGTAGAGGTGTTAGGGTAGGTGTAGCTGGGGATGTATGTGGTGAGGATAGAGGTTAGCAGAGATGAGGCACAGGTTGTAAAATAGGAACTAAATTCTGCAACTACAGCAAGGTGTTTGACTATGAGCTGGTAGTTCATTTTGATGACAGGAGGTGGATGTTTATTTTGGGGGGAGAAGAGGGAATAGACCACCTTCCAGAACTTAGAGGGGTTATTTATATTTGAGTTGAAAGTGGATTTGAAGTATTCTGTTTTGGCAAGCTGGATGGCCATAGTGCATGAGTTTCTAAGTGATCGGTAGATAGAGATATCTTGAGGAAGTTTGGTGGATTTGTGGGTCTTCCAGGCTTGGTCTCAGGCACATTGGCAGGCCAGTAGCTCAGGGGTAATCCAGGGAAGGAGAGAACCCTGATTTACTCTCACTTGCCTTAATGGAGCATGTTTGTTCCAAATACAGAGGAAGGTGTCTTTGAAATATGCTAAAGCATGATCTGTGGACTGGGAAGAGGCTACGGGAGTCCAGTTAGCATGGGTGAGGTCATGGTGAGCGGAGCAAGGTCCAGGGAGTTGTAGGATTGGATAGTAAGGAGTTTGTGTGGAGTCTTAGATCTATGGACTTTTCTAACTAGGTAGATCATGTGATGATCACTTAGTGGATCTGATAATAAGCCTGATTGGACAATCCTGTGGGGGTGGAAGGTGAAGGCCCAGTCTTAGAGAGTTTGGTTTAGTGTTTTGTGATTTTAAACAGATGGGTTCAGTAATTAATTGTGACAAGTTGACGGCAGTAATGTCTTATTTATTTTTATTTTTTATTTATTCAGTTGTTTACCAGTTGGGTGCACTGATCCCAGTGAAATGTTTTCAGGCATTACCCAGGCCATTAAGATGGCCCATCTAACAAAAAGGTACAGATTATTTGGAATCACAGTAGAGAGGAAAAAAAAAAAGAAATAATACAACGATGATAAGATTACATTCAAAGTGGGAGAGAGAATACAGTAACAAATTGGCACACATAGATAAGAAAAGCCATCACTTTTTCATAGACATTATCAGCTCCAATAAACAACAGCAAGTAAGTGCATTTAAGTGACCTAGCTAGTTGATTCCTAGGTAAGGGGTATCCAGCATTCGCTTACTAGATTACTTGGAGTAATATTCACATAAGGATCCACCAAGCAAAGCTTCCTGGAACTTCAGTTTGATTGTGTGAGGAGAAAGTGGTGCTTGCAATTTGCTAGGGAAGGAGTTCCAAAGTTTAGGGGCTGCATAGGAGAAGGCCTTCCTACCCATCTCAGTATTGCGTCTGGAACATTCAAGAAGCCTGCTGGTGGAGGACCGGAGTTTGTGACTGTTTCTTTTTATATGTAGCAGCCTGAACAGAGGTGACTCTGTTCCATCCTGCAAGGTTTTTGATATGAGTGATCCAAGCCTGAGGTCTGTCCAGTCATGGGGGAGAGCCAGCCTAGAGATTTATAGAGATGGCAGTGATTGGTATGGTGTGGGGCTAGTTTGATGAATCTGCATATGTTGTTGTTTGAGGTATTCATGCAAGTTTATAGTGAGGAGGGTATGAGGGCTATTACTGGTGAGCAGTAATCGAGTAAGGGGAGGAGGAGACCCCTCCCAATCCCTAGTGTTGCCTCAGAAGACAGGAGGTGCCTGAGTCTATAGCACATAACGATTCACTGGTTTACTTTCTTTTTTGCCAAGCTGATATGAAACTCAAGGTGAGAGTTGGGTTGAGCTTAACTCCCAGGTATTTAAAGTCTCTAACCCCCTCAGTGGTACCACTGTCAGCAGTTGAAATGTTTAGGGCATTGACGTTATTAATGGCACACTTTGCAAGCTTCTGCTTGGAGTCAAATTGCATACTTTTGGTTTTCTTGGAGTTTACGAGAAGCCTATGCTGTGTGTACCAATGTATTGTGGCAGTAAAGTCCACATTTAGGTCAAGGTTTAACTCTGGAAGGTTTTTCCCACTTTTGAAGATGATGAGGTCATCCGCGTACATTAATCTGTTACTGTTTGATGGTGCCAAGAGCAAGGAGTTCATGAAAAGGGTGTATAGGAGGGGACCTAGTATGGAGCCCTGGGGGAAACCAGACCGTACTTTGAAGGGGGTTGATAGGACATGCCCAATTTTTACTTGTTGGGTCCTGTCAGTTAGGTAGCTTTGTACCCAGTTCATAACATTCCTGGAAAGGCCCAGGAAAGGTAGTGTGTTAAGCAGCAACCCATTGTCCACCACGTCAAAGACCTTTGATAAATCTACAAATATGGCCCCCATTAGGTTACCTTTATCTTCTTCACTGAGCACATGATCTAAGAATTTAATGACTGCTGTGGTCATGCTAAATCTCCTGCGGAACCCATATTGCTTTTTTCATAGTAGCCCATTTATTTCCGTGTATTCTCATGGCTGGTGGTGGACCACTCTTTCAAAGATTTTTCCTATGTGGGACATGACAGATACAGGTCTATAGGTTTCAGGGAGCTGCGGGTCACCTACCTTAAATATGGGGACTATTCTAGCTTTCTTCCAGAGTGCAGGCACCTTGGCAGTGACCAGGGATAGGTTTACTATGTGTGAAAGAGGTTTTGCCACAGTTGCCACTGTTAGTTTGAGGAATTGTGGCATAAGCCCATCGCTTCCCGTGCTACCCGAGTTGGGTAGAGACCTTATGAGTTGATGGATCTCAAACCAAGGTGTGACTTTGAAGTAAAAAGGGATAGCAATGGTTACAGTTCCCAGCTTGACCATAACCTGCAACTCAACGGGAAGTTGGGCTAGGTATGAGTTTAGGTTAGAAAATTTGTTGTTCAAGAGATTTGCCACTGTCTTGGGATCTGTGTGTAGACCTACATCACTCACTAGTGAGATAGCACTATGTTGTTTAGCAGGTTTTAGCAAAGAGTTCACTGCTGACCAGAAGCTATGGGGATCTGGAAGATTCCGGGGTTTGTTGGGCCTTGAAGTATGAAGATTTTAAGGATCTGGTTTCTCTCTTACACATATTTCTGAGACGCCTATTCTCAGCCCAGTTTACTGGGGTGGGTGTGGCCTTGTGGATTGCCCAGGCTTTGTCCCTTGCTTTCATAAGTGAAACCAGTTATCAAGTGACCCATTTAGTGTTTCCTCCCCCTTACACACCATGTTGTTAGAGGTCAGTGTTTATTTTGTACCGAGGTTAAGGCAGCTGTGAGAAATCCCAGTGCTGTGTCAACATCAGATAGAGTATAGAAGGAGAACAGGTCATTGCCACCCAGATCTCTGTTCAGTGTGTCCGTATCTACCATGGCAAAGTTTCTGAAAGAGATGATCCTGGAGGTGGGGGTTTGTTTTTCTGGGAAGGCCACGTACAGAAAGTAGGGTAGTAATCACTTATGGAATCTGATAAAATTCCTGCGTTACTGACCCTATCTTCTCAATTTTTCAGTATCCAGTCCTGTAATGAGGGATTACCTGATCTGGAGCTGTGGAGTGTTGGTGATTCAATGATCTGTGTCAGATTAGTTTCTTTGAGGAGTTCAGAGTAATCGTGCTGTTTATTGTCCAACCAGTATAGGCTGAAATCACCTAGAATGATGGTATCCCTCACTGGTGAGAGACCAACAGCTTCAGTGGTTATCTTCTTTAGTCCATTGATCCCTCCCAGTGGAGGGTCATATATGCAACCCAGGTCAAACTTAAGCGTGTCCCTAATGGTGAGTTCCATTAACAACCATTACTGTGTCACCTCCTGGGATAGGCTAGAGGCAATGATGGTGCCGGAAATGTAGTCCTTCAGGTAGATAATAACCCCACCCCCTCTCTTAGGGCAAGGTCTGTAATTTCTAAAGCTAGTATAGCCCTGGATGTGGAAGAGAGTGTGTGATGATGAGTGTTTCAGCCAGGTTTTGCTTACTTCAAGAATGTCTGGTTTGTGATGTGACACACAGGCTTTCTGGTCATGGATCTTTGTTAGAATGTTCCCTATATTAATATGTGCAGTTCTGATACTGAGTGAGAAAGACCAATGTGAGAAAGAGTGTGCTGGACCTGGGTTTGCCTCTATGTCCCCACAACGTAGGAGCAACAGACTGCGGAGTACTAGGTGAAAACCATCCCACTTACTATATCTGGGAGCGTGACTCAGTGTGCTATCAAAAAATGCACCTAAACTGTGAATATCTTTTTTGATGGGGCACACTAGAGAGGTGTTTGTGTGCATTAGAAGTAGAGATGCAGCGAATTTAAATTCCGCTGGTGAAGTGAACGCGAAGTGGGCACTTGCTCATTGCCACTCTGCTATGCAGAGTGGATAATGCAAAGTGCTCACTCCGCCTTGTCATTACCACTTCTCGTTAAAGCAGAATGGCAATGCGAAGTAAGGCTAAGTCATTGTTTTTAATGGACTTTGCATTCCTCATTATGATTCTAAGTGATCCCCTTGGTGTTTCAGATTTGGCAGCCCCCCCCCACACATAACATGGCTTACAGTACTGTAAGTCACATGCTCTTTAGCTAGGCAGGAAGAAAGTGAATCATACAAGCAGACACTTTTATTTTCTCCTGTGCAGATGGAGAGAGAGTAGTGTGTTTTGTGACTGCTGATACTTTGAGATCAGAGTGAGGAGGAGAATTAAACTTTGATTTAGACTCAACAGCTTTTTTAAAAGATACATTTATTTGTCTTTTCTGGGGTGCAACTGTGCATTGTGGCGTCCCTAAAAAGAGGAGGGCCACAGCAGCATCTGCTGCTCCACCAGCACCTCCACCTCCACCACCACCAGCAGGTCAGCCTGTAGAACGTGTGGACCGCAGAGAAATGTGTGTAACACAGGTTGACTTGCCAGTTCTCTGGAGTGCTGTTGAGGAGAACAATGAGAGGGTGAGTGATGTGGAGCAGCAGCTGGATCACATAGAGGGACATCAGTTGCAAATTATGTCCATGCTGGAACTGCTGCTGGATCACCATGGGATCCCACATTAGTTTTTTTTCCTCACACCATGTGCCCCCCCACACCTTCCTTGCTGTGTTATAAAATGTATTCCTCCATCATCCCTGACCGTTGTATGTAATTATGCTCTTTTTTTGTTGTCTTCCATATGTGTGACACTTTGTATTATGAGCAGTGCAAGTATACTGTGCTAAACTGCATGTGTGCAGTCAATCTTCTTTCCAGTTTGTGTATGTACTGCAGACACTGTCCAACTCCCTGACTTAAAAATAAACATTAATGAGTATAATGGTGGGGTGCTAAAGCAGGAAGAGATACTGAAAAACAGGCTTACAATACATCCAAGTAACTATTAAAAAAAATTAATGTTGTTATTCATGACATTATCGTAAATCATGATTTGTGACTGCATTTGTGACTGTGATGATGAAGAAATGTGAAATGTGAATGCCTATGGCTGTACTTCCCTGGGCCCTAATGAGGTGTGGCACAAAACTCCCTGACTTAAAAACAAACATTAATGAGTACAATGGTGGGGTGGTGAAGCATAGAGAGATACTAAAAAACAGGCTTACAATACATCCAAGTAACTAGAAAAAAAATTAATGTTGTTATTTGTAACGTGACTGATCGTGAATCATAATTTGTGACCATGATAATAAACAATGTGATTCAGTGTCGATGGTGTGAGATAACCAGTATGAAACTGTATTGGGAACATGAATGCCTACGGCTGTACTTCCCCGATGAGCTATAGCTTAAAACTCCCAGAATTAAAAACACGTACCAATGTGTACAATAGTGGGGTGGTGAAGCCTGGAGAGATACTACAAAAGAGGCTTACAATACATCCAAGTAACTAGAAAAAAAATTAATGTTGTGATCCGTAACATGAATGATCGTGATTTGTGACTTCATTTGTGACCGTGATGATGAAGAACGTGATTTGTATCATGAGTGACTCATGATGATGGTCCTGACTTAAAAACGCATATTAATGAGTACAATGTTCATGTAGAATTAAGCACCACACCTGTCCAGTACTCTGAAGGGAAGCCAAAGAAACAACTGTGACTTAAGTTACAGATGGAGACTGGGCCCTAAAGAGATGCAAATGCACAGACAAATTAAGATTGCGCTGTGCACTGAAGAGACGCAGACACAAAGGCACAACACCTAACCAGTGCTCACCATCAGAAATTAAAATCTGGAAAAGAATACCTTTGCCGGTTGGGGTGGGCCGTGGGGGCGGGGGCAGTAACAGTCACTAGTATTAGAACTAGCACCATTAAAGATACCACAAAGAAGTACACAAATCACACAGCTGTAGTGGATAGCAGCTTCACATTGCTGAAATTATTATGTGGCACAAAAAAAGGTGTCTGATTTGATGATACATGTCACACACATACTCACACGTACACACACTAAGTAATGCATAGCAAATTGAAAACTTCAGTAATATAACCACATATTTTAAACAAACTAAAATTATGCACTGCGGCAGTAACAGTCACTAGTACTAGTACCAGTAAAGATACCACAAAAAAGTACAAAAATCATACAGCTGCAGTGGATAGCAGCTTCACATTGCTGAAATTATTATGTGGTACAATAAAAGGTGTTTGATTTGATGACACGCATCACACACATACTCACACACACACACTAAGTAATGCATAGCAAATTGAAAACTTCAGTAATATAACCACATATTTTAAACAAACTAAAATTATGCACTGCTGCACCACAACAATTAGCAAAAAAATGGCAAGAAATATTGAAAATATTACTGTGTGTACATTAACAGTTATACAAGAAAAATATCACCAAAACAGAAAGCACTGTCTTTTTCTCCAAGTTAATCTACCTACACCACAGATATGCCCCTCCCCAAAGCACACTTCCACTGTCTCTCAGTACACAGACTGAATGTTGTACATTAACATTCAAAATCCATACACAAACTATAAACGCTCAATGATATGAGCACAGGAGGGTTTCCTATAATCGATGAATTAAAGTTTCAGCAAAAAATGACCCAAAAAGGCTTTTTTAACAGCTTTTTGAAGGTTTGAATTGCAGAGAGCTCTCAGAGCAGATTGTCTCCTTCAGCTTCCTGCACACACTACCCCAAACTGAGGCTGTGCAGAACAATTTAGAGCCCATGTGACCTAAAAGCCCATGAATCTGCAAAATTCACCTTTGGAGCTTAAAAACAAGGTTAAGTGAGGCAAAGTGGAAGGCAGAGTAACGCAAAGTCATTGTTTTCAATGGACTTCACGTTACCCATTATAATGCAAAGTACTCCGCTTCACGTTGTGGAGCACTCTGAGAATTTACCTTCACTCCATGAATCACTTCGCAGAGTGAATTGGGGCCACTTTGCCAATCACTAAGTAGAATCTCCCAGGGGAGATCCCCCATGATCTGTAAGAGAGTACTCCTTCTGTGGGGTGCAAATGTTAACAAGGAGGCTGCTGGTCTCATCACACAGGAGTAGCATAGCTAGCAGTGCAATGGCCATGATGTATCCTGGAGTTAATTTCTTTACAGTCCTGAACACCATGTTTCTTTATTTAGAAAGGTGCTTCATTTAATGCTTCTAGTTATGCCAGAGAGAGGCCTCATAGCCCTATATGTTAGTTTGGGCACAGTTATCGCTACTGAGTAACGTGAAGAGGGAAAAGAGATGTGATAAAAAAGGAAAAGAGAAAAAGAAAAAAATAGATAAAAATAAAGAAGAAAAACTAGTGATAGCTAGAAAGTGCAGTGGAGCACTGAGCAATGTATATCAGACACCTCCTATAGGTGCTTTACCATAAGCTGCAAATGTGAAAGTGAGGAGTTAGTCACATGAAATTCCTCCCACTATAAAGGAACAGCCAGACAAGGGTGGAAGTTGTGGCGGGAGGGTGGGGAGCAGCAGAGCAGCGGCTGTGGGAAGAGCTGAGTGGTGCTGGTCTCTGTAAGCCCTCTCTATATACAGCCTGGCAGCAGTGTAAACTTGGATTAATTTAACATTTAAAATTATAGGCACAGCTACAGTCTCTATATATCAGTGGCTCAGTAGGTAGCACACTTGCCTCTGAGGCCGGGAGATCAGAGGGCTGTGGGTTCAGTTCCCACATCTGGCACTTGCGTTAATATCCCAGTACTGACACTGTAGTGCAGCATGAGAGGGGTGCTGCACTTCTGAGGTGCCGTCTTTCGGATGAGACGTTAAACCGAGGTCCCATCTGCCTGGATTGGTGGTAGTTCAGGTGGATGTTAAAGATCCCATGGCACTTATCGAAAAGAGTAGAGGAATTTCCCTGGTGTCCTGGCCAAATTTCCCTCATTCACTAAAAATACCACCAACAGCTTAATCTGGTTCAAGGTCAGTTGGCATTCATCTGTATCCCCTTCCCCCGGGTCGTGCCTGAAAATAGGCAGGATTTGTCTAGTGCACTTACCCAGTCAACAAAAGCTAAATAAATAAATAAAAATAAAATAAAATATACTTTAGTCCTGCTCCACTCTGTAAAAGAAATGTCCCCTATGTTTCTCTGGCCAAAAATCTTGCGTCTAACAGGCTGATTCCTGATGTGAGCGAAAAGGCACCAAAATTTAAATCGCAGCCACAGCTCTCTCCCATGTGGTCCCCTGCTAAATCAGTACCTGCTTCAGTCTGCGGCGGCATCCCGGAGCTCCAGTTCCTGTGCCAGGCAGGTAAGATACACTGTGGGGGGTTGTCTGAAAGGAGAGAGAGAGAGAGTGGGGAAAAAAGAAGTTATATAGCCGACAGGCAGGTCAGGAGAGAAGAGAACAAAAAAAAAAACAGTTTCATTACCACACACGGTGGGGCAAGATCACTCAGATAGCGATCGTTATAATTTTGATAGTGCCCTGCTAAAATGGCTGTGATTCACTAAAATGATCAAAGCTTGAACCCAGACAGTGAATAGTAGGGGAAAAATAAAATAAAAATAGTGCCAGGAACTGTGCACTGACCTTAAGATCTAGCTGCTGGATTACCCTAATTTAGCATAATGGAATTAGACTTTAACGATAAACAAGCTAATTTCTATTCAGGCAGTTGTTAAAATGAGCATACAGGAAGCTTTGAACATACTTTTATATGATGTAGGAGGCAGAGACACTAACATAGCTAAGGACTAACTAAATAAATTTAGGCTTCAGTTCTCTGTTAGCGCCAAGTGGTGCTGGACTCTGAAAGCCCTTCCTATATACAGCCTGGCAGCAGTGTAAACTTGAATTAATTAAAAATTTAAAATTACAGGCAGAGCTATAGTCTCTGTATAATGTATTCCTGCTCCACTCTGTAGCAGAAATATCCCCTATGTTTCTCTGGCCAAAAATTTTGCATCTAACAGGCTGATTCCTGATGTGAGTGAAAAGGCATCAAAATTTAAATCACAGCCACGGCTCTCTCTGAGTGGTCCCCTGCTAAATCAGTACCTGCTTCTGTCTCCGATGGCATCCCAGAACTCCGGTTCCTGGTCAAGACAGGTAAGCTGCACTGTGGGGGGTTGTCTGCTTCAGTCTGAGGTGGTGTCCTGGAGCTCCAGTTCCTGGGCGGGGCAGGTAATCTGCAATGTGGATGGTTGTCTGCTTCAGTCTGCAGCAGCGTCCCAGAGTTACAGTTCCTGGGAAAAGCAGGTAAGCTGCACTGTGGGTGGTTGTCTGCTTCAGTCTGTGGCGGCTTCCCAGGGATACAGTTCCTGGGTGAGGCAGGTAAGCTGCACTGTGGGGGGTTGTCTGCTTCAATCTGCGGCAGTATGTGGTTTACCTAGGGAGGGTGACAGCCAGTTCAGGTTGAGATCACCTAGCAAATTAAAGCTCACCAGAAGAAGAAAGCTACCTTATTGTGGGAACTAGGTCAGTGGCTGTGGAGTGGTATAAACCTGGCTGGAAATAAACCCTGGCTATATAAAGCAGCACAGAAAAGGGGAAGGATAGTTGAAGATGAGTGCTTTATATGCACCTGGGACTGACAAGGACAGAACCATCAAGATTAGGAGTTAGGAGGAGGAGGAGGAGTAGATAGCTATACCTCCTTCCCTGCCAACTCGATCTTGGCAGGTACTAGAGTACCCAGGGATTGTTAAAGATGCATCATAGACTTTGTTTGTTAGCCAGGTCTCTGATAAAACAAGGATGTCAGGAGTGAGGGAACTAACTTGAGGGAGAAGGAGGTCGAATTTAGGAAGAAGACTGCAAATATTAAGGTGGAGGATTTTTAGGCCATGAGGGAGGGTCAAAGGGGAGGCTAGGGAGGTGGGGGAGGAGTATAGGACAAGGAAAGTTGCCACTATAGGGCTTGGGTTGTGATTAATATCACCAGCAGAGAGAAGTAGGAGGGAGATGATAATAATAAGATGCATCTTGGTGCTATTGTACCGGGGTGGGTGGTGGAGAAAGGAGAGTGGAGTGATAGGATGGCACTATGGGGGTGTTGAAATTTAAGAAGTGTGAGAATAGCAACAGAGTAAGGTATGGAAATAAGAGAAGAAGAGGGAGAGTGGGTACAGGATAAATTAGGAATGGTGGGGACTATAGCAAGGCTGTGCCAGAGGTCGATTATAACTGTTGGGCTATCAGCAGGAGTCTGGCAAGATGGAAGTGTGATGAGGGGGGGGTGCAAGTGACAGCAGGGTTGCAAATAGAAGGAGGAGGTGGGGAGGAGAACCAAGACTAAATCATCTTGGACTGTACAGTGTTATGTAGAGAGTTTCAGTAAAACAGATGAGGGAAGATGAGTTCTTGCTCCTTAAGGTTCAGGAGAAAGTAATGCTTGAGGGAGGCCACTAGTGGAGGGACCTTGCAACAAATAAGTGGTGTTTAAGCATCTAGAATATGGAGGGAAAGTGCTAGGCATGGCGGGGAAGGGGTGGGGGTTCAATAACAGCAAAAGCATGAAAAAAGTAACACTGTTAGGATGGCCAACAGTTTCAGTTTAGTTTCAGTTTATTTAGTAAAAAATGCATATAAAATCACTACAGTTTGTTACACTTATAAATTACACAACCAAAGAACTTAATATTTAAAAACAAGAAAATTTATCAACAATATATAGGAGTTACCAAACAATCCTTATCTGACCCCAAAAAAATTGGCCAAGCCAAACATTAATTTTACTGACTCCAATTTTAAAATGTGATTTATGTAATATTCATCAGACCCAACCATAGACTTGGAAAAAAGGACCTTGATATATGTTGCCCTTCATTCTGACCAACTTTTGCAATCAAATAGTATATGCATAATTCCTGGCTTAGAGATATTCGGACATGTGCAGCCTCTATTTTCAGTTTTATAAAAACAACTATTAAGGTTATGATAAGTATTTCCCATTCAGGCTAGCCTCACTTTGCAAAGCATATTTATATGTAGTTTATTTTCACATTGAGCTAAGTATTTTTCTTGTCCCAAGATCAATTTAACCTTTGAGTATAACCCTAAAGTGTCTAAATCATGAATGGTACTAAAATCTGTTCAGATAGCTATATCTCTGATCCTTTGCTTAGCATTATTCAGGTAGACTAAAGGCAATTTTAATGTGATAGTGGACCATAGGTCTCCACAGCCTATATTTTTTAGGATATTGTGTAAGTTAAAAAACCAGCAGTTCCTCTGACCCAGATCACATAGATTTTTATAAAATTCCACCCAACAGATTTTAGGTAGCCTCTCACTATTCATTTGGATTATTTTGCCCCAGTAATGTATCGCTCTTAACAATATTTTGGTATTGATAGAAAGCATACCTGATTCAAGTCTAAGAAAAGAGGATGGGGTATCTCGAGGTAGATTCAATGTTATTTTTAAAAACTGATTTTGAATACATTCAATGTTTAACTTCCCCAAGGACAGAGATAAACCCCACATTTCAGAACCATAAAGAATTTGAGACATTAATTTGGCCTCAAAAGTTCTTTTAAGGGCCAAAAAGGAATTATTTGCAAATTTATTCACAAAATTTCTTATGGCTCCCATGGATTTGTATGAATTATTTTTAAGATCGAATAGAAGAGGTTTCCATGACCAACTGGAGTCATTTTTTATCCCAAGGTAATGAAATTCTGAAACTACTAAGAATTTATTCCCATTGATATTCCAGGGTTCTCTCTTCATTTTGGATTTTCCTAATATTAGTACTTTAGATTTATCTATGTTTAAATCAAGGTCTAGCTCAGATAGTGAGTCCATAACAATGATTAAACCTCATCTAAGACCTAAAGGGATCTGAGAGATAATAATTGCATCGTCCGCATAAAGTAATACCTGAATTTTCTCGTTATTTATAATTGGGGCAAATGTATCTATTCTTAAAATATTAATAATAAGTTTTTCTATATATAGGTTAAATAGAATTGGGGCCAAAAAGCAACCCTGTTTTACTCCACTAGTTATAGATATTTCTTTAGACAAAGCTCCATCCCTCCTATACCGAACCATTGCTATTGTATCTTGATGCAACAGTTTTAAAATAGATAGCAAATGAGGGGCAATATTTAATTTTGCCAGTGTATCCCACAACTTCCATCTGTTCACTGAATCAAAAGCAGCCTTTACGTCTAAAAAGGCCAGATAAAGGGTGCCCTTTTTATAATGAACATACTTATCCACAAGATAATTCAGGGTAAAGCAGATCCAAAGAACTGCATCCTCTTTTAAACTCACATTGAAATTTAAAAAGCTGCTTCTTTTCTTCTACCCATATCTCCAGTCTTGAAAGGATTAGTCTAGAGAACACCTTTTGGACTACAGGGAGGAACGTAATAGGCCTATAGTTTTTAAGATCTTGTTTATCCCCCTTTTTATGCAATGGGACAATAATTCCTTTATTCCAGTCTAATGGAAGTTTCAGCTGAGAACAGATTGAGCAGAATACTGGAGTGAGAATAACAGCCCAAAATTCTGGGTTATATAAGAAAATCTCAGCCAGAAGGCCGCCTACCTCAGCTGCCTTATTTCTTTTTTGGGCTTGGATAGCTAATTCAACCTCCTTCACAGAGAACCCTAGAGGATTTTCACCTACAGGAAATTTGCTAACGCTTAGGACTTTATGGTGGCTATCTAAAACTCCACTCATATTCTTATATATTTTATTAAAATGGGTGACCCATTTCTCAGCACTAATTAAGCCAAATGTATTATAATGTACATCATTACCATTATAGCCAATGGCCACCATATTCCAAAAAGCCTTAGAGTCTTTCCTAGAGATGCAATCTTGGAACTGTTCCCAAAGTTTCCTTTTATATATTTTCTTTTTAAAGACCAGCAGTTTCCTATATTCCTTTCTTAGTTTTTTTAAGGCTCCCAACACTGGACCGGAGGGCAGCCTAGATCTAATTATCCCAACTTTTTAAATTTCTTTTCTAAGTTTATGACATTCTACATCAAACCATGGCTTCTCAGTATTGGTCATATAACTTATTTTTGGTCTCTCATAAGCACCTAGTTCATCCTGACAGGTCTTAAGTAGCACATAAGATTTGTTTATTATATTCTGTCCATTTCCCAAGTTGGATCCTAAGATGCTGCTTATATTATATTGTAGTTTCTCTTTCATAATTAATTCCTTCAGTGTTGCCTTAGAAAACTCATTCCATTGGATTTTTCTCCCAAACTTAATACACATATGCTGATCTGTGACAGTTCTTGACTTATTATTTATTTTTTTTAACATTAAAAACTGTATATAATGTACACAATACTGGGAAATTATCACTATCCCACATTTTTAATACCTCAAATATTTTAACCATACTGCATTTACTTGGCTCTATAACATATAGATCTAACACAGTACCACCTGTTCTTGTGGGAAAAGTGTATTCTTCCTGCCACTCTAACCCTAGTATGCCCATTCAGGACTCTGAAATGAAACTTATCACAAAATTGTAAGATAGTTTTGCCTTGATTTGTTACCCATTTATCCTTTGAGTCCCTTATAGGGATATTAAAAATATCATCCAGACCCCAATCTATTTTTTTCTCTAATCAATTTCCAATATGGGCATTAAAATCCCCTGCTAATAGATGTTTGCTCCCTGGGAATCTAGTTTTTGTAGACTCTAAGCTATCCTCTAACATTTCAATTGCTTTCTGAAAATCAAACAATTTAAGGCCGGGGGAATATAAATATTAAACAGCATCCAGACATTATTGTCATTGGCAATCACTATGTATATAAAAAATATATTATAAAAGCCAACCTCAATTGTCCTATGTTTATTACTAGTATCCATCAAAATGAGCACGCCTCCTTTTAACAGTCTGAATTTTTTTCCCCTATAGGCAGGGGAAGACCAGATATTATACCCTTCCTTTATCTGTTCATTAAAATTTTTCATCCATGTCTCTTGTAGCAAAATAATGGAAAATTGTCTTAGCCATCGTATACAGTCCTTATCTAACATTTTATTCTTAAATCCCACTATATTCCAACTAAGAAGAGTAATTTTATTCCTTGGCTTCCCTCTAAGGCCCAGTCAGTTAGTTTCAACAGAACTATTTATAATTGAACCTGAACTATCAATACTGATTGAGGAGTCTCCCTTATCTAAGAAAGTAGATAATTCCCGGGTATCCTCATCCTCTAAGATTATGCTACTATTTATTCTTACACCTAGTTGTTTTCTACCTCTTATCATTACTGTTTTTTCTTTATCTCCCCTCAGATTGTGAACAGTTTAATTTGGCTTCATATAGGCAGTTATTCAAGGCTGTTTAAGGCCATGGATACCACCAATTCCCCCACTCTTTTCTGAGTGATTTTTAGACATTTCTATGTCTAGATTTTTGTCTGGCAGCAGTGTCATTGTTGCATCTAGATATAATCCAACATCTGAAAATTTCTCTTTCATAGTCATTAATTGTTTCCTCTTTTCTATATTAAGAACAACACAAACCCAACCCTTATAGGGGTTGGCTAGGTACCTATAAGTGGATTTAATGTCCTGCCAACTAAATTTATTGCCCAAAAAACTTTTAAACAAATTGTATGTTGTAAGTTTAAGAATATAGTTATTTTCTGATTTTACTTTAGGACGTCCTTTTATAAATAAAGTGAACAGTAAATCTCCTGCCTTAATCAACCACTCTTTCTTCTCCTCAGTTGTTTCTACTAGGATAACCTGGGTCTCTTTCTCTGGTCTAGAAGTTTTGTTACTTGAATTTCTAAAAGGCACTCCAAGCGTTATTACCTTAGTGTCAATCTCAACCTTCTTCTGTGACATCTGAGCCTTAGGCTCGATTATGTTTACAATATCTATTTGTCTCCTGTTACTGTTTTTTTAACAAGTCCTTGGGACATTCTTCCCTCAAGATAGTTTTTTTTTTACTTCTCAAATAATCTACTTTGTTATTTTCAAAGCCAGACTTCTTAAGCCAAGAGGAAAGAGCAACAGCTGGCAGTGGGGCAGAGCTTTGGAGGGGCATGGGTACATGACTTGCAGGGTGTTAGTGAAAGGATTGCTAAAGGGAAGATAGGGAATTACTTAGGGCTGCAGGAAGAGCTTGCTGAGAGAGTGTGTAGGTGGGAAACAATAACAAAAGGGCAACTTATGTTAATGAGGGGGATGGAAGGTGTCCAGAGCTTAACAGTGCCACCTAGTGGAAAAGCTGTATGAGGAACAGATTAGAAACAATCCTGATTGGTTAAACAGTTAATAAAGTCAGCACCAGTCCTGGGAGGGGGGTGGCTGGGGAGGGAAGGAGGTTGGCTACTGCAAGTCTGTAGATGAATAATGATGGAGGGAGGACCCCTATACCTTCTAGCAGCTCCTTGTAACAGGCTTCCCAGCTGGGGTGCAGTATGTGGGGATGTATGCAAGCTGGCAGCTGAGGAATTAAATCAACAGGATGATTCCCTACTAATGTACCTGGAATACACACAGACATACAGGAAGTGACACTGAGAAAGGGGAGAGGGGCTGTTGGGGAGAGGGACTGAGGGATGTGCAAAACCAATTGGCTCACTCTTAACTACAAGCCAGAAACTACCTCAGTACAATACATACTAAACACTCCTTCGGTATTGAAACAGTCTTAGCAGACATGCAAGGTTAACACATCACTGTCTTAAAGTATACAGCTGACACACAGCTCTTAGGCAATGCAGTAGGAGAAGGGTCTCAAATTACACTCTAACATAGCACAAAATCATACTACTTTAAACTGTAACAGAAAAACTATTGAAACAGGTCTGCAGATGAATAATGATGGAGGGAGGACTTCTATACCTTCTAGCAGCTCCTTGTAGCTTGCTTCCCAGCTGGGGTGCAGTAGGTGGGGATGTATGTAAGCTGTCAGCTTCTAGCAGCTCTTTGTAGCAGGCTGCCTAGCTGCGGTGCAGTAGGTGGGGATGTATGCAAGCTGGCAGCTGTGGAAATGTAATATAATGTGCAATACAATGTGGTGCATGAATGTTAGACCCATATATAGATACATAGCAGATAATGGAAAAGGTTCAGTATGTGTCATGGCTAGTAATGCAACAGTAAGAGAGTTGTTCTTTAGATCAAAACAGGATTTTATAGACCATGGCATAAATTTATGTAACACAAGACAAGTATATATATATATATATATATATATATATATATATATATATGATCTAGCACCTGAAGTGGAAACTGTAAAAGGGAGAAACAAGCAGAAATGAAACTCAAAGCAACAAAGGATTACAGTATTTATTAAACTGGTGGAGAAGGAATGCATTTTACAGGGCAATGATGAGAGTTAAAAGTAGGTAAAAATAATGAGAGGAAGAAAACAGAAAGGAGAGTGAATTAATTCAAGCATTATATTAGAAGACTCTGATATGACAGATAGTGTTAACTATAAAGATTGTTCCCAGGAAACTAGCCTGGAGTCAGCTATAATGGAATCTGTTACAAGAAGTGTAAATAATAATAGAAGGACAATGTGACTGGAGAATGAGGAAGGAAATATAATTAAGCTGGTCAGCTGGAATATAACAGGTATTAAGGCAAAAATTCAGGATGCATCTTCGGTTACCTTTATTAAGAAAAATCATATTATTGCCTTACAGAAAACATGGGATGCAAATAATGAGGCTCACCAGCTTGAGGCATTACAAAACTGGCAGTGGCAAGCCTCTACATCTACAAAATGTGATCAGTGCTATGGAGCCATTATGAACTTGGTCACTGTAGACAGCTATGATTTGTTATATGGATACTAAAGATATGTTATATACAGTGATAAATGAGGGTTTTAAGGAGTACTTAGTTTCAGTTAATGTTTACTTTACATGTCACAGTTATATCAATTTTCTGATAGAATGCATGTGTTGAAGGATATTATTGTATATGTATGAAATAAGATACCCAATAGAATAATCATAGTTTTGGGAGATATGAATTCCTGGGTGGGAGAAGTATTGGAAGAAAAAACTCATTCATGGAACCCCTGGAGCCTGGATGACACTCTTGATATTTGCTTTGGAACTCATGTGATAAAGTTTTAAATGGGAAAGGGAAAAAGGTATTACAAGCAGCTGCAGAAATAAACTTGAGAGTATTAAATGGTAGATGCCCATGAGATAAGGATGAAGCAGTCACATTTACAAACAGAAAGGGTGGCTTTGTAATAGATTTAGCACTTTTTGATGCTTACTGCTTTCATAAAGTGAACAAAATGAGAATTTTAAATGTTTATGATAGTGATCACTTCACAATCTATATTGAATTAATAGCAGCCTGTCAAATAATACAGTTAAACAAAATGAAAGTAAAGACCTTACACAAATATGTGTATTAGTTATGGTAAAAAGATCATTTGTAATCCATTTATGAAAGAAAAAAAATGGCAGAATTTTAAAGGGTGATATCTCAAACAGAGTCAAATGGGAAATAGTAAACAGGGTAAATAAGATTTGTGCAGAGGAAGGAAACTTATTAAACTTTATGACACCATGTTTATAGTGGAAAAAAATAGTGGATAGCCTAGATTTTAATAAAAGAATAAAAAGGTAAAGCTCAGATTGGGGAGCAAAGAAAATGGTTTGACATAGAATGCAGCTATACAAGAAAACAATTAAGGAAGGTTGGGAACTATGCTATGAAAAACTAAGGTGCATACTAAGGTGAGTAGGAACAGAGAAAGGTGATGAGCCCTTAAGTGCTCCATCCTTCAACCATAATAGGAGAGACCGTTTCCTTTCAGAAGATATGAATGTACAGTAGTTTGTTTTTGAAATTCAATTTGTCCTTAATGACTACTATCTCTAAGCAGAGTTTGTTCCAAGAATTGACTACACACTGTGTGTAAAATGCCTTCCTTCTATTCATATGAAATTTTTGGGGCCTTAGTTGTAATGGATGCCCTCTTTAACCTTTCATATCATTTTTAAATTCAAACCCTAATTCGCTAAATAAGTAATTATCCTGCATAATGTCATGACACAAAAACAAAACCCCCCATAGATGTGTCCAAAAAACTGTGATGTGCAAGCCATGAAAGGGTATGCTAACTTAAAAAGAGAATATAAAAATCTTTTGAAAAGTAGGAAAAAAGAATAGAGGGTCAGGATACAGGATGCATTAAAAGATGCAATATATGAGAAGGACAGTAAACAATACTGGGCACTAGTAGCATATGGCTGCAGTGAAAAGAATAGAACATACAATATTGAGGATATGATTATACCAACCATGTGGTTATCTCATTTTAAAAAAAAAGAAAATTATCATGTTTCAAAAATTGAGGAGGGAGATGAAGCCAGGGAAGTGACACATCTGAGTCAGTGTTTAGAGTGTTTACCTGTTAACCCAGCTGAGGTGAAACATGCTATTCTAGCACAAAAGAAAAACAAAGCACCAGGTGTGGATGCCATTCAAGCTGAAATCTTGCAACATGATCCAGAATGGTGGGCTGAGCTTTTAGCTTCTTTATTTACAATGATAAGGATGAAAATATCTCCAAATGATTGGAAAATAGGAATAACTGTTCTATTATTCAAAAAAAAATGTCGCCAAAACTGAATCCACATGTTTCTGATGAATAACTATTTTACCTGTAATAATGAAAATATATTTCAGGATCATTCTTGACAGGTTGGAAGCATGAGTAGTATAGAAGCAATTGTTATGTCCATTCTAGGGTGGTTATCAAAAAGATCATAATACTTCAGATTAAATACTCCTGTTGAATTTCATCTTAGAAAAATATGTGGTTATGAAAAAGGTATGTATTTGTCCAGCATTTATAGATATAAGAGCTGCGTTTGACTATAAATAGATCCATATTATGAAAAACTTTCATGAGATTCAAAACAATCAGTTATTAGCTATTATAAAGGTATTACACTCAGATAATACATCTAGAATCAGATAAGATAGAAAAATAAACTTAACAGAGCCCAACAAATATAATCTAGAGTCACACAAGGATGTCTGTTAGCACCTACATTATTTAACCTTTACATAGAAATACTAATTAGAACTCTAAATACTGTGGGCACTTTTGCTCCAAATTTTAATAAAGGGAATTAAAAATAATGCTTTACACAGACAATGCTATTCTTCTATCTCAGACACCACTAGGCTTATGTAGAGGTATGTCCACTGTAATAGAACATTTGAAAACAATAAAACTGGATATAAACACTATGAAAACAAAAATAGTAGCCTTCGACAAGAAGAAATTTTATACAAAGAACTGGATAATAGAAGGGATGACTTTTGAAGAAGGGGAAGAATATGGCTATTTTGGAGTGATGTTGATTAATAAATTGAACTGGTTGTCACAAAAAATATATATAAAAGTGAATGCCAATAAAACAATATTAGGCATTAATAGATTTGCATAGCTCTTTGTGGGAAACTCTTTTGATGCTCTTAAAGTAGCTTTTAATGCCAAAATTAACAACCAAATAATGTATAGAAGTGACGTCTGCGGTTTGGCTTTAAGAGCTCATGAATACATTCATAAAATTTAAGCAATTCAAAATTCCTTTCTTAAGGTAATATTAAACCTGCTGCAAGATACACTATCATTAATTATAAGAGTAGATAGTAGCCTGTTAGCCATACATGTCTCAATAGGAATTAGAGCTATAAGATTATTGGAGAAACTCTTAGAGATGAATGAGGACACACTGCAAAGACAATGGCTAGAAAAATGTTTATTGCATGGAAATGGAAATAATTGGTGTTCAACAATTAATACCATAGTGGTAAAAAAATGGAATGGAAAATATCTTGTCAGACATAGCAAGGTTAAATTATAATGCATTTACATGAGAAGCAGTTCAGAGATTGAAGGATGTGGTGGTGCAAAAAGATATGGGTATTTTGTGTTCAGTAGATAACAATGGTATACTGAATAATGTCAGTTTAAAGATAATATTTTTGTTGAAAGTTATTTTGATAAAATGTGAAAATAAAAGCTTAAGAGCTGTGTACTGTAAATTTCATTATGGGGTCTTGAGAGAGTTTCTTCTAGGTCTAATGCATAGCATTTCCAAATTAGGGCTATGGTAATCAAAAATTGTATATGTAAAATGAACAGTTTATTACAATTCAACATTTAATATCTGACTCTGAAGCATTGATACCTGTTTGCAGAAAAGGTATTGTGCCAATATTATATGGCAAAGAACACTGTACAAATAAAAGAAAAATAGAAGCATTGTTGTTTAGCACTGCTTCAACCTTATTATATGCAGTTGCATCATTTGCATGAATTGTATTATGCAAATAAAATAACTGTAAATAATATATATATATTATTTATTCTATATGATTAGCATATATTTTAATATGTTTTAATCTTTAGATTGCATACTGTACACTAAATAAAATCTGAATCAAATTTTCTCAGCCCTAACTGGCAGCACATCTGTTAGAAAATGTCCCTATACATTACACACTAGCTAGCAAAAAAAAGTGAAACGTCTCCTTTTCAACTCTTTGAGTGTGCCAAGCTCCTAGGGTTGCTAGAAGTTCAGATGCAATGTCTGCAAAGCTTTTGTGAGGAGTATATAGCTTGGGATGAAGAAAGTGTAAAGTGCCTGCAATGTTACATCAGTAGACACCAACAATTCCCCTAAAACCTGGTCAGCCAAGGGTCCCTGTTACACTGACCTAAATCCCCTGCCATTTGGTGACCCCAGTGGAATGGTGAGTACAGTGCTTGGGGTATTATTCTTCACTGTCCTCTTGAAAATCATAGTGCAAAAATCCCTCCTAACAGCTACAGTACACTAAGATAATTCAAAATTAAGTAGCCCCTACAACCACACCTCAGCTGAATAACCAGACATTACAACAAACCTGCACTGCCTTGATTCACAGATACGTACATTCTTTCTTAGCAAAAATGTATACAGAGAAAGGAAATGAGGGTATTGGTGGAGTAATTTTCTCCCCATGCAATAATATCCATTGCAAGTTAAAACATGCCATTCTATATTCTACAATTTATATGCCACATAAAGGTTTGTAGATCTGTTGCATAAGTTTCTGCTTCCCTGACTGGAGCCATGAAATCTCCACTGCTTTGTGTTTGTCTTATGTTTGTACCATCAGGTAAGGCAGTGTGCAGTTGTAGATGGATACTGTATCTCTGAGCTGCAGTTGGGGAGTGGGGGCAAGAGAATGAACATGCATGGCAGGCAGAAAATTACTATTAACACTCTGTTTTGTGAGCAGGTGATACTGAAATGATGCACTGTAATTAAATTGGGAGTACATTTCTGAAAATGCTGATGTGCTCCAGTGTCATTAGTGGTTCAGATTGTATTTGAAGCATTATTCACAACACTATTCAATATTAAAGATACTCACAATCCAAAATGTCTGATTATAACAGCTATTTATTGTTTAGCATGCTTCTGCCTGTAATTTTTCCTTTATCATAAATCAATTTCATAAGAGATCATAGTTTTATAAGCACATAAATGCTTTGTAAGACAAAAGTAACACTGTCTGTAGCTTGCTGTCACATTCAGCAGTGGTAGCAGATTAAATGAACGATCCAGAAAGTGTCACTCAGAGATGCAGTGAAGTATTACTTTGGCCACAAATTTTCCACGAAGTTGCCAAATTCACCTCCACAGATCAATCTAGGAAGTTGTGCCATTAAAGGACAATTCACCATTTTTAACTTTACCTTTCTTTTGAGGTGTTTTAAGTACAAATTGCACTTATAAAACCTCAAAGCAAGAAGTTACAAATTGCAAATCCCTGATGTCTAGTGCCCCCCCACCAATCATCTGCCCCAATGTAAAAAAAAAAATTTAAATCACTGGTGTCTAGTGGCCCCCCAATGATCTCCGGCCCCAATGTAAAAAAATATATAATGTCTAAATCCCTGGTGTCTAATGGTCCCCTCCCCCTGCCGATCACTAGACCCAATGTAAAAAATATATATTATAAATCTAAATCCCTGGTGTCTAGCGGTCCCCACCGAGGATTGCTGGCCACAATGTAAAAAAAAAATATCAATGAAATCCGTGGTGTCTAGTGGAATCCCCAGCCCACCACCCCATCAGGTAGTGCGCTACCACCCCGCTACCCTCACCATCCCACTCCCTCAACCTTCTCCCCCGCCCTGACCCCAAGCAGGTGACCAGCACAGCTCTCCACTCTCCACCACAGCTGGCTGCCTGACTGATCTAGAATGAATGAGCATGGGCTTGTACAAGCATGTGCTCATTCATTTTAGGACTGTCGGGTGGTCAGCTGTGGTGGACTGCCATCTAATGCATACCAGTAGTACTACAGTACCTTCACATTTTGAAAAGCGTGCTTATTTGTTTAGTGCTTTAATTTCCATTCAGTTACTAAATCTGCAGAGTTGTATTATTCACATTTTTTTTATTCTTTGCCTCACACAAGTGATCAGTGTAGACCATGATGTTGATAAGGCATATTCAAATCTAATAACATGTTATTAATATTAAATCTGAATACATGGCTATTTATCTGAGCAAGCTGCATAGTCTATACTAATTTATGTGAGGCAAAAAATAAAATGAATAAATGAAAGTGAAAATACAAATAAGAAATGAATGACTGGTATATTTCCTATGTGCCCATACAAATGGAGTGTGAGCAGAGGGTTTTCTGTTGTTGTTGTTGTTTGTTTTACTTGCAAAGAAGACTCATTATTTATAGAATTTGTTTGTTCTCTCTCTTTCTCTCTCTCTCTCTCTCTCCCTGTCTCTCCTCTATCCCACCAATATCCAAAAAAAATATCCCCTTGTGAGATCCCTCTGCCTGACCTGTAGATCCATCCACTCATACAGCATTACCAGCAATATCGCTGGCAGTATCCCCCCACTGACTGAATGAGGTAAGAAAATAGACTCCTTTTATAGCATTTTATTGCAGACCATTCTGGAACTGACACATAATAAGCAGGAACTTGTTATCCGTTCATTATGTGAGCCATCCTTTTAAGCACAGAGTTGACCTCCTCTTTTGATGTTAAAACCAAATACTTAAGAACACTCATTAACTGGCTACAAAAAAGTGTACGCAAGTATTAGCATTGTTGCTTATCATTTATATTGGTAACTTGTATAGTATGCTGGATATAACTGAGTAAAATGATGACTTGCGTCTAATGTTTTAAAAGAAAATTGATATTCATTGTAGGATTTTGATGCATTTTATTATTATTCTGTAGTACAACTGCCAGACATATTTGCTTTGCCATACTTAGTGAAATTTGATTTGATTGAATATTGCTGATTGAATTCTCAATGCCATTTAGTGGTTGGTGTTGATATTGAGGGATGCAATGTTGACAGATTGTGCCTGAGTTGTGAAAATATTTACACTAATTGAGGCACTGACATTTCTGACTACCTGTCTATATCTATTAAAAAAAAAAAAACCTACACGCAATCATGCTCTTCAGTTAACTTTCTATCCCATTCAACTAACTGCATAGAATCCATTGTATATAACTGAATTTTGATTACTGAGTTACACACTGACCCCATCTGACAAGTTAGATGCCAAACATTCTGACCTGTCAGTCAGTGGGGATCACTGCTTGAAGGAGTACATCTGGTGTACTCCTTCACTGCTTGAAGGAGTACACCAGATGTAGGGGCTGCAAAGTAGAGACTGATATAAATAAATCAATAAATAAATACATAAATAAATAAACAAACTGAGATGTAGATGTATTTATCAAACAGCCCAAACACAGCATAAATCTTTTTTTTTTTGGTTAAACCAGTGAGTTCAAACAGCCCAGTTGTATCTGCTATGGCTGGTACTAATTTCAAGGCAGAGACTGTGAGCTGAAAATGTCAAGAAAAGTTTAAGTGTCCTAAACTTAAAATTATATCTGTCATTCTCCTTCCTTCCCAAGGGTTATTTTTTATACTGATCCTAAGGGGTCAGTTAGTACAGACAGATGCAACTGCATGCTGAGACTGAGGATTAAATATAGCTTCACTGTGTTTTTGTAGGGGCAGTCCTTGGACAGAGTTTTTTTCCCCCTTTAATAACTGGGTAAGGCCCACTAGACACAAGTGTCTGTTTTCAGGGGTGACCCAAGAGCACTGGGGAGGTTAAGTGTCTTGTTCAGAGTCACACAATATGCAAGTATACAATATTTAGGAAGGCAGTATAGTGCAATGGTTTAAGGATCTGAGCTGCAAATCTGGAGACCAGGGTTTGAATCCCACAGCCCCCACTTGCATACTGTGTGACTCTGAGCAAGTCACTTAACTTCTCCATGCTCCCAGGTTGTACCTGTGCTCCCAGATTGAGCCTGTAAACAAGTTTTCAGCTTAGTGCGCCACTCCTGGTTAAACAATTGAAAAAAAGTGGAGGTTGTGGGAAACAAACCCAGGTCTGTTGGATTAACCAAGCTCATTCACAGCTCATTACTCAAACCACTAGGCTATGCTGCCAGAGGTTGCATTCTTGACATTCTCTTTGCAGTGGATACCTCACTGGGGATGCAGTTGCTGCTAGCAGGGTGGAAACTTGATGGCATTAACTGTTGCAGGCAAAACACAATTTAAAACCCCAACTGTAGCTGAACAACCTGTGCTGGCAAAAAATACCTCTGGTTACCAGATTGACCACATTGACATTAAAAGAGAGTGTCAACAATGCAATAAATATGAAAATGGAAGTGTGTAACACTAAGGTCCATGAAGTGTCGAACAGCAAGACAGCCATGTTGAATAGGGTTCTGTTTTTCTCAAATCATTAAATGTTCATCCAGCTAGTGCTTCTCTAGTATCCTGGGCCTTTATACTGCTTGATGTATTTCCCAGTGTATCACCACTGAGACATTACCCATAACACAGATATTGTTATTCTGCAGGCAGTGAATACTATATTATGTGGCAGCAACTCGATTCCCCCACTAAAAGCACAGTATAGCACAATTTAAATAAAATAAGTAAATAAATATGATTTCTAATAGTTAGGTATAGGTTTGGATTTCTATTGGATTTTTATCTTCGTAACTGGAAAGCAAAACATAAAATCAAATAATATGTGCTTGATAAAGGGTCTTTAAAAGCATACTCTGCATGTTGTTAACTGCATAAGAGGCCAATTATGATGATTCCTTTGATATTCACAATGAAGAGAAAGGTTTAATTTGCATATCTAAAAACACATTCAGATATTCCGGGTATTTTGCAAATAGTAAATTGATGAAAGAAATGTCTAATCACAAGATCAACATTAATACTGAAAAGAAAATGTGCTTTCAGTTACCTTGTCAATTTGGAACCATGGTAATTTAAATCTTAACACACATATAGAGGAAATAATAATTACTTCTAAGCACATCTCTTGAACTATGCCTGAGAAATAGAAGACAGCTTTAAAATTGTTCATGATCATTCTCTTGATGGGTTGTTGGGGATCTGAAAACATAGACTGTTGTAAAGGGTGCTTATTAGAAGTGTTCCAGGTTCAACAGATAATTTTTTTTTAATTATGCGTCATACATCTAACAGGCACAACGTTGAAAACTTTAAAAAAGAATAGGTGCCATCTGTAGAAATGCTATCCCCACCTGCAGCCTCCATTATTATCAGCTGTTTTGGTATATAATGCTATCATAAAAACAGCTGATCAGAGCATGGTCTGGACTTCAGTGAGCTGCAGTTAACTTGCTGCTGTCCTGAGAGAAGCAAGCCAGCTTGTCCTTTCTGGAGGGGACACAAAGAGGCATCAGTTGACTACAGTAAATAAAAAAAAGAGCAGGACCAGTCAGCATTATGTACAACTCTGTTTGCACAGCAAACCGAAATAAAGTAAATCAATTATTGCCTGTTGAGGGATCTTTTCACTTCAAGTTAGAAGCTTGTCAGAGAAGGCAGTACTTTTATGTTTGTATTTCACAGGCCCTGCTTTCTAAAGCCCCTCCCACCTCACAAATAATGGTGGTGCCAGTAGCTATCTCTGGTCTGTCCCCTGCCCTGTACAGCCCCCACCCCTCCCACAGCTCACATACCCTGTAAAAACTAAATTAAATGTAAACCATGATCTTACCATTCATAAAAACAACTACATTCCTACTCAGATAGGAACTGTAGTGCCAATAAATCGACACCCTATAACATGTTCCTATAGGAAATATGCTAAATAAATATACAATTTGACTTACAGCTGCAAAAGCTAATCTGTTGCACAGGAGAAACAGGGTACATATTTTGACTGTGTCTCTTTTGTGTCAGTCTTTTAAAACATTACTTCTATACATTAACTATTGGATGATTACATTAAAATAGAGTACTTCTGCAGTAGCATGGTTGAATACAAGTGCAATCACAACAGAAACCAGTTTTTTTATTCCAAAGTAGAAAATTAAATAGCCATTATAATAACTGAAGCCCAGGACCTCAGCAGAAAATGTTTAGACTCAAACAATTTAAGGGACTTCTTAGCTACTGACAGTCTGGACTGAATTCCCAGGTAAATATCATAGTAAAAAGTGATTGTGGCTGTATTGGTCATTTGAAAACTGGAGTCGCTGGAAATTTTGATACCTTTTATAGGACCAACAAATGTCTTTCATGTAAATAGATTGTTTGGTACACAAGCTTGCAGACTGCACATCTTTGTACAGGTTATATTTTGTTCCAATAAAAAGTATCAAACTTTCCAGCGACTCCAGGTAAATATCTAAATAAATCAAGGCAAAATGAGTGTTAGTCACTTTGCACAGAGGGATACTGAAATAGAGATTTATCTCAGGACAGTATATACCATGCAGTGTCCTACACATATACATGAAATTAATCCATAATTTAAGTGACAATATTAAATAACATGATACATATAAGAGAATCTTTACTTTTTAAAGTCACATTTGCATACTATTATTTGCCTTTGTAGTCCCAAATGCCTGGTGCATGCTCCCTAGCCATAAAAAGCAAGCAAATACTACAGCTTCAGAGACCCCATCTTTGGACTGATAGTGGACTGGCACATGACATAAATGTCACAGGTGACATTTTTTGAAATCTGGATGAGACATGTTTTCACACATGAGGTGCAAAATTATGTTTCAATCAGTATTCTGTTAATACCACATGTCATGTTTATAAAGGGTAGTCATAAAATGACTATCTTAAACATTTAGAAACATAGAAACATAGAATTTGACGGCAGATAAGGACTGCTTGGCCCACCTAGTCTGCGCATTTTCCTACCTAACAGATAAGCTGCAGATCCTAGTTAACCAACAGCTTACTTCCTCTTACTAGCCCCTAGGACTGCCTTATGCCTGTCCCATGCATTTGGGGTCAAAATAAAAAAATATATATATTAAGAAATGTTTTGTTTAGCATCAGCTTTTATTCTGGCAGGTAGTGCTTTGTGATCTTCTGCCAGAAGTTGAGTTTGAAGGAGAGCTCAGTGACCCAGCTGGATAGGCAGAGACTAAGGGGATGGTGCTGTCATGTGGCAGCATCCCCAGCCTGGGAAGGGAAGGTGCAGGGTTGCCTGCAATGGCCAAATTACCATACAGTGACTTGCTTAAATGAGAATATGATTCCACTAGCTCAAAAAGAAAGGAGATTCTTTGCAAGAAACTGCATTAGTGCACCAGTTAGGATTCAACTTAATCCCATAAAAGTAGAGAAATAGGGCATTAGGGAACCCTAACTCTCAACCCCCACATCCAAGCAGCAACAGTACAAGACCACACAAGCAACTGCACGCAGCCCTCATTGGGTATGACAAACAATATACAATTGTTTTCAAATGACACAAATGCAGTAGCACTGATGTCTTATTTTCATGAATTTGTATCTGAGGCTGTATAAGCACAGCCTCCACAGGAGCTTGTGCTTATGCATCCACACCTGTTTGTATGTCATAGTGTGCATGCAAATGTGTGGCTGCAGAAGCTTCTGCAGATGGAAAGCCCCATGGGGCTTGTGCCTCTGCAGTCAAATGTATTCATGGACACTGTGTGAATTATCTTGCTAGATAGCCTGACATAATGAGTGACCACAATCCAATCCAATGTGAACTGTCAGTTAAGATCCCCAGGGGACCTTTTAATTATATTGAATTTAGAAGTGTGGCTTGGTCATCCCCTGAAACAGTAGAGGCAGCATGTAAGGATATTGATTGATCCCCTTTGTTTTCCTATACTCATATAGATTCACTCTGAGATTTCTTCTGCTCTGTGTATAATATTATTATTAATAAGATTGCCCCCCTTAAAAAATTAGAATAAGAGCTAATAAACAAAAATGAGTCACTAGGGGCTTGCTCCACTTAATGGGAAAATGAGATAAGAGCTTGAAGTACTTTAAGGCAAACCAAGACCCAGTTTCCATTTAAGAATATAAGACACTTAGAAATAAGTGTAAATCTGAGATTAGGAAAGCCAAAGTTCAAGATTGCTTAACTGAACAGAGGAACTCCCAGGGTAACTCTAAAAAAAACCTGGCTTGCCCTTAAACTACTGCAAAGGAAAAAAAAGATCTGACCCCTACTATTTTACACAATGGACAATATATTAGTGACCCCTTCCTTGTTTCAGATTTCTTTAATAGTTATTTTGGGAACCTTGATATTCACATAACTCCTCTAAACTCTGATATTAACATAGCATTGACAGAAGAACCCATTTTCACTAATCCTAAATTCTACTTTAAACAAATTACACCTGATTTGGTAAAAAAGTATGGTCATGATGAAATGAACATTAGGATTATTAAACTGGGTATAAAATATTTTGCACACCCTTTGTCATATATTTTCAATTTCTTTCATTGTCACAGTGTTTTCCCTAGTAGTTGGAAACTTGTAACAATTAAACCAGTGTTAAAAAATGATAACCCTGCTTCTGTGTCAAATTATCAACCCATATCTCTTCTTACACATTTCTAAAATTCTGGAGAACTTTGTTCTGGACTATACCCTGGATTTTCTTGAAAAATATTCCCTATTAACCTGTCATCAACATGGTTTTAAACCAAAACATAATACTGAGATAGCCTTGGTGGGGTTCACGAGCAGCATCCAGGGTGCCCTTGATAAAGGTCACTCTGGTGCAGCTTTGTTTGTGGACCTCACCAAGGCTTTCTATTTTGTTGAACATGATCTACTTCCCAGTAGCCTTCAGAAATGTCATTTTTCTATGGGAGTCATAAGGTGATACTGTGACTTTTTGTCAACAGGCAACACAGAACCTTAATTGGAACTTCTACTTCTCAGTCCACATCTATTCACTGTGGTGTGACCCAGGGCTCAATCATGGGGCCACTAATTATTTCACTATACATGGATTCAGCTCCCAACATTTGTTCTCAGACTAGAATGACTCTTTACTCTGATAACACCATTATTTACAGTCTCAGCCCCAGTCCTGACACTGTTCTTCAGAATCTTCAGATAGATTTTGACCAACTTATAGTTTGGTTATCATCTAAGCATATGGTTCTTAATTCCAAAAAATCAAAAGCAATGTTGTTTTCTTATGCAAAGTATGCTCTTACTGAACTTCCACCTATTACAGACAATAAGAGTACTATTATAGAGTATGTCGAGGTTTTTAAATACTTCAGAATTTTTCAGGACAGCAGGTTTACTTTTGAATCTTATATACAATACTTAAGAATAACTTTACATCAAAAGTTGGAGTTGTTGGGGAGAGGCAGAGCCAGCAGTCCAGCCAGAAGCAGCACATTTCTGGAGCTCCTGAAAAGAGCCTTTATATCTTAATATAAAACACTTATTTCACCCTCAAAACCACCTCAACTTAAGACCTACATCAGGGGAACTTGTTTATACATCATCTCAAATATATTGGACATCACTATGGGGAAAACTAAACCTCCTAAGCAAGACGTCTTTCAGCCATGGGCCTCCATTGAAACAGTAGGAACAAAATGATGGCACATCTAATCTATCAGGACCTGTGCAAATGTCTGCATCTCTGAACTCATTTCAAATGGCAGTTAATGCTTTAACAAAGACAATTCAGGGAATGGACCAAAAACTGGACACTTTTTCTCTCCACTTCCAAGTGGTGGAATCCCATCTAGATGCCATGAGAGAGACTACTAAAAGTACCAAAACTACTGCAGGGAAGACCTTAGCAGCATCAGCTACAGCTATTAAAGAACAAGCAGCACTACGGAGCCGAGTAGAACAGCTTGAAAATACGGTTCAGGCTGCCAACATCCATATACTTGGCCTCCCTGAAGGAACAGAGGGGGATAATTTAGCCGTCTTTCTGGGTCAGTGGTTAATGGAAATTACGGGACTAGAGGCAGTGAATCTCCAATGAGCGTATAGAATCACTCTGCACAGATCAGCATCCAACTTAGAAAGTTCCCACACTATCCAGGTCACCCTAGTCTCAGTGACTGAATGAGACTTAGTTCAAGGAGCAATTCAGAATAAAAGCCCAATATATTATGACGAGTCCTTTATACTTTTCTTCCCAGATTTAGCCTATGCTACACGAATGCACCATAAGGTCTTTGATGGCATTAAATGCAGACTCCAAGAATTGGGCATTACCCACGCTATGGCCTTTCCGGCCTGACTTTGTTTAGCTGATGGCCATCGATAATTTTGCTTCACAGATCCCAAAGAAGCAGGAGCATGTGTCGAGAAAATAGCGATCTGAAGAGCCCATGAAGAATGATCATCAGAAGAAGAACTGGAAGAGAAATGAATTCTTGAGAACTCACGATTTGAATCACCCTAACACTGATTTGTTGAACTGGTCTGTTATTTAATTCAAAATACTATAAGACTTCAGGCCAAGAGGCACACCTTAGACTGTATATGAGGGGAGGGCAGGTTACCAGCTATGGTATGTTTATTCTTTAGTTTTTTTCTTCCAAAGAAATTTACGCTCTGCCCGATCCAGTGATTTCCCTCTATGGACTATTGAAGTTATTTTTGCTGTTGGACGCAACCCAGACATTTTAGTTCAGTGCTGACCCTGGGCATTTTGATAACTTTACCAGTTCTTATTGAGCCTTATTATCTTTGTTAAGCCTAATTTGGAGATGTTATTAAGAGTTGGCTAATAGAAGAAACGTTGATATAATAAGATACTTCCACACCTCTAACAAGGTGTAGTTTTTCTGTTATTCTATATTGGGTGGAAAAATATATAATTTCCCTTTTATTGCAAATAATTAGTGTCCCAAGGAAGTGCTTATAACTCTGCCTTCACTTAATCTCTGTTATTATACAGTGGTGGTCTGGAGCTGGTCTTCAGCTCACTGAAACAAGTGTGGGTTACTGGTAGGATTCATGAATATATTTGGCATTTTCTCTACTCATTCAGACTGGTTTATTCATAGTAATTAAAGGTTTAAGGAGCTCTAGAATGTAGTGATATGTTTTATAATTCTGTACAAACACTAAAGAACCTACAGGTCGGCTACAATACCTTTTTACCTGTTTATGGGTTATGAAAATTGGGGCATTGACTACACAAATGGCTTCTAATGTTGTTTATTAACTTACAATATTATTAGCTGCTTTACCTCCCAATGTTGTACCAAATGTAGTATGTGATCACACTCCCTTTGTAATGTACAATGGTACTGTATGGTATTCTCCACATACTCTGGAATCTAACGTTTCATGCATATGTATGACATTTTAAATAAAAAGTTTAAAAAAAGAAAAGGTTGGGGTTGTTATACTGGATAAAGCTTTTTCTAACTGCTCATTCTAGAAAACTTTAAAGACATAGTTTCATGTTCAGTATTCTGGATTATGTTTATCTATTCCTCTTCTAGTAGTAACACTTTAAATTGTCTAAAGGTCACATACAATTCTGTACTCAGATTTTGGTTAAATCTCCCATACCGTACCCATCACTGTAGTTTGTACGAACATTGAACAATCTGCCACATTATCTTTCAACAATAGGGTACTGTACAAAATGGGTATTTTTCTCTATAAAGTTTTGAATGGGCTTTATCTCTCCTCTATATTTGAATTGTTTCCCAGGTTTGTCAGTTCTTTTTCCACTAGATCCCAGTCTAGAGTTACTTTTAAACTTCCAATATTCAAAAAACATTTTGGGACAAAGATCTTTATTGTTTAGGGCACCCACATTTTTAAGTCTATTCCCACTGAAATCATTGAATGTAACTCTATCTGATGTTTCAAAACCCGTCTTAAACAATGGCTCTTAAATCAAAATGAATGTATTTGTACAATACATTGATTAATGTTGTATGTTTCTGTACTGTTTTTTATATTGTCACTTTATTGTATGTATGTTAAACTTGTCACCTGTGAAAACAGGCATTATGCTTATCTGGTCTACAAGTATAAAAAATTAAAATTAAAATGAAAAGCATGATCCACTAGTGCATGATTTTCTATATGCAGCTGCATAACTGACAAACTGTTACTACCTTGAAAAAACTTCTATATCTACTGTTGAAACCATTATATACACATTGTAACAGCACTTCTGTCTGCATAACTGCAGGCCTCATAGGTTTCTGTCCTTCTGGAGCCAGAAGTAAGTGTGTATGTCTTACACCTGTGGCTGAAGAGGCACAGGCCCCTCAGAGACCTACATTTTTGCACACAAAAGTACTTTTGCAATGTTGGCATAATTAGTTTTGTGATGCCTGCACTTCTACAGCCAGAGATCAGTGTATTTATCTTACTGTCCAAAGCAAAAATCTGGAGCCAATACATCTTCATTGAAACAATGTAAAGATGTACTTTTTATGTTATTTTAAAGTCATAAAATACTATCTTTTGGGTCTAAGTCGAGCAGGGGTCAACCTTAACTTTTTTTTGCACTAGCCAGCAGGGCTAGTGAACAAGAGATTGCGCTAGCCCACAGAAGTCTGCAGTAGCCCACAGTCAGTATGGTTAATAGTAATTTGTTAAACGAAAGGCAAATAAAATCACATTTGTCCTACCAACAGTCTGGACACCTACCAACTGATTTTGCACTGCGCCTTTAACTGCAAACCACACATACACTATCTCAGCTTCTGTGACTGAAGAGTCAGTGGTTTTGTCTCTGATGACTGCTATGAACTTTGTTCCCATAATTTTTTCTCGTAGCACCATGTGTTCAACCTCGGCTACATAGTGGATAAAGTTACAGGCATATTTGTCCTTCTGATATGCTGAACTGATATCTAGCCCTTCCACATCATCAAGGCTGCACATCCACACAAAGTCTATGAAAGGACGTCCTTTCTTAGCAATCGCATGGCATGTGTGAAACAGTTTATCCAGATGGTTAAGCGTTGCTTCATTCTTGTTCTTCAGCATTCTCTCTGCATTACTTGTCCCTGGAGTAGCAGTGCTGGCATCCTCCTTTTCTTTTGCCCTAGCATGAGCTTCTCTGATATTATGGGACAAGACAGAGTCAAGTCAGAAGTTATCTGTACCAAAAATGAAAATTATTGTTATTACCTGCCCTACCCAACTGTATTTCATGTTTGATACACAAATGGCAGAACATCAGATCTTTTGCACCATCATATCCCAACCGGTCATATTTTTCTAGTCAACATTGCTGGAACCGATGGCTTCGATTGGTCCTTTCGTACTCAGGATCTTTTATTTGTTTGTGTTTGTCAGCATGCTTTCTATTAATGTCAGCTGGGTTACTGACTTCTTTAATATTTTTCCACATTTTCAGATTTGTAGTTAATAAAGTTGTGTCATGAAAAGGATGTGTCTTTTTCTTCCCTTTTTCCTTTCTCTTCCCTCCCCGGCCACAGATCCTAGAAATCCTTGATTGTCCCAGTTCTATTAAAAAATGTTCACCAAATAAAAAGTAAGGATAAATTCAACAGCATCAACCCATACTATTATTTATTTTTATTCTTTGGCAACCAGGTAACTCCCGTTGGGCCAAGACCCATTTACAGGGGTGGCCCAGGAACACAGGGAGGTTAAGTGACTTGCTTAGGGTCTCACAGTATGTAAGTGGATGCTGTGGGAATTTAAACCCAGATCTGCTGGGTGTACAAAGCCCACTCACAACCTGTTGCTCTCTCTGCTAAACACTCTCCAGTTTCCTTTCTATGACAGGCATGTATTCTGATATGCTTTGACCACCCTTTTGATAACTGAACTATCAGTACTTGTGGTATCCTCAATACTACATTGTGTCCCCTTTACCTGATCAGCTACTGCTGTTTCTCTAAGACATCACATTCCACAATTTCAGGCACCATTTCATGCTATTTATTCCAATGGCCTGTAAAGGTGTAGTTGATATCATGGAATGTTCAGGTTGATAGTATAAAAAATATGAGCATCAGCTGCTGAGGACTTTAGAGAGACATAATCAGCACAGTGACAATGGCAATAAAAATGTAAAAACTAATTTAAAAAAGTGGGTCTAAAACATATGAGAATATAGGAAAAACCAAAAGGAACCCGTTACAGCATGTAAAGATATAAAAACTGTTTCTTATCATGGCAGTAAATGACCATACTTAAAATTCAGAGTTGAAAAGATTAGCTGATTTACTGCTAATGGCCTTAATGGCCATACTTTACACCTCCTTGACAGACTGGTTTTACAAACAAAAGCCTGTGACTAGTGACATCAGAACTTTTTTGTAACCTGGGCATGCATGCAACAGTTATTTGATACAATCAGTTTTAATACTATCTGAGTACTCAAAATTGCCCAAAAACTGGACTACGTATAATCAAAATCGGATGACCAAATAAGAACCCTAAAAACTGGATTATCCAGTTTACAACTGGACAGGTAGCAACCCTAGAATTGTGCTGCTCCTGGACACAGTCACACATCTGCCTGCCATGAGTACTGAGCTAAACAAGGAAAGGAAAAGGAGAAAGGATCTTTACCAGCAAAAAATAAAAGCAGTAGTCAGTATAAAATGAAACAGGTTGTAAATGCACTACACATAGACATCTGTTTTCTTCATTTCACTAATGCTAAGGCAGCACCTAGTTAAACCTCCATGAAAAGGACCTGGCTTTAAATTAAATAAAAGTTATATTTATGTATTTATTTGTTTATTTATTTGTATGTATATTCATTTTATTTGTTCAGTCATAAAAAAAGATCATTACAAAAAATGTATACACAATAAACATTACATTTTACAAATAAATTACAAAAGTGTCATGCAAAACAGCCTATAATTCCAAAATGACTATCTCTGAATTGTACTAATCATTCTTTTCCTTATTTTCTGTATATTGCATAAATAAAGAGCAATATTTCTAATAGTATCCCCATCTTCTGTAGTAAAAAGAGTCCTTATTATTATCTCATTCGTAAAATCTATGAAATAATCAATAATTGGACACAACCACCTTTGTCTAGCTGCTCTATACCACTGACATTTTAGAACAACATGTTCTAGATCTTCCTTCTCATTAGATCCACAATAGCAATTGGAGAATTCTTGGTCATAAATCTTATTACACTTACTCTTGAGCACATTGGACATAAAAAAAACCTATCATAAATTTTGCATAAGTCCGACGCATGTCAGGATGTTCCAGATATTCTAAATAGTAGCGGAAATAATGATGACAGTTGTTTTGAGTATACCAAATTGCAAAGTTTGAATTCTGTATATAATAAAGATCATAGATCCTATATTTCTGCATAATCAACTGTTTAAGAAATGACCCATAACTTTTAGCAAAAGAGATACCTTGAGTAGTCAATACAAACAAATTCAGATATCCCACTGAACTTAAAATCTTTTTACACAAGACAGCCAATTTGACTTTTTGCAGTCCAGAAGTTCCCATTTCATTTTTTCCATCAAACATTTTTTTGAAAAATGCTTGTCTAATAATAAAATAATCCTAATCCATAAATTTATCACACGTGATTCTACCAAAGCAATGAGATTAGAGGGCCTAGCTCAGCTCTGACAAACTGTGCAGGAGTTGTTCTAGGAAAACCAATAGCTCCTTTTAGCACTCCAATTGCTGTTTTTTTCCAAATTAGAAATATATTTATGATCCCATATCTCACATCCATAAAGGATTTGAGAATTATATTTTGCATCTAGTGATCTCAAAAGTGGAACCAATGAATTGCCACCATATTTATAATTAAACCTACTTATGGCTTCAATAGTTCTTTCGGTTTTAAATAAAACACCCTCAAAGTGTTTATTCCACTTGAAAGAGGATGATATCACAACTCCTAAATACTGGGATTTATTCACAAATTCCAATCTCTCGGAATTTATATACCATTTATACTTGCACAACGAGCCTCCCAGGACCATGATCTTTAATTTAGTCTAATTGATTTTCAAGAAGTTCTGGTCTGCAAATCAGGCCAACTCATTTCATTTGACCTGAAGTCCCTTAGGGGATAATGACAACATTAACAAGTCATCTGCATAAGCAAGGATTCTGCATTGATCACTTCCAATTTTTGGGGAATCAGATTTCAAATTATTTATATTAACTAAAAAATTATCTATATAAATTGAAAAAAGTGAGGGAGCAAGGGTAACAGCCCTGTCTCACTCCACAATTGGTATTAAAATGATCTGTTAAGCTCCCCCCAGTATTTCTAACCTGAGCCCATGTATCAGTGTATAACAATTTAATGCCATTTATGAGCTCTGAATCAATTCCATGATTTCTCATAGTATACCACAATAGTTCTCTATTTATGGTGTCAAAGGCTGACGTGACGTCAATAAATGCCATAAATAACTTCTGACTTCTCAGTTTAACATATTTTTCTTGTAAATGTTGTAATATATAGGTTATCAATTGTAGAGAAAGACTCAAGAAAGCCACCCTGACTCTGAGACAAACCTCACAATTTTTGTATATACAGAGTTAGTCGATTAAGCAGAATTTTTGAGAATATTTTTTCCGTAATGTCAATTAAGCTTATAGGATGATAATGTGCCGGATTCTCCCTAACACCTTTCTTGAAAATGGGGACAATCACAGAACCCCTCCATGAATCCGGAATTTGATTAGTAACTAAACATGTATTGTAAAAATCTACCAGCAACTCAACCCATTTTATTTTCAACTGTTTATAAACTTCAGTGGGAATTAAGTCTGGACCGGGAGCTTTACTATTTTTCAGACCATCTATTGCCTCACTAACTTCCATCTTTAAGATAGTAAGCTGTGACACCTGCCTCTTGATTAAATGGAAATATACACTTGTGTGACTCTTGAAAAAGAATCTGTGTATAATAATGACACCAATCACTGTCACCAATCGCACTTTCAATGTGATTAGAGGCCCACTTACATCCATAAGCTATCAGTTGCCAAAAAGTACTGCCATCTCTGTCTTTAATTGCCCGATTCATTAATTGCCATTGATGTAAATAATATAGCTTCTTTTTATCAACTAATAGTTTCCTAAATAAATTTCTTTCCATTCTCAATTTAATAAAGTTATCTGAAGAAAGTAGATGCTTATACTTCCTTAATTATGAACATTGAAATTTGCCAGCAGATAAAGGCCTAGAGGTCTATCAAGTCTGCTCGAATGTGCAGCTAGCACCCCTTATTCTGCAGCTGCCCCTCCCTTCCACCATTCCCCTTCATTGACCCTCCCCCTTGTCCTGTCCCATCCCCCTTTGAAGCAGTCCACTGTTCTACTGGATACCACTTCTGCAGGTAACGCATTCCACCCAGCCACCACCCTCTCTGTAAAAAACTGTCTCCTCATCTCCCTCCTGAACCTTCCTCCCTCCAGTCTCATATCATGGCCCCTGGTGTCCCTCCCCTCCCTTACTTTGAACAGCCCCTCTGTACCTGTCTTGTTTATTCCTTTTATGTATTTAAAGGTTTCAATCATGTCTCCCCTGTCCCTCCTCTCCTCCAGTGAGTGCATGTTCAACTCCCTCAGCCTCCTCTCGTATGATAAGTCCCCAGCCCCTTGATTATCTTTGTCACCCTGCGCTGCACCCCCTCTAGTAACTTAATGTCCCTCTTCAGATACGGGTGCCAGTACTGCATGCAGTACTCCAGGTGCAGTCTAACTAATGACCTATACAGTGGCAGAATCACCTCCTCCCTCCTCGAGGATATGCCCCTTGCAATATAACCCAGAATTTTGTTGGCCTTTGCAGCTGCCTTCCTACATTGTGCTGAGTTGTTCATTGACCCTGTAATGAGTACCCCCAGATCCTTCTCCTCCTCTGTCTGGGCTAATTGCACTCCCCCCAGCTGGTAACTCCTCCTTAGGTTCTTCCTCCCAAAATGCAGCACCTTGCACTTTTTGGCATTAAACCCCAGTTGCCAGGTGTCTGACCAGGTTTTAAGCTTTGCTAGATCATCCTGCAACCCCTGCCATGCCCCTAGGTCATTCACCACTGCTCCTACCTTGGTATCATCAACAAACAGACTGATCTTGCTATTGATGTCCAATGATATGTCTGCAATGAATATCCCAAACAACACTGGTCACAACACCGACCCTGTGGAACACCACTCATCACTACCCTTGGGTGTGAGAGCTCCCCACCCACCACCCTTTGTTGCCTTCCCTGAAGCTAGTTCCCTACCCATCTCACCAGCTTTGCACCTGCCCCTGTGCCTACTAACTTACTTCCCAGCCTTCCATGTGGCACCCAGTCAAATGCCTTACTGAAGTCCAGGTACAAGACATCCACTGCATGACCCCTGTCCAGTTGCCTAGTTACCCAGTCATGGAACTCCACCAGGTTAGTGTGACAAGATCTGCCCCATATGAAGCCATGCTGTCTGCTGTCCTGTAGTCCTTTGGCCTCTAGGAGGGCCACCAGCCTTTCCACAGGATAGTCTCCATTAGCTTACCCACGATGGATGTGAGGCTCACTGGTCTGTAGTTTCCCGGTTCATCCTTGGGACCACTCTTGTGGAGGGGCACCACATGTGTTATCCTCCAGTCCTGAAGTAAGCACCCTGAATGTAGTGAGGCATTTAATAGGTCTGCCAAAGGTCCTGCAAGGACCTCTGCCAGCTCCTTCTGTACCCTGGGGAGGATGCCATCTGGGCCTGGTGCCTTTTCCACCCTCAGTGCCTTCAAACCCTCCTGAATTCTGCCCTCCATGATTTCCCCATCTGTCACCCTCCCCCCCCATTTCTGCCACTTCTCCCCCTTTGGGTGTCACCCCCTCTTCTCTTTAGTAAATACGGAGCAGAAGAACTCATTTAGTGCTTCTGCCTTATCGCACCCTGCTTCCACCCATCCCCCCTCCTTCCTAATCCTTACTATGTGGTCCTTACAGCTCCTTTTCTCTCTGATGTACCTAAAGAAGTCCTTATTCCCCTTCTTAATGCCTTGTGCCAGCCTGAATTCCGTAGATGCTTTGGCTCCCCTTACTGCCCTTGTCACCTCCTCCGATTCCATCAAGTACTCCTCCCTGTCCTCCCCTCTCCCTGTTTTCTTGTACTTCCTAAAGGCAGCTCTTTTCCTCCTTACCTTTTCCATGACCTCCTTGCTCAACCAGCTCAGTTTCTTAGCCCTAGCCTTCTTGCTGTGGGCCTTGCAGCAGGTTTTGGTTGCCTCCACTATCCCCAGCCTTGTGAGCTTCCACCTCTGGTTAGTGTCCATACTAGATTGAATTCTGGCCAGGTACCCTTTTATCACTTCCCCCTTCCTCCCAAAGTCGGCCCTCCTGAAGTCCAGCACTCTTGTGCCAGATTCCACTCCTTTCTTGCCCATATCCAATGTGAGCCATATTGAGTGGTGGTCTCTCCCTGACAGCGGTTCCTCCCCTGTAAGTTCTCTCACAAAGTCCCCATTTGCCAGCACAAGGTCAAGGGTATTCCCTAACCTGGTTGGTTCACTGACCATTTGCAGCAGGAAGCTGTCCTGGAAGGCATCCAGCAGTACCTGCTCCCTTCTCTTCCTAGTTGTTGGGGTACTCCAGTCCACTCCTGGCATGTTGAAATCCCCCACAATCACCACACTACCCTTCTCACAGGTCCTTCTGATCTGTCCCGCTAGTTCCCTGTCTAACTCCTCCGTCTGAGATGGCGGCCTGTACACCATTCCCATTCTAAGAATCCTATTCTTGGAATCCTGGATTTGCATCCAAATTGACTCCATACTACCCTACTCCCCTTCCTCCCTTACACACTTCAGTCCTTCCTTCACATATAGTGCCACACTCCCTCCTTTCCCAATCACCCTGTCCCTACAAAATAACCTGTACCCTGGTACAGACAGGTCCCAGTGATTGTATTGGGTGGCCCATGTTTCTGTGATGGCTGCAATGTCCACCTCTCCCTCTGCCATGAGCACCTGTAACTCTGTAGTTTTCCTCCCGAGGCTCCTAGCATTAAGGGTAACCACCTTTCACCCTTCCCCCCATCCTGCCCTCCTTTACTAGCATCACCAATAGTACTTGCCATTTGTCCTTTGTAACTGTTATGGGGGGAAGCTCATATGGTTTTCCAACCTGTGGTCTCTGCATGTCTCTTGCCCAATTGCCACCCCCCGCTCCTAGTTTAAATTCCCTATTCCTCGATGTACTCCTTCATCTTCTGTTTCAACACTTTCTTTCCCTCCTCACTCAAGTGTAGTCTGTCCTTGGCATAGAGACTACAGTCCTCCCAGGTCCCTCCTGGCCCCCCACACAGCCCATACCCTTTAGCACAACACCAGGTTCTTAGCCATCCATTAAATTCCTTTATTCTCAGCTTTCTTGTTGTGCTTGCATTGGGCACTGGAAGTATCTCTGAAAAAGTTACTGATCTTCCTGTCCCCTCACATAATTGTCCTAGTTCCTCAAACCTCCTCTGGACTATAACTACTGTCTTGTCAGCCAGGTTGTTTTGCTTCCAAGATGTATAATTGAATGAGGCTTGTCCCTACCCTTTCTAGCATATTTCAGAACAGATTTCCCCACCCTTTCCGCTGTCATTCCTGGCATGGCCTCCACCCCAATGCGACTATGCCTCCCCCCTTGCTACCCCACCTGACTCCTCTTAGTATTGAGTCCCCCAGTACTAAGATTCCACCACTCTTACTCCCTGGTTGCTTCCATTCATCTCCCTCTCTCATTTCCAGCTCCTCTTCTTCCTCCTGCACATTATTTCCCATTTTTGGCCCTGTTGCAATTATCCTAGTAGAACTTCCCCCCACTCTGGTTTGGTTCAGGCATTTATCAATTACTCCCCTAATTTCATCATTTCCCTCCTCCACCTTCTTCTTCTCTAGCAGTGCAAAACTATTTCTGAAGACCCTTCACAAATGCCCGCTCCCTCTTTCTTCATAGTAACCTGTTTTCTCCTTTCCACTCCATGACTTTTGCCATTTCTTCACCTCCCCTCACAAGTCCCTATCTCCTCCTTCCATTTGTCTTTTGTCTCCTAACCTGGTTTCCCCGGCAATCGTTCTTCCTGGCCTGAGCTCCCTTGTCCCTGCTTTCCTTCTTCAGACACTCTCCTCACCACTGTTGGCTTAAATCTCCCTTCCTCATCTCCCATTCTTCCACCTTCCAGTATTGGGTTAAACCCACCCCCAGTCTGCCTTGCCTGTCTTAGTTCCTCCTGCAGACACTGAATCTCCTTTCTGAGTTTCTCTCTGTGGTTGCACACTAAACATCCTCCCACACTCCAGGTAATTTTTAGAAAGATTGGTGCACCGCCGTTGTTGCAGCCTGCCACCCTTCCCATTACTGTCGTTGCCCACCAGTGACCCCCCACCCTTCCAGATGCAGGATACCAAACATTCTCCCAAGTCTCACCTCTCCCCCACTATCAATGCAAAACATTCTTAATTTCCCTTACCTCCTTTGTTGTACATGTTTAAATAGATTGAGCAACTGCTTTTTATATTCCTAACCTTCCTATCCAAACTCAAAAAAGAGACTTTAAGTATCTATTGCACAACTTTCTTCAAACTCCTACTCCTCCTTTCCACAATGCAATAACAATACAAAGTAAAATGAAAGTTCCTAGATTTGCAGTTACTTCCCTTCCACTGAGATAACCGTCACCTCTTCACTCACTGCTGTTCCTTTCCTGGAAGTCTGCTTCTGCTATGACAGGTGCATATCCTTTGCCCATTTGAGGAAATTATGTCAGAACCCCTGGAATAAAGGAAATCACAGACCAGAGGTGGGTGGGGTAAGGGGTTGGGAGGTGACCAGCCCAAGTCTTCCAGAAACAATCAGGTAGCTGAGGCCCCTGGTCAGACCATTAGCACCCTCCTCCACTATGCACTAACCTTTGCAGATAGTGAAGCCAACAAAAATTAATCACAATTCTACTCAAAGCCCCCAAAATAGGTTTGCTACCAAAAGAAACAGGTCTCCAATTCAAACAGCTTCACCAACAACACATCAAAATAGGCTTGTAATTAGAAGATATAGGTCTCTGATTCAAAGAAACAGCCCCAGTTAAATCACACCAACTAGGTTTTAAATCAGAAGAAATAGGCCTCTACAAATGCAGCCTGCTACACAGTGAAACACCAAACAAATGAGCCCACTTATAACCACCAAAACAGTTTTCAAAATTCCAAGAGCCCCAAAACAATACCTTGCTAACCCCTTAGAAGTAGTAAGAAAGAAAAGAAATAACCTTCTACCAAGTAAAATCCACAAGAAACAATGTAAAAGCAACAAGAAACTACTGCACTGTAACAAATCTGATCCTTTCCCATCTAGTTCCTTCTGAGAAGGACATTTTTGTACTCTCAATATGTGCTTCCGGGAATAGCATTCATTATTATTTCTTTATTTATTTATTTAGCTTTTGTTGACCGGGTAAGTGCACTAGACAAATCCTGCCTATTTTCAGGCACGACCCGGGGGAGGGGAATATAGATGAATGCCAACTGACCTTGAACCAGATTAAGCTGTTGGTGGTATTTTTAGTGAATGAAGGAAATTTGGCCAGGACACCGGGGAAATTCTCTTCGATAAGTGCCATGGGATCTTTAACATCCACCTGAACTACCACCAATCCAGGCAGATGGGACCTCGGTTTAACGTCTCATCCGAAAGACGGCACCTCAGAAATGTAGCACCCCTCTCATGCTGCATTACAGTGTCAGTACTGGGATATTAACCCAAGTGCCAGATGTGGGAACTGAACCCACAGCCCTCTGATCTCACAGCCTCAGAGGCGAGTGTGCTACCTACTGAGCCACTGACACTGACATTATCAGACCAGCTTTTCTGATTTTTATTATTATTAAATGCCTCAATATAAATACCTTGTTGAATCTTATCCAGTATTTCATGCACATTTTTATTTTTAAATCCAACATCTGTGCTATTAATTTTGTGATAATTAACAAACAGTAATTCTAGATCTGAACAGAAATCTAGATCTGTTATACGAGTCCAAATTAATCTTTTCCTACCCTGAACCTCTACACTGATTTTATTAATTATTAATGGAATTAGAGAATTATTACTCATTATTTTAATATTAGCAGTCACATTGACTGGATAGTGCTCACTCTCAACCCTATCATCAATTTTGAGTGTCCACTAGAAATTCAAAGGACCTCTCCAAAATGCCAAATCTATAACTGATTCTGCAACAGCAGTATGAAATGTAAATTCCCCATCAATGTCACTAAAATGACTACTATTTAATGGAAATATACCATTAGATTTTGGCAGTTCAAGTAACCTTATACCATTATTATTGATAACCAGATCATTGGAACAGCTGGGAAAACTAACAGCCTCAGGATAAATAAAACCTAATATCGTGTCATCAGCTAGCCCATCATAATGACCTATTCTGAAATTAAAATCACCAATCAATAGTAGTTGGTCATCCAGAAAATCTTCCAAAATTTGAGTAATTTGATCCTCTTATTTAGACCAAATTTCTTTATTAAAAAATGTTGAAGTCCTAGGTGGAACATGAATGTTACATAAAATTATTGAAAAACCAACACCTAGTAGTCTAATTATCTCAAAGTACCTATTTAGCTCAATCATAGAACAATGTGTAAAAACATTGGTTTTAACATAAATAATTAACCCTCCAGCTCACCTCCCCAAATTGGACATCTTGCTCCCTGGATACTGAAAAGTTTGAAAACCATCCAGTTTTATATCATCATCCAGTGCATGCCAAGTTTCTTGTAAACAAATCGCAGAGAAACCAGATAAATATTCAACAAAATCTTTGTCCACAAATTTGGCCTTAAGTTCCGCAATGTTCCATGATAGAATATTTAAGTAGTTATAAGAATCTTTAATCTGGCCACTTGGTGATTTAAAATTTAAATCACTAGAGGTAATTATGTGTTTTGCATTTTGTCAATCATCTAAATCTGTCAATACCCTAAATTTATTATCAAGTTTCAGGTCAGTCCCATCACTTAATTCAATAATCTTTTGCATTTGTTTATCAGTACCAGATTGTCCCTGAGTTTTAATAGCATGACTATTTTTAACCAAAATGTGTTCATTAAGGATCACTGAAGATGCAACAGTGTGAATTCCTAAACTATCAAGAAGTACTGATTTTGCCAGAATATTTTCACTGACTTCCTTATTAAAACATAACACTTCCTCCTGAGAGTATTGATATCAACTTGGATATCTATAAATATCCAATATTCCAGTTATTCCCAACCTAATCCCAATAATATTGGAAAGAAAATTACACAGTGAGAATTTTAGCTTGTCTCTAGTTTCTCTATATATACATCTCAGACCAAAAAATGTGAGTGAGACAGGGCTGTATCCTGCACCCCTCGAATTCATAGATCCAACACAATCATCTACTAGCTCAAAGTTCAAATTACCAATGGATAACCCTTCAACATGTCTCCAGATATAATAAAGTACCTTTTTGTGATGACTAAAAACCTTAATCACTGTTGTTTTCTCACTGTAGGATGTATCTCTAGAAACAAAGAGATCCTCATCCTCCGCAGATAGACCAACCATGTCTCTAAGAACAGACAGTACATGACTTTTTAAGAGTTCATCCAAACCATGATCTTCAGATGGATGCCCAGTATTCTGATATGACTCTTACAATTCTGAAATCTACTACTAGCATCATAAATTTAATTATTCTCTTTAGAGACTTCCTGAGACAAATGTATCCCATTTATTACTTCAACATCTTGTTTGTCAGTTTTCTCATTTCCCAAAACATTAATTTGTATATTTCCAAATGGCAAATCCTCTTTCATACCAGTTTGTTCATGGCATTCAATAATGTCTGTGTCAGGTATTTTATTTACATCCATAGATGGCAAATTCCCAGGGTGAAACCTTTTCTTTTTATTTTTATGCTTCTTGTTGCTTTTGTCAGTCTTAGAAGGACTATAAATATCTTTTTTATTTATTTTTTTATGTACTGTACTGTGTTGCTGTTTGCATGTTATTTGTCCTTGTTTCCCCTTAACCTTCTTCCCCTTTTTAACAATTTCTCTATTATTTGTTTCAACTTGAAGAACCTGATTAGTTATTCCATCATCACTAAATGGCAGGGGTTCTTGACTATCAAACTTGACTTCATTTAGAACAGGACTACTTACATTCACAAGACTATCTGGCTCTACTGCATAAATCATAGAAACCAAGATTGTATCTCCTGTTGAATAATTATTGTTAAGAATGCCAGTTAAATTGTCCAATTTAACACCATTAGCTGCTATATTTATTTTTAAATTCTTCACTTCTTCTCTCACCATCACAAATTGTTCCAATAGTATCAAATTAACTGTATGTTGATTTTTCAAGATATCTATTATGTCCTGACTAAGTGCTGTAGGATAATACATCATTGAAGTCTTTGGTCACTCTCCATTGGAGTTTCCAGGAGTAACTAAATCAATTATCCTTGGAATATGATTATCCTGACAAACTAACTTCACATTTGGAGTATCCTTGGGGTTAAAATCAGCTCTTAATGACTTTAAACCCAATATTGCATTTTGCAGTTCTGTCAATATATCCCCTAAACTATCATTGGGGGCAGATTTATCTTTCATAGAGACATTAATAATGGCAGAAGTATCTGTAAAAGAATTATCAGAATTTTGGAAATTGTCATTCATATTCATTTCATATCCAGACTGCAACTAATCAGTCTTAACAGAATCCAACAAAGATTTTTCACAGTCTCCATACAAGGGGTTAACCAAGGAATTATCTAGTACCACCTGATTAAAATTATATAAAGTCTGTGTACCTATCCCCTTTTCGTCTGTTAAGGCTTCAGCATCAACATAGGTCTGAGGATTCATACAGTTGTTAACAAGAGTCATATCATCTGGTTTTAAGCCCTCCTGGTCCATCCAGGTTAAATGATCTGTTTTAACACAAATTTTAGAATCTACAGAAACATGGGAAACCAGACCTTTTGATGTTAAAGAGTCTGCCAAATCTAAATCTAAATCTAAATCCACTCTTTGTGAAATCCCAAGATAGTCCTTGCTTACCTTACTTTTTTTTTCTAGGCTCCCTGTTTGGTTTTGCCACACAGTGAGCCAAAATACTTGTTAGCTTGGTCAGTTTAACATTGCAAATGTCTTTAACTGACATAGTCCTAGACCTAGGACTAAGAACAGTACATCCTGGGTGTAGTGTTGATGTTAATGGATTCAAACATTCCAAGGACTTATTTGCACCAGGCACCATAATATCGTTATTGCTTCCATTAGAGTCTCCCCCTTTTTGTGTTATTTGGGATTCCCTTCTATGTTTGTTTGATCTAATCATTTTTCCTTTTTTATTTTTAATCTTTAAATTCTGTTTTCTCCTAAGTGATGGAGAAGGAGAAAAAGGGGTCACCTCTGGATTTAAAACCCCCAAACATTCTCTCAGATTGCCTATTGATTGTGCTCTAGTAACCACCACATTTCTATATCTCAATTTCACTTCAATTCCACCTCAGCTTCTTACGTAGACTCCTTGTATCTCCTTGATTCTTAGCTCTCTACTCTCCACAGTAGGGTTAAAACTCTGTTGTAGGGGTCTTTTGATCGCTTCACCACTAACCACTGACCACTTTACCACTAAATCCACAGCAGCAGCAGCAAAAAGACTTTGGGCAGAAACCAAACACTATAGCCATCATGATCCCAATAAACGATACGACCAGCAATAATTCACTAAAATCAGCACTAAGCAACACTCATGTACTGAAGTCAGAAGCCAGGGAACCAAAAGGAAAACGATGCCTTTGTTATCTTAAGCCATGCAGCACTCTTCAAGAATTTTCACTTGTCACTTTTAACTTAGAATTTTGAAATCCAAAGGGCCTGAATTTGCAATATAGACAAGCATAGATATACTACTAACCCGAGCTAACCTGAGCTACGACAAAAGCACAACTGATATTTATTTGATGCCTGGGTTAAGATTGGAACTGCAGTTTTCCACTGGAGGAATTGCACTAGCCCAGCCGTGCAAGTAACAGAGATTCTGCACTAGCCCACAGCAATCTGCACTAGTACCCAGGCTAGTAAATGAATGGTAAGGTCGACCCCTGAAGTCGAGGTCCAAGTAGCTGAAGTCAGTATAATTTGATACACCTCTATTCTTATGCTAGTTTCAAGAGGCAGATTTACACAGCTGAGCTGAACATATTTATTTATTTTTATTTATTGCGATCTTGGATTAACACCTTTGAGCTGGAAGCTCATTTACCAAGGTCCACATCATGGAGTATACAAAATAAATATAGCACTACAATAATAATACTACTAATAATAATAATAAATGAAGAACAGAATTGCAAAATTGTTTAATGGGTTAGTTGCATGAAACAACATTTGAGTCAAAGGAACATCACATTGCAGGTAGTAAAAATCATTACTTAAATTGTTCTATGCCTAAGAAGGAGGCAGAGTCACAAAGAATATGCAGAGGGTATGGGAAGCAGCGGAGGGAGGCTTGGGGTAGATGGTGTGATAGGGGAGGCTAATAGGAAGGAGTATTTTAGAAGAAAGTGCAGTAAAGTGGAGATTGCACAAGGATGATAGAGTTGGGGGATAGTGGTTAAAAAGCACCCAGGGCTAGGGATTGTCAAAGGCAAGTGGTTGGGGAAGTGGGGTGCATCGTAGGGACTCCCTGGACCTGGCAGGACCAGGGGCCTGGGTTGGAATACTGAGAATTGTTGGTCAGTTTGAAGTATGAAGGGAGGGGAGATAAAGTGGAGGGAGGGAGTGGTGAGAGGGGAGTTGGATGGCAAGTGCACGTTTGTAGTGCTAGGGATCATTAGAAGTTGCAGTCACAAATACTGGCAGCTGCAAGGTAAGACCATAGCTTAGATTTGAACTTAGTCTGGATGAAGTGAAGCTAAATGCTGCTATTTGATTTCCAAAAGTGCAGAAGAAAGAAAAATTCACCCAGCACTTCATGATGTAAATATCACTTTGTCGGGGGTATGTCTCATACATGCAGCTGCAGGAGCACAGGCCCATTACATGTGTCTATGTCTTATGGTGTCCATGAGTACCTGAGACTGCAGAAGCAGAGGCCCCATAGGGGGTTGCACCTCTGCTGACAAAATAACTCTTGTAATTTAAATATCATGGATTTGAATCTGGTTGCAGGGGCATGTGCTTCTGTAAACAGAAGCAGTATTGTAATTTGAGTATCATGTATTTCTATCTGCAGGGAAAAGAGGCAGTGTATGTCTTGTGGTGCACATGCCATAGATACAAATCTGTGAAGGTAGCACATCAGTGCAACTGCATTTGTGTCATCTGGAAGCAGCTGCATTTTGTTTGTCTTACCTGATGATGGCTCTGTGTGGTTGCTTGTGTGGTTTTGTCCTTTTTTCTGCTTGGGGGTGGAGATGCGGAGTTAGGGATGGGAACCCTAACACCACATTTCCATACTTTTGTGATATTACTCTGAACCCTAACTGCTGCATTAACACAGTTTTTTTGCAAAGAAGTTATATTACAGTGGCATGGTAGCACCACTATTGTTAGGGGTAAGCAGGGATTTCTATGTAAACCTCAAATTTTGCACTTTAATATCTTCACAACTGTTTAATGGATTTGCACAAAATGTCACATGCATGGTCTTGGGGAAGGGGGGGATAGATCTCTGTACCTGCCGAGTCTTGTTCCAGTCTGATGTGTGAATTCCAAGATCCAAACAGTGAAAAAAAGTTTGACAATTAGTGTTTTGCTGTGTTTTTGTCATCACAATGCACTCAGATGGTTTGAAATTTTGGTCTGAAGTTTTCAGGGTTGAAAGAGTTTGGCCCACAGATGTGCCTTTCACTAGTTTGCTGACAAAATATTAATCAACTCCAAAGGTATTAACTCTAATAATTCCAGTTCTTAGCATGCTCAGTACAGTTTTTGGATACCTGCTTGAAATGTAAAAAGACTTGTTCATCTTTTTCCGTGAAGAAAAATTATTTTTTGTATGTTGCCATCTTTTCTTTTTTTTTAAATGTTCAAAACCCACAATGATTACATCCTGTACAGACATCAACACATGTATCTTAGTCATTGGGACCCCATTAGGTGGATTCTGCTCTTAACTGCCTAAAAAATGACCCCCAAATGTGCTTTTTTTAAAAATTTGAAAATCCTTTTTCATGACTCACTTCCATTTTTTCATATGGCCATATGAAAAAAGAATTTGGCCATACAAAACATGATCCCTTCATACAAAATGTTTGGTATTGATGACCACCAAACAGGAAAGAGACCTGGGAGTAATCATATCTGATGATCTAAAGGTGATCAATCATTGTGAAAAGGCTATGGGGCAAGCCAGTTGGATGCTGGAGTGCATAGGGAGAGGTATCAACAGCAGAAAAAGGAGGCGGTGATGCCACTGTACAAATCATTGATGAGACCCCATCTGGGGTATTGTGTCCAGCTCTGAAGGCTGTATCTCCAGAAGGACTTAAAGTAGAGGCAGGTCAGAGAAGAACAACAAAAATGGTAAAGGGTCTGTACCAAAAGTCACATAAGCAGAGACTAGAGGACCTCAACATGTATACCCTGGAAGAGAGAAGAGAGAAGGGGGCTATGATAGAGACCTTCAAATACCTTAACGGCATAAATAAGGCACAAGAAGGTAGCATTTTTCAGAAAAAAAGTATGTTCAAGAACAAGGGGTCATGATATGAAGCTAGAGGGAGGTAGACTCAGGGGTAACTTGAGGAAGTATTTTTTTACAGTAAGGGTGGTGGATGCATGGCACAGCCTCTCAGTGGAGGTGGTGGGGGAAAATGGTAGGGGAATTCAAGAATTCATGGGATAAGCATAAGGGAACTCTTGCAATAGGAACGAGAGGGTAAAAGCCACAGATCAAGTATAATCTGGGCTATTGCAGAAGGTAGGGAAAATGGGCAGATTAGGTGAGCCAAGCGGTCCTTATCTGCCATGAGATTCTATGTTTTTATGTTAAAAAAGACTGAAAAAAAATGAAGTCCAAATTATTTTTTTTCATATGAGAGCAATCTTTTTCATATCAATGAAAAAGCTCATGAATAAAGATGCCCTCATGTGAAAAAAAAATTTGGACTTAGCTGCTTTTCTGATTCTTTTTTCATATAAAGGAATCATTTTTCATGATCTTTTCTCGTTCATATGAAAATGGATGCAGTCTTATGAAAAAATGATTTGGACTTTTTTTTCTAGATTCTTTTTTCATTTGAAGGAATACTTTTTTGTATGTTTTTTATTTCTTTCATACGAAAAAGGATGCCCTCTTATGAAAAAAGATTTTGGTCTTAGTTTTTTCCCCATTCTTTTTTCGTATGAAGGCATCCTTTTTCGTATGGGTTTTTTATTTCATATGAAGAAGAATTCCATCATAAGAAAAAAGATTTTGACATATTTTTTTCCCCACATTTGAACTTCAACAATCCATAACTCCCTCAACCTTTGAACTTAAGGGACAATCAATATATCAAAACAAAGGTCATAATAAGTGCTGTAAGACTAACACATAGTAGTCCCCCAAATAAATCTTGGGCCCACATAAAAAACATATAAATTAAAAACGGACAGTTCTCACAGGATAACACATGAACTTCAACAAGCCATAACCCCCTCAATATTTGGACATAAGGGACAATCTACATATCAAAACAAAGGTCTTAATGAGTTCTACAAGCATAACACATACCCCCACCCCCCCAAAAAAAATACATTTAGGGGCAATAAACAAAAAGGAAATTCCCACAGGATAACATTGGAACTTCAACACACCATAACTCCCTCAATATTTGTACTTAAGGGGCAATCCATATGTCAAAACACAGATCTTAATAAGTACTACAAGAATAACACATACCACCCTCCAAACATATAGGGACAATATAAAAAAATGAACATTCCTATAGGATAACATTGGAACTTTAACTAGTCAAAAACTCCCTCAATTTTTGGACTTATCTAACAATCTACAGTATACATCAAAATAAAGTTCTTAATGAGTACTATGAGAATAATAGATACCTCCCCCCCCTTTAACAATTAGGGGCAATAGAAAAACAACAATGAAAAATGCAAATTCCAATAGGATAACATTGGAACTTCAACAAGCCATAACTGCCAAAATATCTGGACTTAGGAGGCAATGTATATATCAAATTAAAGGTTGTATTGAGTACTATACGTATAACACATATCCCCCTTAAACATTTAGGGGCAATATAAAAAAAACAATACAAATACAAATTCAAATAGCATAACTTTGGAACTTCAATAAGTCATAACTCCCTCAATATCTGGACTTAAGGTGAAATCTATATATATCAAAACAATGGTCTTAATGAGTACTACAAACCTAATATTCACCCCATTCTCACATACTGTACACATCTCAGCTTATCTACTGATGTAATGGGGTGAGATTTAGGGCTGACAACCCCAAGGCACATGCCATGACTAATTTGCTAATATGCAGGAGATGCCAACCATAATGTTTTTCCTGGTGCTGCCTGCAGGGTGGGGTGGGTATTAGGGTTGGCAACCCAAACACCACACTCCCTACTTTGTTGGTTTAACCCAAACTAGTACCTTAACAAAGTCTTTTGCAGTATGTATATATATATATATATATATATATATATATATATATATATATATCTATATCTATCTATCTATCTATCTATCTATCTATCTATCTATCTATCTATATATATATATATATAAAATACAAAATCACACATGCCCTCACAATGCAAAGAATCTTGGGCTGCATATGCAAATCACCACAGAATGTTATGCTGGTCCAACTTTAAGCAGAATTGCATGGTGCCGAAAGGCCTCTAACACAGTTTGCAAAGGGTGCTAACAGAAGACATAGACACGTGTTTCATCCTACCAGGACTCATTAGTATGCCTCGTCTGTTTTTGACACCCCAGTGGAATGGACCAGCTATCCTAAGACAGTGTGTCTTGGATATGTTGTGGTGAATCCATTAAAATAAAAAACTATTTAAAAGACAAAGAACCTCTGTGTGCAAACACTGAGGCAAGGATTACCCCAAAGGGCATTTGGGGACTAAAGGGATATGTATATCTCAGAAGAAAGTAGCATTTGGGGAAGCCATTGAAGGAGTTCCAAATACAATTTCTAAAAAGGTGTGTTCTATCTTTTTAATGTCAGGCAGAGTAGTGTATGTTATTTGGGGTTTCAGGATCAGAAAGTTCTTCTATATGGGTGGCAACCACTCTATCTGTACAAGTTTTATACATGGCCAGAGATACTTTAAAACTTTGGGTACCAAACTGAGTTTCCAATTTCAAGGATTGGGCCCTATTATACTGATATAGCCCCATTTTTGATTTTAGGGTTTTAATTTGTTGTGAATAGTCTAACCCTGTTTCATAAGACTTAGAAATGATATCTATACGATTTTTCCTTAAGTTTAAATACTTCATATTGGTGGCTTGAGATTTATTTTTGGCCTGTCTAATAAAAAAGGATTTTAAGTCCTTTTTATGTTTTCTTGTGACTGTGCAAGAAACATGTTGTGGTAACTTCAGAATAGCAGGAGGCATGGTCCTGTTGTGGCCTGTAGCACCACTGCTTTTGGGGATGGGCTCCATGGCCCAAATTAGATTGTACACTGTCTATGACAGCAGTGCATAAGCATGTCCACCACCTTGAAAGGTTTTAGACACTGCAATGAGGGAGCTCCACCTCATTGCAGGGCATGCCTTTCCCGGTGTAAGTTTCAGTATGACATGGCGGTGAATGTGTCATCCCCCTTGCACAGTCCCCAGAAAAGCCAGCTTAGATGGGTGCCCAATACCTCTATTGGTATCATCATTCTCCCCTTCCCAGTTTATCTGCTGATGGGGGAGCCCAATACCCATTGGCATCATCCCCCCCAAACACTCTTTTTATTTGCAGACGAGGTGCCCAATCCCACCAGCTCCAGTCCCCCCCCAAAAAAAAAATACACAGGTGACATGCTGGGAGCCCACCTCCATGTGTTAATTTTCATTTCATTTTTTTTTTACCCATGTAAGTTTGATGAGCAAATTGCCCATTTTCACAGATGACAAGCAATACAATAAACAAAAAAATAGAACAATAACATTTACAATACATTAAAATACTTCACAGAACAACAATTAACAAATACATTCTTGAGTACACTGTAAGTACTTTTTTAACTTAAATTTAAAAGAAAAAACAGAATTACAATTAGAATTACAAAGTCACATGGGAATAAATTAAAAAAAAAAACTTGGTCCCCTGTATAATAATGAATGTTGACTCAAGGTTCTCTTAAAAAATGGAACATTAAATGTAAACTTTGACTGAGTTCTAGTGCAATTGGAATTAACATATCTTGAGAAAAGTGAGCTCACTGAATTAGGTAAGAGGCCAGCTTTGATTTTAAATAGGAAGAGACACATCTTAAACTGAATTCTATTTGAAAGGGAAAGACAATTGGAGGACTTTAACAAAAAACAATGATGGGTTCTGGCTGGAACTAAGAGCATAAACCTTAATATAGAGTTATAGGTAACTGACAATTTTCCTAACAGTTTAGTACCTATAGAAGCATAAGCAACCAACCCATAATCAAAAGCACTAAAGAGGAAACTGTATACCAAGAGCTTCCTAGATTCTGGAGTTAAATAATGCTTAACCCTATAGAGACATCCAAGTCTCTGATGTACTTTTTTTATGATAGAAAAAAGATGTTGTTCAAAAGTGAGCTTAGTATAAAAAATGAGCCCCAAATATTTAAATATGTCAACATATTCAATGAAATTTCCCTTAGCATCGCAAATAGTTGGAAGATTAAGAAAATTTATTTTTTTACTTGAAAAAAGCATGATTTTTGTTTTTACTGAGTTAAGGAAAAAAGAATTTGCAAGCAGCCAAGTTTGAAATGAATCAAAGTTAGTCTGAAGTTTATCCAAGGCCTCCTTTGGGTTCAAGTTATGCTTATAAACAACTGCACCATCTGCAAACATAATAACAGAGCTAGAAGAAAACAAAGATGGAGCACCATTCATGAGAAGTGAAAAAATAAGTGGGCCCAAGATAGATCCTTGGGGGGCACCACATCTTATTAATTTGGAAGAAGAAGATTGACCTTCTATTGATGTCACATGTGACCTATCTATGAGATAATGGGAGAACCATTTAATCACTTTATCATAAAAGTGTATTTGTTGCATAATACAGGGAAGCACACCTTCCTGCAATGTTTTTTTACTCTGTAAAGTAGAAAACAGTCCATTGCAGTCTGCAGCCCCCTTCCCAACCCATGCCCACCCACTGCATACCCCATCTCCCCACACCCCCTCACACCATACTTACCTCTGGAGCCTGGCACGATGATCTTCAGTGGACTGGGAACATATCTGCACTCTTCAAAGCTGACCGCGAATTGAAGAAATGCCGGGAAGCTGTATAATGGCATAAATAGGAGTTTTACAACTTTGATGCATATCTCAGGCATTTTGGGGAATGTTGCCACCAAAATTTCAAAACAGGGTTATTGGGACCCCTCCTCATGAATTCAGTTACTGTCATGGTGTTATTCAGTCCCAAAAGGTGATTTTGCATTCACTGCATGGAATCGCCCTTTGGGACTGATTAACGAACTGACAGTGCCACTGTTCATGAGGTGGACTCTCAAAAAGCCTATGTTGCAAATTTTGTGAAAAAAATAAAAAAAATTAATGTTTTATGAGTGTGCGTTGTGCAGTTTCCATGCACACTTGTAACTTCATGAATCTGTAATATTTGCACTCCAGATTTTCGACATTGGCATTTTTCCATACCTCCTTATGACAGTACAGCTGTCATTTTTCACATCCTGGCCAAAATGTGTATTCACACTTCTGGAGCAGAATAGCGTGGTCGCTGTGGGAAATCAGTGTTCAGGACAGTGTAAGAAAATCACAGTGACATTGTTCATGAGCAGAGGTCCTAAAATGCCTATATTTAAAATCTGGTGATGAAAGTCCATTAAATGACTGTGCTATGAGCATGTGTTGTGCAGTTTTCACACACCCTCGTAACTTCGCAAATTTGTAATATTTTCACTTCAGATTTTCAACATTGCCATTTTTTCACACCTCCTTATGAACAGTACAGCTATTATTTTTGACATCCTAGCTGAACTGTGTTATTGCACTTCCCACCCAGAATAGCGTGGTCACTGTGGGAAATCAGTGTTGGGACAGATTAAGAAAATCACAGTGGCTCTGTTCATGAGCAGAGGTCCTAAAATGCCTATGTTGAAAATTATGTGACAGATGTCCACAAAATTACTGTTTTACAAGCATGTGATGTACAGTTTCCACGCACACTTGTAACATCAATAATTTTTATGTTTGCTTGCGTGCATGTGCAAGAAACATTATGTAGAAGCTTAGGAGAGAAGCAGGTTGTGGAGGCACGGCACTGTGACAGCCAACTGAGGCATTGCATTTGGGGGCTTGGCACTGGTGGACCAATGGAGGCATAGTGTGCGGATGACATTGGCTTCCAAAAGTGCCACCAACTTGTAACATTTTTGCCACAGCAATCAGGGGCTGCCTCGTCATTGCAGTTCCGATGTAATGAGGGAGCGACCCTTCACTGCAGGGCGGAATGTTACCTACTGTAATAGAAACATAGAAACATAGACTTTGACGGCAGATAAGGACCGCTTGGCCCACCTAGTCTGCCCATTTTCCTACCTAGAGGATAAGCTGCAGATCCTATTTAACCAACAGCCTATTTCTTCCTACCCCCAACAAAAATTGCCTTATGTCTGTCCCATGCATTCTTGAATTCTCCCACAGTTTTAGACCCGACAACCTCCTCAGGAAGGCTGTTCCATGCATCCACCACCCTCTCTGTGAAAAAATACTTCCTCACATTGCCCCGAGCCATCCCCCTCTATCTTCAAACTGTGTCCCCTTGTTCTTGCACATCTCTTTTTCTGAAAGATGCTACCCTCTTGGACTTTGTTGATTCCACTGAGGTACTTAAATGTTTCTATCATGTCCCCCCTCTCCCTCCCTCCTTTCCTCCGGGGTATACATATTAAGCTCCTTTAGCCTCTTCTCATATGGCTTCTCTTGCAGACCCTGCACCATTTTAGTTGCCCTCCTCTGAACTGCCTCCATCCTGTCTATGTCCTTGTGGAGATGGGGTCTCCAGAACTGGATGCAGTACTCCAGATGGGGTCTCACCAACTGTCTGTACAGGGGATAACAACTTCCTGTTTTCTGCTGGTGATGCCTCTCCCTATAAATCCCAGTATCCCCCCAGCCCTCCCTACCACCTTCTCACATTGTTTGCCAACCTTAAGGTCATCTGATATGATTACCCCCAGGTCCCTTTCCATTTTTGTTGTTGTTACTACCTCCACCCATTGTGTAATCTTCCCCTTGGTTTTTGTTTCCCAGGTGCATTACTTTGCACTTATTTGCATTGAATCCAAGCTGCCATACTTCTGACCATTCCTCCAACCTTGCCAAGGCCCTTCTCATCCTTTCCATGCCTCCTTGTGTATCAACCCTGTTGCAGATCTTTGTGTCATCTGCAAAGAAGCATACTTTTCCTTCCAGTCCCTCTGCAATGTCACTTATAAAGACATTAAAAAGGACTGGACCTAGTACTGAACCCTGTGGTACCCCACTAGTAACACCTCTTTCTTCAGAGTGGACTCCAGTTACAATTACCTTCTGTGTCCTGTTGTTCAGCCAATGTTTTATCCAGGCTACCACCCTGTGACCCACTCCAAGGCTGGTTAATTTGACTACTAATCTTTTGTGTGGGACTGTGTCAAATGCCTTGATAAAGTCTAGGTAGGCCATGTCCACAGCCCCTCCCTGGTCTACTACTTTGGTCACCCAGTCAAAGAAATCAATTAGATTCATCTGACATGACCTTCCCACTGTGAACCCATGCTGCCTTGGGTACTGTGCCCCACTGGCCTCTAGGTACTCAACAATACTTTTCTTCAGAAGTGATTCCATCACGTTCCCTACCACAGAGGTCAAACTGACAGGTCTGTAGTTTTCTGCCTCTGTCTTGTTCCCACTTTTGTGAAGGGGAATCACATCAGCCTTCTTCCAGTCCTCAGGTACCACACCATCCTCCCATGATTTGTTATAAAGGGTAGTCAGTGGTGTCACTAGTTCTATGCTTAATACTTTTAGAATTCTGGGGTGAATTCCATCTGACCCCATTGCTTTGTCCACCTTCAGTTTTAGGAGTTCTTTCAGAACCCTTTCTTCTGTGAAAGAACAGGGATCAACACCCCTCTCCAGAGTGCTTCTGTTAATTGGATTAGGCACCTCCCCCACTTCCTCTTTTGTGAATACTGAACAGAAGCATTCATTCAGTATCCCTGCTTTTTCACTGTCACTCTCTGCCCACCCACCATCCATTCTATTCAGCCTCACTATCCCTCCCTTTGTCTTTCTACGCTCCCTGATATACCTTTAAAAGGTTTTATCCCCCTTCTTAACCCAGTTGCCTATCTTTTCCTCAGTTTGTGCCTTTGCTATTCTGACTACCCTCCCTGCTTCCTTCTGCCTTAACTGGTACAGTTCTCTGTCCTGCTCCTTCTGGGTTTCCTTATACTTCCTAAATGCTATCTTCTTCAGGTGAAGCTACCTCTGGCTAGAAGATGCAATACTGAACATAGGATTTGCAAGAAATCGAGTTGTGCTCACAACAGAGGGAGGTAAACCTTACAATTGTCTTTGGTTTGCAGCAGATATTCTGCAGGTGGAGGCTACTTCTAACTGAAAGGTGAAATATGGAACTTAGAATTATCAGGAAAAGACAGTCTTTCAAGCAACAGACGGAGGTGGATCTAGCTTTACTTTTGTTACAGTTCTTAAGATTTTCAGTGTAGGAAGAGTTTAAAGCACAGCTGACTTATTTTGGGGCTGACTGCTTTCAGAGCACAAACCACCAGGCTGTTTTGGGGCTGGGGAGGTTTACCTGTGTCTGACTTGGATGTCTGGATTTTTCTCTGTTTGATTAGCAGGGTATTTTCTCTGTCAAATTGTTGTGTAGGGCATCTTGCTGACAGGAAGGCACTCATCGCAGCGGTGGGTCAGAGCTTTAGCTGATTGTTTTGTGAGGGCACAGTTTAGGCCCAACCCTGCCCACCCTCACCCCACCCACCCCTGGAAATAGTTCCTTTATACCTGGGGTTCTGACATCATTTTCTCAAGAGTTCAAGGTGCATATCACTGTCATATCCTCTCTAGCACACTGCACTGACAATATAAGCATACACATCTTATAATATATATATTTCTATATAACAAACCAATCACACACACACACAAACACACACAAAAAAAAGTCAATAAACATGTGGGGAGTAGTACAATGTAATGGATGTGGGGCAGCAGTCTTCCAGGAGTCTTTCTGGAGGCTGAGATGCTGCCCTATTTTCAGACAACTCTCTGCCCTGAGGGAGGAAGTTGCCTGTCTTCAGGCCACACTGGACAGTAGTAAGGGAACCATCCCCCAGGCCACACTGGACAGTAGGAAGGGAATCTCCCCCATCCAGGGAGCACCAGAGCCACCACCACTACCTCAGAGGTTGCGAAGAAAGCACAGCAGTTGGACCACAGTGGGCTTAAGGAGGGTGATGATGGTGGAACAGAGGCACACCCAGTCAGTTGTTCCACTCCACAATCCATACACCATTCTGGGGGAGCATAGCTCCCCTATGGATGCACCTGCAGAGGAGACTAAGGAGGCTGAGGACAACTGTCACAAGGGAGGCCCACAGGAAGGAGACAGAGGACACCACAGGGAAAGGAAGCAGCTCCTGGTGGGGGACTCAATTATTAGGGGGATAGAACTGGGGGGGAGCAGGGAAAACTGAAGTAAGGTGCCTGCCTGGTGACATGGCTTGGAGGTATAGGAAGCGCATCCTCAGGATCATGAGAACAGCTGCACGGGAGTCTGAGCTGGATGTCATTGTCCACCTAGGGACAAATGACTTGGCTCATCATGAGATTAGAGCAGTGCAAAAGGACTTTATAGAGTTGGGGAGGGGCCTAAGACAAGTAGCATACACAGTATCCTTTTCAGGGGTGCTGCCTGTCAATGGCATGGGTGAGGTGAGGGTACTTTGCACCATGCAGTTTAATGAATGGTTGAAAAAATGATGTGGAGCACAGGGGTTTGGCTTCACTGGGGACTGGAGTTTCACCTGGAGGGACATCAGCCTATACTGGCAGGATGTTCTGCATCTGTCCAGGAAGGGAACAAGTCTTTTGAGCAATCGGTTTAAATGCTTCATTGGCAAGCTTTTAAACTAGTCAAGGGGGAGGCACTGATAAGCAGCAGGTAAAATCCCAGCCTCTCCCTACAAAACAGGGTACTAAATGAGAAAAAGACTGAGGTAGAAAGGTCAGTGGGGGATGCTGCAACAGAAGGTAAAGCCATCAACAAATGGAGAGCAATGAGTACCAATGCCCATAGTCTGAGTAACAAGCTTCCTGAATTAGTGGCCTTGATGGAGAAGGAACATCTGGATATCGTGGCAGTCACAGAAACATGGTACACACAAAACCATGACTGGGATGTAAACATACCAGGATACACTATCTACAGGAGGGACAGGAGGGTAAAGAGGAGGAAGAGTAGCTCTTTACATAAGGGAAGGAATCAAAGCAACAGAACAAAAGGGTAAACAGGGAGGAGAAGAAGCACTGTGGGTAAATTTGGAGACCGCAATGGCACCACAATCCGCACAGGGGTTGTATACAGACCCCCTTCTCAGGGGGAAGAAATGGACAAGGAAATGATAGAAAGTATATTTAGAATGGCAGAAAAAGGGGAGTTATTGCTGATGGGTGATCTGAATATGCCAGATGTTAACTGGAGTGCAGTTGCAGCAGCCACTTCAAAGAGTGGGGTTATTCTAGATGCCCTACAGGGGGCATGCCTTAGACAACTAGTATTGGAGCCCACTCAAGAGGGAGCAATCTTAGACCTGGTTCTCTCAAATGGAGATGGAGAGAAGATCACAGATGTAGAAGTGGGTAGCCATCTGGGAACTAGTGACCATTGAACAGTATGGTTCACAGTAAACACAGCAATAGAGTCAAGCCATACAAAGGCAAAAGTATTGGACTTTAGGAGGGCTGACTTTGCCAAAATGGGCGAGTGCCTAAGGAATGCACTAGCAAATGGTCAGGAAGGAGGGGTGGAAGAACAATGGGGAATAATAAAAACTGCCATCACAGAGGTAACAAGCCTTTGTGTGAAGCAAATTAACAAAATGAAACAATGTAAGAAACCACTATGGTTCTCAAAGGAAGTGGCAGTGAAGGTTCAAGAGAAAAAGAAAGCATTCAGGAAGTACAAGGAATCACAGAAGAAGCAGGACAGAGAACTGTATCAATTAAAGCAAAAGGAAGCTGGGAAGGCAGTCAGAGCTGCAAAGGCCCAAACCGAGGAAAAGATAGCCAACTCAGTTAAGAAGGGGGATAAAACCTTTTATAGGTACATCAGGGAGCGAAGGAAGACCAAGGGAGGGATAGTGAGACTTAATAAGGGAGGGAGGAGGGTGGGCAGAGGGTGACTGTGAAAAGGCAGAGATACTAAACAAATATTTTGCTCAGTATTTACAAAGGAAGAGGGAGGTACCTAAAACAAACAGTAGAAACATTCTGGATACAGAAGTTGATACCAGCCCATTTACAGAAGAAAGGGTTCTGAAAGAACTCTTAAAACTGAAGGTGGACAAAGCAATGGGGCTTGATGGGATTCATCCCAGAATTCTAAAAGAACTAATGGTAGAACTAGTGACACCACTGACTACCCTCTTTAACAAATCATGGGAGGATGGGGTGGTACCCGAGGACTGGAGGAGGGCAGATGTGATTCCCCTTCACAAAAGTGGGAGCAAGGCAGAAGCAGGAAACTACAGACCTGTTAGTTTAACCTCAGTGGTAGGGAAAATGATGGAATCACTTCTGAAGGAAAGAATTGTTGAGTATCTAGAGGCCAGAGGGGCACAGGACCCAAGGCAGCATGGATTCACAGAGGGAAGGTCATGCCAGACAAATCTGATAGATTTCTTTGACTGGGTGACCAAAGTAGTTGATCAGGGAGGGCTGTGGACATGGCCTACCTAGACTTTTAGCAAGGCATTGACACAGTCCCACACAAAGATTAATATACAAGTTAGCCAGCCTGGGAGTGGGTCCCAAGATGACAGCCTGGGTAAAGAATTGGCTGGAGAACAGGACACAGAGAGTAATAGTAAATGGAGTCCACTCTGAAAAAAGGGGGGTTAGTAGTGGGGTACTGCAGGGTTCAGTATTAGGACCGGTCCTCTTCAATGTCTTTATAAGCGACATTGCAGAGGGACTGGAAGGAAAAGTATGTCTCTTTGCAGATGACACAAAGATCTGCAACAGAGTTTATGCACAAGTTGGAGTGGAAAGGATGAGAAGGGACTTGGCAAGGTTAGAGGAATGGTCAAATGTATGGCAGCTTAGATTCAATGCTAAGAAGTGCAAGGTAATGCACCTGGGAAACAAAAACCCAGGGAAGAGTACACAATGGGGGTGAGATACTAACAACAACAAAAATGGAAAGGGACCTGGGGTAGTCATATCAGATGACCTAAAGGTGGGCAAGCAATGTGAGAGGGGCAGCAAGGAGGGCTGGGGGATACTGGGATGCATGGAAGAGGCATCACCAGTAGAAAACAGGAAGTTATTATCCCTCTGTACAGACAGCTAGTGAGACCCCATCTGGAGTACTGCATGCAGTTCTGGAGACCCAATCTCCATAAAGACATAGACAGGATGGAAGCTGTCCAGAGGAGGGCAACTAAAATGGTGCAGGGTCTGCACCGGAAGACATATGAAGAGAGACTTAAGGAGCTTAATATGTATAACCTCGAGGAAAGGAGGGAGAGGAGACATGATAGAAACTTTCAAGTACCTCAAGGAATCAACAAAGTCCAAGAGGGTAGCATCTTTCAAAAAGAGGTGTGCAAGAACAAGGGCACAATTTGAAGATAGAAGAGGCGGCTCAGAGGTAATTTAAGGAAGTATTTTTCACAGAGAGGTTGTGGATGTATGGAACGGCCTTCCAGAGGAGGTTGTGGAGTCAAAAACAGTGGTGGAATTCAAACATGCATGGGACAGTCATAAGGCAATTCTAGGGGGTGGGGGTAGGAAGAAGTAGGCTGCTGGTTAACTAGGACCTGCAGCTTATCCATCAGGTAGAGAAATGGGCAGACTGGGTGGGCCAAGCGGTCCTCATCTGCCGTCAAATTCTATGTTTCTATGTTTCTATGTTATCTATCTCTTAAGAAGAAATAATTTTAGCTATTAAAAGACAAAAAAAAAACAAAGCACCTGGGGTGGGTGAAATCAGTGCAGAATTATTTCAAGTGAATCCAGAGTGGTGGGCAGATGTTTTATTACCCTTTTTGAGAACATAATCCAAACTAATAAAATACCTGATAGATGGAATATAGGGGTTATAGTTCCCCTCCATAAAAAAGGATTGATAACATCACCAGAAAATTATAGACCAATAACTTTACTGAATATAAGTGCAAAATTATTTACTAGAATACTTCTTACTAGAATGCAAACTTGGATAGAAGAATATAAAATATCTAGAAATCAAGCTGGGTTTGGTAAAGGGAGGTCAACTATTGAATACATTTTGATTCTTCGCTATATTATGGAGAAATATGTGGTTAGGAAAAAAGGGAAAATCTTTATGGCTTTTCTTGATATAAAAGCCGCATTTGATTCAATTAATAGACAAATTCTATTGGAAATTCTTAGTAAAAAAGGGATTAATAAAGACCTTTTAGAAATTGTAAAAACTTTGCATTCTAATAATAAAGTAATAGTAAGGTATAGTAAACAAGGTGAAATGACTGGTAATATAAGAGTAGAAGCCAGTGTTAAATAAGGCTGTTTACTAGCTCTGACCTTATTTAATTTATATATAGATACACTAGTGGATGAGCTAGAAGAGATAGACCTGTTCCCTCCAAATGTAAACAAACAGGAAGTAAAAATTCTGTTATTTGCAGATGATGCTGTGTTAATATCCCAGACTCAACTGGGCCTAAAGAAAGCATTGATTAAAGTGAAGGAAACCCTTGTAAAACTTGAACTTCAATTAAATATAGAAAAAAACTAAAATAATGGTCTATGGTGAGGGAAGGAGAAATGTTAAAGAATGGAAAATAGGGGCAGATTGTATTGAAGAAATTAAAGAGTTTCTACATCTGGGGATTACAATGAATAGAAATTTAAGTTGGAATACACATGCAAAGAAAACAATGAATATAGTGCCACTAAGACAATGTTAGCAGTTATAAGATTTGCAAATACAATTGCAAATAATTCCTTTATTGCACAGAAAAGGTGCTATGAAGCTAACATAAATGCACAAATGTTATATGGTGCAGAAGTATGGGGCCCTGGCACTAATCTCAAACCTATGGAGGTAATGCAAAATGTATATTTAAAGAAACTACTTGGGGTCCCCAGGTCTACCCCAAATACGGTGATAAGGGCAGAAACAGGAATATTGCCAATTTCAACAGTAATTAAAAAAAGGAGTTTTAATTTTCTAAAAAAAATAATGGAAGCACCAGATGATAGTTTACTTCATCATTGCTGGGAAGAAGAAAAAACAGAAAAAATTGAAAAAAACTGATTGTTTAATTAAGAAAGGGTAGTTTAAGATACTAAATGATTAATTTAACAAGAATGGAATATTGTGTAACAACATGTATACTGAGTCATGTGACTCTAATAAATTTAGAGATATAGTTACTTAGAGATTTGAAGATACTGCTAAACAGTGAGACATGAGCAGTATTAGGGACTCATGGCAGTATATAACGTATAAGAAAATAAAACATACTTTTAACGAAGAGAAATATTTAAGGGTTTGTGAGAATGCAAAACAGAGAAAAGCCATAACAAGATTAAGATTAGGATTATTATCAAACAAAGGAATTTTAATCCCAGGCAGTCCTGTCTACCCATGTATTTGCAAGGAGATGATAAATCTGGTAACAAGACATGTTATGTTGGAATGTCCTGCCTTTGAGAGAGAGAAAGAGAGTTGTTCCTATCTTCAGAGTTAAATAAATTTAAGTGGATGGAAACTAATAAGAAATTGGAAAGGATTCCTGATCCAACTGAAATAGTAGATATTTTTGCACTAGCTAGTTTTGCACAAAGAGTACTGTATAAGTTTGAAGATCGAGTAAAACTATAAGTGATGTGGGGAATTATGTTTTATAAGAATGCATTTGTAATGACTGGTATCGAGAAATGTATTAAAATATTATTTTAATTATTTTTAGGAATATTGTGTGTAACAAACATTGTTTTATACATGCTGTCAATAAACATTAACCTACCCTAACCTAATAATGTCCCCCATCCCAGTTTAATTTGCCGATGGGGGAGTCCACTCCCCATCGACATAAAGTCCCTCCAAAAAAAGTTGGTCTGTGCCAAGGGGGGTACCCAATCCCCCTCAGCTGTTGCGCCCCCCATATGTGCCAATGGGGTGCCCAATCCCCCTTCGGCTACAGCTGCCTGCCAAAAAAACATTCGGGTGGCACGCTGGAGCCCACCCCAGAATGCCAAATGTCCCTGTTTAAAAAAAAAGTCCCGCAATGTTTAGTTTTTTTACCTTTAAATCAGAAAACAGTCCCTCGTTGAGTCCAGTGGCCCCAGCCTCAACCCGTGCCCACCCTCTGTGTACCCTGCCTCCCCACACCCCCCTCATCCCATACTTACCTCCAGAGCCCAGCGCAACGATCTTCAGTGGACACATCTGCACTCTTCAAAGCTGACCTCGAACTGAAGAAATGCTGTTAAGCTGTATAATAGCATCAATAGAGTTTTTCAACTTTGTTGCATATTTCAGGCATTTTGGGGAATTTTAGCACTAAATTTTCAACATGGGGTTTTTGGGAACCCTTCTCATGAATTCAGCCACTGTCATGGTGCTATTCAGTCCAGAAAGTTGATTTTGTGGTCACTGTGTAAAATCACTTTTCAGGACTGATTAACAAAACAAAAGTGCCAGTGTTCTTTAGGTGGCCTCTCAAAATGTCTGTGTTGCAAATTTGGTGGAAAAAAATCCAAGAAATGGCTGTTTTACGAGAGTGCAGTGCACAGTTGCTACACACGCTTGTAACTTTGCGAATTTACAATATTTCAGTCCAGATTTTCAAGATGGCATTTTTCCACGCCTCCTTATGAACAGTACAGCTGTCATTTTTCACATCCTGGCCGACATGCTTTCACACTTCTGGTGCAGAATAGCATGGTCGCTGTCAGAATTCAGTGTTTGGGACACATTAAGAAAATCACAGTGACACTGTTCATGCGCAGAGGTCCTAAAATGCCTATGTTGAAAATTTTGTGATGAAAGTCCATAAAATGACTGTTATGAGTGTGTGTTGCACAGTTTCCACACACGCTCATAACTTAGTGCATTTGTAATATTTTCACTCTAGGTTTTCAACATTTCTATTTTTCCACGCCTCGTTATGAACAGTACAGCTGTCATTTTTCACATCCTGACTGAAATGTATTTTTGCACTTCCGGCACAGAATAGCGTGGTCACTGTAGGAAATCAGTGTTTGGGACACATTAAGAAAATCACAGTGGCACTGTTCATGAACAAAGGTCCTAAAATGCCTATGTTGAAAATTTGGTGATGAAAGTCCATAAAATGACTGTGTTATGTGCATGCATTGCACAGTTTCCAGGTATGCTCAAAAGTGGAGGCATTTTTAATATTCCCAGTACAGATTTTCAACATTGCTGTCTCTTCACACCTCCCTATGGATGGTACAGCAGTCTTTCTTCACATCCTGCCCGATCTGTGTTTTCATACATGTGATGCAGAATGGCACGTCGCTGTTGGAACTCAAAGTTTGGGACACATTGACAAAATCACACTGCCACTCTTCATGAGAAGAGGTCCCAAATGCTTTCATGAGGTGGGGTCACAAAAAGGCCATGTTGAAAATTTGTAGTGCAAATACCAACAAACACCCAAGGTGTTAGGGTTTCTAACCATAGTGTCCCAACCTGTATAGACTGACAGGCATTGGGGTGTGCCTTTGGATTGCTGACTGTACTGCTCATGCCATCCCATCCCCACCCCCCAGCCACTGACAGGCATCGAGGTGTACCTTGGACTCTTCGGCCCCAGACTTCACCCCATTCTCCTATGCTGCACCCATTTCAGCGTATGTCCTTATGGAATGGGGTGACTGTAAGGCCAAACACCCTAAGGCACACCTCAACATGTGTCGGTGTCTGCAGAAGAGGGTGAGGTGACATGGCATGACCGACATGGGCGATGACCCAAACACTTACCCCAATGCTTGTCTGTCTCTACAGGATGGAGGTGGGGTTGGCGTGAAGTTCAGTACTTCACTGTCATTCCTATTCTGCATCTGTCTAGCTCCTGCATTTCCAATGCTAATACCAGCAAGCAAACATTCAACATTGGCAAATGCTTTTTAATATTTGTACTCCAGATTTTCACCATTGTCATTTTTTCACACCTCCTTATGAACAGTACAGCTTTCATTTCCCACATCCTACCTGAACTGTTTTCGCACATCCACCTCTCAGTGGTGGAGTTGCTGTAGAAAATCAATGTTCAGAACAGAGTAAGAAAATCACAGTAACACTGTTCATGAGCAGAGGTCCCAAAATGCCTACGTTGAACATTTGGTGAAAAAATTCCATAAAATGACTATGTTACATGCGTGCGTTGCGCAGTGTTCATGCACAGTCGTAAGTTCGAGAATTTGTAATATTTTCACTCCAGATTTTCAACATTGTCATTTTTGCACACCTTCTTATTAACAGTTCAGCTGTCATTTGTCACATCCTGCCTAAAATGTAGTTTCACACATCTGGTGCACAATCACATGGTCACTGTGAGAAATCAACGTTCAGGTAGATTACGATAATCATAGTGCCACTGTTCATGAGCAGAAATCCCAAAATGGCTATGTTAAAAATTTAGTGAAATAATTCCACTAAATGACCGTGTTATGAGCGTGTCATGTGCAGTTTTCACACACGCTCGTAAGTTCGAGAATGTTTAATATTTTCACTCCAGATTTACCAAATTGCCATCTCTTCACACCTCCGTATCAATGGTGCAGCTGACATTTTCATGTAGTGCAGAATGGCATGGTCACTGTGGGAAATCAACATTCGAGACAGATTAACAAAATCACTGGGGCATTGTTCATGAACAGAGGTCCCAAATGCTTTCATGAGGTGGGGTCACAAAAAGGCCATGTTTTAAAATTTGGAGTGCAAATACCAACACATGCCCAGGGCGTTAGGGTTTCTAGCCATTACATCTCATCCTGTACAGACTAACAGGCATCAGAGATGTGTCTTTGGATTGTCTACTGTACTGCCTGTGCCATTGGTCCTCCACCTCCACCCTGCAGCCACTGACAGGCATCAAGGTGTGCCTTAGACTCTTCAGCTCCAAAGTTCAACTCATTCTCCTATGCTGCACCCATCTCAATGTACTTCCTTATGAAATGGGGTGAGCATAAGGCCAGATGACCCCAAGGCACAACACAATACTTGTCAGACTCTGTAGGGTAGGGTGAGGTGAAATAGCATGAGCGTTATGGCCAGGGACCCAAACACACACCCCAATGCCTTTCACTCTCTGCAGGGGTGGGGTGGGGTTGATGTTGGTTCTATACTTCATTGCTACTTCTATTACGTGTCTCTCTAACTCCTGCACTACCAATGCCAAAACCAGCAAGACAACATTCGGCATTGACAAATGCTTGTTTGTATCTTCCCACCAGCTCAAACAGGAGTGAAAAGCTTCTAGAACAGAAAGCCTAGCTCAAAGTAATTCTTGACACCCTGCCAAAATGTGAGAATTGGATAGTAAGTTACTATTTAGTTTCCATCGTGAGTAAGGCTTATTGGGAAAAGGTCCATTTGAGGGCAAACATAGTAAGGAACCAGCTAAGTCATCTGTAGTTTCACATGGAAAAACCTCAGCTTGTTTTATGACAACATTCTGTGATACAAAAATAAAATTAATTCGAGTGGCAAGGGTTCCTCTATAGTATGTTTTTGCTCCAACTTTGTGTATTTCACAAAACTCATCTTTAAAGAATAGCATTCTTAATCATATCTCCTAAGGCAGCCTTGTCCCCATAAACTTTCTGTGTGGATCCCCCCCATCAGCTGTGGTGAGCCCACAGTTAAAATCTCCTCACATATAAAGATGTTTGTTTGTATATAAGTATGGTTGTATTAACTTAAACAATTCAGACCAAGCTGCTATGCTTTGGGGTGCATAAACATTTATAATTCTGATATTTAACTGTTTAAATTTGCAGTCTAATAACATGGCTCAGCTTGGGAATATATCCACTAGCCTAGTTATTTGAAAATTAAACCCATGAAACAGTATACCCAAATCATCACATCTGTCCTCTCTGAAGGACCAAATGAAGGGCCTTTAGTCCATCTATTTTTCACCTGGGCAAGCTCAAACCTAATTTTAAGCCATGTGTCTTGTAGAAAATAAATATCATGATGTAAATCAGGTATTGAAGTGTGCTAATTTGTTTTTTGTAAGACTTCATGCTGCACACATTAAGTGTGAGACAGTGCAAAGAAAGATCAGATTGCATTTGATGTGAAGAAGTTCACCAAGGAACCTTCCACACAAAAAAACTTCTATCTAAGTTATCCCTGTAGGTCTCTTAGAAGAGGAAGGGTCTTGCTGTGGATCTGAGGAGTAGTCCATTTTGAAGGAAGAAGCATGGGAAGAGTCAGAATCTCCATCCTCCCTTTCCACTCCCCCCATTGCTTTCTCATTGATAGAGCCTGATACCTATTTCTAGTTAAAATAGTTTTAGAAATGGAGGCACTTTGTGCCTTCCTCTTTCCTTTCCCTCTTTTAGTAGTTAGAACTACATCAAAGGGGCTTTCCTCCTGTGAAGGGGGTGTGGGGGGAGGAGGAAGAGGCATAGGATCATGAGTGTGCTTTCAAGTGAGGCCTAAGGCTGTATCAAGGTGGAGAGACTTCTGAACGTCAGCCTCATTTCGGGTACCTTGGGAACAAGGTTCGGGTATTCCTGTATCTGAAGGCTCTGCTTGAGAGGGAGGGGTAGGGTGTGTATGTTCCTCATCTCTGTGTATCTTAAAGCTTGAACTTGAGAGTTACTTATTAGGGCTACCAGATCTTGCAGAAGATGGTCCATCCTATTGTGGTCTGCCCAAGGACACTGATGGTAAAAATGCCCTGCTTCATCGCACAAGTTACACTTTAAGGGATTTGGGCAACCTAAACTAACATGTCCGTAGGCCAAACAGAGGGAGCATCGTGGCTTATTACAGGTACTGCTGAAATGAGTTCTAGATCCACACTTGTGGCAAGTTCGGGGCTGGCCAGGGTAAAACCACAGGCCTCTGTCTCTGCCTATATAGAAACTTCCAGGCAAATGTAAAATTCCTCTATCAGTTTGCTTCAATTACACTTTGACTTTTCACCCCCCAGTCCATACTAGGTTCTGGTCCAATACAGGATGAGGAACCTCTAAAATGTTGCAGCACTGCTTCAGCCAGTATTGAAGGTCCCCTATGCTCACCCCCTCACTTCTAAACAATAAAGTTATAACCTTGACTGTAGGCTTAGTAAGGGGGATTAGCATAAAAGAGGCCCAAAGTGACTGACATTTAACTGTTTCATATTTGCCCCCAAATTTCTCTAATGTACATACATTTTTAAAACTTATGCCATAAATTGGGTCTCCATGTACATGCATAAATGCAAAAAGTTCCCTTGCCCCAATCCCCAAAGAATCCCAAAACATTTTATGGAGAACAGTTCATCTATCAGGAGCCATAGCAACATCACTCATGAATTTCAACCATACTGCATTCTTGCACTGAGCAGGCTCACCGAGGTTGCAAAATAAATTACTGAGTCTAAACTGTGAATCTGTTGCAGTCTCACCTTCAAGCTGCACATTTTTTTCCCCTGGGATTCAAAGTTTCTGGTTGTTCATCCTCCAAGGAAACATGATATGAGGAGGCCTGCATGTGTTGTTCAACATTGGAGCCCTGAGAGAGATTGGTAGCCATGGTGACATAGCTGGCCGGCTTTTGTTTGCAGATTTCACTGACAAAGTAACAGGGAGTAGTATAAAAGTTGGAGGAAGCAGAAGAATATGCAATTTCACCTTGCGCTACCTCAGTAAATGCAGTGGTTTTCCTAAAGCTGAGGAGATAATTTCCTTTACAGTAACTGGGCAAGGTGAGACCCAAGCAGTCCCAAAAGGTGTGCAGTCCCAGCCTGCTGCTCGCAAGACTGCATCAGGGGACCACACTGTTGCTGTTTGTGATCCCATGTGAGTAGTCTCACAGAGATACAGTGAGGAAGGAAGCGCTGTATCTGTTTGCATGTCAGAAGCATCTGGAGCACTATTACTAGGTAAAACTGGCACAGAATTTATTTTCCCTTGTTCATAAGATTGAGAAGCTATACAGTCAGGTATATCAGATTGTGAAGAATTATCCTCCCACAGTACAGTAGCTGCTGTAGAGGGCTTCGATGCTGCATTACAACAATTCTTAATTGCTCTTTCAATAGCATAGTGGCTTTATTTGTAACAGTACCCGATGTCGGAGGTTCTGGGTTTAAATCCTCCCTTTGATCAATGTTTGGAGATGAATCTGATACTGAGGTAATTGACTCTGTATTCTTCTTAGCACCACCAGATCCATCAATAGAGTGCATCTCTGTATCTTTTTCCGTTGAATTTGAAGAAGAAAAAACCTCTAGCAATACAGGGGCAGTGGAGGAGGCCATCTCCCCTGCCATATCAGCACTTCCTCCTCCTCCTGTTTCCGGCTCTTAAATGGGTTCCTCCATTCTGTCCACAGGAAGTGACAGCACACCTGCAGGCAGAGTAGGTGAATTTCCACAGTGTCCTGGCAAAATTTCCCCCATTCAATAAAAATACCACCAACAGCTTAATTTGGTTCAATTTCAGATGGTTACCATCTGTAACCTCCATCGCCCTAGTCGTCCCTGAAAATGGGACTTCTAGTCTCAGTGGGCCTACCGGATCAACAAAATTCAATCAATAAAAAAAAAAGTCTCACAAATGAGGATTGGCTTGTGAAAGAGGATTTTGACTCCTCATGAAAGGGGATCAGCTCACAAACGGGGATTTTACTAGCTCACAAAAGAGGATTTTTTTAAATTCCTCATTCACGAGCTGTCCAAATCCCTGTTCATGAGCCAATCCCCTTTCATGAGCTGACAAAATCCCCTTTTGTGACTTCCAGACCAGAAAGCCAGAATCTGACGATCAAGGATTCCTCGCGAATGGGGATTGACCACGCAAACGTGGATTTTGACACCACGTGAACTGGGATTTTAAAAACTTTGCCACTGCACTGTACATAAATGGCTTGGTCTTTTGGCTTGAAATTTACAGGGTATAAAGGGGATGTCCTAGATATGTGAATTATGCTATTTAGGCATAAAAAAGTTAATCAGTTACAAAGATATGCCATCACAAAGTTGAGATTGTTCCCATAGGATGACATTGCGGTGCCCACAGTGACTTTTGGTGCCCGTATCTTGGAAACTATGTAAGATACAGATTTTTTGCTATCTGCAGCTTAGTCCACCTAAGCACACATGGAGATTTCAAAGTCATGATTACAACTGCAGTGGAATTTTTTTCATAGCTTGTACAGTTACTGAGATATTAGCAAATTAGTGTTACAAGAGTTCCTTTTCAGCCCTATAGGACTACTGTATGGCTCCATTGCTATGTGTAAGTGGGAGTGCAGGGCCCAGAGGACCCATGCTCCCACACACACATACTGTTATGTGCAAATGGGCAGCTTGGTGGGGCCCATACTCCCACCCACATATACCATTTACCAGTTACATTACAGTGTCTCAAAGAGTAAGGAAATTCATTGCAAAAAAACTTTGTTAAGGCATCAGTTAGGTTTAAAGTGACAAAAGTGGGAAAATGAGATGATAGGGTTGAGCCCCTAACCCCCCACCCTACCAACCCCACCACTATCTTCTACACACCGACAGATGTAGGGTGTGCCATTGGGCCATGAGGCCTAACTCTCAACCCATTCTCCTTTACTGTAGCACATCAACCTGTTTACACATGGAATGGGGTGAGAGATGGCCTCATGACCCCATGGCACACCCCAACATCTGTCGGTGTGTGAAGGATGGGGGGTGGGTGCTAGGGTGGGGGATTAGGGCTCAACCCTAACATCTCATTTCCCACTTTTGTCACTTTAACCCTAACTAATGCATTAACAAAGTTTTTTGCAATGAATATATATATATATATATATATATATGTATACCATCTGTAACCTCCATCTCCGCAGTCTTCAAAGGGGATTGGCTCATGAACAGGAATTTTGACAGCTCGTGAATGGGGATTTTGACAGCTCATGAATGAAACAATCCCTTTTCATGTGCTGGCAAAACCCCCATTTGTGAGTTGATCCTCTTTCCTGAGGTGTCAAAACCCCTATTCATGAGCCAATCCTCATTTGTGAGAATTTTTTTTATTGATTGAATTTTTTTGACCCAGTAGAAGTCCCATTTTCAGGGACGACTGGGGAGATGGAGGTTACAGATGGTATATATATATATATATATATATATATATATAGATATAGATATATAGATATATAGATATATATCTATATATATATATATATATATCTATATAGATATAGATATATACATATTTCCCCTAAAGTTTGCACTTTAATAACTTTGCAACTGTTTTGCCTAAAATTTTGCATGCACGGCATCCAACCATAGGTCTCTGAATCAGGAAAGTTTTGTTCCAGTCGGATGTAAGTTTGTGGAAGAGTAGAGTATTAAAAAAGTAAAAAATACCCAACTTTTGTGCATTTTTGGGTCGGGCTTAAAGGACTGAAGAATGCATCTGAGTGAATTCAAATTTGCATGTCTATATGTGGCCTGGGTTAAATTGGTGCCTTTTGGAGATTTGGTGAAAAAATCTTAATCCGTTCAAAAGATATGCAAGTTTTTCATGTCCCATTCTAGCCTATGGGAAAATTTATATGTGCACTGTGAAAACCTTCACGATCACATTTTTGTTGTCTTGCTCCCTAATTTTGTTTTTGTGCTGCCGCCATCTTGTTTTCAGTTAGTGAGAGACAAACAATGTTGTAACTCGAAAAATAATGCACTTTGGTAAACACCAACAGTGGTGTTTTCCTAATCTGCCCTTAAGAACATGACCCTGGCATTAGTTTTTCAGCAGTGCATCTAGAAATATGTTTTTCAAACTTTTTCCACCATTCTGCCATTGTGTTGTTGTGACAACATTTGTTGTTGTCACGGCAATAACTGCATTAAAAAAATGTAACTCAACAAAAATGTTTTGTGTCAAAAGCATTTTATTATAAGGTATAATGATGTTACAAAAACGTTTCTTTTTTTGTGATAACAATGCTCAAAAACACTGCCCCATATGTTGTTTTCTTTGTCACTTCATTGTGCTAAAGTGGATTGTGGTTTTGTGCTGAAATTAGCAGGGTAGCAATCCCTGGTCCCACAGATGTGCATTTTGGTGGTTTGGTCCCAATACATTGAATGGGCCCGTAGTTACAACATTCCAAAGTTGAGAAATTTCTCATAGGATAACATTGCAGCGCCCATGGTGCCTTTCAACACCCATATCTCAAAAATGATTCAAAATATGGATTTTTCACTACACACAGCTTAGTCCACCTTTAGGTCCTTTAGGTGGACTAAGCACGCATGGAGGTTCTGCAGTCATGATTATAATTGCAGTGGAATTTTTGCCATAGTTGCTACAGTTACTGAGCTATTTCCAGATAAGTGCTACAATGGTTACTTTTCAGTACTATGGGGCTGCTGTATGGCTCCATATTTAAGTGTAAGTGGGAGTGCAGGGCCTGATGGTCCCACACTGCCACACACACATATAGTTATGCACAAATGGACAGCTTGGTGGGAGCACAGAGCCCTGAGGTCCTGAGCTCCAACCAACACAAACCATTTAAAAGGTACATTACACTTCCCCCAAAAACCTTTTTCAAAATTTTGCCAGTGCACAGCAAATAAATAGTTTGGTCTTTTGACTTGAAATTTTCATGAGTATAAAGGGGGTGTCCCAGAGATGTGACTTATGCTGTTTAGGTATTAAAAATGTTATTGGTTCCATAGATATGATATTACGAAGTTGAGATTTTTCCCATAGGATGACATTGCAAAGCCCACAGCACTTTTCAGTGCCTGTATATCAGAAATGATGCTAGATACGGATTTATTTCACTTATCTTGCATAGAGGTTTCAAAGTCATGATTACAACTGCAGTGGAATTTCTTTCATAGCTGCTATGTTTATTGAGATGTTGGCAAATTGGTGTTATACGGGTTACATTTAAGCCCTATAGGGCTGCAGTATGGCTCTGTAGTTATGTGTAAGTGGGAGTGCAGGGCCTGGAGGGCCCATGCTCCCACAGGTGAATTTAATTATGCAAAATTGGACAGCTTGAAGGGAGCACGGGGCCTGGAGGAACCATGCTCCCACCCACACATACCAGATACAGTACATTACACTTTCTCAAAAAGTAAGGAAATTCATTGCAAAAAACTTTGTTACTGCATCAGTTAGGGTTAAAGTGCCAAAAGTAGGGAAATGAGACCTTAGTGTGAGCTCCTAACCACACCACCCTACTACCCCACCCCCCATTCTCCACACACCACCGGCATCAGGTTGTGCCATGGGGTCATTAAGCATAACACTAACCCCATTCTCCTGTGCTGTACCATGTCAGCCTCTTTTCACATGGAATGCGGTGAGAGTTAGCCTAATGTCTATGGCACACCCCGATGCCGCTAGTGTGGAGGATGGGGGGAGGGGGTAGTAGGTTGGGGGTTCGGGGATCAACCATAACATCTAATTTCCCTACTTTTGTCATTTTAACTCTAACTGATGCATTAGCAAAGGATTTTGCAATGTATATATATATATATATATATATTATGGTAGCACGGTAGTGCTACCATAGTTAGGGTTGAGGAGCCATTTACATGACAAACCTAAAATTTTGCACCTTAATAACTTTGCAACCGTTCAATAGATTTGCCTGAAATTTGGAACACATGATCAAGAACCATTCATCTTGGGATCTGCCACCTTTCGTACTGTTTGGATATATGGCTGCAGAGTTATTAAGCATGATCTGTGTGCACGTTTATTTTTTTTTGCAATTATTTGCTCATCTCTACAGGTTACAAGGTTTCTGCAACTGGTCCAAAATCTTCAGGGAACATGCAGCCATGGTCCCTGATGTGCCTTTTGAAGATTTCATGAAAAAATATTAAACAATTCAAAAGTTAATCAAAAAACAATTTCCCATTAAAAGTCAATGAGAAAAGTTAACAAAAAGTTTGACAGTGTCGCAAATGCACTTTTTAGTGTTGCAAATGGCCCTACTAGTGTCGCAAATCCACCATTTTGCTTTCAGTTTGTGATCAGAAAAATGCTTGGCATTAAAATTTGGGACCCTCTAGCAACCTAATTCTTTTTGTATTCACCTAGTCGGACCATGAGGATGATAGGCATGTCTTTATTTTGGGGTAAAACACCTCAGAAATATGTTTTTCAAATTTCTGGAAAAAGTACTTTCACATTTGTGACACTGTTGCATGAATTTGCGAAAGCTTTCACAAAGTTCGACAGTACTTTTCCAGGCTGGGGGAAAATGACAGCAATTCTTTGCCACCCTGCTGAAAAAGAATGGGTTGGTCTTTTGGGCTGACATTTGGAGGGAATGCAGCCATCATCTCACAGATGTGGTGTTCAGTGTTTCGGTGAAAAAATATTACAGGGCGGCAATGTTACGGCACTCCAAAGTTGGTGCTTTTTCCTATAGGATAACATTACAGTATCTGCCGCATTACAGGAATCCTTTGCTGCCCTGCTGCAAAATAACGGTTTGGTCTTTTGGGCTGAAATTTGGAAGGAAGAAAGCCAACATCCCACAGATATGTCTTTTAGTGGTTTAGTGAAACAATATCACAGGGAGCCAAAGTTATGGCACTCCAAACTTCTCTTTTTCCCCATAGAATAACATTATGGCGTTCGCCACGCCTTTCAGGGCCCGTATCTCAGAAACAGTATGAGATACGGACTTTTCATCAGAAAAATGCTGAGCCCCCTAATGGGGGGGCTAAACATAAAACTAGCCAGGAAAGTCATAAATCATATGACTTTAAAAAATGTTTTCTACGTTGTACGGTTCCTGAAATATAACAATTTAGTATTCCAACTCCTCATTTTCTGCTCTGAGACCCATTATTATGCATACATTCTTTGTACTCACTGTCTTTCTCTGTGCAGGTTTTGGGAAAAACCAGCCTGTGTGCTTACATTACTGTTACCCTCACCGCTTCTGCTTGTTGTTCCGTAACCCTTTCAGATACTGTTCCCATCTACAGCACCATGTGCGTTACCCTTCGTGTTTTCATTTGCACTTGCATTTCTGTTATTTTAACCATTTGTGTCTACAGTACTGTTTATCTTTAATTTTCGCTTTGAGACACCATGCGCATTACCATTTGCGTTTGTGGGCACCATGTTACTATGTGACAAGACATCACATGGCAGGAGCACGGGGCCCCAAGGGCCCCGCCCTCCTGCCGCCACATTACATTCACTATTTCTCATTATCCTTCTCAAAAAAGAAGGGAAATTAGAGGTAAAAAACTCAGTTTAATGCATTAGTTAGGGTTGTTGCACAGCAACAAAAGTGAGGAAATTTGCTGTTAGGGTTGAAAGCCCCTCTTTGACCCCCCACCCACACCACCAATCAGCATCGGGATGCACATTGGGGTTGTCAGTCCTAACTCTCACCCCATTCTCCTATACCTCTGCTTCTTCACACATCTGATGGGGTGAGAGTTAGGGCCGGTAACCCCAACGTGCACCCCAATGCCAGTTGGGAGTGTGGGTGGGGGGTCCAAGGGGGGCTTTCAACTCTAACAGTGAATTTCCTCACTTTTGTCACTGTGGAACAACCCTAACTAATGCATTAAACTAAGTTTTTTGCCTTTTATATATATATATATATATATATATATATATTGCATGCTGAAAATAGAAAATAGAGTTAGAATTTTAGGAATTAACTGAAAGAGAGAAAAGCAAAGTTTGTGGAGATGTAGGGAAATAAAGGATATATATATATATATAGAAAGGAAATAGAGGGAAGCTCTAGAAGAAAAAGTGATAGTAGGCAAAGTAAGAAAAGAATCTAGAAAACAAAAAGGTGATGATAGGTATGAAAAGGCACAGTAGGAGTGAATGAGCTGAGGAGTCCTCAAGTGGGGACTAACTAACAGAGCCTGGTAAGAAAGCAAAAACAACACATGTGGGGGAGGGAGATAGAGATAGAGACATCTGTAGAAAATGAAAATGGATGTGCACACATAGATAGAATGCCCTCCTAAGTACACCACACACACACACACACACACTGGATGGAAGTTTGTGCAGGCATACCCACACATGCAACATACTATGCACACAATCAAGCAATGATATGAGAGGGATGGGAGCAAAAAAGACAGACTATGGTGGAAATCATAAGGTGTGTGGAAAATGTGAATAGAAGAAAAGTCTATAATTTAAACCAGAGGGCTTCTGGGAGCATAGGTGGATAATCAGCTTGGTTTCCATGTTTTTTCTTTTGTCAGCACCCCCAAAACCTTGCTGAAGGACAAAGGCAGAAAGATCAATGATATTATTATTCCTGGAGGTAAAATCAAATAGAATAGGTTTATCAGTGTCTCCACTCCTGACTGCCCTGTAATGTTCCCTGAATTTGCCAGCTAGGCATCTGCTGGTTTCTCTGATGTAGACAGCTGCACACTTCCTGCAAAGAATATATATATATCACATTACTGCAAGTGCAAAAAAACTCATTGGTGATGTGAAAAACATCTGTGAGAACTTGAATTTCATTGACACTAGAAATACATTTGCTGGTATAACAGCAAGTTCCTGTTGCAAGTGTTGGCACCTGATAAGGAGGAATTGTTAGGCATTTGTAAACTGATAAGTACCAGGAGATTCTGCAAGTTGGGTGATCATCAGTAGGAGGCAATTGGTGGTTTTGTAAAGGACTCTTTGGCATTAGACTCAGTTTACATAATAGAGAAATTTCTAGTGAGGATCCTATAAAGAGAAGGCATATGTATGTACATAGATATAGATATAGATATAGATACAGATATAGATATAGATATGCCTATACAGATACGTATACATGTACATATACATACAGTCAGACCTGGTCAATCCATGCCTTGTTAATCCATATGTCTGATTATCTGAATGAAAAACACTGCATACAGATTTTTTGTTGGGCTATTGACCTCTTTATTATCACTGTCTGGTTACTACGTAGATTTGTATTACGTAACAAAATTGGAAAACACAAAAGTGTATGGATTAACCAGGTCTGACTGTATATGTTAATTACCAGGATGGGACTTGTACCCCATCAAAAATCCCATAATGAATTTATTTCCATGTATATCACACCAATCAAAGTCATATACCATGGGACATCTCCTCTTCATGAAGAGAAGAGTGGTTATGGGAAGTACAATGAGGAGCATCTTTTGTATTGTGGGGCAGTTGAGAGACATGAACCCGGTTTATCCTTTATCAGCTTCTATCTCCCTTTCCAGTGATTCTAGTGCATGTTGTTGCAGCTAATGTTAACAATAATAGTTATGGACTGCAGATTCCGCAATACCCCTTCATAACTTGACTATTGGTGTTGAGGGAGAATAATGCAATCTAGCCCTCCTTCACTTAAGAGTGACAACATTACCTTCATGAAATTCTTGCCTTCTGCTGACCCAGTGAGCAAGAGATACTCATGGTCACTCCCAAACACAGATCTGGTGGTGTGGAAGACAGCTTATGTGGTAAATCAAAACTATTTCTTAAAATGATAAAAGTAGCATCTCTCCTGAATCTTGTTATTCATTCTGTGTTAACTCAATGACAAGAACTAGTCTGCTTTGCTGGAAACAGTGTATAAAATGTTTTGCCAAGGAAAGGAATATGATAAAAATGAGTGCCTGTTAATGTGTATTTAAAATGTATTTCACATAATGTATAAAGCTATCTTTAAAATAAAAGTTACATGATCAGCACTTCATGAGACTGTCACTGCTAAAATAGTGGGGAATGTAGCGTTCAGAGGTGTAGTTGGAGTAGAAAAAGTAAGGGGCACATTAGTCTTTTGCAGTCAGTAGTTCTGTCTGGTTAAACTGCTGTGTAGAAGGTCAACCCAGAAGTACTGTACAGCTGTGATGGTCACTGCTTTTAAAGATGGCAACCTCAACCTTGATCCACATTTAAAGTAGGGGACACCTTAGCCCTTTGCATATACTGTATGAATGTGAAGCATTTATGATTTTTCAAAAGCATCAGTCTTAGTCAGTAGTTCGCTATGGTTAAACTGCTATGAAGTAGATCAGCCCAATGGTACTGTACAGCTGTGGTGGTCACTGTTTGCAATGACAGCAACCTGGATCCACATTTAAAGCCAGGACTATTATAGTGGGCTAGCAGGAGGATCAATCATCTTTCAGGACACTATCCTCCTCTGGAATGGGAGCCTTGTAATTCTCAAGTGTTATCACTACCTGATGACCATAGGTGGCTGTGCTGCTGGGAGGGCCTATGAGGCAAGGAGGGCATCAGCATTAGATCTGTGTTGGACATCCAGTGATCTAGCCTCACACACCAGATCTGTGATAGCTAGCAGACACAGACCAGCTGGGCACCACTACAAGAGGAGATAATCTCATTGAGGGTTAGGGGAAGAAGACTATACACACCTGCTTGTGGTTGTGGATAGAGAAAGGAAAGAGCTGATGAGAGGCTGAAGGAGGTTATGGACGATTTCAGAAATACCATCTGAAAAAAGATAAAATAAGAAAAGCTATGCGCATATGTAATCTCTTATATCCATCTTTATCATACTCAATGGTTTAAAGAACATTTTGTCTTCAAGAACATATAACTTAAAATAGTTGTATTTATTTGATTTTATTTATTTATTTTTATTTTATTTATTTGTATATTCGGAAACAACCTTTGAGTATGAACTCTTTTACAAAGGTTCCACATAATAAAAACCGAACAGACAATACAGACAAGCATTTCTTTACAATAATTTTGGTTACAGGCATATTATTTGTACAAGTAAACTGGTTCATTACAAGGCTAAACACAAAGAAGACTTCTATATCAACAAGAGTGGATTACCACTAAGAGAAAAACAATTGCATCCCCGGTATGGCCTTGTCAAGGGTAGCATTGGGATAAGGGTGGGCAAAGCTTTGTAAACAAGGTAAGGGGAAAGGGATGATGAAGTAGAGATGTGCTGTAGAGCAGGGGAGAGAGACAGAATGGTATCTGGAGCATGTAAATAGGAACATGGTGCAGTGACAGAACTGTGAGCAGATGTTGAGAGTTGAATGTATATAGGGTTTTCTCCTCCACTGGTGTGGTAGACAAGGATGATACCAGGGAGGATAATGATAAAGGGAGACAAAGGGAGTAAGGGGAGAGAACCAGGGGTAGAGATAATGAGGATAATCAGACAAGTGGTTGAGGTGTCAATAGAGTGAAAGAGACAATCTCAGTTCAGGCAATCTCAAATGTTCAGACTTAATAGATATTGCTTTAGTTCTGTTTTAAAGGCCTGAAGATTTGCAGTGTTTAGTGCAGCAGCAGGGATCTCATTGAGCCAAAGTGGTACTTGGTATAAGAATGAGCATTGGCCCAATGCAGTCCTACAAAATGGGACACTGAGCAGGGTCATAGCTGTGCTTCTGGTGGTGTACTTGGAATTAGCTACCTTTACCAGTTCAGAGATGCAAGAAGGTGTCTGGGAGAGCATGCCTTCCTCCCTAGAAGGCAGGTTTGGTATCTGATTCTGTTTCTAAGAGATAGAAGGTTGGACTTCCCATACAGAGTGCAAGAGTACATGAGGTGGTCTGCCTTCAGACGTAGTCTGCACGTTTTGTTCAGGGCTGCAACTACCCTTTTGAGAGCCGAGTCTGTGGGAGCACTGTATACCACCAGGCCGTAGTCTACAATGGATAGAATGGAGCTGGAGACTGAGAGCCATAAGGCATTAGGAGAAAGGCTTTTTCTGTGCCTAAACAGGATGCCTAATTTGGTGTTCATTGCCTTCATCACCATGTCAATGTACTGCACATATGAGAGGGTATCATCAACCATGATGCCCAGGTACTTGAAGGAGTGTACCTGTTCTAGGGGGATCACCTTGTTGTTTGTGACTGTCGAGTTATGGTACCTCTATTTTAGCAGGGGGCTTCAGAGGAGCATTTTTTTTTATAGTCAAGAAGTAACCTTTAAGAGCTAAACCATGTTTCCAGTTGTTGGAAGGATATCTGCAACTCGGCCTGTAGGTGCTCTGTGTGATAGTGAGTGCTGAGAATGACAGCATTGTCCATGTAAAAATTAATTTTATTGGTGCAGGTATCTGGTAGATTATTTAGAAATAAGCTGAATGGCAGTGGTCCTAGGATGGGCCCTTGAGGAACTCCTATGGAGACTTTTTTTGAAGCAGACACTGAATGTCTTATTTTGACTCGTTGTGATCTAGATGATAGATAGTCCTGGAATGACAAGACAGCATTAGGGGTTACTCCAAGGGTTCACAGTTGTTTCTGGAGGATTGGGTGACAAACTGTATTGAATGCCTTTGTTAGATTGAAAAAGATCTATCTAACCAGTCTACCCTCATCCAGGGCCTTGTGGACAAAATCAGTGAAGTCCACTAGAACAGTGGCAGTTCTAATGTGTTTCCTAAAACCATGCTTCTGGGAGTATTGCAGCTGGTGTTTATGAATGTGATCAGTAATCTGGTCAGCCACAATCCTCTCCAGTGCTTTTGAAAGGGGAGAGAGAATAGAGATGGGCCTATTGTTCTTGGTGAGAGTTCTGTCCCCACCTTTGTGAACAGAGGTCTTCAGAGCTTGTTTCCAGAGTGAGGGGAATTCAGTAAGCATGAGTGACTTATTAACATTTTTTGAGATAGGAACTATTAGCTCATTGATAGTCAGAACAATCATTTTCATGTCGATGTTCTCACTACCCAGTCTGGTTTTCCCAAGGACATTTTTGACATAACCCAAGACTTCCTTGACAGTGACTTTCTTGAAGTAGAAATTCAGGTGTTGGTTAGTCATAGGTATATTGTTCTTGTCCGCATCAATAAGCTTAAGGTAATCAGCCAGGAGGACAGAGCTTAGGTCCATAAAGGCAGAGTAGAATTCTTTGGCAATGCTGAAGGGATCCATTGAGTTTGAGTCATTTATGCTGAGCAAAAAAACATTGTATTTTATCATCCTTCCCTGTAAGCTTCTTTATATTATCCCAGAACCGCTTCCATCACCCCAGTTTCTTTCTAACTGATCCTTGTAGTAATTGGCCTTACCACTCCAAATGAGTCATTATATTCCCTGGTAGCCCAATCTTTTCTTCAAAGGTTATCCCTTTCCCTCATGAGATCCAAGATGTCGCTGATAATCCACCCATTATTGTAACCACAGGATTTCCATTTTTTTACCAGAGTGAATATGTCACAAACCTTGTTGAATTTATCAATAAAGTATTGAAGTGCTTTGTCTAGGTCATGTAGTACCTCAAAGGGAGACCAGCTGATCTGGGAGAGTGCTTCTTTGAATGCTGTAAGTTGCCCTTTTCTCAGAATTCTGCTATTGAAAAAGATTGGGGGAGCTTTTTTAAATTTATTGGACACATGCAGGTGAACAGGGAGTGGTAGCTCACAGAGTCTGGAAGCACTGAGACCTCTGATATCTATCCAGTGAGCTTGCAAGGAGCCAGTCTAGTAGTGAGTGCTTGCCTGATTTATGGTTCATTCTGGCGGGGTCACTAATTAATTGCATGAGATAGGAGCTTGCTATGATATCCTTCATGTGGGATGATTCACTACAGAGCCAGTTTATGTTAAAGTCCCTTGTCGCAATCAAGCAATCAAGCAATCAGTCAATCAATCAAAATCTTTATTTATCCAGGTGAACACCATTGAGCATAGTTCATTTACAAGATGGACCTGGTTAGAACAGGAATGAAGGATATACAATTTATAAACTATCAACAACAAAACATCTGAATAATATTTTACAGTAACAGTGACACAATAGTTTAACAATGACACAAATATAGAGCATTTGGAGAAGAGCAGTTCAATTCCTTCATAATGTAGGAATGTGTCTACAACAAAAGCTGGGTGAGTTATATGAGGACGGCAGTTATATAATAATATATTACATACATTGCCTTGTAAAACAAGACAGTCAGTGTGTTCACAGTCAGTGTGATAAAGGTAGAAAGGGTGAACGTGGAAGGCAGAGGGGAAGGGGAATACAGGCAGGGAAGGTTAAAGGGTATTAATAAGCTCACGACTTGTTAATGCCAACCATGGCCCCTAGGATTTTGCTTAAGCCCTCTTTGGCCTTCCTAGGCAGAAGGTAGACACAAGCAATGACTAGAGATTTATTGTAAGCTCCGAACAAGAGCCTATCCATGAGTATCTCGTGGTCATCAACACTGGTCATGATAGGGAGCACGACCCTTTCCAAGTGTCCCTGATATAAATAAGACAACCCCACCCCTCTTTCCTTTTCTATCACACCTCCGTCTTTTCAGATGAGACATTTAACCGAGGTCCCATCTGCCTGTTCTCGTGGTAGTTCAGGTGGATGTTAAAGATCCCATGGCACTTCTTGAAAAGAGTACGGGAAGTTTCCCCAGTGTCCTGGCCAAATTTCCCCCATTCACTAAAAATACCACCAACAGCTTAATCTGATTCAAGGTCAGTTGGCATTCATCTGTATCCCCGTCCCCTGGGTCATGCCTGAAAATAGGCAGAATTTGTCTAGTGCACTTACCCAGTCAACAAAAACTAAATAAATAAAAGACTTGTACCCAGATAGCCCTATCTCACTGTCCTTAATCCAGATGAATAGCCAAGTCTCGATCAGCCAAATAATATCAGGTTTATTTAAGGTTGACCAGGCCTGTAGTTGAGCCATCTTTGGAAGTAGGCTGCAGATATTCATAACAGCTAATTTTAAGCCATTATACTTAGGCCCATTATTCCCAGACCTACTCAGAGGGCTGTGATTAGGGTGTATGTTGCTAGATAGGAGGAGAAGTAGTAGTAGTTAGGCATTCCTGGTTGAGAAGCTGTGGAGAATTAGGGATTTACACTTCCTCATTCTGAGTCTACCAAAGTATGGTCAAATCCTTTTAATGGACACTGTAGGTGGTAGGAAAGGTACCATGCATTCCATTACCTGATTTAAGATTAGGAGTTCCAAAGGAATAAGGAATCAGGAATGCCTGTTCTTTTAGACAACTGCCCAGCAAGGAAGTGATAGAGCCTTTAATTATCTGCATATTGCAAGGCTAGGGTTGAAGAAGTCAGGAGGTAGTTGGGCAGCATTAAGTCCAACTAGGCTTGCACATTGTAATAGAGCCAATAGCAGGAATAAGGCAGTGCAATTCATTTTTTTCACAGCTCCTGGCTGAAGTTTTTGGGGAACCAGTATTAAAGATATGCCTTCCTGAATGAGGTGACCTTAGCAAATGAGAGGTTAACCTGTTGGGGGAGAAGATGCAGTCCTGGAGCCACAGTTTAGGTACCTGATGTGTTAAGCTGTCATTAGACTTGAAAATGAGGAACTGATTATTGATATTAAGTCCTGGAAGGGGCACTAAGTGCTCCAAAATTCCTGTGCCCACAACTATAATGGCTTAGTGGGAAGTAAGTGATAACTGGCACGTCAGAGAATTAAAATGTTGTTTTATTGATGACAGTTATTTGAGCAAATAGTGGTAGTGATAACCTGTGAGTTATGACCTGTCCCTTTAATGGGAACTGAGAGATTGAGGAAGCACATTAAAGAGAGACTAGACAGTGGGCAGGTACCTTGTGGGGGGAGGAAGGATATTTAATAGAGTTCGGAGGCCAGGGTGGGTGGGGGCAAAATATTAGCCAGTTAAGACAGACCAAACAAAAAGCCATGCTGAGGAAAGAAATACAATTTGAAACTGAGCGGCAAGCGCAGAGTTTCCTTGCTTAGCTGCGGTGTCCAATATGGTGCAAGCAGTAGAGATGAACAGCCAATGAAGTGCCAGTTTCTGTGTGGAGCAGCCAATGGTATTTGTTGGCTGTTGCTGAGCTAACAAGAAAAATCTCCACATGGCTTGACACCTCCACAAATTCAATCATAGTCTAAAATGTTAGGACACTAAAAAGGCTTTATTTATTACAACTGCCCTATTATTCAAAAGCACAAAAAAGAGAAATAAAAGAGTAGCACCCCTAAACAAACTGGACATCAATGTTTCATACCTCCCTGGTGCTTTTTGCTGAGCTGTCTGAAGTAAGGAGCAGTGTACCTGGAGCTTGGAGGGCAGGTGGTGGAGCTCGGTGTGGCTGGCTCAGTTCAGGGCCAGGCCATCAGCCACTGAGTGCCCAAATCAAGTGTGGATTCCTGAAAGGAATGAAAAGAGAGGGTTCAGTGTTAGATTAGGCAGGTGAGCTTCTCTGCTTAAATGGGGGTGGGACAGAAGTGAGCACAATAGATGGGAGAGTATGTACAAAAAGGAGGAGGGGAAGAGGGAGGCACAAGAATAGATAGCAGTAGGGGTTTTCCACCTGAGGTAAGGTGCCAAATGAAATAAAACAAAGTTGGAACACTGGGGAAGGGGAAGGTAAAATGCTGTAGGCAAGGAAGGGGTGAGAGAGGTAAAGAGAGAAGATAGTACTCACCAGCAGAGTGCCATTTCAGTGGCGGCTCCCCAGGACAGATAGAGTACCAGAAATTTGAATACACGGACCATTTGGATTGAGACTGCAAACTCTAGCTCTACTCTATGTAGCTCAAACCGTTTGATTGCATTCCACTCTCACTCACAGTTACGAGCAGCCACTCACTTAATTGCAGCACTGGAGCCCTGCTATAATCTGAAGATAGAGGAGACAATAGAAGCAATGTAGCTCTGTACAAATCAGCTCAGTTCAAGGGGTTTAGGGCAACAATTTGTGGCATATATTGTCTAGGAACTCGGAGTACCAGGTCCTTGCATGAAAGGACTTTGCCCTGCCTTGAAATGCCTGCTATTATTTTAATGTTGGCTTTATTTTAGTAGTGTACTTGACGTTTTTGAGGCTTACCCCCGTCTTCACTTCCGGGTGACTCCCAGTTATTTTAACAAGGTCCCACTGTGAGCAGGTGATTTTGAACACTCAGACCATTTGGAGTGAGACTGCTGACTCTAGCACTACTCTGTCTAGCTCCAACCATTTGATCGTATTCCACTCTCACTCACAGTTACAAGCAGCCGCTCACGTAATTGCGGCACTGGAGTCCTGCTATAATCTTCAGGTAGAGGAGATGATTGAAGCAGTGTGTAGCTCGGTACAAATTGGACTCAGTTCAAGGGGTTTAGGGCAACAATTTGTGGCATATATTGTCTAGGAACTTGGCGTGCCAGGTCCTTGCATGAAAGGACTTCACCCTGCCTTGAAGTATCTGCTATTATTTCAATTTTGGCTTTATGTTAGTAGTGTACTTGATGTTTTCAGGCTGACCCCTGTCTTCTCTCCAGGTGACTCCTGTTATATTAACAAGATCATGCTGCAGCAGGGCGAGCACTGACCGTGATGAAGATGTGCGCACGCCTAGCATGTCTTATGTGAACTAGCGGGACTGGTGGTACAGGAATTCTCTATCTGTTTAATAAAGACTGGTTAACTATTTTAGCTGGATTTATGATAGATTTAAAAGTCTATACACCATTGACGATCTAGTAAGTCCACTTACTCTTGATTCTTAACTAATTAATCATGGGAGCGCTTGTTACTATTGAAGATCACAAGTTAATTGGACGCACCCATTGCAACATGTTTTTAGAAAAACAACCAAGAACAAGTAGCAATAGACTTCATATGTTCTAAATGCACTGAAAATGCTAGCCTCATAAATGAGGTCAATACATTAAATGCTAGACTTAGGGCCTTGGAAGAAAGCCAGAAACAAATGTTGACCAGATTTAATGCTGGTTTGGAAAGCACACCTACTAATTCCAAGGATTTTGGAGCACAAAACACTTCACCTCTAAAACATGGTCAGAAAGGGAAAAAAAAGAAAAAGTTAACAAAGCAAGTCAAAAACGCTCATGCTTTAAATAAACCTAAGGAAAAACAAGCAAGGAAACTCATGACACATTATCTGGTTCCGCACCTTATATCCCAAATAAAACCAATAAAAGAAACAGGGAAGCTGAACTTAATAATGATGATGAGTGGTATGAAGTCCAACATGGCAAGGCCCCAAAGAGAGGAAGAAGGGCTGATCAGTTCCCCATTCCATTACTTAATCAATTTGACCCTCTTCTCCCATTTCACAATGTTCAAGACCAATCTACAAATGAGACTGAAGTGATATCAAACAAACTTAGTACACCTAACAGTACCACAATACAAAAAAAAAATCACCTCTATCTGATGACTCGATATCTTTAAAACAGTTTGATATCCCCAGTAGTAACCGACTTACCAGGATTCAACTAATAAAATAACGCCCAAAATGTCTGTGCTGGGGAACTCAATGGTAAAAAATATAGCTAGGATCATTTGTAACCCAGACAAAGAGCACAAAAGTTTATCTAGTTTCAGAGAGGCTAAAATCCAGGATATTATGCATATGCTGGATAATATAGTACCCAATTCCTTGACTGCACCTATGGTGATCACTCATGTTGGCACTAATAATATCTCCTGTAATTCAGAACAAAACATTAAAGAGCATTTTGTTTCTCTCACTAATAAAATTATTCAGTTAGGTTGCATTCCCATTATATATGAAATCGTGCCTACACCTAGGGCTAATCATATGCAAATTCTTAAACAAAGAAGTGTGAATAACTAGTTAAAAGGCTGGTGTGTTAAACAGGACATTACCATTATAAAACACTGGGAAGACTTTATAAATAGACCTGATCTCTATGCCTGGGATGGTTTGCACCTGAACTCCAGAGGAAACAAACTACTTGGGGAACACCTAATTACTACCATTTTATTTTATTTTTATTTATTTAGCTTTTGTTGACTGAGTAAGCGCACTAGACAAATCCTGCCTATTTTCAGGCACGACCCGGGGGAGGGGGGTACAGATGAATGCCAACTGACCTTGAACCAGATTAAACTGTTGGTGGTATTTTTAGTGAATGAGGGAAATTTGGCCAGGACACCGGGGAAATTCCCCTACTCTTTTCGATAAGTGCCATGGTATCTTTAACATCCACCTGAACTACCACCAATCTAGCCAGATGGGACCTCGGTTTAAAGTCTCATCTGAAAGACGGCACCTCAGAAATGCAGCACCCATCTCATGCTGCATTACAGTGTCAGTACTGGGATATTAACCCAAGTGCCAGATGTGGGAACTGAACCCACAACCCTCTGATCTCACAGCCTCAGAGGTGAGTGTGCTACCTACTGAGCCACTGACACTGACTTTAATAAATATTTAAACTAATTGGCAGGGGAGAAGGGTTAAACTATTCCAATGAATTCATAATTGAACAAACAAAAATTGCAGGAGAAACTAACCCTATGGTGAAGAATAATAACTCTGGTAAATCCCTAAGAATATTGTTACTCAGCGCTAGAAGTTTGAGGAGTAAGAAGGATGAATTACACAATTTGTTAATTTCTAAAGATATACGTGGTTGTGGGGATACCAAAACAAGGTTCAAGGATGGGGACTGGAATACCGATATACCAGGCTATTTATAATTGTGTAAAAATAGAACAACAAAAAAAGGTGGTGGTGTTGCCCTGTATATACAGGATTCCCTCACAGCCTATGAATTCAATCACAACTAACTTAATAATGAGTCCATATGGGCCAAAATCAAGACCCACCAGTCCTTCCTTAACATTGGTCTTATATATCAGGTCCCCAACACAGTCCAGGAACAGAACAATAATCTGATTACTGAGATAATTAATATTAACACAAAAGAAAATATGATACTTATGGGTGATTTCAACTTCCCTCACATAGACTGGAATAAAATGTCTAACAGTAATAATATTGAAAACCAATTCATTGATGCCACAGTACTACAGAATTTAGAACAAATTATTAACTGTCCCACAAGAGGGAATAATATCTTGGATCTTGTGTTCTCTAATAATCCTGATTCTATAGAAAATGTTGAGGTTATGACTCCTCTGGCCGATAGTGATCATAATCCTAACTTTTTGGAATATAAAGTCAAACATTATATGAATAATGGTAAAACTATAATATTGGATTACAACAAAGCAAATTTCCAAAAGATATAAAATTACTTGAATAATATAAATTGGGAAAATGAACTAAGGGCAAAATGCCTCAATGAAACATGGACAGTAATATATAACCATATTAAATTCTGTATTAAAACTTGGGTTCCTTCCAGATGCAAATACATCAACTCCAGGAGAGTCCCTGTTTGGTGGACTCCCAAGTTAAATAAATTAATAAGGAGAAAGACAAGGTACTACATGGCCTATAAAAAGAACAAGACACCAGATAAGTGGCTTAAATTTAAAACATTAGCTAAAAACATAAAAAACCTAATTAAGAAAGCTAAGAAAGACACTGAACTTAATCTGGTGAGCAAGTTAAAGGACAATAACAAGAAATTATTTAGCTTCATAGGTAGCCTCAAAGGCAAACAACCATCTATAGGCCCTTTAAAAATTGATGAGAAAATTGTAAATGAAGAAACTGATATGGCAACTGTATTTAATTCATATTTTCTGAGCTTACACAATTCCACCACTTACATTCCTCGACATTTTGAACTTAATAGTAAAAAAATAGAATTTCAACTAACTGACATCATTACTGTTGTTAATGGTCTCAAAACTAATGGTTCTCCAGAGACTGACGGCAGTACTCCAAGCTTTTTGTAAAAACTATTTATCCAACTGGTGGAGCCACTAACATTCCTTTTTAATAGATCCATCCTTGAGGATAAGGTACTCGAGGAATGGAAAATGGCCAAGGTTATCCCATTTTTTAAGGAGGGTCGAAGAACAGAAGTGGGAAACTATCGTTCCATAAGCCTGACCTCAGTAATTGGTAAGCTCATGGAAAAACTAATTCACAAGCATATCTCTTCTCATTTAATAGATAATGGGCTGGCTGATCCATCTCAACATAGCTTTACCCCTGGAAGATCATGTTTATTGAACTTAATAAGTTTCTTTGAACCAGTTAGTGCAGCTCTGGATAAAAATGTCTCAATTGATATCGTTTTTCTAGACTACTCTAAAGCATTTGACAAAGTTTTTCACAAAGTTTTAATAAACCAACTCATTCATATATGGTTGAACAATTATCTCATTAGTTGGATTTCTTCATGGTTAAATAATAGAATTCAGCATGTAACTATTAAAGGTTACTCATCTGACTGGGGGTGTGTTACTAGTTGTGTTCCTCAAGGCTCTGTACTCGGCCCAGTACTGTTTAATATTTTAATATCATCTCTCCCACACTTAAACAGAGTATGGGTTGGAAAATACGCTGATGATTGCAAACTAGGTTGTCTGATAAATAATCAAGAGGATGCCTGTGTCTTACAATCCACTTTGAATTCAATAGCAAACTGGGCATCAGTGAATGAAATGTACTTTAACCTTGATAAGTACAAAGTGATGCACATGGGGAAAAATAACCCCATGTACACATACCAAATGAATGGCACCATCTTGTCTATAGTTAAAGAAGAAAAAGATCTGGGTATATTAGTTACGGATGACTTAAAATTTGATACTCATGCATTAGTCATGGCTAAAAAATGCCAATAATTGATAAGATGTATACTAGGGAATATCAATAGTAGAGAGAGAGAGGTGATGGTTCCTCTGTATAGTGCATTGGTGAGACCCCATATGGAGTACTGTTCCCAGTTTTATGCTCAAACCTCCAAAAGGACTCAGAAACTATATGAAAATATACAAAAGAAAATAACTAGAAATATGTTCTACTAAGAATTTGAGCTATGGGAACAGACTCCTCAAATTAAATATTTATTCAATTAAATATAGGCAAGAAAGAGGAGACCTTTGTCTAATCTACAGTATATAACATTACAGGATGTGTACATGATGGAAACTCTTGGGTTTAGGAGGAATCCAGGTATTGATAGTACTAGAACTCATAAACAGAAATTGAGTGGTTAATCTAATAATACGATTAAGCGAAGTAACTTCTTCACACAACGTGTGATATCTAAATGGAATAAGCTTCCAAGCTCTGTTGATGATAGCCCTAATATAGGTTCTTTCAAGGCTAACTTGGATAACTATATGAAAGGTAGGACATTTTTATTCCACCAATGAACTGGTGGCGAGTTCACTAAAGGGCTATACGCTCACTGAACTCGTGACTCACTATGAAACTATGAAAGTCAGAAAAAGTAGGACTAGAAAATGGAGCAGAGATTAAATAGGGGCAGACGCCAAGGCAAGAGCAAAACAAGTCACAGGAGGATAAACTCACCTGTACAACAGTGCTTTGCCACACAATAAACCCCTAAAGGCTAGTGCTAAAATTTCAAGACAGAGCTGTAAACTTCTAACTAAAATATAATTAAATTAAATATTTAGTTATATGAGAGAATAACAAACTTACCTATTAAAACATGAAGAATCTCAAAGATGTTATCGCATAGTCCTGCAAGCACAAGAGTCCATTTTTGTGCCATTAAGAAACAGTATATTTTTTAAAATAATGCTGTATTTTCAATTGACTTTTTCACCACAGTTTCAATTTTCTTTAACAAAATTTAAACACGTTCTACTCATAAAAAATGTTATTAAGTTTATGCCCATTATTTGCAGCAGAAAACATGCCCACACAAATCTTTTTTTTAACAGTTGACTCTATGGGCCTGATCCCCTAGGGAGTGTGTACTACTTATGCAAGGGCTGAGAGCAAGAAAAATGTATAGAGTGCATCCTTTGTGCATTTGGAGCACCACACAAACTCAAAAAAGGCAGTAATGCTGGCCCTCTGCATCTAATCCCACTTCATCATTGTGTCTACATGGGCATCTGGGAAAGAAGCTAGCTAGGATTCATGCAGAGCATATTATACCAGGTAGGGCCATGCAAGAAGTGTTGCATGCCATCCCTGCATAGCCCCTAGGTATTTATTGTGAACATGTGTCCTTCCAGCTGCTGCATTCAGTCATTCAATATGGCATGGAGAGGGTATGGGCCAAAAAGTGCCAATTGTTTGCCCCCACCATCCATGGCCGTATCTTCTTGACATGCCCTGTGTTGCAATCATATTGGGCACAACTCCAGACTGCCCTCTAGATAATTTTTGGTGCAGCCTTTATGTTGTCTGCCACATCAATGCTAATCCTCAACCCCCTGTGAAGACATAGAGCTACTCAGACCAAAAAATTAGTTTGGATTTGCCTACTGGTGGCAGAAAAAGTTATAACCAGACTCTGGCTTTGTTTCACAGCCCCTGGGGTATCACACTGGGAGGACAGCATGATTCTATTTTATAATATGGAGAAGTTGGCTAATCTGAACAACACTGTTGAACACATTGTCACATTGTGGCAGAGATGGGTTTTGTACATGTGTGATCACAAGCCAGGTCCCATACCTTAGAAATCAACTGTTTGTTTATTTTGCTACTTTCTATCGCTATGACAGCAAAGGAATGTAAAGTACATCAATACGTTAATTTGAGATGCTTTTGTTGATGTTTATCTTGCCTGTACATTGTTAGTCCTGTTATATTGAAATAACGTAATAAACAGATATTTAAAAATAACAAAGTGCCAATTTTTTCTATAATATATATTCTTGGAGGACTGCTATATCACACATTGGTGGTCTACTCATGTCTTTATCTGTGCTCCACCTCCCAGAAGATTACAACCCTTGCACACTTTTTTTCAGGAACATTGTGGGATGGTTGTAATGTGAATTTAGCCATGTGTTGCATAATCTAGGGTTGCAGAGGTCCTTTGGATAGTGTCCTTTGCCTATTATGGAAAATGTTATCACAGTTTTGACTGAAAGTCTTATTTCCAACCTACTATAGAAATATATGTGGTAAGGTTAAACACAAAAAAATACATTAGTCGATAATGAGAATCATGGTAACAATTGTGTTTTAGTATTCACACATTTGCAGACTCTCCATGTACAATTTGATTGAAGAGAGACAGACATGAACTGTAGAGGGGGGTCATTTTGAGCACTGAAGTATGCTTTCATAGTATTGGGTTGTATTCCAAATTTTGGATTGAAGTGGTTTCATTTTGAAAAGGTGCCATTTGGTGACAAGTACATCATGGAAGTGAGTTGTTCCCCTCCTGATGAGAATGAGGGACAGTGGAATCAAGGGAACTAGGGGGAAAATGGGGATTAATAGAATAACAAACAAAATATACCATTTGCATTATCATTCTCATACCACATTAACAAATGTACATAAACAATCTTTAAAATAATATTCAAACTAGTTTGCAACACCAAGGTACTGTAGAGCAGACCTGAAGTGCCAAGGTACCTGTAAACATGCAGGCAAATATATATATATTTTTATTTTATCCTGCAAAATGATTAAAACAGGGTCATGAAATTGTGTTCTTAACTTCTAATGAAAACAGCATATGAAGTTCATTGACATTTTATGGCTGGTTTGCACCTTTATGTTTTGAAAGTCCCATATAGAAAGGATGATCAGTTCAGGGGGTAAAATTGCCAGACAGCCCAATCAAGTACCATTATTGATCGATACAAGGAGTTCAGCTGCAGAGAATGTCACTGGTGGCTGAACAACTCAACTATTAAGGTAGAGTTTTGAAGGATGTGCAGCTCTAGTCATGGTCTAAACTAAATGAAAGTATAAAACTACACCCCACCTATAAAGCAAGCTTAAACTTTCTCACATCTGAGATTATGTGCAGTGTTTTAGATTCTCCATCAAATACTGATTATGTACTGTTTTGAGACACAGCATTACCTAACATTTAAATCACCAGTATGGGAACCAGAGGATCACAGGTCCGAACCCCATTAGAGCCAAATGATCATGGTGTGACCTTGGGCAAGTAACTTGACCTGTCTGTGCTGCACTCTACCCAGCTGCAGAAATTGGTAGAAGCAGGATCTACCAGGTCAGACTGTCATATGCTGAACAGCATACGACATTACAGCTAACCCAGAATAACACTGTACAAGACAGCGAGTGGTGCAATACCACGAATTCTGCTGTACATGGTACTGCACCCTTGTACTATCCCAGGCAAAGAATAAGACCTTTGTTGGGACAGGGTTCTGCCAAGCAGCTGCTGGGGCTCATTGGACTGAGCCATTGTAGCAAGGAATGCAGGCACTGTGTGGGGGAACGGGTTTGATTTCCGGTCCCAGAACATTTTTTTTTCTCACTTTAGTGCAATTTCACTGACCCCCCTCCCTGAGGTGAGAATCTTTATTGGGGGGAGGTTTGGGGGCACAGCCCCACATAACAGGGGATAAGGGGATGGAGCCCCCCTTAAAACAAAGACTTATGCCACATGTAAAAAATCGTGCTGTATTGGCAGCATGATTTTTTAGCATGCATCATAATGTCGTGCAACATTATGACCCCATGCCAAAGCAGGATCCTACTGGATAAGAGATATACTGTAAATCTCAGCAGGGCTATCCTTGGTAAATACATTGAAAAAACACGAAGAGAAAAATGCATATTGTATTAATAAACCCAACTCCATAGCTGACAAGAAGTTTTCACAGCCCAGGATAAGAAACAAAATTAAACCAACATGACACCTCTTTATTAATTGAGAATCGTGATACTTCAAATTGTATGCCTTCTGTCTTTTGTAATAATTTTCTACTGCAAATAACTCTAGTCAGTCTCAGCATTGCTGCCTGTTTCCTACCAATTTCATTGGGCCATCCATGATGGGTCTGCTTTGATTCTAGGCTTTCCGCCCACCCTGGATCACATTTGGACAGCTATAGGATACAATGTAGTTTGTACAGACACACTCAGTCTCCTTAGAGGGGAAGGTGGTGCCTATAGATGCTTTATCACCCTCTGGTCATGTAGAAGGATGTAGTAGCCCCAGCAGAATGCTGCAGATGAACTTCTTCATTTTGCTCAACATGGAGACACATCTATCCCTGATGTATCAGAAAAGGCAGGAAGGAAGGAAGAAGCTTTGCACAACTCCATAACTGATGGGTTCTTCAGAGAAGAGTAGCTCCCAATCTGAGAAGGGCTGGGCTGTGGTGTATCTACTGGCATGTCAAATCTGAATGGGGACATTAAAGCAGCAGTGTTTCTTAGTCAGCAAAACTGTGCAATGTATGTGTTCATCAAAAATAAATTTGTAGCTTCCTTAGATTCATAAACAGTATCTTTATTAATTCCTCAAATATTTAAAATGCAGCTTCTATAACTATTCTTGTAATTAATTACTGAACTCTTTAAGGATGACTACCAGTGGCAATATTTGAAAATCTCTTCCACTGAGGAGACCCTGTGATTTTAAATACTGGATTTATACTGAAGACATGTATCATTTTGCTAGCACATATTTCTAATGGTAAATAGTGCCACACCACATCAACATGTTTAATGTTTTCATGGTGGGCATTACAAGAGAGAAATAACCTTTAAAAACTTCAAAATCATGTATCTCAGTTCAGGGATAAAAGCAATTGAAAATAAAAATTGGGACAGTAATATTCTGTTTTTCAGATATACAGTATTACTAGAAATAAATTACACCATGAATAACAAATTATAATGTTTTAATAGTTCTGAGGGAAAATAAACTAGCAACATAGAATTAAGAATTAAAAATGACCAAATGAACAATTTAGTCAATCCCCTGCCATTTAAACAGGTGTTCCCATTTTTTTTAATTAATATGGCTGGAATGTGCTTGTATGCACAACAATGATGTATTATTATCATGATTCGGGCACTGAGCAGAGAGGAAATCTACCTGTATTGGTGACCTCTTGGTAGAGGTGTGCGAAAAAAAACCTTCTACGGGTGGAATTTCTATGAAAGTGCAGGAATCAAATTAGCAACTTTCCTGGAAATTCTGACTTAGAACGGATGAATAGATGTATAAATTGTGGATTATTCTATTAAACTACTGAGAAAAAAGTCTGCAGAACTGAACACTGAACTGGGGAATAATCCCATGTATTGAGGAATAATTCATTAAACTGCAGAAAAAAAAAAATCCTCAGAACTGTTATCCTGCAATTCATTTGTGTTATTCTGCACTTTAGCCAAAAAGTTCCACAGAACTGGGCAAAAATCTAACAAATACATTCAGAAGATTCCCATCTGGGAATGGCAGAAATTTCCAGAATTCTGTGAAATTTTCACGAAAGTGGAATTCCCAAATTTTGTCCACCTCTACTTCTGGGACCCCAAGGCTCAAGAGCTCCACCTTTTCCCCAAGTATACAGCATTATTGTTATTTGTGTTGATAAAAACTGCATTCACTTCTTCATCTAAGGTATGTTTTTTAAAGAACTTGTCAAACTTACCTTAAAGGAGTACTAGAGCCAGAATTTGCTGAAACATATGTTGTGCCGAATGTTTTGATTTGTGTGTGTACTCCTAGTTTGTCCTTTCCTTTGTTTATTAGTAGAATATTTTTTTCCCTAAATTTCTATATTTGCCTGCTAGTTTTATGGCCCCTAGGGATCTCTATGTCCATATTTATTATGGCTCTTCTTTTTCCTATAATGCCTCCTGTTCCATGTCACAATGATTTATCTGGGACCATATAGTCAGAAAGTATTGGTTTAGAATCAATTTCACAGAATTAGGGCTGGGATTTTAAGTAATCTTCTTTACCCAGTGAGTACTGAAGGCTGCATTTACAGTTCAGCAAAACCTTGAGAGCAAATTAAGTGACTTAGTGTGCAAGAAAACAGCTAGGCTTTACTAAATATACTATTGATGATCTGGGCAGGTATGTGTGCTTTTTATGGCTGTACATAGTTTGATGAAATGAAAAGCTTTAAAAGCAAAACATTTACTTCTGATGGCTACACCTAGATAGAAAACAAAAAAACCCAATTAGAGTTATGTAGTTAAGACCAGAATATCAGGATCCTGTCTGCTGATTATTGCTGCAGTACTTTCCCCTCACTGAATCAGATGTCCTGGACACATCACTGTTACATAAGACAGGAGGCATTGTAGGAAAAAGAAGAAGAAGATTCTTCCCTTAAAAGGACAGGCACCATTGTTCTATGCCTGAAACCTCTGAAGATGCTCAGTAGGAAGGAGGGCAGGGTTAGGGAGTTAGGGCAGGAGGGAGGGAGGGCAGAATTATGAGGTCAGAAGGAAAGGAGATAAGGGAGAGAAAGAACAGAAAGGGAGCTCGGCCAGAAGGGGTATGACATCAGTATGGGGGCAGAGCAAAGGGGAAAAGAGGGGAAGAAATGATTGGTTTAAGGAAAAGAGAGAGAGGGGGGAATTAGAACAAAGGGGAAGGGTTTGGGAGATTTAAAAGGTGCTGCAAGGGAAGAAATCACCCTTACTTTTGCTATCCAAAATTTTGTTTTCCCAACCACCACCCAGACAGAAAAGTTTAGGAGGGGGAGAGGAAGAAAAGGGAATAGGCAATAATGGTAATAGTATTCACAATGGAAAAGCAGGCGGAAATACCTAATCCAGTCAATAGAAGCACTCTGGATAGGGGGGTTGATATTAGTATTTTCACAGAATGAAGGGTTCTGAAAGAACTCTTAAAACTGAAGGTGGATAAAGCAATGGGGCCTGATGGGATTCACCCTAGGATTTTAAAAGAACTAAGGGAAGGACTAGTAACACAACTGACTACCCTTTTTAATAATTAATGGGAGGATGGGGTGGTACCTGAGGACTGGAGGAGGGTGGATGTGATCCCCTTCACAAAAGTGGGAGCAAGACAGAGGCAGGAAACTACAGACCTCCAGTTTGACCTCAGTGGTAGGGAAAATGACGGAATCATTTCTGAAGGAAAGAATTGTCAAGTACCTAGAAGGCAGTGGGGCACAGTACCCAAGACAGCATGGATTCACAGTGGGATGGTCATGTCAGACAAATCTAATTGATTTCTTTGACTGGGTGACCAAAGCAGTAGACCAGGGAAGGGCTGTGGACATGGCCTACCTAGACTTTAGCGAGGCATTTGACATAGTCTCACACAAAAGATTAAAAAATAAATTAGCCAGCCTGGGAGTGGGTCCTAGGATGGTAGCCTGGGTAAAACACTGCTTGGACAACAGGACACAGCGGGTAATAGTAAATGGAGTCCACAGTGAAGAAAGAAGGGCTACTAGTGGGGTACCGCAGGGTTCAGTACTGGGGCCAGTCCTATTTAATGTCTTTATAAGTGACATTGCAGAGGGACTAGAAGGGAAAGTATGTCTCTTTGCAGATGACAAAAAGATCTGCAGCAGGGTTGATACACAAGGTGGAGTGGAAAGAATGAAAAGGGACTTGGCAAGGTTGGAGGAATGGTCAAATGTATGGCAGCTTAGATTCAATGCAAAAAAGTGCAAAGTGGTGCACCTGGGAAACAAAAACCCAGGGGAAGAGTACACAATGTGGAGTGAGATACTGACAACAACAAAAATGGAAAGGGACCTGGGGGTAGTCATATCAGATGACCTAAAGGTGGGCCAGCAATGTGAGAATGCAGTAAGGAGGACTGGGGGGATACTGGGATGCATAGGGAGAGGCATCACCAGTAGAAAACAGGAAGTTGTTGGCCCTCTGTACAGACAGTTGGTAAGACCACATCTGGGGTACTGTGTACAGTTCTGGAGACCCCGTCTCCACAAAGACATAGACAAAGTGAAGGCTGTCCAGAGGAGGGTAACCAAAATGATGCAAGGTCTGTATCAGAAGATATATGAAGAAAGACTAAAGGAACTAAAGATGTATAGCCTCAAGGAAAGGAGGGAGAGTGGGGACATGATAGAAACTTTCAGTCACCTCAAGGGAATCAACAAAGTCCAAGAGGTTAGCATCTTTCAAACAAAGAGATGTGCCAAAACAAGGGGGCACAATTTGAAGATAGAGGGGGGATGGCTCAGAGGTAATGTGAGGAAGTATTTCTTCACAGAGAGGGTTGTGGTTACATGAAACAGCCTTCCTGAGAAGGTAGTAGAGTCAAAAAGAAGTGGGGGAATTCAAGAATGCATGGGACAGACATAAGGCAATTCTAGTGAGGGGGGTAGGAGGAAGTAGGCTGCTAGTTAACTAGGATCTGCAGCTTATCCATTAGATAGGGAAATGGGCAGACTAGGTGGGCCAAGCAGTCCTTATCTGCCATCAAATTCTATGTTTCTATGTTAATAAGAGGGGGGCCCAACTTTGGTTTACACCTAGGGAGGGGTAGAAGGATACTCAAGGGGTATGGACACCCAAGGCAAAAAGGAGGCCAGGAATGGACACCTGGCCCAGGATTAAGAAGAGATCCCCTGAGGTTTACACCTGGGGTGAAAACAAACGAAGGATCTGAGAAGAACCTGTCAGATTTACATCTGGGGGGAAAGGAAAAAGGAATGTGATATGGTAATGGAATATGTAAATATGTGATAATGTAAATAAAGGAAAATTATTATGATACAGTAAAATTGAATGGAATAAAATGAATGTAAAATGTTTGGGATTAAAAATGTATGGTATGAACATAAAACAAGAAAAATGTCAAGAATTAATAAAAGGTGTGCCGACTGAGCAACCAACATAATTCATGTGTGGTATCACTCCATTGGTGAGGGCTCTAGAACAAGAGCAATGAACCATGCTAACATGGAGATCCCTAGAGGTCATACAACTAGTGGGCAAATTTAGAAAAAAACTCCCAATAGCAAACAAAGGGAAGGACACATCAGGACTATACACACAAACAAAAAATACTCTGCAAAAGTATGTTTTTTTTGAGTTGTCTGTTGTACTCCTTTAAAAGCCTATATATTAGTAAAAAGGGGAGAATACTGCAGTAGGCCCACAAAGAATGTATGCACTGAAAGGGTATTAATTGGATGATTATTACATGTAAATAAACATAGATGACACAGACATGTTTCTCCTGCAGTTGTGGGAACAATAAAAACAAGAAGTTATATAACTGTTATTCATTTAGAGAAAATGATGTAATTAAGTTAGATACTAGAACACTAAAGTGCAGAACAAGGGGTTACATGTTGATCTCTCTGCAGCTTATGACTCACTGTGTGAATCTGATCAAGCCACTTAACTTACCTTAGTAGTAGTTCAATTCTCCCAGCTGTAAAATTTGATAAAAGCAGGACCACACAGAAAACAAGATGTTGCATCTCAGTTGGGCTACTTTTGGTGAATACATTGTTAAAAAAAACATAAGCTTTAATTCTGGAATAAACTGCATGAAAATTCAAATAACTGTAGTGAATATTTAGAATTATGATCTATTTCTGTTATCTGATTTTTTGCTGCATATTTAAGAGGCGCATACATTGCAGACTTCATGGATATCATAACAGACAGGGGCCCAGATATTCAAAACTTTGTGCTGGGTGCAAACCGTTTGCATAGGTTTAGCATGGGATTAGTGCAGGTCTGCAATATTCAAAAGGCTGAATAGCGCGCACAAACCGCATTAGCGCTGGGCAAAACCATAATATATGCAAGGGGCAAATTGAACATGAATACAGGTGCAATGCTGTATTCAGTGACTAGTGCTGTACTAAGTTGTTTTGCACTACTTAGCGTGACCCTTTGCATGGTACAAATTACCGCCCAGGAAAAGCTGGTCTTAACCCTGGGAAATCCTGCTTTGTGTAACATTGTGGCTTTGCATGGTGTTTGCACAGCTTTTGCACAGTTTTGCGTGACCCTAACATATGAATATGACACATAGAAAAAAACCGACATGGAGGACACATGCTGCCCATTGATGGCACCACACAAATGCCAACAGCTGCCACTAGTCCCAGCCATGCCAGGCAGTAAGGGGTGACCTGGCCCCCAGGGGACACCATGGTAGTGTGGCCATACAGCACACACTTGCAGACCATACGTCTATGGTGCCAACAGATGCCAGCACAAAAATGAAGCACTGTGGGTATGGTGGCTGTTGAGAGGAGGGTGTATGGGTGGCCAGGCCTCACCACAGACCAGGTGTGGCCACAAGGCTGTGACACATTATGCAGTGCACTTGGGCCAGTATTGGGAATACTCCGACACCAGTGTACCTGTCAGATCATACGTCCCCCCCCACCACATACCGCACAACCATACAAATACCACAGCACACACAGCAGGCCATGTATATGTCACTGTGAGCATTCCATGCCAGAGGTGCAGCATCTGTCGATCACACAACAGCATAACAGTACTGTCCACTTTCAGTAATCACCTGCATGTTGGGCCTGTCACTGTGTACAGTGCAGTGGTTATCACTGCCCTACATACTATGGGCATTGATGTGTCCCTCACACTACTGGCCCCCTTGCTATGGTAGTGTCTGCTGTGCACTGTAGCATGACCTACAGTGGAACAGGTGCGTGCATGCAGCACCACCACCACCTGTGCCTATGCTGTGTTGTCCACTGGGGTGCAATATGCTATGCTGTACTATATACATGTAGCCTGCAGCTATCATCATGCACTGCCAGACTGACCTACAGTTGGCACTGTGAGTGGAATCAACCAGCCCCTGTACTGCCAGACTGACCTACAGGTGGCGCTCTGGGATCCTGCAGTAACGCTGGGCAAACTGCATGCTAATCAGGGCATAATGAGATGCTAATGTTGATGTTTGCCCATGACTATCTAAGTAGGTTCATTTGCATGTCACTTTTGAATATGACAAAGTTCAGCATTAGGCAAATGTGTTTGCACTTTGCAAATGGCTTAGTTGCGTGCTAAACCCGTGCAAATATGTTAGTGCCGCATAAACGGTTCAGTGACTATTATTCAGTTTTGTACACTGTATTTTCACATGCGCTGCTCCCTGTAGCTGTACTTGGTCCATGTATTTTCTGGCACAAACATTGGCCACATAGGTCACCTCTACCTACCTTCATGTCACTTTGCACTGTGTTGCTGTTGTGGTCTGCACTTCCTGGTTGCTATAGTCATAGCTGTCTTATTACAAGGCTAAGTTAGCCCTGCACTTCCAGTCCAGTTTGCCCGGCCTCATTCCCATGCTATATTCAGAAGCTGTTTACCTCAGGCTATTCCTTTTGAATATAGTTTGCTTTTTGCTCTGGGCTAAGTTTGCCTGCTGGTCAGTGCTAATCTAGCCTCGGGGCAGTTTTGAATATCTGGGCCATGGTCTATGAGAAAGCAAAAAAAGACAGTCTATCTATTCTAACATACACTACTCTAGTCTATGGATTACCTAGGAAAATTAGTGAAATAGTAAGACAATCAAAGACCAAGGTGAAACTGAAAATTGCAGAGGACACAAAGAACAGTGATAAGGTGTTCTTCCAATACATGCAAGAAAAGTGCAAAATGAAGACGGGCATAGTGTGGCTGAGGAGGGAGGGAGGATGTGAACATTGGTAAGGCTGATATACTATACAATTTTGTTTGTTTAACGTTCCGTGAGGAGGTTGGCCCATAGTCAGACTGTGCAGAGCGGGGGGGAAGGGAGATGGACCATTGTCACTCTTCTTACACAAAAATAGGAGCTGGAAGAGCTAACAGAGCTCAAATCAATGGGTCTAGAGGGTATACACCCAAAAATAATAAGGACAATGGTGCTTTTTGAACACTGTGATTGTCTCCAGGGATTAGAGGATTGCCAGTGGTTTGCCCTTGAACAAAAGTGGCAGAAAGGAGGTGAGGGTATAAAAAACCTGTCAGCCTGATATCTACATAGTAGGGAAATTACCGAAAGATATATGAAGAGAAAAGTGTAGAGACTTTCTTGGGGTAGACTGTCTACAGAAATGTAGGCAACATGGGTTCACATGGGTGAGGTCATACCAGATGAACCTGATCAAGTCCTTCAGCTGGTTAACTAAATCAGCTGATGGACAGGCAGAAGACACACTGTGCCAGAACATCAGAAAGACCTACTGTATCACCTGGTCCCAATAGTAGAGTAGTTAAGAAACTATGACATCTGGGGGTGAGGAAGAGATGTTATCAACATGGGTGGAAAACTATTTTAAGGTGAGGACACAGAAGGTGCTGGTAAATGAGGAGCACTCTAAGTTTAAGGAGGTAACTAGTAGTATACCACAGGATTCAGTCCAGGGACCCATCATTTTTAACATATTATGCTGTGACATTGGCATAGAAATAAAAAGGAAAGCGGTACCTCTTTGTGAATGAAAAGTCAAAAAATGGTACTTGCCTGACTACTTGCTTAATCAGCTGTGGAAATCATTTATGAAACTATTACAGAAAACAAAACTTAAATGAAGCACCAGCTGCCACAAAAAGCTACTACTATGCACCTTGAACCCATGCTTTCAAAATATATACCTGCACAACCACTTTTAAAAGGAAGCCTAGCTGAGACTAGGTGAAACATCAGTTCCAGTTCTTTGGTTCTCTGGTGAGATGCCCTCCATTAAGGCTAGGTGAAATGTATCTTCCAAAAGCAAAAGTTTGGCAAAATGCAGATTTGACTTCTGTGAAACTTTGTGAAATTTCCACAAAACATTTGCAAAATGTTGATTTCAGTAATTTACATCTAAGTTCAAAAGTATTAGTCCACATTGCACAAAATGGGGTATGAGAATGTTAACACAACCCATACCAATATGTACTAAGTTTCAGATCTCTATCTTAAAAAGTGACAGAATTATAAGACTCCAAACTTTCAGAAGTCTTACAACTGCATGTCACAATTATGTAAACTGCAGAATTTATAAATGATTTGTCAAAATTGCACAACATTTATTATGCTGACTTTAACAAGCCCCATACAGATGTGTACCAAGTTTTCAATCTCTATCTTGAAAGGTGACTGAGTTATAAGCCTCTAAACTTTTGGAAATTGAAAAATGACATTGCAATCATGTAAACTACAGAATTTCTAAATTATTAGTCCAAATTATACCACATATATTATTTTGACCTTACCAAGGGCCATACATATGTGAATCAAGTTTCAGATCTCTGTCTTGAAAGGTGACTGAGTTATAAGCCTTCAAACTTTAAGAAATTTTAGAATTACAAATTGCAATTATGTAAAATGCAGAATTTCTAAATTATTAGTTCAACCCTTACCACATTTATTATGCTGACTTTAACAAGGCCTGTATATATCTGTAGTAGTAAGTAGTAGTAGTAAATCTTTTTTATTCATCAGAATAAGAGAAGTACATTCAATTGAGCATAGCTAATTTTCAATGAAGTCCCAAGCATTAGAACAGAGCAGACATAAGTTACAATATGAAACACATAATTTGAGCATTTTAAATAACACATACAAAATTTCTGGGGACACAAACAATCATGAATTAACACGCATCACATTGACTACAATGGGGAAGACCTGCTTAACCAAGTCAAGCAGAGTATGTGCCACGATTAGCGACACCAACACAGCGACCTACATACCTGTCAACAAAATCAACAGTTTGCTGACAGGTCACTGTGTTGGTGCACCTGACACAAGGGCACACTGTCTCCTGGTCCAACAACCTATCCCTGAATCAACTCTGACTCAGAGTTGATAATCTATAGTACGGGGGGTGCAGGGGCAGAGCCCCTCACATGGGGGGTTGGGGGGCAAAATCCCCCCAATGAAAACATGGACTAGGAGACAATCAGGATTTATGTCAATTGCAACTTGCGGTCTACATAAATCTTGTCATTGCAATGGCAGTCAATGAAAGTGATGTGGAACCAGCATCTAGAGCCGTCATGCACCAGTTGTTCAAGTCAGATAGATGAATAGGTTGTCCAGAACCATATATTTTTAATGGAATTTGGTTCCACAGATTAGCTCCTCTATAGGGAACAGATGACTTACTCACATTCACATTACATCTGACAGTGGAGTATTGTATACCCTGGGCAGATCGTAGATTATTTTTCACACATCTGAGTGAAAATAGGTCAAGAATATAAGTGAGGACTCCATTTTTCCAGATTTTAAACTTAAATTGGAGGAGATGTAAGTTCCTACAGACATGGGGTTTTGACCAGTTTAAATTATTAAACAATATGCACCTATGGGTTCAATAGGGCACCTCCAAGAAAAAGCGAGTCATTCTGTGGAACATAAGGTCCACTCTGCTCAACAAGGAGCACGTAGCCCCACTGTATAAGAGGTCCCCATAGTCCAAGACAGGCATTAATAAGGAATTAACTACATTTAAGTGAATAACCCTAGACATCTACTTTTTGAAACTATAGAGGGCTCCCAACTTCCTATTCATGCCCAGTAATATATTATTTATGTGGAGAGAGCAGTTAAGGTTGCAGTCTAACCAGAAACCTAAATATTTGTAGTAGTCAAACCTCCTTTATAGCAATACTGTCTAAGGTCGTAATAGCCAAACATGAGTTATGGTCTTTAGACTGTTTGTTTCTGAACAAAAGATCCTGGGTTTTCTTTGGATTTAGTGTTAAAAAATGCTTATTGAAAAATTCCTGGTCAAATGCCAGTTGAAGTTTGGGACCAATCAATTCTGGGGTTTGACCCTCTATATATATTATTGTGTCATCCATGTATAAGTGCTATTTAATGTGTGGTAGGTTAAATTTGAGCTCATTAATATAAATATTAAATAACAAAGGCCCCAATATTGACCCCTGCAGAACACCAGAGGATAATGTTCATCATATCGGATTTAAATGGGCCTATTTCCACAAATTGCCTTCTCCCATCTAAGTAAGAGGAAAACCATTTAACAACCTGAGGGGACAGACCAATCCCCCTGAGCCTAGACAGGACCACTTGGTGGTTTAAGGTGTTGAATGCCTTGGAAAGATCTATTAACAAAGCTCTGATCATTAGTCTCCTGTCCAGGCTCAGCTGCAGATCAGTAACCACCTTAACTAATGCAGTGTGGGTGCTATGTTAAGACTGAAAACCTGATTGATGAACAGACATCTTTTTGTTTATATCTAAATATTTTCTCAATTGATTGGAGACAATCCTCTGGAAAACCTTAGAAATCTGTCACAGGAGCAACATGTGCCTATAATTGCCCAGCTCACTTCTGTTCCCAGACTTAAATATAGGCTTCTTTTTTGAAGTTTTCCAGCCCTCAGGAAATTCACTCTGAATGCAAGATAAATTGAAAATATGAGCCAATGGATATCCTATGCAAGGGGCAGTATAAGTCAGCAGTCTGGTGGTAATCCCTTCAAAGCCAATTTCCTTTGAAGTATTCAGTCTCAAAAGTTCAGTTCTAACCTCCTCAGGGGAAATAAAGTTGAAACTGAATACATCAGAACCCCCAGCCCCAGAGATCTTGTCACCCAAATTTACTATGTGGTCTGGGAGTCTGTTCTTAGCTAATGTAGAAGAGCCCACCTACTGAAATACACATTAAAAGTGTTTGGAAGCTCTTCTCCAAGTGTAACTTCAACTCCATCAGCCACTATTTTATTTATAAGGGGTTGCATATTTTTCCCCATTAACTCAGAGATGGTCCTCCAAAATAATCTTGGGTTTTGCTTATGATTGCTATCCAATTTTGTTTTAACATTCTCCTATTTAGCTAAACCAATTTTAGTTGTATAGGCATTGCAAACTGGTCTATATAGGGCCCAATCATTGTCCTTCATAGACTTCTTGGCAGTTTCCCATTTCTGGTCTCTGTCTCTCCTAGCTTTATATAAGTTGGTATTGAACCAAGAATTTCCCTTATGTTTGGTTTTCCTAATTTTCACTGGTGCATGTTTGTCACAGACTTTTAAGAATTCATTTGAAAAATATTCCCATGCTTCTGATGCATTAGGAATTAAATCCAACATGGACCAATTAACATTTTCTAAGTCTAACATAAATGATATACAATCAAATTGTTTAAAACTTCTCCAGTACACCTTGTGTCCTGGGTTGGGTGCACTAATACTAATCTTGGTAGCACAAATTAGTTGGTAGTCAGAAAATGATTCAGACAATACCCCATATGTTGTGTAATATTAGGGAAAGTTACTAAACATAAGGTCCAGGGCCATGGATTTCTTGGGGTCCCAATAATTAATTCTCATAGGTTCCATAATTAATTGAGTCAAGCCCAAATTGACTTGAAAATCAATTAAAGCATGGTTTGGATCAATTCCTAACCAATTAATATTAAAATCTCCTGTTAAAAATAATTTGTGAGAATGTTTAGATTTTATTAAGAATTCCTGTAACATACAAAAAGCCTTAGTATCCACTTTAGGGGAGGTTATTGTTAGGCTACCTTCAACAGAAATCACAATTCCTCCCCCAATTTTGTTCCTATCCTTTCTAAAGATCTGGTAGTTTACTAAATCAATAGAAGCATCAGAAACTCTGTTGCTCAACCAAGTCTCCGTTATGAAAATATTCCCTGGTTTGTGCTCCTCAACCCAGTCCTAAGTTACATCAAACTTCTTCCTCAAACTCCTTATATTGAAATGTACACTATTCAAACCTCCATGGTTAGTTGCATCTTTGTCATAACCATTTAACTGGGAGGAGCCATGATTTGGGTGGACATCACCATAGACTAAGAGACAAAAAATAAGGAATATTTTTAAGACCCTTTGTAGGTTAAGCCTTCGGGTCTTATTTTGCATACTTAGAATAATTTTCACCAAATTAATTCTTAAGGGACAGATGGTTGATGCAGGCCGACTAACTGGGAGAGCCTTAATAAAATCATTGAAACAGCCTCTGGGATAAAAGCAGGAGGCAATATAAGTATTTTTAACAAAGGCTAAAGGCTTCTGGTCCTCTCTGGGATAAAAAGGCCCTCTTATGGAGAACCCTGTAGGCATAGGATAGCGCATACATATTGAGAGCACCATAAAACAACATTAATACATCAACTTTAAAAATCACCATTTCAGTTAGTTTAAATAAACAATCAAATACAGTACCTATCCTCAAGGGCACAATTCAGTCTAACTTTTTTCAGTGGAGAGGCACTCACACCACTCACACTTGTGCTCACAGTGCTTGCACTTCGAGCCGCGCAAGCATTAAAGGTGGCGGTCATCCTACCTCTCTCTTCTGACTGTTTTTCAGCTCACCCCTGAGCCCCCTACACACACACAGTCAGGGATGCCCACAAGCTCACAGTCTAATAGGAGATAATGCAGACACAGGAATCAATTCAAAAAACAGCCACCAGTTTTAGTCTTCTGCTTCTCCTGAAGCACTGGAGATGAATCAGGCCAGTATGTTACAGCACTCTGACAGGATGGTAGGCAGGCAAGATGATAAAGCCTCAGCTGCTGGAGAACAATTGGAGCTGTGCAAGCTTTAAAGGTGATGGTAGCCCCACCTCTCTTCTGACTGGTTGTTGGCTTACCACTGAGCCCTCACCACTCACAGTCAGGGATGCCCACAAGCTCACAGTCTAACAGGAGATAATACAGACACAGGAATCAATTCAAAAAAACAGTCACCAGTTTTTAAGTCTTCTGCTTTTCCCAAAGCACTGGAGTACCACATTTCAGATCTATATCTTTAATGGTGACTGAGCTATAAGCCTCTAAACTTTTGGAAATTTTAAAATTACATTTTATAGTTATGTAAACTGTAAGACACAAGGATGGAAGAATAAAGTTTGCCTGACAAAAAACACTTAGCTTTACCTGAGCTTTTTTGTCTACTGTTTTGTTATTATTCAGTTTTGTGCTTACAGGTTTTGCAGTTTGATCTCTTTTTTGACTAAGCAGAGTTACTGTTTTGTTTTGTTCTTACAGATTTTGCAATTTTATCTCTCTTTCTCACATTGAAGGAGTTGATTGTTTTTCTTCCACAGCTCTTCCAGTGGATTATGACCATTCTACCCTCGCCCATACCACCATCCCTGGGATAGCCCACCTTTAGAGGTGTACACCCTGGATACTGATTTCAACTTCCTGCTTCAGAAGAGGGTGGTAGAGCTTACAGCTACACATAAAACCACAAGTTAGTCACCTTTAAAACTGCCCTCTTGCATTAAGGCAGAGTTAAAAGGGGGGGCGAGAAAAAAAGGGGAAGTCAGCAATAGTCATTTTGGGAGTGGTGCAATGCAGTGGCTGTGGGGCGGCAGTCTTCGGGGAGATATTTTGGAGACTGTGGTGCTGCCCCATCTGCAGGCACCTCTCTGGGTTGAGGGAGGAGATTGCTCACCTCCAGGTCAAGTTGGCTAGGATTTGGCAGGCCTTGTTCCCCACCCAGGGACCACCAAATCAACACCCACTGCCTCAAAGGATGCCAGAAATGAGGGGAAGTTGGAAAAAGGTGGGCTCAGGGAGGGTGAGGGAGGTGGGGCAGAGGTGCATCCAACCTGATGTTCCAATCCACAACTCCTATGCTGTTCTGGCATGGTGGGACTGTTTCGATGAGACACCCGCATTGGTGGACAAAGTGGATGTAGGGATCCTCCACAGTGAAGACCCCTAGGGAGATGGCAAGAGACCCCAGAGGAGAAGGAAGCAACTCCTAGTGGGGGGCTCTATTGTTAGGGAGGTAGTCCTGTGGCAGAAAATATGGAAGTCAAGTGCCTACCTGATGCCACTGCTTGGAGGGATCAGAAGCAAATCCAAAGGATTGCTGTGGCAGCAAGGAGGGAGGGTGAGCAACATGTCATTGTCCACCTGGGGGCAAAGTGACCTGGCTGGGGATGAGGTGATGGCAGTGCAGAGGGAGTTCACAGAGTTGGGGAGGGGTCTTAGACAGGTGGCAAACATGGTAACTTTCTTGGAAGTGCTACCAGTCTATGACATGGGGGAGGCCAGGGTGCTCTGCACCAGGGGACTCAAAGAATGGCTGAAGAGCTGGTGCAGATCTGAGGGATTTGGCTTCATTGGGGACTAGGGGAACCACCTGTAGAGATTAGGGCATACATTGGAGGGATGGCTTGCATCCATCTGGGGGTGGGACCGAGATCCTTAGCGAGAGGTTTAAATCTTTCATTGGCAAACATTTAAACTAGCCAAAGGGGGTGTAGAATTAAACAAGAAAGAATCAACTGGCCCCCACAGGTTAAGGTAGACAATCAGACAGATACTAGAGCTGAGAAAGTAACATTTAAACTAGCCAAGGGGATGGCAGAATTAAGCAGGGAAAAAACAACTTCCCCCTCAAAGAGAAAGGTAGACAAACAAGGCTGATACTAAGGTCATGGAAGCAAAAAAAAAAAAAGGAAACACAAAGGAAGGTAATAGCAGGGTGGGCATGGAAGGAAGGCATAGGGATTGGGATGGGGAGGAGTTGGTACAGCAGGGGCATCAAAACATGGAAAGCCATGTGTACAAATGTCCAGAGCCTGAGAAACAAGATCCAAGACCTAGCAGCCTTGATGGTGGATGAAGATCTAGAGATTGTTGCAGTCACTGAAACATGGTACACAGGAAACAATGACTGGGACGTTACCATATTAAGGTACACAATCTTCAGGAGAGACAGGGAGGGCAAACAGGAGGGAGGGGTGGCTATGTACATGAAAAAAGAGATCAAGACAATGGAGTTGGGGAAGACAGGAAGGGGAAGAGGCACCATGGATCACATTAGAGATGGCTATGTACATGGGAAAGAGGATCAAGGCAATGGAGTTGGGGAAGACAGGAAGGGGAAGAGGCATCATGGATCACATTAGAGATGGGAAATGGCACCACCATCCAGACTGGAGTTGTCAATAGACCTCCAGCACAGGGGGCAGAAACAGATAGGGTATTAGTGGAAACCATGCACAAAATGGCAGAGAAAGGGAAGATGTTGCTGGTGGGGGACCTAAACATGCCAGATGTTAACTTTAACACATGTGCAGCAGCCACTACCAGGAGCAGAGACATATTGGATGCCCTGGAAGGAGCATGCCTCAGACCGTTGGTGAAGGAGCCCACATAGGAGGGAGCAATATTAGACCTGATCCTCACAAATGATGACAGAATAATGGCTCTATCAGTGGGCAGCCATCTAGGGTCCAGTGATTACCATACAGTGTGGTTTAAGGTAAAGACAGTAGTAGAGTCAAGCCACTCAAAAGTAAAGGTCCTGGACTTCAAGAGGGCAGGCTTTGCAAAAATGGGGGAACACCTCTGGAGAATCCTGGCAAAGGGGGTGGGAGAAGGGAGAGGAAGAACAGTGGGAGAAACTTAAAGGAGCCATAGCAGAGACAACAGGCCTCTGTGTAAAGCTAATAAAAAAAGCAAAAAGAAAGAAAAAAACACTACGGTTTTCAAAAGAAGTGGCAGGGAAGGTTGGGGAAAAAAAAACAGGCATTCAAAAAGTACTAGGAAACACAGAGAGGGGGAGACATGGAAATGTGCCAGGCAAAGCAGAAGGAGGTGGGGAAAGCAGTCAGGTGTGAAAAAATGCAAACTGAAGAAAGGATAGCAAAATTAGTAAAAAAAAGGTGACAAAACCTTCTTCAGGTATATCAAGGAAAGGAAAAAGACCAATGGAGGGATTGTGATGTTGAATAAAGAGGGGGAGTGTGCAGAGGGGGACCTAGGAAAAGCAGAAATTCTGAATTAATTCTTCTGCTAAGTATTTGCAAAGGAAGGGGAAGGAGAAAAATCAAAATTAGGGGTAGAAACACACACGGGGGGAGGTGATCATCAGTCCATTCATGGAGGAGAGAGTCCTAAAGGAACTTTCAAAACTAAAAGTAGACAAGGCAATGGGACCAGATGGAATGCATCCCAGAATACTGAAAGAACTCAGGGAGGTACTAGGGGCACCACTGACAGTCCTATTTAACAAATCTCTAGAGGAGGGAGTGCTACCAAAGGACTGGACAAGGGTGAATATGGTACCACTACACAAATGCGGGAGCAAGGTGGATGATGGAAATTATAGGCCAGTTGGCTTGACCTCAGTGGTGGGTAAAATCATGGAATCCATGTTAAAGGAAAGGATTGTGGCATACCTGGAGGCTAGTGGGCCACAAGACCTGAGGCAACATGGATTCACAGTAGGGTGATATTGTCAAACAAATCTGATAGATTTCTTTGACTGGGTAACCATGGTGGTGGATCCGGGAGGGGCAGTGGACATGGCCTATCAAGATTTTAGCAAGGTATTTGACACTGTGTCACAAAAGGGGCTAGTGTTTTAAATTTTTCCAAGTCTGGCATATGCTGTTTCATCACTTTGATAGTGAGACATGGTCAATAGATATGGTGACAAACTGCTTTCTTTAGTGTCAGCTGCCCCTACATATCATGTCACTGCTTTCTTCCATACCAGGCTGCAAGAGCTTTTGTCTGAGTAAGATCATTTTTTTTTCTATATCTGGGATCATGCTCTTCCTCCTCAGGGGAATCACCATGACTGGTCCAGCATATGGAAATCCACATATAAATACATTAAATGGGATAGATATTGCCTTATGCAGTTCCAAATATTATACAGTTATGTATTATACCCCGGTCAAACTTTATAAAATGGGTATGCTGGAGTTGGATCTATGTACCAGATGCTAGAAAGAACACAGTTCTTTACTTCACATTCTTTGAAAATGTGAAAAGGTTGTTGCTTTTTGGGAGAATATTAAACAACACCTGGATCCCTTATTAGGTCTCAAACAGGCATTCACACCAGAAATTTGTATTTTGGGAGAATGAAAAGGAGTTTTAGTGGGTAATCAAAAATATCACATTGCCTTAATATCAGTTTGTCCAAGAAGGTGATTCTATTGCACTGGTATGAGCAGACAGTTCCTACCTATTTGAAGTGGTACCAGGAAATGCTATTTGTGTTACAGGCTGAGCGCACTATTGCCAATATGTCAGGTTCCCAACAAAAATACGATAGAGTGTGGCAATCACTCCTCACTTTATTGATTCTTAGTGCTGAGTGTATGCCAGGTGATATCATTAGGTAGTTTCTCCCTTTTACACAGGGGTCTACAAGGTCACACAAGTTTTCATTTTTATTGTGCCACATTTGTTCTGTGCTAATGTTCTCTAATTTTTGGGAAGGATTTCAGCATCCATAGAAAGGGGGCGGGGTGGGGGCTGTTTATTTGGAGTTTATTGAGGAGGGGGAAGGGAGGGTATAATACTGTTATGACTTGGCTGGAAAGGTGTAAATCTGGTCTGTCCCATTTTTCCTGTTTATTTTCCTTTCAGTTCTTTCAAATTATATGATTCCAGGTCAGCTTTATTATTTCTTCAAATGGCTGTATATCTTACGTATTTAATGTCCTTTTTCCATATACTTGATGTTGTCATCCTTTCTAATCAAGTTTAATAATGTTTCTTCAATATGAAAAAAAAAGGAGGAGTGGTCAAGAGTGTGGCAGCTTAAATTCAATACAAATAGTGCAAAGTCATGCACGTGGGCCACAGGAATCTTGGAGAGGAAAATAAAATGGGGGGGATGCTAACAACAACAAAACTAGAAAGGGACTTGGGAATAAACATAATGGATGACCTGAAGGTGACCAAGCAATGTGAAAAGGTGGTGTGGAGGGCCAGTGGGATGCTAGGGTGCATAGGGAGGGACATCACCAGTAGAAAACAGGAGGTGTTGATGCCACTGTACAGACAATTGGTCAGGCCACATCTGGAATACTGTGTTCAGCTCTGGAGACCTCATCTCTGGAAGGACATTGACAGAATGGTGGCCATCCAGAGAAGGGCAACAAAAATGGTGAAAGGAATGCACCAGAAAACATATGAGGAAAGACTGAAAGACCTCAATATGTATACCCAGGAGGAAAGGAGGAAGGAGGGATATGATAGAGACATTCAAGTACAACAGGGGAACCAACAAGGTCCAGGAGGGCAGCATCTTTCAAAAAAAAGAGATGTTGAATGGGTAATGGGTCAGTGGCTCAGCAGGTAGCACACTTGCCTCTGAGACCATGAGATCAGAAGGCTGTGGGTTCTATCCCCACACCAGGCAGTTGGGTTAAATCCCAGTATTGACACTGTAGTGCAGCATGGGGGGGGGGGTGCTGTCTTTTGGATGAGATGTTAAACCGAGGTCCCATCTGCCTGTTCTTTTGGTAGTTCAGGTGGATGTTAAAGATCCCTTGGCATTTCTCAAAAAGAGTAGGGGAATTTTTATTTGAAGAGGTGGACTACATTACAACAAAATAAACAATGATTTATATACACAACAAAACATCTAGTGCAGAAAGCAATCACATATTTACAATAAGAGAAATCAAGGACATACATCAGTAAGTGCACAACATGCTATACTGTTCCATCCTGGATCCCATTTTTCACATTTTGCCCATAACAAATGACATTTATTGCAGTAGAAAATAAACCAGCATTCACATTTCTAACTTTCTGTAGTGAAATAAGAATATTACTAATTATTTCAATATAAGGCACTACCCTCTGCTGTGTTACCCATACACAACAAGATTGCCACAAAAATTACTTAATCATAGCAAAAACAAAATAGAGGGATTCAAAATGATATTTACCCCAGCCTCTTTCATTTGTTCCAAACATAAAGTCAGCATAAGACAACGACCTGAATAAAGGCTCCTGTCATGCAATAGCCAAGGTATCCCAGAAATCAGTTGCACAAGCATATTATTTAAATAAGTGTTCTTGATTTCAAGAATTTGAACACAGGATCCTCTAAGGCAATATCTAGCTGTGAGAGGTTTGTATTTGTTGTTATTTTTTAACCCCTAGTCTCCCAGAATTACTAAGCCAGATGATATCCCACGTATATGGTGGAAGTCTTTTGGATTACAAGAATTTCTATGTACTGTTAAATTTAGACACTGGGCAGTTAGGAAATGATGCTATCTCTTTTTGTTCTGCTAAGATCAAGGTCCTGCAAATTTGTTTTCTGTCTTGGGTTTGTATAGTTTCTGGGTAGATTTGCCATTTAATAAGGTGCATAATGAGTTCCACCCCAACTATGGATAAAGTATCAATGGTGTGAAGCGATCTTATTTTCTTTTTGGTCCATAAAGGTAGGCAAAGGACCAGCCATTCTAAAAAAATGCTTTCCAGATTTTGTCCCCTAGTCTTAGGGTGTATCCCACATCATATTCTATGAAGATACTGTAGAGAAAAGCTACTGGGTGAACCATATTAACCCCTCCTTCTATGATTGGTCTGTAAGTAAATTCTCTTTTGGTATGGTTCAATCTACTCTCCCAAAACACTTGAATAAAAATGCTAAAGAGAGGGGTTGCCACTGCCTGGGGGGGGGGAATATAACAAATATAGAGAAAGATTGGAATCAGGAGGGAGTGAATCAGGGTCACTCTCTTTTTGTTTGTTATCTACTGTCCTTTCCAACCCACCACTAATCGGTTTGCTTTACCAAGACAGATTTCCTAATTATGCTTGGCTATATCAATATTTCCAAACTCCACCCCTAGTATTTTAATAGGGGACTAAGAGATAACAAAACTAGCAAATGTTCCTGTGCTAGGGACAGGGGTACCACCCAGTACAGTACCTATAATTTTTTATAGTTGATCCGGGCTCCAGACATCCAATCATATGCTTCTAAATTACTAGAAAGGGCTCATTCTGAAGTGTCTGGGTGTAGCAGAAGAACAAAATCCTCTGCATATGCAAGTATTTTAAATTCTGGTCCAGATGAAGATTGTAATACCCCTTATTCCCTGTTGTGTCATGACTGAATGAATAAAGATGTTGATAACAAATTCGTATAACAAGGGGCTAAGAGGGCATCCCTGTTGGACCTCCCCTGCCAACCTTAATGCACTTACTCCACCACCCATTTAGATTTGGCACCACTATGGCATTTGAGTATAATGTTCTCAGCCATGAAACAAAAATGTCAGGAATCCCATAGGCCTTGAGGGTAGAAAATAAAAAGGAATGGGCAATCCTATCGAAGGCCTTCTCTTGGTCCAAGCTGAGGACAAACCCTTGTGCCTTCCCTAGAGTCCCTTTATGAAACACTTCCCTTAAAATAATCAAATTGTCATGTTGGCATCTGTGTGGAACTGTGCAAGTTTGTGCAGGGTGAATTAAATTACCCACTACTTTACTCAATCTGGCTAAAATAATTTTGCTCAGAATCTTTAGATTGGTATTCAAGAGGCTCAGAGGTCTCCCGTTTGCAAACAATTCTCTGTCTCCCTTTTTAAACAAAAAAATTAGGATGGCCTCATTCATGGAGGGGGCTAGACTGGTCCTAGCTAACATATAATTAAATAAAATAACTAATATTGGGGCCAGAACTTCAATAAAAGTTTTATAAATCCCTGCCCCAAACCATCTGTCCCTGGAGGTGCATCCCTACATAAATTATTAACCACCCATTGAACCTCCTCTAGGGTACTGTCTTTGAAGAGATTCTCTCTCTCATGATTCAAGACCTAGGGGAGAATCAAAGAGGAAAAAAATTCCAAAGGAAGACTGTCAGTAGGAAACTGACCAAAAGAGGGCTCAAGATGGTCTTCTGCTATCCTTAATATATCTGCAGATGCAGTAACTAGAGGACCTGAAGAGTTTTTTTTTTTAATCTAGTAATAATTTTGTGATCCACCCTGGTGCTACACTCCTTAAAAGGGTCCAAGGATCCTTTTTTAACTTGAGTGCTAAAGCATTATTCTTGGTCTAGAGATCTAGGCCTGTTATTCTGGAAAGTTATCATTTAATCTTTAACAATTTTGATCTGGGAGCTAAGATCTACTTTTTGTGTCTCAGAAAGAGAAATGAAGGATTGTAATTGACCTCGTAACTGTAAGTAACACAAGTATTCTGAATCAGAGATATCCTGAGATCTAGTTTTGAAAAAATATTTCCAGGACCTCTTAGTATGTTCCCACCAGTCAGTCATATTATCATAACAGTCCAATACTGACAGCCTCACTCCCCACTCTTTTACCCAAGCCTGTTTAATCTTGTCATGGTCTAATAGGATTCATTGAGGTGCCAGGCATTTTTTTTACACCTGGGGAGGTACCCAATTAAGGTGCAGTGAGATTGACTAGTGGTCCGAGAACTCCCAGGCAGAAGTATAGGTCTTATCAATAACCAAGGATCATGATAAAAAAAGGAAATCAGTTCTAGTAGATAGTTTTCCTTTAAAGAAGGTATGCCCTCCTGTTGGGTATTGGGATCTGTAGGCATCAGACAGACCAACTAAAGAAATAATTGTTTTCAGGGCTAAAGTGTCGTAAAATTATTTATTCATACTGAGACCCCTATCTGCCTGCTCTAACCCACAATTAAAATCTCCTGTCCACACAATTAGTCGAGAAGAACACAAATATGGATGTATTTGTTTAAAATGGGAGACCCTCTGAACTTTAGTTTGTGGAGCATAAAGAGCTATGAGATGGAATCTTTCCTGACAATGGAGTTTGCCCTTTAAGGGGGCAGACCAGGTTGTCCTGGTGCACCCCTTCCCTTCTTAAGTAGGATGGTTGTGCTCAGGAGGGGAAGGGGAAGGAAGGGGAGGGGCTAAGGGTTTTAACAATGGGCAGGCAACAGGAAGGGGAAGGGCAAGTGGAGATACATAATGGACAGCACAGAGGGGCTTCAGCCAATTTTTGCTGCAGTTTTGATTCTACACTCAACTGCAGCATGTCGGATTGGCATATTGATTTGAGGTTTGTTCACCAGGAGAGAAAGGTAAGGAAACAAACAACTAAGTTGGTGGAGGATATTTGAAGTTGGTTTAAAAAAAGAAATAAATATATATATAATATATTTTAATAATATGGTTTTGGGTGGAATGACATATAAGAAATATGATAAAAGACAGAGAGAAGCAGGTGGTTAATAACAAATAGGATGCTGTGTAAAAAAAAAAAGAGCTGATGTGGTTTATAGCTGTTTTAAAATGTCCAATTCATCCGGTTTTGTTTGGAGGAATGATAGTAGCATTTGTTTCAAGGCAGGCATGTTGGGGTTATAATTATCTTGGCAAGGTTTATGGAGATGGATACCCGTGATAGAATTGTGAGGCACTGTGCAGCTGGAAAAGCGATAGTAGCGTTTGGTTCAAGGCAGACATGTTGGGGTGTATAAGTAGCTTGACAAGGGTATGGAGATTGATAGTTGTGATAGAAATCACTAGGCGCTGTGCAGCTGGAAAAGAGTTTGGTTCTGGGGCCAGTTTAAAGTTTTCAGTAGACCACGCTGTCCCCCTGGTGGTGGGGGCTTAGCCACAGATAAGGTGTGGCAATAGGCGTGGGTAGGGCAGTCTTCCAGGAGAGTTTGTGACATGGCACGGTGCTGAGGCGATGAAGTGGCAGTTGTAAAATCCTATTATTGGTAACCGCACCAGAGGATGAAAGCGGTAACAGTGGAAGCCAAATAATGAAGCCTAGGGTAAGGGCAAGAGGTTTTTGCGATGCTTGTGAGGTACAGCAGGCCTGGAAGAGGCTCTGAATCAGAGGGAGCAGGAGCATGATCCAGTGACCACGTGGCATGATGTCACACTCCACGTGGTAGTCACGATAAAACCCCCTGGCCTGTTTTGCCATTAACTGCATTTGGATCTTGTCTTTTACCTCAGTACAGTCTTAAGAGTGCTGAATCCCTCTTTTTGGAGGAGTTCCTGTTTCTGTTAGCCCTGGCATCACCTATGAGGGAAGCAACATAGTAGGTGGCCAGCAGGAGGGAGGCCCTGAATCGGGGGAGCAGAAGCACGCTAAAGCGACCGCAGGTGTGATGTCATGCCGGCGCAAGCGGTCGCGAGGAGCAGGACTTGAAGGAAAGGGAGCAGTGGGGGGTAGGAGAGGGCTAAAGGCGAGTGAGACGGCTATGTTTTACAAGGGGATCCTGGCTTGCGAGGGCAATGGGAGTGCAAATGTGCACACACGCCAGCTGGGTCACGGGTTGAGAAGCAGACACTCTCCTGCCCCAAAGAACCTCGTGACTGCCTCCCATTTTGTTTGTTTTCATGGGGGGAGAGCAAACCCCCTCAAAGAAGTCTTTTCTTCTAGCTCTGGCATCACCCACGAGGGAGATAACTCAGTGGGGGGCCAGCAGCAAATTTCTCGTCCCCATTAGACAGTGCTGGAGAAGCAGGGGAGGGAAGGGGGCATATGGGTAGAAAGAGGAAGGGAGGGGGCACACACAAAAAAAAAGGGGGCAATACTGAGAAGCAGCGGTTTAAAAAATAAATAAATAAAAAAGGGTCAAGGTAACGCTTGAATGGGGCCAGTGGAGATGCTCAGAGGGGGGGCAACAAGCGGCCCACATGGCATGGTGCCACACACCAAGGGCATGGCAGGGAGCAGGCAACTTAACCGTTTTTGCCTATTTGAAGGTGAAGCCCTATATATATATATAAAAAAAAAAAAAACTTTGGTTGTTCAAGGATACCGGGGGGGGGTTGGGTTATGGAAGGCAAAGAGGGGAGGCACTTGGACACCAAGGGGCAAAAGGAGCAGGATGGAGGCCTGTTACTGGGGGCCCGACCGGGCATGCTTGCACATGGCAGAAGGGACAGAGGGAAGGCATTGTAAAAAAAAAAATATATACATATATATATATATATATAATAAACCTTGTTCTCTTCCCGTAGTTGTCTTCACAGTGAGAAGGAGTGAAGGACATGGCACCAAAGAAGAGCAGGCTGTCAAAGGAAGACTCATTCAGGGCTATAATCGAATTAGCAGAAAAAGACAACAGAATGTGGGAACTGGTGGAAGGGGAGGAACAAGGGAGACTCGGGAAGAAAAGGAAAGAGGGCCCGGGAAAAGGGGGCAGAGGGAAATGACCAGCCGAAGGGCCACGCAGTACCACCGCTTGCAGTGGGACCCGCCAAGGTGGCTGATCCATACCTCTGCAGCCTATAGACACAGTAACACCAGTACCTCCCCCTGATCAAGGTGGGATCTCCCTTGGTGGACTCGGACCAGATCCCTAGAACATAGTGTTCCCTCAACAAACCCTAGTAGTTCACCCTTCTCCTCAACTGCAGGGAGAAAAAAGGGGACGTTTGGAAGACGCCAGGCCGCATGGCCCAGACAAGGTTACAGATAACACACCCAGAGCAGTGGGGGACAGTATAAAAGAATATATAGGTCAAATTGTGTCAGCACTGGGAACAGGAGGTTTAGGGCAGATGGAATCAGCTCTGGCAGAGATTAGGACAGAGAAAGAGGTGCCGGAAAGAAATGAAGGGGATACAGAGAAAGAAGAAAAAGGTACAAGGGAGATAGGTGCTCCCGGGATGAGAATAGGTGAGCATGTTCCACTGGCCACAAAATAAAAAATATGGAAAGGGGAGTATGTGGATATATTCACCTTGGTGAGCCGGGAAGCGGCAGCAAAGTATGAGGAATTTGAGAACATAGGTAAGAGTGAAATGGCAGCGGCGATAGTGCTTTTAAGGAAGAAGGAGGAGGGCAAGTTCACAAAGGGGAAGACTTGGGACGGGTGGTTCATAGGTTTTGCCACTTTCTCAACCATTGTCCTGGATAAGAGGCCGGAGCTGGGCATCCTGCTCATCACTTATTCCTTGATAATAAGGAGGGCAAAAGCAAAAGGGGGGTGGAGTGGTTATACTATGACAAATTTTTTCGACAGAGAATGGCAACATTCGGGGATGTAAGATGGGACACGAAGCAGCTAGACTTATGGACAGATTATGTATCAGATCAGTCCACACCCGAAGGAGATTGGGGGAGAAAGGGGGCTACGCCCCAAAGATGCTGCTGGGCTTACATCAGGGCTTTTTGCTTGTGGCCTCAATGTTGTTTTCAGCATGCTTGTTCAAAATGAGGGGGAAGGCATCTGGCCAGCAGATGCAGTACAACATGGGCCCAAGGGGCACAGAGGCACGGGGGTCAAGTATCAGGTCAACAGTTTTCTCGAGAGGGGCAGGGGTTTAAAGGGCAGACATGAAACAGGGGAGGGAGGGGTAGGAGGAACATGAGTAGAGGAGGTCAGAATCGCTAACCGGAAAAACCTTGCACAAGGCAAGAGGGAGGGGCCAGGGAGAAGTAATGGGAGGAACGACAGGGAGCAGTTTGGGGAGACCAGAACCCCCATCAACTTAGGGGCATGGACAGCCTGTTTGGACAGATATCTGAACAAAAGAGTGGGGGATATGATTATAAAAGGTTTTAGCACAGGGTTTTCACTGCAGTGTGGGGGGCCCAGACAAGCGAGAGAGGCGAGCAACCTGGGGTCGGTTAAAGGAAGGGAAGAAATGTTAAGACAGAAGATTGAGAAAGAAAAGGCAGCAGGGAGAGTAGAGGGCCCATTTGACACCCCCTCATTGCGAAACGTGGATTTCGCCATTGGGTTTGGTACCCAAGAAACAAGAGGGGGTGCATAGGGTGATTCACCACCTGTCCTATCCAGAATTGGATTCAGTGAATGATTTCATCTGGGAGAAGCATAGTAAGGTGACATATGCGACACTAGAGGATGCAGTCTGGATAATCCTGGCTACTGAGGACACATGGATGTCAAAAACGGATATTGAATCCGCTTTCAGACTGCTGCCGGTTAGAAGAGAAGACTGGGATCTATTGGGTTTTAAAATTGGGGGGCAGTATTATTTCAACAAAGCCATGCTGATGGGATGTTCCATAGCATGTGCGACATTCGAAGCATTCAGCACCTGCTTGCAGTGGATATTTCAGGAGAAAACTGGTTATATAATGGTCATTCATTATCTGGATGATTTTCTTTTCATTGGGAGGGGAAGAAGAGAGACACAGAGTATGCTGGGCAAGTTTCAGGAATTATGCATGGAACTAGGTGTTCCACTGGCACCAGAAACAACAGATGGGCCCAGCAGGGTGATGGAGTTCCTGGGAATTGAGATAGATGCCCCAAAAGAAATATTCAGGCTGCCGGACACAAAAGTGAGGAAACTGAAAGAATTGATCCAAGTACACACCAGCAGGAGAAGGGTACAACTGAAACAAGTGCAACAAGTACTGGGGCACCTGAACTTTGCCTGCAGGGCCATTGGACCAGGGAGGGCATACACAAAGAGGATAGCTAGGGCTACCGAAGGGGTCACCAGACCACATCACTGGGTGGACCTGACAAAAGGTGTCAGGGAGGATTTTAAAATATGGGAGGAATTCCTCAGGAAGTATAACGGCTGCTCTTTCTGGCAAGAGGAGTGGGTGTACAACACAGACCTCGACCTCTACACAGATGCTGCTGGGGGGCTAGGCATGGGGGGCTACCTGAGGGGCAGGTGGTTTGCAGAACCATGGCCTGCTAGCTGGGTGAGGGATGGCAAAGTGAGAGATTAACATTGTTGGAGATCATGCCCATATGGGCATGTACCCTGGTCTGGGGGGGAGGAATTACAGGATCAGAAAGTGAAATTTTGGTGTGACAATAGAGTAGTGGTGGAGGTCCTAAACAACAGGGGAACCAGATCAGAAATGGTCATGCAAGTAATGTGACGTTTAGTGTTAAGGACTTTGCAGCTGAACATGTCATTCAGAGCAAAACACATAGAAGGGGTGCACAATACCCTGGCTGACAGCCTTTCCTGTCTGCAGCTGAACCGTTTTCGGAGACTGGCACCAGCAGCAGAGGAACAAAAAACGCCCATACCAATGAACATCTGGGACGTTGGCAAGAAGGAGAAGAACTGTTGTTTTGCAGCTCATGGGCACCTCGGATTCTGAGGGCCTATGATGGGGCCTGGCGAGTGTTTCAAACATTCAGGGCAGCACACCAGATGGAGGTAAGTAGGCCACTCCCAGAGGAACAGTTGGGAATGTTCACCATGGAGCAGTGGCAAAAAGGAACAGCCCACACCACAATGGGAGTCTGCTTGGCAGGGATTAGTGTTATCTGCAGTCTAAAAGGGTGGAAGGACCTGACAAAATCATTGTTCATCAGAAGAATGATGCAGGGATGGGGCAGGTTGAAGCAGGGGCTAGTAGACAATAGGAGGCCAATAGGGGAGCAGTGGCTAGCAAAACTAAAGGACATGCTCCCAGCAATATGCAGATCAAAGTCCAAGGCCCAGCTATTTCACACAATTTATGTTGTAATATTTGTGGGGGCCATGAGAGTGAGTGAGGTGGTAGGCCATGGGAAGGAAGACAGGAAAGAGGGATTAGAATGGGAAGATATAAGCTGGGGGTTGAAAGAGATATGGATCAAGATTAAGAGGTCAAAAATGGATCAAAGGGGACAGGGTTGCATAGTGACACTGAAGGGGCAGGTAGTGGGTGCAGTATGCCCAGTGCAGGCTCTGTGGGCTTTCACCGCAGAGCATGGGACCAGGACAGGGAGATTATTTGTGCATGGTGATTGAAGAAGGGTCACCGGATATCAAGTCACAGCATTACTCAAAAAGGGCATGCAATTCATGGGGGAGGACCTGGCTAATTATTCATCCCATTCCTTGCGGATTGAGGCTGCCTCACAGTGGGCAGCGGCGGGGAAAACTGTGAATGATATTTTGGAAAAAGGACGCTGGCAGTCTGCCAGTTATAAAAGATACATTCAAGTACTGAAGTAAGAAATTAACGTATTGCTCTTGTTTTCATTTACAGATCTGGGGGGCAAAATGGTGATGGGGAGGGCAGGGGAGGGGATTCTATGGTGATGATACTAACAGAGCATGTATAAGATAATTAATTTTGCTTGAACCCCATAGGAAGAGGGGGGATCATGGAAATCTGGATCTGCAGCCATTCCTATATTTATTGGGCTGGAAAAAGAGCAGAGAAGAAGGCTGGGGGAAAGCAGCTGTACCAGGATGTAAAACAGTGTAGGTTGGTCTGGCATGGCATCCGGGGGATGAGATGGGCACAACTGCTTCCCACCTTGAAGGAACTCAAGGGGCGGCGACCCAGTCCAGACTTGATTATTATACATTTAGGGGGCAACGACCTTGCGGGCAAGCCGTGGGTAGACACATACTTACAGATAAAAAGGGACCTAGGAGCAATACGACAGTGGTGGCCTCAGGTATGCCTCTCCTGGTCTGATATGATACCAAGGAGGGTGTGGAGGCAGGAGCACAGCCACAGAGCTGTGGAGAGGGCCAGGAGAAAGATGAACAGAAGAGTTGGGACATTGGTAAGGCAGATGGGAGGGCAGGTAATACTGCAGGGGGTAGAGGAATGGGTAGATTTCTGCAGGTTGGATGGGGTGCACCTGTTGGACCTAGCCATAGACATGTTCAATACAGAAACGATGGGCTTTATAGAAGCATGGAGGGAACATGCAAGAAGCGGAAAATAATTTTAAAAAAAAAGGAGTAAAAAGGATCTTCCCTGAGGTAAGGGAGAATAATACCCTAAGGGTTGGGAAAGCCAGTCATCCAACACAAGCTGGAGACTGGCTAGTGGGGAAAAAAAGTGGAGGGAGGAGGGGAAGGGGAAGAAAAAGTAATAACACAAGAAGAGGAAGAAGATGAAGGAGAAAGTGGTCTGGGTTTTCACCGTTACCTAACAGAAAAGGAGAAGAAGAAGGCACCCAGGTTTTCACCTGGGGGGAGAATAGAGGAAGAAAGAGGGATGATCAGAGATTGATATATGGATGGAAATAAATGAAATTCTGAGAAATATGATAATAAGAAAATGATAAATGGAATATTGAATTATGATGTATAAATAAATTAATTGCCAAACTGAGCAAAACAACAAACAATGGTCTCTGTCTTTTGTGAGGGAAAAGGGGGAATCCGGGAGAATGGAGTTTGCCCTTTAAGGGGCAGACCAGGTTGTCCTGGTGCACCCCTTCCCTTCTTCAGTAAGATGGTTGTGCTCGGGGGGGGAGGAAGGGGAGGGGCTAAGGGTTAGAACAATGGGCAGGCAACAGGAAGGAGAGGGGCAAGTGGAGGTACATAATGGACAGCAGAGAGGGGCTTCAGCCACTTTTTGCTGGAGTTTTGATCCCTCCCACCCACTCTACAAGGCAGAGCAAGAAGGGAAGACAGTCAAGATGGGATTGTATGGTGGGTCTGTCAAAGGTGGATGACAGACATGTCCAGTTGGACAGTTTGGACTGCCAAAGGTGGATGGCAGATGATAATATAGGTATGGACTGCCAAAGGTGGATGGCAGGAGAAAAGGGGGGAAGGAGGGAGGAGGGGAAGAAAAGGAAAAACACTGGAAGAGGAAGAAGATGAAGGAGAAAGCGGTCTCAGTTTTCACCGTTACCTAACGGAAAAGGAGGAGAAGAAGGCACCCAGGTTTTCACCTGGGGGGAGAAAAGAGGAAGAAAGAGGGATGATCAGAGATTGATATATGGATGGAAATAAATGAAATTCTGAGAAATATGATAATAAGAAAATGATAAATGGAATATGGAATTATGATGTATAAATAAATTAATTGCCAATCTGAGCACAACAACAAACAATGATATCTGTCTTTTGTGAGGGAAAAGGGGGGAATCCGGGACAATAGGAGAAATCCAACATGACAGCCCTTCCAGGACAGATATCCAGCAGTCGAGAAACAGAAATCCCTGCTGTAGAAAAAGAATACCCACCCCATCGCAACTGTCTTCTCCCATTGACCAAAATGAAGGGCCTGATGTCCAACTGGATGAAGCTTGTCTATGTTCCTGGTGGGATTTGAGCCTGGTGTCCTGAAGACACCAAATATCACTATGAAACTGTTTTAAAGACAAAAAACCCTGTCTCTCTTCTTTTTATTTTTAATACTATTTACATTAATATTGGTAATAGTTAAAGTAGTCATGAGAGGATGAAGGAAAGGGGAGGAGTACCCATATGTCATGGGGAATGGGTACTATTATCTATGGTCAAGAAGTTTTTGAACTCCATCTTTACCTGGTGGGCTTAGCAATGGAATCTTCTCCCCCCTCCTTGGTGTCATCAGTGGTGGTAGAGGCAACTGATGACATGTCTGAATCTTCCTCCCCTGAGTCTCCCCAGTGTTCTTCTAAAGGCAAGGGGGAGAATCTATTCTCATTGGCCTATGAAGAGGGTTTTTTCCCTTAGTTTTTTTTCCCTAATTTCCCTTCTGAAGCTCCAGTACTAGTGGTTGCCCCAGGCCAGGCTCTTTTCTTCAAAGAGACTGTAATAAAGGGGGCGTCCGTGGGGCGGGGGAGGAGGCATATCCCTAGATGGCCCAGTGTGTGATGTGACAACTGCTGTGGTGCCTTCCATAGGTTCTTTATCTGCATTTGAAACCTTCAAATCAATTACCACAGGTGGAGAAGTTTGAGGAGTAACTACAGTGGCTACTGGTGGTCCTACCGCTGATGCGGGGGGGCTACACATAATAGGTGTTCTGCTCTCAGCCTCATCCTGTTGGGCAGTTTTTTTAACTTGTGCTTCCTGGGCCTGATTTATAATTCCCTCATGGGATGAGCAGTCCTCCCTATTGTGGGTGGCCCATGGGCATTTACCATAAGCATGTCCTGTTTTCTCTCATAGATTGCATTTAAATAGATTGAGACAACTGATAGTTGCGTGTCCATACTCAAAGCAGTGACTGCATCTGATGGAGTCACAGGCTGAGCTTAAATGGGTATGTGCCCCACACTTAAAACAGGTTTTTGGTTGGCCACCGTGGAATAGGAGCCTCTGTCCATCCCCCAAAAAAGAAATTAGGCAGATGTATGGGACCATTGTTTGAGAAAAAAAGCTTGATCTTGTTTTTCCAACCTCCATTCCAGATTTGTTTGCTATCAAGAATGGGGGTGGGCCTCTCTAAGACCGTGCATCTCCGTCTGAGCCAGAATAAAATATCCTCGATTTTAATGCCCTCATTTTTAAATGCTGCTGTAATGACTTTAACAGCAGGTTTGGTGAGGGGGATTGCTAAAAATGGCAGCCAAAGTGGGGTATTTTTTAATTTGTGGTATTGAGACCAAAACCTATCTAGGTTAGTGACACTTTTAAAACTAATATTAAAGTTAGCATTCCCAACATGAATTAAAGTGAAAATTTCAGACGAAAAAAATCTTAATGACCCTTTCAACAAATTTTTAGCAATATAATGTCTGTCCAGGAGTTCTTCCAGCCCACCTTTGTAAATGAGGTGAACTGCTTTTGTTTCTGGGAACTGGTTCCCCGATTTCTGAAATAAGTCTGCTAGCTTGAACATAGGCATAAGCCATGCATTTTGGAGATTGTTTTGAACCCAAAGTCAAAGGTTTTTCTTGTAAGGGTGCAGCCTAAGGAGGAATATCTTGATTAATAGTCTGAGGTAAAGTACACAAATTGTTCTCTGTAGAGTTAGGCAGTGGCATATCAAGCCTTTTTCTGTCCATAAGAGTCTCTGTAGTTTGTGGAAGTTTTGATGCAAGCTGAGGGTTTAAACTGGCATACCTTTCAATTGTAGGATCCAATGGCTGCAGGACCCAGTGACCGTCTGAAGTAGGTAGCCAGCCTGCTCCTCTTAAAGCGTTTTCTGGGGATCAATTTTGGCAGGAAACACAGAGCAGTCTGTTTTATATTTTTGCAGTCAGCAAAAGAAGATACAGTTTCTGGAGCATTAGAATTAGACAAGACTTTAGAATGAACTGCAGATTTTACCTGAACTGAACTTACAGAAGCATCTGATGTCCCTGGGTTAGTAGGTTGCTTCCACTGTTGCAGGCCTGGTCCCATTCTATGACTCTGACCAGCTACTGGGAAAGATCTCTAGGGGAGTTTGCACAGCTCCTGGCATTCAGATGCAGCTCTGATTACACTGCCAGATGCAGTTACTGGTAGTGCACTCCCCCCTTCTGTCTCTGACATTTGCATATCTTCCAGATATGTCACAGCTGCAGCAGTCAGCGGCATTTCCTGCTTTCTCAGCTGATTGTCACTCAGCTTCTGTGAGCTTGTCAGTGCTCCTTTAATGCTTCTTTTGCAGTGGGAGGCTTTTCAACACAGGTACAGTCCTTGTCAGTGTTTATTTCGAAAAATGAATCCAAAGCTCATTCTGATACTGGTTTTCCAGAGCTCACTGGACCTGTTGCAGAGCAGCCAGATTTATCACATACCAATCCTGTTGGCTCATTTATATTTTCAGAGGAGGTAAGAACCTCCTGTTCAGCTCCAGTATCTCCAAATTCTTGCACCAACATAGCGTTTTCAATGGCCTCTAAGCTAGTCAGGTCAGGGGAGGAGTCGTACTCCCCTGCCTCAGAGGTGTCCACCATCTCTCCAGTCTCATGCATAATGGCAAGCACAGTACCTGGGACAAAGATTCCCCCTACTGTACAGTAGGGGGATTTTCCCGGTGCCCTGGCCAAATTTCCCTCCATTCACTAAAAATACTACCAATAGGTTAATCTGGTTCAAGGTCAGCTGGCATTCGTCTGTATCCCCCTGGGAAACAAAAACCCAGGGGAAGAGTACACAATGGGGGAGTGAGATACTAACAACAACAAAAGTGGAAAGGGACCTGGGGGTAGTCATATCAGATGACTTAAAGGTGGGCAAGCAATGTAAGAGGGCAGTAAGGAGGGATGGGGGATACTGGGATATATAGGGAGAGGCATCACCAGTAGAAAATAGGAAGTTGTTATCCCTCTGTACAGACAGCTGGTGAGACCCCATCTGGAGTACTGTGTGCAGTTCTGGAGACCCAGTTTCTGCAAGGACATAGACAAGATGGAAGCTGCCCAGAGGAGGGCAACTAAAATGGTGCAGGGTCTACACCAGAAGATGTATGAAGAGAGACTAAAGGAGCTTAATATGTATAGCCTCGAGGAAAGGAGGGAGAGGGGGGACATGATAGAAACTTTCAAGTACCTCAAGGGAATCAACAAAGTCCAAGAGGGTAGTATCTTTCAAAAAAAGAGGTGTGCAAGAACAAGGGGCCACAATTTGAAGATGGGGGGCAGCTCAGAGGTAATGTAAGGAGTATTTTTTCACAGAGAGCATTGTGGATGCATGGAACAGCCTTCCGGAGGAGGTTGTGGAGTCAAAAACAGTGGTTGAATTCAAGCATGCATGGGACAGTCATAAGGCAATTCTAGGGGGTGGGGTAGAAAGAAGTAGGCTACTGGTTAACTAGGATCTGCAGCTTATCCATTAGGTAGGGAAATGGGCAGACTGGGTGGGCCAAGCGGTCCTTACATGCCATCAAATTCTATGTTTCTATGCCTGAAAATAGGCAGAATTTGTCTAGTGCACTTACCGGTCAACAAAAACTAAATAAATAAATATGAGGCTAGACGGGGAGACTCAGGTATAATGTGAGGAAGTATTTTTTCACAGAGATGGTGGTGGATGCATTGAACAGCCTCCCAGCTGAGGCTATAGAGGCTAAAACAATTGGTGAGCTCAAGAATGCATGGGCTAAACAGAAGGCAACCATAATGATAGGAAAGAGAGGGTAAGTTGCTGATCATTTAGGATCTGGAGTTTAAGTAGGTAGGGAAATGAGCAGACTAGGTGGGCCAGGCGGTCCTTATCTGTCATCAAAATCTATGTTTCTGTTTCTTTGTTTCCATAACTTACAATTTACGTAACAAATTACCTCTCTATTTAGCAGTTTCTATGATTCTTCCAAAAAATTATGAACATAAATTTTCAGTTATCTAGCTCCAAATGAGGATAAGTTGTAAGCACAGAAATATTTTCTGAAATGTTCACAAAAATCATAAGTTGCCAGACTTTGAGCCCCTATAACCCTCCCCCCATGCAAGTATCATGAAACGTAATACTGTTTTAGGGCCTCTTCCTAACAATATGTGTGCCACATTTCAGATCTCTAGCTATATTGCCGAGTTATGACCAATTAAAGAATTTTGGAAGATTCTGAAAATGTCCACGAAATTTCATAACATTTCACAGAATTTCATGAAAATTCCATGAAATTGGAATTTGATCATTTCACCCAGCCCTACTCTCAATATAGGCTGCTTGTGAACATTACTACTTTTTTTTCCGGAAAGACATGTGTATCACTTGAAGCAGTATGTATACAAATTGTTTCTACCACCTTTTTACTGCAATTAAATAAATAAGAAAATATTTATCTTTGAAAATGTTTTTTGCTGGTATATATATTTTTGAAAGCAAGGGTCCAGGGTGCATAGCAACTGGTAGGTTTGTGGGCAGCTAGTGCTTCATCTAACTCTTTGTGGATGACACCAAGATCTGCAGGAGAGTGGACAGTAAACATGTGATCAGAGAAATAAAGGAATATCTGAATGTGCTTGAAAAGTGGTCCAGGATAAGTCAGCTGAAATTAAATGCCAAAAATGCAAGATAAGAACTTGAACTTGAAACAAGAACGTGAAAACACAATATCTGATGGTGGTGTGATAATAGCACAACAGAGAAAAAGGAACAGTGGGTGATAATGTCAGAAACCCTGAAATCTTCAGCACAGTGCAACAGGGCAGTGAGGAAGCCAAAAAGGATACTGAGGTGCATAGTAAGAGGAACAGTAGTGGAAGCAGATAAGTGATACCTCCCCTGACTAGATGAGTGATTCACCATCACCTGGAGTATTGTGAAGGTTTTAGAGCTCTCACCTGTAGAAGAACTGTGATAAGGTGGAGGCTGTCCAGGGAAAGGTGACCAAGATGATACAAAGGCTGAGGAAGAAAGCATACAAAGATAAATTAACCATAACATGTACACCCTGGAGACAAAGAAAGAGAGGGGGATAGTGACTCAAATGTACAATTAACTCCATAGGATGTCATGGATGAAATACAATGAAATGTTCACCCTTAGTACAGACACAAGCACAATGGGAATCCACTAAATTTGACTACAGGGAAGGCTCTGTAAAGAGGTCTACAAAAACATTTTTACAGAAAGAGTGGTGGACAAGTGGAATGGACTGACAAAGAGATAGTCTGTACCAAAACAGTGAGTTGATTCAAACATGGGTGGGACAGGTAAAAGTGCCTAAAAAGGTCAGAAAGATGTGGAAAGAGGAGAGGAAAATTAGAAGGAAGATAGTCATAAGGGTCATCATAAGGGAATTAGTTAGGGTTGTGCAGAATAGATGGTCCAGTGGGCCTTTTTTCTGCCACCATATTGTATGTTTACATGTTTGTATCAGACTTATCAAAATTTTGGTTTCTGCTCGCTCCAATGTTGCCACTGGAATCATACCAAATGGATAAGATGCTGCTTTGTGAGGGTCACTGGCACAGCACAAATCTATGAAATAAGTGCAGAATGTTGGTTGGATTAGGATGCTACAGTCTTTTTCTCATCAGTCCACACTTAATGCGAAACAGTACAGTAATAGTAGTTATAACCACTCAAACAACCTGCCTACATTATGCAACGGCATACCATGTGCAATATAAAGAAGGAAGAATGCACTGTACCTTTCAAGAAAGATCAGAACGTCTTGTTTGACTCAGATCTCTGGAAAAAATAGAATACTCTTGACAGATGTCCTAGAAAGACTGGAGTTACATAACTCATGCTAAATGGGATATAACTAAATGATTCTAATTAAATTGTTCAGACCCGAATATTCAAAGATTAGTGCACCCACTAACAGGCTTAGTGTGAGCTTACCTTGATTTGTGCTGGTGCTTCCAGCCAGTCCATGTCCAGAAATTCAAGGAGCACCAGCACAAACCTACAGCTCTAAAGCACTGTAATACCACTGTGCTTATGCAAATGAGGATTCCCCCCATGTATATCAGTGCAGTGATATCTTCAAAGTTTGCAGTGGTGGTAAAAAGCTCCCAATGCAGTGCTATTTACAGCCACAAAAAGCACCTCCTACTGGGGCATCCCCCATAGGCAGGGTGGCTGTTCTGCAGCCAACTGCACCTGATCACCTTGCTTGGATTCTTGGAGTTATCCAAGGTGACTAGTGGTACCCCCAATTACCCATTTCATGTTTCTTAGAGCTATCTGTGGTGTCTAGTGGTACCCCTCACTTTCCAATCACTCATTCCTGTTCATATAACACGTGGTACTAAATGTTTTACACTCTAATAGTGATATAATTTCTGAATCTGATTGGCTAATTCATTGGTTACAAATTGGTGGACATAAAACTTTAATACTTGGGTGTTTGTATAACATTCCAAGTTGTGGGATTGCAGTGTTAAAAGATTTTTGATCGATTTTTGCTTCATTTATTAATGACCATGATTCCTTAGTCATGGGGGATATTAACCTTAATTGGTTTCAAAAAGATAATTTGGGTTTGTAATCTCTACCAGATTCATTTGGTTTGTTACAAGTAATTCAATAACCAACTTGTTTAAATTCTTTTTCTGATAACCATTCAATACTCAACTGGGTTATATTAAATAGGTTAAGCATGTTAAGTCATTCAGGTGTACTTCCAGAATCCATTAGCAACCACATGGCAACCTATTGTGTTCTTAACTTTAGGAGGGTTAGAGTTCCCCCATGTATAATTCAATCTCATAATTTTAGGACCGTAAATATTGAATCATTATCTGCTGAAATGTCCTCCTTAGGCTGGTCTTTTTTAGAATGCATACCTAACATCAATTTGGCTCTTGAATTATTTTTGTGATCTAGTATTGCCTGTTCAGAATGCTTTTTGCACTTTACATAAGCTTAGATTGAGGGGTTCTCCAAATCAATGGTTTACATCTGAGATGAAAAGATTAGTGAAGAAAAAAGATCAAGCATGGCAGGTCTATAAGGAAACATAGTATGTCCCGAGAAGCTACGCTAGAACATGTAATAGAATTAGAGTGATGTTCTGAAGCAAATAGTATGGGTTTCTTTTGAAAGAAGCCCTTGAAGGGTAAAAAGGTTAAAACAGGAAAATGAAACAGCAAATATAAAGGGAAGTCTTTATCAAAATAACAACCAGGATTGACTTATCCCCATTCAGAGGGAATTTTTAAGGTAAAAAAGGAAGCCAAGTCATTGATAAAGATATTAAGAGGCACCTCCTGATGAAGCCTACATGGTGTAGGTGAAACATCGAGCAATGGGCCTTAAAGACATATTAATAAAGCTTATTTTGGAGAAGAATTAAAGTGCTGTCCATTATTCCATCACGCTCCAGATGACTCTTTTTTTGTAGAGACTTTTTTTTCAGGCTGATTACTCACATATGGGTGGCAGCATAGCTCAAGCTTGAGAAAAGCATTTCCCATGGGACATATTTTTTTTTTCAAGATACTTGGACATTTTCAGGTCTATAAAGAAAGCCTGACTACCTCTTCCCTAAATGCCTATCGCTATTTAAGAAATCTGGTTACAAAACATGTGAGGGCATCTAAAAAGAAATATTATTTTGATCATCTTGAATTGAATTTGTCAAATCCTAAACAATTTTGGGACAATGTAAATTCTTAATTAACTCCCAAATCTAAAACCATATTCAAAAATTTAAAATTGTTGATCAAGAGTTTACAGAGCGGATTGATATAGCCAAATTACTGAATGAAAAATTCACTAATTTTAGCAGTTATATGGGGCAAGTTTCTCTTGGAATTAGTTCAATAATTCTGATTTGGTTTTGGACCTCCCTCATTTAACTAGGCTGAGGTTTAATTTCAGGTTGGTTGATAGGATTGAGGTTTTTTAGGCTTTTAAGTACCCTGCCTAATAAGTTTAGTGACTGTGGGGGGGGGACTTGATGGTCACTTTCTCAGGTTGGTTATACCCTTTATCGTTTACCCTCTTTGTTATATTTTTAATTTATCATTGGTTTCTCAGCAAATTCCTTCTAGCTGGAAGCTAGCTAGGGTTACCCCCTATTCCTAAAAAAGAAACAAGCTGAGTTGGTAGAAGATTTTTGGCCCATCTCCATTCTCAACCCAGCAAGTAAACTGATGGAGAAGGTTGTTGCGAACCAGATTAATGATTACTTGTCGGAGTATGAGCTGTTGACTAGTGCTCAGCATGGCTTTAGAAAGAAGTGTGGGATGAGAACTGACTTGGTCAGGTTCACAGACACCATATTCAATGGTTTTGAGAGGGGTTTGATGACTGGTGCAGTGTTTGTGGACCTGAGCAAGTCATTCGGCTTGATTGATCATGGACTTACTTACCGTAAGCTCATTGAACTGGGTTTCTCCTGTTCCTCTGCAGCATGGGTTGGGGACTATTTGTCCATGAGATCCCAGGTTGTTAAAATTGACTCTACTGAGTCTCCAGGGGATCTTTTAGAATGTGGTGATCCGCAGGGGTCTATTTCGTGCCCCTTATTGTTTTCCCTTTTTATTAATCAATTATCCTCTGTTAGTTCTGACTGAGAAACTTTACTTTATACTGATAATTTAATTTTGTTTTGTCAGAGAATCTCTATTGATATTATTTCTACCAAAATTCAATCCAATTTTCACAAAATTTGTGATTGGCTTAATCATAATTGGTTGGTTCTTAATTCAAAGAAGACAAAATCGATGTTTTTTGGAACCAATGTTATGTTAAAGACTGGCCCTTATCTAAACGTATTTGATTTGGATGGGACTTTATTATTGATCAAGTACAGCAATTTAGGTATCTTGGGGTTTTGCTGGACCCCTTATTAAATGTCTCTGCCATGGCCAACATTTTCCCCCATTCACTAAAAAAATACCACCAACAGCTTAATCCAGTTCAAGGTCAGTTGACATTCATCTATATCCCCCTTCACCAGGTCATGCCTGAAAACAGGCAGGATTTGTCTAGTGCACTTACCCAGTCAACAAAAACTAAATAAATAAAAAAATAACCAAAAATTAGGCATTTTGTTTAAATGTAAGTCTTTTTTTAGTTTTGTCAACAGGAAAGATATTGCTGTTGGTACTCTTCTTCCTCACTTGGACTATGTTGCTGGAATTTATTTTAGGTTAGGTTCAAGGGAATCACATATTCTTTCTGTTGCTTATAATAATGTCTGTCGCTTTTTTTGTTAGCTCCACACCGTACCCATTTTTCTCATTTATATTCCCAATCGGGCTGGTTCTCCTTTAACTGCCGTATTGAATATTTTTTTGGTTCATTAAAATTTAGAGCTATTCATGAGTGTCCTTTTTTCCCTTTATTGGATTTGATATATGTACATCTTGTTCCTTCAATGCTGAGGTCATCTAATGGATTGTTGCTTGACTCCACTGTATGTAAATGCAAATCAGGGCTCCGAGCTTTTAGTAATTCTGCCCCATTTTATTGGAATACTTTACCTGCCTCTATTCATTTGACCACTTGTAAATCTCTTTTTAAAGTCATGTATAAATCATTTTTACTTGACAAGTTATGTTATATCTGTAACGGATGATTTTGTGTATGTGATGTTTGTATTTGTGTTGTTATTTATTTTATTTTTTTCTTGTGGCCCAGGTCAGACCTGAAAAAGAGCCTTTTGGTCCAGTTTCCTTAACCGGTTAACAAATGAAAAAAAAAAAAAATATAATACTTCCCTTGTGTTCAGTGGTCCCCCCTGCCCCTTGATTGCACGTTGACAAATCTACAAAGACTTAGTGGTGGTCCAATGTCCCCCCACCTCTACTGCCTGCTTACATATCACCACCCCACCCCAACTTACCCAGGTGTCTAGTGATAATTAGCAAAGCCCAATATGGTGACCAGCACAGCCCTCCTCAGCTGGTCACCATATGAGCTGTCAGGGAACAAACATGCGTACAGTATTTAAACTGTACATGCACTCACTGACAGCTCATATGGCAGACGGGCAAGGAAGTGAGAGGGGTGGCTGTGCCAGTCACTGTACTGAGTTTTGCTGAACATTGCTGGACATCCAGTTGGGGGGGTACAAGGTGGTGATATGTGAGTGGGTGGGACAGGTGGGTGACATTGGACTACCACTGAGTCATTGTACATTTGTCAACAGGAGATTGGGAGGGAACTACTGGACACCATGGTAGTATTTTATGGATGTGAACAATGAATCAGGGTGGCAGTGTGTGCCACTACAGACTAGAGATAGCTCTAAGAAATATGAAATGATAGATCTGGTGGTGGAGAGTGACACTAGACATTAGGGATGACTCCAAGAAATACGAAACAGGGTGATCGAGGGGTGCCACTAGACACCAGGAAATTCATCAAGCACACTGCAGGATGGGCATTAATGGGTGACTGCACATCATGCAAATGAGCCCACAATAGGCATGTAAATTGCCACCTAGTGCCTTGCATACTGATTGAGCTCATCTGCATGTTGTGGCTGAATATACAGTAGCCCACAAGGAAATTAACACTATCCATTTCAGTCAGGTTTATTCATTGAATATCTGACTGAATATTGCAGCCACCAGGACAGGCACTAGTGCAAGCACAAATATTTGTACTGCACTTGCACTCCTCTTTGAATAGCAGGGGCCAGATTTTCAATGGCCCTGTATTGTCACAATCCTGGATGCACCAACGGAATGGCTTTGCAGAGATCTAATGGGATTTTACCTCCCATCTAGCAATCACCACAAATCAGACAATCATTTTGTGGTCTAGCTCGCAGCAATCCCAGGAACCTTTTTCACTGAATTTGCACCAGATAGTTGGTGCAAGCTGCCATAAATCAGATAAATGGTCCCAACTGCATCCAATCTACTAAAATCAAATTCAGTTATGGTAAACCCATTTTACGGCACCACCAGAAACAAAGTGTGATGTCATAGGGCTTCACACAGCCCCAGTGCATCCATTGAAAATCAGGCACCTGGCCTCTAACTTTCAGAACTGAAAGATGAAACTGCTCAAACCTACAAGGCTCCAGAAAGATTGGCTGAATGCCTGAAAAAAAAAACTAAACTAAAATACTGAAAAGAGTGTCAGACAATGACATTCTACCAAATAATATCAACAATGTTTTTCTTGAGAGTTTAAAGCAAATCACAGGTGCATTCCCAGGGACAATGGACAACATTGGAGCAAACAGAAAAAGAAATTACTGTAGATCTGGTAAAATTACTTCTTTCTGTGGCACCCTTTCAGACGGAATTCATAACAAAAGAGTTCTGATAAGTGGTAACTGTCAAATTAAGGTGGGATGAATATGTCCATAAATCTTCAAGTGAAAGCTCCACTTTCTGATAGCTGCTTGCAACATTTTGCACCCAAAAAATGCATCAGCCAAGCTTTGAGTATTAAGCTTTAAATGTTTTGGAGAAAGAGTGCAAGGAAGACCATGTGGTTGCCCTGCAAGCTTCTGAGATGTATCTCATAAAAAAAGCCATTCTGCATGTTCTGTGGTGGTGCTAGTAAAACACATACACATTACCTAATAGCAATATACAGTGTATTATAAGTCTAATTAATTGTTCAGAATGGCAGCACCATCCATGATTGTTTGCAGCGCCAGTTTGAAATCTCTAAGGAGTGACCGAGGTGGCACCCACTCTCCACTTTCCGCTGTCATGCTCCCACTGCCACTACAGAAAAACTAAGTAAATATCTTGAAAGGAAACCATTATTGCAATTAGACTTATAATTGCCTCAGAGCCTATCATTTCCTCAAGATTAATGACCAGCTGGGTGGGGATAGCCCTCGGCTGAGCCTCAGGCCACCCTTCCCCCAGCCAGTCATTACTCTCTAGGAAGTGACCAGCTCTTTGGTCATTATTGCTTAATTTAATAAACATTTACAGTTTTGAAATCATGTTGCAAACATATAAGTATTTATGTTGTTATCTATACATCTTTATCCAGTTATCCTGGAAATTGTTGCAAACCAAGTATATGTAACCTGCCTTTCTCTGTAAATGCATTGTTTTTGAATATACTGCACTTCCTGGGTTGCCCCTGAAAAAGGGAATGTAAAGTCCCAGTGGGCTCTCCCAGTTACCAAAATTCAATAAATAAATAAAACGTTATATTTAAACTGAAATGCTAAACTAGTTTTGGCATCTTTGTAATATTATAGTATTTTGCACCTATGTCTACTTTTTGGCATCTTTTGAATACTGAAGTGTTTTGGACCTATGTCTGCAGAATGTTGTGAACTACAAATTACAGGGTAGTGTTCCTTAAAGTGGGACCCCCTAAACAGAGAGCCTCATCCCATTATGTATTACTTACATGAAGGTCTCTGCAGAGGAAAGTTATGATTAGTTTATGTTGCTGTCAGGGCAGTAGCACAGTTCCATTTTTACTCACTACTTTTGCACCATTTTTAATACCTTGCTGCTTGGTCATGGAGTCAAGATTTCAACAATAAAGGAAGAATCGTTTAATGTAATGTAATGAGTTGACAAATATTTGGTGTACATAGTACACAATGTGGGTTACTGGGAGGCAGGCACAACATTATTTTCTATTAAGAATGTTCTGGGGGCACTAAAGAGGTTGAAGGTGCAGGGTGTCTTTTTCAGAGCTCTGCTAAACAAAGCTCCTAAATATGTTAAAGTCCTGTAAGCTGCAGTGGTTTGAAATATGGCACATTTGAGAAAGGTTAAGGACCCAGAAGAGGCTAGACTGGATAATATCAAGAAATTCCTCTCACCTAAAACAGGGAAAGCAGTCCCATTATGAGGAGATGCCTCAGAAGGGATGATGACCTCCCCTGTAACAGTGCATCCTAAACCAAAGGCACCTACAAAACTAACACTGCAGAACATACCCTTTTGATGGGGTTTCAGGAAGAATCCCATTTGTCTTTTGAAAAAGTGAATGGTACTTTAGCAGAAATTTCATTCAGGTGTTCCCAAACAGAGGGGCAGCTACAGATTTGTGAAGAACGAGTGACCACAAGAGAGAAAAATGCAGATAAACTTTCCGGGAGAGTTATGACTCTTGGAGTTGCAATCAACGCATCTTTACATGAGCAACTATTGAACATTGCAAAATTCAAGAAAATTGAAAATGCTTTGTTAATGAAGAATCTTCAGCTGATAGGCTTACCAGCGGCCATACCTGTAGCTGAGTTTAAATCACAGGTGGAGCATATAATTACAATGTTTTTTCCCCTGGAGCCACCATTGATTCTTGAGTCTGTCTTTCATCCTCAATCACAAAATATCAAGGGTAGTGTTGGAGCTAGATATGTGATTTTCACTTTTTCAATAACTCTACAGTGAAATCAGATTCTTCAGTTTGCTCAGCAAAGAAAAGGCTTTCAATATGAAGGTCAATCCCTTCATCTATACCCTGATTTCTGCTTGATTACACAGCATAGGAGGAAACATTTTTTGGCTATTAAAGCAGAGTTTATCCAGGCCAGTGTAACTGCTGTATTACAAGCTCCTTCAAAGCTTAAAGTTTCCTTTAAGGGAAAAGATTATTTCTTTCTAGACGTGGATGCAGCCCATGAATTCTATGAAACAAATGTTGCAATACCAACTGATTTGGGATCTGACCTTGAAGAGGAGGAGAAAGATGTGGACACTACTCAGTATGTGCCTGTGAAATAAATGATTAAGGGCTTTTCCTTATAATTATTTGGGAACCCTGAACTTTTGGAATATTTAAGGCTCTTATGGATTAATATTTAAAAACAATTGATTTAAGAATAGAGGATTGTAGGTGTATTTTTTAAATGGATGCTTTAGTATTTTTCTTTTAGATTTGATGTTAAAGTTTGGAGCTTGAAAAAATGGGTAAGGTGTTTGTTAAAATAAATACCTCAAATTTAATGACTTTAGATATAAATTTTTTCTTATAAGCCCCCTCAAAGTAATTATTTTTTTGTTTGTACTTTATAGTAATCCTTTATCAAGATGTTCTACTTTTGTTAATGATAAATTCAGTATAAATCTTTTTTCTCTTTGAATAAAAAAAGAAAGAAAAATAAATATTCTGAGACAGACATCTCTGCTCCTTCAGCTCACAACTTTGTTATGACCTTGGATGACCATGACACAGTCAAAGCTTGCAGTCTCCATTGTAATGACACCTAAGCCTTTGTATAAAAACTCTGACTCACCCTTCCAAGGTGGTCTTGGAAACTGTCTGTCCTTTCATTGCCACTCATGAAAGCACAAAAAAAATGAGGCTAGCTAGAAAACTTTCACCTTACCAGTTATGCTTTGTCTACTCTGCACACATCAGGTTTGCCCAAAAATTAACAGATGGCGCATCTCTTGGATAACATGAAATAGCAGGTGGAACATTCAGGAGAATAACCTTGAGAATAACCTTGCTGTGGAGAAAGATTAGATAAAGACTCCTTACAGGAGAGAGTCTGAAGCTCACAAATCCATCTGGTGAAACTAACAGCTTTCAGAAAACACAGCTTGACAGACAGTGTATCTTCAGCAACAGTGGCCAAAATAGCTCAAAACAGCATACAAAGAGCTGTGAGAATCTAATTGAAGTCCCAAGGAGACATATGCAACCAGAAACAGGTGATTGACCCTAGTAACTGCCCTAAGAAATATGATTAAGTCTGAGTGTGTTTTCAAGCAATGAACCATCAATGGGGGCTCAAGAACTGACTATGATGAAAAACTGCCCTTGAAGAATGCGTAGGGTGAAACCATAATCTATTCTTGCCTGTAGGAAAAACAAAATCTGTGTCTCAGTGTCTTCCTCGGAATGAATATTGAACCTTGTGCCCATGTGCAGGGGAAGTAGGGATTTTCACAGAGAACATAACAGGGTCCAACAACTTAGTTGAATGAGTGATATTTAGTACTGTAGCATCCTCCTTTTACAAACCATGCTGACAATTGTATATTTTTGGGATTCAGACAAGACCAGTGGGCCCTTCCCCCCACCATATTCCTGTAAGAAGGGAGCTGAAACAGTTCCTGAGTCAATAAGCTTGTCAGATCCAAGAACCAAGCCCTTCTTGGTCACACTTGAACTATTGGGAGGATATTTCTATGCTAGAGAGCACCTCAACCTCACAGTACAACCCACTGATGTAATATGTACCTGTAAGCTCTTCATGTTGTACAGTTACTAGGAAACACAAAGAAAATCAACTTGATATGTATATATAACCCACCTAAAAGTGGCCTCATGGGATTGTTTAGCCGAATGGACCACCTGGCCTCTCTAAAGGGTAACAAAGAACTCCTACTAATGTGGGACTTCAATTTGGACTGGGCAGAGAAACACTCTGGGTCCTATGATGCTGTTCTTGAAAAACTACACCCAACATAGATGAGTACATGTTCAATGAGAATATCTCTACAAAGCAGTCAAATCTCCCTATTAGAATGGATTGTTATGAACAGAGCTGACTACATATGTGCAGCTGGCACACTGCCTGACTCCAACAGTGACCATACTCCATTTCTCTGCATTTGGAGTACATGTACACCGAAGCCTTAACCCAAAGAATTACAATTCTGGGAATTTTCAAAGCTATACATAAGGAACCTAAATGTGGATCTTTGCAACATTGACTGGTCCCCTATCTACCAGACTAATGATGTAGAAAAATGCACTAAACTTCCTCATATCTACTCTCCAGAAAGTACAGAATAAACATGCACCCCTAAAAAGAAGGAGGGTATGAAGCTCGGTAACAAGATGGGTCCACAGCGATCTGTTAGCCACCATGAGGGGCAGGGATTAAACATGGGTCCCTGCAAAGGAGTCTAATCAGAAAATTGATTGGGAGGAGTACAGAAAGCAGAGGAATGCTTGCAAGACAGCTATAAGAATGGCAAAAAGGATCAACTCAAACCAGATACTTCCGGCATCCGTCAGGGATGCTCATGAATTTTGCAACCACATAAAATCAGTCCTGGAGAAAGACTGCAACTCATCCAGAGCAGATATGACACTGGAAGGAGCAAACTGTAACAATAATAATAATACTATACAATACAATAGCTAATGCATTAAATGCTCACTTTTCAGACCTCTCAAAATATGAGAAGGTTATTAGCCAGACCCCAGCTCCACCACTTAACACCATGCAAACTGTCTCCACAGCTCTCAGTCTTTGAGAGGTTACAGTGGCAGAAATGCTGCATCTTATGAGAACAATCTCTGCATATGGATTGGTTGGGTCTGATGGGCTTACACCCAGGTTCCTTAAGATTGCAGCCCTAGCCCTAGCAGTGCCAATTGCCAAGATCTTCAATCTTTCAATCTGCACAAAGACTGTACCGTCACTCTGAAAAATTGCACAAGTTGTTCCCATACATAAAAAAGGGGATACTAAGGGCGAATGAGCTATTACCGACCAATTACAATATCATCAGTTCTAAACAAGTTACTTAAAAAAGTCATGGTCAGTCAGGTAATGGAATACATGCTACAGAACAACCTACTTTCTCCAGCTTAACATGGATTCAGGAAGGATCACAGTACAACCACGGCACTCATCACCTTTACCAACAATGTAAAAATGGACATAGACAAGGGTTTATGTACAGGAGCAGTTTTTATTGACTTAACAAAGGCATTTGACTTGGTGGACCACCCCTTGCTACTATAAAAACTGACCTCACTTGATTTCTCCTTAGACTACTTCCTAGTTTGAAAGCTACTTCACTGGATGAAGGCAATTGTTGCAAATAGATAAGTGCAAATCTGATCTCTCTCGCAGCAACAACGGGATCCCTTAAGGATTCATATTCAGTCCACTGCTTTTCTCTCTATTTGTAAACAGGATGCCAAAGATGACTGGTTCCTCCTCCATTATACTGTATGCTGATGACATGGTACTCTACACCGGTGCAAAGGACATAAAATCTATCAATTCTAAACTAAAGATGTATTTTGATTGTCTCCACTCATGGCTAACACAAAGCAAGCTACTACTGAATGCCAAAAAAACAGTTGCAATGCTGTTTGGATTGGCACACAGGATCAAAGCCAGTGAAATAACATTGACAATACCAGGCCCAGAAGGCTCACTACTGGAAGTAGTTGACTCCTTCAAATATCTAGAAATAACACTTGACCCCTCAATTGACTTTAACCAGCACATAGCCAATACATGCAATGCAGTAAATACAAAATTGGAACTGTCCTACAAAATCAGGCCTTCCATTAACCCTGCAGCTAAACTGGCCATAGCACAGAGGGTCCTTAGATCTAGCCTAACATATGGTCTAATGATGTACCATGATGCCAAAAAAGGGATGCTGCATAAATGGGTCACATTTTACAATAATGTCTTCCATTTTGCCCTGTCGGTAGCCAGACACACAGATCGCTGCTTATTATACTCAAGCCTGGGCTGGCTCTCTCCAAACTTCTATCATACAAACACTGCAGGCTGTATGACAGACATCATTAGAACTGGTACACCAGACACTGTGGCCTGCATGCTAAATCAAGCAACCCAGGTCTACCCTCTGAGATCTGCAGAAAAGTCTCTTCTTAACATCCCAAAATGTGGTACAAAAATGGGTGAACAAACCTTCTCTGTGGCTGCCCCAAGCTTTGGAATGCACTGCCATCATCTGTTAGGCACTCAAATTTGCATCAGGCCTTTAAAAATGCATTTCATGCATCCTTCTTGAGCTCTGACAGATGCACATGTAATCTGAATGCAGGTGCACCCTCTTAGCATGTTTCTTCCTAAAAATCTTGAGCAGTTTTCTTTCTGGGCGTAATGTTCTACAGAAACTGTTGTATAATTTATTTGGTTAGACTAATCATTTCTTAGGCCTTGCACTGCTGAAAAGACTATATTGTTCTAATCTTGATCAAGTTTTGCTAATCCTTGCACTAATACATGTAATGTACTGTAACCCTCGCACAAAATCATGTAATGTATTGTCTCATGAAATTGTTGCTCCCTCTGTATGTAACTGTCCAGGGTCATGCCTGAAAATAGGCAAAAACTTTGTCTACTGTACTTACCCGGTAAACAAAAAGTAAATAAATAATTTCTTTTTTCTATCTACAATTTTTGCAATTCCCCCCCATTTTCTCCCTGACCGAAGACCCCGGTAATCACAGCAGTGTGTGCGCATAGATGTGCACATGCACTCTGGGTGCCTGAACAGCCCCTTCCTCCTCACCCCTGGCAATTGCCACTGCTTCCTCCTGCCTATGCTACCCATCAGGCCTCCACCCAGTGTGAGCGGAACTATGGGGGGTGGACAACCTCCCCAGGAGAAGAGAGCTGCCTTTCAGTTACTCAATCCTGCTTCATCCCTCCCACCCTGTACTGGCACTCTGTAGACCTGAGGTCGTTAATGAACCTGGGTCACCGGCATGATGCGAGGTAAGGCGTCGAGTGCCTCAGCCCTCTGCACAACCAGGCTGTCTATAAATACATTTTAACACCATTAATAGCAAGGGCAGTGCATGAAAACCAATAGACCATCCTTGATTACCATGTCTGAGACCAAGTGTGCACTATGCTGCCTGCAGACACGTGAATTGGCTGTATAACCCAACACCTTTTGTTGAAAAATGTGACAGCTTGTGCATTCTCCCTGGAGGCAAGAGCTTGATCTATGGTGCCCCCAAATGTTGACATTGAATGAAAACCCTACTGGATTCAGAGGCTGCTTTTCATGATGCACGACCAGGAGACAGATCCATTCTGCTAAAACAGAAAGCTATCCTAATAGAAAAGAAATAGCTGACAGAGACAGCGTTCTCTTCTGCCCATAATAATGCTCCTAGGGCTGCTGTGAGCATATATCCATTTATATACTACCTTTGTTGCTTATGTACATGCCTTTCAGTATATTAACTGCCATACTTTAATTTCTGGGAACTTGGTTTGCTCCCAGGAAAAGGAGAACAAGAGATTCAGAGGGTGTCTTTGAAGTTTTCTGGGGCCTGTGCATTTATGCACGTGGCCCCTACCCTCTGGAATTCTCTACCCCACCAGCTGCAGGAGTGCATGACAGTGGGAGGTTTTAAACAGGTGTTTAATACTTTTTTTATGGTGCCAGGCCTTTGATGGTACTAAATAAATGAACCTCTTCAAACTTTTGTTACTGTTCTGGATTGTATGCATTAATTTTACTATTGTTGTTTTAATCTTTTGTAAAGTGCCTTAGTACTTTAAGAAGGCACTTATGCTAAATAAAGATTATTGTTATTATTATTATAAAATGCTCTTATTTCTTGTATGTTTACCTGGAGAATCTTTTCCTGTGGGCCTGAGACACCTAAACTGGAATTTGCTTCACCACTGTCTGCCAACCCCAGTAGGATGGAATCTATTACTAGAAAACATTTTCAGTGGAGAAAGGAGCTAACAAAAGAATGGAGACAGTTCTACAGCTGGGAACTAAATGGAAAAGAGAAGCACCTGGAGAGACCTCAAGTAGATATGAGCACAATGGATCAATAGTAACATTTCCGGCACAGTCACCAACATCTAAAGACATTGGAGAGGTGACCATATTGTCTGAAATCTCACTTGTCAGATGTGCTGGAGATTCTTTACCCTGGATGAGGAGAGGACAAAAACTCATTGTGAATCCATCTAAAAACAGCCTCTATCCATTACCCACTCTTGAATAGCTGTAGTGAGCTCTTCTCTTTGTATTATTTCCTGCTGAGCTGTTCAAGAATTGAAACTGTCCTGAGAACTAAAGTTCTGGTTGACTGATTCAGTGATACCCTGATGAGAAGAACTGTCCAAAAACATGTAAACATGGTGACCCTCCAACCCCAAGACTGTCACAATCACAGCCAATAATTTTGTAAAAAAAAAAAAAAGAAACACTAGAGCAAAGGCACAAATGAAGAAGGAAGCCTGATGCTGGAAAGCTGGTTTTGAATAACCAAAATTCAGGAATTATTCAAGATAGTGACATATCAAAAAATAGAAATAAGCATCAATTGGACAATGGAGGCCAGATAACCCCCTCTGAGTGAACAATTCTGATGACTGAGTGAAAGAACACCATAGTGAATGTGGTTTGTCTAATAAACTTGGTTCAGGCTTAAAAACAAAAACAAAGATCAGGTGGAGATCCTCTGACTTTTTAGGTAGTTTACATCCTTGTCCTTTCCCTCCTGAGGAGGTACAAGTACAGTACTATTACTAAGAAGAAGGATACTGGATTAGAGTCTAGTCTACTGCCTTTCATTTCCTGGAGTCATTCAACACTGGTGACTGAAAGAAGTGACCCCTTGAAGGCAAGGCAAGGTAAAGAACCCAACTGTGTAGCCTCATGACATAATCTCCAGAAAACTGGGTCCAGATTTTCAGAAGTGAAAAGACAAGGTTTCCCCACTAAATCAAAATGTTACCCACATGCACTCAGTTTTCAAAATGTATGCCAATTTTAAAGTTTTTTTTCACATTTTAATGCAGCTTGTGTATATTTTCCCACAGCTGCTGATATATGCTACTCCTGTATTACTTTACCTTTTCCCTTGATGCCAGCGAACTGGTAGTTGGGAGTCAAATTTTTAACATTTGGTTTGCTAGAGCAAGACAAGCAGAAGCATACGAGTGTGACTGCCTCATGCACCTAAGCCATACTAAACCTTCAAAACAAATGTGTTGGAGAAAAAATATGGTGCCGACCCAAATACACTTTTAGTCAATAATTGTCCACACAACTGCCCCATGAGGAAAGGACTCAGAAAAGTGGTTTGAAGTGGGGCTGACTGAGAAAAGGTTTTTTTCAAAACTGCTACAAAACTGTAACTTTAAACCTATTTTACATAAGGGACCTCAAAAGCGAGTGAGGCCTGCAGCAGACAATTGATGCAGAGAGTACAGCAACCACTAAAATTCTGCTGGCAACAGTGCCCCAGACAAAACCTGTGGTTGAGAGATAAGTGCAAAATATTCTATTTATGTCAGCAAAAAAAAAAGTTCCAAACGCTGCAGCAGAAGAAAAAAAATTATACAAATAGCATAGGAGCATGTGTGTGCTAGCAGCAGCAACAGAAAAGGATGCACACTTGGCCTTTGCTCTAGACAGTTAAAATGATTGCAGAAGGGGTACTCACACTTGCAGACAACACTGTGGGTCTTTAAGTTTCAAAACATCCAATAAGAGATACAAAAATCTGAAAATCAGTCATCTGCACTGTGAAACAATAACAATAAAAACACTACATCAGGCTGAACAGTAAAGGAACACACTGAGCTTATGGTCAATGCAAAGCAAAGGGAACTGGCTCTCAGTAAAGGAAAAAAGTCCCCAGACTTACCATTGACACTAGGTTAAGAAAAAGGCAGACTAACTATAGTAGGAAAAAACTCTCATACAGGCTTCATTTTTTGCCAATGAAAGCCACGTGGCAATTCACGCAGACCTTAATCAATGAAGCCATCTGTGAGAAAAATGCAGGCTTGTCAATTTAAATATGTAACAGGTAAGATTGAATTTAGAGTACTGCTAGTAGGATCAAACAATTTCTTAGTGCTACAGTTAAATTAGCAAGATAAAACAATGTAAAACTGTGAAGATTTAAATCAAGTTGTGGAGCTACTGTACTCAAAAAGTGCTGTTGTCTTTTCACACTGGCACAAAAGACTGATGAGTAAGAAGCTATGGAACCCTTGGGCCTGATTCCAAGATGCATGGTGCAGCTTGCGGGCATATGTGAGTTGTGCCATGCAGAGCTACACTGGGGACCCTGCGCCATATTCCAATACAGGCATGGTCCCTGGCACCTACATCCTGCGACTTGTGGCAGCTACAGGCTAGCGCCACAGAAATGACACAATGGACCTTGGCGCTGCAAGTCGCAGCCCACAGATAACTGCCCCCTAGAGCCCCCACTGCCCCAGAACACCACCACAAGCACCTGGGGCCATTGGGGGGGCTGGACGGGTGGCACTAGCATTTGGGGGGCACAGTGAGAAATGGACCCTGGGGGTCACTGACAGTCGAGGGTGGGGGGCATGTCTGTGCTGGGGAGGGTACGGGGAGAGGGGCCATGTGCATGCAGCAGCTCTGCAGAATGGGCATCCATCAATTGGCACAGATGGATGACCCTTAGACCATCTCCCTGCTGGTCTAACTCCACTGCACCATATCGACTCTTTGAATCATGTAAGTGGGTTACAGCAGCTGGCCATTTGGAATAGGGCACAGTTGCTGCCATTACCCACCCTTGTGACATGCCACAATGGGTTGCCGGTGTAGTGGGTTGTGTAGCCCACCTTTGGCACAACCCACATATGGCTTGGTGCAAGCCGTGACTTGGAATCCCCCCTCGAGTAACGCATGGTGCAAGGTTCGATTTGCACCATGGAGTTTGGCATAAATCACCTTGCACCGTGTGTAACGCTTCTTGGAATCGGGCCCCTTATGTCACCATTATTCCATGCTGATGTCATAGCTTTGAGCTGTGCCAGCATAACAAGCAGGGTTGCATCTTTCCTAATTTTATGAATTCTCAGTGACAAAGTGCAGAATTAGGGTTTTGCATCTAAGCATCAGATTGTAATCTGTATTGCAACTGCATTGACGATTTATGTTATGCTGCATGCCTACATTTTTTATTGAGATATTCAGCATGATTGCAATATCAATCACAGCAGGATCTTCCACTGATTTAGAAAGGAAATGAAGGAATCTTTTATTCATTTATAATGCTGCAGGTGGAGTTCACCAAAATTCATCTGAGGCCAGTGAACTCTAGTACAAAGAATAAACAATTGATGTTTTATTAAATGTTAGTCATTCAAAAAAATTGAGTTTGCAGCTTTGTTTTATTTCATATAAAAGGTTTTTGGTTGGTATGTTACAGAGAAAGTGCATAACTCTTGCTCTCATATTTTGTAACATGCCAACAAAGACATTAAAGTTGCATATTAACAGATCCCTAATGCAGTACATTTCAGATTTTTCTGTTCCTGTGGAATTTATTATCCTGCCTCAGAACTGAGACATATATGATAGCACATCACGTGCCAGATAGTCTAAACTTTGCCCCAGGGCTAAATTAGCACTGCCTGGCATGCTAAATTAGCTTGGAACCAATAGCCTGCTATATTCAAAAGGAATAGCCCAGGTGCTAAACCTGCTGAATATAGCGTGCTAAGGAAGCTGGGAAAACTGGGCTTGGAATACAGTGCAAAAATAGCTCGGGAAATAAGACATCTCTGAATATAGTAACCAGGAAGTGCAAACCACAACAGCAGCCCAGTGCACAGCAATGTGAGGAAGGCAGAGGTGAACTATGTGGCCAATGTGTGTGCTAGCAAAGGAGTGGATTCATTAAAACAGCAAGCACCAGCAAATGTGAAATTCTGTATAAATGTACCATGTTTCCGAAACATTTGCACAGTTTTGTGCAGAGCTATGCCATTTGCAAAGTGCTATCATGTTTGCCCAGGACAAAAATTTGCTATATTCAAAAGTGACATACAAATGAGCCTACTTAGGCAGTCTGTGGGCAAATATCCAGATTAGCATCTCATTATGTCCTGATTTGTATACAGTTTGCCCAGAGCTACTGCAGGGCCCCACAACTCCACCTGTAGGTCAGTCTAGAAGTACAGGAGCTGGCTGGGTCTGCCCACAGCTTCACCAGTAGGTCAAGTCTGGAAGTGCATGGTGGTAGCTGCAGGCTACATTTGTACAGAACCGCACAGACTAATGTGTTCCAGGGGACTACACAGCACAAGCACAGGTGGTGGTGCTGTATGCAATAGTCAAACTGGAGTTCCTGCTACAGTGCACAGCAGACACTACAGTAACAAGGGGGCCAGTAGTGTGAGGAACACAGCAATGCTTATGGTGTGTAGGGCGTCAATGACTGCTGCACTTTACACAGTGGCAGTGCCATCTTACAGGTGTGTTCTGACAGTGGACATCACTGTTATGCTGTTATGCAACCCACAGATGCTGAACAACTGGCATGGCTGGGATACTCACAGTGACATATACATGGCTGACTGTGTGTGCTGTGGTGTCTGTACAGATGTGTGGTAAAAATAGCTGGGGGGCACATACCATCAGACAGGCACACTGGTGTTGGGGTATTCCCTACTCTGGACCATTTGCAGTGTGTGGAGTGTCCCAGCCTTGTGGCACACACAGTATGTGGTGTAGTCTGGCCACCTGTACACTTTCGCTTGACACCCTCCATGCCTTCAGTGTTGCATGTGTATGCTGGCTTCTGCTGTGGTCCACTGAAGGGTGGTCAGAAGGTGTGTGCTGTATGGACACACTGCGATGGTGTCCACACGGTGCTGGGTCACCACTTACTGCCTGGAATAGCTGGGACCAGTGGCATATTAAGGCATCATAGCAGGTGCCATCCATGTGCAGCATGTGTCTTCCATGTCTGGTTTCATTCTATGTTTAATATTTACTGGTTAGGGTCACGTAAAGCAAAGCAAAAGTCATGCAAAGCCACAAAGTCATGCAAAGCTGGTTTGCCCAGAATTAAGACTACCATTTCCTGGGCGGTAATTTGCTTCATGCAAAGTGTCATGCTAAGTCACTTAAAAACACTTTGCACGGTGCTAATGCACTGAATATAGCATTGCTTTTGTATTCATGTACATGCCCCTCAGTTTGCCCCTTGCATACATTATACTTTTGCCCAGCGCTAATGCAGTTTCACTGCTCTATTTGACCTTTTGAATATAGCGGACCCACACAAACCTGGTGCTAACCCTGCACAAACAGTTTGCACCCAGAGCAAAGTTTTCAATGCAGTATCTGGCCCCTGAAGCCTGACTTTAACTGTTTTACATTCATTTTACTTTTCCTTCACTGATAATCATCACTGCTATAGGTTAACCAAAGATTGTTTATATTAAAGCAGCAGTGCATAAAAAATTATTTTTGCAAAAGTTTGTTTTCTAGCTACAACTATCAGAAATATTTAAAAAGACAGAAAATAAATTAAAAAAAAACTCAGCAGAAAAGCACTGAGGCAAGGGTTACCCAGAGAGGGCACTGGCAGCAAAGCCAGGATTCAAAGAAATACAAAATCACTCATACCACAATTATGAATTTATTGGCGTCTGTGGGATTTTGTATTTCTAATAAAATATTAGCATACCTGTTAAATCTACTATATAGGTGTTTCCTATACTGGGCACTCTGTATTTTTTCTTTGCTGAATTTTAACCCTTGTCAAGGCCACAATGCTGTTTCTAAGCTGAAGGATGTAGCCACTTTTTTTTTAAGGAAAAGATTATTTAAAACATTTAAACAAATACTTAAATTCTAGAAGAAATGGGGAATTTCACATGCAATTAAATATGGAAGCCAGTGGGAGACGAAAATACAGTTACTAAATGACTGGCTCTATTTGTCTGAATGATGATGTAGCACCAGCCCTTTCACATGTGCCACATTATGACATGCACAATGAGGTTGCAAGCTTTACCTGCATGGTCAGTAGTGGCAGTGCAACTGTGCAGGGACAGGGGAAGGAGTTACCATGGAAATGGCCCACTGAGCCACACACAAAGCATGCTGACCCTTGCAAATTTGATTAGGTTTTTGTGACCTACCTTGCTTGTAGCACTACTACAGACTAGCAGTAAGGGGCTTCATGATGATCTGATTGAAAGTGGAGGAGTTAACAAGGAAGTAAGACCCTCATTGGACCCATTAGGGAAGAACAGCAGCAGGAGAAGTGAGCAAAAAAGGGGTACATTGATGGATACCAGGGATTGGCTGTAATTTTAAGGTGGGTGGCTGGGCCACTGGATCATCAAAGGACAATGGAGGACTGCCACAAAATATCAATACTACAATGGCATAGAAATAGGCTATATGGTATGGGTCAAGCAGGTGAGGGATGCTGAGACAGTAGGCATAGTGCAAAGTGATTGGAACTATGCCATCCCAAAAAGAGCCACACAAGGTGACCTGGGGTGCTCAATGAAAATTAATTGCACATTTAGGAAACAAAAGTCACAGCACTTACCCAGGTCATAAAGAATAAAGCAAGTCCATTTGTGGTTCAACTCATGCTCCCATTTATTTTTGCCAACAAGCAGTATAAAGACCGACCCACCTGGGCACTTTGTTTTTCCCCTGACCCAGGTGTGTCAGTCTTTATGCTGCATGTTGGCAAAAATAAATGGAAGTATGAGCTTTACCACAAATGGACTTGATTTATTCTTAATGTCCTGGGTAAGTGCTATGACTTTTGTTTCCTAAATGGGCCATCCCAAGGCAATTGGGTGTGGTTCACACCCGCATGACAGGAGAAAAAAAAACTGCACCCACTAACATCTGGTGCACATTTGCATTATGACTTACAGTAAATAACAAGGTAGACCCCCCTCCCCCCCAATGACTGTCCGGGCACTCCATATAGAATTTTTGTGCTGGTGGCACAATGCAGTACAATTTGTGCCATCACCAATTTATCAGACTATTTTTATGAACTTTAGTGCACCATTGCTTTAAGCACAGTGTATAGAAATTAACAGTAGAATGTGCCTCACTTTTGATAAAGTAAGTATAGTAACATCATGATTCTATATTTGCATTTCAGGTATGCTATAGATTAATTCTTAGCTCTGGCCTAATGGGACACATTATAAGTGATGGTACCCTTGAGCATACAGAGTCAGAAACTGAACTGGCTTACTTTTCTGAAAGTGCTTTTACACATGTTTTCTCCTGGCTTGTCTTGTCTCAAACTGTTATAATAGCTTCTGTGGGACAGTTGCTTGAGCTATGTAACTGTATAGAAGTGAATATATATTGTCACTTGGATTGGTTATATTTTTATAGCAAAGAAGGCCATTTGTTCCTAACTGATGCACAGATAGTGATTTTCAAGTGCATAACTAGCTTATTACCATACTCTAAGTTGGAAAGAAGCACAACATATAAGGAAGAGAGTTCAGCACTGAATTATTAATGTTAATCAAGTTACAACATCCTTGTGCTTCCCAAAAAGTGGCTTGGTAATTGTCATAACTGAAAGCAATGTTTGATTCTGATTTTGTTCTAATATACTGTATAACGTTTCCATTTTTTCACATCACAACAAATATGTTAGATAGCAAATAAGTACTGTAAAAGAGAAATTAGTTGACCAAATTAGTATGTGTAAAAGTAAACAAAACAAATTACATAATGGGGCCAGGATAGGCTTGTGTCCACACATATGTCATATCATTCAAAGTATGAATCAGCCTATTTGTTATTTCATTTTACTGTATTTTATTTTCTACAGTATGTATCCCATCTGAGATGCAACTCTCATTTCAGTCAGGTCCTGATTTTGTGCATTTTTGTTTCTGTTGGGTGACTTGATGCACTGGGAGGTTAAGTGTCTTGATTAGGACTACAGAGTGGGTATGAGGCTTTGATGGTATTTAAAGCTACTGTAAGTCTCCTGGCTCCCATATCTTTGTTGTAACCACTAGATCATCAGCCTGCTTCAAATATAAGCAAATATAAAATACATTATATTTAAATGCCAGTCATCTCTAGTTCTTCTGAAATAGCTTACACATATGCACAAAATAAATTAAAAGACTCTATGCTATAAAAGTATTAAACCATGAAATCAGTGAAATATTTTTGAAAATTAAAAAACATAAGAAAATGAAAGGTGTGTGCATTATTATTCTGGGCATATCTGGCATTTCAACCAAACACAGTAGTACATATATAGCTGCTGGGAAACAGCCAGATCTTTAGTTTATCAGCAATGGTCTTTTTAAAAGAGAAAATACTAGTCTACAAATGTTTTTTAAACCAAGGATGGAAATGAGAAAGGAAAATGTGGGCGCAACGGGATTTGAACTCTGGACCTCTGGTATGCCGTTCCAGCGCTCTAACCATTAAGCTACAGGCCAACTGGTTACAATGTCCGAAGAACTTCCTATTTCACAGTCACACATTCCTTTCTCTATAGTGTTGCTTAATCTGCAACCAGAAACCAATTTAGAAATTCCACTACTTCTCAGTGCAGTTTAACCCCTGCAAGGTATATAGTTTTTAAACCAAGGATGGAAATGAGGAAAGGAAAATGTGGGCGCACCAAGTTTGAACTCCGATACCTCTAGTGTATGCTGTTCCAGCGCTCTAACCATTAAGTTACAGGCCCACTGGTTTACAAGCGTCCGAAGAACTTCCTATTTCACAGTCACACATTCCCTTTCTCTATAGTGTTGCTTAATCTGCAACCAGAAACCAATTTAAATTCCACTACTTCTCAGTGCAGTTTAACCCTGCAAGGTATATAGTTTTAAACCAAGGATGGAAATGAGAAAGGAAAATGTGGGCACACGGGGTTTGAACTCCGTACTTCTGGTATGCGTTCAGCGCTCTAACCATTAAGGGTTAAACTGCACTGAAAGTAGTGGAATTCTAAATTGGTAGTTTCAGACACTGTAACCTGGACCAGTGGACCTGTAGCTTAATGGTTGAGGCTTGGAGCGGCATACCAGAGGCACGGAGTTCAAATCCTGGTGCCCACATTTTCCTTTCTCATTTCCATCCTTGGTTTAAAACTATATACCTTGCAGGGTTAAACTGCACTGAAGTAGTGGAATTTCTAAATTGGTTTCTGGTTGCAGATTAAGCAACACTATAGAGAAAGGAATGTGTGACTGTGAAATAGGAAGTTCTTCGGACATTGTAACCAGTTGGCCTGTAGCTTAATGGTTAGAGCGTTGGAACGGCATACCAGAGGTCCAGAGTTCAAATCCCGGTGCGCCCACATTTTCCTTTCTCATTTCCATCCTTGGTTTAAAAAACTATATACCTTGCAGGGGTTAAACTGCACTGAGAAGTAGTGGAATTTCTAAATTAGTCTACAAATGTGCAATTTTCACTTATGCAGAAAAGCAATTTAAACCTCTTTTAGTCAGGGTACATTTCAGTTTCAAGCCACTTAACAAAAAGCCAGGAAATTGCATATGAAGTACAAATATACACAAATGTTTTATATTTGGTATAATGCCTGAAATAAATCATTCTTTTAGGCAAAGATAGGACAATAAGGAATATAAATGAAAATAAAAATTGTACTCATCCAGCCTCCAGAGAATATGACTTATTAAAAATGGACTGCATCTGGCCAAGTGGTGCAAAGGGCTGAGGCGCTGGTGCCTTACCTAGAACCAGGTTCAGAAACTGACTCAGGGTTCCAGGGATCAGCAGGCGAGGAGAGGATTGAGCATCTGTAGGACTGCTCTCCTCTCCTGGGGTGGGTAGCAGGATCGCTTCACTCTGCAGTGGTCCCCGGTGGAGATTGAAGGAGTACTGCATGAGAGTCGCAACAGAGGGATGAACCAAGAAAACAGAAAACAGCCCAGGACTGGCCAAATGATGACAGCTGGCCTATCGATACCTTTGAAGGGCTCCCATAGAAGTTCCATTTACCTAAGCAGTGCCCTGGGACTGAGAGAAGAGTGTGCTGGGTGTCCCCACCAGTGCCTTCCCCCTTGGAGAAGGGGGACCCACCCACTGAATGGTTACAACGGGCTACCCCGGGGTCAGGCTGAAAATATGAGTTAAGGAGGGCTGCAGGAGAAGGAGTAGTAGGGAGATGACGTGGACCATAGCTGACCGAAGGAGTGGCGGATCCTGGGCATGTTGGGGTGAAAAAAGAAATAATGCAAAAATGGACTGCTTTGGAAAAAAGTATGTTATTGTTTGTGCTGAAAACTTCAGAAAGACATGGAGTTTCAAAAAATAGTTACTCTACTATTTCCAAAAAGACTAGTTATGTTGACTTTGATTAATGAAATGCTTTGAAATCCAAAATGTAAACATTGTACTTGGTCAATTACTGCAGGTTTATTTCTATATTCTTTCCCAAATAGATTTCTACATTCTCTTTCAAGCAGTTTCTTTCATTTGTACGTGTGTGTGTGTGTGTGTGTGTGTGTGTTGTGCACAACCTAGTCTAAATAAATTTGACTAATACATTTTCATGGATGCATTCTCATTCATTTGTTGCTTTCAAATTAATTTGTAAAATTGTAACATTTTTACTCTGAGGAACTGCTTTTACTCAACTGAAACAAAAATAATTTTTCATTTCACTGCTCACCATTAGCTGTGCATTCTGCATACTATTCCAGACCACTGTTCAGAAGTATTTTTTCTTCAAACAAATGAGATTCTCACCTCTGAGCTATATCAATAACAGCTCCTAAATGCAGCTGGGGTTGAAAGGGGAACATCCAAGATACATGTGCAAGTTCTTGCTGACCTATACAGTACCTGCATTGTAATAGGTCATATTTCACCTCTTGTGACTTTGACAAATAGCTTCACTCTAAAAGCTCTGTCCAAGGTGCTGAAATCTCTCTTGATGTATGAGCATGTCTAGCTGATAAATTTTAATGTCAGCCTCTGTGTGATGGTGATTCATCAGCATTGTGAAATTTGTGTGCAGAAAACATATTGGATTTGTAAAGATTCAAATTTGGGGTATTTTCACATTAACATTTCTTTCTATGTACATGATTAACATGAAGAATATGCCATAAAATACTCAAAGCAATCTAGGGTTTAATCAGAAAAATGTCAACTGGAACAAAGCAGCAAGATGAAAATTAGTAAAGGATAAAAAGGAAGTCTTTGAACAACAAAAAACTGGATGGGAATTAATGATATTTTTTTTCAGTGTGCAGTTGAATATCTGCAACTGGAGGAATTAGATGCCTCATTGCACTCAAACAATTAATATGAAAGCACTGTACCAATTTCTGACCTGCTTGCCAACATGTGTACAAAAATAATTTTAATTATTTGGGGGGAAATCCATTTTATGTCTGAAGGGTGGAAAAAAATAAACATTGATTTCTTTGAGAGTTAGCTGTTTGTGCTATACAGTTAATAGTTTGCACTGACAATCATTGAATTCTTCCAGTATTTAATGATTTGATGTATCTGCACTTTACCATGTGTAGTGTTATTTCTATAAAATCCACTAACTATATTTACAAACAAAAGGAAATATTGATTTTAGTCCAGTACTCTAAATATAAACATTTTGTTAACCCTCACAGAGGTTAGGTGATCTGGCTGGTACTCTGGTGGATATTCTATAGTGCCATAGCATTTTAATGGTGATTGGTTAAAGTGTTACTCTGTGTTTAATGTGCACACAAACTTTTATTGTTCAGAGGCTAATTTGCAGGTGTTGTCTGGCAAATTTTTGTAAGACTTTGGAAATCTAATAATCATATTACATCAGTTTTACAAAGGGCACTAAAATGCTAATTTTTATGAAACCCACCATTCAACACTTGCATTAGACCACTCATGCTCTTAATATTTACTGAACTGCAGATATAGCATATGACTGCATTCAACTGTATAACTTTTTTTTGGATCCATTCTTGCATTAGAAGAATACTATGAATGTTCAAACAGATTTACCAAGGGATGAAGAGAATAAAACATGCTCAGTCTCAGAATGCAAATAAACAACAAAAACAAAAGCAGTGATTTTAATCAAAAATGTATTTTTTCAGCATAAAAATCATTTTGCACATTCACTGTGTCCTACTCTACATGATTTCTTCCATTTAGTAACATCACTTGTCATTCTAATGTATCTGCTCAGCTTAAAAACTCTTGCTAAATATTTTGTAATACGACACAGGAGGTATTCCTCAGTTTCACTACTCTTCAAAACCAAATACAGAAAACACTTTTCTCCATTTTCTGTGATTCTTCTGTACTGTATTTTCTAGACAGAAAAGTTAGAAGTCCCACAGTTACCAAAGAAAAGAAGCTGTAGCAAATTACATTGCCTTATACCCTATTCATTTCATTCACTTGAGAAGTGTCTGCATTCTAAATCAGTATACATGTTTATCCATCAGGGGTAGAAAAGCCCAGATTCTTTATACTGAACAGAAGCAATTATTTTCTTCCTAGCATGTTAGCACAATAAATTCAGTCTTGTGCTTTATCTTCTTTTTAGAGCTGAGTTTATAAACACAATCAGACCAAATTTGTTTTAGGAGCTGTTGGTTGGCACATCTATAACTGTTGCTTTCACTTGTATTGCAGTACTTTTTTCTTTACCAGTATCCCAAAGACTGCTGAGAGGAGGATACAGCTCATTCAATGGAAACATTGGTTTTTGCAGGTAATTTTTTAGAAAGAGGTGTCCTGAATTGCAGTCAGTCTTTTGAATTTTATAACTGAAGAGGCAAACCACAGTAATTATTCCCAAAAGGATTCCAAATCCAGCAACTAATACTGTCAAGTTGCTCTTTTCATTCACTTTTACAGCAAGGTCCAATTCTTTAGTCGTGACATTAATACATTTCTTCACATTTTGCTGATGAATGTTTGAGATATCTACACATATTTCATACTCAGTTGATGGATTTAGATGAGTAAGATTATATAGTTTTACATCTGATGGTACTCTAGCAGTATGAGCAATCTGAGGGTTGCCATCCTTTATGGTGGCAGTCCAATTAATACTAGATCCTAAGCTCTTAGATTTAGCCTTCCAGGATACCAAAACAGAACTGGAATGCACATCTTTTATTTTAATGCTCAAGGACACATTGGTAACATGAGAACAGACTCCATCAACTTTTATCATTACTGTTTTTAAATCTGCCCCAATAAGGTTAGTAGCAACACAGGTATATAAACCTGCCTCTTCTTCTGTAATGTCATGTATATCTAGAGTTCCCTCAGGATAAACATATAATTTATCAGACACAGTATTAGGCAAAAGCTTATACCCTGATGGAGTGATCCAGTAGATTTCTGGTTCTGGTTCTGCTACTGCTCTACAATGCAAAGAAACTGAGCTCCCAGTTTTTAGATCTAGATAAAGAGGAAAACTTTCTGGTGCAATCAGTGGCAGACAAATTTCCATCATTTCCCTGAAATGGATTTGTCGAACATTTTGACCCTCAAATTCAGGTGGATCAACACAAAACAAAAAATCAGGCTCCATAAATCGAATTTTGGTTTTATTCATGTTAATCCAACGGATTACACAGTCACATCGAATGGGATTACTATGTATGCTTACCTCTCTAAGATTAGGCAAGGATTCTATTGTACTCTTGTACAGAGCACTTAGGGCATTGCTGTTAAGCATTAAGGATTCCAGTTTAGGGAGCTTGTAGAATGCAGTTGGATGTATGTATGATAATCTGGGGTTGTTGGTAGCTTCAATTTTTGTTAATTCTGGCAAATTGTCAAGGGCAAGGCTATCTATAGAAACCAGTTCAGGCATGTAATTAATTCCCAACTCTTTTAAGTGTAGCATATTTCTGAAATCTCCTCTCTGTATTCTCTGTATGGGATTTTTATTTAAATCCAAAAACTTGAGATTCACAACCTTTTGTAGGGCACCATAGGGGACTTTAGAAAATCTGTTGTCATAAAAAGAGATGCTCTCTAAATTGTCAAGGCCAACCAAAGCATTATCATGTAAGTCTGTGAGATAAATGCCTGCTAAAACCAGGCTACGCAGATTAATAAGAGGCTTAAAGTTTGCATTTTCAATCTGAATGATTGGGTTTTCACCAATTGCAAGAATCTCAAGACTCGGAATAGCCTCAAACCATTTTCTGTTGATTGTCCTCAATCTGTTTGAATTGAGATGAAGCCTGAGAAGATTATCAAGGCCTACAAAGGCTTCTGGCATAATTGTAAAAAGCAAATTATGATTGATGTAAAGTTCTTGTAGATTGGTCAACCCAGCTAGACATCTGTCGGGTAGCTCTGTAAATTTGTTTTCTTCAAAATGGAGAGAAAGAAGTTGAATCATCTCTCCAAGGTTGATATCAGTCATTGAAGACAGATTGTTCTGAGATAAGTCTAGCTCTGTAAGATTTACCAGGTAGTCCACTGAGTGATCAATTTGTTCTATGTTGTTTGTCTGAAGCAACAGAACGTGTGTGTTAGCAGGCAATCTTAATGGAAAATTATAAAGACCTAAATCATTGCAGTCCACTGTAGGAGCTTCAATATAAGTGGATCTTGGTGTAAACCAAGGTCTAATCTCACACATACATGATTGTGGACAGTCTTCTATTTTTTCTACAGCTTGTACTAAAGCAGCAATAGTTAGGCCAACTAGGAAATGAGTTTTGAGTGCCATGTCTTTCAACTGAGATGGATTCCCTTAGAGAAGTAATGGGTACTTAGGAAGCCTGAAAGCACTTCTGCTTACTTTAGTAACAACAGGTCATTTGATAAAAAAACATGGCACATTTGTCAAGCTGATAAATTCCGCACAAGTAGTGGGTTTCTGTCCTTGGAAATGATGAACAACCTTTCAATCACCTTGTCCAAAGATGCCATCCACACACCCACATATAAAGGTCAGAATATCATTGAAGAAACAAAACTAATAACATCTGAGACAATGATATACGTATAGGTGGCCATAGGAGGTTAACCACTTGATTTATTTGTATTCGTTGCAGATCCCATAATTGCCTTATGTTTGCAGAAATGATCATGTAATCTGAAACAAAGGAAAAGGAAACAATTAGTATGATATAGCAATATTAGTTTAACATTTATTCAAGCAAACTTTTAAGATTACTAAGGTTTTTAGTGACTATTAATGTTGTATGTTTTGACATCCATTTAACTCGGCCTATAGTACTATACTTTGGTCCTAACTTGCTTAATAACTGTTAGAAAAATACATTTCAGATTTACTGTACATCACTCTGTCATTCCTAGTCAACAAATGTTCTCTATATCCATCATTTTATCATTTATCTGTTTGTGATAGTCTAGCTGAGACACAGTATCTTGTTTTGAGTTGGATCCTACTTGTTACCTATTTCTACAGCAAGGAAGAAGGAAGAATTGAGAGGATAAGTGAATTGCTCAGGATCACAATGAAAAAGTATCAAAGTTGTGCTCTGAACCCATGTTTCCTAGTTCCACAATCTGTGTTTTAGCCATTACTGTAGCATTTATAATTGGATATTATAAATTTGATGACAGCTTGAATATTTTAATTTACAAACAAAGAAAGTACACTTCTGCATATAGGGCCCAATATTCAGAAATGCACTTGGCAATGGCCCAAGCAGGTACATCCTGTCTGAATATAGTAAAGAATGTACCCTGCACAAATACAATGTGCAGCGCATCCCCCCCAGAAAGGTCTAAATACCAGGAATGAGTAATGGGCCAGTGCATCTGAGATAAGCTGTGTGCATATTCCTGATATTCAGAGACAAATATGCAAATGGGGCCATCATGCATGCAAGGTACAAATGGGGCCATTTGCATATCATTATGACCCCATTTGCATGAGTTTTGCAGGGCTGGCCAGTGAAATGCACCTGGCACCCAGCACAACATCCATTGCTGGAAGTGAAGGTCCAGAGGTACACTCCCACACCCCTCCCGTAGTGGCGATCGCAATGTAGGCATTACTGCCAATGGTTATGGTAGCTTGTATAACTCTCCACCCCTCATATAGCGGTGATCACCATGAGAGAATATATGGCCAAGTCCCTGGTTGTCCAGTGGTACCTACCTCCCAATCCCCTCTGACTAGTGAGGCCCCACCTGGAGTACAGTGTACAGTTCTGGAGACCATACCTACGTAAGGACATAGACAGGGTAGAGAAGGTTCAGAGGAGGGCAACAAAGATTGTGCATGGGTTGCATCACAAGTCCTATGAAGACAGGTTGAAGGAACTGAACATGTACTCCCTGGAGGAGAGGAGGGAGAGAGGGATATGATAGAGACATACAAGTATCTTACAGGGAGGAACAGGGTGCAGGAAAACACTATTTTTAAGCGAAAAAGATGTTTCAGGACTAGGGGCATGGGATGAAGTTGGAGGAGGACGATTCAGAGGAAACATGAAGAAATTTCTTCACAGAACGAGGTGGTGGACAAGTGGAACACCCTGCCAGAGGAAGTGGTGGGAGCTGAAACAATCACGGGATTTAAGAATGCATGGGATAGACATAAAGGAATTCTAGAGGTCAGGGGTAAGGGGAAAAAGACTTCTAGGAAAACAAACTGAACTTACAAGCTCAAATGGGCAGACTAGGTGGGCCATAGGCCCTTATCTGCCGACACTGTCTATGTATCTATGTATGTATCTATGATCCCTGGTGCCATAATGTAATAATGATCACTGGTGGTCCAGTGATTCCACCCTCCCCAGCTGAATCCCAGATCACCATCATAACATGAAACAATGCCTCCCTGGTGGTCCAGTGGTAACGCCATCCCCCTCCCACACAGGACACCCAGCTCACCCAGCACCCCCTTCAGTCATCGGTGGGCAGCAGACCCACCCGCATACCACCACAGCTGCCTGCTGAATGATAGCTTACAGTAGTGGCTGCAAGCTTATTGGTCCACACTGAGGACCAATGGGCTTGCAGTGCATACTGTAATATTCATATCTTTGTGAATGAATGACTTCATTGACAAAGATGTGAATAGTACAGTATGCAATGCAAGCCCATTGGTCCACAGTGTCAAACAATGAGCTTGCAGTCACTATTGTAAGCTGTCATTCGGTAGCAGCCATGGTGATATGCAAGCGGATCTGCTGCAAACCAATGACTGGGGGGCTGCTGGGTGGCCTGGGTGGTCTGTGTGGGTGGTGGGGTTGGGGTTACCACTGGACCACCCAGGAGGCATTGATTCATGTTATGACAGCAATCAGGAATTGGTTGGGGAAGGGGGAACCACTGGGCCACCAGTGATCATTATTACATTACAACGCTAATGATTAGAGGGTTGGGATGGAGAAGTAGGTACCTCTGGACTACCAGGGACTTAGCCATACATTCTGTCACTGTGATCGCTGCTATGGGAGAGGTGGAGGTTGTACTAGCTACCAGGACCATTGGCAGTATTGCCTACACAGTGATCACCACTATGGGAGGGGTTGGGGGGTTACACTGGACCACCAGGAGCTTGTGTGGGTGATTGTGCATGGAGTTTGGAGGGAGTGGTTGCCACACACTGCTGGCAGCTGCTGTGTTGTGCACTGCTGGTGGCGAGCACTTGATTCATTTTCTGCATGCTCAACTTTGAGCCCAGGTATGCAGCACATCTCTGAGCTGTGCCAGCAGATGCACCACACATATCCTGGGCTGAATATCTGGATGTGCATCATATGTATGGGCATACCCCCTGGGGATGTGCTGCATACATTATCTTTGCACCCCTGGTGGACTGGGAATTGTGCTGCACAATTCCTACCTTTGAATATTTCCCTGGGGCGCAGTTCTGAGGTTGCGCTGGTGCAACGTAGGTGCACCAGGTGCAACACATTTGAATATCATAGTGTGTAAATTGCTTTATTTTTGAGTACGGTATATTAAAATTTATTTAAATATTTGGCATTAGTAACAAACTGATTTTAATAAAAAGGCTTATAATCTTGGGCATGTATATTAAATAATAAAGATGAACTGTTAGGATCAGAAAATGTATTTTGATATGCAAGATTAAGTCACCAGCTGAAGAACTAATATAACATTTTTATATTTTATATGAACTGATTAACAAAATCACATTTGCTAATTAGTTAAGAATACCTCACTGTTATGCTGAATTTCTACATTTCTCTACAGATAACATTTTAACTGAAACAAAAAGCATGCATCATTTACTTAATATAAAATTATACTTCATTGAGAATGATAACTGTATTAAAAAATGGTGCAGGTATTGACAGCCCATTGTACTTGACAGCAGTAAATGTCTATAAGAATGTGGTGCATATTATCTATGACATAATATCAGATCTTGCTCCTTCTCAGCACTTACTAGAATTCAGACCTTATCTAAAAACTGGCTTGTGGGTTCCAGATAACCAGTAAGAGTCCTGCCAGTGACAAACGGTATCTTAAATTAAAACTGCTGAAGTCAGCAAAAGAAGCATATTGGGGTCTTTTAGTCCTCCTCCCTCTCTGCTTTGCAAAGGAAATATATTGATCTTGTGTCCAGTATAGTTATTGAAGGCCTGACTTGCTGTTATTACTGCATGTTTTCATATTTGAACTTTTGCATCTCATGCAGTTATCCTGAATAGAATTTTTCCTGATATTTACTCATAAATACTTGTATTTTTATCCTTTTGGTTGGATAAAAAGTGAGGTGCATATCTTTAACAAGTAGGACTAAATTCTTACTGTCTGCAAAAGTTCTGTTTAGCTGCTTTTAAAACTATAAAGGGTAGATAATATGGCAGGCAAATATAGAAGTGACACTTTGGCATTTAAAAAAGCTTTCTCTATATAATGGCAAATTTCCAATGCATTTAGGGATATAACTGAGAGGCAGAGGTTGGGAAAATGTAATTGTAAAGCTTTCTCTGCAAATTGTGTTGGACACTATAATAGATAATTGGATTTATTCCTGTTTATTTCTGTTTCTGAAAGAAACTTCTGCAGTTTCAAAAATGATGATTAAAATACATTTTAACAGTTGAAAGATTAAGAGAGGGGACCAGAGTTTTGAAGTGGAGGATGCTGATGCACCAGCCAATTTTTGGCTCTGTCAGCATTCTACCAGTTGTGCAAGCATCACACATCTTGTTTTTAAAGACATACAAATTCCTTTTTTTAAACAAATGTTTATCCTCCTGATCTGCCCCACTCTGATGAACCCCCTTCCAGCCTATCACCCAGCTTCCCTAGGACTTACCTTGCCTCCATTGTTCTCTGCCACAGGACTGTGAGGGCTGCCCAGTCACTGGTGTGGGACCTATAAGCGTCAGCTATCATCCTGCAGACAGGGAGGTTTGCAGCTAAGTTTTTACCCTTGGTCTACAGGACATGCAAAGGGCATGATGTGCAAGCTCCACCTTTGTGGAGATGCCCCCAGTACCCTCAATGTGGGATCCCTTCCCTTTGCTTGTAGCTCATTTGTACTTCCATCCAGACACCTCCAGGTGGCAGACAGGCAGTGAGCCACAGCAAACACCCCTGAGGGGGGAGAGCAGTCTTATGGATGCTCAATCCTCCCTCTCTGGTGAGCCCATGAGTGACCCACATCTGCTTCTTAACCCAGGTCACCAGCTTGGCAAGAAGTGAGACACTGAACACCTTAGCTATCCACAGCACAGGGCCAGCTCCCAGACATACAAATCTTAACAATACTTGTCATGATTTCTAGCAGCTTTGTTCCAAAAAATGATGCATGTGTAATTTGGTTGATGTATGTACTGCCATATTTACAGCAAATTGAAGCAACTGCCCTAGAAAGTTTCATAATTTCATAGATGGTCTAACTTTCAGCTGCAGTGAGGGAAATTAAGTCAGACGAATACCATACTTTTATGGTGTAACTTTAAAAAGGCGGCTCTTGGTCATAAAAATTCCCTTTTACCAATTGCCATAACTTTTAGAGGACATTATTTATTGACTACAGATACGTTTTACACATAAACAACTGTATTGGGGCAATTTGGCCTGAGCATTAATTGCTGTGAAAACTTTCATACAATACCCATCGTCTTCCAGGCTATTATAGATGCAATATGACTGATACTGTAAAATGTAAGAGGGGTAGTGCTAATGCATACTAGGAGGCCTTGAAGCACCATATAATAATGACAGTTACTAGATGGGTAAGCAGGAGATGTTGTGCTAGGTGGAGGCCTCTGCATTTGTCCAAGAAACTCCAGGGAAACATAAGGTAGAAAAAGAGGACATATCACAAGTGAAAGGATTTAGGGGCGGAAAAAGGGGAATAGAGTAAAAGGAATTTCAAAAAGAATGTACATGCCAAGGCTGGTCTGGAAGACAATATTGCATAGGGGATAAAGGGGAATAATAAATGCTTTTTTTCAATACAGTGTGAAAAAAGGAGCATCAGGGATTTGGTTGGGCCCTGATCATTAGTGGTGGGAGGGGGCAGTGAGAGATGTGGCAGACTAGTGGAGGAACAAAATAACTACTTTGTGTCAGTATTTGGTCAGAGGACATGGCCAGCTAGGGGTAGAAATGATGTAAGTTGCAGAACAAACAGGAGGTAGTGCTGCTCATATCAGAATCAGTAGATAAGTATCAAGAGGGTATTAATCTGGGTAAATGTATGCATGTAGAGGGTATGTATCCACGAAAATTCCAGGGTCCACGGGTTATTCACCCCAAGGGTAATAGCAGAGTAAAAAGTGGTTCTGAATGAGGCACATGCTTATATCTTTCAAGATTCCTTAAAGGCAGGAATAGTGCCAGAGGACTGAGAAAACAGTGAATGTTGCCTCTCTGATAAAAAAAAAGGTGGGATACGGTCAGACCAAGGAAACTATAGACCCCTGAGCCTTACCTAAGTGCTTGGCAAGGTGTTTGGACCAATTATAAACTATATGGTAATTAAATAGACTATAGTGCTGCGCACAACACTGTATCACAAACGGAAAATCTTACCAAGCCACACTGATTGCCTTCTTTGAGGCAATAACTACCTGCAGTGTGAAGTATGACAGAAGAACAGTGAATGTAATCTATCTGGACACCAACAAAGCTGTTGACACTACCGCATGGAAAACACATGACAAAAGTAGCTTCATATGGAACTGACAAAGACTATAGGAGGTAGAAAGCAAATTGGCTAGCAGCCAGGCATTAAGCTGACAGTGGTGGAGGATGGTTACTTCAAAATGGATGAATGTTCCTAGTGGAGAATCCCAGGGGTCAGTGCTGGGTCTGCTACTTTTCAACATATTTTTAATAACTTGGAGGATAGGATCAACAGCAGGGTGCTTAAGTTTGCTAATAACACTACTGCAAATTTGCAAGAAGAGTGGGGGAGTGGGAGCACCACAGAAGAACCTGCACACGTTAGAGTCGTAGGCCAAGAAATGGGGGCTTAGTTTTAATGTGAAGACATACAAGACACTACACTTAGAGACATGGATCATGGAGCACACATACTCCCTGTGAGTGCAAAAATGTATAGCACAACAAAAGGAAAGGATCTAAGGGTAATTGTGGTCAATCAGGTTAAGTATGGAAGCAGAATGCTAATATGTTACTGCAGTCAAGATAGCAAATGCAATGTTGTAATGCATTTGGAAGAGGCAAAAAATAAGTAATAGGAAGTAATTTTTCCCCTGCCCAAAAACTTGGTTAGGGGGATCACGTGATGCAGCAGGCCTGAGAAGACGCTTTCCCGTTCTCTCCTGCCCACCGCCGTTAACTTCATATATTTTCATTGAGTTTTCCAAAATCGAGAACCTGATTGAAGTAATATTCTGGTGGGGAAAGCTTTTAAGTGTGAAATTGGTGTGTCCGGTGAAGTATGGAAGCAGAAATGAAGAAGCCTCCGCCTAAGCACACACCCCCGGTCACCCCAGAGAAGGCCCCTAAGAAACTGTGGGCTGGAACTACAGGATCAGTGCAAGCAATGGCACCTCCAAGCTCAGATCAGGAGGCATTAACCCTCGCCGGATTCCTGGCCGAATTTAGGCCATTTAAAGAAGAACTAAGAAACCTCGCTTCTGAATTTAAATCTCTCTCTCAGGCTATCGAGGATATACAGTAGCATTGAGAACTTCGGATGTCGAGACTCGTCTTATCTCCTTAGAAAGGAAGGTGGACAAACAGAGTCCTGAGGTTGCTATGCTTCGGCAAAAAATTAACAAGATGGAACAAAAGCTCGAAGACCTCGAGGGTCATAGCTGCAGGAACAATGCAGTTATTATTGGTCTACCTGAGATGGAAGAAGGGCAAGATGTGGTTCTGTTTGTGCAGAAGTTTATTGAGAGAATTATTGGACCCTCTCCCTATGGCCCCCACTACATTATAGAGAGGGCCTATAGAGCTTGTGTTCTAAGCCTCCGATGGGGGCCTCTCCCAGACCGTAAATTTTTCGCTTTCTTAATTTTTTGGAGAAACAGCATTTTTTTCTGAAGTTGAAGACCATGCAAGAGTTACAATGCGAAGGAACAAGAATCAGAGTTACCCAGGATTTGCCACTCTCTGTGAGGCAACGCAGAGCTGCCTTCCACCCAGTAGTGAAGAAGCTTCTGGCAGCTGGTCTAAAATTCAGAATGCGGTATCCCTCGACGTTACAGGTTCAGATATCTGGACAGTGGCACTCATATGAGGATTCCGATTCTGCTATGGATGGACTGAGAAAAGCTATGCCTGACCTCTTTAAAGACTCTTAATAGCAAGGGGGTTATTAGAGAGGATTGTTTTGCTACTCTGAGATGTAACAGAATTTTTGGAAATGTCTAGTGTTTTATTTTCTGGTCTTTTGCTATCTATTCCTGACTGTTTCTCTATTTGGGGTTATAAAAAAATGAAGAATTGCGATATCTTTAAACTTTTTGGTTAGGCAGGTACATTTTAGATCTTCTGGGCTGAGGGTAAGGAGAATAGTGGGGACATCCCTGGCAAAAATTATGGGAAGATAATGCCCATTTATGTATAGGTCATCATTTTGGGGGGACCATGAAGGTCTTCAGGGTGTAAAGGGGGCATTTTCTTGCTGGGCCGTCCAGCGTGGTGATTGGGGCTGCAGGGAAGAGGTCTTAGGTTAGGGTGGAGCTCTTACCCTGTTTTTGATTAATATGGGTCCAATCCTGTTCCTCCCCTCTTTCTTTTAGGCTTGGGTACAGGAGTTCCACGTCAGTTTAACAGCCCTGGTGAAGAGAGTTTTTGTGGCTGGTCGATGGCTGGCTTTGCAGGGCTTATTAAACTTTAAGTGAGGTCAGCAAGGCAGAAGCCCTTATAGGTTCATTCTTGTTTACTGCAGCCACATGGAGGGATGCAGGGATTATCTACGGGGTGGACGGTCTCCATGCAGTTGCGTTTGGCAACCACTAGAGGGGGTATTTTCTTGTCTTTTAGTGCAGCCCTCACAATATTGAAGATGCGACGAGGCAGAATGGGTGGTGATCGGGATACAGGCTGGGTGCAGTGCCACGATTATTGTTCTGGGACGGAGCCGGGGTTTCAGCTCATTTCAATTTTCTTAATCTCTTTTTTTCAGGGGGAACTCCCAGAGTCTGGGTTTTGGTCTATGTTGCTAAATAATATCCCTTCTCTTTCTTTTTTCCCTCTTAATTTCTTCTTTGCTTGATTATAGGGGGGTGATCTATTCTTGTTTGGATCTGTGGGTGGTGATTTTACCCCTTTCGTGTGCACTTACCTCGAGATGTGGCATTGGATGGGAGATACCCTGCCTCATGTTGTTCTGTATCGGGGGCGATGCCCATTCTTGTGAGGAGTTTGGATTAAAGATAGAATTCTTGAGATCTGTTAATACTACTATTCTGGTTTTCATAGTGGTTCTCATACTTAGTTTTGGTGCTTGTGGGTCCCATAAGCGTGTTGAACTGGTATTATTTTTCAATCTTGTCTTGGATGGTTAATTACTGATTTTGTGCACGGGGTGGGCGGGAGGATGGGAGCTGCTGTTTTTGTAGGAGTGCTGCTTAGCGATGCATAGGAGATTTGGGTGAGATGGGAGGGCAGGGGGGAATCGATGGGTATGGTATTTGGGGTTTGTGTTATGGTTGGATATTTTGGGGTATGGTGTCAGTAGGGTGGTGGGGGGAGGTTTTGGGGTTGGAGAGGTATTTCTGGGGGGGACACAGTCCATCATAGGTTAGGTGAGTTTTCTTCTTAAGGTAGTCTGTGACTTTAGTTACTGCAGTTATATATTGTATTTGTACAATGGCTAAAGAGCTTTGTTTCTCAACTTGGAATGTTAAAGGGGCCCGGAAAAAAACTAAGCAATATAAGATATTGAAGCACTTAGATATTTTAGGTGCTAATGCTGTTTTTATCCAGGAATCACATTTGCTTGATTCGGAAGCCATTCAGATGAGATGGATGCAGATTGGACAGGTCTTCTCAGCTCAAGGAACTTCAAACAGTTGTGGGGTTTAATTCTTATTAACAGAGGCATTCCCTTTCAGGTCACCCAGGAAATTAATGACCCCCAGGGCAGATTTGTTCTCGTTAAGGGCACCTTGTTCTCAGTAGATTTTGTGCTGGGTAGCATCTATGGCCCTAACAAAGACGACCCTTTATTTTTTTTACTAGATTACTTAATAATATTCTTCCACTGTTGCCTTCCACCATAATTTTAGTGGGGGATTGGAATCTAGTGGTAGACTCATGTAAAGACTGTATTGGCTCTCTCATGACTCCCCTTTCCCCTGCACAGCTTGCACTTCATGAACTAATGGATAGACTGTGCCTTTGTGATATCTGGAAGGTCCTACACCCTATGAACAGAGAATACACTTTCGTGTCCCCTGCTCACAGGTCTTTCTCCCGTATTGACTATTTACTAGTGTCTCAGGTCTTGTTACCAGGGGTGACAAGTTCTACTATCCAGTCAGGTCCACCCTCTGACCACTCTGTAGTGCTTTGTAAGCTGGCCCTTACTTCCTTGCCTAAACAGCAAACCAGGTGGAAATTGAATGGCCAATTGCTTAAGGATTCTAAGTGTAGAAATCAAATTAAGGAACATATCACACAATTTTTCGATTTGAATGCTACACAAGACATTAGGCCAGATGTGCTTTGGTGTGCCTTTAAGGCATATCTTCGGGGCATCCTAATTGGGATGGTTGTGATGAGGAAAAGGGGATGGGAGGCTAGGCTGAGGGAGGTGCTAACTCAGATAAGAACATTAGAGACTAGCTTATATTCAAACCCATCTGACGACTCTGAACAAGAGTTGGCAAAATTGAGGGACTCTTATATAGCTATGCTCAATGAGAAAGCAGAGTTTGCTATTTTATGCACCAAAGCCTCCTACATAGAACACGAGGAAAAAACGGGCAAACTACTGGCCCAGATAATTAAACAATTGGAGTCCACTCGGTTTATCCCTCCGATTCGCTCCAAATTTGATGGAACTCTCAAATCTAATCCTCAGGAGATTGTCTCAGAGTTCGTAACTTATTACGAACATCTATACGGCGAAATGCCTAACCCCCCCTCAGCCCTTACTCTCTCCTCTTACCTGGTGGAGGCCCATCTGCCTTGGCTCTCGGAGTCCCAGGGTAGGAGGCTAATAGCCCTTATTACGGAGTCTGAAATCTTGGAGGCGATAAAGAGTCTACCTTCAGACAAGTCACCTGGACTAGATGGTTTTTCAGCAAATTTCTATAAGTGTTTTAAGGAGCAAATTACTCCCCATCTTCTTTCTCTTTTTCACTATATATTATCAGGGGTGCAAATCGACTCCTCTTTATTTGAGGCCCTCATTGTGCTCCTTCCAAAACCGGGGAAAGATTTAGAATGTGTTGAGAGTTATAGACCCATATCATTGTTGAACCAAGACATAAAAATTCTACCAAAGATTTTGGCGGAAAGACTCAGCTTGGTTCTCCCCGATTTAATTGGTTCACACCAAGTAGGTTTTATGAAAGGCAGATTCTCCGCAGGCCATCTCTGCAATCTTTTACATGTATTCTCGGTGTCCAGAGATGCTTTCTTGCCAATGGCTCTGGTTTCTCTGGACACCAAGAAGGCTTTTGACAGAGTCAACTGGAGTTTCTTACTTCAAACACTAAATTCCTTTGGATTTCCTCAACAATTTCAATTCTGGATAAAGGCCTTATATCAGCAACCGACGGCTAAGATTTCAGGGAATGGAGTGTTCTCTAGGACCTTCATCTTGCATTCTGGAACCAGGCAGGTTGTCCCCTTTCTCCCTTACTTTTCAATCTCTACCTGGAGTCATTAATCCGTAAACTAATTTCTTGTTCGAAGGTCCAGGGGATCACCATTCTCGATACTGAGCTTAAAGTTGCTGCATATGCGGACGACCTGCTTTTGCACCTTTCCCACTCAGAGACTTCTATTCCTGCCATGTTGGATATAATTGAGCATTTCAGCAAATTATCTAATTACAAATTAAATGTAGGGAAGTCGATTGTGTTTCCCCTAAATCATAAAGTTTTTAAGAATGATATTACTTCCCTGGGTCTGGCCTGGTCTAAGGACTCATTGCGGTATTTGGGTATTGTGTTAACTAGAGATTTGCAGAGTACCTTTAAACACAATTTGGAGGCCATACTGTCCACGGTGGCTCTCGATTTGGTTAGATGGTCGGCTCTATCTATCTCTTTTTGGGGGAGAGTCAGCCAGGTCAAGATGAATATTCTCCCGCTTCTCTTATACCCTTTCCAGCTACTTGACATTTGTGTGCCAAGTGGCTGGTTCAAAAAGGCTCAGAGTTTGATTGGTGATTTTATTTGGTCTAAAAAGAAGCCTAGATTAGCTTTTTACAAGCTTGTGGCGCTGAAGTCCAAGGGTGGTTTACGACTCCCATACATATGGATGTACTTCTAGGCCTGTTGTGCGGCCAAATACCTAAGGTGGATGGTCTCCTATTCCTCGGGTTATTTGCCCACATGGCTTAAAATAGAGAGGGAAATGATCCATTCGGTTAACATAGCCCCTTCCACTTCATTATTCCTCAATACAGTCTCGGTACCTAAGGAGCTAAAAGGTACCACAATCGGAATTTCCCTGAGGATTCATTCACAGTTGTGCAGATTCCTAAAATATAAAAATTGGTTAGATGTGGAGCAGTCGATTTGGAACTCTCCTGCCTTTAAAATAGATAACAAAATGTTATCCCCCAGATGGTTTCCTAGCTTAGGTGAAGGAAGGGTTCATTTATTTCTCTAGGAGGATGGTACTTGGTTATCAGCTGAGGATATTGTAGTGAAATTTAGGCTCAAGGGAAGTGGCTATTTCAAGGTACATCAGCTTAGACACCTCCTCACTAAAAAAATTGGGGAGGGCATCCCTATATCTTACGATTTTGCCTTTCTTACAGAATTAGCTCCTTTGGTTAACTCCCCCCAAAGCATCTCCAAATTGTACAATATTTTGTATGGTTGGCATTTCCCTGCACCGTTTGGTCCTACAGAGTTCTGGTCTGCCCTTTTCCCAAACTGGGATAAGGACTGGACAACCATATGGAATAACTGCCATCATTTTGTAACACAAGATAGGCTACGATTGGTGCAATTCCGTATTCTCCATAATCTCTACCACTACCCCCAGAAACTGGCTAAATGGGGAATAATTTCCTCTAATCTATGTAATAGGTGTGCTCAAGCAGAGGGTTCTTTGCTCCACATTTTCTGGGAATGTTCTAAGATATTACCCCTTTGGGAGGCTATAAGGGACAAGGCCGACCCACTCCTTGGGCTGAGAGACTTGTTCACCCCAGAGGTTTGTATTCTCAGGGATTATTCACAGATTTCAGTTAATAAGTGTAAGTTTCATATTGCCTTAATTTCCATGTTAGTTAAAAAAATGGTACTTAAGTATTGGAGGAGTTCTGAGGTTATCTCTTATTCTGAATGGCTAAACGAGCTATTATTTAATCTCTGAGTCGAGAAGACTATCTCGAGTATCAATAATAATAATTCCAAATATGAACGGATCTGGGCCTCGCTTCATACATTATATACTATCTAATTTTTAATATTTTTTCTCTAATCTCTCTGTTGTCATGGACTGTCAAGCTTTGGGGACTGTGTCAGGGGGGTTTTGGGGGGGTGTTTAGGGGGGAGGGGGATGGGGTCAGTCAATCTGTTTTGTCTCAAGTTTTACTCTATGGATGTTTTGACCCTGTCCATTGTGTACTATGAAACTTTCGATAAATTTAAATTATAAAGAAAAAAAACCTTGGTTAGAGTCACCAAGAATGCAGAATCCAGTTTTGGTCACAATACAGAAATAACACTGAAGAGATCAAGAAGGCCAATCCTGTGCTTGCCATTATAGTGGTGGCTTACAGAACAAGAGCTGTAAGTTGATATTGAACAAATTATTTGGCCTACAAAGCGATGGTTGAGGAAACAGTCACACTGTAGTAGTTGGAAGAGTATGCATTCTCTTTCAATCCCCCAAAAATGAAAGTTCTAAAAAAACAAATAAGTAGAACCTTTATTCAAATATATGTCTCTTCAGCTTCTAAGTCTAACTCATAGGTGTTTTACATGACTTTTGCCATTTATATAACATTTTTATTTTGAATAAATCATGGAGTCTGAGACACAATCTCTCTGTCTAAGATTTCAGCTATAGAACATTCAAAAGGACACTAAGGAAATGCATGGTAAGTCCCAGAACACTTTACCACATGATTGCACATTGTAAGTTGAATGTTTACCCTTCCCCATTTCCAGTCAGAAAAAGAAATTCCACAAATGACTATTTAATTAGAAACACTGAATTTGTTGGCAAATAAGGACCGCTAGGCCAATCCAGTCTACTCCTAGGCTCTCTACATTGTATGTGGCCATGGACACTATGTGATCGATGGCTTTTCATTACTCCCTTCCCTCTCAAGATTCTCTTGTGCCTGTCACAGGCATGGTTAAACTCCCCCACTGTGCTTGCCCTCACTACCTCCTGTGGCAGACTAGTCCAAGCATTGACTACCCTTTCTGTGTAGAAAAACTTCCTCACATTACCTCTTAATCTACCCCCCTTCCAATTTCATATTGTGCCCGCTTGTTGTAGTACTTTCTCTGCATTGGAAAAGGTCCCCCACCTGCACTTTTTTTATTCCCTTGAGGTTCTTGAAAGTTTCAATCATGTGCCCCTTCTGTCTCCTCTCCTCCAGTGAGTACATATTGAGGTCTCTCAGTCTCTCCTCCTATGTTTCGTGGTGCAAGCCCTGCACCATCTTTGTTGCCCTTCTCTGGATAGTCTCCACCTTATCTATGTCCTTGCACAGGTGTGGCCTCCAGAACTACACACAGTATTCCAGGTGAGGCCTTATCAATGTTTTATACAATGGCATCACCATCTGCCACCTCCTGCTAGTTTTGCTGATGTTGTGGGACTTCCTCATCATTTTGTTTTTGTTGATTTTGTGGGATCACATTGTTAAGAAAAAAACCCTGCAAAGTGTGGAATTTCATGATTGTTTTCTCTGCTCAAAGGAAACTTTAACATAGACAGAGCCCTTGGAGCTATCATTAGTGACTCCCTCAAAAAACCAAGCCAAGGCAACAAGGCCTATAGGCAAGGCAAGGCAAATTTTATTTTTCCAGGTGCCTGGGCACCGTACAGTAAAAACATTCTATCAATAAAACTTAATATTAAATAAAATTATGATAATAATAAAAAAGGAAAACATTTGAAACAGCATACAATAAATATATTTTTTGGGACATGAAGCTCTCTGAAATAAATTGTCAGATGTGAGAACAAAAACCCGGAATCCTGAAATAACTTGTATACCTGATCCAGCAAGGCTTGATTAAACAAAAGGGCTTTGAGGTGGGTCTTAAAAACCTCTACTGAAGGGGCCTCCCAAACAGATGGAGGGAGCAAATTCCAAAGAAAGGGGCCAGTGGCACTAAATGCCCTGTCACAGTCAGTTTTCAATCTCAACCTGGAAATCGCCAGGAGGCCCCTAGAGGAGGACCGGAGGGAGTGGACTGAGACAGTAAGTGTAAGGAGGTCTGACAGACAGCCAAGGCCCAACCCATGTAGGGCCTTATAGGTGAGCAAGCCCACCTTGAAGAGTATCCTCCACTGCACCGGCAGCCAGTGCAGTGCATGCAGCACTGGGGTTATGTGGCAGAATTTTTACTGCCCCATCAACAGCCTGGCAGCTGCATTCTGCACCAGCTGCAGCCAACAGAGGTTACCCCCCCCAAGACCCCGAGGAGGAGCGCAATACAGTAATAAAGTCTGGGCATCACAAAGGCATGTACTAAGGTGGGGAGATCCATGGACGGAAGTAGGGGCTTCACCCTGGTGATATTCCTGAGATGGTAAAAGCTGGTCCAGACAATGGATGACACCTGAGATTCAACTGTCAAACCACTGTCAAAGGTCATGCCAAGGTTTTCACCCTAGAGGAGGCCTTCAGTGGTACAGGTCCTAGGAATAAAACAGTTTTGGCACCAGAGGCCACCCTGTTCCATCCTCAGTTCGACTCCACCACCAGTACCTCCGTTTTATCGGGGTTCAGTCGCAACCAGCTGGAGGACATCCAATCGTGGATCTCCGGTAGGCAGTTGTTTAATACTTCCACCACACTGGCTGTTCCGGGGTGAAGGAAAAATACAGCTGGGTATCATCAGCATAGCAATGAAAGGAAATTAGGAAGCTGGAATGTATTGGGAGGGGCATTGACAGCAGAAAACAAGAGGCAGTTCTACCACTTTATAGATCTTTGGTGAGGCCACATCTGGAGTACTGTGATCAGTTCTGGAGTCCACAACTCAGGAAGGATAAGGACAGGCTGGAGATGATACAGTGAAGGTGACAAAGATGTTTTAGGGCCAACAGGTCAGGTCTTATGAGGATCACCTCAAAGGACTGAAAATGTACTTACCAGAGACCAGATGGAAATGGGGAGATATGTTAAAGACTTTCAAATTCCTGAAAGGAATAAACAAAGTATCCTGCAGGAAATTAGTTAGTACGAGTAACGGTTTGAGGACATGACAACAAGAGTGAAAACTGACAGGAGAGAGGTTCAAAAGGGATATGAGAAAGATATTATTTGACAGAAATGTTGGTAGAACCATGGAAACACTTGACCAGCTGAGGTGCTGAGTGCCAAAACCATGTACGTGAGGCATGCCCATGTCACCCCCAGGCCTCAGGTTGTGCCACTGCTGTCCTGCACTGCCCACTGTTGTGCTATGTCCACTACATGAGCACCACAAAGACCCACCACAGTGCCCCTGTGGTGGTGGTGTCAGACCACATGGCAGGCATCAGTGACATGTCTGTGGCTCCCTGTTGTGTGGGCCTGGCACGGGTGCACTGTATGCACCTATGGTGTACCATCATGGGGTGTATGCCACAGGTCAGTCCCTGGCCTGTGCCATGCTGCCTCTAGTACCACCAGGCTATCTGGGCACCATTGCCCCAGATGTCACCATGGGTGTATGCCACCATTGGGTGGTGACCTGCAGGCCACATGGGTGCAAGTCATGGCCCTTCATATGTGTGCTGCATTGTGGCTGTATGCTCTGCTGGTGTGCTAGGAGGGCACCCAACAACACTGGCATGTGGCTGCTGGGTGTCTACATCCTTGGTGCAGTGTGGGGGTGGCTCTTTTGGTGGTGCCAATAGTGTCCCATCACCTGTGGCTTTGGGTACTTCCATTCTGGAATGACTGCTGTGTGTGGGTGCCTGGGGCATGTCCTGGTGCACCTCCAAGGGCTGTCTCAGGATGGCCTGCCTGCAGTTCTGTGGCCTGCCTGTGGGTGGCCGGCCGATTTAGGCCATCCTTTTGTCTGCCTTACTTTGTGCAGCTCACTTCTGAGATGCACAGAATATGCTGCACATTTTGGCTGAATAAACAGACGCACTTATATTCATGTACAAGCCCCCTTTATTGCACCACATACATTATTTCTGCATGCTTGCACATTCAGAAATGCATGACACAGCTCTTCCATTGGAATATCTTGCTTCCACACATTTTCTAAGATGTGCTGTGCATCTCCAGTTTGGACTGTGCATCTTCTTTGAATATGTGGGCCAAAATGACTAGAGGGGAACAGTATAATTGTTTAAAATGCTAATTACAAGTTGGCATACACACACTGATTGCTAATTAAAACAACACTGTGCCAAGGTTTTTACTAGGCAACTGTACAGTATATCCAAAGTGATGCAGTTGTTATTTACTTAACAACAAAAATATAAGCAGGATAGCAATTACTAGGAGTTTCAGGAAGAACAGAATATAGCTTAAGACACACAGTGGGGAAAGACAGCTTTCATTTTGCTATGGCTTTCAATGAACATAATTTTGCTTTCCCAATGAAGAGGAGTTCTCTTTTTGTTAAAACTGTTTTTCAGTGCCACCCTATTTGAAATTAACTAGAAATCTGTGGGCCAAACAAGATTGTGACAAATTCCTTGCAGCTGATGCTAATGTCCGCTGCGTAAGATGCAACTGCATTGAAAATAGTCATGCTGCACTCTTACATTATTTATAAAATGATAGGCATAGCATTAGACATCTCTTGCTATGACATGTCTTTGAAGATTTTGCTTATATCAACTGGCTTTATTGATTTTTGTGATTAACTTCCTCGCTTGAACATAGAGGAACACATACACTATCAAACTGATAAGGAAAGTGCATTTTGAACTTATTGATTTTGGCAATGAAATTACAACACTGTTACAACACAAAGCAAATGAAAGGACATGCAAAGTAATGTACTGCCATAAATAAACAGTTTAGATGTGTTCCTTAGACTTCACGTTTTATACAAGTCTGAAAAGGTGGCTGTGCTATAACCAGAAAACTATCTTAAATAAAAGACAGAGGGCTGATTGCTTTATCTACCTGAAACTCATTATCATTATTATTAATATGCAGGTCTAAACATAAAGTTGTGCGAGGACTAGGACATATATTAAAACTAATTTTCACATATAAATAAGTACCAGGATGTCAGTTCTGCAAACTAAAACCTTTTTTACCAGCATCTGAAAACTTCATTGCCTTTTATCATGTTCAGCTTCTCTAGTCCTTGGCCAAACTACTGGAAGAGTGACATGCCATGCTGCTTTTTTCAAAACATGTCCACCTGTTGGTGCAGTGTGGCAAAGGGGTTACACTATCACCTGGCCTGTGCTGTAGAAACTGAGAAATTTTCAAGCGTTTGACTATTTCCCCTTACTGATACCTTTGTGTTGAAACCTCCTCTGCTGCTTATAACATGGCAGTGAAAAATCCACAAACATTACTGACTGAGATACCATGGGAAAATCCACAACATTATTGACTGACAGATCATGGGACTGTGCACTGAAAAGCAAGTGCTGCATGGTTATCTACCTGTTCTGTTTACACACCAACCAAGTATATGTGCTAGACTAAATCTAAATACCTTTAAATAAAAACTAAAGCAAATTTTACAGCACAGCCTACTGGTTCAGTGGAAAAAGAAAGAACTATTTTGTTAAAATAAAACATTTTTGCCATCCAAAACATAACTAAACAACTTACTGCATGGAACAAAAAACAATATCTTGTTATTGATCTTCACCACAATATACAATAGTAACCCATTTTGCATGCACAATAAGCACAATAAGCCACTCTAAGATTTTACATTAAAGGATTTTAGTGTGCCTCCTATGTATGTAAGGACACTGAATCTTTGACCTTGTGCCTCACAACATTGGGCATGCACTGGAATCCTTCATAAAATGGGTTGAGAATTCTTTACATAGTGACAGGTCAAAAGGATTTGAAGCTGTATGTTTATGAAGTAACATCCAATGGCTTTGGACTTCTTTCAGCAACCAGGATGCAGCACACTAATACATCAGTGTCTCTCACAACAGTTCCTGATTAGCGTTACAAACATGGTTAACACATTTACTCACTAATAAAATCTTCAGCTACTGTAGATCCTAAAAACTAAAACTCACTTAAAATAACAAATTTTAAATGATTTTCCCTTCATAATCCCCTCCTTACAGGCATACAGAAATTAAAATTAATTAGTAAACACAGTATGAATTGCTTGTTTACTTATTACCATGATGCATCCCATTCATATCCAAACCTGCTTACCCTATCACAGCTAAATGGAATCTCTGGCACTATATGAGGCCGTGTGTGTGTGTGTGTGTGTGTCTAGATGCAAAAGAGTGAACATTCTGACAGTTGAATTCTGCAGAATTTTAAATTCCTGTATTCTATAATACATAGAGAATAATGCCTGCGCAGGTGTGTGTTGTGTGGATTTTTTACACACTGAGGGTGTGTGAAAAATCCTCATAAGACAAACCTTGCACAGGCATTATTTTTGATACTAACTGGTGCAAGGTTTAGAAAAAGACAAGAACCGTAGCCATATTTGTGCATGTGAGCATGTCCCTGAGCAGTTGCGGTACTCGCACAAATACAGGGTGCTTTCTTTCCTGATTCAGTGAAGTGAGAGCTCAATGAAGAAAATGCTGTAATAATTCTCTGATGCACTATTATGGAATTCAGAGGGTTATTACAGTATTTTATCAGGACTGGATATGTGTTCATTATAGGGGGGTCACCAGTTATTATAAAAGTATTTAATTTGTCGAATGTGTGCAAATGCGAATGACTGATTGTGGGAAGCATCACATTTTAATAGTTACTTTTAACAAAATAAATGCTGTCATTTAAAAAGCTGGCATTTTTTTTTGATGTTTGTTTCTTAGTTTGTCAATTTTATAAGTCCAATGAGACATTTTAGGGTGTGAATTGTTCTGTACTCCTTGCATTTTCAAGTGTTGACTACACTTAGCATAACTACCTTGTACCTCACAATGTACCTAAACATGAGGTTATCATGTACTGCAACAACTGACATTCCATCTTGTGCCATATTGCTTACTTAAGGACATTCCCTGGGGTCTCTGCACCACATGTCAACTATTCAATTTTTGGCCCATTACATGATGCCTATCTACACATTTAAGCCCCACAAAATAGACCATGGGTTGCATGTTTACTTTTTTTTGTCAATTCTTTTTATGCTCCGACTCCTGGAACTCTCTCAGGCATCCATCAGTGCCCCCAACTCTACCTCCATGTCTGAGAGGCCTCCTGCTTCCTGGAACCAGCCTGAATATTCCCTCAGCTCTAAGCCCCTCTGAGGTAGGGTCACCCTATCTGGCCAGGGTGCTCTATCTGAAATTCGGGTCAGGCTGGGTTCAGCCCAGGGGAGAAGTGCAACTGGCAGTGGAGTGTGGTCGGGTGGATGTAGGTGCCGTCGCCTATCCATGAGCTGGGGTTTTTCTATTTTGTTGCATCCCTCATCCCTCCACCCTGGAGTTCGGTTGTGCAATGACATGATGACATCCACCGTAACTCCACCTCCCTCTGCTGTAGTGCCCAGATGTGCGCACATTCTCTGGTCTCCACCAGCTGATGATGTTGCGCCGGACAGTCCCTGGATCCCTCCCCAGAGAGAGGAGAGCAGTCTACAGATGCTTAATTCTCTCTCTCTCTCTCTCTCTCCTCTGCTGACCCACAGTGGCCAGGCTCATTCCTAAACCTGGGTCACCGGCGTGGCGCGAGGTGTGGCGTCCAGTGCCTCAACCCTCAGTGCCACCTGGCCGGTCTGCATGTTTACTTTTGAATTACATGGTGTGAGTTGTTGTCTCTAGCTGGAAAAAATCTGTAAGAAGTCAGAATATTTTTGATAGTTTTAAAATTATTGTTTTAACTGTCAACATGAATGTGAATGAAAAGATAAAACAAGGGCATAACATCTACTATGATGTTTGTATTATTTTTCCACCAGTACAAATATAAACTTACAAAGGCAACACAATGACAATCTCTTCTTATGTAGGGGAATTTTTACATAGAAATATGGATATCCCATGACATTTCCATGAACTTTTTTTGATAACTGTAGAATATGGTTGTGAATATAGCTGCAAAAAGAAAAAAAAGGTTCACCATGCTGCTTTTGGCTGTCTTTATTTTCCAAAGAGTAGTTTCAGACTTGGCTGTATTTAGTTTTAAAGTAGCAGTTTCAAACTCAGGACAAAAGTAAATATAAATTACAGAAAAAAACAAAACATGCCAGAAAGTTATTCAAAGAACAGTATAGCCTGTGATGAATAGCCACAGGTGGGGTTTGTCTGTGACCATCCCCGTGAACATCACCTGGACAATCAGGATATTTTCCACCCAATAGGGGCAAGGTCAGACAGGTGGAGTGAGCTGGATGTCATTATCCACCTAGGGATGAATGACCTGGCTAAGAATGGGATCAGAGCAGTGCAACAGGAGTTTGTGAAGTTGGGGGAAGGGCCTTAGACAAGTAGCACACATGGAAACTTTCTCGGAAGTGCAACCTGTCTATGGCATGGACGAGGCTAGGGTACTCTGCACCATGAGATTCAATGACTGGTTGAAAAACTGGTGCAAAGCTCAGGGATTTGGCTTCATTGGGGACTGGGGCTCCACCTGGAGGGATGCAGGCCTATACAGGTGTGACGGTCTGCATCTATCCAGGAGGGGAACCAGAATCCTAGGTGACAGATTTAAATGCTTCACTGCCAAGCATTTAAACTAGCCAAGGGGGTAGGCACTGAAAGGGAGAAGGGAAATCCTAGCCCCCCCTCCCCAAAAATCAGGGTATTTAGTGAGGAAAACACCAAGATAGAGCAGTCGATAGGTAAAAGGGTAGGGGTAAAGGAGAAAAAGACAAAGGCAGTAATGACAGGGATGGGGCAAAAAGAAATAAAGCCATAAAAAAATGGAGGGTAACGAGTACTAATGCCCGTAATTTAGGAAAAAAGTTCCCCGAAATGATGGCCTTGATGGAAGAGGGATGCCTGGATATCATGGCAGTCACAGAAACATGGTACGCAGAGAACCATGACTGGAATGTCAACATACCAGGGTTCACATTGTACAGGAGGGATGGGGAGGGAAGAAGCGGAGGAGGAGGAGTAGCTCTCTATGTAAAGGAAGGGATCAAAACAACAGAACTAAAGGGTAAACAGGGAGGAGAGGAGGCACTGTGGGTCACCCTGGAGACTGGAAATGCCTCCACAATCTGCACAGGGGTTGAATACAGACTTCCATCTCAGGGGGAGGAAATGGACAAGAAAATGATAGATGACATCCTTGGGATGGCAGAGAAAGGGGAGATATTGCTGATGGGGACCTGAATATGCCAGATGTTAACTGGAGCACCTTTGCTGCAGCCACATCCAAGAGCAGGGCCATTCTCGATGCTCTACATGGGGCATGCCTCAGACAGCTAGTTTTGGAACCCGCTTTGGAGGGAGCAATCTTAGATTGGATACTCTCAAATGGGGATGGAGAGAGGATCCGATTTTGAAGGGAGTAGCCATCTGGGAACAAGCCACCACCAAACAGTGTGGTTCATGATAAACTTAGCTGTAGAGTCAAGCCACACAAAAGTGAAGGTACTGGACTTCAGGAGGGCTGATTTTGTCAAAATGGGAGAGTGCCTCAGAAAAGCACTAACAAACAGGCAAGAAGGTGGGGTGGAGCAAAAATGTGGAAACATCAAAACCGCCATCACTGAGGCAACAAGCCTTTGGGTGAAGCAAATAAAATCAAAATGAAAGAAAAAAACAATATGGTTCTCAAAAGAAGTGGCGGGGAAGGTAAGGGAGAAAAAGATGGCATTCAGGAAGTATAAGGAAACACAGAAGGAGCAGGACAGAGAACTGTACCAGTTAAACCAGAAGGAAGTGGGGAAGGCAGTGAGAATAGCAAAGGCCCAAACTGAGGAAAAATAGCCAACTCAGTTAAGAAAGGGAATAAAACCTTTTATAGGTACATTAGGGAGCAAAGAAAGACGAAAGCAGGGATAGTGAGGCTGAATAAAGAGGAAGGTGGTTGGGCAGAAAGCGACAGTGAAAAAGTAGGGATACTGAACAAATACTTCTGCTCAGTATTCCCAAAGGAAAAGCAGGAGGAGATTCCTAATCCAGTCAATAGAAGCACTCTGGATAGGGGGGTTGATATTAGTCCTTTCACAGAAGAAAGGGTTCTGAAAGAACTCTTAACACTGAAGGTGGATAAAGCAATGGGGCCTGATGGAATTCACCCCAGAATTCTAAAAGAGCTAAGGGAAGAAGTAGTAAAACCACTGACTTCCCTTTTTAATAAATTATGGGAGGACGGTGTGGTACCTATAGACTGGAGAAGGGCAGATGTCATTCCCCTTTACAAAAGTGGGAGCAAGATGGAGGCAATAAACTATAGACCTGTCAGTTTGAGCTCAGTGGTAGGGAAAATGATGGAATCACTTCTGAAGGAAAGAATTGTTGAGTACCTAGAGGCCAGTGGGGCACAGGACCGAAGGCAGCATGGATTCACAGCAGGAAGGTCATGCCAAACAAATCTAATTGATTTCTTTGACTGGGTGACCAAAGTAGTAGACCAGGGAAGGGTTGTGGACATGGCCTACCTAGACTTTAGCAAGGCATTTGACACAGTCCCACACAAAAGATTAATAAACAAATTAGCCAGCCTGGGAGTGGGTCCCAGGGTGGTAGCCTGGTAAAACACTGGCTGGACAATAGGACACAGCGGGTAGTAGTAAACAGTGTCCACAGTGAAGAAAGGAGGGTTACTAATGGGGTACCTCAAGGTTCAGTACTGGGGCTGGTCCTTTTTAATGTCTTTATAAGTGATATTGCAGGGGGACTGGAATGGAAAGTATGTCTCTTTGCAGATGACACAAAGATCTGCAACAGGGTTGATACGCATGGTGGGGTGGAAAGGATGAAAAGGGACTTGGCAAGGTTGGAGGAATGGTCAAATGTATGGCAGCTTAGATTCAATGCAAAGAAGCGCAAATTAATGCACCTGGGAAACAAAAACCCAGGGCAAGAGTACACAATGTGGCATGAGATCCTGACAACAACAACAATTTTTTTTAGTTATTTTAGTTGTTTAATCAGGACTAGCACACTAAGCTGAAAGCTTTTTACAAGAGTGACCTGGGAGTACAGGGAAGTTAAGTGACTTGCTTAGGGTCACACAGTATGCAAGTGAAAGCTGTGGGATTCAAACCCAGGTCTGGTCTGCTGAATGTCACAAGATTTGCAGCTTAGAGCCTTAAACCACTTTGCTATACTGCCTCCCTCAATGGAAAAATGGAAAGGGACCTAGGGATAATCATATCAGATGACCTAAAGGTGGGCTAGCAATGTGAGAAGGCAATAAGGAGGTCTGGGGGGATACTGGTATGCGTAGGGAGAGGCATCACCAGTAGAAAACAGGACGTTTTTGGCCCTCTGTACAAACCGTTGGCAAGACCACATCTGGAGTACTGTGTACAGTTCTGGACACCCCATCTCTGCAAAGACATAGGCAGGGTGGAGGCTGTCCAGAGGAGGGCAACCAAAATGGTGCAGGGTCTGCACCAGAAGACATATGAAGAAAGACTAAAGGAGCTTAAGAGGTATAGCCTCGAGTAAAGGAGGGAGAGATGGGACATGATAGAAACTTTCAAATACCTCAAGTGAGTCAACAAAGTTCAAGAGGGTAGCATCGTTCAGAAACAGAGATGTGCAAGAACAAGGGGGCACAATTTGAAGACAGAGGGGAGCAGCTCAGAGGTAATGTGAGGAAGTATTTCTTCACAGAGAGGGTTGTAGTTGTATGGAACAGCCTTCCTGAGGAGGTCATAGAGTTAAAATCAGCGGGGGAATTCAAGAATGCATGGGACAGGCATAAGGCAATTCTAGTGGGGGGATAGGAGGAAGTAGGCTGTTGGTTAACTAGGATTTGCAGCTTATCCGTTAGGTAGGGAAATGGACAGACTAGGTGGGCCAAGCGGTCCTTATCTGCCATCAAATTCTATATTTCTATGTTTCTATCAGCTCTTGATGGTTATGTAAAATTATTTCTGAACTCTGCTTTGAAACCGAGGGCCCTGAAATGGGAGCCATTTTGACCTCTGCAGCATAGGTCAAGGAGCATCTAACAGCAGTGCTGCATCCAAGAGATACTAATGATATTTGAGGCTAAACTTTAAATCCTTTTAGAGTTCGGTAACACCAACTATAGCCAGCACCTTCTTAGAAGTTTAGGGGAATTTTTCAGCACAAGGAAACTGCTAGTCTATCAAGGGCCAGGGTCTGGACGCAGTATGCTACCCACAGTGTGGTGAGGGACAGACAATACCCTTCCACACTAGCTGCATGCAGGGGGTAGCAGGTTTCCTGATGGTCTGATAATTTCAGCCTGGGTATTGTGATTTGATGCTAACAAATGGATATTTCAGCACAAAAAAGAGATTAGTGTAGGGAGACGGAGCGTCAAGCCAATGTGCAACAGTACTATCATCAGGGGCTCCTGATAGTTCTGCAATGCGATCAGAGGGGGTATGCTCTTGGTGGCTGTGAACTTACCAAAACCTAGGTGCATCAACAGGTGGTTGCATGCAGTAAATAGTTACACCATTTCAAGCCCCAAGATGCAGTTACCACCAATTTAAATATCTGGAATGCAAAGGTTTAAATACAGATATACAAATGAACCCCCCTGAGTGTCCATGTGATCAAAGAGTCTTTTTGTGTTCCTGCAATGCTTATCTGGTTTTAAGAGTGAATGCAGAGCAGTAAAGCATGAGGTTATCAATTGCCATTTAAATGGAACAGGCAGAGCAACCCGAGGAATCTCAGTTACATAGTCACATTTCTGCTATGAGACAGGCCTGAACCATTTTTGCAGTCACTTATGCTTTCCGCCAAGGATTGAGGCCTAGATGTTAGAGCATTGGTCACTGCACAAAGGGCTTTAGTTCAAAATAAAAAAGGAAAACAAATTGCTGTCATCCAGTGTCAAGCAAGCAAACAGGAATGCTGTCTCAGGCACTTTCTAGCACAGTCTGCAGCAGGTAAAACAAGGGGGGGGGGACAAGGTTACCAATTTGAGAAGGGAGGCAGAATGGGAGTAGCAAGAGGAAAAGAGTGGGGTAGCTGACCTACAGCTAAGTGACCCACTGAATGTGGATTCCCTTGGCAGGAAAAGGATCACAGTTCAAATCCTGGTGGGGAATTATACAGTGAAGGGGATGTGTGACTGCTAGGTTTGTCTTGGAAATGGCTTGGCACTCTAGGAGGGGCTGGTCATGTGAGGTCTTAAGCTAATTTGTGCTATATCACAGTTTACCTGGTAGTGTGGTTGAGGCAGAGGCCGGAACAGCAAACAAGGTGATTATATGCATGGTTGTGCTCATTTAATTACAGCTCAGGAGTCACTATAGTGACAGCAAGGCCTGGCATGAGAGCAGAGTTTGAACAACTGTTGATGGCCCAGGTATGGGAGAGAGATATAGGATGGTGGGATGCAGTCTTTGGCAGTCTGAGTGGATCTGGACCAGTTTAACTGGCAGGACAGCCAAGGCTGGAGACACTTATTTCTGTCCAGGAGCCAGCGAGATCATTGCTGCCAGGGGGCAGATGGGAAAGGTCAAGGAAGGCCAAGAATTATCTACCAGTTCCCACACCACCACAGCCAGGTAGGCTTGACTTTGATCATATATCAGATGGTGAGTTATGGTATTTCTTTAGTCAAACTTTTGGGCTGCACACGCCAGGGCTGGGAGTGCCACCTTCCAAAAAAAACAAGGAATCCACAAAGGAGGATGCCTCAGCCAGAGGGTCCGAGTGGAGCACCACAGCAAAGCTGCACCACTGACCCCAGGCCTGGCACCCATGCTAATATCAGCATTTCCCCCCATCCCATTGCCCCCCAACCCAGGGACACAACCACCAATCACCGAACTGACACCAGAAGACATATGGAGAGGGTCTGCACCAGAAGACATATGAAGAGAGACTAAAGGAGCTTAATATGTATAGCCTCAAGGAAAGGAGGGAGTGGGGGGACATGATAGAAACTTTCAAGTACCTCAAGGGAATCAACAAAGTCCAAGAGGGTAGCATCTTTCAAAAAAAGAGGTGTGCAAAACAAGGGGCACAATTTGAAGATGGGGGTGGCTCAGAGGTAATGTAGAAGTATTTTTTTCACAGAGAGGGTTGTGGATGCATGGAACTGCCTTCTGGAGGAGGTTGTGGAGTCAAAAACAGTGGTTGAATTCAAGCATGCATGGGACAGTCATAAGGCAATTCTAGGGGGTTGGGGTAGAAAGAAGTAGGCTGCTGGTTAACTAGGATCTGCAGCTGATCCATTAGGTAAGGAAATGGACAGACTGGGTGGGCCAAGTGGTCCTTATCTGCCGTCAAATTCTATGTTTCTATGTTTTTTACTGACACTGACTACATCTCCCATCCTGTTGTCCCCTCAAGCTGGGCTGCAGCTACCAGTTTCATGCCTGTTGAGACCATTCCCCTGATGACAGCTGGGGCCAGTGACACCACTGGGGTTACTGCATTACCTGTTGGGCCCTCTACTAGTCCCTTCAATGCCATTATGGCTGGTGCTGTTGCCTGCAGCGGGGCAGCTTCCAGGTTTGTCTGCTCTGCTGCTGGCTCTGCCTTCTCAAGTTCCAGTCCCTGTGGCCCCACTGCCAAGACCACAACCTTGTCTTCCCATTCCACCATTGCTACCCCCTCCTTCCCCACAGCCTAGTAATCCCACACACCTGGGGAAATGAGTCTGCATCTGTTGCCACTGAGGCCTCCCTTTCCTGTATTGATGTTGGAGGAAAATATGGACACATTGTTAGCCCTGATGGTGGAAAAGAACCAGCTAGAGACACATAGAGATAGAACGGGGACAGGGACGGGGTAGTTGGGAACTGGGCAACTATCATAGCATTAAGTGGCACAGCTGGCTCATGGGTCTCGTGTGTCCATTGGTGAGCCTATGTGGCCACACTGTCTGACTAAGTGTGAAAGCCGATTGTGAGTGGTGGATTCATGGTTGTTTTTACATTGGTTAACAGGCCCAAAGAGCTTGAGGTGGAGAAGGAATCAGAGAAGCACAAAAAAAAAAGGGAGACAGGATAGAGTGCAGGAGGAAAGTAGTTATTCGGTGCACCTGTGAAAACTGGCAAGAGGCCTTTGCCATTAGCTTAGTGTACAATGAAAAGTTTCAGAGGAGGAAGCAGAATGACACCAGTAGGGCCTGGGGGCTTCGGATCTTCCTGTTCTGTGGTCCATGAGGTCAGCAGAAGCATACATCATTCTGATAGTGGTTTCCTGGTGTCTCATACCCAATTCCCAAGACAGGTATTTATTAGGAGAAGCACCCGTTTTTATAATGGGAAAGACAGGAAAAGGGGGTTGGTAAAGGTGGGGGGCAGTGCTACCATTACAGTCATGCAACATGTAAGGTAGAAGCCTGTAAATACAAGCACAAGTGCATTGCTTATGGGTGGAATCACCCACTGGTACAGTGCATAAAAGGCTTCAGCCCACAGTCCTTTCAGAAGGGACAGGGAAACACTTTCATCACCAATAAGAGTGTACTGCATTGAGCACTGGTTGGAGGGCTACTCAGACAGACAGTTGACTCGGTCACTGGCAGGGGGCATTGCAGAGGGTTTTCAGGATGCTGTATAAAACCTGCCAGGGTCTGTACGGACATGGTTATGGCAAAACATGGAAGGAAGGAGCATTAGGCATGGAAAGTGGACTGTTTGAGAAACCTCTATACCCCCACCTCTGGGTATCTCCAATAGGCCTGCTGGTAAAGGAGGCACTGGGAGAGTTCAGATTGATACATCATCTATTGTATCTTACCTGGAGGATGACTCACTCAATCTTCAGGTAGATTCTGCAGATACTGCAGTGTTGTATGCACTATTTGAGGCAGCCATCGAGTTGATGTAGGGAATGGGAAAGGGGGCAATACTGGGCAAGATTGATATCAAATAATGTTTTGCCTGTTGCCAGCACACCCTCAGGACAGGGACTTATTGGGCATGAAGTTCGAGGACCTGTATTTCAAAGATAACTGTATGCACAGGGGTTGTTCTGTGGTTTGTGCAGTGTTTGAGCAATTCAGCACATTCTTGTGATGGGCCACAACTAAGGTGGCAGGCAGGTCGGAACTCATTTACTACCTGGACAACTTTTTGTTTATTGGCAAGTGGGGGACTGATCACTGCATACAACCAATGGGAGCATTCTAAACTGTTTGCAAGGATTTGGGAGTGCCATTAGCCCAGAACAAGATGGAGGAGATGTGCATGCACTTGTTCTTTTTAGATATTAAAATTGAAAGTGTTGCCCCAGAGTTTTGGCTGCATGAGAAGGTCAGTGACCTGAGAGCATTGTTGCACAAAGCAGTTCAGACATGAAAACTCACCCTGATGGACTTGTAGCAACTCCAAGGGCTCCTGAGTTTTGCTTGCAAAATAATCTTGATATGGAAAACTTGTTTTCATAGAAACATAGAAGTTTATGGCAAATAAGGAGCGCAGGACCCATCCAGTCTGCCCATTTATTCTACCTTATGAATGTGCCATAGACCTTTTCTCTTCAATGGCCTATATATTCATACTCATCTGTATTGCTCCCTTATGCCTATCCCATGCTTGTTTGAAACCCTGCACTGTATTCATATCCACCACTTCCTGAGGTAGGCCATTCCATGGATCCACCGCCCTTTCTGTGAAAAAGAACATCCTCACATTATCCCTTAATTGGCCTCCCTCTAATCTCATGTTGTGTCCTCTTGTCCTGCTATTTTTCTTATATTGAAACATGTTATACTCTTTCACTTTGTTAATGCCCTTAAGGTGTTTGAATGTTTCTATTATATCACCTCTCTCCCTCCTTTGCTCTAGGGTATACATATTGAGCTCCGTTAATCTGTCCTCATATGTTTTCTGATGCAGTCCCTTCACCATTTTGGTTGCCCTTCACCGGACTGCCTCCATTTTGTTAATGTCCTTGTGCAGGTGTGGCCTCCAGTACTGCATACAGTACTTCAGATGGGGCCTAATCAGTGTCTTGTAAAGAGGGATTATTACCTCCCTCTTATGACTTGTGATACTCCTACTAATACACCCCAACATTCCTCTAGCCTTACCTACTGCTTTAGTGGTCTGCTTGGATGATTTCAGGTGATCTGTGATGATGACGCCCAAGTGTCTTTCTTCTCTTGTGATTGCCAGCAACTCCCATTCCAACCTATAGGTAGCTTCAGGGTTTCTCTTCCCTATGTGTATGATCTTGAACTTCTTTGCCTTAAACCCCAGTTGCTACTCTTCTGAACATTTTGCCAGTTTATCCACATCTCTTCTCATTCTGCCCACCCCATCTGGATCATCTACTCTGCTGCAGATCTTGGTGTCATCTGCAAACAGACAAACCTTACCCTCCAGTCCATCTGTAATGTCACTGATGAAGATATTGCAGAGGACTGGCCCCAGGACTGATCTCTGAGGTACCCCGCTTGTGACCTGCATCTCTTCTGACTCTATACCATTTACCACCACTCTCTGTTTTCTGCCTGCCAACCAGTTTGCCACCCAGCTGACCAACCTCTGACCCATCCCAAGCCTACCCAGTTTATTAATCAATCTTCTATGTGGAACAGTATTGAAAGCTTTGCTGAAGTTAAGGTAGGCGACATCAGCTACACCCCCTTGGTCCACCACTCCAGTTATCCAGTCAAAGAAATCTATGAGATTAGTTTGACAGGACCTTCCTGTTGTAAACCCATGTGTCTTGGATCCTGTGCTCCTATGGATTACAGGTATTGCACTGTCCTTTCCTTAAGGAGTGCCTCCATAATCTTGCCCACTACTGAGGTAAGACTGAGTGGTCTGTATTTCGCTGCCTCCTCCCGGCTGCCACTCTTGTGGAGCAGGATCACATGAGCCCTTCTCCAGTCTTCTGGGACCTCTCCTGAGCTCAGAGGCTCACAAAACAGTTCTTTTTTTTAATTCAAAGTGTATTAAAGAGTTTCCAAACCAAAACAAAATTCACACCAGTAAAACTGAGCATAATATTGAACAGAAAAATAAGGAATCATCCCTACTTCTGCCTCCCACATAAAATCCTCCCTCCAACCCACTTTAACTTATCCCCCCCTTTCCCAACACTCTACCCTCTCCCGCTTCCCAAGCCAAGCATGGTGAGGACTCTGTAAAGATATCAAAGTATCTTTAAGATATGCTTGTACCCAGTTAAGTTACAGAGAGAATAAAGTTTAAATGGGGCCCCAAATCGTAGTAAATCTAGGTAGTTGGTTGCAGAGACTAGAGATCATTTTTTCAGTTCTAAGATTGCCCAAGAACTCTTGCAGCATTTTGATACAAGTGATGGTGTCCAGGTATTTCCAATGCCTTAAAACAATTTTTTTGACTGACATTGAAATGAGGGCCATGTGGAATTTACAGTTACAGACATCAACCTCTGCAAAGTCCCCTAGAAGACAGATCTTAGGTGTAAATAAATCTCCCAGCCCTAACAATGGGTCCACCTTCTGCTTAATGTAGGCCCATAATGGGGTTACTTTCGAACAGGTCCAAAAAATATGAAACGACATACCATCTGCCTTTAACAGTGTGTACATGGGGGGAAATGTTTTATTAAATCTGGCTAATCACTCTGGAGAGTAATAAAGGTTATGAAGAAAATTAAACTGCATAAGGCGGAGTCTGTCCTGTGTGACAAACTTATGACAGCCTTTCCATAACACCTCCCAATTTCTGGTTGACCCTGGGAAATGAGGTGCCCAGTGTGCTGTCGGGTCTAAATGCTCTGGATAGGCCCAGTCAAATGTGAGTGCAGGTATCTTAGAGACAGCATGTGGGGATCTAGCAAGGGGGCCCAATTCCAAGAGAACCTTGAAACTTGGGACCGGTGGGGGAGTAGCCCCAAATCACTAAACAGTTCTGCTAATGGCTCTGCTAGTTCCACCCTTAGCTCCTGTAGTACCCTGGGATGTATGTCATCAGGTCCAATTGCCTTGTCCACCCTTAGCTTAGTGAGCTCTTGCAGGACCCTTTCTTTTGTGAAGGGACTTGTGCACACCTCCCTCCCCCCCTGTGTCCATGGTGCTGTGCTGTGGGCCCTACCCTACATTCTTCTCAGTAAATACTGAGCATAAGTATCTATTTAGGAAATATGCTTTTCCTTGGTCCTCCTCCACACACTCCCCCTTATCCCCTTTGATCTTAGCAATACCTCCTCTCTATTTTCTCCTTTCACCAATGTATCTATGGAAAGTCTCATCCCCTTCTTTTACTGTTCATGCTAGTGTTTCCTCAGTTTAGGCCTTTACCTGCCTTACTGCCTTCCCTGCTTCTCTTAGGGAAGTTTGGTATGCCTCTCTATCTTCAACCTGCGCATTCCCTTATATTTCCTGAAAGCCAACCTTTTGGTTCTGATCTGTTCTGTTACTGTTTTTGAGAACCAAAGTGGTTTCCTCCTTCTTTTGCTCTTGCTTTTCTCCCTAACACAATGAAATGTTGCTTCAAGTATTGCATCCTTAATGCTTGCCCACTTGGCTAGTAACCCCTCACCTGTATTTCTTCTTGCCAGGGCTAGCTTAACTCTGTTGGCCATCTTATCAATGTTAGCTCTTCTGAAGTCCCATATTTTTGCCTTAGAATGGAATGATTTAGTTCTAGTGGCCAAATTGAACCATACCATGTGACGGTCACTGGCCCCCAGGTGACCTTCTACCTGGAGATCTGTAATCCTTTCCCCATTAGTCAGTACTAGATCCAGGATAGCTCTGTCTCGTGTGGGTTGTTGTACCAGTTGTTGGAGGCCCTCCCCCTGCAGGGAATCCACTATGTGTCTAGTTCTAGCAGATGTTCCTGCTGGTATTGACCAATCTGTGTCTGGAATGTTGAAGTCTGCCATTATCAGAATCTCCCCTTTAGCTGTCATGTTTTCTATATCTTCTAGCAGTAATGTGTCTATGTCATCTCGCTGGTCTGAATGCCAGTAGACAACCCCAGTTCGTATGTCTGTCCTATTTCCTGCTTCCAGGGTGACACACAGTTCTTCTGGCTCCTTATGTGTATTCTGAATTTCTATAGCTTGATATTTTCATTGACTTAAAGTGCCACTCCCCCCCCACCATTTTGCACCTCGGTCTCTTTTGAACAGTACATAGCTGGGTACTGAAGTCTCCCAAGTGTGGTTACTGGTGAACCATGTCTCGCTAATGGCTACTGTGTCCTGTTTAGCCTCTGTCATTGTTTCCGCCAGGTCTGGGATCTTGTTTCCCAGACTGTGGGCATTTGTGTACATGATTTTCCATTGGCCAGATTTCAGTGCATTAGTTGTTGGGCGAGGTCTGGCGTTCCCCCTGTGTGTCTTATGGGGAGCCAGACCTTTTTCCTTACCTGGTGATGCAAATGAACTACAAACATGCTGAACTCCTGTTTCATCAATAGCTGAGGGGGGAAGGGTGTTTTTCCCTTTCAATGTATCTGGTGCTGCACCCCTCTCCCCATTTGCAAGTTTAAATATTCTCCAAAGACATCAATCCTCTGCCCTAAGGCACTAACTATCTCCTTAGTCAGATGCAGTCCATCAAATTTAAAGAACTTTTGCTCCCACAACTGTTACCAGTTAGCTACAAATTTGTGTCCTTTTTCCTGGCACCAGCCCTTGAGTCACATGTTTAGCTCCCCTATCTCCCCTTCTCTGACCTTCTGTCCATCTGTCCCCCTCTCCCAGACCAGCAGGATCTCAGAGAAGGAAATGCTGGACAGTCTAACCTTGTGTGGGACAGGCTTCAGGTCACTGAGTCCATGCAGGATGACCTGAAGGTATGGTTGGCATTCCTATCTTGTTTTAATGGGGTGGTCATTTGGCCCACAGAGGTCACAAGGCAAGAGATGGAGCTTTACACAGATGCCTCTGGTGGTGTGGGAATTGGGGATTACTTTCACATGGCCTGGTGCACAGGGCATCTTCTCTAGGCTTGGGTGGACGCTAACTTGCTACTTCAAGTCATGCTCCTAAAATTCTTTCCTACTGTTGTGACATTAATGATTTTGGGGGGGGACATATTCACAGCAAGCGGGTAACATTTAGGACATACAATGTGGGGATTGTGTATAGTATTAATGGACAACTAGGGGAAAAGGACCCATGGGAAATTTATTAAGGGTATTTATACTGAAGTGTTTGATTTTGAATATATCGATCAGGGCGATACAAATTCTTGATGTAGATAAATATATGGCTGGTGCTCTTCCTCATTTACAGTGTGAGAGATTTTGAGATCTGGCACAAGAAGCAGAGATGTGCCCCCCGGAAAGTCCCACCCTACCTCTTGATGTTGGTGATCCAGAAGAACTGGAATTACTCAAGTGTTCAATAGTGCCCAGAACAAGGACAGCATATCAGAGGGGGGTGGAGAACTTCTTTAGGGAGACACAGCAGCTGGGGTGGGAAACTGCTTGCCCACTAATGGAAGACCAACTGCTCGTGTTCCTACTCCATATGAATTATCAAGGCTCTACACCAATGATGGTGGGGTAGCATTTGCCAGGGATTGCCTAGTTTGCTAAGACAATGGGGTTCTGGGATACAATGACAGCCTTTTAGGTGCATAAGAAATTAAAAGGATGGGCATGCAGGGACCCCAAAAAGTGGTAGATGTGATGTTTGATCGGTCCAGTTTTGCTGGATAAAATAAAGACCATCCTCCCAAGGTTTGCACATCTGCGTTGGAAGCAAGGCTGTTTCAGATAACCTTCCTAGTGGCTTTCTGTGGGAGTTTTAGGGTGTCCAAAATAACTAAACCAAGCAAACCATCTCCTTTGCCAGTGTGGTAGTGGCCACCGAAGGGGTGTTCATCCCTCTACAGTGAAGTAAGATAAACAAGGGGATAAGGGACTGCTGGTAGTGTTGGGTAAGTTACTTTTTCTATTACTTTTCTATTACGTTTGGAAACTTTTTCCAGGAAGTGCTATGCAGTCACTAGCAAGGATGGAGAAGTACTAGAAAAAGTAATACACCTTACAATAATAGTTACTTATTTCTTTTTACACAAAAAACAATACAAAAATAACAAATAACTATAACAGATTACATTTTTTGAAAGTAATAGGTTAGTTACTAGTTACTTTCAAATAAATATAATCAGTTACAGTTACATGTTTCTTTTGTATAAAAAGACATAAGTAATTGTGACTGTAAGGTGTATTATGTTTCTAGTACTTCTACATTCTTGCTAGTGACTACACAGAGCTTTCTGGAACAAGTTTCCAAAAGTACTAGAAAGTAATAGAATAAGTAACTTACCCAACACTGGCTGCTGGTACAGCTTTAGGTCCCATCCCAAGGTTCAGTGGGATATACGGGGCTGGGTCTCCCCTCATCTCCAACAGTTGAATTCTGGGGATATGATTTTTTCCACCATGATGGCATTCCTTCCCCCCACCCTGCATACATTAGGGATGATGGATTATGAATATCATACTCACTCGTTTTGAATAGGTGCTGCCTGACACATAAGGAAGAAGGCTGGAAAGATTAATGCTTTCCGGCCCTGGGGCAGTGGAGGGCTCAGGCATTTGAGAATTATGCACATTCACAGTTACTTTAGCTTCTCTGTTTCTGTTTTATTTGCAGGTCATTCCTCTCAGGCAAAGCAAGTGTGAATATGTGGTCATTCATTTGTTAATTGGGAAGTGGCAGGAGTTTGGCAGTTCTGGGAGGTGTAAATCTCTTCCAAGATCCCCACTGGGTACAGATATATTGATTGAGCTAGAAGGGGATGAAGTAGGGAGAACTGCTGCCTTGGCTCACAGCTGAAGCTCAGTGCCATAGCCCACTGGATGTGTTCATCATCCACCTTAGCAGAAATTATTTTGGGTTTGTGAAGTCCACTGAACAGTGGAACAGAAGATTTGGAATGAGTGCATCATGATTGGCAAAGATGCAAATAATGTGGTCCTTCATGGTACAAAGACAGCGGTGGTAACACACTCAAAATCCCAGTGCCATAGAGAGGTCACGTGGTTTGACCAAGATGGCCATGCATTGAATTATGGGTTCCATTGGGGGACTTGTACTGCAGCATGATGGGGTCATGGCAAAAGAAAGTCCTACACCTGTATGCAAAAAATGGAGTGCACCTGTCAGACGTAGGGAATGATAGATTTTTAGCTGACCTACACTGTGGGTTGCAGGTAGCTATGACATGATGTGCTTGGTGGGGGATGAGCATCTGGGTCAGCTGGGATGAGCTGCAACAGGATTCTTATTGTGTAGTGGCATGGTAATCATGCAGTATTGTTGGGTGGGTTAACAGGATTGTCACTTCATTTCAGGTGGGTCCAGAGGATGGGGAGAGCTGAGGTCTTTGTGGCTGGTACCAGAGTGGTGCCAACCATATTGCAATAAATAACTTTCTGACTTAGCCCAGGAATTGGAGGCTTCCTTGATATGGGGAGGGTGCTCTTGAGACAGGCCATATAACAACCATCCCTCATGACTCAGCAGCCAAAGGGCCTCGCAAGGTTGTAATCATTATATTGGCTCCCTCCAAAGGGGAGGGAGTGCTTCTGCATACTAAGTAAACTAGATTTGGTAAATTCATTAGCTGTGACTACCCTGCTGCATAAGTCATACCAGATTATTTCATATGTACGGGCTATGACATGGCCTGACTGAAGATATTGGGCTGGATTCTAAAACGGGTTAGAATGACACAAGTTATGATTTGCATCACAACTTGCATCAAATGCAATTTTATAATGCAGTCTGCAACTGTGCCAGATACAGCTGTGTTAAAGCCTACTTGTGCCAGGGTTGAATACATCAACCCAGTGAGCTAGGTCACAAATGGGCTTGCACCATGGTGGGGCTGCCAAATTTCCTTTTTTTGGATTTTTAGAAGCTAAACCATGGCCACAGGAGGGCTCGTCATTTAGACCAGCCTGGAGGTGGTCTAAGTGTCTTGCAACAGGCACAGCCAGAGAGCAGGGGTCCTGTGGTGAAGCAGCAGTGTCAAAGGGGCCAGTAGTGTGTTGAATAAAACAGTTGCTATGGTCCCATAAGGCTGTGGCAAGCAGTGTCTTGCCCCCATAGGGCACTGTGCCACAACCGCCTTTGCACTCGTGTGCCAATAGGATGGAATGCCTACTGGGCAGACTATTGCCAAACCCGTCAAACCTCCAAGTAGACACAATGGTGTTTGTATAGTGCCCCCCATTGCACAATCAGCCCCAATCCCCATTGTTCACTTGGAAAAGAACAATGTCACTGCCACAACAAGTTGCCTGCCCTTTGCCCTGTACGCTAACACTATCCAGCAGCCAGCACTTATACCCCATCTCCCCAATACTGGGTCATCTACCCTACCTCCATGCGGCAGACCTAGCTGCCGGTCCAATTCACCTCTATGTTTGCTATATTATAGGAATCTCTATTATTGTACCGCAGATCTAGCTTAAATGTTAATCCCTCTTTGTTCAATGTCTATATAAAACTTTCTTGCATTTTATATGCACTTGACAGTATTCGTGATGTGCTTCCTGTATTACTTGCTGTTATTCATTACCATGTATTGTATGCACTGAATTGTATCATCCTAAGCAGGACCTACTTGTAAATGAGCTTGCTTAACTGAGTCATCCTGCTGAAATAAAATTGAACTGGACTGAAATGGAACCTCAGTCCCAGTCTGTCCACCCCGGTACGCTCTTTCCATGCCAATACCAAAGGTCCATATCATTACGTGGTGGTCCAATGGCCCTCCCCACCCTGATAGACAGTGGTGAAGCACCCTGCTCCCTCTGCTGCTGCTGACCTGCTTCTGTGACTGGTAGTGCCCTCTGCACACCACCACGTCCAGTCACAGAAAGCAATTGCACAGATCGCATAAGCACAATGTTCACTTACGTGATCTGTGCAATCACATACTGTGGCTGGCCGTGGTGGTGTGTGGAAGGAAGTGCCAGTTGAAGAAGCTGGTTGGCAACAGGAGTGGGAGCAGGGTTCTTCACCACTGTCTATCAGGGGTGGAGAGAGTGGGGAGCCACTAGGCCACCAGGTAATGATGTGGACCTTTGGTGTGGGAATGGAAAGAGTGCGGGGAGGGAAATGGACTGGGACTGGGGTTACATTCAAAGTGAACAACAGGAATCGGGGTTCATAGTGAGTTGGGGGTACTATACTAACCCCCTTGTGCCTACTTTGAGGATTGCTGGGGTCTGGCAATAGCCTGCCAAAGTAGGCATTCCATCCTACTGGCATGCAGGTACCCAGGCAGTTGTGGCAAAGTGCCCTAAGGGGGCAAGACACCATCTGCTACAGCCTTGCAGCAGTGGCCTCTCAGTGCCAGGGTTTGGGGCTTGCTGCTCCTTGGGACACTTGGGGTGTCCCCTGTGCACTTGTCCACAGATGCATCCTTGGACTTATGCCAGGACCCCGAACTATGCCGTCTTTCGGCCACAGGGTGAATTTTGCAGCTAATCCAGAGGGTTTGATGCAAGTTGCCAACCTGCTGGAATTGCAGGTTTTGTGGTGCCAGAACTGTGTCGGATGAAGCCCCCTTTTCTGCCGCAAGTTGCATCAAATGCAGGCAGCTTCCAGAATCTGGCCCATCATATTTTTCTTCACAAGAGGCCAATGATATCATGATATCTCTTGAGTGGTTTCACCCCTCATAAGATATCATGATATCATTGGCCTCGAGTGAAGATAAATATGGTATCTTCAGTCAAGCCATGTCATGTTCTGTTTATGCAACATATGTTTTGGGCATGAAGCATGACATATATATGAGATACAATACAATCTACATTGTGCATGCACAAAGTTAGTTACTGGGATGCTGTTTGACTGTAACGATCATGCTGATGAAACCTCCAAGGATGGCAATGTTCACTTGGACTGCTGAGTTTGAGGGTGTCAGAATCATGACACAGAAGAGATGCTTTGTGGCATGAATACATTTGGAATACTTCTGTAGAGATGTGCATGATGTGATGATGTCAGAATGGTGATAGAGATGAGAGGCTTTGTGGTGTGATGATGCTTGGAAAACTTATGTGGCAATCTCAGTGATGTGAACATACCTGGATTATTTATTTTGGGGTTTATTGTTCTTTTTTGATGGAGATCATTGTGGCATGAAGATATTGGAATACCTTCTTGCAGATCAGTGTGACATGAAGATATTTGGATTAGTTTTTGTATTTTTTGTAATCTTTTTTTTCCCCATGTCGAGATCCTCAAGCCATGAAGTTATCTGGATTACTTATCTGGTGATCAGCATGACATGAAGACATCTGGATTACTTGTGGACCTAATTTATATATTTTTTTCTGTGTTGGTCTTCATGCTGTGAAGAGTCTGAAATTAGTTAAGCTGCTGCTGCTACCATGATTTTCTGGGAGTTCTGATTTTTGTTGTTAAGAAAGGTATGACTTGTTCTACTTGTTGCATCTTCTGAAAGGTAAATTATAATCTGGGTGAAATGAATTTCATTTGGTGAATCTTAATCTTGCTTTTATTTTTTGTAGGATATGTGTTTTTCTTTTGAATCACCTTGACCCCCACCTCAAGCAACACATTTTTAACAGGCTTGTGCAATGGCAGCACTTGTGAGTACAATACTTTACATATGCATTTCTGTTATTCAGGGACATTCTTTTCAGTGGTGCAATGGTTTAGGTACATGTAACCCCTGGGCAGCGCCACAACCCCAGTGTTACACCCCTGCCTACTACCCTGGACATAGACTAAGGGGTTTGGGTTCACTAGCTAATAACATTTTTTGAAACCTTTGCGCAGTGCCTCCACTCAGGGTGCTTTACATGGGCGAGATGGTACTGGGTGTAGCCCCCTGAGCTGCTACACCACCCACGGTAACCAGTTACCTTCCCCAGACATGCCCCAATACACAGCTCCCCACATTTCCACATTTTGAATTAAAGGCTCTTTCTAATAATATGCTCACACAGGATTTCAAACAACAACAACCAGATATTTATTTTGGGAGTAAAATAAAGGAGCTAGGAAAGGGAAACAGGAAGAGTAGAGGTTATCTTATTGTATTTACACATGTACAGAGATCATTTTGGATTTTGCTGGTGAACCCTCCAGCAGGGTGGCTACATATTAACAGGTAGACATAAATCACATTTTACCATTTGACTTAAGACATCCAGAGCCCTGGCTATCTAGCTGCTGATAAATCAGATGTTAAACGTAATTCTTAATAGTACCCACACTGGTACCAGTCCCAGATACAGTAGAAACCCTGCAACCTCATACCATACTGGTTAAACAGATACCACAGTCCAAGATGTTGCAGACCTAATGGAGTTGCAGCTGGTTGAGGTGGCTGACTATTAATTTGAGGGTTGGGGCAACTTGGAACCAGATTTTTGTAAAGCAGCAAATTATTATTTACAACCACAGCAGGGATTGCCCTACACTTTAACAGACAAAGCAGGGATTGCCCTGCACTCGCAGACTTCTGAACATTCCAGACCAAACTGTGTGGATCTTACATTCAGAACATTCAGCACAATATTTGAAAGTCCCATCCAATGTAATGAGAGTAATGCTTCTGTCAAGCATCCTAAATGCAGTTTAAACACGGTCACATCCAGTACTTTATATACCAAAATATACATCCATCCAGAGTAAGTTGGTAATGACACTTTTATCAAGCATCCCATACTTTAGTCATAGGCAGTCACATCCAGTACATTCTATATACCAAGAACATTATCCACAAGTGGAGTCCTATCCAGCATGTCTAGCCATTTAACACTTATACCAAGCACTCTTAGATGAAATTCTGTGCAGACACAGGTACATTCTCTTTAAGGCATCTTAGACATTAATATGCACTAGGGCCTCCTGTCTCATGAAGTGGCAAGCGCATCTTGGCAGACAGCTCCATGATGGCAGGACTCTAACTCATAGCTACACATTTATATGATTCACTAAGCCCAGCATCTTCCTGCACCTGCAACTTAGCCATTTGGGCCACAGACAAGATGCATCCATTACTTGAACTAGGTAGTCTCTTATGGGGTTAGTAGCCCAGACTGATGACTTCAATACTTCACACTTAGCAGCACACATTTCTTAATGGGGCTTGGGACCCCCAGATTACTTGCTTGGCTTCTTCCTCGCACCTGGGGGCACGAGGGTACTCACTCAGGTCCTCCACGGGTCTCATCCGCAATCGAAGGCATCCTGAAGAATTCTTCAGCTCTCTCACCGCTGAGGTACTCGGTCAGCGCTCTCACTGCTACATGATGTTCTCTAGTCTGGTCTGGTCAGCGCTCTCACTGCTGCTGGACATCTGATTCTTCAGTCCACATCTTTCCCCAACGTGGGAGGGAAGGTTAGCCTCTGGAGGACAGTACTGGCAACCTCCAGACTAGCTATTGCAGAAAGCACAATTACTGTAACTAGTTAACTGTTAACTGAAGAAAATAATAAATGCCCTTTGAAGACTGAAAGGGCTTGAAGTAAGTGGCCCAGACCTGATGGAATGGCTGGAGCCTGAGCCCCTTCCCCATGGGGAGCTCCCAGCAGACTGGAGCCTGCTCTGCTGCTCTCTCTTTCTCTCTCTCTCTCAGCTCTGCATCTCTGAATCTCCCTCTGAATCTCCAGACAAACTGGTAATATTGTCTCTTTATAGCACTGCTAGCTTGACTCCTGATTGGTAGCAGGGATGGGGTGACATGTCTCCAAGTTGCTGAAGGACCTGTCAATCAGAACACTCAAGGCACAATTGGGTTGTGGAATTTGTGCCTAAAATAATGTCCCTGTACGTCCCCATAAGCACTTGTGTGCTTACCCATGAGATGCAGTGAATGTCCCACAAGTCCTGGCTTTCTATTGCTGCAATTCCAATTGGCTCTACTGCTGGCAATGGCTGCTTAACCCACTGTCCCTTATAGCAGATTAGATACAGTCCTGAATAATATCCTGGTGCAGTCAAAAAGAAGTAATTATTTGCCCCACATGCCCCACAGTTCTGTAGCTTAAAGGCTGTACTTGCAGTCACTGCACAGATGAAAAACATGGCTCTTTTACTTTTACTGTCACTACTGCACTTATGCAAGCTCCCCTTGCAGAAGCTGACAGGCTGACACACAGAGTCTCAGATAATGGAATTGCCAGGGAAACAGTACTTATTTTAACTTTAAACACTTTTCCCCAAATGCACAGTATATTCCCAACAAGCAGCAACAGTTCCATTGTTTAAAACATTTTAATTCTTTACTTTTCTGCTGGAGCTGAACATAGCTACCCTGGAGACAGCCAGACACACTGTTATGCATTATTTAGATGACCAGGACCCTGCACAGGCATACTCAAATGAGCCCCGGTCAGAACTCCTTTAATTCCCATCTGAGCAGTCCCCCAGCAGGCTGTCCATGGTCACCGGGTCCCAAATAGGTGGAAGGCATCCCAAGACCCATGGCACAGTCCCCGAGGTGACCGCAAAACAAGCGGCTCCACATCAAAGGTGCTTTGCACACCAACGTGACTCCCACTGCCCTGGAGGCAGCGCTTTTGGAGCGGAAGCCCACAGTCAGCAGTTTAAGCCCTGAGGGGCTGGATTTTCATTTGACTGCAAGCTGGGGCACACACAAGGGCAAACAGGACCTGGGAAGCCAGAAAAATTAGAGGCCAAGTGAGGAGAAGCCGGAGAGACAGTGGGAGAAGGACAGAACAAAACAGGCTAAGGTAAACCAAGACTGGCATTTCTGGGAACCCCCCTTTGCAAGGGGGTTACATACAGAATTTTGCTTCTATTTCTTTTACTGTATGTTAAGCTGCTTTGTGACTCATCTTTTAAGGTCTGAATACTATTTTTTTTGTTTTAAACCGCAAGTGTTTTGGAGACTCTCTGTGTGTGTGGGGACATTGTTTTCTGTTGTGAGGAATATTTTTTTACAGTAGGCTTGTGCTACTTGATTAGGTCAGCTGTGGGCACTTTTGTGTTTCTGTCAGAGGGAGGACAACTGTTGTCTCATGCATGCTTGCACTGCATGCAAATGGATAGGTTCTCAGGGGGCAGGAGCTGTTACCTGCTGGAAGGAGGAGCTCAGTTCATTGAAGTGGTTGCAACAAAGGTTCTGCCTTCCTTTGCTCCCAGCCTTATGCAGATACTGAAGAAATACCACCTCTCAGAAAACCTGCTGTCCCATTTTTCCCCCACTGGGTTTTCCATTTTTTTGTCTTCTCTGGTATTTTTTTTCTGTAATGGATGGGTAAATAGGCCATGTTTGTCACAGTTATGTAGGCATGGCAGCAGCAAGGTAGCTTGGAAGACTTGCAGCATGGTAGTCATGCAGTATTGTACAGGGCAGCTCATGCCAGATGGATGCCAGTCATAGGCAATAGCTAAGTCTTTGATTTAGGTCACCAGTGGGTAGAGCCCTCAAGCAGGGGTGGGTACTCTTCAGACTGGCCCTATAAGAGCCATTTCTCAGACAGCCAGAGGGCCTCATGAGGTTATAATCTTTATACTGGCCTGCCTCTAAAGGGGAGGGAGTGCCTATAGGCTGCAGAGAGATAAGACTTAGTGGCTGGCACAAGAGGGGTGCCAGCCACAGGCAAAGGATAACACTCTGACTTAGGTCACCAGTTGACCACGCCCTCAGACAGGCAAGGGCACTCTCGAGAATGGCTCTTTAAGAGCCATTCCTCATGCCTCAGTGGCTAAAGGACCTTGTGAGTGTAATCATTATTTTGTCCCCCTCCAAAGGGGATGGAGGGCCAATACATACTCAATGGAGTAGATTTGGTAAATTCATTAGCTGTGACTACCATGCTGCTCACATCAGCATGTCATGCCAGATGGTTTTGTATAGATATTCAACATAAATAATCAGTGAAAATTTCTTATTCCAATTGGATCGCATTAAATACATGGCTATGGCCATTTCCTCCAAGAACATCGACTGTTTCATTTGTCTGGGTTAGGGAAAAGTGGTGTGTGACCTAAAAGACAATGTTAACACACATAAAAAATGACAAGAATTTAACATAAAATCAACTCAAAGGCATCCATTAGATACATACATATATATATATATATATATATATATATATATATATATATATATATATATATATATATATATATATCTAGAGAGAGAGCATAATTAAAGATGCCAATAGCTAAAACAGCAGGTGCTTTTTTACTCACTGTTATCCTATTTAGATCCTTAGCTATACATACTGTAGTATTATACAATAGGGTAAATAGTTAATGTAATACTGTAGTTCCATAAATATTTGAACATACTTCTGCCAGTAAAAACACATTTGAAAACTTTTTCAGGCGCATCAGAAAAATGCAAAAAGGAAACAGCAGAAAATGTCTTTAAAGAACTCCCTGTCAGGTCTTATACCTTTCACATAGAATGTAATTATGTAGAATTGAAATCAATTTTGGAGTAGTTCTCATAAAAGTCTCACTCTAGATCCCCAGATGTTGGCTGAAGTTAGAGGCTGTTTATACCATTTCCAGATTTCACCCCTGTTTTGAAGCTGAATATGTGATTTTCTGTTGATTTAGTAGGAGAAAAGATTGTGTGTTTCAGAGAGGTTAATATTACCTTTTAGAGTGCAAGGTCTAGTTATTGGTGCTATCATGTGATGTGTATAGTGGTATGGTCTTTGCCACATCTGAGTACTACTGGCACTTTAACTACTATTATAAAATAGGTTTCTGAACACTAGAGTCTTCATTTCCCTAAACCGATCTCCTGAATATTGATTAATTCATTATATGTTGTCTCTGATAGTCTTATTTATCTCTCTCTCTCTCTCTCTTGCTCTCCTCTCTCTCTCTCTTTCTATCTACAGTATCTATTTATACATCTGTCTATCTGTCTGTCTATTCATGGCAAAAAACTCTGTTAATGCATCAGTTAGGGTTCCATTGACAAAAGTTGGGAAATGTGGTGTAAGGGTTTCCACCCCTACTACCCCCACCCTGCATGCAGCAACAAGCGTGGGAGGGGGTGCTTTGGAGTTGTCAGCCCTAACGCTCACTCCATTCTCCTATCCTGTACCCATCTCATCTTATTTACTCATGGAATTGGGTGTTAGGGTAAACAACCCCAAGACTCCCCCCACATCTGTTACTGCATTCAGGGTGGGGTGGGGTGTTATGGTTGGAAACCCTAACACCACATTTCATAACTTTTGTCACTTGAATCCTAACTGATGCATTCATGAATATTTTTTAAATTAATCTCCTTACTTTTTGAGATATGAGTATAATCAAAGCCATATTCACTTGTCAGTGCACATGGCCCTCTGGGCCCTGCACTCCCATCCATCCATAAACTTTGAGAGATTGCTATTAAATCTTTATTGTCCTGTAGGAGTGCAAGGCCCTCTGGGCCCTGCATTCCCATCACTCCTTAATGCTATGTATATTTGCATGTGTGAGCACAGTTCCCTCTGGGCCCTGCACTGCCATCCATCCATAAGGCCTGCACTCCCATCATTCCATACAGGTATTCATATTTATATGTGGGAGCACATGTTGCTATCCATCCTTAATAATTTTTATATTGTAATTGTATCCCTATTTCCTTGTGGGAGCACAGGGCTTTCAAGGCCATGTTCTCCCATCAGTCAATAATAGTATCTGTACTTGCTTGTGGGAGCACAGGATACAGAGGTCCTTGCTCTCCCATCCATGAATAATTTTTGAGATAGTGTTTTGGCATCCTTAATTCCCTGTGGGAGCGCAGTGCCCTCTGAGCCCTGTGCTCTAATCCTGTAGTGTGCAGCACCAAAGAAACACCTCACATTGCAATGTCGTCCTATAGAAAACACAGAAAAATGTGAAACCTGTGTAACTCGACACCAAATGAATACATTTTCATGAAACTAGCAAAAGGCACATCGGTGGGGCAAGTCATTTGTACCCTGAAAATGGCAAACCGTTTCTTCACAGCAGACTGACAAAGAAATGACTGTGTACACCTCACATTAGAATGTTATCCTATGGAAAGCAAAGCAAAATTTAAACCCTCTGAAATCCAGAGCAAAGTAATATATTTTCCCAAACCAGCAAAAGCCACATCTGTGGCCTTTGTACCCTGAAAATTTCAGATCAAAATCACAAACCATTTGTTAATTGTGGAGTGACAAAGAAATAGCACTCTTAAAATTCCTTTTTCACAAATTGCAAAAAATAATCTTTTTCCATGGTGTCTTTTTTAGCAATTTTCAGAAAAAGAAAATCTTTTTTCTGCAAGGTGCAGCAATAGATCCTGATTCTTGGTTCTTTTTTTTTTTTTTTTGCAATTTGTAGAAAAAGAAAAATCCTTTTTTGCAGATTGCGAAAAAGGATCCTGTTTAGCAATTACTTTTTTGCATATACTTGCTGAAATGGATTTTAGCATGTTAAAAAACACATTTTCAAGTAAGCTATTGAAAAAGGAATCCCAGAATCAGATTGCAGTGGTCCTGATTAGGTAAACACAGCTGTTGGTGTGTACTAAACTCCTGTATTTTTTAAGTTATTTAATTTTTGTTGTCACCGCTAACTGAAAATAGGATGGCGGAAGCACAGAAAAAGGTTTTGCATTTACAGCAAAAGATTCAACTTTTGCAAAAAAAAGGAATCCGATTTCCAATAAAGAATCCTTATTCAATGCTCAAATCTAACTTGGCCCATAGGAAATAATGAAAAACTCTGAAATTTAGTAACTTTGGAATTGATTCATGTTTTTTTCACCAAATGTCAAAAAGGCACATCTGTGACCCCAGACCTTTGTACCCTAAACATTTCAGACCAAAATTCCACAATATTTTTGTGCAGTGGTGTGACAAAGACTTTAAAAATATATTAAAATGTTCACATTTTATGACACTTCATATCTCTGCACATAGACATATGACTGGAACGACACTTGCCACACCAAGAGACCTTTAGTTCCTGATGGTCCTTGCAGAATTTCATGCACATCGTTTGAACTGTTGTGAAGTTATTAAAGTGCAAAATTTCAAGTTCCACATAGAAGTAAAGGTTGAACCCTAACTATAGGGGTGCAACCATGCCCCTATAGTATATAGAGATATATACAGCAGTGCCAGTGAGTAACAAGCTCCCTGAATTAGTGGCCTTGATGGAAGAGGAACATCTGGATATTGTGGCAGTCACAGAAACATGGTACACACAAAACCATGACTGGGACATAAACATACCAGGATACACTATCTACAGGAGCGACAGAGAGGGTAAAAGAGGAGGAGGAGTAGCTCTTTACATAAGGGAAGGAATCAAAGCAATGGAACGAAAGGGAAAACGGGGAGGAGAATAAGCACTGTGGGTAAATTTGGAGACCGGCAATGGCACCACAATCTGCACAGGGGTTGTATATAGACCCCCTTCTCAGGGGAGGAAATGGACAAGGAAATGATAGAAAGTATACTTAGAATGGCAGAAAAAGGGGAGATATTGCTGATGGGTGATCTGAATATGCCAGATGTTAACTGGAGTGCAGTTGCAGCAGCCACTTCAAAGAGTGGGGTTATTCTAGATGCCCTACAGGGGGCATGCCTTAGACAACTAGTATTGGAGCCCACTCGAGAGGGAGCAATCTTAGACCTGGTTCTCTCAAATGGAGATGAAGATAGGATCACAGATGTAGAAGTGGGTAGCCATCTGCGAACTAGCGACCATCGAACAGTATGGTTCACAATAAACACAGCAATAGAGTCAAGCCATACAAAGGCAAAAGTACTGGACTTTAGGAGGGCTGACTTTGCCAAAATGGGTGAGTGCCTAAGGAATGCACTAGCAAATGGGCAGGAAGGAGGGGTGGAAGAACAATGGGGAATAATAAAAACTGCCATCACAGAGGTAACAAGCCTTTGTGTGAAGCAAATAAACAAAACAAAATGATGTAAGAAACCACTATGGTTCTCAAAGGAAGTGGCAGTGAAGGTTCAAGAGAAAAAGAAAGCATTCAGGAAGTACAAGGAATCACAGAAGGAGCAGGACAGAGAACTGTATCAGTTAAAGCAAAAGGAAGCTGGGAAGGCAGTCAGAACAGCAAAGGCCCAAACCGAGGAAAAGATAGCCAACTCAGTTAAGAAGGGGGATAAAACCTTTTATAGGTACATCAGGGAGCGAAGGAAGACCAAGGGAGGGATAGTGAGGCTTAATAAAGGGGATGGAGGGTGGGCAGAGGGTGACTGTGAAAAGGCAGAGATACTAAACAAATATTTTTGCTCAGTATTTACAAAGGAAGAGGGGGAGGTACCTAAAACAAACAGTAGAAACACTCTGGATACAGAAGTTGATACCAGCCCATTTACAGAAGAAAAGGGTTCTGAAGAACTCTTAAAACTGAAGGTGGACAAAGCAATAGGGCCTGATGGGATTCATCCCAGAATTCTAAAAGAACTAAGGGTGAGAACTAGTGACACCACTGACTATCCTCTTTAACAAATCATGGGAGGATGGGGTGGTACCCAAGGACTGGAGGAGGGCAGATGTGATTCCCCTTCACAAAAGTGGGAGCAAGGCAGAAGCAGGAAACTACAGACCTGTTAGTTTAACCTCAGTGGTAGGGAAAATGATGGAATCACTTCTGAAGGAAAGAATTGTCGAGTATCTAGAGGCCAGAGGGGCACAGGACCCAAGGCAGCATGGATTCACAGCGGGAAGGTCATACCAGACAAATCTAATAGATTTCTTTGACTGGGTGACCAAAGTAGTAGATCAGGGAGGGGCTGTGGACATGGCCTACCTAGACTTTAGCAAGGCATTTGACACAGTCCCACACAAAAGATTAATATACAAGTTAGCCAGCCTGGGAGTGGGTCCCAAGATGACAGCCTGGGTAAAGAATTGGCTGGAGAATAGGACACAGAGAGTAATAGTAAATGGAGTCCACTCTGAAGAAAGGGGGGTTACTAGTGGGGTACCGCAGGGTTCAGTATTAGGACCGGTCCTCTTCAATGTCTTTATAAGCAACATTGCAGAGTGACTGGAAGGAAAGATCTGCAACAGAGTTGATGCACAAGATGGGGTGGAAAGGATGAGAAGGGACTTGGCAAGGTTAGAGGAATGGTCAAATGTATGGCAGCTTAGATTCAATGCTAAGAAGTGCAAGGTAATGCACCTGGGAAACAAAAACTCAGGGGAAGAGTACACAATGGGGGGTGAGATACTAACAACAACAAAAATGGAAAGGGACCTGGGGTAGTCATATCAGATGACCTAAAGGTGGGCAAGCAATGTGAGAGGGCAGCAAGGAGGGCTGGGGGGATACTGGGATGCATAGGGAGAGGCATCACCAGTAGAAAACAGGAAGTTATTATCCCTCTGTACAGACAGCTGGTCATACCCCATCTGGAGTACTGCGTGCAGTTCTGGAGACCCAATCTCCGCAAAGACATAGACAGGATGGAAGCTGTCCAGAGGAGGGCAACTAAAATGGTGCAGGGTCTGCACCGGAAGACATATGGAAGAGACTTAAGGAGCTTAATATGTATAGCCTTGAGGAAAGGAGGAGAGGGGGACATGATAGAAACTTTCAAGTACCTCAAGGGAATCAACAAAGTCCAAGAGGGTAGCATCTTTCAAAAAAGAGGTGTGCAAAACAAGGGCACAATTTGAAGATAGAGGGGCTCAGAGGTAATTTAAAAGTATTTTTCACAGAGAGGGTTGTGGATGCATGGAGCGGCCTTCGGAGAGGTTGTGGAGTCAAAAACAGTGGTGGAATTCAAGCATGCATGGGTCAGTCATAAGGCAATTCTAGGGGGTGGGGGTAGGAAGAAGTAGGCTGCTGGTTAACTAGGATCTGCAGCTTATCTATTAGGTAGGGAAATGGGCAGACTGGGTGGGCCAAGTGGTCCTTATCTGCCGTCAAATTCTATGTTTCTATGCCAGCCAAGATGTGACACAGTAATGCTGCTGTATGTCACAAAATGCTGCAGTATCCTGCAGGATACAGTGTTAATCAGTGGCAATTAAGCCTTTTTGTCATGCAGTATTTTGAGACATGTCACCTAATGCAAGTTACTACATTGCGTCATGGCTGGCTCCACTACATATTTATATCTGTATCTATATATTAATATCTATACATATGCATATAAAATAAATAATGGATAAGGGTGGTAAAAGTATATATACCCATTGAAGGGGCTAATTAGGGCTATAAGGACATGAGCCCAAAGGGTGAGTGGCTTTATTGCACCAATTAGCCCCAAAGATGGGTATACTTCTGAGTGTTCCACCCTTACCACCTGTTTTCTGAATATAATATATTGGGTTATTGTTATGGAGATTACATTTGCAGTCATGTTATGCCACCTGAGGGTCTCTTGCAGCAAGGAAGGAATGGTGTGTGGTGAGTGCAGGCAGGAGTCTGGGGGATTACTGAGTTTGGGAGGGTTATGTTTTTTACGTTCTTTTGAAGTTATTAATTGTGTTGTGTTATCAGTAGTGTCCCATTAATTGTTTCATTAGCGTTGGTACATTATATAGTTTTAATTACTGTATGCACATAACTATAATTGTTTAATTAGTGCAGGTGCATAGCTGTAATTGTGTGATTACTGCAGGTGCATCCTTTTAATTGATAGATAAGTCAGAAGTATAGAGGGAAATAAATAATGGCTTTTTCCATGGGGAAAGTTCTCATCCATGTATTACATGCATTGCAATAAACATAGTTAATGCACCAGTTAGGGATAAACCAACAAAAGCAGGGAAATGTGGTGTTAGGGTTTCCAAACCTAACATCACCCCCCCCACACACACACACACCACCACTACCATGCAAGTAGCAAAAGGAAAAAAAAAAACAATGATTTTGGCTGTACTGAGTCTTGGCAAATCAGGCCTGGTGCCTTCCTTGGGGTTATCAATGCTAATGCTATCTCCATTCCATCAGCAAATAAGATCAGTGTGCAGACTATCTGAGAATGAGGTGAGCATTAGAACTGATAACCCCAAGGAAGACCCCAGGCCTGATCTGCCAAGACTCAGGACAGCCAAAACCATTAAGGTTTTTTTTTTATGTTGATTGCGTGCATGCGCAAGAAACATATTTTGGTAGCTTTCTCCAGAAGCAGGTTGTGAAGGCACGGCACTGTTGTAGCCAATACCCCCACAGCCTTTGAAGGATTGGCCCACTTCCCCCAATGACGTGGCATGCTGCTGCTGACACTAGTTCAGCCAGCATGCCACAACCTTGTAAAAATTTAGCTGCTACAGTCAGGGGCTGCCTCGTCATTGCAGTGTCAGCCATTAGCTGCAATGAGGGAGCGACCCGTCTTTGCAGGGTGGAACCTGGAAACACTGATATTGTTTGTGAACATGACGGTGTCATGCCGCCATGTTCACAAACAATAATAAACCTAACAGGGGTTTCAATCCCCTCAGCAGCATGTGCCCCCAATATGTTTGTTTGCTTATGGGGCCCCAATCCCGGTCGGCTTCAGTGGTCCAAGGTTTATGTTGCCGATGGGGAAGCCCACTCCCCATCGGCATTGTATAACCCACCCCACACTTGTGTTATCTGCCAACAGGGTGCCCCATCCCTGTTGGCATAATGTCAACCCCCCCTTTTGTTGTGTGCCAATGGGGGTGCCCAATCCCCCATCAGCTTTCCTTTGGCATGCTGGGAGCCCACCCCAGCATGCCACATGCCCCTGTAAAATCAAAACGGTCCGCAGTGTCTTTGTTTTTTAACCTGTAAAGAAGGAAACAGTCCCTCAGCGGTCTCCCTGCCCCCTCCCACAACACGCCACTCACCCACTGTGCACCCTGCCTCCCCACACCACCCCTCACCCCATACTTACCTCTAGAGTCTGGCACGATGATCTTTGGGGGACCAGGAACACATTTGCATACTTCAAAGCCAACCGCGAACTGAGGAAATGCTGGTAAGCTGTATAATGGAATAAATAGGGTTTTTTCAACTTTGATGCATATCTCAGGCATGTTTTGGAATTTTGGCACCAAATTTTCAACATGGGGTTTTTGGGACCCCTCCTCATGAATTCTGGCACTGTCATGATGTTATTCTGCCCTGAAAGGTGATTTCAGGGTCACTGCTTGGAATCCTCTTTCGGGACCAATTAATGAAATGACAGTGCCAGTGTTCATGAGGTGGGATCTCAAAAAGCCTAGTCTGCAAATTTGGTGAGAAGAATCCCCAAAATGACTGTTTTATGAGCGTTAGTTGAGCAGTTTCTATGCACGCTCATAACTTTGCAAATTTGCGATATTTTCATGCCAGATTTTTAACACTGGCATTTTTTCAGACCTCCTTGTGAACAGTGCAGCTGTCATTTTCCACATCCTGGCCAAAATGTGTTTTCACACTTCTGGTTCAGAATAGCACGGTCGGTGAGGGAAATCAGTGTTCAGGACAGAGTGAGAAAATGACAGTGGCACTGTTCATGAGCAGAGGTCCTAAAATGCCTATGTTGAAAATTTGGTAGCGATATATTCCATAAAATGGCTGCTTGTATTCTGGCGTCATTGCGCGGTTCCACGCACGTTCGTAACTTTCCAATTAATAATATTTTCACTCCAGATTTTCAACATTGCCATTCTTCTGCACCTCCTTATGAACAGAATAGCTGTCATTTGTCACATCCTGGCCGAAATGTGTTTTTGCAGTTCCAGTGCAGAATAGCATGGTCGCTGTGGGAAATCTGTGTACAGGACACATTATGAAAATGACAGTGACACTGTTCATTAGCAGAGGTCCTAAAATGCTTATGTTGAAAATTTGGTGATGAAAGTCCATTTAATGAGTGTTAAGAATGTGCATTGCACAGTTTCCATGCACGCTCATACCTTTGCAACTTTGCAATGTTTTCACTCCAGATTTTCAGCATTGCCATTTTGCCATACCTCCTTATGAACTGTGTAGCTGTCATTTTTCACAACCTGGCCAAAATGTGTTTTCACTCTTCTGGTGCACAATAGCGTGGTCGCTGTTGGAAATCAGTGTTTGGAACATATTAAAAAAATCACACTGACACTGTTCATGAGCAGAGTTCCTAAAATGCATATGTTGAAAATTTTGTGATGAAACTCCATAAAATGACTGTGTTACAAGCGTGTGTTGTGCAGGTTCCACACACCCTTGTAAGTTTGCAAATTAGTAATATTTTCAAGCCAGATTTTCAACACTGGCATTTGTTCACAGCTCCTTGTGAACAGTGCAGTTGTCATTTTTCATATCCTGGTTGAAATGTGTTTCTGCGCTTCCAGTGCAGAATACCACAGTCACTGTCAGAAATCAGTGTTTGGGACAGATTAGGATCAAGTGACTGGGGGGAGGTGACCAAGCTCAACTGAGCTCTATCAGGACTGCTGCAGATTTCTTTGTGGGCAGGAAAAGGTGACAACACAGGCAGGAGCCCAGCACAAAAGGGCAGCCAGCAGTGCCGGGAGACACAGAATGAGTGAGTGAGGGAGGGGGAGTGAGTGAGCTCAATGGAGCTCTGTTGGGACTGCTGCGGATTTCTTTGTGGGCAGGAAAAGGCAGCCACGCATGCAGGGGCTGAGTACAAATGGGCAGCCTGCAACGGTGGGAGAAACAGAATGAGTGAGTGAGAGAGGGGGAGTGAGCAAGCTCAACGGAGTTGTATAGTGACTGCTGCAGATTTCCTTGTGGGCAGAAAAGGGTGGCAATGCAGGCAGGAGCCCAGTACAGAAGGGCAGCCTGCAGCGCTGGCAGGAACAGAACAAGCAAGTGAGAAAGGAAAAGTGAGTGAGGCCAATGGAGCTCTGTTAGGACTGCTGCAGGTTTCTTTGTGGACAGAAAAAGATGCCAACAGAGATAGGAGTCCAGTACAAAAGGGTAGCCTGCAGTGCCAGGAGAAACAGAATGAGCGAGTGAGACAGAGGGAGTGAGCGACCTCAATGGAGCCCTGTCAGGACAGCTGCAGATTTCTTTGTGGGCAGGAAAAGGTACCAATGCAGGCAGGAGCCCAGTGCAAAAGGGCAGCCTGAAGCACCGGGAGAAATAGAATGAGCGAGACAGAGAGGAAGAGTGAGCGAGCTCAACGGAGGTGTATTGTGACTGCTGCAGATTTCTTTGTGGGTAGGAAAAGGCCGCAATGAAGGCAGAAGCCCAGTACAAAAGGCCAGCCTGCAGCGGTGGGAGAAACAGAATGAATGAGTGAGAGAGGGAGAGTGAGTGAGCTCAATGGAGCTGTGTTGGGACTGCTGCAGATGTCTTTGTGGGCAGAAAAAGCCGCCAATGCAGGCAGGAACCCAGTACTAAGGGGCAGCCTGCAGCAGGGGAAGACACAGAATGAGCGAGTGAGGGAGGGGGAGTGAGTGAGCTCAACAGAGCTCTGTTGGGACTGCTGCAGATTTCTTTGTGGGCAGAAAAAGGCAGCAATGCACTCAAAGGCCCAGTACAAAAGGACAGCCTGTAGCGGTGGGAGAAGCAGAACAAATGAGTGAGGGGGGAGGAGTAAGTGAGGCCAATGGAGCTCTGTCAGAACTGCTGCAGATTTCTTTGTGGGCAGAAAAAAATGTCAACAGAGGCAGAAGCCCAGTACAAAAGGTCAGCCTGAAGTGCCAGGAGAAACAGAATGAGCAAGTGAGACAGGCAGACTCAGTGACCTCAACGGAGCTCTGTCGGGACAGCTGCATACTATATTTGTGGGCAGAAAAATGTGCCAAAGCAGGCAGGATCCCAGTACAAAAGGCAGCCTGCAGCGCTGGGAGAAACAGAATGAGCGATTGAGAGAGTGAGCAAGTTCAACGAAGGTCTATCATGACTGCTGCAGATTTCTTTGTCGGCAGGTATAGGCAGCAACGCAGGCAAGAGCCCAGTACAAAAGGCCAGCCTGAAGCCCCGGCAGAAATGGAATGAGCAAGTGAGATGGGGAGTGAGCGACCTTAACGGAGCTGTGTGGGGACTGCTGCAAATGTCTTTGTGGGCAGACAAAGCTGGCAACGCAGGCAGGAACCCAGTACAAAAGGGCAGCCTGCAGCAGCAGGAGACACAGAATGAGCTAGTGAGGGAGGGGGAATGATTGAGCCCAACGGAGCTCTGTTGGGACTGCTATGGATTTCTTTGTGGACAGAAAAAGGCAGCAATGCATGCAGGAGCCCAGTTAAAAAGGGCAGCCTGCAGCGGTGGGAGAAACAGAATGAACGAGTGAGAGAGGGAGAGTGAGTGAGCGAACTCAATGGAGCTGTATCATGGCTGCTGCAGATTTCTTCGTGGCCAGAAGAAGGTGACAACACAGGCTGGAGCCCAGTACAAAAGGGCAGCCTGCAGCAACGGGAGACACAGAATGAGCGAGTGAGAGAGGGGGAGTGACCGAGCTCAATGGAGCTCTGTGGGGACTGCTGTGGATTTCTTTGTGGACAGAAAAAGGCACCAACAGATGCAGGAGACCACTACAAAATGGCAGTCTGCATTGCCAGAAGAAACTGAATGAGTGAGTGAGACAGGCAGAGTGAGCGACCTCAACATAACTTTGTTGGGACAGCTGCAAATTTCTTAGTGGGCAGAAAAAGGTGCCAACACAGGCAAAAGCCCAGTAGAAAAGGGCAGCCTGCAGCATCAGGAGAAACACAATGAGTGAGTGAGAGAGGGGGAGTGAGTGAGCTCAACAGACCTTTATCGTGACTGCTGCGGATTGCTGTGGGCGAAAAAGCGGCAACACAGGCAGGGCCCAGTACAAGAGGCCAGCCTGCAGCGCTGGCAGAAACGGAATGAGCAAGAGAGGGGGAGTGAGCTAGCTGAACGAACCTGTGTCAGGACTGCTGCAGATTTATTTGTGGGCAGAAAAAGCCGCCAACAGAGGCGGCAGCCCGGTACAAAAGGGCAGCCAGCAGCGCCAGCAGAAACAGAATGAATGAGTGAGAGAGAGGGAGTGTCCCACCTCAACAGAGCTCTGTCGGAACAGCTGCAGATTTCTTTGTGGGCAGAAAAATGTGCCAAAGCAGGCAGGAGCCCAGTACAAAAGAGCAGCCTGCAGCACCGGGAGAACAGAACGAGTGAGTGACACAGGGGGAATGAGCGAGCTCAATGGACCAACACAATCAACATTCGGCATTGACTAATGCTTGTTTTCTTTTTGCTGTTTACAGAGTGGGATTGGGGTGTTAGGGTTGGAAATCTACTGTAGCACAATGGGCCATATTCTCAAACCCTGTTAAATATATAGCAGCTGTAAGGAAAACTTGACACAAGTGGGTTGCCACTTGCGGAACCACTGTTTATCTTACAGCTACAGTATTCTCAAAAGTGGAGCTTGTTTATGACCATCTCCATGACTTACAGCAGCTTGTGGGTGTTTTTTTCCCCCTCAGCTGTGGAAAAATGTTATGGCTGGTGTGACCAGCCATAACATCTCCTGCAGCAGACTGGAAATACCAATCTCGTAGGCTGTGGAGATTTGGGTCCACAACTGGAGTTGCAGTATGGGATGTAGTCCTTAATCAGTCTGAGAATCCAGCCTCATATTTCCCTAATTTTGTCAGTTTAACCAATCAACATCCCTGGCTACAATGTCTTCAGGCTGGACCGGTTATCTAAAAGAGGTGGCGGCTGCACCATTTACCTAAAAGACACCATCATTGGTCATCCCATCAATACTTTGCCTCACTCTTCTGCTGCTCAGATTCTACCCATCAGAATCCTCTTAGGAGCCCAAAAACAAAGCCCTGACAGTTGTTACCACCTACATTCCTCCCAAAGAACAAGGAATTGGGCTGTCCACAGTACTTGACTTCGTCAAGTCACTTCCCTCGGACACAGAATCCATCCTCTTAGGTGATTTCAATATAAACTGGCTAGCTGCTGAAGCAGGGGTTCACAGGGACTCCACTGATGCCACCAACTTCACCCAGATGGTCGACTTGCCAACCAGAAAAAACTACAAGACCGGCACCAGCACCCTCCTGGACTGGATCCTCACTAGTTACCCCTCTCGGATCACAAACACCTCTGTCCTACCCCACTCTCTCAGTGACCACTCCTCTGTCAGCTGTACCTGGTCTAATAAATTCACCAAACCACCCCCCAAAACCATTGTCAGCAGAATTCTACCCCGTGGTCAGCTAACGCACCTCAAATCCTACCTCCTCTATCAAGACTGGTCACCCATCTTCAAGGCAAACAACATGAATACTGCGCTGGATCACTTCATTAAAATTTTCACAGAGGCTTGTAACATATACACACCCTTAAAAAAGCACAAAGTCAACGCACTCTGTAACCCTTGGCTCACTGGCAACCTCCTTAAGAAACTAAAAACAAGGGACTACCTCTGGGAACTAGCAAGAAACTCTGGTAGGCAAAAAGACATCACAAACTACAAACGTGCATTAAATGACTGCACCAAAACCATCCGACAAATGAAATCAGCCTATTATAAGAATACCCTTACCAGCTCCTGGGGGAATGGTAGAGACTTCTGGAAAAACTTAAATGAAGTCAATGAGAAACAGTCCAAATCCCCCCATCTATGCTCAGTATTAATGGTAACACCACACTTGACCCAAAACCCATTGCTGACTCATTTAACACAGCATTCACTGACCTCAGCTCAGTTCTACCTAATGATTTCTTCACTGGAGAGGAAGTTCCTATGTCCCAATCAACCACTACATCAAATAAGCCATGTTTCTATGGTAAAGAGGTCAAAACCCATCAGGCTCACAAGTATGTCACCAAAGCTATTAGCAAATCAAGATTCAGCAATGACAGCCTTGATCTCAAACTCCTGTCTCTCACTCTAGAAGAGGTGCTAGGGGCTCTGACCAAGATCCTAAACCTCTCTCTCAGCCTAAACCAATTCCCAGATAAGTGGAAATCTGCCACCGTTACCCCAATCCACAAAGGTGGTGACAAAACTGCCCCCGAGAATTTCAGACCCATTTCAATCCTTCCTCCCCTCTCCAAGGCACTGAAACGTATTGTCTCTGACCAGCTTACTAACTTTTTGGATAAACACAACGTACTATGCAGGCAACAACATGGTTTCAGGAAAGGGCACAGCACCTCCTCTGCTCTCCTTGATTGTTCATAACTTGCTGAACAAAGGCCAACTAAATGGATTTATTTTTATTGATTTGACAAAAGCTTTTGACACTGTTAACCACCACCTCCTGCTTGTCCAGCTACATAATGCTAGGCTCTCACTCGATTCTATCAGCTAGTTCAAAAGTTAGCTGGACAATCAGATCCAGAGAGTAAGAATTGCTGATACCCTTTCTGATCAAAACCCTGTCTGCTCTGGGGTCCCCCAAGGTTCCATCCTGGGACCCCTCCTCTTCATCCTGTTCCTAAATGCACTACTGGAGTCCTGCCCCGAGCAAATCTTACTCTACACTGATGATGCGGTTATATTAGCCTCTCACCATGACCCTAAGCCTCTGCAAGAAAAACTCCAACATGGTTTCTCATCTGTTGAGGCCTGGTTCTCTTCTCATAAACTGATCCTCAATCAGAAGAAGACAAAATCCATGATGTTCTGCAGCCACCACAACAAAAACAAGCACTACCAACTCTCAACCAAAACTAAACAAGGAGTCATGCTGGAACAAACGCAATCCTTCAAGTACCTTGGCATCACCCTTGACTCCCATCTCACCTACACTGTCCACACTGACAATGTGGCAAAGGCCGCGAATACTCTACTGGGCCTACTGTTCCAGCATAGGAAACACCTAACCTCTGATACCCTGACTATTGCCATCCAAAGCTCAGTCGTTAGTATTATCGACTATGGCCTTATCATCTATGGCTCAGCCACCGTCACCTTCCTCAAACGTGTAACTATCTCCCTAAATAAAGCTTGTCGACTCATCACTGGACTGCACTGTCTCACTCACACTTGAGACCTCTACTCCCAGACCAACTGGCTTCAACTTCACAGTAGAATAAAATATCAAACCTGCATTTTGGACAAGAAAATAACGATGGGTATTGCTCCGCCCAGTGTCTGTGCTCTCCTCACACCCAGATCCAGCAACTCCAACATGAGGAGGTCAAAGTAATACTCCCTACAAATCCAGAGGTGCCACACTACTCAAGGTCAAACATCATTTTCCTACAGGGCACCCAGCTGGCTTAACTCCCTTAGTATTGACATCTCTGCAGCACCGACACTTGGAGTTTTCAAGTCCAGACTAAGACACTCGCTACTTGCCTCCAGCTCCTGTGACTGCTCACCTAATTAGTCCACTGACCTCCTGCCTATGCCCCCACAACAAGCACTTTGGTCTAAATGCTGCCACCCTAACCTAGCACTTTAATCTGTCTGCCCATTGGCTGCTGCCCAGTTCCTCCTGCCTCCCTCCCAACTACTCCTACTCACTTCTCTCCTCCCCTTCATCTCAAACTCTCTGATCTCCCTTCCCCTCACCCCTACACCTTCCTACCTCACTCCCTCTTTCTCCAAAATCTTTTACCCCTAACTGTATTTGCACGTTTGGCAATTGTTAAATGATTATTTACTGTCTTTTATTGTGTACTGTACCATCTGACGTGGAACCTTTGTAAAAAAGCCTCAGCTCAAAGGTATTGTGCTAATCCTAGACTTAAATAAATAAATAAACCATGACGGGTGCATTATCAAAGTTTTTTTCAATTAATTTCCTTACTTTTCAAGAAAGTAGAACTGTTTTGTCATTCTTGCATCCATATGTATTTATTTATTTATTTTATTTATTGAGTGTTTGGAAAGTCTGTTTGAGTCAGAGACTCCTTTTCAAAGGTTCCACATCACAGAAATTACATACAAAGACATACAGTTACACAGCTGTTCATCAATAAACAGTCAGGTTGATACAGGTACAATTGTATGGCTAACAGTTAATTACTAGTGATATTTAGTGCAATCAATCAATACATATAAAAACTCAAGATCTAGAGCTAGGCTTGAGGGACTCAGGTAGGGAGCAGGTAGGGTAGAAGAAGCCGGCCAGAGGCCTTAGTCAGGAAGATAGTGGGAGGTGTTTCAGTGGAAGTCACAGTGGTTTGAGGACTGGAGGTGGTCTCTAAGAGAAGTTATAAAGGGTACCAGTCTGCTCTCATTGGCAAGTGAGGTGGGTAGGCTGTTCACCCAAGAAGGGGCTCTGTAGCTAAAGGACCTTTGGAGCTGGGAGGTGCGGCAGTGAGGGACAGAGAGGAGTTGCTTGCCAGAACTACAAGTATGCTTAAGTGTCAAGGCTGGGCGGATTAAGGATGCAAGTCCCTGGGGGCAGTGGACTAGAGCAATTTTTTTTTGCCATGAGGCAGGTGTGAAACCTAATCCTGTTGTCGAGGTTAAGCCAGTTGGTTTCATTATATAGAGAACATGTATGAGTTGGGTGGTCATAGTCCAGGGTGAGGTGACAGGCTTTATTTAGGGAGAGACGAAGTCTATGGAGGGCCGAGGTGTTCACTGCACTATAGATAAGTAAGCCATAATCAAGCAGGGAGAGGACAGAGGAGGAGACAGTGAGCCTCATGGCATTTGGGGTAAAACAATGTTAGAAGTGATACAGTAGCCTGAGCTGAACATTGAGGGCATTAATATAAGGTGAATATGTTGGTGGAAAGTAAGAGCAGGGTCTAGAGTAATGCCCAGGTATTTAAAGGAGTATAGGAGTTCACTTGCTCAAGAGGGGTCAGGTTGGCAGTTTGTACTTGGGGGCAAAGTTCCTTCCTAGAGTTAAGGGGGTGTGAGAGGAACATAACCTTGGTCTTGTTATAGTTCAGGATAAGGCGTTGTGTGGAGAACCATTTTTCAGCACCACTAAAGGAGGATTGGAGGGAGAGGTGGAGTTGTATAGGGTCAGAGTTGGAGGTATATAGGGCAGCATCATCAGCATAGAGTAGCAGGTTCCCAGAGCAGGACCTAGGGAGGGAGTTAAGGAAGAGTCTGAACAGTAGTGGTCCAAGGACAGACCCCTGTGGGACATCAGAGAGGATAGGTAGCCTATTAGATCAGGTGTTACCAATTTTTACCTGTTGGAAATGGTTAGACAGGTAATCTGTGAACCAGGCAAGGCACCCCGAGAGAAACTGATGTTGGACAGTGTGGATAGCAGCAGCGAGTGGTTGACGGTGTCGAACGCCTTAGTGAGATCAATGAAGACAGCTCCAGTGATATGACCTCTGTCTAAGACAGAGTGGATGTGCGTGGTGAGTTCTAGGAGGGCAGTAGTAGTACTATTCCCTTTCCGGAAGCCGTGTTGCTGCTGGCAGAGTAGACTGTGTTTGCTGAGGTGGTCAGTGAGCTGATCAGAGATGATCCTCTCTAGAGCCTTGGATAGGGGAGGGAAAATGGAGATTGTATGGTAGTTGTTAGTGAAGGTACGGTCACCACTTTTAAATATGGGCATAATGGAAGCAGATTTCCAGTGGGAGGAGAATTTCCTCAGGCATAAGGAGTGGTTTAGTATATAGGTGAGGGGGTTGAACACCTCAAGGAGAGAGAGCCGAAGAAGTTTCACGTCTAAGGAGTTACTACTATAGCAGGAGTGGCTTAGAGCTATTCTGAGATATGGCTCAGCATACTTGTGTGTAATGCTGTGAAGTTGAAAGGGAGGGGCTACTGGGGGCTGGAGGGGGAGCTAGCTGGGGTGGGTCAAAGAAATTAGTAGGGAGAACCTGGCTAAGGTTTGTGAAGGAGTCATTGAAGGCTGTGGCTATCCGGGCTGGGTCATAGTTCTGGCACTCATCAACCATGATCTGATTAGGGACAGGGTTGGGGTCATTGCCACAGAGGTCCTAAATATTGGCCCAGAACTTTCACCCTGAGCCCCAGGTAGTGGTTAGAGATGCCTTGTAATACTCAGCTTTTGCTTTATGTAAGGACCAAGTACATTTGTTCAGCACCTCTCTGTACCTCTGTCTGTCAGGTGACAGACCAGTCTCAGTGGAGAGGTGCCATAAAGAATCTCTGGTCCGCATGAGGTCCAAGAGGTGGTCAGTGATCCATGGCACCAGATTGCCTTTGACCACCCTTTTAGTGATAGGGGCAAATTTGTCACTTATGTTGTTAAAGGAGAGAATGAAGTGGTCAAGGGCACTGGCAGGGTTAGGGATATTTGTTATGAAGGACCAGTCCAGAGTGCTGAGATATGCTTTGAGTTGAGAAAGTTTGCCAGGGCCAGGTTTGCACTGTTGGATTATTTTTGGATGTATATGATTACGGAAGTGCAAAGCCCTATGGGCCCAGTGCTTCTGTGTTTACACCCCTAATGCCTTGTACTTCTGTTCCCCCAGAAAAGCAATTAATATGCTTTCTTGTAATTTTTAAGTTTGCTTGCACTCATGCGCAAGAAACATTATGTGGCAGCTTAGGAGAGAAGTGGGTTGTGGAGGTGTGGCACTGTGGCAGAAAACACTGGCACTGCATTTGTGGGCTTGGCACTGTTCACCAAATGCAGGCCCAGTGTCCTGATGACATCAGTTCTGCAGAAGTGCCACCTACTTGAAATGATTTGTCCACTGCAATGAGGGGCCACCTCGTCATTGCAGCATCAGCCATTCCACTGCAATGAAGGAGTGACCAGTCATTGCAGAGTGGTATGTTGCCTGGTGTAACATTTCCCTAAACATGGCGTCAGCTTATGCCATCTCCTCAGAGCCCCATGTATGCCAACTGACAGGGATGCCCAGTTCCCCTATTGGCATGCCTCCAACCCAGTTAATTTGCTGATGGGGGAGCCCACTCCCCATTGGCATAATGTTCCCCCTATTTGTTGTGTGCTGAGTGAGGTTCCCAATCACCCACAGCTCTTGCCCTCCCAACACTTGGTATGTGCTGACAGGGGTGCCTAATCCCTCTCGGCTACAGCCCCCCCCCAAAAAAACACTCAGGTGGCACACTGGGAGCCCACCCCAAAGTGCCAAAAGTCCCTGTAAATAAGAAAACCTTCCTGCAATGTTGTAAACATTTTTTTAAACCTGTAAACTAGAAAACAATTCCTAGTTAATTCTGGTGGTGCCTCCCCCAACCCGCACCCACCCACTGTGCTTTGTGCAGTTTCCACACACTCTCAAAGCTTTGAAAATGTGTAATATTTTCATGCCAGATTTTCAACATTGCCATTTTTTCACACCTCCTTATGAAGAATACAGCTGTCATTTTTCACATCCTGGCTGAAATGTGTTTTCGCACTTCCAGTGCAAAATAGTATGGTCACTGTGGGAAATCAGTGTTTTGGACAGATTAAGAAAATCACACTGACTCTGTTCATGAGCAGAGTTCCTAAAATGCCTATGTTGAAAATTTGGTGACAAACGTCCATAAAATGACTATGTTATGAGCGTGCATTGTGCATTTCCATGTACCCTCATAACTTCTCAAATCTGTAGCATTTTCACTCCAGATTTTCAACATTGGCATTTTTCACACCTCCTTATGAATAGTACAGCTGTCATTTTTCACATCCTGGCCAAATGTGTTTTCGCACTTCCGGCACACAATAGCGTAGTCATTGTGGGAAGTCGGTGTTCAGGACAGATTTAAGAAAATCACAGTGACACTGTTGATGAGTAGAGGTACTAAAATGCCTATGTTGAAATTTAGTGACAAAAGTCCATAAAATGACTGTGTTATGAACATGCGTTATACAGTTTCCATGCACCCTCATAATTTCGCACATTAGTAATATTTTCACTCCAGATTTTCAACATTGGCATTTTTTCACACCTCCTTATGAACAGTAAAGCTGTCATTTTTCATATCCTGCACAAAGTATGCATTTACACATCTAGTGCAGAATTGCGCGGTTGCTGTGAGAAATCAATGTTCAGGACAGATTAAGAAAATCATAGTGACAGTGTTCATGAGTAGAGGTCACAAAATGCCTATGTTGAAAATTTGGTGAAACAATTCCACTAAATGACTGTGTTACGCACATGCGTTGCACAGTTTCCACATACGCTCAGAAGTTCAAGCATTTTTAATATTTTCACTACAGATTTTCAACATTGCTCTCTCTTCACACCTCCCTATGAATGGTGCAGCTGTCATTCTTCACATTCTGCCTGATCTGTGTTTTCATACATCTGGCGTAGAATGGCACGGTTGCTATGGGAACTCAAAGTTCAGGACACATTAACAAAATCACAGTGCCACTGTTCATGAGAAGGGGTCCCAAATGCTTTCATGAGGTGGGGGCCACAAAAAGGCCATGTTGAAAATTTGTAGTACAAATACCAACAAACACCAGGGGCATTAGAGTTTCTAACCATAACGTCCCACCCTGTACAGACACACAGGCATCAGGGGTGTGTCTTTGGATTGACAACTGTAATGCTCATGCCATTCCACCCCGACTTCCCCTGCAGCCAGTGACAGGCATTGAGGTGTGCCTTGGACTCTTTGGCCCCATAGTTTACCCCATTCTTCTATACTGCACCCATTTCAGTGCATGTCCTTATGGAATGGGGTGACTTTAAAGCCAAACACCCCAAGGCACATCTCAACACTTGCCGGTGTCTGCAGGCTATGGTGAGGTGAAATGGCATGAACGTTATAGGCAATGACCCAAACAGATACCCCAATGCCTGTCTGTCTCTGCAGGGAGGAGGTGGGGTTGGCATGAAGTTCAATATTTCACTGCCATTCCTATTCTGCGCCTGTCTAACTCCTGCATTTCCAATGCTAATACCAGCAAGCAAATCATCGGCATTGACAAAGGCTTGTTTTTTGTAGGGATAGACCATATTCAGTAATTTCTTAGGATCTTAGTGTTGTACTGGTCATTAAGACCTTTCTATAGATATATACATTCTCTATTAACTCCAAAGATGGACATAGCTACACCTCGCTAAAGTTGCAAGGTTGTCTGATGGGAATTTTTTTTTTAATTCTTATTTTTTTTATTTTAATATGACCCCTACATTTGTTGAATGGGTCTTATATTTTAAGAGTTGTAGTACTCATTAAGACCTTTAGTTTGATATATAGATTGTCCCATAACCAAATATACTGATGGAGTTACGGCTTATTAAAGTTGAAATGTGGAAAAAAACTAAGTCCAAATATCTTTTTATATGAAGGGATCTTTTTGCGTGAAGTTGTGTTGTTCATATTTAAAAAGATCCCTTCATACAAAAATGGAAAAAAGAATCTGAGAAAGATGAAGTCTAAATTCTTGTTTCACATGAACAGAATCTTTTTTCATGTGGCCCTATTCTTTTTCGTATGGCCATACAAAAAAAGAAATTTGAGTAAGGAAAAAATATTTTAAGATGTGTTAAAAACATATTTCTGTGAGATATTTCTAAAAGCTAACTTCAGAACCCACTTAAGTGGGTCCTGATTAGCAAGATACATGTGTTGGTGTCTCTGCAGGATACCATTTTATGGCCTTTCATTTTTTAATTTTTTCAAAACTAAACAAAAACAAGATGGCAATCATTTAAAAAAAAATTCTCATGAAAAAAGATTACCCCCATACAAAACAGAATCTCTTTTCATATGGTGAAAATTCTTTCTTCATATGAAACAACCTTCCAAAAAACTGTACTGAGAATGCTCAGAACCGAAATTTCAAATCCTTGTTACTTTGAAATGGATTCATGTTTTTATCACAAAATTAGTGAAAGGCACCACTGTGGCCTAATCCCTTTCTATCCTGAAATTTTAGAACAACATTCCAAACCATCTGGGTGCTAGGTGATGACAAAAAAACAACAAAACCTCCCACTTTTTCACTTTTTTTACTACCTAGATCTTGGAATACAAACATTTGACTAGAAGAAAACTTGGCAAGTCTAGAGATGCTGGCCCTGAGACAATGCATGCAAAAGTGTGTGCAAATCTGTTGAATGGTGGTGAAACTATTAAAGTGCAAATTTAGGGGTTTTACATTAAACTGCCTACTAAACCCTAACCATAGTGGTGCTACTGTGCCACTGTAATACATATATATGCATATACTGTACATGTGTATTGTCAATGTAGTGTATTGTCAATTGCAACAGAGGGTAAACAAACTACATTCTCAAGCTTGTACTGACCTTATAACAAAGCATTAAAATTAGAGCACTGTTTTTTTTTTCTAGCATCTGAGTCTATTCCTTAATTACTAAGCTATGTGCCACCTGGAAAAGGAACATTCAGACTGAAGTGTTGGCTTTCTAATTAATGTGCTGCATGCCATCTGTATAGGTATTTATTATCAGGCATTCTGATAATGGGGTAGGAGGAGTTGCACTAGACCAGGAGTGTACCCATAATTTTCAGTACTGTACACAGTCCCCTTAACTGCCCCCACCCAAATCAAATATGGTCAGGTGTCAGTGTATACTTGTTTAATACATTCAACAGGAGAAGGTCTCACATTCAAATAAAAAACTGTAACTAGAAGATGGGCCTCTCATTTGTCTGTACTGACTACAAGATGTGAGAACACTATCTCATCTATTGTAAAAAAAAATGTATATCCATATACTAAATGACATAATTTGCATGTAATCTGATGCAGCCACTAGTCAGTGTTCTCTTTGAAATACCATAGTGGCATGCCCTTCTGAACCTAAATTGAAAAGACAGTGGTTAAAAAAGGCACATGATTTGGGACACGTACTCAAAAAACATCTGTGCACAAATACTGCATATACAGAAAGTATTCCTGCCTACTCCCCTGTATTGAACTAAAATCCTATACAGAACTGGAGACTTGAAATGACAGTGGTAGCCTAAGAACACTGCAGACTGATACATAGCAAAAATGATCAGGATGGAATATCAACCTCCTGTTTAAACACGATCCATTTAAAAGAAAATGTGAAACAAAAAAGTGATCTGCCAGAACAGATGCAAGTTAGGAGAGAAAAATCAACATGGTAGCAGAATGAAAATAAAATCTTGAACAAGTAATGATGGAACTAATCAAAGCAATTGTTTTTATTTCCCCTTACATGCATCTTTACTTTTCATTACTTTAACAGTTCAGTAGTTTAAATCAGCAAAAGCTACTATCCCAGTATGAAATACTTTAACAAGGGAATGCACTTGATTTCATTGCTTCAGGTTATAAGCTGTTTAATAACATTGTTGTCTTTACTTCTTTATTTTATCAATATATTTCCATATCAAAAGTGCAATAAGTTGTTCTGGGTGTGAGTGTATGCCAAATTAATACACGCCCTGACTATATAAGGCATGAAGCCATTGGCCTTGTACTGTACTGTACTCTGCAGCCAGGGTGTGCATTTATTTACTGAAAGACAACAATCTGGTCTACCCACTACACCACAGCATATAAAAACTTTGCTAGACTGAGACACTTATATCTCAGGCTTTCATTGTGCTAAGTTTGAAAACAATAGAAAAGAGGATAATCACACAATGTAGTCACAGCAGTGACCCCAGGACAGTAGTATTGTTTCACTCATCTATGTGTGCTTTGTCAAGACTCCCTTAATCAAGTACATTGATTCAGCATACACTTATTCTCTGCCATGGGTTACTGTCGACTGAATGCCAGGAATGAGAAATAGTATAGAATTTACATTTATGAAGTATTGTTTATGCACTGCAATTCAAAGTGCTTTATAATCCATTTATATACACAGGCTAGCATAGCTGAGATGCTACTTCTCATTTCCAGTGGAGTCCCACTTCTGCCTAGGGAAGCTTGACATCTTTCAGTGCCATTAGTTATTTGATTCCATTTGTTGCTAAAACACCTGTAGCGATACATTACATGTAGGGCATGATTATTAGTGACAAAGGAGTTTGCCCTTTAAGGGGCAGCCAGGTTGTCCTGGTGTACCCCTTTCCTTTCCATCAAGATGGTATGCTCAGAAGGGGAGGGAGGAAGAAAGGGGATGGGCCAGGGGATAGAACAATGGCCAAGCAACAGGAAGGGGACAGGCAAGTAGAGGTACATAATGGACAACACAGAGGTGGTTCAGCCACTTTTGCTGGACTTTTAACTTAACTGGAACTGCATCACATCAGATTGGCTACTAGAGAGGTTTGTGCACTCAGATATTGCAGGTAAGAGAGCTTCCAAAAAAGGGAATGGTGATAAGTGTAAGATAAACAGCTGAGTAATGATAAGATATAATGGTATGGATTACTTGTTCAAAAAAAAAAAAGAAAAATATATAAATCTTTATAGTAAAAGAAATCATCTTGGGAACAGGAATAGTATGTGGCTATGGGGGAGTTCATTGAACTTACTGAAAGTTTATGTTTTCTTTAATTTTGTTCAGGGAATGCATTTGGAGAAGTTGTTTTTTAAAAAAGGAATTTTACAGTTGTACTGAGGTAGTATGCTTTGTGTGGTAGTTGGCTGACGCAATAGTTTCGTTTGAGGTGAGGTAAGCAGGGCTGGTGCGAGGCTGTGGGTTTTGGTAGTTGGACCAGAGTTTTTGCAGCTGCGCAGAGGAGGTAAGCCTTGGTGCAGAGCGAAAGGCACATGGACATGCAGGAGCAAGGTAGCTAGCTAGGTGTGTTGGCCCGAGAAGGAGTGAGGAGCTCAGTGTGGCTGGAAAGCGCAGCCTGAGATGGTAGAAGCTGTTTTGATCGAGGCCCGAGCTGGCCTTTGGTGAGTACTGCTGGTGGATTACGAAGGGGAGTCTGACTTGGAAGTGCAGGGGGGGAATGCTTGTTGAAGAAGGGGAGCGCTGGCATTGCTTGTTTCGGTGAGTTGCGCTACTTGAGGGGAGGCAGGCTCTGAGGCCTTGCAGGGCATGGTGCACGCGACGGGAATCCTGGATGGGCCTTGAGCTGTTCGGGCGCCGGGGGTGCCAGGGGGAATTGTTTGCACTGGAGCTGCAGGGAATGTCAGGGGATTGCTCACCGCAACGTGGGTCCTTGGTGCTCGTTTGTCCCCACAGGGACCCAGTGAGCTGTACAGACCAACGCTGCATTTCTTGTCACACGCAGGCAACCGTGTGGTTTGCAGATGCTGAAGGGGGCTGAACGGGGGGATAGCATCGGTCTTGCTGCCCCATGGCCCCATGGGCTAGTGCAGTGGTGGGAAAAGGATTTTCGAGGTGTTTGCTGGCTACAAGCCAGTCGATAGAGAGTAGGGGCAGGGCCTGAAGAAAGGCTGAGCAAGCGGGGGGTCGGACGAGCGGACAGTTGGCGTGACACCACACGCTGGGGGGCATGCGCATGTTGGAGGGCTGGGAAGACAAGGGGAGGCCTAGGAAAAGGCCAAGCAAAAAAAAAATGGCCACGCTGTGTGACGTCACACGCCGGGGGGGGAGCAGACCAAGAGGGAGCTGAGGCCTGAGTTGGCCTGGCAGTGGGGCCTAGTGACAGGAGGCCTAGTGCCCCAGAGTGGGGGGACACCCAAGGTCAGCAAAGGAAGGGGAGGCCTGCCAGGGGGCCTAGCAAGGGGTGATGGGGAGTGACCAGAGGACTGGTGAAACTGGGCCAGTCCATGTGGCATGATGTAACATGCCAGTTGGGTCGGGTCGAGCAACAGAGAGGGCCAAAAAAAAAAAAGGAAAAAGGTACAAAATGAAAGTCCGAAGAGGTTCTCTGCCATGGGAAAGATCGTGATCCTGGGGGGTGGGGGGAGCCAGGTTTAAGGGGTAGCCTGCACTCTGCAACAAGGCTGGGGGACAATAATTAGCTGATGCTCAAGAGTATAAGGGGGCAACAAAAGGCACGTGTGTCACAGTTAGAGGCTGCCTATGGGGGAAGCGGGCCTGGCCTCTCAGGATACTGTCCCAGATTTCTGTTTTAAATAATGTAATTTTCTTTTCTCTTCTTCAGTGTCTTCACAAGTGACAAAAAGCAGGGAACATGGCACCCAAGAAGAGCAGGCCTTCGAAGGAAGACACCTACAGGGCAATAATGGAGCTGGCTGAAAAAGCCAATAGAATGTGGGAGTTGGTGGAAGGGGAGGAACCAGGGCGGTCCAGGGAGAAAAGGAAAGTGGGGAAGGGTAAAGAGGGCAGAGGGAAGTGGCCAGCTGAGAAGCCACGCAGCCCAACCAGGTCACAACCACATATAGTGGGACCAACCAAGGTGGCTAGTCCAGTGCCTCTGCACCCAGGAGACCCAGCCCCATCAGTACCTCCCAGGACCAGGGGGTGGTTCCCCCAGTGGAACCCAGACTGGATCCCCAGCTTACAGTGGTTCCTCCACAGCCACTAGTAGGCCAACCAACCCTCCACCCAGAGGGAAATGTGCTGGGGCACCAGGATGATAGTAGGCAGCAAACAGCAGACAAGACCACAGGTAATGCACCTGGCTCTGTTGGTGACAGCATCAAGGAGTACATAGGTCAAATCATTTCGGCACTTGGCTCAGGGGGTTTGGGCCAGATGGAGTCAGCACTGGCCGAGATTAGGGTAGAAAAAGAGGTACTGAATGAGAAGGAAGGAGGAGCTGAAAAGGAGAGAAAAGGAACAAGGGAGATAGGAGCTCCAGGGATGAAAGTGGGAGAACATGTTCCGTTGACCACAAAAGAGAAAATATGGAAGGTAGGGTATGTGGATATTTTTGCTTTAGTAAGCCGGGAAGTGGCTGCAAAATACGATGAAACAGAATATAGGAAAAAGTGAAATGGCAGCAGTGGTGATGTTGTTAGGCAAGAAAAAAGGAGGACAAATTTACTAAAGGGAAAACTTGGGAAGGGTGGTTTGTAGGTGTTGCCACATTCTCAGCCATAGTATTGGAAAGGAGGCCTGAGTTGGGTATCCCGCTAATCACATACTCCCTGATAATAAGGAGAGCGAAAGTAAAAGGGGGTATTGGGTGGATATATTATGATGAATTCTTTCGGCAAAGAATGGCGACATATGGGAATGTAAGATGGGACACGAAACATATAGACTTGTGGACAGATTATGTAACTGATCAGTCCACGCCGGAGGAAGAGTTTGGGAAAAAAGGTACCATGCTACAAAGATGTTGATGAGCCTACAATAGGGCCTTTTGCTCATGGACACAATGCCATTTTCGGCATGCCTGTTCGAAATGTGGGGGATCACATCCAGCGAGCAGATGCAGGACAACATGGGTCCAATGAACACAAGGATCTGGGGGGCAAGGGTCGGGTCAGCAGTTTTTTTGGGAAGGGCAGGGATATAAAGGCCAGATATGAAATAGAGGGGGGAGGGGTAGGGGACATGCAAATAGAGAGAGTCAGAATCATTGACCAGCAAGGCCAGGCATCAACCAGAGGGAGGGACCTTGGTGGGGAAAAAGAAATGAGGACAAGGGAACAATTTAAAGGAGCTAGAACCCCCATCATGATAGAGGCATGGAGGGAATGGTTAGACAGATACCCAGATAGGAAAACGGCAGAAATAATTAAAAAAGGTTTTCACACAGGTTTTTCACTGCAGTGTGAGGGCCCAAGACAGGCCAGAGAGGCAAACAATCTGGGTTGAGTGAGAGAGAGGGAAGAAATGCTACGACAAAAAATAGAGAAGGAGAAGGCAGCAGGGAGAATAGAGGGACCATATGATATCCCCCCATTGCAGAATATGAGGATTTCCCCATTGGGTTTGGTCCCCAAAAAACAGGAAGGATAGTATAGAGTGATTCATCACCTATCCTTTACGGAAGGTGAGTCAGTGAATGATTTTATCGGCGAGGAATATAGTAAAGTGACATATTTCACCCTGGAGGATGCAGTCCGGATTATCCGGGCAACTGCAGATGCATGGATGGCTAAGACAGACATATAGTCAGCTTTCAGATTATTTCTGGTTAGAAAAGAGGATTGGGACCTGTTGGGGTTTAAAATTGGGGGACAGTACTATTTTGACAAAGCCATGCCCATGGGTTGCTCTATAGCATGCGCGACATTCGACGTTTTCAGCACATGTATGCAGTGGATATTTCAAGAAAGGACTGGTTATAAAACAGTGATTCACTATTTGGATGATTTCCTTTTCATAGACAGTGGAAAAAGAGAAGTGGGAAAAATGTTAGCCAGCTTCCAACATCTGTGTAAGGAACTAGGGGTCCCCCTGGCACCTGAAAAAACAGAAGTGCCCAGTAGGGTGTTAGAGATTCTGGGCATTGAGATAGATGCTCCAGGGGAAATATTTCGGTTGCCGGACAAAAAAGTGAAAAAATTGAAGGAACTGATTAAGATACATACTAGTAGAAGAAGAGTACAATTAAAACAGGTACAGCAAGTATTGGGACATCTGAACTTCGCATGCAGGGCTATTGGGCCAGGGAGGGCTTTCACAAAAAGGCTAGCAAGGGTCACAGCCAGAGCGACCAGGCCACACCATTGGGTAGACATGACAAAGGGAGTCAAGGAGGATTTTAAAGTATGGGAGGAATTCCTCAGGGAATATAATGGCTGCTTTTTCTGGCAAGAGGAATGGGTGTGTAACACAGACCTTGATCTTTACACAGATGCAGCCGGGGGCCTTGGCATGGGGGGCTATCTGAGGGGCAGATGGTTTGCAGAGCCATGGCCTTCAGATTGGGTAAGGGACAGTAAGATAAAAGACATAACATTGTTAGAGATCATGCCCATCTGGGCATGCACCCTAGTTTGGGGGGAAGAATTACAGGATCAAAAAGTAACATTGTGGTGTGAAAACAGAGCAGTGGTAGAGGTCTTGAACAACAGGGGAGCCAGGTCAGAAACAGTCATGCAAGTTTTGTGACTTCTGGTACTAAGAGCATTGCAGTTGAACATGTAATTCAGAGTGAAACACATAGAGGGGGTACACAATACCCTGGCTGACAGCCTTTCCCGTCTGCAGCTGGATCAGTTCCAGAGGCTGGCACCAACAGTGGAGCAGCAAAAAACGCCCATACCAATGAACATATGGGACGTTGGCAAGAAGGAGCAGAAATGTTGTTCCGCAGTTCATGGGCACCACGGACTCTGAGGGCCTATGATGGGGCCTGGCGAGTGTTTCAAACATTCAGGGCAACTCACCACATGCAGGTAAGTAGGCCGCTCACAGAAGAAAAGATGGAGAAGTTCACCATGGAGCAATGGCAGAAGGGAACAGCCCACGCCACAATGGGGGTCTACTTGGCAGGGATTAGTGTGATCTGCAGTCTAAAAGGATGGAAGGACCCAACAAAATCAATGTTCATTAGAAGAATGATGCAAGGATGGGGTAGGTTAAAACAAGGGACGGTGGATAATAGTAGACCAATAGGGGAACAGTGGCTGGTGAAACTGAAGAGTGTGTTGTCAGCAATATGCAGATCAAAGGCCGAGGCCCAGTTATTTCACATGATTTATGTGGTAATGTTCGCTGGGGCCATGAGAGTGAGTGAGGTGGTGGGCCACAGCAGACAAGACAGGGAAGGGAGACTGGAATGGGAAGATGTAAGTTGGGGGATGAAGGAGATACAGGTCATGATTAAGAGGTCAAAGATGGATCAAAGGGGACAGGGTTGCATGGTAACACTAAAGAAACATGTAAAGGGCACAGTGTGCCCAGTGCAGGCTTTGTGGGCTTTCACCACAGAGCGTGGAAATAGGACAGGGAGATTATTTCTGCATGGGGATGGAAGCAGAGTCACAAGTTATCAAGTCACAGCATTGCTCAAGAAGGGCATGCAATTCCTGGGGGAGGATCTGATTAATTATTCTTCCCACTCCTTACAGATAGGGGCCGCCTCACAGTGGGCAGCGGCAGGGGAGATGGTGAATACTATTTTGGAGAAGGGGCACTGGCGGTTGGCCAGTTATAAAAGATACATTCAAACACTGTAGTGTGGAGACTAACGTATCGCCTATGTTTGTGACAGACATGGAGCCACGGGGGGGGTGCAGGGGAAAGATGATAAGATGGTGAGAAAATAAGATCATAAATAAGATATTTATTCTGTTTAAACCCTATAGGAAGAGGGAGGAACACAGAAGTCTTGATCTGTGGCCACTCCTATATTTATTGTGCAGAAAGGAGAGCTGAGAAAAAGGCTGGGGGAAAGCAGCTTTACCAGGAGGTGAAACAATGTAAATTGGTATGGCGTGGCATTCGAGGGATGAGATGGGCACAGCTGCTCCCCACCTTGAAAGAGCTGAAGGAGCGGCGACCCATTCCAGACTTAATTATTATACATTTAGGGGGTAATGACCTTGGGAGCAAGCCATGGGTAGACACATATATGCAGATAAAAATGGACTTAGTGACAATACAGCAGTGGTGGCCTAAGGTATGCCTGGCCTGGTCGGATATGGTACCAAGGAGGGTGTGGAGACTGGAGCACAGCTATAGAGCTGTGGATAGGGCCAGGAAAAAAGATGAACAGAAGGGTAGGGACACTGGTGAAAAAAATGGGAGGACAAGTAATATTGCGGAGTGTAGAAGAGTGGGTAGAAGATTTCTATAGGTCAGACGGTGTCCACCTGTCAGATCTGGCCATAGATATGTTTAATACTGAAACGATGGGTTTTATAGAAGCATTGAGGAGACATGCAAAGAATGGTTGAAAAAGAAAGGGAAAAAAGGGAGAGAAGAGAAGGATTGAAAAGTGGTTTCCCTGAGGTTGGGGGAACAATACCTAAGTGGGGAAGCCAGTCATCCAAGGCAAGCTGGAGACGGCTAGTGGGAAAAGGGGGGGTGAGGGGAGGGGAGGGGGAAAGAAAAAGGAATAAGATGAAAAGAGGAAGAAGCTGAAGGAGGAAAGCAGTCTCGGTTTTCACCGTTACCTAACAGAAAAGGAGAAGAAGAAGAAGGCACCAAGGTTCTCACCCGGGGGGAGAAAAAGAGGAAGAAAGAGGGATGATCAGAGATGCATGAAAATAAATGAAATTGTGAGAGATATAATAATAAAAGATGATGAAATGGAACATGGAATTATGATATATAAATAAATTAATTGCCAATCTGAGCACAACAACAAACAATGGTCTCTGTCTTTTTGTGAGGGAAAAGGGGGGAATCTGGGACAATGGAGTTTGCCCTTTAAGGGGTAGACCAAGTTGTCCTGGTGAACCCCTTCCCTTTCCATCAAGATGGTGTGCTCAGAAGGGGATGGGGGAAGGAAGGGGAAGGGCCAGGGGATAGAACAATGGCCAAGCAACAGGAAGGGGAGGGGCAATTGGAGGTACATAATGGACAACACAGAGGTGGTACAGCCACTTTTGCTGGAGTTTTGATCCCTCCACCCACCCTACAATAAGAGCAGAAGGGAAAGACAGTCAAAAAGGGACTGTATGGTAGGTCTGTAAAAGGTGAATGACAGATGTGTCCAGATGGATGGTTATTGGACTGTCAAATGTGGATGGCAGGTAATAATATTGTGATTGGACTGCCAGAGGTGGAGGGCAGGTAAGAATATGGTTATTGGACTGCCAAAGGTGGATGGCAGGAAAAAGGGAAAAGGGGGAGAAGGAGGGGAGGTAGGGGAAAGAAAAAGGAATAAGACAAAAAGAGAAAGAAGCTGAAGGAAGAAAGCAGTCTTGGTTTTCACCCGTACCTAACAGAAAAGGAGAAGAAGAAGGCACCCAGGTTCTCACCTGGGGGGAGAAAAAGAGGAAGAAAGAGGGATGATCAGAGATGGATATATGGATGAAAATAAATTAAATTGTGAGAGATATAATAATAATAAAAGATGATGAAATGGAACATGGAATTATGATATACAAATAAATTAATTGCCAATCTGAGCACAACAACAAACAATGGTCTCTGTCTTTTTGTGAGAGAAAAGAGGGGAATCCGGGACAATGGAGTGCAACAAAAGTGTCTGCATGACACTTTTGTTGTACTCCTTTGCATGGAACTACTTGAGCAAGTCTCAAAGGGGGATTAGGACTCTGAAACACATCTACATGTATGTCTTGGGATATGAGCAAGAAGGGATCAGCATGCAAATGCCACAGAGGGCCAATCTACCCATAGCAACCCTTGCGTGTGCAGTCATAGAGATGTGCAACACCTCTTGCCTAAAGAATTGTGTCAGGCCGGCAGTTACAGTGGCACAAACACAATGATTGTCTCTCAGCAATGGACTAAAATTGTAAAGGATGTACATGGGAAAAGTGAGCTAAAAGAGTGTGAGTCTTTCAAATGGAAGGAACTAGATATTGGTTGAGGTTGAGGGGCACTGGACATAGGGACCATACAAGGGCAAGCAGCAAGGAGGAAATGTGATGCGGACAGAACTCGGCCATAAGGTACAGTTCATGCAGGTGGGGAATGACATAGCAAAAAGTGTCTGGGCCCATGAAACTTAATGACTGGCACTGATCATGCACAAACATCCGTTAGAGTCATGCTTCAGGCATTTGTGTCCAGAAGCCCTGTTTATCAGCTTTAAAATCTGGATTTTATCCTATCTTTAGTACCCCTTCCCCCCCAGGTTGCACTGGGAGACGAGCATCTTTTTGCTCAGTGTGCCTGATGAAACAATTCAATAAATAAATAGTCAATTTGCATTCTCATTAAGTCACAGGGTGAACTTCACCCCCTGACAACTACGTCAGCCTTTAGTGCATAACTGTTATACATGTGGTTGCAACAGGCAGGCTGTTTGCCACTCCATATGTAGTTCTGCAGTTTGTGACAACATCATTCCCACAATGTTTTTTCATGTAATGCAGATTGCCAGCAGGAGCTGTCTAGAGAGACAAACTCAAAGAGTGTAAGCATACAGTCATGGGTGCAAAACAAATTGCCCAAGAACAAATAGTGCTTAAAGTCAAATTCAATAATAGAAAGTTTTTCTAATACAGTACAGTCAATGCCCATGGTGTGTTGATTTTCACTGTTGGGCTACTCAGCACACTGAATCACAGGCAATGCGGCAAACAATTAAAGAACTAAAGGAAACAAAATAGCCTTTTTTCTGTTAATTGCACACAGCAGTCATGAGTCAGAAAACAAAATGACACTGGCCCAAAGACACTGGTCCATGGCTTTATGACATCAATAGTGGACTATTGTAATACTCCTTAGCTTGGATTATTTGGAAAATTGATGCACCACTTGCAGCCAGTGCAGAATACAGTGGCTAGGTTGATTGCTTGACTATCTTGTTTTATTAATTTATTTATTGATTTATTTCAGTTTCGGAATTACAACCTTTGAACCAAGAGGCTCTTTTACAAAGGCTCCATGTCATGGACAAAACAACAATTCTTAACAGAAGAACTAGCAGTGGCATTAATTGACAATACATAACAGAGGGACTTGCAGTGGCAATAACAATCAGGGTAGTCAGTTAGGATCACAATAAGGGGACAAAATGTAAAGAATAAAACATATACAGGCGTAGTTATTTATTTATTTAAAATTGGTGACCGGGAAAGGCACACTGAGCTGAGACTTGTTTCCAGGTGTGACCCGGGTACAAGGTGTACAATGAGAGCTAAGCAAAGAAAATACAAGAGGTTCTAGTTACAGACATAAAGTACTACAGCAGTGAGCATGACAGCGCAGTTAATTGCATCATCTGGGACTTTCAAGTCTAGTAGAATTGCATAAACAACATAAGTAAGTACAATTAATCAGCATTAATCAGAGGTTTGATAATGCAGCTTTGGAACTGGAGACATGAAATGAGTGGGCTAGTACCAGGATTGGACTTTGAGTCCTAGCATTAAAACTACCTGTTTGCTGCATGCAATTTCAACAGTAAAATGAAAAATACATCTACAAAGAATTTAGATCTACATAAAGCAATGCTGACTCTTGGCTGTAAAATTAGGCAATGCTGACTCTTGACTAGAATGTAACAATTGTTTGCAGGTAGTTTGGTTTCACATGCAGAGAAGCCTGGCTAGGGCTGAGAGTTAAAGCACCACATTTAGGAGTACATTTAAGCAGGCAAAATAGACTTTTAAGGAGGGAATAAAAGCTATCTCCATTTGTACGCTGAGCATTAATTGTAAAACTGTTAAAGGTGCTTCTGTTGGTGGGATTTAAAAAAGGACACCAAGTCTTTTCCTCAGTTGGGAGCCAACAGCGCGGTGCTGCTGAGTGGCATACCTGCTTTTTTTCCAAAGGCAAGCTGCTGTGGGGGAAGGTGTCCGTTTGTCCTCTCAGAGCCTCGGGGGACCGTCGACTTAGTTCTGCTTTTTTTCAAAGGTGAGCTGCTTTGGGGGAAGGCGTCCATTTGCCCTCTCGGACCCTCAGGGACCGCTGACTTAGTTCTGCTTTTTTTCCAAAGGCGAGCTGCTGTGGGGGAAGGCGTCCATTTGCCCTCTCGGAACCTTGGGGGACTGTCAACTTAGTTCTGCTTTTTTTCCAAAGGTGACTTAGTTGCTTGTACACAAGTAGGGTATAACAAAAAACAAATTACTAAGTGCTGAGTAGTAGGTTGCTAAGTGCAGAAGGAGGGAAGAAAAAGAGAAAAAAGAATAGCAGCCAGAAGTGGCTTTGTCATGCCGGATTCAGGGGGGATGTGAGGGGAGAGAGGAAAAAGAGAGGGGGGGTGAGGTGGGGAGGGTATGAGGGAGTGGCTGCCAGGTAAGAATCAGAGGTTTGGGAGTGGGTGAGGGATCAAGGGAAGGCTCAGAGGATTGGGAGCAGGTGAAGGATTGAGTGAAGGGAAATTGAGTGGGGACCACTGGGTAAGAGGCCCAGAGTCTGAGCTAAGGGGGTGGTTTAGAGAAGGTAGGGAGGTGGTAGGGAAAAAATGGGTGAAAAAAGGCTTGAGGAGAGGCAAGAGGTCAGTTGCTAAGCATAATGGTCAAGGGAGGGGTAGCCGTGTGAGGACCAACAGGTCAGAAGCCAAGAGCCTGAGCTAAGGGGTGGTTTAGAGTGAGTAGGGAGGTACGAGGGGGTAGGGATGACCAGGCTGGAGGAGAGGCCAGGTGGCAGCCACTATGCATAACAGTTTTGAATGTATCACACTAGTTCTGCAGATGTTGCTCTGACTGCAGTAAGGTGGCATGTCTCTTTTAAGTTAGGATTGTTAACATACAAAGCCCTACATGATCTGGACCCTGGATACCTGAAAGAGCTCCTCTGCCCATTCGCTCCTGACTGCCCTCTCCGTTCCTTGAAGGAGGGTCTATTAAAAGTCCTTAGGTCCTTTCTTCAATTATCGGGGGACTGGGCATTATCAGGGGACTGGGACAGGAGACTGGGGACTTTGCTGTTGCAGTGCCCATTTTATGGAATCAGTTACCAAGAGGTCCAAGGAAGGCTTTGCTCTGTAGAATCTTTAAAGAAGAGGATAAAACATAATTTATTCTCACTGAGTTTTCATTCTCTTTAAAATGTTTTGCTACCCAGCATACTACTATATCATTTATATTAGCAATTTATGATGCTGTCTAGATCTATTAAGTTATAATTGAATTAATTATTAATGAATCATTATTAATGAATAATGAATTATAAATGAGCAAATTGGTTGGAGAATAGAAGGCAGAGGGTGGCAGTAAATGGAGTTCACTTTGAGGAAGGGACAGTGACCAGTGGGGTGTCACAAGGATCAGTACTGGGTCCAGTCCTCTTTAATGTCTTTATTAGTGACATTGCAGAGGGGCTGGAAGGGAAGGTATGCCTTTTTGCCAATGACACAAAGATCAGTAATAGAGTAGACATTACAGGAGGGGTGGAACAAATGATTAGTGACCTAAGATATGAGGAAGAATGGTCAAAAGTGTGGCAGCTGAGATTTAATGTGAAGAAGTGCAAGGTCATGCACATGAGGCACAGAAACCCAGGGGCAGAGTATATGATGGGTTGGGGGTAATACTGATAACATCTAAGCAGGAAAGGAACTCAGCAGTAATTATTTCTGATGACCTCATGGTGGCCAAGCAGTGTGACAGGGCAGTGGGGAAATTTTATGGGGATGCTGGGGTGCATAGGGAGGGGCATCACCAACAGGAAGAGGGAAGGAATTATACCATTGTATGAAACATTGGTGAAACCTCACCTGGAATACTGTGTTCAGTTTTGGAGGTCACAAATCCATAAGGACATAAAAAGAACAGAGGCAGTCCAGAGAAGAGCAACTAAAATGGGTCTGGACCTACATCAGAAGAACTATGAGGAGAGGCTAAAGGACCTCAATATTTATATCACAGAGGAAAGGAGGGAGAGGGGAGCTATGATAGAGACTTTCAAATACCTAATGGGTATAAACAGAGTTTAAGAGGAAAGCATTTTTCAGAAGGGGATATGCTATGCAGCTGGGGGGGTAGATTCAGGGGAAATGTTTGGAAGTACTTCTTTACAGGGAGAGTGGTGGGTGCCTGGGATAGACTTCTGGCAGAGGTGGTCGAAACCAAAACTGTAGTGGGTTTCAAGAATGCATGTGATAAACATAAAGAAATTGCATGGTTTTGAATGGGGCAAAGCTGGAGATCAAGTGGGGTCTGCAGTATTACATTAAGCAGGGAAAATGGGCAGACTGGAATGGGCCAGGTGGTCCTTATCTGTCAACAATTTCTATGTAATTCTATGAATTCAGTGTGTGTATTGTATGTGTATTTTGTTAGGCTTCAAGGGCATGCAGGATTCTGCACAGTACAAATAAAAACTACTATTTCCATTTCTTAACTGTATGTTAATGTGAAGAGGAAAACACTTACAACTGTTGGACTACTAAAGGACCAGTAATTTAGTGCTAGTGGAGTAGGTCTCTAGAAAAGTTTTGGTAGTGAGAAAGCTCAACTTCTTAATTTCATATTAGACGTTTATTACCTTTCTATGACTAAATATGTTACAATCTGAAAAGTGGGGACATTGTTTTATAGAGAGATGTCTAGTGCTGTGCAAAGAAGATCTTCTGCAAGCAGAATTTGTGTGAAAGTTGGACTTATCACAGCGGGCAATTCATATATTCATTCCAGAGCTCAGTTAGTCACTAAACTGCAGAATGAATGTATGAACTGAATACAATTGTCCCTCCCAGGTGTCTAGCAAATCCCCCCTCCCTGTCCCTGATTGCTGGTGTAGTCATGAAGTCAAAGATCTTTTAATTACCTGGTGTCTAATGAACGCTTCTATCCCTATTTGCAAGAGCGCCGGTGTATTAATTTCCCTGGTGTCTAGCAGCCCCCCTTCCAATCCCTGTGAGCACTCATATATTAATTTGCCCGGTCTCTAGTGCCCACCCCCATTACTGAGCACATCCATATATTAATTTCCCTAGTGTCTAGAGGACCTCTCTTCCTATTACTGATAGCACCCATTTATTAATTTCCCTGGTGTCTAGTGGACCCCCCTCCCTATCCCAGACAGCAACTGTATATTAATTTCCATGGTGTCTAGCTGACCAACCCCATGCCCAAACACCACCATTTAAAATCAAACAGGTTTTCTCTGGTGTCCCCACCCTTCCACCCTGGCAGGTAATGCCCCACCACCCTGCTCCCCACCCTCCCCATCCCAGTGACCAGCAGAGCCCTCCACTCTCCACAATGGCCAGCCACCTACTGAGCTGACAGTGAAAGAATGCATGCTCATACAACTACGTGCTCATTCATTGACACCGGAGTCAGTAACTGGCAGTGGTGGAGAGCAGAGGGTTGTGCCAGTCACTGGCACAGGAATGGGGACAGGGGAGCAGGGTAGTGGGATGCTACCTACTGAGGTGAAGAGGTCCACTAGACAGCAGGGAAAACCTATTTGATTGTGATGGGGGTGCTATGGGATATGGATGGGGGGTCCACTAGACACCAAAGAAATGAATATGTGAGCACTCTCAGGGATGGGGGGCACTCCACTAGACACCAGGGAAATGAATATAGGGGCACTCTCGAGGGTTATGGGGGGGACTGCTAAACAAAAGGGAATTAAAAGATCATTCATTTTATGACTATACCAGTGATTAGGAATAGAGAGTGGGATCCACTAGACACCAGGGACACATTTGTTTGGGTGCCACAGCCTCTAGACACTTGGAAGATTTCTGATTTCATTAAGGGCAGAAATTGGGAAACTTCTGCAAAAGTTGGGAACTTTCACAGATGTTCTGCTAAGGCAGGATTTGCAACTGTCACCCAACTCTAGAGATCTGATAGTGGAGGAGACACTTGGTCATGTACACTATCACACATCTTAGGAACAGAAATAAATGGTGCCATGACTTAGATGGAGGCTTGTCAGCAAAGCTGGGCCATCAAGTAATGTGTTACGACTGGGAACCCCTTTCATACATAGGTAGGATAGCAGCTAGCCTAATACACACTACAGTAGCCTAAGAAGAAGTGACATTAGGCCAAAAACATTGGCTGTAATTTTCCCTTTCCAGCCATTAGAGCACCAGCATTAGTGTGCCAGTACATCAGGGCACTGATTTTGGGATTCATGCCCCCTCCTCAAGAACATCCTCCCCTTGGAGTTAGAATAGTAATAATGACGAAGTGTGGGGGGCATGAGAGCACAGCCCCACAGAAAAACAGGGGTCGGTGAAATCCTGACTTGGTGCTCTGATGACCAGGCACACTAGCATTGATGCTTTGAATGGATGGAACTATAATTTTCACATAGGAGTGAATCTTTCCCACTGGCATAAGTTTTCCTGATATCAGATACTGTAGAGAATGGGAGCAACTGGATATATTACAGGACAAGTGTTCACCATTGGAAGTGGTTGGAAAAATCCTGAAAATAAAAACAGACTGGGGCATGATGGAATGCTCAGAAATCCTTACAGAACTATCGAAGGACTTATGTATCCCTTTGGAAATCATACTAAATGAGTCACTGAGAATTACATACATGCCAGGTAACTATATGGTGGCCTATATGGTATGAATATTCCAAAAGGGTGTAGTTTCGGAAGTATAGGTCAGTCAAGAAACATACTTGTTGAACACTTACAGAAAAATAACTTAGACTTGGGGGGGTGGGGGAGCAAATAGATTCTACAAGTAGCAATCATGCCAGGTAAATCTTATTGCTTTTGTGATAATGCCAAAAAGGCCCTTAATAAGAAGAAGAATCCTGTACATGTTGTGCACCTGATCATCAGTGAAGCTTTTAATTCTCTGTCACACAGAAGAGTAATTCACAAAGGAAAAAACTAGGCATAACTGGTCATGTAATGATTTAGATTACAAACTGGTTTCAGGACAGTATCCAAGGGGTTATAATATACACTATGTTAATCTAGCAACATGAAAACAGGTGACGTGGAGTTTCACAACATTATGCAATGAGGCCAGCATTGTTCATTATTCTGGCCACACAAAAATATATACATATAAATATTTCATTTAGTTTTTGTTGACCGGGTAAGTGCACTAGACAAATCCTGCCTATTTTCAGGTACGACCCTGGGGAGGGGGATACAGATGAATGCCAACTGACCTTGAACTAGATTAAACTGTTGGTGGTATTTTTAGCGAATGAGGGAAATTTGGCCAGGACACCAGGGAAATTCCCTTACTCTTTTCGATAAGTGCCATGGGATCTTTAACATCCACCTGAACTACCACCAATCCAGGCAGTTGGGACCTCAGTTTAACGTCTCATCGAAGATGGCACCTCAAGTGCAGCACCCTCTCATGCTGCACTACAGTGTCAGTACTGGGATATTAACCCAAGTGCCAGATGGTGGAACTGAACCCACAGCCCTCTGATCTCCCGGCCTCAGAGGCAAGTGTGCTACCTACTGAGCCACTGACACTGACATATATATATGTAATGGTAGCACGGTAGTGCTACCATAGTTAGGGTTGAGGATCCATTTACATGTTAAACCCCAAATTTTGCACCTTAATAACTTTGCAACTGTTTGATGGATTTGCCTGACATTTGGAATACACGATCAAGACCCATGCATCTTGGGATCTGCCAAGTTTCGTACTGGCCGGATGCACGGCTGCGGAGTTATTAAGCGTGATCTGCGCATGCGTTTACGCTTTTTCTGGAATTCTACGGTCGCATCTACAGGTCGCATGGTTTGCGCGACCAGCCCGAAATCTTCAGGGAACGTGTGGCCAGGGTCCCCAAAGTGCCTTTCGAATATTTCATGAAAAAATATTAAATGGTTCAAAAGTTATTCAAAAAACAATTTCCCATTCTAAGTCAATGGGAAAAGTTAACAAAAAGTTTGACAGTGTCACAAATGCATTTTTACTTTCACAAATGGCCCTCTTACATTCACAAATCCGCCATCTTTTTTCAGGTAGTGATCAGAAAAATGCTTGCCATTTAAATTTGGGACCCTTTAGCAACCTAATTCTTTTTGTATTCACCTAGTCGGAGCCTGAGGATGCTAGCCATGTTTTTATTTTGGGGTAAAACACCCCAGAAATACGTTTTTCAAACTTCTGGAAAAAGTACTTTTTGCAAAGTACTTTCAGAACTTTAAAGTGTCGCAAATTTTTACAAAGCTTTCGCAAATTGCGACAGTACTTTTCTAGGCTGTGGAGAATTACAGCAATTCTTTGGCACCCCACTGCAAAAGAACGGTTGGGAATTTTGGCTGAAATTTGGAAGGAACGCAGCCGACATCTCACAGATGTGCCTTTCAGTGTTGTGTTGAAAAAATATTACACAGCGGCAAAGTTACGACACTCCAAAGTTGATGGTTTTTCCCTTAGGATAACATTACGGCACCCGACGCATTACAGGAATCCTTTGGCACCCTGCTGCAAAACAACGGTTTGGTCTTTATTCCTGAAATTTGGAGGGAAGACAGCCAACAGCCCACAGATGTGCCTTTCAGTGGTTTGGTGAAAAAATATTACAGGAGAGCAAAGATTGGCACTCGAACTTCTCTTTTTTCCCATAGGATAACATTCACGTTAAGCCTCGCCTTTCCAGGGCCAGTATCTAAAATGGTGCGATCACGGACTTTTCATCGGAAAGTGCTTAGCCCCCTGATGGGGGCTAAGTACAAAACTAGCCAGGACAGTTGTAAATCATATGACTTTTAAATTTTCTTTCTACGTTGTACAGTTCCTGAGGTATAACCTTTTTAGTATTCCAAGTCCTCATTTTCTGCTCCGATACCCATTATTATGCATACATTCTTTGTACTCACTGTCTTTCTCTATGCAGCTTTTGGGGAAAACTAGCCTGTGCGCTTACATTACTGTTACCGTTGCCCTTTCTGCTTGCGGTTCTGTACCCGTTTCACTTACCGTTGGCGTCTACGCCACCATGTGCGTTATCCTTTTGCGTTTTCATTTGCGCTTGTGTTTCTGTTATTTTTGCCATTTGTGTCTACAGTACTGTTTCTCTTTCTGTTTCACTTTGCATCACCATGCCCATTGACATTTCCATTTGCAGGCACCATGTTACTATGTGACAACACATCACGTGGCAGACCGTTCTCGTCTATGCCACCATGTGAAGTACCCTTTCTGTTCTTATTCAGGCTTATGCTACCATGTGCACCACTGTTAGCACTTCTGTTTGTGTTGCTGTTTCTGTTACTATGCCACAAGAATTACGATGGGCAGTGGAAAGGGCCATCTGGGCCCCGCGACTCACAAGCTGCATTACATTCACTATTTCTCGCTATCATTCTCAAAAGAAGGGAAGAGGAGGCAAAATTTCATTAAGAATGATAGCCAGTGCAGAATTATGTTAGGGGTTGAAAATCCCTCATCAGGCATTGGGGCACGATTGGGGTGGTCGTCCCAACTCTCACCCCATTCTCCTATACTTCTGCTGCTTACACATGTGATGGAGTGAGAGTTAGGCTGATGACCCCAATGCGCACCCCAATGCCAGTTGGGGGTGGGCGGAGGGTCCAAGGGGTTTTCAACCCAACACCGAATTTCCTCACTTTTGTTGCTGTGGAACAACCCTAACTAATGCATTAAATGGAGTTTTTTGCCTCTAATATATATATATATATATATATATATATATATACACAGTATATATGTTATAGGGCATGAGTAGGCACTTTAATATTAAACCTCAATTTTTGCACGTTAATAACTTAATAACTTTGCAACCGTTCAACGGATTTGCACAATATTTGGAATGCATGGTCTGGTATGGTAGATATCTTGATTTACCAAGTTGCATTTTGGGCGGACTTACAATTTCTGCACAACAAAATGCAAATAACTCATTTTTCGCCACTTTTAACGTGTTTTTTGCCCATGGTGCTGCAACCACACTGTGTGGTCTTTTGGTCTGCAATTTCTAATATTGAAAGAGTTTGGGACAAGGAACAACCCAGCACTGGTTTGGTAAAAAAATATGAATCCATTGCAAAGTTATTACATTTCTAATTTTTGGGTTCTGAGCATGCTCAGCTCACTCCAAGATTTATATGTATATTTGATGAACTAGGATTGGTCTCATGGTCAAGGATTTTGTCAGCTCACAGACTAGGATTTTAAAAAATCCTAGTCCATCAGAAAAATTCCTTGTCCGTGAGCTATCATATTGTTTTCAGTTTTTCCCCCAAACAAAATGTAGCTTTCTTCATGGGTTACTTTTGGGCCAAATGAGGCATGGGTTTTGTTCAGAGTGATGCCCTCTACAAAGCCATGCCATTGGTTTGGCTCATTTTTGTCAAAAAATTGCTTTTTAAAATTAAAACTTTTTTGGCCATGACTCACTAATGATCCTAGTCCACAAGCTGTCAGAATCCTAATCTGAGAGACGATCCTCGATCCTCATTCACCAGCTTACAAAATCCTTGTCCATCAGTTTGTGACCAGATGACCCTTCTCATGGACCAGGATCAAGATGACGGTCAAGGATTTTGCTACCTCATGAAAGAGGATCAGCTGACGGACTAGGATTTTGTCAACTTGTGGACCAGGATTGGGTTTTTGTATCCTCTTTCATGAGGTGACAAAATTGCAGTCCGCGAGCTGTCAAAATCCTACTCCGCCAGCCAGTCCTCTTTCTTGTGGCTGCAAAATCCTTGTCCATCACTTTGTGACCAGATGACCCTTCTCATGGACCAGGATTAATCTGACGGACTAGGATTTTGCTACATCGCAAAAGAGGATCGGACTTGGATTTTTTAAACTCATGGACCAGGATTGTTTTTTTAATTCTCTTTTGGCAGTTTACAAAATTGCAGTCCATGAGTTGTTAGAATCCTAGTCTGTCAGCCAATCCTCTTTCACCAGGTAGAAACATTTTTGACCATCACTTATGGACCAGATGGACAAAATCTGATGGTCGAGGATTTCTCGTGAACTGAGGTTTTGCCACCTTGCAGACAGGGATTGATCTGATGGCTGGGGATTTTGCTACCTCATGGACTAGGACTTCTTAAAGATCTAAAAGGTTTACCATTGCATTGCTAATCAATGGTTTGGTCTTTTTACTTGCAATTTTCAGGGTATCGCGGGGATGCCCTACAGGTATGAATTATACTGTTTAGGTGTTGGGAAATTAAGTGGTTCCATAGATATGCCATCACAAATTTGACATTTTTCCCAAAGAATAACATTGTGGCACCTGTCACACCTTTCTGCACCCGTATCTTGAAAACAGTTTGAGATACAGAGTTTTTGTCATGAAAATTCTTAGTCCCCTAAATACAGAAGTAGGTTTGAAAGCCATGAATACCATGAATTTTAATTTTTATTTTAGCTTGTACGGTTAATGAGATATTTGGAAAATAGTATTACAATTGCTCATTTTCAGGTCCATGGGTCATTATTACACCCTCAAAGCTAGCACCCACAGTGTTTTTCAGTGCCTGTATCTCACAAATGTTGCAAGATGTGGATTTGGTCGATATATGTTATGTGAAGTACTCATTGTCACTATCACAACGACACCTGAATTTTTTTCTAGCTGCTATGGTTCCCGAGATATCGACAGTTTAGTATTACAAGGGTTCATTGCCCTATAGTTCCACTGTATGGCTCCATAGCTATGTGTAAGTGGGAGCCCGGGGTCCAGAAGCCCAGCGCTACCACAGACACATATTGTTATGCAGAAATGGGCAGCTTGGTGGGGCCCCGCACTCCCACCAACACATATATGCCAGCTATAATGTGTCAGACTCATCATACAGTGCTGGCAGTATAGAGTTGATCATACTGTATTTGTGTCTCATAACATAGTGTTATGTGAAAGTAGTACAGTGTTGTTATTATTGTGCTTAGAGATGTGACTGACTGGTATAGTGTCTTACAATCTTGCATGTGTCTTCCATGTGTGTGTGGGGGGGAATGTGGAGTTAGGGGTTTGAGGATGGGGCATGGGGTGGGGTAGTGGGGTGGTAACACTAACATTGCATTTCCACACTTTTGCCGCTGTGGAAACAACCCTAACTGATGCATTAACAGGGTTTTTTGCAATGAATTTTTCTTCTTTTTGACAAAGTGTAATATAAATAGTAAATGGTATGTGTTGGTGGGGCATGGGGTCCTTCGGGCCCCGTGCTCCCACCAAGCTGACAATTTCTGCATAATGATATGTGTTTGTGGGAGCACAGGCCTCCGGGGCCCTGCACTCCAACTTACACATAAGCATGGAACTGTACAGCAGCCATGTAGGGCAAGAAAGCCTTGTAACATTAATTTGCCCATATCTGGGGAACCATAGCAGCTACTACGAAAATTGAAGTTTGGTTGTAATCATGAGAGTGTCTAGTCCCTGCAACATTAAGTCGACCTAATCCATATCGCACATTATATCAGAGATAAGGGTAGGACAAAGCACTGTGAATACGAAGTCTGTGGGCATAATGGTGGTCCTCGGACATAAAAATGAGCAATGGGAACAGTAAATCACAAATATCTCAGGAACTGTACAAGGCAGAAAAAGAATTCAAATTTCATGGATTTCAGGACCCTCCAACCTAGTTCTGAGCTTAGTCCCCTTAAGAGGGACTAAGATTTTTTGTGACAAAAGTATGTATCTCAAACCATTTTCGAGATACAGGCCCCGAAAAGCATCACGGATGCCACAATGTTATCCTATGGGAAAATTACAGAAATTCAGAATGCTGTAACTTTGGGACCTGTAATGTTTTGGTACTAAACTACCAAAAGTCACATCTGTGGGACCTGGGCTTGCCACCCTGCAAATTTCAGGCAAAAAGACCAAACCATTTTGTTGCAGGAGGCTGACAAATATTTACAGTTATTTTGAGCATACTTTCACAAAATACTTTTGTAAATCACGAAAGTTTTGCAAAATAAATCATGAAACATTCACATCTGCGAAAGTATTTTGTGAAAGTATTTTTCAGAAAAAGTTTAAAAATGTATTTCTGGGGGTTTAACCCCCCCAAAAAGATATGGCTAGCATCCTCAGGACCCAACAAGGTAAACACAACAATCAATGTTTACCTAGAGGGTCCCAATTTTAAATGCCAGGCATTTTTGTGTGTCACTAACTGTAAACAAGACGGCTGACTCATGAAAGTAAAAGGGCCATTTGCAACAGTAAAAAGAAACTCTCATGAAAGTTTTATGATTTTTGTTAACTTTTTCCATTGACTATAATGGGACATTTGTTTTTTGAATAATATTTGAAAGGTTTAACATTTTTTTCACCAAATCTTCGAAAGGCACATTGGTGACCAAGGCTGCATCTTCCCTGAAGCTTTTGGACTGAATGGACAAACCGTGTGGGCTGTGGGCTGTGGGTGCGAGCAAAGAAACATGTAAAAAGTCAGTTTCTTGTTTTTTTGGCATTGTTTGTCTCTGTAACCGTACATCCAACCATAACACAACTTGCCAGATTCAGAGATCTGTGGTACCAGACTGCAAATGCAAAATATCAGGCAAATCCATTATATGGTGGAAAAGTTATTAAGGTGCAAAATCTGAGGCTTTGCATTATAGTGGCTACTTAACCCTAACTATAGCGGCACTACCACGCCACTATAATATATATATAGGCTGGGTAATGCCACTATAGTTAGGGTTCAGTCTTCACTTCTATGTTATACCCAAACAACTTTAATAACTTTGCAACCGTTTGACCACTCTACATGACATTTTTTTTTTATAATTCATATTTTATTAACAGATTTTCACAATACAGGGAACAGAGAGTTACAACATACTCTGCATATATTCAAAGTGTTACATGAGCTGTCCCCATCCCCCACTTCCCCCCGCCCCATACAGCAGCAGAGTCCATACTGTGATAGGATAAGCAATACTATATACTATAATAAATTAAAGATCATTGTTACAGCAACTCATATACTTGATCTGGTCATGATTAGTGTGTGAAGGGGATCCCAAGTATTCTTGTACTACTGCAACTTATTGTGGAGGCTCACTATCACTTTCTCTGTATGAAGGTTAGCTAGAATTTCATTAACCCATTCCTGATATGATGGGCTTACCGCGTCCTTCCAATGCCGAAGTACAATTTTTTTTAACAGATAATGCAATCATGGAAATATGAAATCTCCTGATTCTCACTTTGATAGAGGATAGATCTCCCAACAAACATACATCTGGGGTGAAGCAATCTTGCAAACCTAACATAGGATCTAGGTTAGTCTGTATAGCTACCCACAAAGACCTTATCTTGGGGCATGCCCAAAAGATGTGAAGAAGTGTGCCATCCTCCTGACATCCTCTGGTACAAGCCCCCGATCTTATAAGGCCCCATTTCCTCAGCTTCACAGGGGTGTAATACATGTTATGCATGATGTGGTACTGCATAAGTCGGAGTCTGTCCTGAGAAACGTATTTATGACAGAACTTCCATAAAACTGACCAGTTGGGAGTGTGTTGGGGAAAAAAAGAGCCTAGTGGGGCCTTCAGGTCTCCCATATTTCCAATAAAATAAAAGTCGGTATATTTTGGAAATAACGCCTGGTGACCCCAACAAGGAGGAGAGATCAGATACAAATAGAAAGGCAGGTGGGTGAGGAGGAATATTACCGAGTACTGTAGAAAGCAGATGTTTTAATTGGACCACCCTGAAGTGAAAAGCTAACGGGACATCAAATTTATGAATTATATTAGAAACTGAGAGCCATTCCCCTTCATCATCCAGAAAAGTAGAGATTATCCCATACCCAATTTGGGGCAACCATTTACGAGAAATCATCCTTTTATTTATTGTAAAAGACGGGAAGTTCCAAATGGACTGAGACAAGTCCAAGTGTGGGGACTACCGCAAAAATGAACAAAGCTGTACGTGAACTCTTAGAGATGTTCGGAGGATGGGACAACCACAGATGTCAGAAAGGGATGCAGTTTTATCATAGAACATAGTCAGGGGGTCCATGTTCTCAGACTGGATAAAATCTAACTCAATTTTGAGCCAGACTGGTCTTAGGTGTTCCGGACCCAGATTCACCCAGCGCATATATTTTGCAATATGACTAGCCCAGTAATACATTGCCAGATGGGGGATCCATAGTCCTCCATCTATTTTCTGAGTGGCCAGCTTATGATATGCTAACCTGGATTGCTTATTGGACCAGATAAAATTTGTGAAAATTCTGTTCATTTTCTGAAACCATGATAAATGAATAAAGGAATTAAGGAGTGAGAGGGGATAAAACAAGCAAGGAAAAACATTAATTGTAATTATATTGATGCGACCCCAGAGAGAGACAAGAAGTTTAGACCATCTATTGAGGTCCTGAACTATCACTTGGGAAAGGGGCTCCAAGTTTTCTTTGAACCTGGAAGAGGGATTATGCGTCAAATTAATACCTAGATATCTGAGAACACGAGGAGACCAGCTGAGACCAAAGGGGGACACATCACTTTTGAAAATCTTATGGTACATGACATTTTGCATGCGCCATCAGGGACCATAAGTTTCTTGATGTGGCAAGTTCCTTTCCAGTCAGATGTGCAGTTACAGAGATGTGGAGTGTCAAATAATGTGCAAATCACAATTTTAGTGAAAATACTTTGTCACGCTATTTCTCTGAAATAGCTAAGGGGTTTGGATTGAAACTTATAGGGTATATGGGTGTTTGGGTCACAGATGTGCCTTTTGAAGGTTTGGTGAAAAAATATTAATCCCTTCAGAAGTTATTAAACTTTCAAGTTTCCCATTATATCTAATGGGAAAAATTAGATGCACAGTGTGAAAGCACATCTTACTGCCATGAAAGCGGTAATTGCATTCACAAATGCAAAATGTAGTGTTGAGATTTAGCCATCTTGTTTTCAGTTAGCAAGGTAGAAAAAGTTAAATAGTTTAAAACATACTGCCCCTAGGTAAACACCAACACTTGTGTTCACCCAATCGGGGCCTGAGGAACATGATTCTGTGGTTATTTTTTGGAGAAAGAGGCCAGAAATATGTTTATTTTATTTGGGCTTTTTTTACTGCTGCAAATTGCAACACTACTGCTGCAATTTGCGGTGGTACTTTTGCAAAAGTGCCGAAAAATTGTGTCAATGTTGCATGAAACACCAGGGTTTTGTCACAAATTGAGACATTATTTTGCTCAAATTTCCACAATTTGCACCACTGCTTTTTTTTTTAAATGGCATCGGCCCGCTGGGAAAAAAAACATATCTGGCCATTTTTTTGCCAAACTGTTGCCAGAATCTGATTCCCCTGCCCCTGTTTGGGTAAACACCTGTTGGTGAGTACCTAAATGCAGTCAAAAAGGTTCTGCCACTCTCACAACTCAAACAAGGGACGCATGAATAAATTTAAAAACATAATTTATTACCAAGACACAACATCCAGCCTAATATGTTTCGGACTGACACCAATCCTTTATCAAATTCACAAAACACAGACAAACCACTTCTCTTAAAAAGGGGTTAGAAACCCAAGTGAAATTCATATCAATTAAGTACTAATCTAAAGTAATTCATGTAGCAATGGAATGTTAATTACTCCACTAAATAATAGCATAGTCTACCTGAATCCATTCCTAATTGACAATTAGAGATCACAAAAAAAACATGCACAAACATAGGAAGCATAGAATAGGAGGGGGGGGGGGAAACAAGAGACAAGCCAAAATAGTACAGTAGTAGTACTGAATTAGTCAAGGGATTTTTAAGGATTTTTAAAAATCCCTATTGAAAATTGTGAAACCTTTAGTTAGGGAGTTTGTTTTGTTTGTTAATATGTTCACTGCTACCCAAAGAGGGTTATCTCATTTGATAGTGTAGTTGAAAATCTACCAGATGACACTTAAGTACTGTAATAGGAACTGGCCCTCTTTCTGTAGGTATAAAAAAATACTTTTTGAGGATTTTTTTTCCCTAAATGATGTGAGGGATAAATAGGGAATCTCACAAAATTGCTTGACAAATTCGGAGCTACTACTGTATTATAAAATGACAGGCGAATTACTGCACACCATAAATCTTATAAACCTAAGCATACAGAATTCCTTATATACACACATATTACAAAATATGGCACCATAATCAAGATGATAGAGAGACAAAAGGGACCTACGTGATGATCTGTGTTGAATTTGCACTGTTTTTGTCCCCCTTTATCTCTTTATCATTTTGATTATGGTGCCATTTGTTTGTGATATATGTGTGTATATAAGGAATTCTGAATGCTTAGGTTTATAAGAATTATGGTGTGCAGTAATTCATCTGCCATTTTATAATACTATTTTGGCTTGTCTCTTGATTCCCCCCCCCGCCCCGTTCTTTGCTTCCTGTGTTTGTGCATGTTTCTTCATGTTTTTTTGTGTGATCTCTAATTGTCAATTAGGAATGGATTCAGGTTGACTATACTATTATTTAGTAGAGTAATTAGCATTCCTTTGCTACATGAATTACTTTAGATTTGTACCTAATTGATATGAATTTCACCTGGGTTTCTAACCATTTTTTAAGGGAAGCAGTTTGTCTGTGTTTTGTGCCTTTGATAAAGGATTGGTGTCAGTCCGAAACATGTTAGACTGGACGTTGTGTCTTGGTAATAGTTCATGTTTTTAAATTTATTTATGCATCCCTTGTATGAGTTGTGTGAGTACCAGAACCTTTTTGACTGCATTCTCTTGATTGGTTCTTGAGCACCACGTCCTTGTGCACACTCATTTGAGAGAATTCTGATTACCTAAATAAAGGATTATTTTTATCTTGTTACTGTCTCAAAGGGGGGCTGAGCCATGTTAATATTAAATATATCTTTACCGACATTGGGGTGCCCAATCCTCATGTCAGTGGTAGAAGCACTCCCACCAGTGTGGGACACTGTGGAGCCCACTCCCAGTGTCCTGAGATAGAAGCCCCCACCCCTCATAAGTGTGGGACACTGGGGAGCCACTCTCTGGGTCCTGAGATGTCTCCCCCCAGCAATGTGGGACACTGGGGAGTCCACTCCCAGCGTCCTGATATAGCTACTTAACTGTTATTACATGTTAATAAAGAAAACAGTCCCCTGATGTACCATGCTGTTGCCAATATTGGGGGGGCCTAATCCCTGTGTCGGCACTAGGAGATCCCCCCACCACTGTGAGACACTAAGGAGCCCACTTCCAGTGTCCCTAAATATGTATTTAAAACCTTTAAAAAAGGAAAAAGTCCTTCAACATCTTTTTATTTTTTTAAATCCTGAAAAAAAGAAAATGGTCCCTCATCGTTTCCCTGTCTTCTAACCCCACCCTGACCCTCCCACTGAGCACCCACTACCCCACACCCCCGTTGCCCTATACATACCACTGGAGGTCATTGGCTGTCATCTTTTGTGGACCGGGACATGTCTGCACTCTTCAAAGCTGAACCGCGAACTGAAGAATCAAGATACAGTAAGTGCCATCTCATGTATTTTAATGGCATTTTATATTTATTTATTTATTTATTGAATTTTGATAACCGGGTAGGCCCACTGAGATTTTGAACTTATTTATTTTATTTATTTATTGAAAGAATCAGAATTACAACCTTTGAGTCAAGGACTCCTTTGCAAAGGCTCCACATCAAAAATGAAATAACGTAACAGGGTACAAGGAAGAGCACTATTACAGTGTTGAAAAGAGGACAAGTAACAAATTCAAGGGAAGAGAGATCCAGCCTAAGTCAGATAGTGAGCAGTAAACAACAATGGTTACAGTATCAAAGGACAGTGATCAATAAACAACAGTCTGGTTACAATTTCTGCAGGGTCAAGTAGTAGGGGCAGACTCCAGGTCAAAGGGAAAGTTGGGGAAAGTGGGGGTGACTTGTGTCCACATGGCAGACAGGGGCTAGGCCCTGTCACAGTGGGAGAGGGAGAGAATTTCCAAGCAAAGTTGGTATTTAAATGGGCCTAGACTCTGCTCCAGAGAGACAGCAGGAGGTATTTCATTTAACCAGACGGGGGCCCTATGAGAAAAGGAACACTGACCCAGGGAAATCCTGCAACGGGGTACTCAGAGAGGGTCAGACAGAGAGCTATGAGTTTTCCGGGGTTGGATATGTTGATATCTTTGGCATTTATAGGTATTTTGTCACCAAATTTTCCTCATTGCCATTTTGGGACCCCACCTCATGAATGCTGTCACTGTCATTTAGATAATCAGTCCCAAAAGCTGATTTTGTGGTCACTGCAAAAAATCACCTTTAACAAAATGACAGTGCCAGTGTTCATGAAGTGGGGTCCCAAAAAAGGCCACATTGAAAATTTGGTGACAAATTTCCTAAAAATGCCCTAGTTATGTGCGTTCACCAAAATTTTCCACGTAGCCATTTTCCCACATCACCTCATGAAGAGTACAGCTGTCATTTTTCACATCCAGCTCAAAAAGTGTTTTCACACCTGTGGCACGGAATGGAGTTTCAGCATGGATTTTAAAAATGTCACCTATGTAGTTTATAAAATAGGGTCATAAGAAGACTATAATTTAAATTTGAGGTCAAAATATGAAAACAGGCCAATGTTATGACCTTTTGTTGCAATTTTGCTATGCCCGCTCATAACTTTGGAAATTTTAAATCTTTTTACCCTAGATTTTCAACATAGCCTTCTTAGTACCTCTCCTCATGTATGTCACAGCTGTCATTTTCCAGATCCAGGTCAAAGTGTGTTTTTGCACCTGTGCCACGGAATGGCATTACAGTTGTGCAGAATTGCATTTTGGCATGAATTTGATATTTTTTCTGTGCCTGGGTACATAAGGTGGGGTAATAAGATGGCTATGCTGACAATTTGGTCATTGTTCTATAAATGAAAGCACAGGGCCTAGACAGCCCTGTACTTCCACACCTACATACATATGCACATCAATGGAGGGATGAGAGTGCAAAGCCCAGAGCGCCCTGCACTCCCACAGACAAATAAAGATATAATTATGCTATCTGGAAAAGTAAAGAAATTTATTGAAAAAACTTTGTTATGCATCAGTTAGGATTCTTATTAAAGTGACAAAAGCAGGGAAATGTGGTGTTAGGGTTTTCAACCTAACACTCACTCCCACCCTGCAGACACTGGTTAGAAATGGTGCCTTGGGGTTGTTAGCCCAATGCTCACCCTTTCCCCTCTACTGTGCCCATCTCAGCTTATTTACTTGTGGAATGGGGTGAACGTTAGGGCCAATGACCCCAAGGCACACTGCTGATGCCTGTTAGTGTCTGCAGGGTGGTGGGTGGGGGTGTTAGGTTTGGAAACCCTAACACCACATTTCCCTGCTTTTGTCACTTTAGTAAGAACCCTAACCGATGTGTTAACAACATTTTTTGCAATGAAGATACATATTATATCTATCTATCTATATAAAATATATATATATATATATATATATATATATATATATATATATATATATATATATATATATATATATATATATACTGTATATATGGTAGCTAGACAGTGCTACCATAGTTAGGGATGAGGAGCCATTTACATGTTAAACCTAAAATGTTGCACCTTAATAACTTTGCAACTGTTCAATGGATTTTCCTGAAATTTGAAATACACAATCAAGAACCATATATCTTGGGATCTGCCAACTTACATACTGTTCAGATATATGGCTGCGGAGTTATTAAGCATGATCTGCATGTGCATTTATGCTTTTTGGGAATTCTTTGCTCGTCTCTACAGGTCACACAGTTTGCGCGACTGGTCCGAAATCTTCAGAGAATGTGTGGCAAGGGTCCCTGATGTGCCTTTTGAAGATTTTGTGAAAAAATATTGAACAGTTCAAAAGTTATTCAAAAAACAAGTTCCCATTATAAGTCAATGAGAAAGTTAACAAAAAGTTTGAAAGTGTCACAAATGCAGTTTTTGCTTTCGCAAATGGCCCTTTTACTATCACAAATCTGCCATTTTGTTTTCAGCTGGTCATCAGAAAAATGCTTGGCATTTAAATTTGGGACCCTCTAGCAACCTAATTCTTTTTGTATTCACCTAGTCGGACCCTGAGGATGCCAGACATGTCTTTATTTTGGGGTAAAACACCCCAGAAATATGTTTTTCACATTTCTGGAAAAAGTACTTTTGCAAAGTACTTTCGCATTTGTGACACTGTTGCATGAATTTGCTAAAGCTTTCACAAAGTCTGACAGTACTTTTCCAGGCTGTGGCAAAATAACAGCAATTATTTGCCACCCTGTTGCAAAAGAACGGTTTGGTCTTTTGGGCTCAGATCTGGAGAGAATGTAGCCAACATCTCACAGATGTGCCCTACAGTGTTTTGGTTGAAAAATATTACAGGGAGGCATCATTACAGCACTCCAAATATGAACTTTTTCCCATAGGATAACATTACGGCATCCGCCGCATTATAGGAATCCTTTGCCGCCCCGCTGCAAAATAATGGTTTGGTCTTTTGGGCTGAAATTTGGAGGAAAAAAGCCAACATCACACAGATGTGCCTTTTGGTGGTTTGGTGAAAAAATATTACAGAGAGGCAAAGTTATGGCACTCCGAACTTCTCTTTTTTTCCCATAGGATAACATTACCATGTTGCCTCTCCTTTCAGGGCCCGTATCTGCTTGAGGGATAAGTGCAAAACTAGCCAGGAAAGTCATAAATCATATGACTTTAAAAAAAATTTTCTGCGTCATATAGTTACTGAGATATAATCAATTTAGTATTCCAACTTCTCATTTTCTGCTCTGATACTCATTATTATGCATACATTTTTGTACTCACTGGCCCAGATATTCAAACTGCACCCGGCTGTGGCGCAAGCTTGGGCGCAGCTCAACTTTTCTGCGTGGGGTGTGGACTAAGCAATATTCAAAGGAGCTGCGCCATGGCTCAGCAGCTTTGAATATTCTTATGGCCACCCCAGTGTGCATGGCGCGTGGCGCATAAGCCGAAATAAGTGGCCAAGTGGAGCATGGAGATGCACTAGCAAATTCCATTGTGCCATGCACAGCTCCCACGATATTCAAAAGTTGACATGCAAATGGGGCCATAATGTATGCAAGGCACACATGGGGCCATTTGCATGTCATTATGGCCCCATTTGCATGCAGGTGCGCCAATCTCCGACGACTTGCGCCTGGCGCCCTGCCAGGCAGCAGCCATTGGGGACCAAAGCCCCCTGCAGCCCGATCGTAGGCATCTGTGTAAAAATAAAAGACCCCGTCCAATATCCCTGGTGGTCCAGTGGACTGCTTTCTGCCCGATCACAGGCATCTGTGTAAAAATAAAAGACCCCATCCAATATCCCTAGTGGTCCAGTGGACCGCTATGTGCCCAATCACGGGCATCTGTATTATGAGGAAGATCCAATATACCTGGTGGTCTAGTGGACTGCTATGTGCACTATCGCAGGCATCTGTATTATGAGAAAGATCCAATATCCCTGGTGGTCCAGTGGACCACTATGAGTCTGATCGCGGTCATCTGTATTATGAGAAAGATCCAATATCCCTGGTGGTCCAGTGGACTGCTATGTGCCCAATTGTGGGCATTTGTAAAAACAAGAACAATTCCAATATCCCTGGTGGTCTAGTGGTACCCCCACCTGCCGCCCCACTCCTCTCCTGTCAGCCGTGTGCGGCAGCATCCACCGCTTGCTCCCTCCGCCGATGATTTCAGAGTTGCACACCCATTGGCTCACATTGTGAACCAATGGGTGTGCAGCCCTACCGAGGTGTCAGTTGGCAGGCAGAGGGGCGGCAGGCAGGTGGGGTGCTGCTGCCCACCGGCTGACTTGGGGGTGGGGCAGTGGTGCTTAGTGGGCAGGTGCGGTGGTACCACTAGACCACCAGGGATATTGGAATTGTTCTGTTTTACAAATGCCCGCGATCGGGCACATAGCGGTCCACTGGACCACAAGGGATATTTGATCTTTCTCATAATACAGATGCCCACAATCGGGCACATAGCGGTCAACTGGACCACCAGGGATATTTGATCTTTCTCATAATACAGATGCCCGTGATCCAGCACATAGCAGTCCACTGGACCACCAGGGATATTGGATCTTTCCATAATGCAGATACCCGCGATTGGGCACATAGCGGTCCATTGGACCACCAGGGATATTGGACAAATTCTTATATTTTTTTTACAAATGTCCAGGATCGGGCATGGGGTGCCACCAGATGCAGTTGGAACTCGGTGGCTATCCACAGGTGGCAGCCGCCATGTTGCACCCTGTAATGTGGCAGCTCACCTGTGGGTGGCCATCAGTTGTTCCTTTTTATTGGCTTAACTTCAGTTGGCACAGGTAGGGGTTGCGCGATGTATGACCCCTGCACACCTGGTGGCTGAATATCGGCTGTGCAGGTTATGCATGGGCACGCCCACCTGTGCTCGCATTACCTTACTGATGCACTCCGGCGACGAGATTTGTGCCACGGACATTTCCTTTTGAATATCGCCGGTCACAAAGATCAGTGGTTGTGCATGGTTAATAACACCGTTGCGCCATGCGCAACCCTTTTGAATATCTGGGCCATTGTCTTTCTTTATGCAGCTTTTGGGGAAAACCAGCCTGTGCGCTTACATAACTGTTACCCTTACTGCTTCTGCTTGGGTTCTGTACCCGTTTCACTTACTGCTCCCGTCTACTCCACCATGTGCATTACCCTTTGCATTTTCATTTGCGCTTGTGTTTGCATTATTTTAACCATTTGTGTCTACAGTACTTTTTATCTTTGTGTTTTGCTTTGCGTCACCATGCGCATTACCATTTGCATTTGCGGGCACCATGTTACTATGTGACAAGACATCACATGTTGGGAGCATGGGGCCTTTGGGCCCCATGTTCCTACCCACCGCACATTCTACTATTTCTCAGACTAATTCTCAAAAAGAAGGGAAATTAGAGGCAAAACTTCATTTAATGCATTAGTTAGGGTTGTTCCACAGCGACAAAAGTGAGGGAATTCGGTGTTAGGGTTGAAAGCCCCCTAGGACCCCCCCACCACACCCCCAACTGGCAGCGGGTGCACATTGGGTTGTCGGTCCTAACTCTCACCCCATTCTCCTATACCCTGCTTCTTCACACTCCTGATGGGGCGATAGTTAGGGCTGGCAACCCCAATGTGCACCTTAATGCCAGTTGATTGCGGCTCGCTAATGATCTTTGATCATGAGCCTGCAAATTCTTTGATCACAAGATTCTTTGACCATGATCTTACATAGCAAGCTAAAAACACAATCATCTCAGCTCAGGGGTGGGCTATGGATATAGATGAGGGTGGGTTTTGCTCAGGGGCTTCGTTCTATCGAGGCATGGAGTTGGTTTCATTTAAAGGGACAGGAAAGTAATTCTATACCAGTAATAGCTTTTTAGGCATTGAAATACTTTATTAAACATATTACAATATTAAAGTTGTGTAATGTATTCATTTTAATATTATTTTTTAACTTGCGCTTGGTCACTACACAGTTACAAGGATCAACATTCCAAGTCAGCGTGAGGTTGCAAGATTGGAGGCAGTGTGACTAGATTATGAGTCGTTTGTGCATTGGATGCTGTTGCACTATGCAGTTCAAACGTGTCTGGGTATTGAATCGGAGTCATTTTACACATCACTATTAATTTCTTAAAAAACACTAAACCAGTACACATGGTAATACTTAAGAAATACTAGTGAATTTTGTGCTGGCTGTTGTGTTTCTTCATTTTTGTGCAGTATTGGTAAAAAAAAAATAGATGACCACAGACTCACATTGGCTTTCAGCTCAGCTCATCTGGACACCGTATAACTATTTTACTGTTGTCTTTTGCTGTGTTGAGATGTGCTGTATGATTAACATTTAAAGTAAAGAATGAGATTTGGGGGTTGTCTTGTTAACCTATTCTGTGGATTTCAAACATCTACTTCTCAGTCTCTGAGGTCCACCCGTCTGGTAAATGCAGCTCAGATGTATTTGCGTCGAGACTGCAATGGTATTTGAAGAGCATGGTGGTGGGAATCAAAGCAGAGACAATATTTTATATTTATTGTGGCTGTGCTAGATTTAGATTGCTTGTAACAGTTTAACCAGGAGAGCAAGTGCTACAATTTTTGAAATGACTGCATTTCAACACACATTTTTTTGGTTGAACGGGGAGTTGCAATTTTCATTTTTATATTTTAGAATCATCTTGGTTATCAGACATTTTTTAACATCTGACGACTGGGGTAGGGTGTATGTGAGAGTAGGTGCTGAGCTAGACCAGACAAGTTTACTGGATAACCTGTGAGTCTAATTTTTGCACTAAATGTTGGACAGCATATGTCTCGGCACATCAAAAGATAACAGCTGAAATGTATACTGTTCAGACAAGAGCTGAGCTGAATGCTCACATTGGTGGGGAGGGGGTGCATAAAGATGAAAGAGACAGTTCCTAGAATGACAAATGTTCCATGTGTACTGGTTCATTTTTTTTTTTTGAGAAATTAGTAGAAGCTCTTAATTCAGATGAGGACAGAATCATTTAACTAGACTGGTATCTAGGATGGTTACAGGCAGATTGTATGTTGTGTGTCGTTCTGGTACTATAAATTATGGGTTTCTACTGATACAGTATTCATGTGTCAACTATTTTGAATCTCCATTTCAGTGTTGAAGTACTGGGCTATCCTACTCATAGTTTTTGGTTTAAATTAAGTTGCCTCAGCTGCCACTCAATTACCCCCCTCAATGTGGACATCATCCAATTTAATCTTTTCATTAAAACACACATAAATGTAGACCCAGCTGAAATTCAGTTTCCTCTATAGACTTAGTTATAGGTGTCTGTTTGATTTTAATACAGAAACAGGATACAGAAAGAAAACCTCATCTACAACTAAAAAACAACTAATTTACAGCTCCGTGATAAAGAACGTGTGATTAATGTGAGGACATTGCGTGGTGCCAAAACCATAAACGGAGATGTCATGGCACCACTGGCATGCTCACTTTTCAGATATGAAAACTGGAAACCAGAGTGAGGCGGACACTGTAACAGCCATATTACTGTATTCAGTACAATAAAAATAAGTAAATAACGTGGCACACTTGACTGGTGATTTTATTCCTAGAAACACATATAGTGCAATTTCTTTGATAGTGAGCTTGCAGATTCTTTGATCATGAGATTCTTTGATTGTGATTGTACATCACGAGCAAGGGATGAGAATGCTAAATTAAAAAATCAAATTTCTCAGCCATGGGGTGCCCTAGGAAGACAAATGAGGGTGGGTTTTTCTCAGGGGGCTTTGTTCTGTTGAACCATGGCAGTGGTTTATTGCAATTCCTTCAAATTTTTGAATTACAGCATTTTTTATTCTTTGATTGTGAGCCTGCAAATTCTTTGGTCATGAGCCTGCAGATTCTTTGATCGCGATCATGCATCTCGAGTGAAGGATGAGATGTCTGAATTAAAAAATCGAATTTCTCAGCCCAGGGGTGCCCTAGGTGTCCTGGGAAGACAAATGGGGGGTGGGTTTTGCTCAGGGGGCTTCGTTCTGTCGAACCATGGCAGTGGTTAACTGGAATTCCTTCAAATTTTTGATTTACAGCATTTTCTATTCATTGATCGTGAGCCTGCAAATTCTTTGATCACAAGCCTGCAAATTCTTTAATCGTGAGATTCTTGGATTGTGATCTTTGATCACAAAATAGGGACAAGAAAGCCCAATTTTTTATAATGGAATAGATAGGGCAATTTTACCAATCTTAAATATCTCTGAAATGGTTTGGTCTTTTTACTTGAAATTTGGAGGGTGTTAACTGCATGTCCTGTAAAAGTAAATTACAGTGTTTACGTGTCCAAAAATATATCTTTTGCAGAGATATTGAATGGAGCAGTTTACATTCTGTGGACAGCACTTTGCATTGTGGTGGTGGCTTGAAATTGATAGGATTCCTAGCCTTAGTGTCATGGATGTAGTTTTCAGTCATCATGTCTGTTAGATGTCAACAGGTGCAGAACTCTGCCACTCTGACAAATGAAAGTCTCAAACTTTGAAATGTTATATCTTGGACACGGTTTGGTCTTTTCACTTGAAATTTGGAGGGTGTCGATGGCATTTCCTGAAGATATGAAATGCAGTATTTACATGTTGGAGAATATATTTTTTGTGGAGATATTGCGTGGCACAGTTTACATTTTGTGGACAGCATTTTCCATTGTCATACTAGCTTGACATTTGTATGGTAGCTGTCCTTGCTGTTGTTAATGTACTTTTTAGTCATTAGGTGTGTAATGTAGCTCGGCACTTGCAAGTTGGTGCTCTTTTTTTTTTTTCTTAAAATGTCAGGAAATTCTATGCAACAAATTGCATTAATGCATCATTCAGGGTTAAGCCACAAAAAGTCAGGAAATGAAAAATCTTTAGGGTTGCCCCTTCCCCTCAGACCCGCCAATCATTCCAAAATTGACAGATCATTCTCAAAAAGAAGGGAAATTAGAGGCAAAAAAACTCAGTTTAATGCATCAGTTAGGGTTGTTCCACAGCAGAAAGAGAGGATTTGGTGTTAGGAGAAAGCCCCAGACTTCATCTCACTCCCAACTGGCATCAGGGTGCTCGTTGGGGTAGTTGGTCCTAACTCTCACTCCATTCTCCTATACCTGAGCTTCTTTACACATGTGATGGGGTAAGAGTTAGGGCCTATGACCCCAATGCGCACCCTGATGCCAGTTGGTTGGGTGGGGTGAGGGGTCCAAGGGGGGCTTTCAACCCTAACATCAAATTTCCTTGCTTTTGCCATTGTGGAACAACCCTGACTGAAGCATTAAATGGATTTTTTTGCCTCTAATATATATATATCTGAACAAAATTTTGAATGTGGTCTTGTATGGAAGATCTTTTGATTTGCCAAGTTGTGTTTTGATTGGATTTGTGGATTTCATGCAGCAAAACACCAAAAGAAAATGCCCTTTTCTCTTTTTTTTGCACTTTTTTGCTGATTTTTGCCCAACGCGCTGCAGCCACATCATTTGGTATTGTGGTCTGACATTTGCAGGGTAGAAAGAGGTTTGATCAAAGAATAATCCAACATTTGTTTGGTGAAAAAGTATTAATCTGTTCCAAAGTTATTTAATTTTGAATGTTTGGGTTCTTTGCATGCTCATTTCAGTCTAAAATTTATATGTATATTTTGAAAAAGGGGATTGGGCTCATGATCAAGGATTTTGTCACCTCTTGAAAGAGAATTTATAAAATCCCCATTAATGAGAAAACATTCCCCCTTTGTGAGCCGCCATCTTGTTTTCTTTTTTCCCCTGAACAAAATGTTGTAGCTTGCCCCATGACTGACTTCTTTTGCAAATGAAGCATGAGTTTTATTCAGGGTGACACCCTCTACAAACCTATGCCTTTGGTTTCCTTCATTTTGCCCAAAAAGCAGCCATTTTTAAACTTTGAAATTCTTCATTCATGACTCACTTCTGATCCTCTTTAACAAGCTGACAAATTCCCCTTTTGCACACTGATCCCCTTTTGTGAGGTAACAAAATCCTTGATTGTGACTTAGGGGCCAGATGGCCATATCTTGTGAACAAGGATCAGCTTGAGAAAGGGGATTTTGTCAGCTAGTGAAAGGGGATTGGCTCACAAAATGGGATATTGTCAGCTTACAAAGGGGGAATGGCTTTTTGAATCCTCTGTCATGAGCTGACAAAACCCCATTTTGTGAGCTGACAAAAACCTTGATTGTCATTTCCTGACCAGCTGGCCCTTCTCACAAACAAGGATTGGCTTCTAAAAGGGGATTTTGACACCTCGCAAAAGGACCTGTTTTTTTAATTCCTCATTTCCTAGCTGACAAAATCCCCTTTCATGAGCCAATCCTCTTTTGCAGACTGACAAAATCCTTGATCATGACTTCCTGACCAGATGGCCAAAACCTGATGAACAAGGATTTCTCACAAATGGCAATTTTGACAGCTCACAAACAGGGACTGACCTCGCAAATGCTGATTTTGCCACCTCACGAACTAGGAATTTTAAAACTTTGCCCGTGCACTGTAAATAAACGGTTTGGTCTCCTGGCTTGAAACTTGCTGGGTATAAAAGGGGTGTCCCAGAGATGTTAATTATGCTATTTAGGTGTAAAACCATTAAGTGATTCCATAGATATGCCATCAAGAAGTTGAATTTTTTCACATAGGATAACATTGCAGTGCCCATATTGACCTTTTGTGCCCGTATCTCGAAAATGATGTGAGATACGCATTTTTCACTACCTGCAACTTCAGGTGGACTAAGCACACAAGGATATTTTGAAGTCATGATTACAACTGCAGTGGAATTTTTTTCATACCTTGTACTGTTACTGAAATATTGGCAAATTAGTGTTACAAGAGTTCCTTTTCAGTCCTGTAGGGCTACTGTATGGCTTTATTGTTATGTGTAAGTGGGAGTGTAGGGCCTGGAGGGCCTGCACTTCCATGGACATCTATCGTTATGCACAAATGGGCAGCTTGATGGGAGTGCGGGGCCCAGAGGGCCCACGCTCCCACCAACACATACCACTTATCAGTTACATTACACTTTCTAAAAAAGTAAAGAAATTAATTACGAAAATCTTCATTAATGCATCAGTTAGGGTTGAAGCAACAAAATTAGGAAATGAGAAATTGGATTGGGCCCCAACCCCCACCCTACAACCCCACCTCCATCCTCCATACACCAGCAGGCATCAGGGTGTGCCATGAGGTCGTTAGGTCTAACTCTCACCCCATTCTCCTATGCTGTACCATGTCAGCCTCTTTACATGTGGAATGGGGTAAGGGTTAGGAAACTCATACATGACTAACATTTGATGTCTGAAATAGACCTCAACTTTAAACAAACTACCATTAATCCATGACAGTTGAGACGTTCAAAATTTAACACCAAAAAATGTAGCTATTTCTTTTCACAAAGAGTTGTTAATCCATGGAATAAACTTCCCACTGAAATAATAGTTTGCAAATCCAAACATACTTTTAAAAATAAACTAGATTCCTATATGCTACAGAACAAATGTAATATTATCAGTGAATGACAGAGGCTCTTATGGGCTATCAACTTCCTGCCTCTCATCCTAACCTAATGAAACCTAGTGAAAGGGTTGGGCCTAATGACCCTATGGCATACCCAGATGCTTGTTATTATGTGGAGGATGGGGGTGGGGTGGCAGGGTTAAGGGCTCAACCTTAACATCTCATTTCTCAACTTGTGTCACTTCAACCTAACTGATGCATTAACAAAGTTTTTTGTAATGAGTTTTTATATATATATACACACACACACACACACACACACACACACACACACATATACATACTTACATCCAAAGACATGGCCGAATACTTCCAGAAATTTCTTTGACATCTCTAGAGAAAGAGTATCTGACTTGATGTATGATGAAATATCTGGAAATATCTAAACAACTCTATGGCTACAACCTATATATACCAACAGTAACCTGATAACAAGCCTTGACTCATTGTGTCTTTCCAAGTTACTGATTTCTAAATAAATATATTATATTTATGAAGCAGTCCTACCAATTTACAGTAACCAAAATAATTACATTCCATTTTTTCGCATCAGGCTGTGTCCATCCTGGATTTAGCTGTATGGAATGGGCTCCCTGAAATATGGTCAGAAATGTTAATCTAGACAAGGTGTGAAAGTGATAATTTCTCTGTTGTGTTAAGATGTCAATATCATCAATATTGTACCAAACGTTCCTGGACCAAAGTAACTGCTCCTCAGTTAGAGATTAGAAACCTGAATAGAGATAGATGGAATGATGAATTAGAGATAGACATAAAGTATCAAGTGCAAGACTTCCTAGACAAATGGTCTTCTAGGCTCGGGCCCAATGTAAATCTCGTAAATATAGTACAGACGTTAAGGGAATTTCTCAAGGAAATTAAACAAATCATTTATATTGATAGAAGCCACAAAAAAGGGACTTCCACAGAGGTTGGTTTGACCAAGACTGTAAATATAGGAAGAGAAGATTGATAACTTATAGAAGAGCTGCAAAACAAAATTATCCAAATAAACAGGCATTCTTAAATTTCAAATAGAAAGGAAACTGTATACAATTTTATCAGAGTCCAAAAGATAGGATTATTATATGAATCAGTGGGATTGAACAGAATGAGCAACAGTCAGCCTTTGCTGAAATTATTTCACAGGAAGTTCTAGCAACTACAGTACTTCTTTTTAGCCTAACAAAAGCACCTGAAAATTCCAGCAGATGTTTACTTATGCTAACCAGAAAAATAGTCACACTCTTTAACAGCTTTCTTTAATAAATGTATTGTTAAAAGGTGCATTCCTAATTCATAGAGAAGTTCAGAAATCATTCCAATTTTTGAAAAAGAAGATCAATATATTCCAAAAATGTATAGACCAATTAGCCTGCTTGAAATTATTTCAAAAATGTATTCTAGAATTCTATTAGAAAGCCTAAAAGGAAAACTTAAAAAACATGGGTGATATTTCACCTCTGCAAGCTGGTTTCGGAGAAGGATTCTTAATGCTAGATAATTGTTTCATTCTTCAACATCGACTGGAAAAATGTATCAAATTAAGAGGCCATAAATGTTATGCTGCTTTTATTGATTTTAGTTCAGCATTTGATTATATTCCTATAAATACTCTGTGGGATATCATGAAAGTGTGGGGGATGTCATCCAACCTGATTGCTAACATTAAGGATCTTTACACTGATTCATTGTCCCAAGTTAGAGTTGAGAATAGTCAGATTTCAAACAAGTTTCCAATTAACAAAGGGGTCAGTCAGGGGTGTGTACCTTCCCTTACACTCTTTTCCATCTATATTAATACATTATTTAAAGCATTAGATATTCCTGATATTGATTCTCTCAAAAGTGATCTGACAGTGTGCCCTGTGTAGCTTACACAGATGACTTGGTTCTGTTATCACTCTCCTGTAGTAGATTACAGAAGAAACTCAATATCCTAAATAAGGAATCCAAAAAATGTATCCTTAAAGATAAATATTTTGAAAATCAAGATTATTGCATTTGGTGCTCACAAGAACAAATATAAATGGAAATTGATAATATGTCACTGGATATAGTGAAAACACACTGTTGTTTGGGCATAATATTCTCCTGGAATGTCTCATGGAAAAGTCATTTTGAGCATTGCTTAGATAAAGCAAAATCCTCTATTATTATTTTAAAGAGGGTTAAATACCTATATGGTGCACACTCTTCTTGTCCACTGGTTGAGGCAGTAAAATCTAAATATAATAGTCAGGTTCTTTATGGTGCAGAAATTCAGGCTTTGTCTACAACTGAGAGACTGAAAAAAATTATCGTACAATTATTACATTCCCCATTTGGGATTTAATAAATCTACCCCAAGCTGGTTTATGACAGCAGAGTTGGGATTAACCAGCATCCAAGCAATGGAATATAGCAAAATAGTCAATTATGGGCTTAGAATAAACAGGTGCACTGTCGACAGACTAACTAAAAAATGCTTACAGGAGAAAGTATATTGGACAGATCTTGGAATCAACTTCCAAATAAGTTGAAGGCATACTTTTACACTTCTGCAAAATTATGGAATAGGCTTTTTAGCCAGATAAGTAAAAAAAAATATTTTCACAGTAACAAATATGAACCATATATTTCTAAAAAAAAATTAAAGATTGGCACAAGATGAGGGATGTGAATGCTAATCAGCTGTGTAAACTTTCCAAGTGGTACAGCATGAATGATTGCAGACACACCACTCAGGTAATATTTGGAAGTCTTAGAGGTACCCATTCAACAAAAAACTTTTGAAAAATTCAAAACTGGCATTGTTGTGTCTAATGTACTCCAGGCCTGACTTCATAAATCTTCTAATCCTAAAGATTAACTCGGTAAATGTAATAACAAAGATAGGGAAGCTCTGTGTCATGTAATGCTAAAGTGTTACTGGTATCGTAAAGCTAAGGAATACTGGTTTGCTCCAATACTCAACTGCTTTGACTGTAAATATGAAAATTAAATTTAAAAAATGTTTTTCACTGTAGAAGATGACTATATACTTAGGATAGTTGCTCACTATTTAGTGAAGTGATTATTCAAAAAGTTAGGAAGAGAATGCTTAGAATATTTGAACATTCAGCTGGTACTGGAGTATAGATGTAACATCTTATGCTATCCCTACTTGTGTACATGATAGAAAGCAAACAGCTGTTCCTGGAAATGTGTTTTTATACTGTCAACTTATAATTTATTTAATTTTCTATGTTGATTTTAGTTGTAATGATCTTTTTAATGATTGAGCAATAAAGTGATGACTGACATTCCATTTTCAAGATATGAAATTCAGAAATGGCAGGTGTTATAATTCTTACTCCATTGTAAAGCTTTAAATAGTATTTTACTGGCTAAATGTTATTATGTGTACAAATATACATAATGAAATAAAGATAACTATATAGCAAATTGAGTAAAGACCTGTGGAGGTCGTAGAGGCAAAAACAGTACAGGAATTCAAAAATGCATAAGACAGACATAAGAAAACTCTAGCAATAGGAAAGAGGGTAAGCCACAGATCATTTAGAATCTGCAGTTATGAAACAGGTAAGGAAAACAAGCAGACTAGGTGGGCCAAGAGGTCCTTATCTGACATCAAGTCTGTTTCCATACTTCTATGAGTATTCATAGTTCTGGTATGAATTGCAAAATTTCACAAAATTCTTTGAGTTATACTCAGTGTGCACACAAATTCTGGGATTTCACCATTTTTAATGGTAAAACCCATAAATGAATTGCAAGTGCTCTCTAGGTGGGCACCAGTGGCTAGGTTGCCAAGTTTTCTGATGACACTAAAATAGGTATTGTGAATCATCCCAAAAGGAGATTAATGAAATGTGGATGGACCAAGACATGCTCAGGGAAATCAATTGGAAAAATGGCAGATGAACTTCAGTGTTGAAGTAATGCACCTAAGTAAGAATAATATACATGCAAATACTACCTGAACAACACAGGTTGCTGACACTTAGCTGAGATAGAATACAGAGATGATGATCAGTAACAACTTTAAAACAGGGCTACAGCATGGGGTAGCAGCTAGTAAAGCATAATAAAATCGAGACATGCATCAGGAGAAACTTCATAAACAGACTGAGAAAGATTGCAATATCCCTGTACAGATCACTGGTTAGACTCCACCTTGAGTGTAGTGTACAGGTCTGGTCCCCACATCTTAGGAAAGATACAAAAAAAATTGAGAGGGTGCTGAGGAGAGTGACCAGGTGGTGGATGGCTTGGAAACATGGGCTATGAGGACTGTTTAGCAGAACAAGGAATGCCTTCCATGGAGAACAGTCTCAGAGGTGGCATGCTTGCTGTATTCAAATATATGACAGAAACAACACCATAAGACCAAATGAGTTCCTTAAAAATGTACTAGGATGAGAGGATAAGGGGCACTCAATCTCACTGAAAAGAGAAAGACTCTAGGGAAATAACAGGAAAACTACTTAACAAACTGAGTGGTGGGCACTTGAAGCAACTTCCAGACCAGGTGATATCAGTTTGCAGTAATGTACACTGTTTCTAACGTGAAACTTAAACTAGATGAGTACCTTGAAAAAAAAGAGGTGACACTAGAATGCACACTGAGCTGGTGGGAGAAATATCTGGATGTGCCAGAGATTTGCTTTCGTTTTGAAATTTGTACTGCATGGGCCCGATTTTAAAACAGCCCTTAGAGCAACATAAGTTGCATTGCTTTAGGGCTGCAGCAAACTTTAGATGCATCAGGGACCCTGCACCCAATTTTATAAAAGGGGGGGTCCTGTGCCAAATAACCAGGAGTTGCCACAGATGCAGGTTTGCGTCAAACATTCAGAGCACCTGCGGTTATTGATGCAGGGATCTGGACCCCCAGCCCGGTGCAACACTAGAGGGGCCTCAAGGGTTGGGGGAGTGAATCTGCATGCCAGGAGGGGTGCCAGGGGCAGACAAAGCACATGGAGTGCCTAGGGGGTGTTGGGGAGACAGTGGCACTGCCAGGTTTGCACAGTGGCACCGACGGGAGTACCATGTGGAAACCACACAGCTGATAAGATGGGACCACTTCCTAGGTGGTTGGCAGGGATGGTTACTGATATGGCCACAAGTGGGTAGAGCCCAGGAACCTTCTTCATGCATCATGCACAATCCTGTAGGTGGGAGGCCACCTGCCACAACACAGGATGATGGGTATGAGGAGACTGTTGCAGTGCCCAGTGAAGGTTCCCCTCCACCACTGGCAACCCTCAACCTGCAGATACACTTTCCTGCCTACAGGGTTGTGCTTATTGTAACTATGGGGCAGGTTCCAGGGCTGTGACCACAAGGAGCCATGTCAGTGCCCATCCATACCAACCCTCCAAGAAGTGTTCCCATCCTATTAACTGTGTGGCTTTAAATGTGGCACCCCTTCAGGTGCCACTGCAAAACTCTGTTAGTGTCACTGTCTCCCTGATGCCCCCTTAGGGCATCCACCATGCTTCTTCTGCCCCCAGTGCTCATCCTGGCAGGTTCCCCAATCACCTCAGTGTGTGCCAGTGGCATAAGTCCCTTAGACCACCTCTTGGCTGATCTAAGTGGAGCCCCCAGTTGCATCCATGATGGGGCTTTAAAAACTGCAAATAAGGGTATGGTGCAGCCCCACCATGGTGAAAGCCCCCTTGTGACTGGTGGACAGGAGTTTCTGCCACAAGGGTGGTGCCGGGTGGCTTGGATGCAAGGCACCTCGATTTTGATGCAGCCTCTATTCAAAAATCAGCATTGTCAGAAAGTTTGATGCAAGTTGCCACTTAAGTCATATCCATTTGTCATAGGCACCTTGAGTCAAACATACCCTTTTGAAAACTGGGCCTCATGTTTATATAGTTGGTTTAATGTACAAATTGTTACATGCTACCTATTGCTCATTTATTAAATAGAGAATGATACATGTGTGAGTGAGTGTATCCAGAATTGTATACACATGTAAGGTGTGGCATGCTACATAAACCCGAAGAGTGAAGCTCCAGACCTTACTAAAAACATCCTACACTGAGGGCATGTATTACATTCTGTGTTACACACTCCTAACCAAGTCTTGTTTTTTATCATTATTGACCAGAATTTTTAATAAGGGAGGGGTTTAGAGGGACAACAGAAATTGTGTTTGAATCTCCAATTGTAGTCATAATCACAGTGTCTAGATTTAATTGCTTAAAATGGTTTGAAACCTAGGTTCCCTCAGTAGTTTTGGGTCTCCATAGTGACTGCTTGGATAAAATGTTAAAACTGTTTTTGATGCATTTGTGAGAAAAGGAAAAGAGGGGCAAGTGTTCCATGTGCAGTAATGGACCAGGCAAGTACTGATACATGAAAAAAAATGATGTACAAGTACACTTTTATTTCACTTTACACTGTTAGTACTGTTTGCTGGATTTTGTGCATTTTGTGTGAGGAAGAGCATGTTATGTGAGGAAACTAATGTTTTGTAAACATGTGGCAGTTGTTTTATTTATTTTTATTTATTTATTTATTGAAGGAATTACAACCTCTGAGTCAAGGACTCCTTTGCAAAGGCTCCACGGCAGATATATATACATTACAAGAAATGACAAGATATATAATAATAAATATACAGAGAACACACCAGAATACATACATTGCAAGTTTAGAAAAGAGGCATATAGAGAAGACAAGTTACAGTTCAAGGGTGGAATGGACCAACCCGTGTCAAATCATTATAAGTCCAGCATGTACAATAACAATATATAGAGATCAAAAGGTTATAGTCACAGGCAAAGGGGAGAAGGACTAAGCACAGTAATTGTTAGAGTGGGAGAGGATTTCAGCATGAAGTAGGCTTGTAAATGGGCTTCGTCACTGTTCCAGGGTGATGGCCAATGGCATTTCATTCAACCAGATGGGGGCCTGTAGTAAAAGGAGTGTTGGTCCAGAGAGGTCCTGCAGTGGGTTACAGAGAGGGGGGCTTGCAAGGAGCTCTGTGTAGATCTTGATTGAGTGGAGGGCTGAACAAGGTGATGGGTACCTGGGGGGGAGGTGTTTAGGGAAAGCTTCCTAGCAAGGAGACAGGTCTGGTACCTGAGTCTGCCTTCAAAGTTAAGCCATTTGGTGTGTCTATAGAGCTTACAGGTGTGTGTCCAATTGTTGCATCCAGTGACTAACCAGTAGACTTTATTTAGGGAAATCATGATTCAACGCAGGGCAGTGGGGTTGGCTGTGCCATAGATAACAATCCTGTAGTTAATAAGGGAAAGCAACATTGAGGTCATGGCAAGACCTAGGGTGTCAGGTGGCAGACACCCCCTGTGCCTATATAGGAGACCTAGTCTGGAATAGATAGCTGAGCTGAGTAGATTGATGTGATCACGATACGTGAGAGAGGAGTCAAGGGTGATGCCCAGGTATTTAAAGGTGGGCATAAGGTTGAGAGTGTGCTACTGGAGTATGCAGTTTTATTAGCGCAAGCTTGAGTGACAGCTAGTTTTAACAAAAAATTACATGGTCATGTGAAAATTTAAAAGACAGTCCAGTAATTATCATACAATAATATGCCCGGTCATGCGTATCATGCTGAGTTTTACTTTCTATAAGTATGTGTCTAGTAACTTATGAGACCAACCGTAACTAAGGAATGAATTTATGTACCTTATTTAAATCAGATACCTTTATAAATGGTCCTCAGCTAAAATGGTGTAACATCTTAGTTTATTGAAATAAATGAATTTTTTTATAGATTGATTGATATATTGGTTGACTGAATGATTGATTGATTGATTGATTAATGGACTAACACATCACATCTATATTCATTTAAGGGCAGAAAGGATTCAAATTAAATCTAAGGGACCAGGTTTCAATGTGGCTCAGTTGTGGCCCTCTGGGCCAAATTGTCATGGATCTACTCCCACATCAGGATTGTGCTCATACCATAAATGCTGGCCACAGAGTACAGTACTGGGGATGCTGTACTGCTGGGATGTCACAGTAGTAGCAGCAAATGTATTTCTAGTGGCACCATTCCTCAGAACCCAGGGCCCCTTGAATAAAGTGCAGGAGTTAGTAACCTCATAAGTAAGACAAATAAAAAAATCATCATAAAAATATGAAAGAAAGAAAGAAAGAAAGAAAGAAAGAAAGAAAGAAAGAAAGAAAGAAAGAAAGAAAGAAAGAAAGAAAAAATAATTCAGTACTAGGATGGTAGGCAGAGTGTAGCAGATGTTACAGCCCAAAAGCTTGACTGAAAAAAAAAAATTCTTCAAACCCCTTCTTAAGGCCTCCACTGAGGGGGCTTCCCCAAGGCCCCTCAGGAGTGAATTCCATATGACTTTCCTAGCTACCTAGGCCTGGTCATCCCAAGGTTTTCAACCTAGCCCTTGGTGCCACCAGGAAGCCCACTTCAGTGAAGTAAAGAGAGCATGAAGACATATAAGGATTCAGGAGATCTGACAGATAGCCAGAGCCCAACCTGTTTAAGGCCTTATAAGTCTGTAGACCAGCTTTGTAGATACAAAATTTTACTGGCAGCCAGTACAGTTCACACAGCACTGGGATACATGACACATTCTCGAAAGGCCAGTCAGTATCCTAGCCACAGTCACTGAAGTATACCTCCAAAGACCCCAAGGTACACAGCATTGCAGTAGTTGAGCCTAAACATCACATACGCACATACCAGTGTTTCCAGGTCTCCAGGAGGGAAAAGAGATGTAATCCAGCCAATGTTCCTCAAATAGTAAAAGCAACTCTAGATTACTGCCAGCACCTGAGCCTCAAATGGTAACCCCTCATTCAGAATGATCCCAAGATTTATCACCTTGTATCAGCCAAAATCCTAGAGGAACTGAGCAGAAGCCACATCTTCTTATCAGTAGCTGCCACTCTCCCCCTTTGACCTGGATTAACTACTGTACTAGCATTTCAGCCTTTTTAGGGTTGAGTCTCAACCAGCTCAATGACACCCAGTCTTGGACCTTGGCCAAACACTTAAGCACATCCACTGCACTGGGGGTCCTAGATGCAAATGACAGGTAGAGATCGGTATCATCTGCATAGCGTTGGAACCCTAGTCCATATTATCCTATTAACACTGCCAGGGAGAGTATATATACTGCAAAAAACATGGGTGATAGGACTGCTACTTGGGGAATGCCACAGGGCAGTGATACTGGGAATGAGGAGAAATTCCTCAACACTATCCTCTGTGTCCTGTCCTGTGATAGGACTGAAATCAGCAAATGTCTTAGACAAGGAGTCTAACATACCCCCTTGCCCGATCCAACAATAGCCCATTGTCTACACTTTTGAAAGCTGATATGATATTGAGGAGAGTGAGAACTGACCACTCTTCTCTATCCCTCACCTTGAGAAGGTCATTGTGCACCCTGACCTATACAGTCGCTGTGCTATGCTTAGACTTAAATCTAGATTGGAGTAGCTCATAGAAGTCAATAGCTATGAGGTGTGCCCCCAATTGTAATGTAACCACATTCCCAATAACTGCACAAAAAGGGCAGGTTAGAGACCACCGGTCAGTAATTTGCCAGAATATATGGGTTCAGAGATGGGTTTATTTTAGAAGAGGTTTCACCAGTGCCTCTTTTTAATGACATTGGAAAGAATTCTCCAACAATGAGCACTGAACAATCCCAACAATCTCAGGGCAAAATTGTCCATTGCAGCTCACCAGCAGCCTTGTTGGACCTAGATCCAGTTTGCAAAAAGTCGGTCACGGCTCAGAAATAACCCAAGTAATATCTTCCATTGTCACTGGTCTGAAAATTCCCCATGGCAGCTGATTGCATCTATAATAAGCAACCTCAGCCCTGATGGGTTTTCAAAGACCAATTGGTGAGATCCCAGCCTGAATGGAGGACACAGAAGAAATGAACAAACTCCTCACATTTAGCAGATGAAAAAACCCTCATGGACACCCCACAGGTAAGATGATGTAAACTGTCCACAGTCCATAAGATCTGAGCTGGTCCATTCCTCCTAGCACACTCACTGGACAGAAAACCTATCTTCTTCTGAGGAAATTGCTATAATGAATACTCACATCCAGTCTGTCCTCCTAGATCCTGGATTTCAGCCAACAATGCTCCAACCTTCACCCTCTTGACTTTATCTCCATTAACTCACCATCATACCATGATGAGCCACAGTGTCAATTGAGGGGGTGTACATAGGTGGGCATCCTGCAATTGAAGGCCACCACAAAACACAGAGAGTAATAGTAAATGGAGTCCACTCTGAAGAAAGGGGGGTTACTAGTGGGGTACCGTAGGGTTCAGTATTAGGACTGGTCCTCTTCAATGTCTTTATAAGCGACATTACAGAGGGACTGGAATGAAAAGTATGTATCTTTGCAGATGACACAAAGATCTGCAACAGAGTTGATGCACAAGGTGGGGTGGAAATGATGAGAAGGGACTTGGCAAGGTTAGAGGAATGGTCAAATGTATGGCAGCTTAGATTCAATGCTAAGAAGTGCAAGGTAATGCACCTGGGAAACAAAACCCAGGGGAAGAGTACACAATGGGGGGTGAGATACTAATAACAACAAAAATGGAAAGGGACCTGGGGGTAGTCATATCAGATGACCTAAAGGTGGGCAAGCAATGTGAGAGGGCAGCAAGGAGGGTTGGGGGGATACTGGGATGCGTAGGGAGAGGCATCACCAGTAGAAAACAGGAAGTTATCCCTCTGTACAGACAGTTGGTGAGACCCCATCTGGAGTACTGCTTGCAGTTCTGGCAACCCAATCTCCGCAAAGACATAGACAGGATGGAGGCTGTCCAGAGGAGGGCAACTAAAATGGTGCAGGGTCTGCACCAGAAGACATATGAAGAGAGACTTAAGGAGCTGAATATGTATAGCCTCGAGGAAAGGAGGGAGAGGGGGGACATGATAGAAACTTTCAAGTATCTCAAGGGAATCAACAAAGTCCAAGAGGGTATCATCTTTCAAAAAAAGAGGTGTGCATGAACAAGGGGGCACAATTTGAAGATAAAAGGGGGCGGCTCAGAGGTAATTTAAGAAGTATTTTTTCACAGAGAGGGTTGTGGATGCATGGAACAGCCTTCCGGAGGAGGTTGTGGAGTCAAAAACAGTGGTGGAATTCAAGCATGCATGGGACAGTCATAAGGCAATTCTAGGGGGTGGGAGTAGGAAGAAGTAGGCTGCTGGTTAACTAGGATCTGCAGCTTATCCATTAGGTAGGGAAATGGGCAGACTGGGTGGGCCAAGTGTTCCTTATCTGCCATCAAAATCTATGTTTCTATGTTTCTATGTTTAAGCCCTTTTATAGGCCACCATAGCCTCCCCCAGTCCTACGGCACATGCTGCTACCACACCTGAGATGTCCAGCACCACCAAAGTCCTTCTGGCCATAGGACTCCTAATTGCCTGTACTGAACCATCTCCACTGGGATAGACTATATGAGGGGCTCTGACAGAAAACGTGATGGTACAGTGATCCAACCAACTGACTGGATCAATCTTGAGCCCCTCTGCCATGAGCCACAGGGAAAATGCCAAGTCCAAGCATGGCCATGATGATGGATTGCAGAAGTAACAACTGGTGCAAGGCCCAGGGACTCCATCACCCAGAGGAAATCTTGTCCAAAATGTGAGACTACATCATAGTACCATAGGTAGGGTGGGGCGGATGGTACACCCAACCCGGGTGCATGCCTCTGAGGGGTGCAGTTTTGGCAACTTTAAAAAAATATTTTTCTTTTCCTTTTAACTCTAATTACAGTGGCTTCCAGCAGCTGCTCATCCGTGGAAGGACCAGCAAGTGTTGGGGGTTGTCAAATGGTCGCACTGTCTGAAGGCAGCAAAAATCATGTGGACTGGTGGTAACTGGGCGGGCCAGCCACCAGCGGCACCAGTATAAAAGGTTGGGGCAGAGAGCCAGAGCGTGTGGTTGTTGTAAGAGGCAGTTAGGAGAGGAGTGAGAGACTAGACAGACTAGAGACTTGATAGCGAGAGAGAGAGCGATTCTGAAATTAAAAACTTAATTTTAATTTAATGTAAGCATTGGCAAGCAAGCACACAAGTGCGCTCTCCTCTGTCTTGCTTTCTTTTTTATTTATTTTATATTATTTGTTTGTCCTAGTAGTGACTGAGAGAGAGACTTGCAACTGAGCTGCTGCCGCGCTGCCTGAGAATGAATAAAATAAAATTTCCAAATTCCTGACTAACTGGCTTAATTCCTTAAGGTTCAGTCGGTTCCTTGTGTGTGTGTGCCTGGATGTTTTTATTTGTGATCATTCATATGTTAATTGTTACGCTTCCGCAACCAGGACTGGACAGTAGACATTCAAAGCTTCAGTGGTGCCACAAAGTGTTGACTGAATAAAATGGATTCTCACATGTGTTACAACCTCTCAAGTTGTACCAGTCATGAGATTTATTTTTATTCATTCAGTTAATTTTCCTGTTTACTGTTACTCGCCAGTTGCCAGTGTATCTCAAATCTTTTTTTCAGTCTCCCCAACCTTTTCCTTTAACCTCTTACATGTGCTGCTGGAGTTGATAGAGAGATTTGCTGAGCCATCGCCGCGACACCTGAGATAAAATAACATTTCCTGACCTGGCTAACTGGCTTAATTCCTTAGATACTTTAAGTTCAGTTGGTTCTGTGTGTGTGTGTGTGTGTGTGTGTGTGTGTGTGTGTGCGTGCGCCTGGATGGTTTTTTTGTGATCGTTCGTCGTCGCCAGATGTTCTCTTAGGGTCTTTCTTTCTTTGTTTTCGACTGTAATCATTCATCTGTCTGTCTATGTGACAACAACATGATGGGGACAGGGGGAGGCAGGCATCCAATTGAAAAAAAATAAATGGTGACTGATATAAGTGATATTTGAGATAAATTTTAATCCTGTCATGCTGGTGACTGTTGTAATTGTTCTGCAACCAGGACTGGACATTTAAAGATTCAGACAGTGCTGCCACAAAGTGTTGATTGAATAAAAATAATTTGCACATCTGGTACAACCTCTGAGGTTGTACCAGGAGTGAGAATTATTTTTATTCAGTTAATTTTCCTGTTTACTCACCAGTGTATTTCAAATCTTTGTCTCCCTTTCCTTTAACCTCTTTTACATGTGCTGTTGGGTGACCCCATTGTCTACCACTCCTACTCAACACCTTTAACTTCCTTCTCACCTCCCCATGTAGATAGCCCCATCTCCCCATAGGCAAGTGAGTGCTTTGGAAGCACAAATCAAAATTCTGTGATCAGGAAGTAAAGCTTGGAAACAGCCAGGACTTCATGTAAAACATCAGTGCAACTGTTGCTGTCACCACAGGACCTCCAGTCTGCTCCATGGGCTGGGGGTCTCACCCTCTCGCCTCCATCCCTCCTCCCTCCTCCCTCCCTCCATTCTTCAAGGACATTGAGGACTGACTACAGACTTTTTGGAGATTACTAGACTTAGTCAATAGTCTGTTACTAGTAGTAACTACTGAGTCAGTCTGTGATGATGACTTGCTGTCAGCTGGTGTCTTGCAGCCAGTCAATCCTCCTTATCACAATGAATGCGTTGTTTCTATTTCAAGTGTGGGAGTTACAAGGAAGTAAGATGCCCCTCATTTCTATAAGTCACAAGCAGGCAGCCCCCGCCCCTCCCACAGACACACACTGCTTACACAAGTGACTGGGAAAGCATTTCCCTAAGCTTGCAAGAGTGATGGGAAACCCCATCCCCAACCTGTGCATGAGTGACAGGAAGCCCCCTCCCCAGGAGGCCAGCCAGAGTCTATTTGACACATCTCATATTCCATGCATGGGAGCAAAATATTCCCTGAAATCAGGGGTAGGGAACATGTAACAAAAGTATGTTTTTTCTTCAAGAAAAGCCCCAAAACTCACCACAGAGCATGCAAACCCCTCAGAGCTTCTGGGGGTCTTGTGGCCTCCAGACCCCTGGCTATTTTCTAAGGGAGGGGTGCAAAATGAGTCTCTTGCCTAGGGCACCAAAATGTCTTCCTACGGCACTGCTACATCATCAACCCAGGCATCGACGTTACATAGCATAAGCCATCAAGGTGACTCAAACACCTTATCAGTGACAAAGTATGTGATGTCCTGCAGCAAATCCCCCTTGTGCAAGAGGAGGACCCTGCAGTCTGCACCTGATCCCAAGCATCGCCACGCATTCAAATGACAAGGTATCTTCCACTGGGTGCACCACCAGGTTCAGCTCGGATCTAAAACAGATGGCCACCCCTCCCTGCAATTCTTAGCCAGGCAATGAAACATGGAGAATCTGGCTTGGACAGCTGACTGAAGCACAGGGCTAGCACCATCACTGAGCCAGGTCTCCACGATGCAAGCCAGACTGAGTGAATAATCTGAAAAATAAAATCTCCTATAAAAGTATTGAGCTGGCATTGCATAGCACTGCCTAAACAGGATGAGTAGAGGTGAGTAGAGGCAATGGGCCTCTCAGCTACCTGCCACTCAGTCCACTAGGAGCCCTGGATATTGGAATTAAACATATCTAGCCTCTCCCTAAAATCAGTTTATCCCCAGATTGTCTTCAGGTCCCTGCTGTCCTAATAGCATTCTCCTGTTAGCACTCCTGAAACCCACAAATCCATATCCATGCCTTGTGAAGTAGGGTTTACATCCCTCCTCACCACCTCCTTGCACCGTTTATATATGACTGCCTATGGTGGGGGGTTGAAAGGAGTACGAATCAAGGATAAGGGACAGGTAGTACCTGCACCTAGGGGTCTGCAGCCCTAAATGCATCCAAGTAACAATAGAATCATAAAATCCAATAAATTTCCTAACCACTCCCAATCAACACACACACACACACACACACACACACACACACACACACACACACACACACAAACACACACAACACTCAACCTAACTCCTAAAAATATATCAACAACACATCTCTTCTCCTCATTCATAACTTGCAATAAAGAGTCAACTATCCAGTCACTCTCAGTTATACTAACCTTAGTCAGTCACACATCACATACCCAAAACAATTTTGTTCTGAAAGTACTTTACATGTAGCAACTTATAAAGGGTCCATAAAATCAGCCTGGTGAAATACAATTTACTTATGGTAAAACCAAAATATCCACAAAAACAAGTCTGAGCCAGGAAAGCTGACTTACTACCTCTGCTCAAACTAGATGATGCACTCCATAAGTTTAAACTGTTGAAGAAAAAAACTCCAGCCTGCCAATGCTGTAGCAAACCAAGTCCATCTTCAAGTTAGCAGAATCACAAAATAAAGATACAGGCACCGGTGAGCCATTGGCTATCTCAGTACCTCCAGCCCACTAACTGGGTTACAGATGAAATTAACTCCCTTCCAGGTGCTGTCCACTCATATCCTGTGACCAGTTGATCACCAAGAAAAGAAAGACCAAAGTTCAGCTGGGTCCTACTGAACTCCTAGCTGAAAAACTTGTCTGAGTTATGACTGCAGCTAAATCAGTCTCACTGCAGTTCTCAACCAGTTCTCTTTCCAGTCTGTGCATAGGTCTCGGTTGACAGTCATGATCCAATACCATCTCCCCACTTCTTTCTTTATTTTTATTTATTTATTAAGATCTCAGATTAAACACCTTTGAGCTACAAGCTCGTTTACAGAGGTTCCACATCAAGAAACAGACAACACAACAGTTCAAAACAGACAGCTTTAAAATAGCTACCTCCGCTACCGCACTTATATACATATATGCAAAACTTGATTTAACATACCAAATACTCAGAGCAGAAGTACATCATGTAAGGTAAGGAAAAAGGTAAAGGTAGCATAATATAGAATGGAAGCTAGTTATCAGCAGGAGAGAGGTGGAGTAAGAGAACTGAATTTGGGAAAGAGGACATGGGGTGATTGGAGATAAAAAGTGGGGGCAGCCAATTAGACCTTGTCATAGGTTTTTGGGATGAAGCACAGTCAGCGGGGATAAATAGAGGGAAGGTGACATAGAGTATGGAGAGGGAACAACTTAGGAAGATTAGGTGGGAATGGGTGGTAAAGAGTGTTGGGTGAGGACCGATTCGGTGGGATGGGCAATTGAAGAGGGATCTTTGTATGTGCTGAAAATGAGCAGAAGATGTCAGATGCTACCACTACGATGCAGATAAAACTATATGATGCTCCACCCGGCTGTAGGTGCTGTATGCTACATGTCATGCTCTTTACCTCCAGCTGGGTGCAATCTAAGCGTCCTTTCTCCCATGCCACCTCAAGCAATAATTACATTAGTGAATGTGGTTTACAAATGACAGTACTCAGCAAAAACTGCACCAGAAAACATTATATGAATGATTTTCAGAACGACTTGCATGCAAAAATAAAAAATTAAAACAACTACAGTACCCACTAAACACTAGGGACTCAACTTTAGAAACAGACGCAGTGGCACAGCAGAATTGTGGCAGGGTGATTTGGAAAGTTGCAACTTGCACCAAACATTGTGGCAAGTGTGATTTTAAAAGAATTATACCATAAACACCCACTGCAAGTCCAGAACATGGGACGGAGGGAGTAAGATCAGGTACTCGCTGGCCTGACTTTGTATCCAGGATCGCAGCACTTGTGCCAAACCTTTGGCACAAGGTGCCGTAAAGTGGAAAAAGTGTCACAACTGCACCAGCCCTTCTAGAATTAGACCGAACTGCATCTGAAGGGCTTTGGCGCAACTGCATTGAATTTTGCAGTGGAGGCAGTGATGACACAAGCCCTGCAACCACCTTGTAACAACAAGCCATAGCTCACTGTGAGCCCTTGCCAACAGTGAGACCCTACCACTATACTATGTACAATAAACACAATTTAGAATTGCAGCATATACAGTGAAAGCAGCAGACGCCGCTGAGTCAGGGTTTTTATCAAATATAAAGTTAAATAGAGCTCCTACAGCTAAAAAAGAGCTCATAGTCCAAAATATAGCTCAAACAGCTCAGCTCTTTTCTGACAGCCAGCCCAGCTGCCAGCATGTCATGGATAAGATGCTAAACTGAGATTCATTCTGCCCAACTCTGGTGCTGTCCAGGTTGAAGTAAAAAAAGTCAAGGCACTTTCACTGGAGTAGGGAATTTTTTTTTTGAAAGAATGAAACAATATACACCCAGTTATACAAAAGGAAAATATCACATGCTATACATCACAAGATAAAGACATTAGAAAACTATATCTTATAAATACTCTATACAATGACAAAATCAGCGAATATCAATCAAGAAAACTGTCTCAGTTACTGAATTAACATCTTGTGCATCAGGTCAGATAATGGGAGACTTAAACCCTGACACACCTTACTAAAAAGAGTAGTGAATTTCTACTGAAAGCAGTGAAAGCAACAAAATATGCAGAAATCCAGACATTTTAGGGCAAAAATAAAATAACAAGTAGCAAATAAACAAGCAAAGCAAAAAAAAAAAAACTGATTCATAGAAATACTGACAGAATTGAAAGGCTTTGCCTGTAGTTCGGTGACCAAGCAGCCAGCCACTCCCACTTCCTGAGCTATATAAGCAGTTTCTTTTAGCCTCACTGTGAAGCATTTTGTCTTTGCAGCTGGAGGCTATGTTGGTTTGTCCTCTGAGCTGGCTGTGCCCTAACCCCCCCCCCCCCGCCTGCTGTTTCTGTGTGTCTCTGCTGGACTTCAGTGTTTGTTTTCCTGCTTCTGGTTTGTATCTTTCCTCTGGCTGTGTGCTTCCCTGTGTTTTGTTTCTTGTTTTTTTTTGGGGCCTTTCCTGTTTTCTGTTTTGCTGTGTTTTGGTTTCCTTTTTTGGGGGGGCTTTTATTTTTAAAACTCCTAGCATACTGCTACTACAGAGTTCATTCTGCTTGCTTTCAGTTACAACTCTCAATTTACTGCACTGCAACTGCAAACCTACTCAGAGCTCATGCTACTGCTTTCAGTTACCTACAACTTCAGCCACTGCTGCTGACTGTTTAATTACTATTGTACCCAGTGCCTGTGTTTTAACACTGTAGTCATTTAACTACTGCTGTACAGGCCCCTTGCTTCCTGCTGCTGCATTGTTTACACCCATTCCTATTCTACCTTGTTTACTCTGAGGTTAGCTGAAGCTCCTGCTGAGACTTTTAAACTAGCTTTTATATCTGCATGTGGTTCTCGGCCTTTCATCGCTTCCTTGTTTATCCTATGGTGGGGACTGGGAGGTGTTTGGAGGGTCATGGCTTATGTGGTTAATTAATTTGTTCTAAATCCTGTCTTCGACACCAAAAATCCTCATGTCTGGCTGGCTTGCCCCTAACTCAGTGCTGTTTACTTGCTATGCAGTTGTTATGCAGATCCACCTATTACTACTACTACTGTTTATTGATGTATCAGGACCCCACTTGCTTACGCAACCGTTGCTCCTTGCTTACGCAAACCATTGCTTTATGCCTAGTGCCATCCCCTCGGCTTCACCTGGGATTCTACTGCTCTCAATCTGTATCCAACCTTGCAAGGTCTCAGCACTCAATGCTCATTATGATCTCAGCATTCAGCTCACCAGCTTTATAGCTCTCAATCAATTCTGGGGCATGCCAGCCATTCTAATCTGGTGCAGGTTCCTGCAGCTGACAGCCTCGCTCTGCATTTAGTCCACATCATTGAGCATGTCCAACTTGGGGTGGGCTCCTTCTCACCTGGCCCATAGCTGGGAATGTCCTCACCCCAGGCTTGGCTTTAGCTGCCTGCTATGCGACAGCAGCTCCTGGTGTAGAATTTAAGACTAGCGGTGAAGGGTGGTTACAGCGATCTCCTTTGGCTCTAGTGTTCCACTATAACAGTTGGCCATTGACTTTAGTGGTTTCCCTAGCAAGGCACCTTCACTGCATTCTCCCCATGACTGCCTCTGGTTCACCTGGTTTGATTTAGGGTGGGTAGGCCAGGTGAGTGCCTCAGAAGTTGTTGCTCTCCTCCTGCACCTTGGATGCTTGTATTGTTGCAGATTTCTCGCAACCTTCTACGACGTTTCTGATAGATGGTTTGAGTGAAAGCCTTCCTCCAAATTGGAATATTTTCCACCTCCCTTTAATTGGGTTTTCCAAATTACAGCTGCAGAGATGTCACTAAATACATTTTCCCCAAGCCTGGGGGGAAGGTGACCTAGGCCTTGGATCACCAGAGATTTCCTCCTCATAGGGTTTTTTTTCTCTCTCTTCAGTTGCCTCAGGTCATAACACTTAGTTAATATAGTTGTTTCTCATAGTTTCCTTAGGTAGGTTCCATTGTTGGATGGAGGTGGAGGATGTCCTGCCATTCTCTCTCTCCTTAGGGGATCCCCTTCTCTCATACAAGCCATCACTATTCTTCTCTACTACTATGTTGCAGTTACTGCTTCTACGTCACTGTTACTGCTTGCTCATATGCTTCATGTTGCCTCCTTTTGGGGATGATACTACATTTCTTTTGGGGGATTCCTAAGGTACCTTTAGCCATGGGAACTGTCCTGTGGCACCTCTAGGGGCGGAACCCTCTCCAAGAGTTCCTTGCTTTCGTATCCCTACAGGGTGGTAATTCCTCTGGAATAGAGAGTGCGAACAGCCACAACCAAACTAATACAGTTACATAAGCATAACACTATACTGGCTGCGTAGGTCAGTGAATTGAAAGGCTTTGCCTGTAGTTTGGTGACCAAGCAGCCAGCCACTCCCACTTCCTGAGCTATATAAGCAGTTCCTCTCAGCCTCACTGTGAAGCATTTTGTCTTTGCCCCATCATCCTCCCCTCCTCCTCCAGCGGCAGTGCTCTCTCCTTAGGGGGATTCCTAAGGTACCTTTAGCCATAGGAACCATCCCGTGGCACCTCTAGGGGCAGAACCATCTCCAAGAGTTCCTTGCTTTTGTACCCCTACAGGGTGGTAATTCCTCTGGAAAAGAAATTGCGAACGGCCACAACCAAACTAATACAGTTACATAAGCATAACACTATACTGGCTGCGTAGGTCAGTGAACATATGCACAGTTCCCCCCATATCATATTTAAGAGTCGTCAGGAAAAAACATTATGCAGTGTACAACAACAGCTGCATATTGGGCTTGATCAAAGGGAAAAGATCCAAGGAATATTCTTTCATTTACTTTATAATTCTGTTGGGTATACCCATCTAGCTTCTATTAAAAATACAGATCTCTGTTCCTGTTCAACTCTTGCCAAAATATCATGTATACTACATTCCTTGTCCCCTGATCCCCCTCCCAGAAATAAATCTCTCGACACCTGTTTCTGTTGGATGCTCACTGGCAATGTTTATTAAGGCACGCAAATTATATTCACATCCCACACTTCATATTTCAACAGTATACAGTACAGTACCAACACAATAATTCATTCTGGTTCTTCTTCCTGGGAACCTTCTTCTGACTTTATCCTCTTCTCCTTGCTTGCAGTACTTTGGGGTCTGGACACAGCTGATCCGGCATCCCCCATCCTCACTAGAAACAAGGTACCACCACCAGGTACCCCTCCTTTGGTACCACCACCATTTGGTACCACTAGAAGGTACCCCCTTACCTGGGACTGACCCACACATGGTCAGTTCCCAGTCCATACCCCCCTAGGTCTGGACATGTGATCTGGCCCCTAGTTTCTATCCCCTTCCTCCTTTATTTCCATGCCTGGGTTCCTTGGTCCCCAGCCCATGCTGCCTACCCCCTCCCCTCTCCTGCCCCCTTTTTCCCTTTCATTCCCCCTTTTCCTAGCCTTTTTTGGGGTAAACCTGGTGCCCTCCGCCAGGACTCCTTCCAGCCCTCAGAACCATATACTGCCTTACTGCAGCTCCTGACCTCAGAGGAGGCCCTTGGGACCCTGCTTCCTATTCTCAACTTCCCGTGCAATGCCAGCCAGCAGCAAAACCTCTCCTAGTATAGGGCGGGTGGGTGGGAATCATTTTCCCCAAAAAGAGGTAACCAAAAAAAGCAGGCCCTTACATAGCCCAAATGGACCCCCTCCCTCCCCTCCTTAACCCCTCTCCCTAACCAATTGGAAACTCTCCTTCCCCAGGTCATTTGACCCTTTCTGACATCACATTCCCTCCCCTCCTATCCCTCCCCTTTGCTTTTCTGGCAGGGAGACATTAGACAAGATGGCCTACCTTTTATTGGCAAGCCCTATTGTCCCCTGATCCCCCTCCCAGAAATAAATCTCTCCACACCTGTTACTGTTGGATGCTCACTGGCAATGTTTATTAAGGCACACAAATTTTATTTACATCCCACACTTCATATTTCAACAGTATACAGTACAGTACAGTACCAACACAATAATTCATTCTGCTTCTTCTTTCTGGGAACCTTCTTCTGACTTTATCCTCTTCTCCTTGCTTGCAATACTTCAGGGTCTGGACACAGCTGATCCGGCACCCCCCATCCTCACCAGAAACAAGATACCACCACCAGGTACCACTCCTTAGTACCACCACCAGGTACCACCACCATTTGGTACCACTAGCAGGTACCCCCTTTCCTGGGACTGACCCGCACAGGTTCAGTTCCCAGTCCATACCCCCCTAGGTCTGGACATGTGATAAGGCCCCTAGTTTCTATCCCCTTCCTCCTTTACTTCCATGGCTGGGTTCCTTGGTCTCCTGCCCATGCTGCCTACCCTCCCTCCTGCCCCTTTTCCTTTCATTCCCCCTTTTCCACTGACCCATCTCCAGCTTTCAAAGGATGATGGGGCTCCCCCCTTGCAGACTAGGAACATGGCACTCTCCCCTGCCTTAGCACCCCTCCCCATATATTCAGCAGACCCAGTAGGGGCACCTGCCCCTGCCAGGCCTGCCCCTCCACTCATAGGCATCCTCCAATGAAACAAATTGTCCCAGGGATGGGCCTGGATCCCTACCCCCTCTCAGCCTCATGCACCACTCCCCTGGCTGTTGCGGCCTGCCAGTCCTCACCCTAGCGGTCCTGCCCCTTTGCTACCCCCATGGGGCTGGCCTGTATGCTAGTCTGTCCCCATCCCTTCCTTATGTTCGTTGGGATGGGTTGGATTCCTCAATGCCCCTAACACCATGCCCCTGCACTGCTGTGACCGAGGTCTGGGGCCGCTATGTGCTCTGCCCAGGTTAGCTGCCACCTCTCTCTGAAGAAGGGAGAGCATGCACCCGTATCTCCTGCGGTCTGCCCTTGGACCTGCGTCCCACTCATGGCCCCTTAGCCTGCCCCTCCAGGGCCCTTGTAGCCCTAGCCACATGCTGTCCCTCATACTCTGCACCCCTCGGGACAGGCTCCCCTTTGCACCAAGTGCTGGCTCGTTCCGGTGCAGCTGCACCTCTGCTGCTGCTGCCCATCCTCCTTACTGGGCCTGAGCAGGGCTCCACCTGCCTTTTTCACCTACCTTCCTTCTTTTAACAAATTCCTGTCACCAGGCCAAACTGGCCCCCACATACCCCCAACGAGTTGCCACCCATCCCTATCCTCATCCGACCACTATGTCCATTGTGATCCTACCACTGCTCTCCTAGCGGGGATATGCTGCCTTCCCTAGACTATCCTCCAGCTCTTGTATGCCCCCTGGGAGGCCAGGGCCCTCTGCATGGGAACTCATGTGCTTGCATGCCCCTCCCCCTCTCCCTGAGACTTCCCAATAGTCCCCAAAGGATAATTCAAAACTGTTTGCAATGCTTTGGATGCCATAATTGCTCCTGCCCTCTTGCACAGCACCCTGTTGCTGGGGGCCTCCATATCAGTGTGCGTCCCAGTTTTTTTTTTTACCATTCTCATAGCGTGAGATCTGGGGGTTGCACTGCTTGCTGCACCCTGCTGCCAGTGCCTTTCTCACTGTGCTTGTATAGGGTACCCACCCACTGGAGGAGATGGATCCATTGCCCTGTATTGCCTTGGCCAGCTATTTTCCCCCAAGGCCAACACCCTTCCTCCTCCTGTTAATCACTACCTTCTGGACCTTCATCCACTAGTCCGCCAGTTCTACCTGCTGCCGATCCACTGACCTGCCCTCACTGAACCTCCATTCTCAGCTCATCCAGGCTCTCAACCTCTCCTCCTGCCTGTCAGGTCTGGCCTCCCTCCCCCCAGCATAGAACCCCCTTGATAATCCTCTGCCTTTCCTGGAGGAATCCCAATTGTTCCACAACTCTTCAGGATCACCTCGCTTCATGGTTCAAAATCTCCCCCCCCCTTTGCAGAGCTGAGTACCAGCCCCCAGTCCACCTCCCGAGACCAGTGGCCTCGGGTGAGGCCACCTCCCAGGTGTAGGAAGAGTGCTCCACCAGGCATGCCCACCCCAGGCCCTGGGCCCCCTTTGCATACCACATGTCCTCATCCCCACTGGGATGACATGCCCCACCCCTGGGTCTGGCAGACCACCGTGGCCCTGGAATTCCCTTGCTAGTACCATCCACCTGCAGTCCTGCCCTCAGTCTGCTACTCACCACCCTTGTAGCTTCTGCAGGTGGACCGGACCCACTGGCCTTTTGGTTAAAATTTGAGTGCCCTACCTGATTGCATCCCAGGGACAACGCTTTGGCTGTCCAGGATCCAGGGGCCCTCTTTCAGTCTTGCTACTCCTTCCTTTCCAACTGGAAAAACCTGCCATGGAGGAGGCCTGGATGAGTATCCCCACTAAAGGCCTTGCCCAAGGGCATGCCAATGCCCGTGGGAACTGAGGGCATCACATATCCAAGCCTTCCGGTCTTGCTGCCTGGGTCCCCAATGACCTCTGTGCCCTATTGCCCCCCAGAAGCAATTACTGAGACTGTATTGTGTCTTGCCTGTCAATCCTTACTGGATTAAACCTTCCCTCCTCTTCCCATGCTCCATTCCAGACCCCTTTCCCAGGGTTCATAGCACCTTGCAAGGTGGCCGGCTTCCCTGGACCCCAGGGCACATCTGCCCATGCCCTATACCAGTCCCCCTCGGGCCAAGGCTGACCCAAGTTAACCCTCCCATCTCTAGCGATATTGTGACCAAAACTGGTTTGCCCAGCACCCCCCACACCCTGTACATGTTACCTGTATCCGGTAACCTTTCTAGCCCATGGCTAGATGGTGGCCATTGGTACCATCCTTTCTCACCCCCATTGGCCAGAAACACAACTCGGCATGTAACTCTGCACAACCCGGACCTGGATGACCCGAGTTAACACCCCCCAGATTCCACCTGCCACTAGCGAGGCAGTTCAAAAGCGCAAAGCACTCACCTGCACAGCATGTGCACCCATTACATTTTAGCCCTTTAGCTGCTTCAACATCAAATAACCTGTCTGCTTCCTTCATCTGTCTCCTATGACTTCATCCAACAGCAACTCCCTCCCCATACCACCTGTTAGCGACTTCGGCTCTCCAGTCCACTTCACCTGGTGAAGTACAGGAACCTCCAAGCAGTTTTCTCTCAATGCAACCCACTTTAAATCACCATCAGGCACAAGTAAGATCCCATAATGCGCCTGACTGTCCCATCCGCATCTCAGAGACCAGAAACCCCTCCCCTAGCTATGAAAATCCGTATGTACTATCCGGTGATGAACTGACATGCTATCAGCCCTTTCCGGCTCCCTAGACTCTAAGGTTGCTGTGCTCAGTGCCCAGCCTACCGCCCACATGGCACCCGCCACCTTCCAAACTGCCCCCAACTGGCCCCTGCTCCCCAGACTGCACCGACACCACAGATGGCTACCACTCCATCTCATAGAGGCCCTTCCTCCCCTCAGCCTAAATCCCCCTTGTGCTCCCTTAGCTGCTCAGGCCTGCTGCGATCCCCATGCTCCTTCTGGGTTGCCCTTCCCTTGCTACTGCCCACTGCCCTGCCCGAACTGCTCACCGCTACCTTCTTTGGCCTCACTGCCTCTGCAACAGCTTAGTTTTTTTTTTTTTTTTGAGCTACCGGTTCCACACTCCAATTTATGTTATGAGCAACCCGGCTACACCCCTACTTTCTGGGCTGGGCCGAGCGCATCACCTCCATACATGGTTGCACTGTATACAAGCCCCAAAATCTGCTAGGCCCAGGCCTACCACGTCCACCACAAATACCGTGTCATTCTATCTGTTACCATTTTAATCTACACCGTTTACCCAATGGCCCCCTCCTGCTTGGCCACCAAGCCCAGGACTTCCTAACACCCGGCCTGCATCTGGCCTGTGCCCTCCTTGTACCGAGACCTCCCCCAACTGGCCGTGGTGGCCCATGTGGTTATGCACAATGTCCCTTCTGCAAGGCAACCACCGATTATCCTCCAGTAGTCTGCTACCGAAAGCAGGCCACGCTATTAGCAAGACTTGCTCCTGTGAAGGGATCCAAGGTTCTGACTGACCTCAGGACTGGCTTGGCTGCTGACCCAGAAAAATGGCCAGTCGCCCACCTGCCCCCCACCCTGATTGCTGCCTCGGTCACACATAAAACCACTGGACCAATTGACACAGCAGTGCTTCCTGTCATGGTGGCCATAATGCCCTAAATTGTACCGTGTTCTATGCATACTAGACTAGGACAACAAACTCATCTATAGTGAGCACCCCATGTAATTTATTTAAACCTGCATCACAGGGTGAGTATTTACTACCAGCTTGTTCCTCTAGAGAATGTGGACCAGCAAACTGAGACTGGCCAGAGGCTACTTATCCATTGATAGCAGACCAAAATCAGACAGAAGCATACTGATGGAAAACAGTCTCCTCTGTGATGGGACCCCTGCATCAAAACCAGCCCACCCATCTCCCCAGCCACTACCATGTGCTATATATACTAGAAAGGAACAGCAAACATATATAATGAGCACACAATATAATTCATTTAAAGTGTATCACTAGGCGAAAAACAGTATGCCACAGGCCTCCCTTGCTGTGCTGGGTACCTAGCCACCCCTCTGGATGTATTTTCACATGGAAGCTGCACCTCCCAATCCCCACGCTTCTGATGGCCATTCCACTTTAAATACCCCCCAAAGCGGCTGCAGCAAACCTTATGCCTTTTCCGCTGGCCCCCACACCTTGTCCACACCACACTGCCCCCTCAATCAAAGCTGCTGTGTTAATGCTGGAGCTGCCAGGCCACACTGCCAACAGAGATTTTTCACCCCAGAGCCCACTTCGGCCTTGCTCACTACATTGCTGCTTTTATTATTTTTTTTTTGCACAAACCTCCCCAACCTGTCTCCCACTGACCAGTGAACCAGGAGTGCCCATCAAAGACCCACTTGCCGGGCTACCACAGCACCAACACCCCATGTTCCCTCCCATAGAAGGCCCCTCTCGCCACATGGTGCACGCCTCCAACGATTGCCCCAGTGGCTCGCCAATGCAGAGGCGCCGACCTGACCACAAACAAAACAAACCTTCCCACACCACAGCACAAGCCAACGCGCCCTCCTGTAGCGACCCCTCCAACCATTGCAGGCTCCATGCCAGACCTCTACCTCCCCTGAAATTACCCAAACTGGGGGGAGGCACTTCCAAAACCAAACTGAACTATACTCTAACTGTTTATGTGCTGTAGAGTGCAAATGCCTAACCTCGCAGCTGAATCCCTATATTATGAAACCGCTGTAGAAAGGTGCTCTTCCTGGCTAAATCAACATATTCTCAGTCCCTTCTCACAGCGCTTTTCCTCATTACTTAGCTAGCAAACTCCTTCTATATTCCTTAACAAACAAATACTCGCTCCTGGTTCAATTCTGACTGAGAGCACCCCATTTCAAAACAGCACCATTACCACCTTGTTTTCTTTTTTTTTATATCAACAAACACCAAGGAGGCCCTACCTGGCCAAAGACAAAGGGTACCTGGGTAGTGCCTTACCTATGGACTGCCAGCAAAGTGCTGAGAATCATTTTTCCAGCAAAAAGAGGGTGACCAGAAAGCAGCAGGCCCTTACATAGCCCAAATGGCCCCCATCCCTTCCCCCCTCCTTAACCCTTCTCCCTAACCAATTGGGAAATTCTCCTTCCCCCTGGTCATTTGACCCTTTCTGACATCACATTCCTTCCCCCCATCCCCCTCCTCCTTTGCTTTTCTGGCAGGGATACATTAGACAAGATGGCCTGCCTTTTACTGGCAAGCCCTATTTTGCTGTAAAGCAAAATGGCATCTAGTCAGCCAAATATGCCATTTAAAGTATGAAAAAAGTACAAAAAGAGTACTTCTGTTCCACTTGGACCATGGACCAGGGACAACTCCATGTATCAAAATATCATAAATCTGTGTATGTAATAATGGCTCTTTCAATTTTTAGCCACCACTGAACAAAAACCTGTAATGTAAGAACAGTAAAAAAATTAAAGTGTTCCATAGTTTCCAACAGTTCACTATTGGTGGGCCTAGTACAAGTGCATTCTGAAGCACTTTTATGTTTCTGATTACGTTTCACATTGAACCAAGAGTGGCAATATAACCATTAAATGTCCTACATTTACTTGGGTATTTCTTTATCTGACAATTGAGCCAATAATGCACTTTCCATATGCAGTGGACTATTCTGAAACAAAGGTGAAACCGAAAAAGAATCTGTTAAAATTGCTGTATATAGGGCTTTATGGGAAACAGTGCAGAGAGTATTGGCCTGCACTTTCCATGTGTGAAGTTTCAAAAATGATTCCCTAAAATATTTTGGGGGGTAGTACATTTGTGTTTTGTTTTTTGCAACTTTCAAACTGCCATGAAGCCAAGTAGCTAACCATGGGGCAAAAGACAATTCCACCCATTGTGCCGATTGTGTTTTAATGGGCTCAAGTAAAGGTTTAAGATTAAAAAATAAGAAGTTATTTAAGAAAAAAACAATAGGGCAAATCTTATTTATTCCTCCTTTAGAAACAGGTAAATATGTCACATTCCTTTTTATTGGGTTTAATCTGCTTCCCCGAAGGACCTGATAAAATAAACTCAGAACTGTTGCTTCTAATGATATGGGAACCAAAAATATTCAACTTAAATCAATAAAAATGTTTTAACCATGAACCCCATTTCTTCTTACTCATCTGCCATTTTTCCATGTCAAAACTTTATAGTTTCCTTTTTCTATACGGTCTTATCAGTTCAATGTAGCCAAATCTGAATGACCAAATTTTAAACCCCAAATTTTAATGGGCTCTGAAGAAAGTTGTATTCCTGCTACTGAAGATAAATCCCCAGTCCCTACTCCCAACTTCATACCAGTACATTTCAGAAGATTCAAAATTGCAATAGAAAATGACCCAAAAGTGCTAAAATGAGCAAGGGCCGTAGCAGTGGAGGTTTCATCCTTCACCAAAAGGCATATGTCATCTACAAAGGCTAATATTTTAACATCCTCTGGATCACCATTAATGTCTAAAGGAACCACTAGAAAATCTTGCTGTATTTTTCACAGAACAGTGTCCATACAAAATACATACAGTAGAGCAGAGGGCTTAATGGACACCCATGTTTAACTCCCCTTGCCATGAAACATTTATTCCCCAACCAGCCAGTAACATTAGGACAAACCTATGTAGACTGAAAACACATTTATCAAAAGTCTGGGTATCCCATAGTGCAATATTATTAATTACAAATAACTATGAGCTATTCTGTCAGATGCTTTTTGTTGATAAAGGGACAATAAATATCCATCTGCTTGTCCTTGAAACCCTCTTTCCTCCATTTATCTGATAAGAATTAAATGATCCTGGATGTGTCTTTCAGGAATTGAACAAGCTTGTGCAGGTGTTACAATAAATTTAGCTATTTCTAGTAATCTAACATGCAATACTTTTGACAACATTTTTAAATCCACATTCAATAAACAAATAAGTTTCCAGTTTTCCAGAATTCTACGATCCCCATTTCTGTATAAAAAAATCAATATACCTTCTTGCATACAGGGTGTTACCAAACCAGATCTAAGAATACGGTCATAAACTTCAGGGGGCTAGATTCAAAAAGCTCTGTGATCACCCACAGCTGCAGAAACAAAATGGCACAAGTGGGTTGCCACTTAAGAACATACAAACGTACAAAAGTTGCCAGCAGCAAAACTCCATCCAGGTCTATCTAGGCTGCTAGAGACTGCAGCTAGCTCCCTATTCAGCAGCTGCCCCACCTCCCCTCCTGTTCCCTCCCTTTACTCTCCCCTTTGCCCTGTTCCACCCCTTCTTGAAGCATTTCACTGTGTTACATGCCAACACCTCAACCGATAGTGCATTCTACTTTGCTAACACCCTCTCTGTAAAGAAATGCCTCCTCACCTCTGTCCTGAATCTACCCCCTTCAATCTCATGTCATGGGCCCCAGTGTCTCTCCCCACCCTCCTCCTGAATAGACCCTCTGTGTCTGTTTTGATTATCCCCTTCATGTATTTGAAGGTATCAATCATGATCCCCCTGTCCCTCCTCTCCTCCAGTGTGTACGTTTAACTTTCTTAGTCTGACCTCATATGGCAATTCCTTCAGATCCTGAATCATTTTTGTTGCCCTATGTTGCACCCTCTCCAGCAACCTAATGTCCTTTTGTAGGTATGAGAGCAAGTACTGCACGCAGTATTCCAGGTGGGGTCTAACCACTGATCTGTATAATCATAGAATAACCTCCTTTTCTCTCAAGATAATGCCCCTTGCAATGCACCCCAGCAATTTATTGGCCATTGTTGCTGCCTTTCTGCATTCCATGGAACTTTTCATTGCTCCCATGATGAGCACCCCCAGATCCTTCTCCTCTTCTGTTACCTCCAGCTGCACCTCCCCCATATGGTAGCTTCTCCTCTGATTTTTTGTTCCGAAGTGCAGTACCTTGAATTTTTGGGGATTGAACCCCAGCTGCCATCTGTCAGACCATGCCTTGCCAGATCTTACTGTAGCCCCTGCCACACAACCTTGTCATACACCACCACTCCTATTTCTTGATGTCAGCAGCAAATAGACTAATTTTGCTGCTGATAATAATAATAATAATACATTTTATTTCTAAAGCGCCTTTTAGATTTTCAAGGCGTTGTACAAAACACTGATCAAACATTATAATTCAATATCAAACACAAATAAAACTACAGTCTCATCAACAGCTTGAACACAGTCAATGCTGTAAGAAGGCAGTTTGATGAAAATGAGTTTTTAATCCCCTCTTAAATTCCTCCACCGACGTGCATTGCCATAACCGACTGGGTAGAGAATTCCAAAGAGTGGGAGCAGCATAAGAAAAGGCTCTGCAACCAGATGAATTTAGACTCACTCTTGGAATCTCTATCAACCCCTCATTGGCCGAGTGGAGCGATTGGCCAAGGCAGTAAAGGATCTTTCAGATAGGCTGGACCCTGATCATGTAGGGCTTTGAAAGTCAATAAACAGACTTTAAAGGTGATCCGCCACCAAACGGGAAGCCAGTGCAGATTGGCAGCACCGGGGTAATGTACCAAGACCTGCTTGTCCCAGTTAAAACCCGGGCTGCCACATTCTGCGCTAGCTGAAGGTGGCAGATTTCAACCCCATAAAGCCCAAAATACAGGGAGTTGCAGTAGTCCAAACATGAGGACACGAAGGCGTGGACCAGCGTTGGTAACGTGTCAGACGGAATAAGGTGCTTCACTCTAGCGATATTCCTAAGGTGGTAGAAGGAAGTCTTGATGACTGCTGATACCTGTGACTGTAGTGTCAGCCTGTCATCCAAGATAACCCCTAGGTTAAGCATTTGGAGGTCGGAAGTGACACACCCCCATGAAAAATTCCTGAGGGTGCACCAACAGGTGACCCCTCTATCCGACAGCCCGGATCCACTACCAAAATCTCTATCTTTTTTGAGTTCAACTTCAGCCAACTAGAATCTGTCCAATCCTGGATTTCTTTCAGACAGTTGTTAAACACCGAGAGAGAGCTCCATCCTGGTCAGGAGCGAAAGACAGGTATAGCTGGGTATCATCTGCATAGCAGTGAAACCTCAGCTTATACTGTCTTATAATGTCTCCGAGGGGCAGCATATACACCATGAATAACATGGGAGATAGCACAGAACCCTGAGGCACCCCACACAGCAAAGGAGTTGGGCCAGAGGAAAAAAGCCCCGACACAACTCTTTGTGATCTCCCAGTGAGGAATGAGGTGAACCATCGGAGGACTATTCCCGATATTCCTCAAATCTGCCTCAGGCGTGCTAACAACACCATGTGATCCACGGTGTCAAAAGCTGATGAGAGATCAAGAAGAACTAGAATAGAACGTCTCTTCTGGTCTGTCGCCCTCAGGAGATCATTAAGCACCTGAACCAGTGCAGTCTCGGTGCTATGTCTTTTATGAAACCCGGATTGGAAGGGTTCATAGATGTCATGGATGGTTAAATGGTTCTCAGATTGGACCGCCACTACCTTCTCAATCACCTTCCCAATAAAGGGTAGGTTTGAGATGGTTCGGTAGTTTGTGAAACAGTCTGGGTCCAAGGTAGCTTTCTTCAAGAGGGGTGTCACCACCGCCTTTTTCAGGGAGCTAAGAAACTCACCCAATTCTAGGGAGCACCAGACTATTTGCACAAGGATTGGACCGATGTTGTCACAGCAACCCAATATTAGGGAAGTCAGTCCAGGATCCAAACTACAGCTCATAGGGTGCACACCATGGATAATCCTTATGACATCCACGAAATCAGGTCTGCTGAAGGAACACCAAGAAAATTGAGGTACTGGGAACTCATGTTGTTCAACAGCATCCCCCTTAGAGGCTGCTGGATGCAGATCCACCCTGATGTCGGCCACCTTATTAGTGAAGAAATGAGCGAGCTCCTTGCACTCTAATTGTGAAAAAGCTTTCTGAACTTGTAGACCAGCTGGGTTGCACAGCCTGTCTACAGTTCGAAAAAGCTGAGCCAGTTGATCCCTGGCAGCTGCAATCTCCCTGGACAGGCATTCTGCCTTCTTATGGGAGATTGCAGATTGATAGACAGAATTATTGTCTATCAACCTAAGGCGGTCAGCATCAAGGGTGGATCTGCGCCAGCAGCATTCTAATCTTCGCCCCTGTCTCCGCATCTCCCTCAACGTCCCATCAAACCAGGGCACCTTGGGATGAAGGGAAAGGGGGCATACACTAACAGGAGCAATAGTATCCAGAGCCAATGCAACAGCTCTGTTATAGGCCGTCACCAAGGTCTCTGGACTACTGCTCACCAATGTGGGGGACGAGATGTCAAGGACCACCGCATGGTCTTGGGGAGTAATATCCCGTAAAGGGCGGTATCTTACCATCTCCACTGGGTAGGCCTTCTCAGGGGGGGTACTAAAATTTAACCTCACTGTGTAGTGGTCTCACCAAATGATTGGTTTCACCCCCAAATCGGAAACATCAATCCCTAGGAGACAGACTAAGTCCAAGGAGTGTCCAGATTTGTGAGTAGCAGTGGAAACCACCTGTGTAAAGCCCAAAGAAATCATTAATTGGAGGAAGTGATTACCAAATTGTGAGAGTTCATCGTCGACCCAGGTGTTGAAGTCACCCAGAACCATCAATCTGGGTGACTCAAATGCCATGTCAACGATAAAGTCTGCTACTTCCTGTAAGAACCATTTCCCACCTCCTGGTGGATGGTAGATGAGTACGATTCGAACACAACACCCGCTACCACTGTGCACTCAAAGGACTCAGCCTCCCCCACTACCACACTCATGAGGCCCAATTCTGTCTTAAAACAGTCTGCAACCCCCCTCCCACGGTCCAATCTCGGGCGGTGTATCACCATGTACCCAGCAGGAGTCATGGCTTCCAAAGTGGGGCCTGGATTTTCATCCAGCCAGGTCTCGGTGATGCAAGCTAAGTCCACCAAACCAACAAGATCAGAAATGATGCCAGTCTTGTTTCTGATGGACCTAGCATTGCATAACACTGCCTGAGTTGAACGAACCTCAGAGGCTGTCAAGCCCATCTGCCTACTAAATTCCGTAGTGCCCTTGGCCATGGGCACCAGACATGGCGAATCACAGTCTGGGTTCCATTTCACCCCAGGGGGCCTTCTAGATCTAACTAACCTGATACGAAGGCTCCCCTCATTCATCCTCCCTAGTTCACAGCCCCCCACCTTCCTCCCTCTCCTTCGAGCAATTCCCAATGCTCTGCAACATTGGTATGTATCATAATAGAGAGAGGGAGGATAAAAAAGGTGGAGGGCGTGAAGAGAGGAGGATGAATAGCGCACCACCGTGGGGATTATAGGCCAGCACATGCTGCTACAGTACAACCAAAGCAAAACAATAATACAAGATATGTAAACTTAAAAATTTAATAAACCCTCAAAAGTTTTTTTTTATTTATTTAGTTTTTGTTGACCGGGTAAGTACACTAGACAAATCCTGCCTATTTTCAGGCACGACCCATGGGAGGGGGATACAGATGAATGCCAACTGACCTTGAACCAGATTAAGCTGTTGGTGGTATTTTTTTTAGAAATGCATCTAATTAAACATATAATCCAAAAGTAAACCAGAATAAATTTTCAACCTCACCTCGAAGAAAATCAAGTCAAACCCTGCAAGAAGACTCTTAAAATAAAATACATTTAAATATAAAGTCATTTCACACTTAAAATATACAGTAACACATCCCTCCCACCCCCCAGTCCTCTAATGACCAGGGAGTGGAGGAAAATAATAAAATAAAATACCCCCCCAGCTCTCTCACCACCGAAGTGCTCTTTAAAAAAGAAGATATTTCAGCACTCTCACTGCAAAAATATTTCAGAACAAACAATTCAAACTCAACACATAAAATGACACATCCCTTTCCCCCACCTCCAGTCTTCTCATGACCAAGGAGTGGAGGAAAACAATAAAATAAATGGTCACAAGGTCCACTCATCATCTCTCTGTCCAGATAAAAATAAATAAATAAATAATAAAAGTCTTCAATCCACTGGGAAGTAGTCAAATTTGTTCACAGGTGAGAATCCATATAACAGACCAGGTTATCCATAGAAGTCAAATAAAATCAGGGCTCAGGGCAATCAGATCTATCTCATGACCAAGAAATGAGACCCCACTCTCAAATGGGCAGCACCACGAGATATGATGAGGCCTAATAAAGCACCCCAGGGCAGGCCATGACAGTAGCCCAGCCTGGGAGTCACGAGGGCACAGAACAGTAACCAACTCCTTGGCCACAAAAATTCTAATGCCTTCTTCAGACCACAAATCAAGCAGAAACCCAGCAGGCAGTATGACTCAAACTAAGTCAGAGGCTCTATGTATACCAGAAGATCCAAAAAATGAATAAAGCCCCTGCTCCTTTTTTCCAAGGACAGTTGCCAAAGGCAGGATACAAATCCTGAGCAGCCCAAACGAAGCCCAGCAAAAAGAACCACTAATAAATACAAAGTCCAGGAAAGTCCTGTGCTAAATAAAATCTCATAGCACTTCAGCCGTGAAACAACAGATCCCACATTCCTTTCAGCATTCGTTCACTCAGTTCAGGTGAAAAAAACACTGCAGTGCATCAAACACGAAGAGACACCTTCCTTCAGGCCACAAAGTCTCACAATGGGCGGAGGGTAAAATTCCAAATTACAGTCAGCGAAACCCCTCGGCTACTCCACGCACCGCGTTCACTGATGGTCCCACCATCCCACAGTTTGTTCTCTGTCTGAATTAGAGTTCAGGCAGCTGGTTACCAGGACAAGCACTCCTCTTGACCCTGGACTCCTACACTGGGTGGAGGGTAACGTCTAGACTACTGTCATGTGTTCTTCAAATTCACTCTACACCCGTGCGATATGTATGATGGAGTGGAGGAGAAACAGCAATCCGGAACCTCCTTTCGTCCAGGCTCCCCAGGGTATGAGCACTCCGTGATTTCACCAAAAACTCCAGCTCCAACTCCACCAAGCCACAACTCGTAGCACGAAGTACAATAGATAAAATAGCGAAATTAAAAAAAAAAAAAGATAAAGAATAAAATAAAACAATAAAAAGCGGTGATAACCTATAAGTTATAACTTGCTGATGCCCTTTGAGATGACTGCAATAAATATGCCAAACAACACTGGGCCCAACACCGATTCCTGTGGAAAACAACATGTCACAGGCTTAGGGGATGAGTATTCTGCACCTACCACCTCCCTCTGCTGCTTATCTTTTAGCCAGTTCTCCACCCACCCCACCAGTTTTGCTCCTGTCCCTGTGCCCCATAGCTTGCTTCCAAGTCTCCCATGCAGCACTGAACTGAATGCCTTACTGAACTCTAGGAATATGATATTCACCGCAAGGCCCCCACCAATTTGCCTAGTCACCCAGTCATAGTATTCCATCAGGTTGGTCATGCATGACCTGCCCTTGACAAAGCCATGCTGCCTCCTGTCCTGCACTCTGTTCACCTCCAGTAGCACCACTAGCCTGTTGTTCAGTCTCCATTAGCTTCCCCACTATGGGTGTTAGACTGGCCTATAGTTCCCCGGTTCATCCATGGGTCTACTCTTGTGGAGGGGAACCATGTAAGCCAGTCTCCTGTCATGGGGTACGCATCCTGTATCTAGAGATTAAATAATTCTGTCAAGGGTTCTGCAGGACTTCAGCCAGCTCTTTAAGCACTCTTGGAGGTACTCCTGCAGCCTTGTCCCCCCTCAATGCCCTTAACCTCTCCAGCACCATCCCCACTGTGATTTCTCCATCTGTCATCCCCCCATCTGTTTCTATCCTCTCTCCCCTACTACGGGTAGTGACTCTCCCTTTCTTTCATAAAGACTTAACAGATGTAGTCGTTTAGCACTTCTGCCTTTTCACCCCCCTCTTCCACCCAAAAAGGAGGGGGTCCTTCTTAATTCCTAAATTCCTTAATTTCACTTGCTTGTCTGCAGTTATCTTGCAGCTATTGGTATTCAGAAAGGTGGATCCAGATTCTGATCAGCTCCGCAATGTACAGCAGCTTGCAGGTGGTATTGTCAAGGATGTCTCCTCAGCTGCAGAAAACTGTTATGGCCATCAGGACCAGCCATAACATCTTCCGCAACTGCAGAGTATATGAATTTCAATCTCCACAGATGTGGAGATTTTAGACCATACATGGAGTTGTGGTATGGAACTTTGTCCAATGACTCTTTGTGAATCTGCCCTAGTGAGTACAGATGATAGTGAGGAAAAACTTAATTTATAAAATTTGCCATTAAGGCCATCTAGGACAGGCACCAAGGACATATTTAATTGCTTCACAGCATTTTCAATTTCTCCAGTCTGCAAAAGCTTCTGTAATTCATCTAAAGAAGAAATGGGCAAAGAGGGAATTCTTAAAGTAGAGAAAAACTCTTGTCTGTGGGAGTTAATTGTTAACATTGGGCAAAGTTGTAGAGTCATAGTCTGTTATGATATTATTAATTTGCTGTTGGTTTGTTCTGAAAAAAAAACCCTCCCAAATCAGTTAAACCTCAAAAGTATTTCTTCTCAACCCTTGCAGAACAACTATCATAAGGACAGAATTGTCAAAGCTTATCCTGAGTACCAAATTGCTATTCTTTCTTTAATGAGAGTGCACCTTGGAGACGGAAAGAATGCGTTATTTTGTTTTTTATATTTTGGATTTGAGTAGTATAATCTGTTCTGGTCATATGTGAAAAATCTGTGAGTGCTGTGCTTTTGAAGTAAAGCCACACAAACAACTGGGAGTTCCTGTTTTATTGTAAAAAGTACACCAGCATTCTGGCTAGTTATATAGGCTTTTTCAGGGGGTTTTAGTAATACACTCTATTAAAGAGAGAACAAAACTCCTTCAATTTTTCACATTCATTGAATGAACAACATCAGTGTCTCACTTCATAAAACAGCTATATTACCTCTCTGCTGAATTATGCTTTATGGCACCAACATAAATCTTAATGCATTGCTCTGTAAGTTGCTGAAATAATAAATAACATACTCTTGAATGTCATTTAGTAATACCAGAAGCCCCATGCTGTTTATTTTATAAACACCCCGAAATATGTTTAACCCTTCTAACTCGGATATCTGTAGTGGCTGAAAAGTTAATAAATGTAATGACCTCAATGGTCTGTGTTTTAATTTTTATAACTCTTGTTTTGTGACAATACATTAGTACAATTTCAGGCTGGTTATCTAATAATATTTTCTAGAAAAGTTTTTAAACTGGATAAGTAAATGTAATTAATTATTTTTAAAAAATATATATATTACAGTTCCTGTTATTACCAATTTTAAAAATCACTGGAACCATGCAGCTTTTCCACACACTATGGTAAAGCCTCAGTTTTCTTTTTTTTTTTTTTTGCCACCTTACTTGCCCCTGGCCTGCCTCTCCTTCTGGCTGCACATGACCCCCCCCAACCTCCTCACCCTGACCACCTTCCTACTCACCTCAGATTGCAGCCAACCCAGGGGTGGCCCGGTGTAACCCTTCGCCGGATGGGTCCCTCTCCTCCGAGGGGGAAGATGACAGGAGGGGATACCAGCGCACTCTACGATCAGTCCCCGGGTGCTGCTGAGGTGGATTCCGGGGTGTCGGGGCATCTGAGGCATCGGGGAGTCGGCAGCCATCATCCAGCCGACCAGGCAGCTTCTTTCCGCTTTTCTGTGGGGAGTGACGTCCTGACATCAAGGTGTACACCGATGTCTGTCACACCCCCTTGAGCACCGAGCCCGGCTGTATTGCTGCACTCCCAGCCTCCGCCAGGAGTCAGCCTACACCAGTGTGCATCCCCTACCCTTCCCCTGGAGAAGGAGAGCTGTCCCCGGACACTCCATCCTTCTCCCCCCGGCCGGCCCTCCGGCGACCTGAGTCCGTTCCCGAACCTGGGTCGCCGGCGTCGCAGACGGAAATCCAACCTCTGCGCTGACAGGCTGACCCTCAGTTTTCAATTAAGTGTAAAAGACCCTATAGAATGCTCACTAACTTGTATGTTCCATACAATTTGTTAAATAAACTTTGGCTGAAAACATTTACCTCTCTCAGATCCGCTATGCAGCTGCTAACTGTTTATTTGTGGTTTTAAAACACTTCCAAAAGTATCTGTAATTAGACGTACAGCCATCAGTACCTGTTTAAATGAACTGAAATAGAAAGCTTGAACTAAACAACAGTGGGGCTATTCACCCTGCGACAATGTCAATATCATGGTTTCCACCATAAGAGAGAACACTGTTGTGTACCCAATCCCTCTTAAGCCTGTATCTGACAGATATCACAATGAAGCATGGATGCCTCTGTGGTGTGTGTGAGCATACTCACACTTAGTGTTCTGTAAAACTATAAAATTATGCTTCGTGAAATATTTTGCGAAATACTCGCAATTTTCAGCAGCGTCAAAAAAAAAGATTACAAAACTCCTTGGTGTCTAGTGGACCCCCTCCCGGCCGATCACCCACCTCAACTTAAGAATCCACCCCCCCTCAATCTCCCCATTCCCTGTCAATTAGACTCTCTGGTGTCTAGTGTCCCCCCCGCACTGATCACCAGCCTTGAAGAAAGACCCTCCCCATCGAGATTAGCATCAATTTCCCCATCCCCAAATCTGTGTAAAAATAACCCAAACATTCAGATTCCCTGGTGTCTAGTAGACTCCCAAACCCCCACCCTGTTATCAGATAGTGGTGCTCCACCCCACCTCCCCCACCAGTATCCCGATCAGGCCATCGGCATAGCCCTACACTCACCTCCACGGCTGGCAGCCCAACAGGTGCTCATTCATTGAAGTGCTCAGTTGGGCTGCCAGCTGTGCAGGTGAGTGGAAGCCTGTGCCAGTGGCCCACTTGGGGTACTGGGAGGAGAAGAGTGGGGCAACATCTGATGATAGGGTGGGGGAATGAGAGAATCCACTAGGCGTCAGAGAATCAGAATGTTTAGGTCATTACACAGATTTGAGATGAAAATGGTGATAATGTCAGCTGGGGGGGTCTTTCTTAAGACTGGTGATTGGCCGGAGTGGGGGACACTAGATACCAGAGTGGGGGTTCTTAATTTGGGCCACCAGAGATACTGATCACCCATATTTATAGCAATCAAGATTTTAAATGCTTGGTTAAACATCTGATTGACCTCTGCCCTCTACAACCAAATGTAAGCCATGCAGAACGGTTTGTAGGAAAGCAATCTGGGTGTGAGAGATGCAGGGCACTATACAGAATTCTGTGGGCAACTTCCCAACTTTCTCTTTAAATTGATCACCTTTACCTGTCTGATAAATGTCAGCCAATTGCACATCAATGCATTCTCTTGGTTGGCTTCATTGCTCTACTTTTTTCCAAGTTACACATTTAACAAAAGTTAACCTGTGCTGAAAACTTCATCTATAGAAAATAGTACCTATACAAAAGCTACTGAATGCCTTTGTCCTCAATCTAATCTCAAAATGATGAGGTGGAATACTTAGATAAAAAATACATTCTTTTCTTACTGTCATAACTTAAAAAATTAAAGACACATCTTCTAACTGAGCCGGTTTCAGCTTTCAGGAACTACAAAGCAGGGCTGCGACTGGACATTTTTAGCTTGCAATGTGTCCCAGGCACTTGGATACAGCTTTGAAACAAAGCCAGGAGAATTATTTTTAGAAGAAAACAGACATCCATACTTTGGAGGAGATGCCTGTTGCATTTAATTATAGTCCATAAAATGGTAGGGTCACCATATGATCATTGGCTCCATGACTTTCCAACGTATCTACTTCTGAAAAGTAGCAGAAGATACATTGTGAAACAATATATTTATAAAACATGGATGTGTGACTCCCAGCTCAGGCCATGGATTATAGTTTTCAGCTCTGATTTATTTATTTTTGTCTTTGGTAACTGGGTAAGGCCCACTAGGCACAAGTGCCTGTTTTCAGGGGTGACCTGGGAGCACTGGGCAGTTAAGTGACTTGCTCAGAGTCACGCAGTATGCAAGTGGAGGTTGTGAGAATCAAACCCAGGTCTGGTCTGCTGGGTGTACTAAGCTCCTTCACCGCTTGTTACTCTAACCTCTATTCTATACTGCCAGGACAGTCTGGGAATGACGTTCATCCACTGAGTTTCTCAAGTTCATGAATGTTACTGTATATTCTGTAGTTTTCACAAAAAAATGAAGTTTGCACATTAGTATATAGGTTAACAGTGAAGTGTATCATCAGCCTGCCTTACTTGATAACTAAGGTAATGGGGGTCTCTCTTAAGCAAGTGCATTTGGAAAAACTTCATGGGCAAAATAAAAATTCTTGTCAGAAAACTTTTTTTTTTTTGCAATGGTGCTTCTACTGCACCTTCCTTTTCTTAAGTGCAATATAACCTTACTCGAGGAATGGGGAGGGACACCAATAATTTGAAGTGTACATTTTACTGGATAATTCATTTGCATTATTTTCTTCTGTACAATATTTGGATCATTTGAAAAATTCACTGAACTCTTTTTTTTTTCTGTACAAAGACAGGCAAACTGGTATTGCCTGGTAAGTATATACAGTATATTTCTGAGTGTAATTACACCCTCCCCAAATTGCATGGTGTCTCTTCAGAATCCTTATGAGTGAGTGGATGGGACTCATCCTCCAACATGGCTCATTTTTTTTTTTTTGCAGAGAAAGAGCAGTGACTCCCTACCAGCAGCAATAGCTCCCTGGGGTGCAGGAGGACCCTTTGTACTGATGAATCGTATCCCCTTCCCAATTGACATTTATTAAAAACAGCATACTACATTGAGGGGGTCCCTGGGACTTTATAATAAGCTGCCCATTTTCAGGTGAAATTTTGCCGCTGTTATGTAAAATATTTCACGTATGAAACTGACGATTTTGCAGCAATTTTCCCCAGTGAAATTTTATTTCACAACATCTGAGTCTCACTCGGTTACCTAGGCAACTGACAACATAGGTGCCTGGTTATAAACCATGGGTGCTTTGACGGTTCCTGCAGGCTCATTAAAATGGAGCTAGGGAAGCAAGCATTTGCATGCACCATCAGTGCTTCTAGGCATTTATAAAATTCTATAAATGTGGTAACATGCCACAATTACTATTTTAAAGGCTGTGAAACTGTGTTTCCCTCTCAATATCCAAAATGAGAATACCCCATTTTTAATCCATATTCCTAGATGAAAATGTTTAAATGGCAAAGTAAATTGTTACTCCCAAATATGAATTATGTAGTGTCAAGCACGCGATAACTTCTAAATTCTACAAGCTTTTTTGCTTACTAAAATATATTTTGTACCAGTGCTGTAAATATTAGTGTATCATCTTATATACCATTGTTAGGTCTCCTACTAATATATTGAAGCAGTGACTTCTGCCACAGAAAATGGCACCATTATTTGCCGAATTTAAACCGAATGGGCCGGATATTCAAACTGAGCTATTTTGTGGCGCAAGCCCTTTCGCTGCACAAAATAGTTGTGCAAGGGAGTGTAGCGGGCGATATTCAAAGGAGTTGCACCCTTGAGCAACACCTTTGGATATCACCCCAACCACAACCACTGTGCATGGCGCGGTGGAACTTGCACCACCACAAGTGGTCAGAGTGAGTGCATTCAACTTGCGGTGCTTTAAGTACCATTAGCCATCGCAAATTTCTGATATTCAAAGGTGACATGCAAATGGGGCCATAATTCATGCAAGGTGCAGGGGCCATTTGCATCTGATTATAGCCCCATTTGCATGCCATTAGCATGCAGGTGCGCGATCCCGAGGACTTGCTCCTGGTGCCCTGCCAGGCAGCAGCCGTCGGGGACCGATGCCTGCAGCCCGATCACGGGCAAAGAGTAACCCCCACCCCCACTGGCCCGATCGCCAGCAGCAAAGTGTCCCCAACATATCCCTGGTGGTCCAGTGGACCGCTAAGCCTGATCGCCGGACAGCATATGTATTAACACAACCCTCCCTCCTCCCAAATGTATCCCTGGTGGTCAGAGGACCGATAAGCCCGATCGCGGGCTGGAGATGAATTAAACACACCCCCAAGAACACATCCCTGGTGATCTAGTGTCTCCCCACCCCACCCCACCCATGAAGCCCCACCACCCGCTCCCCCTCAGCTGGCAGGCGGCAGTATCCCACCGCCTGCCCGCCTGCCGCTCCCTCGACTGACTGCCCGGTGAGACTGCACGCCATTGCAGAGCAAGAGCCAATGGGTGTGCAGCCCATACCGTACTAAGGCAGTCAGATTTGTGAATGAATTCATTCATTCACAAATCTGAACTATTATACCGTACGAGCATCTGCGCCCGTAGCTCTTGCTAGCATGTCGGGCGTCATCGGCGGCGCAGATAACGAGCTGAGTGGGATGCTACCGCCCGCCCGGCTGCGGGGAGTGGGGTAGTGGGACGTAATGAGTGGGTGGGGTGGGGATACTGAATCACCAGGGATGTGTTCTTGGGGGAGGGTGTGTTTTAACTATCTCCAGCCTGCGATCGGGCTTATCGGTCCACTGGACCACCAGGGATATATTCGGGCGGGGGGGTTGTGTTAATACATATGCTGCCCTTGATCGGGCTTATCGGTCCACTGGACCACCAAGGATATATTTGGGGGGCAGGTTGTGTTAATACATATGCTGCCCACGATCGGGCTTATCGGTCCACTGGACCACCAGGGATATGTTCAGGAGGGACACTTTGCTGCCCGTGCTCGGGCTGGGGGATATCAGCTATGCCTGTGATCGGGCTAGTCGGGGAGGGACCTTTCTGCTGTTGCCCACTATCGGGCCAGTGGGGGTGGGGTGGGGATGTTTTACACTTTTTCCCACAATAGGGCTGCAGGGGCACAGGAGGTGGGTTGAGGGCCAGCCACAGGTGGCAGCTGCTGTGTTGCACCCTGCAATGCGGCAGCTCACCTGTGGGTGGCCCTCGACTTGATGCTTTTTTTTTTGGCTCAAGGTTGTGCAGGCGCAGGTTGGGGGTTGCGCCTGCACAACACTGCACAGCCCGGCTGAATATCGGGCTGTGCAGTTTATGCATGGTTTCTCCCCCTCCAGTTCAGCATGCATTCATTTGCATTGCACTGTTGCTCAGCATGTTTTCAGTGGCGCAACTGCCTCCTGCTGAATATCGCAGAATGGAGCAATTTCAGACTTGCACAGGCTTAACCCTATTGCGCATGGTGCAACCTTTTTGAATATCTGGCCCAATGTCTTATTAGACTGCTAACACTCCTCAAACTTGCACAAGAGTGATCAAATTCAGATGCCTAAATGACCAACAACAAAAGGATGACAAAACAAATCACCAGCTCACTGCTAGTGGATATAAGCTGTCAGTTATTTGAATCCATTCTAAAACTTTAAACAAGGATGAATACTTATATCTCTCTATATATAAATGTGTACAGAATTCTTTTACTTATTTTAAAGAGACAGTACATACCAAAATACAATCCCTAAGGAGATTTCTAATATGTTTATTTTTACTGCTAGTTATGGGGGGGGGTTAGAGTTGATGGAGCTTAATCCACCTTAATCCATTCCAGCTCTAAAAAGAAGCATTTTGTAGACCCATACAGGGTAGTCAAAAGGGCAAACAAGTTTTTCAAATTAAAAGTATTAAAATACGATTTTGGTACTCCCAACTTAGAATTACATATTGATATGTACTTTATAGCGTGTGGAGTACAGGCCTAAAAATCTCTATTCATGTCTTCCAAGAATATGACTACCAACAGGCAGGCCAGTTCCTATCTGTATTCATGCCACTCTAGGATCCAAAATTGACAAATTAAAAATACATTTCTTTTGTGCTGTATCTAACATTTTACCATGAACTCCTCCTTTAATTGGCTTAGACATTATTTCTAGTCCCTAGAAGTGAAGTGAAGGTACTTGATCACCTGCCACTCTAAAATGTTGTGCTACAGGTGATGCTTCTTCATTTCTTCTTTCTCCCTTATATTCCTATATACAACCTTTTAAGGCTTATTTTGTTTTACCGATAAAGCAGGTCAAATGGACACTGCAATACATAGATAACACCCTGTGATTCACAGTCTATATGTTGTTATACTGTATGGGATATTCCTTTCCTGTAGGTAGGTATTTGAAAAATGTTTTTCAACTTGTGGGTCAACATACTGAACACATTCCACAGGGATTCATTCCTGACTGTAAAGGTTCTAAAAGTAATTGTGCACCTGAAGGCTGAGGATTCTTAAACAGAGACTTAACCAATTGAGCATTTATATTTTTCATCCTCTTAGTAACTATTATGGGCCGTTGATGAAAATATGTCACATTAGGTAAACCTCCAGTTAAAAGGAGCCAGTACTTATTTATAATGGATTTGTTTAAACTGACTCTTGTACTGTTTGGCAAATAACAGCCTATTAGGCTCTCCTGGTGGTGCCTTACTGATTAGAAGCTCTGCTCTGCTCTACTCATAGTATGTATAAGTGATTCTGCCTTCTTTTAACTTGGTCACTATAACCCCTACTCTTGAACCTGTTACGCATCTCTATTTTTTGGTTTTCAAAGTCCAAATGATTACTGCAATTTCTTTTAACTCTGATATACTGTGAATATAGTATACTGTCTACTAACTGTGGATCATGATAATTAGATCCATGTAATACCATATTACAGTCTGTAGGTTTATGATGTATACCCATGTACAGGTTTTCTTTGTCTAAGTAAATGATAAAATCCAAATATGTAACTCTTTGTTGTCTGTATTCCCACATAAATTTCAAATTATCCTTCTGCTTATTCAAATAATTACAAAACCCTTTTAATTCAATCTCTGTACCCGGCCATAGAAAAAATATGTCATCTACATAATGTAACCATGTAACTATGAATTGAAAATAGGAATTCTTCTCCAGATTTAATATATGCTGTAATTCAAAATCATACAGGTATGTGTTGGTGTAAGCGGGTGCCATTGTACTGCCCATGGCAGTACCACAGGCTTGTTCGTAATATACTCCATCAAACTCAAAATATTTTTTTTGAAGTAGCTAATATGATCTTTGGTTTAGCACCCTCAAGTCTGGTATTACTGTGCTATATTTTTGGTGTTTTCTCCCATTTGTGCACTACGATCTCTCCCCCTCTCATTTGTTGCATTAGCTTTTGTCTTTCTTCTTCTGTGTATGTTGTAAAATGCAATATACATGTAGCATTTAGGCCAGTGTCTTCAAATGCTCAACCTACCTGACTGGTCATATTTACAATATTTTATATCCACACAAAGTATAGCTGTATATATGGTTTCACCTCAGGACAAAGGCCCCCTTACACTCTATCAATAAGAAAGTAAATTGCCAACATGCAAGATTAATCCCTGACCTCCTATGAGGTCCTCTGCTGAAAAATTGCAATGCTTCTGGGAAATGGCATAAGGGGGCTTTCCTAATTAAGAGTCAAGACTGTTCAACCCTGGCAGCCCTCCCAGCAGGCCCTGGAGCTGGCTGGCCACGGGTAGGGAGGGGAGGGAGTTAGAAAGCCATTAAGGGAGGGTTTTTGATGATTGGCAGCTAAAGGGGGCGGGGCCAAAAGGGGCAAGGATCCTCCTGATTGGCTATTGGTGAGAGAGAGAGAGAGAGAGACAGAGAGCAAAGGGGGTATATCAGGGAGCAGTAGAAACCCTCTTTGTTTGATGGCTCTTGAGGATGTAGAATGCATGCAGATCACCTGACCTTGCAAATTAAATGAAATAGTGGGGGCTAGCAACGCATGCAGGAACAGAATATACTTTAAAGCATCATTTTTAAAAGAGATTGATATAATGCAGAATGGATTGGAGCATGGATTAACTGGTGTATAATTTCCTCACTCACATTATTTGGTGGCATTTCAGCCTGGTGGCTCCTGCTTACTTAGCCATTGGCTTTGGTTCATGCCAGTTGCAGTAGCTGAGCCTGAATGATAGGTGGCAGTGAGACATGTAGTCCATCTCTATGAGGAAGGCACACCATAGATGGGAAAGCACAGGCCTGCTTCACACTAAAAGCCCAAAGGGACGGTTCCTCACTAAAGAAATTTGACTCACCTTGGCAAAATAATTAGGTATCTGGTTTCCACAAGGCGCCAAAGTAAAGGGGGTGGTGGTGGTTGCTCCATGAACAGGTGGGCTGTAGCACAGCAGTGTCAAAGAGGTGCTCTTAGTTTTCGTTGGGACCGATAATATGCTGTTGCATCCCAAATAAGCCAAAAAATATATATGTGTATATATATATATATATAGTAATAAATAAGATAATATGATAATTGAAATGTGTTAGATACAAAACTGTTTCTGCAGCCTGCACTTATGACCTAGCACAGGGCATTACCTAAACTGTTTCTGCACTCATTGACCTCTCTCCTGTATGTTCACAGTATTAACACTACAGAGAACATCCCAGAAAGCTAAGAAGACAACCAAGGAGGAAGCACTGAGGCAGTGGGCGCAGATGATGGACCAGGCCAAGAAACTACTGGATGCTATGGAGGATGGGCAGGAAGAACAAGAGCCAGGAAGGTTGGGACTGAAGTGGAAGGATAGTGCACCAGAACCCAGGAGGCATGGGAGGGGGAAGAGGCCACCAGCACTTTGAGACCCAACACCCAAAGGGCCGACCGTCCCACAGCCGAGTGCTTCCTCTGCCTCAGCTTCTCCTGAGGTGCCTCTGGTCTTTCCATTGGACCCACAGCCACCATCTTCTCCAGCCTTGCCTCAGGTTTCTCTGCCTCTGCTTCCACCTGGTGGGACCACGACAGGGACCTCATCTGGACTGGAGGCCCTGGGCTCCTTGAAGCCAGGTATGCCAGACATGACTGTTGAGGGGAGTATTAAAGATTACATGGAGCAGATGCTTGGAGCAATGAGGGACAATGGGGTTACCCAATTGGAGAGAGAGTCATCAGTGAGATTAAGAGTGGCAAGGAGAGGAAGGAGCGAGGGGAATCGAGTGAAGCCAGTGGCAGGGGACTTATTGGCCTTAACGTTAGCAATCCAGGGGTCGGCTTGAGAAACCACATCCCTCTGGCTACCAAAGAGAAGATTTGGAGGGGTGAATACGTGGACATGTTTTCATTGGCAACCAAGGAAACACTTTAAAAATATGAAGAAAGGGAGGTTGTTGGGGAAAAGAATATCAGCATGGCTGTAGTATTAGTGGGTAAGAAGGAAAGGGAAAAGGTGGCCAAAAAATCCTGGGATACCTGGACGGTGGGCTTTATGCATTATAGTGAGGTAGTGCAAAAAAAGAAGCTGGAGCTGGCTAGGCCACTGCTGGCTTACTCTCTGATAGTGTATAGCACATACAAAATGAGGGGGGGGACAACAACTGAATGCAGTATGATGAGATGTTTAGAATGCACATGGCCATGGATGGGGACATTCACTGGGGCACATGGCAGGCTGATATCTGGTTTAAGACAATGATGGTGCTGGGGGTAGTGAAGGTGAATGGCAGAAGCTCTTGGGGATAGCACAAAATTGCTGCTTGAGGTTTAACAGGCTGGAGTGCACTGGGCCCGATTACCATTTTCTGCTTGCCTGCTCCAGGTGCAGGGGTGCCCACCCAGCTATGCAATGTAGATCCTTTGGGACTAATGTGGAGGGCCTAGGTGTTGGCGGTCAGCCCTTTCATGCCAGCCATACAGGTTTTTGGGGGCTCCTGAAAGCTTCAGGGAGGGGCTGAGATTTCATCAGAGGGAGAGGTGGTGGACAAAGCAGCAATTAATGGGAATGGGAACATCAGGGAGGCGTGCCACCAGACCGGGGGTGGAGGGGGAGTACCAGTTGTTGAGGACACCTATCAAGCTGCAGGTCTTACTAGAGTGGCTACATGACTACCCAGACAGGGGAGCAGCATGGGTTCTAGAAGAAGGCTTTCAGGGGGATTTAGTCTACACTATACTGGGAGTCGGATGGAGGCGTGGGCGAGGAACTTAAAATCGGTAAAGGGGCAGGAGGATGTACTCCAACAGAAGATATCGAAGGAGGTGGCTGCAGGAAGGGTCAAAGGACCTTTCGGTGTTCCTACTCTGCCTAACCTCAGTGTCTCCCCTTTGGGGTTGGTACCCAAAAAAACAGCCCAGGGAATATAGGGTGATACACCACTTGACGTACCTGGAGGAGGAGGAGTCATTTAATGACCACATTAGTGAAACTGACAACAGGGTGACCTACACAACTCTGTAAGATGCAGTGGGGATGATCAGGGCCCTGAAGGACCCCTGCTTGACAAAAACAGATGTTGAGGCTGCCTTTCTTCTGCTCCCAGTTAGATTAGAGGACTGGAACTTACTCAGATTTCATATAGGGGACGAATTTCACTTTGACAAGGCGATGCCCGTGGGCTGCTCTGTGGTGTGTGTGGCCTTTGAAACCTTCATCACTTGGCTACTGTGGGCATTTCAACATCAATTTGGCCACAGGTCTGTTCTGCACTACTTGGATGACTTCCTTTTGATCAGTGAGATCTGTGCCATGGTGGAACAGATGCTGGAGCATTTCCAGTCAATGTGCCAAATAGTAGGGGTCCCTCTGGCCCCAGACAACAGCGAGGGGCCTGGACAGTGTATTGAGTTCCTTGGGATAGAGACTGATGCATCCTTAGGGGTGTTTTGGTTACCGCATACCAAAATCCTGTGGCTGAGGGAGCTTCTAGTGGAAGTTAGAGGGAGCAGGAGGGTACGGCTCCACATGGTGCAAAAGCTTTTGGGGCACCTCAATTTTGCATGTTGGGCCATAGCTCCTGTTCTGGCATTTACACACCAACTAGTGCATGCTATGAGGGGAGCCTCTAGGCTGCATCACTAGGTCGACATCTCAGAAGGGGTTTGGGATGATTTAGGGGTGTGGGCACACTTTCTGCAACATTATAATGGGATCACATTCTGGCAGGACGGGTGAGTGTTCAAAACTGACCTAGAGTTATACATTGACACCTCAGGTGGGACAGGCATGGGGGGATATTTCAAGGGGAAATAGATGGCCAAACCCTGGCCACCAGACTGGGTCCAGTTGGGGATGAGGAGGGACATCACATTCCAGGAGATATTTCTGATATGGGTAGCCATGCTTGTATGGGGTGAATCACTGCAGAACCAGAAAGTTACCTTCTGGTGTGATAATCAATCCAAAGTGGAAGCAATAAACAGGAAAGGGGCAAAATCACAGACTGCTATGAGGGTGATGCACCAGCTGGAGTTGCAGGAACTGATGTTGAACTTTTCATTCAGAGCTAGGCATATAGAGGGAGCTATGAACACCATAGATGATAGCCTTTCCCATCTGCAGATGGATTGCTTCCAGGCTGTTGCCCCTGGGGCAGAATAATGCAGAACGGTGGTTTCAAAGTTTGCATGGGATATTGATCGGAAGGAGCTGAGCTCCTCTTTCAAAGCTCCTGGACCCCGAGGACCCTGAAGGCAGATGAGGCCACCTAGAAGGTGTTCCAGGCTTTTTGGGAACACTTGGGAGGTAAGGTAAGTGGGGCAGTGACTGAGGAACAACTGGAAAATTCATTGTCAGCAATTGGAGAGGTGGGATGGCCTACAAGACTATAGGAGTGCACCTCTCAGCGATAGCAATGATGTACACATTGAGGGGATGGAGGGACCTCGGAAAAAGCATGCCTATCCAGAGAATGATGCAGGGCTGGCTTCAGGTAAAAGGTAAGGAGCCTGACAGGAGGCAGCCAATTTCTGAAGACCTGTTGGGGATTCTACCAAGAGTTTGCCACTCCCCATTTGAGGCTGTCCTATTTGGTGCCATCTTTACTACCATGCATCAAGGGGCCTTTAGGGTCAGTGAGGTTCTGGGAGGGTGAGCTGCAGTGGGAAGATCCACAGTGGCACAAGGAGGCAGTTTCCCTGAGGCTAAGAAGGTCCAAGATCAATCAGATGGGGACTGTGGCAACTATCAGGTTGGAAAAGCAGGCACAATCCCTGTTGTGCCCGGTCCGGGCCCTGAGGCCATACGCCACAGTCTACCCAGCTGGGAATGGCTCACTCTTCAGGCATGGGGAGGGGTCCAGGATTATCAGTTACCAGGTGGCAGTGTTTTTAAGGAAGAGTTTGACATTTTTGGGTGAGGACCCAACAGGTTTCTCCTCCCATTCCTTCAGGACTGGGGCGGCACCCAAGTTGCTGCACGGAGGGACTTGGAGGAAGAAATTAGGCATTTGGGAAGATGAAAATCTGGATGTTATAAGACATACATCAGGAAATTGGTACACTGATATTAATGATTGTTTTGTTGTTTCACTGCAGGTGGTGGACCGGTTCCCTGACTTCCGGAATAAAAAATATCAAAAAAGTGGGGGTGGGAAGGGCAGCGGTTAATGAAGGGAAAAGGGGAAAAAGGCAGGGGGGGGGGCCAGTATGTTTCATTGTCTTATGCTCTGTCTCCTCTTTCATTCAGGGAAGGACCGCAGGTGGGAGGTATGGATCTGCGGCCTCTCATTCATTTATTGGGCAGAAAGGAGAGCAGCAGTGCGAGCAGCGGGTCATCAGTTATACCATAATTGGAACAAGGTGCAGCTCCAATGGAACAGCTTGAGAGGGATAAGGTGGGCGCAGCTGTTGCTGTTGCTTCAAGACATGTGGGGGATATGGCCTGCACCGGATCTTCTAATCATTCACCTGGGGGTAATGACCTGGGATTATGCCCTGGACTGGACATTTATTTTCAAATCAAAAGAGACATTGTCGCAATAATGGAATGGTGGTCGGAGGCCACAATACTATGGTCATAAATGCTGCCAAGAAGGGTTTGGATACATGCATTAGATCATAGGGCTGTAGACAAAGTGTGGAAGAGGATGAACCACAGGGTAGTGGTACTGTTTAGCTCAAAGGGAGGAGGCAGCATAAAACATGACAGTATTAGTGAAGCAGATGCTGAGTACAATAATTTGGATTGGGTATATCTCTCCAACTGGACCTTTTCAATATGGAATAGGCCTGGCAATAGATGCATGGAGGCTGGCAGTCAGGGTTATGGGAAGCAGGTATAGGCTGTGGGATTAGGACACAGGGGAGGGGGAAGACCACCGTCCAATGCAAGCTGGAGGTAGACTGATGGCAGAAGGGGGGAGAGAGGATCCCAGCCTGGAGTTTACACCAGGGCTGGGAGAAGATAGAGGCTCAGGGGGTACATCCTGATGCCCATGAAGAGGGCACATGTTTACACATGGGCTCTGACTGAGACCAAGTAAAGAAGAGGGGCCCTCTATGTACATCCGGGCTGTAACTGGTGTTAAGTGGTATAGGAAGACCAAGACCTACACTTGGGCCTCGAAAAGTAAACAGTTGCTAACTAAATGTGAATAAAATGGATGATTGTGGATTTTTATTGACAATGTAAATGGAAGTGACATACTGAGATGGATATCTGAAATTGTACAATAAATACATTGCCGATTGAGCACCCAATTTAAGTTTGTATGGTGTGTGTCTCTGAGACAGGGTGGTCATGGGATAAGGGGGCTTGCCTAATTAAGAGGCAAGACTGTTTGTCCCTGGCAGCCCTCCCAGCAGGCCCTGGAATCAGCTGGCCATAGGGGAGGGAAGGGAGGGAGTTAGGGAGCTGTTAAGGGAGGGTTTTTCATGATTGGCAGCTAAAGGGAGTAGGACTGAATGGGGTGAGGACATCCTTTTTTTTTAATTTAAAGTTTATTAAAGTTATTTTTCCCTGTATACAAAAGGCAGACATACAATCACATAGCACATGATACATAAGACATCATTTACCCATGAATCTTCCCCCACCCCTACCACCTCATCACCCCCTACCCCTCTTCACCCATCCTCCCCTCCACATTGAGCAACAACCTTTCCATTACCAGTACATCTTAAGCATATTCAGATCATCAGTTTACAGGTTAGGCCAACACAATCCATACAGACAGATAGAGCTTTTATAAAAGAGTATAGGGTATAAGGGATCCCAAATTTTTTTAAACTTTTCCATTTTATTATTATTATTTTTTTTTTTTTTATTTAGTTGTTTAACCAGGTATAGCACACTAAGCTGAAAGCTCTTTTACAGGAGCGACCTGACATATTTAAGTTAGCAATAGCTTTTTCCGTATGAAGATTTGCCAAGAGTTCAGTCAACCATTCATTATAGGGGATCTCCTGCTGGTCAATCCAATGTCTTAATATGAGTTTTCTGACCGACATGGCTATAAGGGTCATGTGGTACTTACGAGTATGAAATCTTACACCAGAAAGATCCCCCAGAAGACAAATTTCAGGGGTAAACAGGTCTTTAAGTCCCAGTAGGGGGTCAGATAACTGTTTGATAGTAGTCCAAAGTGAATACACTTTGGGGCAGGACTAAAATAAATGATATAATGTCCCTTCATCCAGTAGACATCTAGGACATATTGGTGAAGGCTTTAAACCCAATTTGGCTAACCTGGATGGTGGATAATATGCATTGTACAGGATGTACATTTGCATTAATCTTAACCTGTCTTGAGTCACACATTTGTGACAGTTGTACCAAAGTATTGGCCATTCTATGACATGATTTGGGAACAGGGATTCCCACAATCGAGTGATACAAGCAGTCAGAAATTTCAGTTGTGGATTGTGCTGTAAATTTCCGAGGCCGCTCTGGGGCGTCCAATAAGCTTCGAAAGTTCTTGACAAAGGGGGATGCAGTTAGAAAGCTGGGGATTTTGACCAAAAAATGTTATTAATAAATGCCGTAATTGCATGAGCAGAAAAGTGTACTTATGTGGGATCCCAAAATTGACTTTAAGTTCTGTGACTGAAAACCATAAATCTCTGTCATTAATAAAGTTGGTAATTTGCATATTTTGTAAACCAGGTAACCAATATATGAGAATTAGTTTTCCATCTATTTGAAATTGGAGGTTTCCTAGTATTGGTTGCTTGAGATCTTTGCCATATTCATATTTGAGATAATGGCAAATCTGTGTATGGGTCTTTAATGAGACTGTAATTATAGAATTTTTAAGCTTTAGAGGAAGAAGACTCTGTCTGATATATAATAATCCCTTGGGATTGAGGCCGCAAGAATGAATAAGGGTAAATTCAACTTTGAGCCAGGTGGAGGCAGAATATAGGCTTTCATTAGAAAGTCATCTTAGATGTTTGTTAATATGACTGGCCCAGAACTAAAGCACAAGGGTGGGGGAGACATAGTTCCCCTTTAAGTTTTGGAGCAGTCAGTTTGTAATAGGCTATCCTAGGGGGTTTATTATGCTATATAAATTTCATGGATAAGGATTATATTTTATAAAACTAAGACAATGGGAGCCAAATATTGAGCATTGAAAGGGGGTGAAAAAGCCTAGGGAAAACATTCATTTTAATTAGATATATTCTGCCCCACAGAGAAATTGGGAGCGACGTCCATCTGTTTAGGTCTTGAGAAATAGCGTGGGCTAGGGAATCAAGGTTTAATTTGACGATTTGTCCAGGAATTCTGTTTAGTTCGATACCCAGGTATCTTAAAGAGTCATGTTTCCAACTGAGCCCTAATGCCAGGATATCAGCCTTAAACACCTTATGGTTTAGTGGGAAAACTATGGTTTTACTAACATTGAGTTTGTAATTAGAGACACTACTAAAACATCAATAATTTCTAACATGGGGGGTATGTATAAATCAGGATTAGAGAGTTGGAGAAGCAGGTCATCTGCATAGACTGATACTTTCACTTTACACGGATGAATCTGGATCCCCTGCACTGCCTGATAGTTTTGCAATTTTTGGATTAAGGTTTCGGTATCAGGACTATCAGTGCTTCAAATAGTGTAGAGTCTACTGCTTGCCCAGAAATAATTTGTTGATATAAGGAAAGAAGCATTGGGATTAAATGAGTTTTAAATTGCTCATAGAAATTAGCGGAATAACCATCCACCCACACAGATTTATTCACCGGTAAATTGCCAATAACCTCGGAGATTTTCCCTGTCATTTTAGGGGTTACTAGACTACTCCGCTGTTTCTCTGTAAGTTGGGGTAAGTTAGCTTCTAGTAAATAATTACATATTTACTGTTCAGGTGGGGGAGATTGCATAGTGCCGTATAAATCCTTTTAGTAACTAGTAAATTCCCTTATAATATCCTCAGGGTGAGTTTTGGAGGAACCATCTAGCAGGGAGGTTATTGAGGCAATATTATGGGAAGACTCCATTTGTTTAATCCTAAGTGCTAGGAGGTGACCTGTTTTTTCCCTTTGGTCTGTATATGATGCCTGGGTTTTTAATATGGCATAGTCAGCTTTCTCTCTTAACATTTCTACGTAGGCTGCCCTCACTTTGATTAATTCTTGTCTGACGGTTTCCGGGAACTGGGGGGAGAGCTTCTTTTCCAAGAGCCTAATTTGGGATAGTAATTGGGACATCCTAAAACTGGAGGCTTTTTTCTTTTGGGTGGCTAAACTGATAAGAATACCCCTCAGATAAGCTTTCAATGCGAGCCAGAGCATATCAGGTCTCCCCAAGGGGTCAAAGTTATACTCATGAAATCTTTGGGCATGTTCTTGAATGTCCTTAGCTGAGTCAGGGTCTATTAACAGTAAGTCATTCAACTTCCTTCTGGAGCCCCTTTTGGGGAATGATACTAGTGATATCTGGCAAGAAACTATAGAGTAATCCGAGGGGGGACCTGGTAAAATTTATGCCTCAAGGACCCCTGGTATAAGAGAATAAGACTGGAGAATGTAGTCAATTCTGGAGGAGGAATGATGAACTGGGGAAATATAAGTATACTCCCTCTCCAGTGGATGCAACACCCTCCAAATGTCCCACAGACCAGTCTGGTCCATTAGTTCCCTGAGTGCTCTCTGAGCAGGTGATAGCCCCTTTCTCTGTTGACCTGTTTTGTCCACCATAGAATCATAGACCAAATTAAAGTCTCCCCCCCAATGATCATAGGTATAAAAATAAACGGTAATGACTTCTGTATGAGCTGTGTAAAAAAACTTGATGTGTCCTGATTGGGGCCATATATACTACCCAGCAATATTTCTTTACTGAAAAGTAGACCGTGAACCATTCAGTATCTACCTTGTGGATCCTTAACCACCTTAATCACATTAAAAGGTATCCTTCTATGAATGAAAATCATCACCCCTGAACTATGAGTTGCACTCCCCGCAGCAAAGAACTGACAAAATTGTTGCTGTTGAAGCTGAGATGCTTCTGGGTCTAACAAGTGAGACTCTTGAATATAAACAATATCAATATTCAGCAATTTTAAATGCTTTAATACTTGATATTGTTTAGATTTTTTCCTGACCCATTTAACATTCCAAGAGGCTATTCTTATGGGGTTAGCCATGTTTCCCAGTTAAGAAGCTTCTTGAAGTGAGGCAACGTCTGCCCTTGTAATCTGTCCTTATCAAGCTTGCCCCAAACTTGTTGTTTGTTGTACTCAAATCCACCCCCCCCCCTTTTCCCACCCTCTGGTTTGGTGTAGTATTATACCTGAACATTATCCTCCATCCTAAATCTACCCCCACTAAATCACCGCATACTGTATGGACTCCACTATTCAGACTGCCCTTTGTGTTCTCCTCCCCTCTGTCTCCCCGTCGCCCAACCCCCTAACAAGAGAGCAAATAATTAGACTTATAATCCTCTGTAGGTCTCACAAATTACTAGAAAATATAGAATATGTTAAACAAGAAACACTAGAATACATGGTTTACTAATTGTTACCCGATTAGGGTCAAAACACCAGGTTAACAAATAAACCTCATTACAAAACCACACTAGCCCTGGGTGATTACGTGCATAAAGATGGAAAATACCTGAATTGTTAAACATAACAAACATGAAATATCTATACACCCAGGTAAAGTGGGAGTTTATCTTATCCTAAATTGCCTAAAGTCCAATCAGGTAGTGCAGAAACAAATACAAATGAGAAGTCTCTAAGTCCATTGCGGGAAAGAACATGGGCAGTGAGTGCCCTCTTGTGGTGTCTTGTCATCAGACCCATTCCCTTTTATAAAACAAATATAAATGAGCACTTGTTACATAGTGATTGACTCATGGAAACCTGCTCAAGACACAAACTTTTAGAGCGTAATAAAATAAATGAAGAGTCAGGTACTTGCTTTGCACCCTGAAGTCCATTCTGAAACCATCCGGAAGTCACTGTAATTTTGACATAATAAGATTAGTTCTCTTCATTTACTGAAGCCGGTTAGTCCCCCAATAGGAACAATTTCCTAGCAATCCGAGCCATATTATTCCCTTGTCATCATCCTTTGCTGAAAAGGAAACCTCCACATAAAATCTGCTCACAGCTAATACCCCTTCCAGTCCATTCAACAAGCGTGGAACAAATCCGGAAAGGCCTTCTGCAAGCCACTTGTGCAGCTTCCACCTCATCAAATGTGGCCCAGGCACCCGAAATCAAAACCTGAAAAAGTGCAGGATACCCCATCCAGAATTTTATTTCAGCGGCTATGATCCTTGTTACAATGGGATGAAACTGGGTTCTCCATTGCCTCACCGTTGCTGGTAGGTCCTGGGTAATATGGATTTTTTCCCCTCCCATAGCACTTCCTGCAATTTTTTAATCTTCCCCAGAAAGAACTGATTTTCTTGGTAATTCAAGAATTTAAAGATTATGGGTCGGGCATATGCGCTGGGTACTGGCATCGGTCTCAGGGCTATTTGGGCCCTCTCTATAGTGAAGACAGATCCAAAAGGGGAAGGACCAGCCAGTTTCTCTATAAGCTTTTGAATAAAAAGAATAGCATTAGTGCCTTCGTCCTTCTCAGGTATCCCTATCAAGACTACATTATTTCTGCAACTCCTCCCTTCTAAATCCTCAATTTTTTGCTCCAGTTTCTTCAGCTCGTGTCTGTTATCTACCATTTCATTGTCTGCATGATCGACTTTTTTCTCCAAGGAGATGAGACATGACTCACTGTCCGTCATCCTAGTAGAGAGATCCTCTAAAGCCAAAGCCATCTGCTTCATGTTGGTAACCACAGATTTCAGGTCTTCACAAAATGGTTTAAGTTCACGTAGAAATAGCTCCAATGTGAGCGGGGTCACATCGGGAGTAGGGTTAGAGGAGGCCGGTCCAGTATTCTGCCTGCCGCTGCCTGTCGGCTGGGCACTGGATAGTTTGCTGGCCTTGTCCGGTGAAACGGGAGTGTGTGTGCCTTGGCAAAGCGAGACGCATTTCGGCGTCCATTTCAATCAGTTCTGCTACCAGGAAGATCGATAACTGTTTAAGTTCAGAGGAATGGCTACAATCAGCCTCGGGATGTTAAAATAGCCCAAAAATAGTGCTGGGCGATGGGAGCAGAGCCGAGAAGCTGCTACACAAATCCCTGCATCATGCGGTCTCGGGGCAAGGACCTCTTGATTGGCTACTGGTGAGACAGAGAGAGAGGGTGAGCAAAGGGGTATATCAGGGAGTCCTCAGCAGTAGAAACCCTCTTTGTTTGCTGGCTTTTGGTGAGATACCCACCCCTCCCACCCAGTGTCAAGGGTAGGAAAATGGGAGACATCTGAGAGGAGAGTCCGTGGTGACCCGGGAGGACCTGCAAAGGTGGACAACATGAGAAAAAGTACCTGTAAGGAGAAAAGGGACAAAAGGGGGCAGAAGGGGGAGAGGTAGGATCCCAGCCTGGGGTTTACATCAGGGCCGGGAGAAAATAGGGGCCCAAGTGGTACACCCCGATGCCCAGGAAGAGGGCATGTGTTTACACAGGGGTTCTGACCGAGACCAAGCAAAGAAGAGGGGCCCTTGATGTACATCTGGGCCATAACTGGTATTAAGTGGTATAAGGGGACCCATGCGTATGCTTGGGCCTGGAAAAGTAAACAGTTGCTAACTAAATGTGAATAAAATGTATGATTGTGGATTGTTATTGATGATGTAAATGGAAGTGACATATTGAGATGGATAACTGAAATCGTACATTAAATACATTGCCGACTGAGCACCCAATTTAAGATTGTGTGACATGTGTCTCTGGGATGTGGTGGTCATGGGACAAGAATGTTGTGCACCTCCACTGAAGGTCCTGATGACCTTGTCACAGGTGAAAAATCTGCAGGTGCTGTGCTTTTGAACAAAAGCTACACAACCAACAGGGAGTTCCTTCTACAGGATTTAATCTTGTATTATAAAAAGTACCCCCACATTTCGCCTAGTTAAATAGGCTACTTCAAGGGGATTTAGTAATACACTCTATAAAAGAGGGAACAAAACTCATTCAGTTTTTGCACATTCATTAAATTAACAATATTAATGTCTCATTTCATAAAATAGCTATATTTCCTCTGTGCTGAATTATGCTTTATAACACCAACAAAATTCTTAGAAACATCAACAAAGAAGCATAGAAGTTGTTGGCAGATAAGGGCCTTTGACCCACCCAGTCTGCCCCATTATTCCTAACAATTGTGCCTTTTCATGCTTTGCTGGTATTAGGTTGTCCCTGTCCCCTGACTACCAGTATCCCCTTATGCTTATCCTAAGCAGTTTGAAATGTGTAATCATGGCTGGCCTGATAGAGTTGGAGGTTGAGGCGCTGGTTACTACACCTCCCCGCCACGCCAGTGATCCGGGTACAGGAATAAGCCCGGGTTGCCGGGGGTCAGCAGGGGCAAGAGAGGATTGAGCATCTGAAGGACTTCTCTCTCAGGGAGGGAGGGTTTGTCATCCTACCCACTGACTGCCCTCTGGCAGTGGCTATGGGGCAGTATGGGTTGAGAGGCATGTACTGACACCTTGTGTCGCTAGAGGAGGTGGGCGGGGAGAAAAAGGTGGAAACAGAGCATGGCAAGCTCTGTGACAGTCCGCCGTGTCCTGAGGGCCATCCCTGGCAGCTGGATTGGGTCTTCAGGGAGGGGGACAAAACCAGAAACATGGGGGGGTAAGTCATGGGGGGACTTACAGGGACTGGCAGGAGCTGAAGTGGTGGGACTGGAGAGTGAGTCCAGCTGTCAGGAGGGCCGTAGCTGCCTGCCCCCACAACCTTTGCTGGCAGGCTATTCTATTTGTTCACCACTCTCTCAGTGAAGAAGTACTTCCTCACATTCTCCCTGAGCTCCCTCCCTCCAGTCTACTATTTAACTCCCTCATCCTTGAGCGTCTTTTTCTTTGGAAAATTGTATTTTCCTTACATTATTTCTCCCCGTGAGGTACTTAAATGTTTAGATCATATCCCCTTCGCCCTCCTCTCCTCCAGTGAGCACATATTTAATTCCTTCAGCCTAGCCTCAAAGGGCTTGGGATGCAGTCCCTGCACCATTTTGGTTGCCCTCCTCTGTACTGACTCCAGCCTATCAATGTCCTTAAGTAGATGGGGCCTCCAAAACTGGACACAGTAGTCAAGGTGCGGCCTCACCAGTGTTCTTTATAGTGGAATTGCTACTTCCCTTTTTCTGCTAGTTATTCCCATGCCTATTCATCCCAGCATCCTTCTAGCCTTCCCTGCTGCCTTGTCACACTGCCTACCCACACTGAGGTCATCAGAGATGATCACCTCCAGGTCCCTTTCCTGCTTGGAGCATTCTGTTTCCTTCCCCCCAGATGGTACTGTATGTTGCTCCCAGTGTTTTGTGGCCCATGCACATTATCTTGTTTTTTTTTGCATTGAAACTGAGCTGCCAATACCTTGACCAATTCTCCAGTTTCTTAAGATCCCCTCTCACTGGCCCACTGGTGCAGCAGCAAGGCGTCCACTTGCTGTGCCAACATCCTTGGCTCGGTGACGGAATCGGGAGTCGAGGGCTGGCCAAGGGAAGAAGGACTTAGCATCCCAGGAACTACTCTCCTTCTTCAGACGGAGGGGGAAGAGTGGCTGGTGCTATGTGGACCTCTGGTGGAGGCTGGTGGTACTGCCGCTGCTGGAGTCACATATTCAGGGGCAGGACGGATGCTGGTGTCATCGCATGTCCCTGTTCCCAGGGATCCAGCATACAGTAAAAAATGTCTGGCTCCATTAATCACAGCTCCCACCTCCACCACTGCTCCCATTGAGACAAATGCCCACCGGAAGGTCCCACTCTTCTGGCCATGCCCTGGGAGGGTAAGTCAGGTCAAGAGACCAAGTTCCTTGGGCAGGGGGCACCTGCCCGGCAGCCCCATCCAGAGGGTAAATCCTGGGCATTGGGGGGCAGCGAGTAGGGAGGGGAGACTGAACCCTCCAATAGAAGAGAAGGGAGACCAGAAGAAAAAAAAAGATCACCCCTCGTTTTATCCACTCCCCCTGGTGTGTCCACCCTGTTGCAGAGTTTAATGTCATCAGTGAACAGGCAAATCTTCCCTTCTAGACCTTCTACAATATCACTAATAAAGTCATGGAAGAGGACTGGACCCAGCACTGATCCCTGTGGTACCCCATGGTCACTTTTACCTTCTGCAGAGTGAGTGCCGTTTACCACCACCATCTGGGTACTGTTATTCATCCAACTCTCCACCCACCTCACCGCCTTCTTCCCCAGCCCATGCTCTCCAGCTTACTTAACAGTCTTCTATGTGGCAGTAATGCTGAAAATCCAGGTAGGCCACATCCACAGCCTCCCCCCCAAATCTACCTCCCTGGCTATGCAGTTGCAGAACTGAATGAGGTTAGTCTGGCATGACCTCCCTCCTGTACCATGCTACCTTGGGTCCTGTAGTCTGTTGACTACAAGGTGTTCCACTGCTCTTTCTTTCAGGAGTTTTTCCATGACCTTTCCCACTACTGAGGTTAGGCTGACAGGTGTGTAGTTCCCTGCCTCTCCTTGTTTCCACTATTGTACAGAGGAATGACAGCTGCCCACCTCCATTCCTTGGTCACCTCCCCTGTTTTCAATGGCAGGTTGAACAGGGCAGTCAGAGGTTCTACCAACACCTCTCTGAGCTCCTTCAATATTCTGGGTGTGTCACATCTGGTTCCATCACCTTATCAACTCTTATTGCCACCAGTTCTCTCCAGACCCTTTCCCTTGTAAAGGGACTCATGTCCATCCCTATGCCCATCATGCCCTTACCTCCTATTACTGGCCTGTTTCCTGCCCCTTCTACTATAAACACTGAACAGAAGTACCTGTTCAGGATATCAGCTATCTGCTGGACATCTTCTTTTGTACCCCCATCCTCCCCCTTCAGCCACACAATCCCTCCCTTTGCCTTCCTTTTTTCACCAATGTACCTGTAAAAAGTTTTGTCCCCTTTTACCACTGAGCTTGCCATGTGTTACTCTGTTTGTGCCTTGGCTTCCATTACTGCCTTCCCTGCCTCCATTTGTGTTTCCTGATATCTCTCCCTATCTCCTTGTTCATGTGTCCTCTTGTATTGCTCGAATGCCATTTTTTTATTTGCTTTAACCTATTCTGCTACTTCCCTAGAAAACCAGAATGGTGTCTTCTTTCTTTTCCCCTTGCTCACCTGTTTGAGATAGAGTTGTGTTGCCATTTCAGCGCCTGTTTTGATCATCTCCCACTGTCCTTGCACCCCTTCTTTTCCCCTACTCCGATCAATGCTTCATTTAGGCATTTCCCTATCCTCCCAAAATTGGCCCTCTTAAAGTCCAGGACTCTTGTCCTTGTGTGGCTTGGCTCTGCCCCTCGGTTATTCTGAACCATACTGTTTGGTGATCACTGTTCCCCAGGTGCTCCCCTGACACACTCTCCCCATTGCTTAGCACCAGGTCCAGTATTGCCTCCTCCTGTGTGGGTTCTATAACCAGCTGTTTAAGGAATACCTCCTGTAGTGAGTAAAAATGTTCCTACTCCTAACAGTTGCTGTGGCAGAGATGCTACAATTCACATCTGGCAGACTACAATCACTGACCAGCAACACCTCTCCCTTGTGTGCCATTCTTTGGATTGCTGACATAATTTCCTTATCTACCTCCCCTCCCTGAGACAGTGGTCTGTATACCACTCTGTGTGGATGGATGTCCTCTTCTTCCCTTCTAGTGTAACTCACAGTATCCCCCCTTCACTTTCACCATGTTCCCCCTGAATTTCTGTGGCCATTATGCTATCTTTCCATAAAGAGCCACTCTGCCCCCCCACCTTCCTGCTTACCCTGCCCGTCCTGAAAATATTGTAACCTGGTATGGTGACTTCCTAGCCCTGGTTCTGATTACACCAGGTCTCTGTGATGGTCACAATGTCCAGGTCGGATTCCACCACAGTAGCCTCTAGGTCACCAATTTTGTTACTCAGACTACAGGCATTTTGCACACATGGCTCTCTAGAATTTGGTGTCACTCTCCGGCTGTGCTCTTGTATGCCTCTCCCATTTCTAATCATACTCCTTAACCTTATGGGTAGCAGACTCTCCAAACCCCCTTTTTCTGTGTTAACTTGTGCCCTCTGTTTGACTGTGCTCCAAGTGAGTTCCCCTATAGTTCCTATGCCCTTGGAAGGGGGTATTTTGTTTCCTACCCTCCCTCCACCACTGGCTAGCTTAAATGCCTGCCAATGAAGTACCTAAACATTTTACTAAGGACCATGGTCCCCTTCCTGGATGGATGTTGGCTGTCCCCTTTGTATAGGCTCACATCCCTCCAGGTGAAGCCCCAGTCCACCATGAAGCCAAATCCCTTCCCTACACACCATTCCTTCAACCATGAGCTGAACTTCCAGATACGGATTTTCCTAGTCTCCCCCTTGCCATGGATAGGCATTACCTCCAAGAAGACACAGAGCTTTTTACCTGCTGTAGGCCCTTTCCCAACTTCTTGAACTCCTCCTGAATTCTATCTAAGTCTTCCCTATCCTCTGGTAGGTCATTTGTCCCAACATGGACAATGACATCTAGCTCCTTGCTATTGCCCTTGTGATCCTCAGGATTCACTCCCCAACCATCCAAGCTGCATGTAGGCACTTCACCTCTCTGTCCCCCTCTCTGCCAGTTCCCAACTCTATTCCCTGGACAATAGAGTCCCTAGCCAGGAGCTGCATCCTCTTCCTAAGTGGTCTTCTGCTTCCCACCCCCTGTGATCCATCCTGAATGACCCTCCCATCCTCCTCTGACACTACCTTAGGTGTCTACAAACAACCTTCCCATTTCTCCAACCCAGCGTAGGAGTTATGTAGTGTGTCTTTTGCACTTAATTGAAAACTGAAGCTTTACCATAGTCTGTTGAAAAGATGCTTTGTTCCAGTGAATTTTAAAACTGGTAATAACAAGGACTGTAGTATATTTAAAAAAGTAATTATGACATTTACTTATACAGTTTAAAAACTATTCTAGTAACAATTTGAGATAACCAGCTTGAAATGATACTAATATATTGCTACAAGTGTTATAAAATACAAAACAGAGATCATTGAGGTCATTGTGTTTATTAGCCTTTTAACCACTAAAGATATCCAAATTAGAAAAGTTAAAGCACCTTTTGGGGTGTTTATACAACAAACTATGTGGGGCTTCTGATCTTATTAAATGAAATCCAAGAGTGTTATTTATTTATTTCAGCAACTTACAGAGCAATGCAGTAAGAATTTTGTTTGTGCTACACAGCATAAATCTAGATAGAGGAAATATGTAAGCAATAATACCCAACAGGGTGGGCGGTATTGTGCTATACCGGACCGCCCAGGGGCATAATGAGGGCCCGGCCAGTAGGAGGGCCTTACCAACCCTGGAAGGTCAGTGTAACTAATACCGTCACCCTGAGTGGTACTTATCTTAGAAAATGGGCACTGTAAAAATAATACATTTTGAAAAGTTCATGGAGAAAGGAGTTTAAATTAAGTTTTGTAATAAAATAGTTCCTCCGCCTACATGACACTTTAGAGGTGGTTGCCATGGTTACCCCCCCATACACACACACACTTTAAAAACATTTTATCTTTATTATTTCAGTAGTATTTATTTTATGCATTAAAGGCTTTGGTTTTATTGTCTGGAATTGTGGTTATGGATTTGAGTTGAATCGGTTGTGGGCAGACGGTGGTGCTATGGAGCTTGGAAAAACTTGATGGAGCTTGGAGGACAAGAGCAGAGTGACTGAAAAAGGGTACATGAAATATTATGTTGTAAAAGTTAACAGTTGCAGGGCCAGAGAGCTTTGAAGAGAGTGGTGTACACATGAATTCAAAGTATTAAATCTCAAGCAATGGAGTGGTGGTAGCGAATGGGGAGAGCGCTAGCCGCGGGTACTAATTCTGCATGTCAGAGGACCAGTATTTTCTTCATTTTCCATACCGCAGATGGACATCCATCTGCGGTACACAAAATGAAGACAGTACCGCTGTTCTCATGTAGAGCCAACAGTTGTCTGCTTAGTCAGCTGGCTGCTGAACAAACCAAAGAAGTGGACATGAAGATAAGTTACACGTTTGGGGTCTGAGTTCTACCATGACCCATTTTGCGATGTGACCTGCCAGCTTGGGGACTGAAATTGAGCCATCGGCTTTTGGGGTAGGAGAGCGACAAGTATACGGGTGTATACTGATGGCTGTGGAACTTTTTCTAGCAAGTGCAGGCGATTGCTATTAATGTTGGCTTCTGACTTTAGTTTTTCTGCATTTTACATTTGTTTACGATGCCTCATGTCATGGTACTGGCTACTGGATTTGGGGGCGGAGAAAGGCCACAAACTAGCCCGCTAAGCAGCAAGAAAAAAAATGTCTGCTTTCAAAGACGGACGTTCTATTTGAATACTGATCTGTGTCATTAGGCTTATGGCTAGCTGGCACTTTTAATGCCCGGGCTCTGTTGCCTGATAGACGCCCACCTTGCCAGGACTATCAGCCAATCAGAGCCCAGGAATTTCTTTGCCCATTTTCTAAAGCTGTTTTATGAAATGAAAGATTCATATTGTTAATTCAAAGAACATGCAAAAATGGAATGAGTTTTGTTCTCTCCTTTACAGAGTGTAATACTAAATCCCCTTGTAAAGCCTATATACAGTGGCGTGAAAAAGTATTTGCCCCCTTCCTGATTTTCTCTATTATTGCATATTTGTCACACTGGATGTTTTCAGGTCTTTAGACAAAATATAATATTAGATAAAGGGAACCTGAGTGAACAAATAACACTTTTTTTTTTTACTTATTTCATTTATTTAATGAAAAAAGTTAACCAACACCAACTGGCACTGTGTGAAAAGTAATTGCCCCTAGTTAAATCAACCCCATTAAAGGGATAATTAGAGTCAGCTGATTGAACACAGCCAGGCTTGATTACAGCCAGTCCTGCTCAATATAAACCTCACTTATTTTGGCCCTTACCATCAGAGTCACGTTGCCAGCACAAAGATTCAACAAGCACATTATGCCATGATCAAAGGAAGTTCCTGAAAAGATCAGAAAAAATTTGTTGCCCTCTATCAGTCTGGAAAGGGTTACAAAGCTATTTCTAAGGCTCTGGGACTCCATTGAACCACAGTGAGAGCCATAATCTCCAAATGGAGAACACTTGGAACAGTAGTGAGCCTTCCCAGGAGGGCGGCCTGCCAAAATTACTCCAAGGGCGCAGTGTAAAATCATCCAAGAAGTCTCAAAGGATCCTAAAACAACATCCAAAGAACTGCAGGCTTCTCTTGCCTCAGCTAAGGTCAGTGTTCATGACTCCACAATCAGAAAGAGACTGGGCAAAAATGGGCTTCATGTGAGAGTAGCAAGGCGGAAACCACTGCTAACCAAGAAGAACATAAATGCTCGTCTCTTATTTGCCAAGAAGCACCTGGATGATCCACAAGCCTTTTGGGAAAATGTTCTATGGACAGATAAGTCCAAAGTGGAACTTTTGGACAACATGGATCCATAATGTCTTGTGTAAAGCAAACACAGCATTCCACAGTAAGAACACCATACCAACAGTCAAACATGGTGGTGGTAGTGTGATGGTGTGGGGATGCTTTGCTGCCTAAGGACCTGGATGACTTGCCATAATTAAAGGAACCATGAATTCTGCTCTGTACCAGAAAATTCTTAAGGAGAATGTCCAGTCATCCTTCCGTCAGCTGAAGCTGAAGCGTGTTAGGTCATGCAGCAAGACAATGATCCAAAGCATAAGCAAGTCCACATCAGAATGGTTAAAAAGAAGTAAAATTAAAGTTTTGGAGTGGCCTAGTCAAAGTCCAGACTCAAACCCAATAGAGATGCTGTGGCAGGACCTGAAACGAGCAGTTCATGCTCGAAAACCTACCAAATGTTACTGAATTAAAGCAGTTCTGCGAGGAAGAGTGGGTTAAAATTCCTCCACAGCGATGTGAAAGACTGATATTGAATTATAGGAAGTGTTTGATTGCAGTCATTGCAGCTAAATGTGGCATAACCAGTTATTAAGTGTAAGGGGGCAATTACTTTTTCACACAGTGCCAGTTGGTGTTGGTTAACTTTTTTTCATTAAATAAGTGAAATTAAAAAAAAAAACAAGTGTTATTTGTTCACTCAGGTTCCCTTTATCTAATATTACATTTTCTCTAAAGACCTGAAAACATCCAGTGTGACAAATATGCAATAATAGAGAAAATCAGGAAGGGGGCAAATACTTTTTCACGCCACTGTAACTAGTCAAAATGATGAGGTACTTTTTTATAATAAAAGATGAAATCCTGTAGAAGGGAGAAAGGTAATTTATTCTAGAGAAGGGAGAGTGAGGAGACTGCATGCTACATCATTGTGGAGGGGCAGTGCAAGCAGGACCCCAGAAACGTTTTTTTTTGTTTGTTTGTTTTTGTTTTGCTATTACAGGTATGCAACTGTTGCCTGCCCAAAGTGGAAGATATTGAGATTTTCAGTTTGTGTGGGATTGCAAAGTCTCTGAGGTCTTTCTAGGCTGGTGTGTGTTTCCAGTTCAATTGTCCTTTGTCTTTTTGCTAGCTGACTTAGTTCATTTGTTTGGAGTCCGGGAGTGGCAGGAGCACACCAAACTTTCCAGAACCACTAAACCCCATGGGATCTCATGCAAAAGACAATTGAAGGCATACTAAGGAAGTAGATGTTATTCACTCTTCTACAATTGCTTTAGCTTTGTCTCTTTTGAGCAAAATTCCTGAACTTGAACCTGAACAAGCTTGAAGACGTTAATATTATTAAACTTACATCTAATTATTTTGTTTTAATTTACCTTATTTTTTTCTTTTGAATGTATTTTATATTTTTTAGGTGGTTTTATGTTATCCTATATAAGATTTGATTTCTCTTCCTGGCTTTAGCTATTCGAAACACCTGAGAACATTGTATACATGACTGTATAGTCATTAAATAATTACTGGAATTCTGTTTCTTGGTTTATACATCCTCTATACATCCTTAATCACATAATCATTTAAAGTTTTATTGAGTCTCTGCTTGGAATTATTTTCTCCTTTGTATTTTGTGTTTTCAAGAATTTTGACTGGTCATTTGATTATTTATTTATTTTGTTTTATGGATAAGGTTTTACACAGCTTTGTATGTACTATTTGGGTTTGAGGGAATTGTTAACACATAACCTCGAATATGGTGGGGCTCTGTTAATTGCCACAGTGTTAGGCGGATCAGACAGTTGTAGTGGAAACTGTTTGGCAATTAGTATTTTTTTTTTATTGCAATGGTCAATTGTGTTAATTGTGTTGCAGCAGTAGCCTCTCCAGGCTAAGTATAAAAAGGACTACTCTGTATTGGGTTGGATTCAAATTTTGGTTCGACCAATAGGGAAGTCCATTGTGATACACACTGTGGCTTGTCCAATAAGAGAGCACTTTCTAGTGGAGACTCTAGTTCAGTTCAGTTTATTATTAATTTTAGTTTGTATAAAAAATTGAATTTTTTTGTTTCATACACACTTGAAAAACATGATAAAACCACATACTTAACAATAGTAAAATTGTATATATAGACATCACAGACTACATACATACATTCTAATATATACATACAATTTATCAGATCCCAGCTTGATTTGAATTACTAAATAGGTCATCCAAATCAAATACTCATGCAATATCTAATATCATTTACATTCATATGTTCCAATTTAATTGTATTGGTTCAAAACTCAACACATCATCATTTGTGAGGAGCATGATATACCATTTTACTTTGTGAGTGTATGAAACTTTTGTGGGGCTATACGTATAAAAAATACATTTTTTTATTACATATACACTTGAAAAACATGATAAAACCACATTTTTAACAATAGTAAAATTGTATATTTAGACATCACAAACAGAGTACATACATATATGCTAATATATACATACAATTCATTAGATCCCAGCTTGATATGAATTACTAAACAAGTCATCCAAATCAAATACCCATGCAACATCCAATATCATTGTACAGTCATATTCTCCAATTTCATTTTATTGGTTCAAAACTCAACACCTCCTTATATCCGAGGAGCATGATATACCATTTTACAGTGTGACTGTATGAAACTTTTTTGGTGCTATAGCAACACTGCTGTATGTCTAGTCACTGCCGTGGTTGCCTAGAGACCAGGAAGGGAACACTGGAAACTGTTGTCCAGCTCTGAACAGAGGGACTGCGAACCTAGTATGGCCACTCTTTGTGGACTGGGATTTTAACTTTTAAACTGCAGTTTTGCACATCAGGGGATTTTCCCCAGTAATAGGCGCTGTATGTGCCTGTTTTAATTTGATTTAAAGGCATTTTAGAGGACCAAGTGTGAGCGCGAGATCACGTGACCTGCTCACTTCCTGGTCCGGGCACTGTATAAAAACTGGGATTTTAACTTTTAATCTGCAGTTTTGCATATCGAGGGATTTTCCCCAGAAATACGTGTTGTGTGTGCCTGTTTTAATTTGATTTAAAGGCATTTCAGAGGACTGAGTGTGTCTAAACACTTGCTCCAGAGTGAGCAGGGCGAGCTTGAGTGGGGTGAGCGTACATCACTGTGCATGGAGACATGTGTCAAGACATGCGTGTGGTGTGTATCAGGCATGTCCAGTGGGAACGAATGGGAGCAAGGCCTAGAAACTCAGCAAGGTGAAAGGGAGATTGCTCTTGTTTGGTGTTCTGAATTATTTAAATCTAAGTCTTAGGGCAAGATTTTCAAAGGCCATAGTATGACACAAGGTGCTTGCATCAACCAAGTCTGATGCAAGAGGCACCTTGCACCAAGGGCAGCACCAAGAGCTATTTTCAAAGGCAGCCTGCATCACCCAGCAGGCTACCTGCACCAAAGTGTGCTAGCACCCACCTTGCGTCATGAAAGTGGCTGCAGCATGGCACTAGGGGGCTTGCGGTAGACCCAAACTGTCACAGCCCTCAATTCCCAAATTTCAAAGACCTCCCCAGGAACTGAGTGCCAAGTACTGTTAGACCAGCAAAGGGCTGGTCTAATGGTACTTAGACATCTCCTGGGAGGGTTGTCCAGTATGTTCTACTGTGTCGCCTGTCCTGATCCATCCCCAATGGGTGCTCCATGGTGATCTAGTGGTCCCCCCTTCCCCACCCTGACTGTGGCTGTAAATAACCTCTCAGGTGCTCTAATGGCCCCCCACCTGGCATGTAGTGCCTACAACCCTGCACCCCCCAGTCCATACCTGAGATTTGTCAAATGTGCGCAGATCTCCACACACCACCATGGGCAGCCACTGAATGAACTGTCAGAGCATATACTGTATACAGTATGCACTCTGACAGTTCATTCGGCATCCAGCAGTGGTGGTGTGAGGCGGGCTGTGCCAGTCACTGGATTGGGGTACGGGAAGGGGTGGGAGTGGGAGGCGGGCACTACCTGCCAGTTGGGGGCAACTAAACCACCAGGGTCCCTGTGTGTTTGGGCATGAGGGTTCTGGTGGCACAGTGGTGTGGGGGGAGCTCTTGCCAGCACCTTACCACTGTCTGTGGGTGCCGCAGACACCCTGCAGCTGTTGCAGCATTCTGGGTGGGTGCGCCATTCATTTGGTGCACTGCCACTTTTGCCGCAAGCTCTGGGACTTAGGTGCCAGGACCCTGTAGAATGGAAAATTGGGCACAGGGTCCCGGATGCACCTGCATTCGGTGTAAGCTGCCATTGTCGCAGCTTGAGTCAGGGCTTTGAAAATCTGGCCCCTGAAGTTCAATTCCAGATAAGGTAACTAACTGTCTGAGTGCAACCTCATATACAGGCATATATCTTTGTTCAGTGCTAGGTCTACCACACTAGTTAAAGGGAAGAAAACAAGAGTAAAAAAACAAAATTTATTTCTTTTATCTCCCATTTAAGGCATTTTAGAGGACCGTGTGTGAGCGTGAAGTCATTTAACCCACTCACTTCCTGGTCTGGGCACTGAATAAAAACTCACCCCAGAATGAGCAGGGCATTCAAAACTAGTTTAAGGGAAAAAACAAATATAAAAAAACCAAACATTTTTTTCCCTTTATCTCCCATTTAAAGGTATTTTAAAGGACGGAGTGTGAGCTCGAGGTCATGTAATCTGCCCACTTCCTGGTCCAGGCACTGTATAAATACTTGCCCCAGAGCGAGTGGGGTGTTCAAAACTAGTTTAAGGGAAAAAACCAAAAGAAAACACTTTTTTTCCTTTATCTCCCATTTAAAGGCATTTTAGAGGGCCAAGTGTGAGCATGAGGTCATGTAATCTGCTCACTTCCTGGTCTGGGCACTGTATAAAAACTCACCCCAGAGCAGCTGGGTGTTCAAAACTCAACACCTCTTCATACAAGAGCAGCATGATATACCATTTTACTGTGTGATTGTATGAAACTTTTTTGAGGTTATAGCAGCATTGCTCCATGTGTAGTCACTCCCTGTGGTTGCCTAGAGATCAGGCAGGGAACACTGGGGACTGTAGTCCAGCTCTGAACAGAGGGACTATGAATCTAGTGTGGCTGCTCTTTGTGGACTGGGATTTTAACCTTTAAACATCAGTTTTGCACATTGGGGGATTTTCCTCAGTAATAGGTGCTGTGTGTGCCTGTTTAAATTTGATTTAAAGGCATTTTAGAGGACCAAGTGTGAGCACGAGGTCACGTGACCCACTCACTTCCTGGTCTGAGCACTGTATAAAAACTCGCTTAACAGCAAGCAGGGTGAGCTTGAATAGGGCAAGCGTGCATGGAGACATGTGCCAAGACATGCATATGGCATGTATCAGGCATGTCTGGTGGGAACAAATGGGAACAAGGCCTAGAATCGCAGCCAGGTACAAGGGAGATAGCTTTTGTTTGGTGTTCTGAGTTATTTAAATCTAAGTCTTGAAGTTAAGCTCTACAGAAGACAACTAACTGTCCGACTGCAACCACATATACAGACATATATCTTGGTTCAGTGCTAAGTCTACCACACTAGTATAAGAAAAAAAATAAAAGAAAAAAAAAAACAACATTTTTTTTCTTTTATCTCCCATTTAAGTTCATTCACTTCTCTATTTTCCCCTAATGAGTCAAGGCTCTCCTCCCTATACTCTTGTCTGGTAGTGAGATTTATTTATTTATTTTATTTATTGAAAAGTTTCACCAGGAAAGACATACTGAGCAATATAAAACTGCTCATCTCACAGAGCATCCTGGGGAAGAGGAACATGGGAATACAGTAATCAAAGCACATTTCCATGCAGTATTATAGAAAAGTATATATATACAATAATCAACAACACAGTTCCAAAGGTAATATAGAACAGAGAAGCAACAGAGTAAAGAAAACAATACATTGGTTAGTAGCATTAGATAATCATTGGGATTTGATGCGAGAGGCGCAAATTAACAGCACTACAGACTTAATACATACCGTGCAGACAAGGAAGTGCAATAAAGTACATTGGTTTCTTCTCACATTAAGTGCTATGCTGGGAAAGGGGATGGGGAAGCCAGAGGGGAAATTAGGATGAATGAGAAGCCAGAGGGGAAATTAGGAGCAGTTGCAGGGTGAAGAGAGGAAGTTGAGGAGGGAGGTTGAGATGGGCCACGAAGAGGAGGAGTGCCTGATTTGATGAAGCATTGTGTTCCAGAGCTTAGGGAATCTATAGGAGAATGACAATTGGCCTATAGAGCATGGGTGTAGGCAGGCATACTCCAAGCACTCCATGGTGCAATTTTATTTAACGGGGGTAGCAAATAGGCTCCAAACTGCTTCCTTTTTCCATGAAAATTAACAAAGAAAATGCTGAACCTTTCTGTAATTTTATTCATAGGAGTCAAAACTAGAAGGACAGGTCACTAATACTGTCTTTGCATCCCAAGGGCAATACAACTTTATAGGCTTTGGGCTGGTATGTGGGTGTCTTAGAGATCAATGCATGACATTTGTATTTACCCATGCATGACAATAACCATTGTCATAAGACACAAAAGTTGTATTTATGGTGCCAAATGAAGCAAAAAACACGGTCCTGGTATACATTTGTATATTGTCTGGCTACACCCCTGCTATAGAGGTGGTGGGCCATCGTATAGCTAGGGTGTGGGAGTCACAGGATCTGAGGGACAGAACAGCAGGGGGTGGGAGGACAGTGAGGAGGCAAGGTAAGGCAGAAGTGTATCAAACCAGATTTTAGAGATGAATTTTATGCAGTGGGCTAGACGGCAGTATTCCAGGGAAGGAAAAGCTAAAGAGCAAAATACGTCACAGTGGTGGGTTAAGGAAGGGGCATCCAGAGTGAAATGACAGAAAGCATTGAAAAGGGTGTCCAATCTGGTTAAGGATGACTTCAGTGCAGCACTGTAGACTATATTTCAGTAGTCAAAGATGGGTAGTATTATTTTCTGAACAGTCTCCTGCCTGGTCTGTAGAGGTAGGCAGCTTCAGTTCCTGTAAAGGGCACCTAATTTGGGCTGCAACTTTTTCAGGATGGAGTCTATGTGTCCAGTGAAGTTTAGGTACTGATCTAGCCAGACCCTGAGATAACTAAAGGAGGAGGAGGTGTCCTCCAGAGTAGAGCCATCAAGGGTGTGGAAGTAGGGCAATTTAGTTAGCCTATAGAGTCTCTGCCTAGTGCCCAAGGTCATGGAGACTGTTTTCTTGGCATTAAGGAAAAGCTGATGGGAGCATAACCATTGCTGAACTTTCTTAAAGTCATTCTGAAGTGTGGAAGCAACAGTTGGCTATCGGCCAGAGAAGAAAATGACAGTATTGTCAGCATACCTACAGTATGGATGGAGGAAAAGGTGCACACTGATGGGAGGTCATTAAGGAATATTGAGAATAGCAGGGGACCAATGACAGAGGCTTGTGTCACACCAACATTAATCTGGAGTGGGGGCAGGTAGAATCAGCAATTTTGACTGACTGTGTCAGGTCGGTTAGGTAGGAACTAAACCAATTTGTGGCTGAATCAGACAGGCCAGCAGATTGCAGATTGTCAGGGATGAGGGGGTGGGATACAGTGTCAAAAGCCTTTGCAAGGTGGACAAAGATCACAGCTATGATTAGACCACTGTCCATACCTGAGAGTATGGAATTGGTGAACCTAAGTAAGGAAGTGGTAGTGGAATGATCTTTCCTAAAATCAAATTGGTAGGGAGTGAAAAAGGCAGAGTTGGAGAGGTAAGAAGAGAGTTGTGAGAGGACCAGGTGCTCCTAAAACTTAGTGAGAATAGGTAAGAGAGGGATCAGCTGATAGTTTCCAGGCATCGAATGGTCACCTCCCTTGGGTAGTGGGAGAACTACAGCGTGCTTCCATGGGTCAGGGATGGAGGCCAGCAAGAAGGAAAGGTTTAATAAGGCAGAAAGTGGTGAGCAAATTGCATGAGTGGAGAGGAAGAGATGTTTGGGGTCAATGCCATCAGGTGAGGAACCTTTAGATGGGGTGAGAACAAGGACAGCATTTAGAGTATCATGAGGTGAGACTAGAGAGAAGGAGAAGAGGTCACTGGGGAGGGTGCTTGGGTGTGACTTATTGTGAATAGCCATGAACAGTTGGGAAGAAGAAGAAGAAGTAGAAGAAGATGAATCAGCATTTATATAGCGCTTTTCATACACAGTGTATCCCAAAGCACTTTACAAGCAATGCTAGACTGGTAGTGAAGTGACTGAATGTGTAGTGGTGGCCATATCACACATCAACACCCACACACAGCCTGGATGATTGCATGAACCGGTTTATGGGAAAGGGAATGTTCGCCAGGACACCGGGAATGTCCCCTACTCTTTGTGAAGAGTTCCCTGGGTTCTTTTACTTCCACCTGGACACCCACCAGGACAACACCAGGATGGGTAGAAGGGACCTTGGTTTAACATCTCATCTGAAGGACGGCACACCCCAGCAGTACAGCACCCCCTAATACTGCACTCTGATGCCAGCGTTTTAGGTGCAAGTTCAATCCTGATGCGGGACAAGAACCCATGACCTGCTGGTCCAGAGGTGGATGTGCTACCAACTGAGTCATGCTCAGGAGGAAGAGAAGCTAGCACAGCAGCAGCACAAGAGGTAAAGTAAGAGTTGAATTCACTGGCAACTGAGAGGTGGGCAGATGTAAGGGGCATGATTGACAAAGATGAGTGAAGTTTGGGATTTAGAGGGGAGAGAGAGAAGAGGGAGTTAATAACTTTCCAACATTTTGACAGGGTATGTATGTTAGCATCAAAGGTGGATGTAAAGTATTCAGACTTAGCGAGCCTTGTATCCTTGCAGCAGATGTTTCTGAGGGCTCAATATTTGTCACAGTCAGCATTTGATTTAGAGACTTTGTGAGCCTTCCACACCCAGTCACAAGCACTTATACATGCCATCAATTCCAATGTGATCCACGGGAGGTGGTTTCTGCAAACTCGATTATGCTTAAAGGGTGCGTGCTTGTTCCAGATGTTAAGAAAGTGGCCTTGGAAATAGTCCGGGGCTTTGTTAATTGTGTTAGCAGAGAAACTAGGAGACCAGTCAGTGTGGGCTAGGTCACATATGAGGAGGGTAAGTTCTGGGGATTTATATGAGTGGACAAGAAATGTTTTATGTAGGTCTTTTGGGAGGTGGAGTTTGCAGACCAAGCAGATCATATGATGGTCACTGAGTGCATCTAGGAGGAGGCCTGATTCGATTACTCTGTGGTCATGTGAGGTTAGGGCCCAATCAATGACTGAGTTATTGCCTGATTTGGTATTTAGTTGGGTTGACTCATGAATCAATTGCATTAAGTTAAGGGCTGCAATGTTGTTACACAGCTTGGATAGGGAGGGGTCAGGTCAGTTTTGGTTAAAGTTGCCTAGTATATAGAGTTCACCGTTTAACGTGAGGGTAGAAATTTGAGAGAGAAGATTAGAGGCAATAACATGGGAGAGGTCTGGGTGGAAGTAAATCCCAGTAACATAGATCGGTAAGGAGTAAGGCATGAAAAGCCTGAGGATAAGGGCTTTGTAAGCTGTGGGGACCAATACAGATAGGGCCGGGGTAGTATGAATGGAGGATGAGGTGAAAATAGCTACACCTCTGCCCCTACCTGTGCAGTCTTGATGGGAGATATTGCAGCCAGGGATGTATATACTGGGATCAGGTGTTTTATTATTTAACCAGGTTTCAGTTATTATAAGGAGGTCAGGGGCCAGCGATAGTGCTAGGGGTTGAAGCAGGACTAGTTTAGGTAGTAGACTTCTAATGTTAAGGTGGAGGATTTTAAGACTGCAAGGGAGGGTTGGCATGTTGGAAGTAGGGGAGGGCATGTGTGGGAGAGGGGCCACCTGCATTGTTTGACAGAGGGTGGCCAGGGTTAGGGTTCATATCCCTGGCGGATAGTAGGAGAAGGGAGATTATTATAAAGTGGAGCTTTGAACCTTTGTACCATGACTTAGATGTGACTGGGCTATAGGGGTTAGGCAGATAGTATGAGGAAGCAAACCAGATAGATAGGGAGCACAGAAGTGCATAAGAGTTAGGGACAGACAAGAGGGAGGCAAAGGGTAGAAAAGTATGGAGAGCCCAAAGCTGGAGGAATGGAGTGGGGGATCCCAACAATGGGGTCAAAGGGTCTGAAATTTAAGGAAGAGAATGAGAAAGAGGGATTACTGAGGGTTTATTTAGGAGGTTGGCATGGGTAGGTGGTGTGGGAAGAAGTGAGACAGAAGAGAGTAAGGAGAAGTAGGCAGCATATTAGTATAGTCAGCATACTGTGATATGTGAGAGCCAGGCAAGACAGTTTTTTGTTTTGTTTTTTTGCAGAAGACTTGGAGTGGTCAGGGAAGGTAATTTGATATTGCCGAGTTAAGTGACTGGTCTAGATAAGGTGGAGTAGAAACCTTAAGTTGAACCTAATTTAAAGTCAAGTGATGTATCAGAAACATAGAAAGATTCTTGCCCTTTGAGTAGTGCTGTCTTAGGAACAGTGCTGTCAAGTGGTACAGATGTGTAACTTGCAAATGGAAAAGGGGGGTGGGCGAAGGTAAACAGGCTAACAGAGCTTTGCTGGCTGGAAGATCTCGGAGGGATGTCTGCTCTGTATCTCACTTTCAGCAGTACCTGCAGTGTTGGTCAGAGAGTGAGAGTAACTGACACTGGCCCAGTAGGTGGTTTCTGCAGCCAATTTAACTCGAAGCTGCAGTTTCAATCAGCAGGGGAGAGTGGCTGATTCTGGCACAGTGGGTTTTTAAGAGTTCTATTCATCTACTGGAGTAGATAAGCATGTCCTTTTGAAATAACACAGCAAAATCTAGTATCACTTTAGATGTAGAAGTGGGGATTAAATGCACTGTATGCATGATGTACAAGTTAATAGCAAAGGGCAAACTATTTACCCAGATATTTGTGACAAATGCACAAACAACACTGAGCTGACATAGGAAATTAATTCATATTATTCTAGGTTAGCTCAACTAAAAAAAATCAAACCGATATGGCCCACCACTTAAATACTCTAAACAACCCCCCTCCACAAGTTCCAAAAAAATAACCAGCAAGGATTAGGGGTAGACATCATAAAGGACTCAATGATGGAGAACACCCAACCCACCTCACTAACACATACATCCTCACTCATTCCTGAAGTTACATTGGTCCCGAATAATAACCTTTTAGTACCTCACAAATGTTCACTCCCTCAGTAAATAAACATGATATCATTACCAAAAAATAAGAGTCAGGGATGAGGATGAGGAAACTGGCCTAGGTCCAGAATGGTCAGTGGTGTTAGATTCCTGGGTGATTAAAAAAGGTTCAAAGACTGAACGGTTTACTGTCTCAACCTTTAATAGACTTAGCCCCCTTTATACTGAACCTGACAGTTCTAGTATCAATGATCTAAACCTTGTTGTTGCAAAGGAAACAGATAGTTTGCTAAATCCTAAAGGGCCCACAGTAAATAATCAGTTAGTTGATATAGGCAACAGCAATGATTTTTGGGTAATGGTGGACAGAGGTAGTCAAAACATCTCAAAGAACAATGATAGCCCATGTATTAATCCAACTGATACTCCACTATTAAATTTTCCAGTGAGAGAACCTAGTACACCAAATTGTCAATTACATATGGAAATGGAAACAGAAGATGTAAATTCCCAGAATGTTAGTCCATGACAAGTATTTGTTCTAGGTGACTCTGTTATTAAGCACCTGGACAGAGTAGTCTGTAATCCTGACAAATCATCTAGCACTTGCTCTAGTTTCAGGTGGGCAACATTTTCAGATATTACATTGATGGTTAAAAAGATCCAAAAAGATGCTGGTGATAATCCCTTGGCTATCTTCCACGCAGGGACCAACAACATAAACACCACTATGCTAGAAGAAACTAAATTGGATTTTGTAACCCTCAACAACTCTCTAGTCAAACTTGGGTACAACATTTGCTTTTCTGAAATTCTTCCTGTCTCTAGAGCATTGTTAGCCTAAACACAAAACATAAAAAAAAATGAATGTCTCTGAAAATGGTACTTTAAGCAAGACATAACAGGAAAGGTAGTGTCATGTTGGGTAAAACTATTGAAGCCACCATTAAGAAATATTTAAACTAGATTTTCAGGGGGAGAAGGGGAATGCTCCCACTTCTCTTGATAGGAAATATCTCAGTACTAATACAAACCTATGTAACATTATAATGCTTAATGCTAGAAGTTTACTAAACATTAAAATGGCAGAACTGGAAGCTAGATCTTTACAAAATGACATAGGAATAATAGCTGTGACTGAAACATGGTAGGATGACTCCTGCAATTGGATTCAAGAACTTCCAAACTACAAATTATATAGCAAAAATCAGATTGGCAAAACTGGTGAAGGAGTATGCATTTTTGTTAGAGATGACATTCCCTCTTATGAATTCAGTATTACATAATTTGACCCTTCAATAGAAAGTGTATAGGTTAAAATACAATTAAAAGGAAAATCCAAACTTACTACTGGAAACTGCTATAGACCCCATGCTGCTGATAACATTTACACAGAAAATGTAATCAAAGAAATGTCTGCAGCATCCGAGAAGGGGGGTGTTGTTATCCTAGGTGACTTCAACTTCCCCAATATTGAGTGGAACAGTATGAAGGGGGCAAGTGAAGTGGACAAACAATTTAGTACAGCCCTTCTTCATCATGGCCTAGAACAGCTGGTAGAAAATCCTACCAGAGGTAAAAACATACTTGATCTTCCAATAACCAAAATAGAAAACAAAATTACAGATGTAGAAATTAAAGAACCACTTGGCAATAGTGATCATAACACAGTTTTATTTAAGATAATACTGTATTAAAAAAATGTTTTGAATAATGCGTAATTAAGAACTATGACAAACCCAACTATAAGGATATCATAAAGTCCTTAAGTAAAATTGACTGGGGTGTGAAACTGATAAATCTTTCAGTAAATCAAGCTTGGGAAAAACTTAAGGCAATAATCCTACAACTGGGAAATTCATATGTTCCTAACAAAAAAAAATTCAGTAAGAAAGGCACAATTCCTATTTGGTTAACTAACAGCATCAGAAAGCAAATAAAAATCAAAGAGAAAGTGTACTGTATAAGAAGGCAAAAAAAAACCGTGATGTAAATAAAAAATTATACAAAGAATCAGTATCTAAACTTAAAACTACGATCAAAGGATCAAACAGTAGCACTGAATTTAAATTTGCATAGTCTCGTGATCAAAAAATCCTTATTCTCTTTTATCAACGGTAAAAAAGATTCCGCTAGAAATGTTGGTCCTCTGATTCATAAGGGCAAAGTTTTAGATGCAGATGAAGCAACAGCCAATAATTTTAATGAGTACTTTTTCTCAATATTTTCTAAAAACAAAATACCTCAAATCACCTGGGTAACCAAGATATTGCAACAACAAACACTACCTATGTTATCCAGGAAGAGGATATACTTCAAGCATTGGGAATATTAAATAAAACTACCAGTATGGGCCCTAATGACATTCATCCTAGGTTTCGTATTGAAACATCAACAGTAAAAGCCCTTCCGTTATCTATCATATTTAATAAATCACTAAATGAAGGTGTGATTCCATCTGACTGGTTAGAAGCTACTGTCAAACCAATATTTAAAAAGGGAAGCAAATCTGGTGTGGAAAATTATCAATCAATTCATCTGACCTCCATAGCATACAAGCTAATAGAAAGAATTATTAAATCATATTTTGAGTTAGAAACCCAAACTCTTGGGCTGAGTAACCAAACATAGAAACATAGAAACATAGAAGTTGACGGCAGATAAGGACCGCAAGGCCCATCCAGTCTGCCCATTTCTTTTTCTACCTTATAAATGTACCATCGGCCTTTGCTCTGTCAGTGACCTATCTATTCATAGTCATTTGTATTGCTCCCTTATGCCTATCCCATGCCTGTTTGAAGCCCTGCACTGTATTCATAGCCACCACTTCTTGTGGTAAGCCATTCCATGCATCTACCACCCTTTCTGTGAAAAGAATTTCCTCACATTCCCCTTAATCGCCTCCCTCTAATCTCATGCTGTGTCCTCTTGTCCTGCTATTTTCTTATATTTAAACATGTTAGACTCTTTCACCTTGTTTATGCCCTTAAGGTGTTTAAATGTCTCGATCATATCACTCTCTCCCTCCTTTGCTCAAGGGTATACATATTGAGCTCCGTTAATCTGTCCTTATATGTCTTCTGATGCAGTCCCTGCACCATTTTGCTGCCCTTCTCTGGACTGCCTCAATTTGGTTAATGTCCTTGTGAAGGTGTGGCCTCCAATACTGCACGCAGTACTCCAGATGGGGCCTAACCAATGTCTTGTACAGAGGATTATTACCTCCTCTTACGACTTGTGATACCCTACTAATACACCCTAACACCCCCTAGCCTTACCTACTGCTTTAGAGGTCTGCTTGGATGATTTTAGGTCATCAGTGATGATGATGCCCAAGTCTCTTTCTTCCTTTGTGACTGCTAGCAACTCCCCTCCCAGCCTATAAGTGGCTTCAGGGTTTCTCTTCCCTATGTGCATGATTTTGCACTTCTTTGCATTAAATCCCAGTTGCCACTCTTCTGACCATTCTGCTAGTTTATCCAGATCTCTTCTCATTCTGCCCACCCCATCTGGATCATCTACTCTGTTGCAGATCTTGGTGTCATCTGCAAACAGACAAGCCTTACCCTCTAGTCCATCTGCGTAGGTCACTAATGAAGATGTTGAATAGGACTGGCCCCAGGACTGATCCCTGAGGTACCCCACTTGTGACTTGCATCTCTTCTGACTGTATACCATTTACCACCACTCTCTGTTTCTGCCAGTCAACCAGTTTGCCACCCAGTTGACCAACTCTGACCCACCCCGAGCCTACCTAGCTTATTTATCAATCTTCTATGTGGAACAGTGTCAAAGCTTTGCTGAAGTCAAGGTAGGCGACATCAACTGCTCCCCTTGGTCCACCACTCTGGTTACCCAGTCAAAGAAATCTATGAGATTAGTTTGACAGGACCTTCCTTTGTAAACCCATGCTGTCTTGGATCCTGTGCCCCTGGATTCCAGGTGTTGCACTATCCTTTCCTTAAGGAGTGCCTCCATAATCTTGCCCACTACTGAGGTAAGACTGACCGGTCTGTAGTTCCCGCCTCCTCCTGCTACCACTCTTGTGGGTGGGATCACATGAGCCTTTCTCCAGTCTTCTGGGACCTCTCCTGTGCTCAGAGACTCACTAAACAATTCTGCTAATGGCTCTGCTAGTTCCTCCTTTAGCTCCTTAAGGTACCCTGGGATGTATGCCATCAGGTCCCATTGCCTTATCCACCCTGAGCTTAGCAAGCTCTTGTAGGACCCTTTCTTTTGTGAAGGGAGTAGTGCTCACCTCCCTCCCCCCTGTGTCCATGATGCTGAGCTGTGGGCCCTGCCCTACCTTCTCTTCAGTAAATACTGAGCAAAAGTATCTATTTAGGATAGATGCCTTTACAGGGTCCTCCTCCTCACATGCTCCTTTTTCTCCATTAAGCTTAGCAATACCCCCTCTGGACTTTCTCCTTTCACTAATGTATCTATAGAAAGTCTTGTCACCTTCTTTTACTGTTCGTGCTAGTGTTTCCTCAGTTTGGGACTTTGCCTGCCTTACTGCCTTACCTGCTTCCTTAGGGCAGTTTGGTATGCCTCCCTATCTTCATCCCCTGTGTTCCTTATATTTTCTGAAGGCCAGCCTTTGGCTCTGACCTTTCTGCTACTATATTTGAGAACCAAAGTGGTTTCCTTCTTCTTTGCACTTCCTTTTCTGTCTAACACAATGGGATGTTGCTTCAAGTATTGTATCCTTAATGCTTGCCCACTTTGCCTGTACCTCCTCACCTGTGTTTCTTTTGCCAGGGCTAGCTTAACTCTGTTGGCCATCTTATCAAAGTCAGCTCCTCTGAAGTCCCATATTTTGCCTTGGAATGGGATGATTTAGATGTAGTAGCCAAATTGAACCATACCATGTGATGGTCACTGGCCCCAGGTGACCTTCTACCTGGAGATCTGTGATCCTTCTTTGTTAGTCAGTACTAGATCTAGGATAGCCCTGTCTCTTGTGGGTTGCTGTACCAGTTGTTTGAGGCCCTCCCCTGCAGGGAATCCACTATGAGTCTAGTTCTGGCAGATGTTCCTGCTGGTATTGACCAATCTGTATCTGGCATGTTGAAGTCTCCCATTATCAGAACCTCCCTTTAGCTGTCATGTTTTGTATATCTTCTAACAGTAATGTGTCTATGTCCTCCTCTGGTCTGGGGGCCTGTAGACAACCCCAGTTCTTATGGCTGTCCCATTACCTGTTTCCAGGGTGACCCACAGTTCTTCTGGCTCCTTATGTGTATTCTGAATTTCTGTAGCTTTGATATTTTCATTAACATACAGGGCCACCCCTCCCCCTTTTGCACCTCGGTCTCTTTAGAACAATACATATCCAGGTACTGAAGTCTCCCAAGTGTGGTTACTGGTAAACCACGTCTCACTAATGCTACTATGTCCAGTTTAGCCTCTGACATTATTGCCTGCAGGTCTGGGATCTTATTCCCAGGCTGTGAGCATTGTGTACATGATTTTCCATTGGCCAGATTTTGGTGTGTTAGTTGTTGGGTGAAGTTTGGCATTACCCCTGTGCATCGTATGGGAGACAAACCTTTTTTCTTACCTGGTGATGCAAATGAATGGCAAACACGCTGAATTCCTGTTTGACCACTAGCTGAGGGGGGAAGGGTGTTCTTCCCATTCGACGTATGGGGTGCTGCACCCCTCTCCCCATTTGCTAGTTTAAATATTCTGCAAAGACGGCAAACTTCTGCCCCAATGCACTGACTCCCTCTTTAGTCAGATGCAGTCCATCAAATTTAAAGAACTTTCGCTCCCAGAACTGTTGCCAGTTCCTACAAATCTGTGTCCTTTTTCCTGGCACCAGTCCTTGAGCCACGTGTTTAGCTCCCTATCTCCCCTTCTCTGACCTTCCGTCCATCTGCTCCTTCTCCCAGACTGGCAGGATCTCAGAGAAGGAGATGCCGACGAAATAGATGATAGTTTGTCACCCAGCCTAGTCAGGTGTTCCTTGGTCTCCACAACTGACCGGCTGGCGAGATCATAGTCCCTATGTGTACTAGGACATCAATGTTTTCTCCTGCTTTGTGAACAATTTAGCAACGCGGTCAGTGTCTCTCCATGCTGATGTACCTGGGAGACATCTGACCATCACCCCTAGGCTGGAGATGGGTATCAACTCCCGAATCATGGAGTCTCCTATGATCAGAAGTTTTTGGATTTCCTTTCTGCTTGTTTAGTTTTGGTTCCTGATTTGGGTGAGTATTGTTGTCTAGCTCCTGTGCTGAGTGTCCTGCTCTGCAGTGTCTTCTGCCTCTTTATTTGATTTCAGAGATAGAGGCAGATACCTGTTTGTAGTGTTTATATGGTTTTGGAGGTAATGTGTTGGAGAGCAGAGAGTGATGGGGCACCTGATTTGCTCCTCCTAACCACCTGCCAACCTCCTGGACCAACTACCCTCATGGTCGAGGTTTTTCTGTTGGATGCTGGGGAAATGGCGGGTGGTTCTTATAATGTATTTCCTCTTCAATATGAAATTTGAGGCGTGCAATCTCTGCCCATGCTGCCCGGAGCTGAGACCTAAGATCTCCAAAGGCCCAGCATGTAGGACAGTGTCCTAAATCCTGTAAGACTGTCCTTCTGAAAATTGTTCCACAGTACCTACAGTTAATGAAATCCATTCCAAATAAGTTGCTGGGTTTGTAACCTAGTCAGAGTAATTAGAAGGAAAAAAATGCAAGTAATGGTTTAATTGTGCTTTGTTTAACTTGTTATAACAAGTTAAATTACTAGTGCCTGTAAATGAGATCACCTTGTGGAGGCCCCACTGATCCGCCTTCCCTGTTCTGCCACAGGAAATGTTACAACTGTGGTACCCTATAAAAGGAGTGTAGTGTGGGGTGGTTGGGGATGGGGGTGGGTGGCTGGGCCCTTCCCCTGCCAAAAAAGAAGAACCACGGACGAAAGAACAAGGAGGTAAGAGCAGAAACAATCAGTCAACAACAAATGCAGTAACCCTGAAAGCTTATCCTAATGTTAGATAAAACTGTAAAACCTGTAAAGCACCACCTGTAATAATTTCAGAGAAGATATACCCTGTAAGAAACACTTTGCTCCAGAGAAAATAAAGCAGTAACAGAAGATATACCTTGCAAAAGACAATTTGAATCAGAAGATTACAGCAGTAATCTGTTACACACACCTGTAGGCACACCTTGTAATAATGCAGAAGAAGGTATACCAGCAACAACAATTTGAATCAGAGAAAAATAAAGCAATGAAATGTTAGCAACAAACAGTAGCAATCCTGTGAGTAAAAATAAAAACACCACCACACAGTAAATCTGCTTAGCCAAACTAAGTCTTAATCCTTCTCCCTTGCTCTGGTAAGTTTCTCTACTCTGCCTTTCAAGCAGTCTTAGAAGGAAAGAGCTCAGGTGAAGCTAGGTGCCTTGGCCAGCAAACCAAGTCTTCTACCTCCAAGATATCAACTAACCTGACTTTTTAACCCTTCTTTCTGTTGTAAATTACTGACAGTTTGCCAGCTCCACCCCCCACATACACACCTAATCCTTTGGAAGAGCTGTGGGAGGAAAAGCAATTAGCTCCTTCAATGTGAGAAGGAGACTGAAACACCTCTGAGACAACAAACCTTTCAACAAACAAGAATAAAATAAAACCAGTGTCAAACAGTAATTTTGCTTAGCCCAATGATAAAAAAGTCACAAAAATGTAAGCTCCACCTGTAATACAGTAATTTCAGAGAAGATATACCCTGTAAGAAACACTTTGCTCCAGAGAAAATAAAGCAGTAACAGAAGATATACCTTGCAAAGACAATTTGAATCAGAAGATTACAGCAGTAATCTGTTAGCACACACCTGTAGGCACACCTTGTAATAATGCAGAAGAAGGTATACCAGCAACAACAATTTGAATCAGAGAAAAATAAAGCAATGAAATGTTAGCAACAAACAGTAGCAATCCCTGTGAGTAAAAATAAAAACACCACCACACAGTAAATCTGCTTAGCCAAACTAAGTCTTAATCCTTCTCCCTTGCTCTGGTAAGTTTTTCTACTCTGCCTTTCAAGCAGTCTTAGAAGGAAAGAGCTCAGGTGAAGCTAGGTGCCTTGGCCAGCAAACCAAGTCTTCTACCTCCAAGATATCAACTAACCTGACTTTTTAACCCTTCTTTCTGTTGTAAATTACTGACAGTTTGCCAGCTCCACCCCACATACACACCTAATCCTTTGGAAGAGCTGTGGAGGAAAAGCAATTAGCTCCTTCAATGTGAGAAGGAGACTGAAACACCTCTGAGACAACAAACCTTTCAACAAACAAGAATAAAATAAAACCAGTGTCAAACAGTAATTTTGCTTAGCCCAATGATAAAAAGTCACAAAATGTAAGCTCCACCTGTAATACAGTAATTTCAGAGAAGATATACCCTGTAAGAAACACTTTGCTCCAGAGAAAAATAAAGCAGTAACAGAAGATATACCTTGCAAAAGACAATTTGAATCAGAAGATTACAGCAGTAATCTGTTAGCACACACCTGTAGGCACACCTTGTAATAATGCAGAAGAAGGTATACCAGCAACAACAATTTGAATCAGAGAAAAAATAAAGCAATGAAATGTTAGCAACAAACAGTAGCAATCCCTGTGAGTAAAAAATAAAAACACCACCACACAGTAAATCTGCTTAGCCAAACTAAGTCTTAATCCTTCTCCCTTGCTCTGGTAAGTTTTTCTACTCTGCCTTTCAAGCAGTCTTAGAAGGAAAGAGCTCAGGTGAAGCTAGGTGCCTTGGCCAGCAAACCAAGTCTTCTACCTCCAAGATATCAACTAACCTGACTTTTTAACCCTTCTTTCTGTTGTAAATTACTGACAGTTTGCCAGCTCCACCCCACATACACACTAATCCTTTGGAAGAGCTGTGGAGGAAAGCAATTAGCTCCTTCAATGTGAGAAGGAGACTGAAACACCTCTGAGACAACAAACCTTTCAACAAACAAGAATAAAATAAAACCAGTGTCAAACAGTAATTTTGCTTAGCCCAATGATAAAAGTCACAAAAATGTAAGCTCCACCTGTAATACAGTAATTTCAGAGAAGATATACCCTGTAAAAACACTTTGCTCCAGAGAAAAATAAAGCAGTAACAGAAGATATACCTTGCAAAAGACAATTTGAATCAGAAGATTACAGCAGTAATCTGTTAGCACACACCTGTAGGCACACCTTGTAATAATGCAGAAGAAGGTATACCAGCAACAACAATTTGAATCAGAGAAAAATTAAAGCAATGAAATGTTAGCAACAAACAGTAGCAATCCCTGTGAGTAAAAAATAAAAACACCACCACACAGTAAATCTGCTTAGCCAAACTAAGTCTTAATCCTTCTCCCTTGCTCTGGTAAGTTTTTCTACTCTGCCTTTCAAGCAGTCTTAGAAGGAAAGAGCTCAGGTGAAGCTAGGTGCCTTGGCCAGCAAACCAAGTCTTCTACACAACATGGTTTCAAAAAGGGATACTCATGTATTACTAATCTGGTATCATTTTTACAATCACATTAGCCACAGTTTAGATGATGGTGTTCCTACAAATGTTATCTTATTGGATTACAGTAGAGCAGCTGACTCTGTACCACACCACAACCTTATCAACAAACTGATTAAGATGGGATACTCACAATGACTAATTATATGGGTTGATAATTGGTTGTCAAATAGAACTGAAAGGGTCAGAATAAATTGTATAATTTCTAGTTATATAGACAGAAAGAGCCACACCAGGGTGGGTGGTGGTGCTCTGTGATATATCTAATATCAGGACAGTCAAAATCACTGCCCTCACCTTTGCACAGAGATAACATTGAGTCAGGTAGAAGTTTTAGAAAGGACTCAAACCTCCATTTATTGTTGCCAGTGAAACAGCCAATCTTTAAGGTGAAAGATCAGAGTCTGTCGTTTTGTGTTCTCCCTGACCCAGGAGGGTCGGCTGTTTTACTGGCAACAATAAATGGAGGTTTGAGTCTACCTGACTCCATGTTTTCTCTGTGCAAGGGAGAGTGTCATGATTTTTGACTGCCCTGGTATCCTTTCTAGTGTTGGTATTGTCAGTAGTGGGGTACCTCAGGGTTCTGTCCTGGGGCCATCACTGTTTAACATCTATATTAGTGATATGAGAGCTAGTGATAATCATTCAGTCATGAAATTCACGGACGATACAAAACTAGGTGGTCAAGTTGATGCCATTGCCAAGACATCATCTCTGACAAATGATCTAAAAAATATTAAAAGGTGGGCAATCGACAATGGTATGACATTCAATGTTAACAACTGTGTTGTTATGCACTTTGGGGAAAAGAAAACTCCCGTACTACTTGTATAACTATAAAATCCACATTTCTATGAGTGAACATGATCTTGGCATTACTGTTAATAATAAACTTACATCTTCCAATCACTGCACTAAGAATTACCAGGCTAGCTAATGGTTTAGTTATGAGTGTTAGACGTACATTTGTATCAAGGATGGAACAATGCCTGATTCCTTTGTTCCGAGCCTATATAAGATCCTATCTTGACTACAGATCACCTTTTGGAATTCCTATTTAAAGAGTGATATTGCATTATTAGAACAGGTTCAGAGGCAAATAACTAAAATGGTTCCAAGGTTGTCAACCAAAGATTATACTACATGACTGAAAGAAACTGGCCTGTTTTCACTCCAAAATAGGAGGACAGGGGACTTACTATTTTTATATAAACTCGAACAGTCACCAGATTTGATGACTCAATGTGGATTTAAATTTTCCAACAGACATACAGTAGCTAGATCACATAATAAACAGTTTGTAGTTTTATGGGCTAACGCTACAAAAAGAGACATTTCTTTAGTATAAGAACTATTAAAGCTTGGAATTTACTACCGGAGGATATTGTTAGTTTAAAGAGCTTCAACTCATTCAAAAATTGTCTAGACAAATTGTTTGGCTCAATGCAGATGTAGGCTGAATTACCCACACAGTGTGGAGGACAATCGCGATGGGTGTCAAGCCTTCTTTTGTCCACTCAAAGTAAACTAAGTAAGCTAAGTAAACTTTGTATGCAACACTTGCTAAAGTAAATATTTGCACATTTATTTCTAAGGAAAAATTAGTCTTAAGTGTTAATTTTTATCTAAAATAGACAAATTCTTAAAATCTTTGAAAATCACGGTGTTCCTTCAACTATAAAGGCTGTGCAATGGAATACTAATTGTCTGGTACTCAGTATGGCATCCTGAACAGATTTGACACAGAGCTCTTACATTTCCTAAGGTCCCCAACTTTGCAAGAGTACCAAGTCTCAGTCTTGGCAATGTCTTCCCATGTCTTACATTGTCACAAACCCATAAATACTTTTCCACACTTAAGTTCTTCTTAATCAGTTTTAGTGAGGTGTACTCCCAGGCATCGCCTATACTAGATATATCTTTTAGAGTTGCATTATCTGTAATTCTTTGTAGAGCAAATTGCATAAAACTGTCGGGTTCCACTATACTGCCAAAAATATAATTACATTGCAAGTAACATTTATTAAGTTCCTGGTTTAGTTTGCCAAACCAAGGTAAGGTATTATTAATCATTTCTTGATATTGCGTCCATCCAACAGTTATATATTAAGCTATCTGAAGATGCCTTGCTTATTTTCCTACAATAAATAATACATTTTTAAACACTGTTGTACATAACAAGATTGTTTCTGTTTCCACCCGAATTGCAGCATTTAAAGGTGATCTCGGCACTCCCAGTAGATTTTTTAAATATTGATTCTGTATTGTTTCAATATCTTTAAAGTTACTTTAAAGACCCCAGATTTCAGCACCATATAGGAGCTGGGAGTTCACTTAAACAACAAAACAATGATATTGGGCAATGTATGAATTGTTTGCAACAGTGTGAGCAAAATGAATTATGCCATTCAAAGTTTTGAAGGAATTATCCCTACTTTTTTTAATATGATGATTCCATTTCAAATTATTACTAAAGATGATGGGTATGGTCTGGCCATCGAGAAAATGGCAACCTAAATCCTGAGCTCCTCTAGGTCTGGTGGCAGTCTGCGATGGGCAGACCTAATCCTGGGATGTAAATCAACCCCAGCTGTTTAATAATACTTGGGAAACCATCCCCAACCATTCGGTGCCACTAGTTTGCAGTTCTGTGGCGTGTGTGTACTTCAGTAGGTGCCGGTATTTGCGAGTCGCCCACTCAGCTATGCTGTAAAGGCTGCAGTCTACATTTCCAGCTCTCTACCCAGCCTGATTCCTGCTGTGCTCTGCTAGATTGTCTCCACACCTGTGGCCTCTCAATCTCCTCATCAGTTCACAATGGCGTCAGGTGGACCTACTGCGGAATCCCCACCCTCGTCTGCGATAATGTCATCAACTGCCTCAGTAGGGGACTCATTAAACTATATCACTCGCATGTTAGAGGCCCTGTTGTCACACATGGATGACATAAATGCCACCCTTACGGGCACCACAGCCATGTTCACCAACTCCAAGGCCGCCTTAATATGGCAGAGCAGCGTGTGGAAACTTTAGAACAGCAACAAATCAACCTTAAACAAAAGGTACTGTGGCAGAATGAGAGGCTAGAGTTCCTATTAGCCAGAATGGAGGATCAGGAGAATAGAGGGTGGTGCAACAACCTCCAAATCATTGGATTCTCTGAGGGCTTAGAGGTGGTATCAATGGAGAGGTTCCTAAATGAAACAATACCCATGATGTCAGGGGAGCACTGGAGGGGCCCAGTGGAGATCAAAAGAGCCCATTGTACCACTGGGAGGTGAGACCGAATGATGCAGTCCCCGAGGCCCATAGTGGCATATTTTCTCAGATATTCAACTAAAGGGCGCATTCTGCGAGTAGCCCGTGAACTGGGGGAATCAGCTGACAAGGTACAACAATTTCTTTCTATAGGGACTATGTGCAGGATACTGCTCGTATTTGGTGTGCCTATGGTCCTCTGAAAAAGTTTCTTGCTGCTCACAACTTTCAATATAGATTTAGAGGACTCACCAAGCTCCTGGTGTCCAAGAGGGGAAAGAAATGCTCACGAATGGACCCGCTGAGGTGGAATGCTGGATTGTCAAGCTTTGGCCTAACCTGCCCCCTCTGCCTTCATCTCCCAGAAGGCTATGGGACCCATCGTCTTCCCCAGGAAAGGCTATGAACTCTGATTTTGGCAACCTGCCTCTGGGGGACTGCTTTACAGCTGGACTGAGTCCTCCGCTTAATGACTCCCCCTGGGTTTGGTAGTGTAGGTCCCAATAAACAGATCATACAACCAGATATGATGCATACAAAATGCATATGTCAGCATTTATCATTTTATTCAAGAAGAAGAAAAAAAAAAGAAAATAAATAAAAATACTAAATTTAATATATACAGAAAGGAAAAATAAATAGTGTTAATCCGTCACACCTCTTCAAACATCAGGAGATAATTCTTGCAAAAAAAATTACTCTACAGAATTCCTGAGTTCTTTCCCTTCTCTCAAACAATGTGGAAGCTTGCACAATTATTTCTTAGAACCTTCTCTCTCCTTGGCCAGAACCTTACTGACCACCTATCTCTTTTGGTTCTCCGAGAGGAACCTTTTATAATGCCACAGGGTGACCTCATCAATCATGTGATACCTTAATATATGCATATATATATACATATATATATATATGTATATATACTGTATATATATATATATATATATAAAACCAACTAGTATCATTCTAGCACTTCGAGGGTTTACCCAAATAAGCATTTATTTTCTCACAAGGTCCTAAAACAAAAATATAGACTTAATTATAGGACTATGATGTCAGAGCATTAGCTTAGCTCCTCCCCCTTCTGACATCACTCCTCCTTGAGACCATATAAGCTGCCATTTCATGAGTTGCCTGCCCTATAGAAGGACCTCTGCAATTAACATGGGCACTCAGGCAACAGTTTATTCAAACACCATGAAGTCTTGCTATATTATGACTATATGCAGTCAGCCACTGCAGCTGAACTGCCCCGGGAGAGGAAAGAGTTAACTCCAGAGAGTCTGGAGTTCCACAGCGCGAGGGCGCTGTACCAAAGCTCTATCTGGCCAGTTTCAAATGAAACTGTCAGATTCTTTACTCCGCTTCACTGAACAGTCGCTCCGGAGATGAGCTCCTTCACATTGGTTCATTTCTCGGTTCAAGCGAGTATTTTCGGTTCATTTGAACCGGCAAAAAGTATTTATTTTACCGCATTTCGGTTAAAAGCTCTATCTGGTAAACCGTAAGTAGAAAATTTAAAGTCTGTGTGGAAATTCAATTATCAGTTCGGTTTTGAACCGATCGGTTTGCTTAATTTAACGTTTTAAAGTGTGGTTGGGCTTTTAGAGTGCGGTTCCCGGTTCTTATCGGTTCTAAAAAAACCTTGCTTTTAAAATAGGTTTTTTCAAATACCCGTGACACGGTTAGGAACCGATAAGGGTGTCTTGCCTGGCACTGCCATCAAAAGGGCAAGTTTTTGGTTAGGCTGGCATTATGTCTGAGAAACCCAAAAGAAAAACCGGGCCCACTGGGTTTCAACACTGTGATGTCTGTGGGGAAGCCTTTGCCAAGGCTGACCCACACACCACTTGTGTTTATTGTCTGGGGGCTGACCACCTCCTGTCAGACTGCCAGGTGTGTAAAAATTTCCCTGCAGCCACCCTGGAAAAGAGATTGGGCCGGCTCAGGGAACGAGAGGCCAAGAAGTCCGCTGACCCGGATGGCCAGCCCAGTCCAGTACCCACTGGACCAGAGGGAGTGCCCTCTGACCAGGGCGAGACTTCCTAGGGCAAAAGGAAGGCTGGTTCAGGGGAACCAGTCTCAGTGAAAAAGACTAAGAAATCAGTAGGTTTGGAGTCCAAAATTGTCTCTCCAACTGCTGCAGAAATAGCTAAAGCCATACAGATTGTCCAGTCACTGTCTTAGGGTCCTGCCGAACCACCTACAGTTGGTAAAAGGTTGGTTCGTTCAGTGTCAGTGGTTCAGAAGTATGATGTTGAGGAATTTTATGAACCACAGGAGAGGGAGGACGAATTTGATCATTACATGTGTGGCTGGGAGGGTCTGGACGTGCCCATTGAACCGGACATTTCTCCAGACAGACCTTTAGAATCTCCTCCTATTCTGTCTGAGTCCCTTCTCATTTTATGTTTTACAAAAGGTTGCAGAAACCCTCCAGCTTCCTTTAGAGAAGCTGTGGATGGCAAAGAGGAGCCTGATTATGTAGAAATGATGGATATACCAGAGTCTAGGAGGTTGTCTATTCCTTTGCATAAGTCATTTAGGAAGCAAACAACAAATATTTTAAAATCCTCATTCTGTCCCTCCTGTAGATAAAAATGGACAGAAGATATACCTTGTCAGGCTCTGATACAGACTTCCTCACTGAGCAGTGTAGTCATGTAGGTGTGGTGCAAGCTGCAGCCTGTGACAAGGCTAATATTCCTCTGGCCTCACATCCTCCTGATAAGATTCCAGGAAGATTGATGCCATGGCGAAAAAACAGTATATGGCAGCTTCTTTGGGACTCAGGCAGGCAAATATATGGCTTATGTGGCTAGATATCAGAAATCTAGGTGGGACACAGTATTGCAGTTAGCCAAGCAGGCCCATGGCCAGCTGGCTAGTGAGTTGGAACAGGTGGCTGCTGATGGCATTGAAGCCTCTAAAGTTCAATTTCATACTGCTGTTAATGTTAATGATGTTTCCTCTAGGGTCATGGCCACTTCTGTAGATTTCCCGTAGGTTGGCATGGCTCAGATGCACTAATCTGTCCCAAGATACTCAGTCAAAGGCTATGGATTTTCCTGTTGTGGGTAATTCTCTGTTTGGGGAACAAACAGAAAACTATATGAAAAAGATGGATGAATACAGAACTACCTACAAAAGTACCCAGGCTAAGGAGAGGCATGCCACTCCACAGAGGCACGCTCCCAGAGGTAGGGGCAGGCCTTTCCACAGGCCTTTTTACCAATTTCAGGCCTCCTCTGCATTTGCACAGAGGGGTTTCTTTAGAGGCAGAGGTAGACGGGGGCACAAGTAAACCGTCCCCCTCCCCTCAGCCTAAGGCTACTGCCAAGCAGGCACACTGATGGGGTGCCCAGGGCCGATTCTCCTGTACCAGTGGGGGGCAGGTTGGTTTATTTCAGCCAGAACTGGGTGTCCCTAACTTTGGACAGGTGGGTTCTGGAGGTAATAGGCCAGGGTCTGGTTCTCAGCTTCAAACAGTTTCCGAAGATGAGAGCCAGACATTTCCACCACAAATCCTTCAGAAGCCTTGCTTTGGAAGCAGAGTTTCTTCTCTTTTGGACTGCAAAGCAGTAGAAAGGGTCCCTCCTTGCCATCAGGGCAAGGGCTGTACTCAAGATACTTTCTTACCCCAAAAGACAGGAGAATGGCAGCCCATTTTAGATTTAAGGTACCTGAACAAGCATCTTTTGGAACCAAAGTTCAAAATGTTAACTCTGACAATGATTTTGCCCTCCCTGAGGCCAGGGGACTGAGTTAGCTTCCCTGGACCTCAAGGATAGCCTATTTTCATGTTCTGATCAGGCCTTCTCACGAAAGTACCTCAGGTTCGAACTACCCTCAGGCCACTACCAGTTCAGGGCAATGCCCTTTGGTCTTACCTCTGTGCCAAGGGTATTCACGAAATGTCTAGCTGTGGTAGTGGCTCATTTAAGAAGGCAAGGGATTGCTGTGTTTCCCTACCTGGACGACTGGCTCATAGCGGGTCAGTCCCCAGATCAGATAAAATCCCACTTGCAAGTCACCCAGCAGCTTCTCACTTCCCTGGGATTCCTGCTGAATTTACCAAAGTCAGTTCTCAAACCAGTTCAGGTACTAACTTTCATAGGTGCAGAATTGAACACAAAGTTAGCCAGGGCATTTCTCCCCTCGGAAAGGGTAGACAGACTCATTTCCCTGGCATCCTCCTTTACCCTGCAGGTCTCTCGACCAGCAAGGCATTTTCTGCAACTCCTAGGGCACATGGCTGCTTCCACAGCTGTAGTGCAAGGAGCAAGATTCCAGATGAGGGACATTCAGTTCCATTTGAGGGCCTATTGGTCTCAAAGGAGGGACCCCTTTCCAAATTGGTTCCAGTGACCCAAACCTGATCCTGGCCTTACACTGGTGGCAGGATCAAAGCAATCTAAAACAAGGGTTCCTTTCATTCCCATTTCCACTCCCTCACCCTCACCACGGATGCTTCCCTGTTAGGGTGGGGAGCTCACTAGGCTGACCTGTCCACTCAGGGAGTGTGGTCTCTCAGGAATCTCTGCTCCACATCAATCTTTTGGAACTCAGAGCTGTCCTTTTAGCTCTTCAGGCGTTTTCAGCTTCTGTCCAGAACAAAGTAGTTCAAGTCAGGACAGACAACACCACAACAATGTGGTACATCAACAACAAGGGGCACTCGGTCATCAGCCTTGTGCGACGAAGCAATGAAGTTGTGGTCTCTGGCTTACTCCCTGAACACCTCCCTGATAGCAGTTCACTTCCAGGAAGGACAATGTCCTGGCGGATGCCCTCAGCAGGATTTCTCAGGGCCATCACGAATGGGCTCTGAATCCTCAGGTGCTGGGGTCAGTCTTTGCCAGATGGGGCACCCTCAGATAGATCTTTTCGCAGCCCCAGACAACCACCAACTTCCTCTGTTTTGTTGCAGGCCTCCAGTGCTGGGATCAGTCCCCCTGGACGCCTTTCAGTTGGATTGGAAAGGGAAGTTCCTGTATGCCTTTCCCCCCTTTCCCCTTCTTTTCAGGGTACTAGTAAAAATCAGATCTCAGCCCTGCAAGGTGATTCTGATTGCTCCAGATTGGGCCAGACAGCCCTGGTACCCACTGCTTCTGTCCTGACAGTCCACCTGCCCTGAGCTTGTCCAGAGTCCACGACTTACTGGCCTGTGCACAGGGGAGAGTGTGTATCCGGACCTCAAATCCCTCCATCTCAAGGCATGGCTCTTGAGGGTTAAAATTGCTGACTTACACCTTTCTCAAGGTGTTTTGGATATTTAAAGGCTTCAAGGAAGCCTTCACTAAGACCACTTACAATTCTAAGTGGAAAAGGTTTTCCATCTGGTGCTCTGAGAAGCAGATTATCCCAGAATCTGCTGATCTGCCCATTACTGGACTATTTGGTCCATTTAAATTCCTTAGGCCTTAGGCCAGCTACATAAAGGTTCATCTGGCAGCTGTCTCTGCTTTTCTGTCAGCAGGGAAGCCTGCTTCCTTTCTTCTCACCCTGTGCTTTCAAGTTTTTTAAAGGGGTTACTTCCACCAACCCTCCTTTTTGAGAACCAGCTCCCGCTTGGGACCTGAATGTTTGCATTGCTCAGTTAATGCAACCCCCCTTTGAGCCTCTGTCCTCAGCAGAGCTCAAGTTTCTGACTTGGAAAACTGTTTTCCTAGTGGCTATCGCTTCTGCCAGATGCATAAGTGAACTACAGGCCCTGTCAGTGGAAGAAGATTTTATCTCTTTCCACAGAGATAAGGTAGTCCTCAGGACTAACAGAACGTTTTTGCCTAAAGTGGTTTCAGATTTCCACCTGAACCAATCCATCTCTCTTCCAGTATTTTTCACTGAGCATTCTTCCTCAGGTGAGAGGAGTCTGCACAGCTTGGACGTCAAAGAGCCTTAAGCTACTATTTGGAGCACACCAAGGGTCAGAGGTTGAATCCTCCAACTCTTCCTTACCTATGGCGAGGTTGGCAAAGGGAAACCTGCCACTAAGAGGACAATTTCAAGGTGGATTGTCTCTTGTATCCAATTTTGTTATCAAAAACTAGGTAGAGAACCCCCCTCAGGACTGAGGGCTCACTCCACCAGGGGTACAGCTGCATCTCTAGCGGCTGCTAGAGATATTCCCATTCTGGAAATCTGTCAAGCTGCTACTTGGAAAACAGTTCACACTTTTACCAAGCATTATTCCCTGGATATTCAGTCCAGGAGAGATGCTCATTTGGCACAGCTGTGCTTCAGAGCCTATTTCCTAAGTAGGTTCTGACCCTCCTCCATGGAGGTACTGCTGTGTAATCTGCATATAGTCATAATATAGCAAGACTTCATGGTGTTTGAAGAAAAATTACTCACCTTAGTAATTGCTTTTCTTCTCATAGATGTTGCTATATTATGACACCCTCCCTCCTGCCCCTCTCAGAACTTCTACTTGGGTAGGGGTGGCAAATTAGTGCAAGCACTATGTCATGCCATTTTAGTTCTTCCCTTCACCCCCTTTATTTAGAGTTAGGGAATTAGGTATTTCTGTTTTAAGTAATATGTTGGCCCCCTTCCTGGACTTGAGTCTTGGGGGAAGGGGGGTCTAATAGTGCTTGTTAGGGAGAAACTAATAATACTATTATTCATTGTTATTATTATTATTGCTGTTTATATTGTTGTTTATATTGTTGTTATTCCTACTAGTAGGTAGCCACTTGGCTAGTGTAGAGTTTTCCACACAGACTTGTTGCTTAGTGTTAGCTTCGTAAAGATCTGACAGTTTTATTTGAAACTGGCCAGATAGAGCTTTGGTATAGCGCCCTCGCGCTGTGGAACTCCAGACTCTCTGGAGTTAACTCTTTCCTCTCCGGGGCAATTCAGCTGCAGTGGCTGACTGCATATAGTCATAATATAGCAAGACTCCATGAGAAGAAAAGCAATTACTAAGGTGAGTAATTTTTTCTTCTAGTACAATACCTTTTTTTGTTCCAGTTTCCCTTAGTTTTACAGCCACTGCTTCTTAACTTACTAGCTGAAGTTGTAGCAGATACTTTTTTCACAACTCAGCCCTCTGCTGTTTAGAGGCTTTTTTGTTTACAAATGAAACAGCTCCTTCTTGACATTTGTTTTGGGACACTGAACTTGTTGGACTGCTTCTCCCAGTAGCCACTGAAGTTTTGCTGAGCATAACTTTTTCAATAATTTTTTTTTAACAAGATGCAATTAATTACTGACAGAAAAAAAAGGACAGTAAAGGATAGATAGAAGATTGCCAGGTTGGCCACCCTGAAAAGAAAGTATAGGACAGATATTGAAATATAATAGAGGATAGGATGGAGTGAAAAGAAATAATGGGGGGGGTGGTTATTGCATCTTTAAGCGATTGGTTATACTTCACAACTGGACCCCCCTGTTACACAGGGCAAGAAATCCATCTCACACACTATCCAGCCCTGTCCTCACCTCTGAACAACCAGTCTTGCCTCCTAGATCTACAGGGGGTACCTATCACCAGAGACAGCGATCGAGAAGTGGCCAACAGCTCTCTTTAGACCATCAAGGGTCTGCACCTCCTGCAAAGATCTCTCGAGATGACTCCCTCTCAACCACTAGGGATGGCTATATCCCTCACTTAGACCCTCTGATGGCAACCAACGAACCCTCCATGGACTGGGCTGACATACCACAGTCTGCTTTTGTAGAAGTAGTGGACCTCTCTGGAAAGCTGAAACTGGGGGAAAAGTTGTATGCTGCTGCTATTTTAACCCCCCTTCAGAACCCTTAGAGGGTTCAGTGGACACACACAGCTTAACTTTTAAACACCTTCACGGTGTAGCTACACTCATACTGGCTGATCCATGTGACATGTTTAGACAATATGTCTGTGTGGTATTCCCATTTATTAATAACCGCGCATGCATACTAGGTTAATATGTGATATAAGTATGCATTTCATTTACAGGGCCCTGTTTGGTGGCACTCTGGTCAGCTGAGTAGGCTGGCTTTGTGAGTGGCAATCACCATAGTGCCATGAGCAGCTGGCGAGAGGTATTTCAAGCCTTCTGTCTGCCTCCGTGGGTAAACCTGGGCCATACTGGTCAGTCTTGCTGTTAATCTGCCACCTGGCCCCCCCGTCAGTTACTATACTGATCAAACTTGGCCGCAGGCTATCGGCCCTCATAGTGCATGGTTGGGGTGGTTAACCAACTCCCCTTCCTTACTCGTCCCCTTCCCCTTCTGCCCTTCTCCTTATCCCCCCTTCCCTCCTGAGGTTGTGTATGCACCCAGGGATTGTTTGCCAGATGAGGAGAAGCGAGTTTCTTTTGGTTGTCTTCTCTCTCTTCTGAGTGCTGAAGCTTGCGTAGCTGATGGTACTTCTTATTTACATACCTTCTTTCGCCAAAGCTTCCTCCACTCTTAGCACATGAACGCTTATTGGACCTGTTGTAGTATCCTTACCTAGCCAAATATTTGGTCTAGGTAAGGCTACAATATTGGTGTGGTGTTTAATACTGTTAGCTCTCTTGTTTACAAGTTCTTTTTTTTTTCTCTATTGTTACAGATTTGGTGCTTTGTTGTTCTCTTGCGATCAGATAATCTGGTGTTTTGGTACACTTCCTAATTTATTCTCTAAAGCAGTGCAGTTACACCTTCCTGGTACTCATCGGCTCTCTTCTGGTGTCTGACATAGGTTTGCATCCCTCAAGTATATCCCCGAGTGCCCCCTTTCTATTCTATCACTAAAGGGGCAAGTACCCTACAATTCTCTATTAGTGAGTGACTATGGATGCTCCCAAGGTTTAAGGTTTACGGCTAGTATCATGGAATGTAAAAGGTCTTAACCACCCCATTAAACACTCTAAGGACATTCAGTATCTCCATTCTCTCCATACTAACATAGCCCTTCTGCAAGAAACGCACCTTCTCAGTAGATCTGTTCCCTGGATTAAAAAATCTTAGGTGGGTACAGTTTGTGCCAGTTCTGCCACTTCCAAAACCAAGGGGGTTGCTATCCTTATCCATAGATCTAGTGCATGGATAGTTGAGGAGTCCCGGTCTGACCCCCCAAGGTCAATGGGTGCTGGTTTGTCTGGCCTCCCCAATGGGGAAACTGATCCTGGGCAATGTATATGTTCCCAATAATGACCAGGCAGATTTTTTTCTTAGCTTAGGCCAAGCCATTTCCACTTTGGAGCAGTCCAATACCTCTAGCCCCTTACTGCTGGGAGGGGATTTTAACTTGGTCCCTGACATATTTTTGGACAAAACCAAACCCACACCTCAGACGCATCCCAGGCCCATGCTGCCATTCATGAACTGCAGGCTGAATGGGGCCTGATAGATGTCTGGAGTTGAAATAATCCCTCTGGGTGGGCCTATTCCTATTTATCTGCCTCACATGGGGTTCATAGTCGTACTGACTATTGGCTGGCCAACAACGTAGCATCGAGTGGTATCTCAAACAACTCTATAGGCAGCATCATCATCTCGGACCACGCACCTATGTTTACTTATACTCCACTGGGGTATCGTCCTACTAGTACGAGATGGAGCTGCAATCCCATACTAGTCAAAGATCTGGAATTTTAATAAGCTATGCAGCAAGCCACTCAAGATTACTTTGCTCTTAACTCGGACTGTGGCGTCTTGGCCAGCACAGTTTGGGAGGCCTTTAATGCCACTCTCAGGGGTCGTATTATTGCCTTTGCAGCCCATTGTAATAAAGCCTGGAAAAAATCTCTGGATAGGTTACAGTCTGAGCTAGTTGGGCTAGATGCATGCTTTAAGGCCTCCCCTGCTGCTGTAAGAGATGCATCTTTAACCCGCAGAATAGTGGGGCTTAAATATCAGATTAACGTCATGTTACAAAATAAAGCAGAATGGCTTTTACTTAGATCAAAGCACTCCTACTGGGAAGGGGAGATAAACGTCTTGCCTATCAGCTGTGTAAGCACCAGGCTTCTGTCAAAATCCATGTCCTACGTACAACTTCTGGTTCGATTGCCTCAGACCCAGCAGGTATCAACGAGACTATGAGGCTTTTTTACCAATCTCTGTACAAATCCCAGTCCTCCCAGATGCCAACTCAGTTGTCTAATGGCCTCACTCAGTTCTGTCAGCATTTCACCATACCCACCCTGTTGTCTGAGCAAGCTTCTCTACTAGATGCTCCACTTACTGTCTCTGAAGTTCGTCAGGCTTTGTCTCAATTGGCCAAGGGGAAAGCCCCTGGGCCTGACAGGATAACCATCGAATTATGCCAACCACTGGAACAAGAAATTTTCCAGCCATTGTTACTGGCATCACAGGATGTTCAATCTTCAGGATCTCTACCTACCTCGAGGAAAGAAGCCCTTATAACTCTCCTACCAAAGAAATCCAGTGATCCCCTTGACTACGCTAATTTTCGCCCTGTTTCCTTACTGCCTGTAGACACCAAGATCTTGGTTAAGATCCTAGCCACCAGAATGAAAAATGTTTTAACCTCCTTAATACATCCCTCTCAGGTGGGGTTCATGCTAGGCAAGATGGGTTCCAACAATACTCAGTTACTACTCAATTTGAAATGGATAGCAGCTAGGTCTAAGATAACTATGGCTGCATTATCCATGGATTTTGCTAAAGCGTTCAATTCTATTGAATGGGACTACATACACAAAGTCCTCCTTTTGTATGGTTTTGGGCCCCAATTTCACCTTTGGGTGACTATGCTATATAATTCCCCCATGGCCAGGATTTTAACTAACTCGAACATTTCCCCCCACTTCCCACTCCATAGAGGTACACGACAAGGGTGTCCGTTGTCTCTTCTACTTTTTATGATTGCTCTGGACCCGCTGATTAGGGTCTTGGCTAGTGCTGAAGGTCTCACAAGCATTCCGGCCAATGGCAATACCTATGTAGTGGCAGCGTATGCTGATGACCTCTTACTTACCCTGTCCCACCCTCATCAGTCCCTCCCGGTAGCACTCTCAGTTCTTTGAGATTTCACCTTACTCTCTGGATTACAGGTAAACCAGTGGAAAACTACTCTAGCCCTCCTTAATTCACTGTGTGCTCAGGACTGTATTCAGGGTACTGAACTGAGTTTAGTTGCCCAAGGTTTTACTTACCTTGGGGTTTATATCCCCTCTGGCTGGTCCGACCTCGAAACCTCAAATTTTGCCCCTCTTCTAAAACAACTAAGCACGGAGGTGGAATGCTGGTGCAAACTGCACCTATCACTGCCTGGCAAAATGACAGCCATTCACATGCTCCTCCCCCTCCCTAGGGTCACATATTTGTTCAATAATCTCCAGATTCACCTCTTTCCCAAACTCTTCTCCTCCCTAGAGAAATTAGTAGCCTCCTTTTTGTGGGGTGGTAGGGCACATAGGTGGGGGAAACATAAGTTACGAGCACACTGGTTCAAGGGTGGCCTGGGGGTCCCCTGGTTTCAGGGATATCACTTGGCAAGTATTGCCACTCAAGCTACAAAATGGTTTACCACTCAGGGTACCTCTCCCCCTCTGTGGGTCACTCTTGAATCTAATATGGTATCACCCACTCCATTTAGGTCCTTTTTAGGACTGGGTGGCCCATCTGTTAAGGGACTCTCCCCCACTATATGTGAATCCCGGTATGCCTGGTGATGCTGTATGACCCTCTTGCACACCCCCGCAGCAGCCTGGAACCCCCCTCTGTGTGATGCTGAACTATGGCAGAACAATTTCATTACCATTCGAGGGGAACCCATTAAATGGCCTACCTGGGAAAACAAGGGAATTTGCTGTGTTCAAGATTTAATGGCACCTGACTTAGACACTATGTTATCTTTTAGCCAGGTAAAACAGAAATTTCACCTCCTAGAACTGACTTTTGGAAGTTCCTCCAAATGCATAGCATTATTAATGGTGTCTTCTCTCAGTATAGGTTGGATAGCAAGTGGAAGTGGCTTACCTGCCTACACAAATCTCCCTCCTCTAATGGCCGCTTAGGTAATTTATACGCCATCTGTCATGATGCTCAAGCTGACCCAACTGAGCATTGTAGGGTTAAGTGAGAAATGGATATGGGTATGGTTATCTCCACAGCCTCATGGTCCCACTGCCTTAAGAACTTACACAAAGGGTACAGGGATTCCAAGTGTTGATTTCTACAACTTAAAATCCTTTTGCGGTGGTACAGAACTCCAGCCGTCCTTCATTCAGTTGGAGTTCTGCCACATTCTAAATGTTGGAGATGCCAACAACTGGATGCCCATTTATTCACTATACTGTGGACATGCCCTTGAATAGCAACCTTTTGGACTGCTATTGTTCATGATTGCTCCAGGGTCCTCGGTATAAAGCAATTGTTCTTGGACCCCAAACTGTTATTAGGTGATTCATCTGGGCTAACCCCTTTGCATAGGGCACATAGAGAATGGATTATGTTGGCTCTTCTAGAAGCCAAGAGGCTGCTCTTAATGCACTGGCATCTGATGACCAATCCAACTATTGATATGTGGTATGCTGCTATAGCCCAGCTGGCCCTTATGGAATGAATGTCTTATTCCCAATGTGGCCAATTAGAGTACTTTTCTAAGAAATGGGGAGCCTACCTTCACTCACGACTTTGTAAAAAACCCTCTCCTCCCAGAAATTCTCCTCATTAAGGTAGTTGTGAGTTGAGTAACAACCCTACATATGTCTGCTGTTCTCTGGGAAGCTATGACTTGCACTGCTCTGCTATATAATCTCACGTGTTGCACTCTGCACGATTATGACATATGAAGCCTTTGCTTTACTCATATAATGTAACCTTTGAAATGTCTAAAAATGCAATGTGTAAGATGTCTGAGGTGTACCAACATAAAAGTGAAATCCTTAATAAAACTTTCTATGAAAAAAAATTATTACCAAAGATGACCCCTAAGTATTGAAATGTGCTTACTTCAGAGATATTAGCCCCATTAATATTCCAGATAAGGTAATTTAATTTCTTCTCCCCAAAGACCACAATCTTTTTCTATGCTGAGATCCATATCTAATTTTTTAAAAGTTTCCATCGCAGAATATATGGCCCTTCTAAGACCAAATCATGTCTGCGATATCAAAACTGCATCAACTGAGCATAATAAGATTTTGACAGGAATATCATTTACTTTAGGGGGAAAGAATCAACATTAGTCATTTCTTCCACTAATGAATCAATATATAAATTGAACAAAATAGGTGCCAATATGCAGCTCTGTTTTACCCTGGAGATGGCATCTATCTCTTTTGTGGTAAGCCAATTTTTCCCATATCTAACAACAAGTTTAGTATCAGTGTGCAACAGTTTAATGATAGATAATAGGTGCCCTTCCATACCCTTTTTTTCCAAGATTTTCCATAAAATGTCCCTAGCGGAGACTCTAACTAAAACTGCAGACTCGACGTTCTCCATGACAGGCATCATTTAAAAAAAACATAAGAACGTTGACTCCGCTTGAGCTCTGAAAATTTTCTTCTTCTTGAACCCGAATCCAGCCAGTCAGTAACAGAGAACTGCTATTTTTCAGGTAAAAATAACTGCTGCTAACACCTTAGGATAATTTTATAAGGGAAGTAGCAATTTTCTACTCAATTCTTCTACTTCAACTCAAGATATTGAAAACAGCCTATTTATTGAAAAGAAACACTAGGACGATTTGGTGATTTCTCAAGCCACATTCCCTGCTCACCAGCCCTATTACAACTTTGGCAAGTTTAAATCTGTGGTACCTTTCTGGTCCAAGGCTATGAACAAGTTATTGCCTTCAACACCTGATTGATCACAAGGTATTTTCAATACTCAGTTAATATAAAATATAATTAAAGATTTTCTTTTTTTACTTCTTTTGGTGATATCACTTGGTTCTTCAGATTTTGGATTCTCAATAGAAGTATCAGTTTATGTCACCTATATCTTAGCATAGTATAAATACAGAATACATATAATATTAATATAGAATGAAAACGTTCCAAGAGGTTTATAATTTCATAAGTTAATTTGATTTAGCTGTCCTAGTTAATTTAGGATAAAATAATATTACACAATAGAGGTTTTTGATATTTATCAGATACTTACTAGATAACAACTGATATTTTATCTAATCAAAGCAATTAGATCATGAGTAAGACATTTTATTTTGTATAAGATATTTATAGTTTTTGTTTTTTATTTCGACAGGATTTACCAGGATTCATCAGGATAAATTGCCTAGTGAAACATTATTGGAAACAATCTTATAAACATTGGATGTTATAAAGCTCAGGACTACAAATTGTGGGAAACTGGAAGTTTTTCGCCAAATACAATCTTCATAGCTGATCATCATAATTTTATTGATGCTTGGAGACCAAAATCTAAAATGGTTATCTGCCTGAAACAAGAAGCCCATTTATCAAGATTAGGATTGTTACCTTATATGCAACCTGTTTACTTATTTTTTCACTTTACTGCACTTATTTCACTTTGGTTTAATTGAAGCCCCTTAATATACTAAAATACATGATTTGAAATACTGGGTTTTTGTCTCATGTTCAGTGGCATTTTTTATGTACAATATTGCTCAAATTTAATGTTAATATATTATTAGTAAATGTAGGCATTACCTGGAGCACTTTAGTTGTGCAATAATTTTAGTATTTAGTTACACCCTACTACTTAAGGTGATACAACTGGAACTACTAATAACTAATTGCTCCACATCTTGGAATTCTTCAAACCCACAAATCCTAAATGATGTTGTTTTATTTGGGAGAACTGTGTGCAAGATATATATATAGAAATATATATATATATATATATATATATATATATATATATATATATATATACAGTGGTGTGAAAAAGTATTTGCCCCTTCCTGATTTTCTCTATTATTGCATATTTGTCACACTGGATGTTTTCAGGTCTTTAGACAAAATGTAATATTAGATAAAGGAACCTGAGTGAACAAATAACACTTGTTTGTTTTTTTTATTTCACTTATTTAACGAAAAAAAGTTAACCAACACCAATTGGCACTGTGTGAAAAAGTAATTGCCCCCTTACACTTAATAACTGGTTACGCCACATTTAGCTGCAATGACTGCAACCAAACACTTCCTATAATTCAATATCAGTCTTTCACATCGCTGTGGAGGAATTTTAACCCACTCTTCCTCGCAGAACTGCTTTAATTCAGTAACATTTGGTAGGTTTTCGAGCATGAACTGCTCGTTTCAGGTCCTGCCACAGCATCTCTATCGGATTTGAGTCTGGACTTTGACTAGGCCACTCCAAAACTTTAATTTTACTTCTTTTTCGCCATTCTGATGTGGACTTGCTTTTGTGTTTTGGATCATTGTCTTGCTGCATGACCCAACTATGCTTCAGCTTCAGCTGATGGAAGGATGACTGGACATTCTCCTTAAGAATTTTCTGGTAAAGAGCAGAATTCATGGTTCCTTTAATTATGGCAAGTCATCCAGGTCCTTAGGCAGCAAAGCATCCCCACACCATCACACTACCACCACCATGTTTGGCTGTTGGTATGGTGTTCTTACTGTGGAATGCTGTGTTTGCTTTACGCGAGACATTATGGGATCCATGTTGTCCAAAAGTTCCACTTTGGACTCATCTGTCCATAGAACATTTTCCCAAAGGCTTGTGGATCATCCAGGTGCTTCTTGGCAAATGAGAGATGAGCATTTATGTTCTTCTTGGTTAGCAGTGGTTTCCGCCTTGCTACTCTCACATGAAGCCCATTTTTGCCCAGTCTCTTTCTGATTGTGGAGTCATGAACACTGACCTTAGCTGAGGCAAGAGAAGCCTACAGTTCTTTGGATGTTGTTTTAGGATCCTTTGAGACTTCTTGGATGATTTTTATACTGCGCCCTTGGAGTAATTTTGGCAGGTCGCCCACTCCTGGGAAGGTTCACTACTGTTCCAAGTGTTCTCCATTTGGAGATTATGGCTCTCACTGTGGTTCGATGGAGTCCCAGAGCCTTAGAAATAGCTTTGTAACCCTTTCCAGACTGATAGAGGGCAACAAAATGTTTTTCTGATCTTTTCAGGAACTTCCTTTGATCATGGCATAATGTGCTTGTTGAATCTTTGTCCTGACAATGTGACTCTGATGGTAAGGGCCAAAATAAGTGAGGTTTATATTGAGCAGGGCTGGCTGTAATCAAGCCTGGCTGTGTTCAATCAGCTGACTCTAATTATCCCTTTAATTGGGTTGATTTAACTAGGGGGCAATTACTTTTTCACACAGTGCCAGTTGGTGTTGGTTAACTTTTTTCATTAAATAAATGAAATAAGTAAAAAAAAAAAGTGTTATTTGTCCACTCAGGTTCCCTTTATCTAATATTATATTTTGTCTAAAGACCTGAAAACATACAATGTGACAAATATGCAATAATAGAGAAAATCAGGAAGGGGGCAAATACTTTTTCACACCACTGTATATATATATATATATATATATATATATATATATGTGTGTGTGTATATATATATATATATATATATATATATATATATATACACATACAAACATACAAATATAGTCCCCTGCTGGACTGGTTCACAAGCTATCTGATGTCCAGGACACAATGCGTAAGATAAATGCTACACTATCCTGTATCCACCCCATTTTCTCTGGGGTTCCACAGGGCTCCATTCTGGGGCCACTACTTTTAAGTCTGTTTCTCAATGCTCTTCCCACCTCATGCCCCAGAAAAATCCTACTATACACTGATGAAGCCATCCTCTGTACCTCCCACACCAACCGTGCCCGTCTACAGGCCTCACTTCAGCACTTGTTCAGCCTGGTTGAACACTGGTTCACTGAGCATAGGCTAGTCCTGAACCTGAAAAAAACAAGACCATGCTATTTGCACACCACCAAAGCAAATTAAAAAATGCCCACCTGCATATCCTCTCCAGTTCCCTCCACCCCCTTGAGCAGGTCGCATCATATAAATACCAGGGGGTTATCTTTGACCCTGGTCTCATCTTCCATGCACACATCAACACACTCACATCTGCTACTAATGCATGTATCAGCCTCTTATACTGCCACAAAGATTGCCTATCTCCTGAAGCCCTGCAACTAGCCATCACCACATCTGTTATCTCTCTGGTTGACTACGGACTACTGGTCTATGCTGCTACAGATGCCACAGATATCAACAAAATAAAAGTGGCCATCAACAAAGCCTGCAGGCTCCTGTCTGGTGCAGACCAAACAACGCACACATGCACCCTCTACGCCCTTGCCCAGATTCTCAGTTTTGAGGAAAGACTCCTGTAACAGGCCTGCCTCATGGCCAAAAAATCCCTTCTTAGACTAACATCTCTGGGAGTATCAGCCTCCCTGATCACTACCACTCCCATGGTACACACTCGCAGTGCAGATACATTGTTAATGGCTATCCCTAGGGTCAGGAAAACCTTAGCCCAGAGATCTTTTCCTGTCAGGGCCCCAACCTGGTTTAGCGCCCTACCCCAATCAGTCACCTGCCACCCCAAGCTTTGTCCCTTCAAAGTGGCCCTCAGGAGCCACTTCCTCACCACCCGCACCTGTACCTGTCTTTAATAGGACCACCACCAAGCCTATCACTACAACTACCACTGCAACACAGCATCTGTGGTGATATCCTACATGCACCTGCACAGTGACAGAGTCTAATTTCCAGACTGCTCTTCTACATGGGAACTGTAACTTGTCTTTGTAGCATATTCACCTGATTAGCTAACACTCTGTATAGGACACTGCATATGTACTCACTATATGATGTGCACTGCCAATGTCAGCTGACAGTTACCCCCATTGTGACCAGAGTGCTACACAAATTGAATGCAGTAACTGTTTTTCACTCTGTACTGTAACTGCCATTGTATGTACTGCATTATGTTGTCTTATGTTAATGGACATGGAGCCTTTGGAAATGAGTCCATGACTCAAAGGTTTGTAACTCTGATACTTTCAAATAAATAAATAAATAAACAGTAAAAAGGATCTGTGCAATATAAAGTTGCTAGTTGTTTTAGGATCAAAAAGGATTGTGCAATATCAAGCATTCAGCAGTGCTTTATGATTAAAGTGCTGGAGTATCAGTATTTGTTGTATTTAACAATTTCCAGACTTGGTTTTATATTTTCTGAGATACAAGTTTATATCCTAATTGAGTCAAAATATTAGCTATAATTATACTGGTATTAGAATATTGAGGTTTATCAAAATAAATAAATTAATTAACTAAATTCTACATAAAATCCTCAAAATGGTAAGCACAAAAAGTTGGAGAAATTATTTGATCCGGATACAGAGCAAGGAAAAGGATGAAAAAGCAAACAGCTGTAAATCTAATAAAATCAACTAAAGGAAATCTAAAAATAAAGGTGAAAAAGTTCCATCTGAAACCAAAGAGAAGAAATAACTTAAATTTACTAATTTATTGGAAACTGTTCCAATTTCCTCAGTGGCAAATTCAACACCTAGTGTAGTAATAATGGAACTATGATTAAATTAATAAAATTACTAATATAGATTTTGAGCTCAGTTTCCTAAGGGAAATGAATTATTCATCTTTTTTTCATAATAGAGAGCTGCTTGTTCCCACACTTTCCATTCTGGATAATTCTAACCTTGATAGAAATTCTAGCATTTTTTCCCTCAGGAATTAGGGCAAAATTATAGTCTCCCATGGTCCTGACAAAAGGTGATAAGCAATCCTCAATAAATTTAAAACCTATGGACAATCTAGGATCAGTGATACAATAACTTAGTATGACTATTGGGGGTTTAAAAACGTTAGTGGATTTGGATTCCTTTAAAAAATCTGACTCTTAGACACAAAGAGCAAGCCACACCAATTTTGAGATCCCAAGAGTAAATCAAAATTGAAATGCTGCTAGAATCAAATTTGATCATGAGCATTTTACAGATGGAGGACATTTTTTGCCTTGTTCATCTATATACAAACCAATGTTAGAGATAATTAAAAATCCATATTATGCAAATGCTGCATCGCTATGAAACATATGGACTATAAAAGCGGAGATTGCCAATCTGAGAATCAATGTTTTCCATAATCAGGTTTTATTAAACAAAATAAAAACTATTACTGCACCCAATTTGGAAGGGTTTTCACTGGTACATCAGTCTAAAATGATAACTCCCAGACGAAATAAGGCTATTCAGGTTAGACTGCCCATTCCATTTTGTATAGACAAGTCAAATATCCATGGAGAACAAGAAATAAAGCCCAAACAGAAAAGAAATAAGAAACAAAAAACCTGGGAAAACCTGGAAAGTATCATTACCAATGCTCAAGAAAGTATAAATTTTAAAATTTTAGAGAAGGAGATGAGAATGGGGAATGAATCTGACAATGACAATTGAAAGAATCTAAAAATAAAAATATCTTAGGACTGGTAAATAAGAAGAAAGGAGAAATGTCATCACAGAGTATCCATTTAAAAACTGATGGGAAAGCCAGATCTCCTAGGGAAGTTATTGAAAATGGGGACTTCACTGGAAAATCTAACAAGGTGGAAAAGGTTCTGCCTAGCGATTTGAATAAACCTATAGATGAAGAAAGTAAGCATGAATATATGCACTTTGAAACATACAAGGATCAGAGAGATGTTGTGAGTGAATACCTGCTTGACATATATTGGGTTGATACATTGGTGGAAGAGACTCCAGGAAAGTTATTTAATTGGTCATATCATTTTTTGCATTTGGAAGTTTCAACAGATACAATATTTATAACAAGACCCCCATATAAAAATTTCCCAGATTGTCTCCTAATTTACTGTAAATCCTGAGGCTCGGTTGAAGAAATCTGAGGGGAAAAAAGAGATCCTAGCATTAAATAGGATCCAAATGCACCCTCCAATCAAGGTACCTGCTCCTGAAGATCTTATTCTGGTAAATTGCTCTCATTCATCTAAGACTGAGAAAAGGTGGGATAAGAAGAATTGGTTTAAAAATTGTATAGAGGTGATTTCAGGTTTGAGAATGGTAGTCTTTAGCAATGTAAGACTCTATCAATCCTTGGCTGAAAATTAGATAAATCTAAATCATATAGCACTATAAAATATGGCAGCCAACTTAGCCAACATTCTAATGCAGTCCTTACAATTTACAGTAGCCCGTAGTGCAATTACATGGCTTACGATCTATTGGGACTACTCTGACTCTTCACGGATTGATGTAATTTTTTTAAATTTTTCAATGGCTGCTAGAATCCTGAATGTTTCACATTAGGGATTTTTGATTCTAGGAATAGGAATTTTTGATTCTGGACAATACATTCTGGAATATGATAGATTCATGTAGACACTTAAATGTTGAATTTAATTCTAATCAGGAAAAAATTACTCATAGAAATGTAGATAATGAAGTAATAAAGTACAATATTTCAGACAGTAATAGAGATTCATTATTACCGATAAATAATACAGGCTGACAAATTACAGAAACTGTTGGTCCAGATGTGAGTTTGAATCCTGGGAAGTTTAAGTTGTTATCCTGAAATATAGAAGGACTTGCACTGAAATAGGCAGCTCCAAGTAAAATATATTTTTTTCTAGGCTTATGATATAGTATGTTTACAGGAAACTTGCTCTCTTGATATCTCTTCTTTTCAGATCCCTGACTATACTGGATATGCTATTCCTACTTACAAGAGTAAAATATATGTCCAATACAGAGCTGCTTTGGCTATATAAATTCTGACAGAACTAAACTTGGACGTTACTCAAATACATTGCTCATTATATATGACCCTTATCCTAAAATTGGTTAATAGCTCTCTACATTTGATTTTATTTAATGTCTATCTTCCACCCAAAACTGGTAAATTGGACAAATCAGGGTACTCTTTTTTGAGAAATACTTGTGAAATATTACCTTGTTATGATTCTTTACCAGTTCTGTTGGTTGGAGATTTTAATGCAAGAATATATGCGAGCACTGGAGTTGAAGAAGTGTACAGAGATGTATTATCTGGGATATCTATAATTAATCCTAGAATTAAATATTGCAGACAAGCCAAGGATAAAAAATTGAATTTAAGTGGTAAAGAGTTACTTAAGGTTATGTCAGATAATTACATACATCTTATTAATGGGTGTCTCCCTGGAGATGCTGATGGAAATTATACTTATATGGGACCCATGGATTCATCTATTATAGATTTAGTCTGGGTTAGCTCAGAAATTGCAAAATTGTTTTTTGATTTTCTTGAAGCAGTTGACCACTCAGATTCTGCACACTGTCAGCTTAGTATCAATTTTCTGTTAAAAGGAACTACCTTAGAGGGAAGGAGCCTATTACGAAACCAAGATTGCATGGAAATAGTTAATCAAAAAAGGATAAGCTGGCAAACAGATACTATACTGTGGCCTCACATTGATGAACCCATCACTGCCATTGCTACAGCAGCATCCATTAGTTGTCACCCATGGCCCACTCTATCTATTCTCTAGGGGCCAGATATTCAGACCATGCTGGGCAGTGGTGCAAGCCTGGGTGCAGCACAACTGGGCTGTGCCAGGGGCCAGGACCAGACGATATTCAACGGTGATGCACCATAGCTCAGCACCGTTGAATATGGCATGGAGGGCATACACACAGACACAGAAAGGGAGCATGGGGATGCACCAGTGCAAGTGCAGCTGTGCTAAGCACATCACCCGCGATATTCAGCCGGGGGCATGCAAATCAGGCCATGTGCATGTCATTATGGCCCCATTTGCATGCGATGTGCTGGCTCCCCATGACTTGCGCCTGGCACCCTACTGGGCTGCCCCCATCGGAGGTTGGAACCCTGGTGGGCTATTGCTGCCCCCCCACCACTCCTGTATGCCCGATCACAGGTTGTGGTAAGAATAGAGAATTCCCTGGTGGTCCAGCGGTACCCTCCCATTTGCCCAATTGTGGGCTGGTGTAAAGATATTCACCCGATCACAGGCTGCTGTCAAAATAAAGAGTTCCTGGTGGTTCATTCACATATCTGGTCCTGTGTAGTACAATTTGGTCTGCAAACCCATTGATCCACACTGTGGACCAATAGGCATACAGATCATACTGTATGCTGTCATTCAGCAGGAGGCCGGGTGGTATGCAGGCAGGGTGCTGCCACCCACCGATGACAGGGGGGTGTTGGGTGGCCAGGGACAGGGTACCACTGGACCACCAGGCAACTCTTTATTTTCACAGCAGCCCGAGATTGGGTGAATAGGGGGTTACTGCTAGACCACCAGGGAATTCTCTATCTTTACACTGGCCCACTATTGGGCATACGGGGTTGGTAGGGGGTCCACTGGACAACCAGTGGGATATGTGTACCTGGCAATGGTGTTCTGGGTGGACAGGTGGCCACCTATGGCTGGCAGCTGCTGTGTTGCACCTTGCAATAGAGCAGCCTGCCTGTGGGTGGCTGGGACTTGCTCCTGCTTTTCCAGGGCTCAACTTTGAGCCCCCCGTGTGGCACAGTGCGAGGTTGTGCCAGCATATGTGCCATACATCCTGGGCTGAATATTGGGATGTGCCACATATGTATGGGCATGCCCCCTGCATCTGTGCTGCTTAGGATCACATTGCACCCCGGTGCATCGGGACATGCACTGCACCTGACAGCCATTTGAATATCCTACCATGGCACAATGAGGGGTTGTGCCAGTGCAACTCAGTTGTGTCAGGCGCAACTCCTTTGAATATCCCAGCCTTGGTGTCCAGACTAACAATATATTGCGATCTGTTGTTCCCCATTCTTTAGCTCTGCTACTAACTCCTTAGAAACCCCACTATGCCCTCTGCTCTGGAGATCAGAGGCTACTCCATATACTTATATTTAAAACAGCTATGGGGAGCTCAATCTTTTTCTCACCTAGACCATATTCAATGGAGCTCCTTGTCCACAAATATTTGCCTCGCCCTTAATCATGCTACTTTTAAATGCCATCTTAGGAAGCATCTACTACAATCTGACCACTGCTCCTATTTTCATTACTCTTGAACACACTGGCACTCTACTAACATGTTGCCTTGCTCTGCTCCCTGCACTTACTACCTGATGCATACTTCATCGCATGCCAGCCTTTACTCTCAGACCCTACACAACTTCAACTCCTTCTCCTTTTATTAGAGGATTTATCTATCCTGCTGCCATTTTCTTCTTGTTTAGCCAGTGTTGCCTATTTGCTTAAATTTTATTATGTTCTTTTGATAGCGTTCCTTTTTGTTGTATGACCCTTACCTACCACTGACTTCTCTATTTATTGTTATGTTTCACTGACTATGATGATTACTTGGTATTGATTGTATTCTACTTACTCTGTATGTAGTGTAATTGTATTTTCTATGTACTCTCCCAGGTCATGCCTGAAAATAGGCATTTTTTATGTCTAGCACACCTACCTGGTTACCAAAAAAATAAATAAATAAATCCAACTCTTTAAAGAAATACTTTGTGAAAGCATCTTAGATAAATGATGTTGTGATTTTCTTATTGATGAGGCCTGGCACACTGTCTTTGATAGATGGACAAAAATGGTAGCATTTAATAAACCTTTCTGTCATACAGTAAGTATGCAAAAAACTACTAAATACACATGGTTTAGCAAAATAGATAGATTAGCTAAACAAATCTTAATAGATTAGCTCATTATTGTAGAAATCCAACCTTCATGAAGATCTAAAAAAAACTTAATAGGGCAGGGAGAGAATACAAAATAATCTTAGAGCAAGGAAAGAAAAATTATAATGTTCAAATGTGGGAGAAATTAAGAAAAACTATTCTTCAAAATAATGTTAAACCATTTTGGCTGATAGTAAGCAAGGGGTTTTACAATATTGTAAGGGACTTGATTCTTATATTCCTCCAAAGACCTGAAAAATATGGTTTTATGTGATATGGAAGAGTTTTTAAACTCACCAACCAATAAGAGCAACTAAAAAACCACCCAAAGTCAGTGCAGCTATCAGCATCAGATCGACCACCTCAAACAGCGATGGTTGCAAACAAATCTCATAACCAGACATAAAAACAAGCTTTTTATGTGGGGATGCTGTGCCTCCTCACCCACCAACTTAAGGGTTCTTACATCCAGTGGGGGGGACTTAGAAAAAAAAAATAGAACACTCAAGGGCAAAAAAAAATTTCTCCCACACCAGAACTCAAACCTGGGTTCTCAAACTCTGCAGGTGATTGCTCAAGCCACTACACCAAATGACCAGCTTGGCAGGGCTCAGCCACATAAATGAAGATACTATGTTTCAGCGAGTGCTGCTTACTGCTACACTTGCTCTAAAAGTCCATATCTGTGTTTTGTCATACTCGCTATTTTTACAAGCGGTTTTACTGAGTCGCTCAAATTGAGATGCTCAATAAAACATGCTCAGATCACTGTACACCAGAAAATACACTTTACATCACTATATTTCTCAGATGTTGAAAGGCATGATGCTTATCTGCTTTCATCACAAAAATTTTAACAAAGGTCCCTTCCTTCCTATACCTGTTTATATTACTGATGAAGAAATATGGCAAGCTTTATTAATGATTTTGTCCACTAAGGCTCCGTGTCCAGACTTTATAATTGTGGATATCTACTGGATATTTTAAAACATTTTTAGTAGTTTTCTACAAGGTCAACATTTCTCAAACAGCTGGAAAGGGAGCATAATATTCCCTATATTTAAAAATGGTTACCGCTTTGTCCCAAAGATGTATAGGCAAATCAGCTATATAGAGTTATCTCAAAAACTTTTTGCCAAGGTAATTTTACAGACACTTCAGAAATGGATTGATGAGAAGGAACTACTTGATGAATTTCAAAACACATTCAGACGTGGTTGATCTACCATAAAACATTGTTTTGTATCATCACACTTGATACATAAGTATGTCAGGGCTAAAAAAAGATAAATTATATTGCTGTTTTGTAGACTTATCAGCAGCTTTGGATAGTATAAGTAGAAATCTGTTGTGGCACAAACTGATGGAGTACAATATTGATCCCCATTGCTGGATGTCCTGATAAGATTATATCAAGACACCTGGACTCAAGTTCAATTTAACTATAAAAGAGCCTTAATTTCCACTAATCTTACTAATGGGGGGGAGTAGGTGGGGATGCCTCTTGGCTCCCACTCTGTTAATCTTTATATAAATTCAATCTTAGTACAATTAGAGAATACAGATTTGTATTGTCCAAAACGTCTAGACAAAGATATATCATGTTTGTCCTATGCTGATGACTTAGTGTTGTTATCAGCTTCCCTCTTTGGTCTTCAGAGGAAGTTAAATGTATTCAGAGATCTCTGTAATATTAATACATTTTCTATTAACCTGCAGAAGACAAAAACAGCAATTGTTGGTAACAGATCAAAGAGACAATTATATCTATGTATTAATCATAAAAAGATTGATACTGAGAAATATTATGATTATTTTGGTATAAGACTTGCACAGAACTTCTTATGGAACAATCATTTAACGCTTCTTCAAATGATACTTATAAATGCCTTTAATGTCTTCAGGATATTTAATGCCAAATTGGGTAAGGGATCAATAGTTGGACCATTAAGAGTGATAAATGCAAAAATAAAAACTAGTGTTCTCTATGCTGCTGAAATTTTGGCACCATCAAATATTAAACCCTTAGAAGTTATGATGAACACAATTTATTGTTATCCATTGATGTCTATGTCTATTGATGTCTATAGCGAGATGTCACTCAATGGGCATATACTGAATACAATACAGCACTCATTGAGAGCTCAATCAGTGGCTGTCTGTGGTGGTGAGTGGTGGGCTGTGCCAGTCCCCAGCCCAGTTTGAGGATGGCGTGAGTGGAGTGGTGGACCACAGCTTGCTGGGGTGGGATCCCCTTTACCAACAATGACCAGGGTGTTATTGCCTAATGGGGGATCAGGTATTGGAGAGGGAGGGCCACTAGACCACCAGGTATAATTAAATATAACAACATAGTGACATTGGAGATCGGGGGGGCACTAAACCACCAGGTACAATTAAATATTACACAATAGTGAAATTGGTGATCAGGGAGGGAGGGCCACTAGACCATGAGATACAATTAAATAAGAACAACATAGTGACATCAGGCATCAGGGAGGGAGGACCACTAGTCCACTAGGTATAATTAAATATAACAACATTGTGACATCGGAGAGGGAGGGCCAACAGATCACCAGGTATAATTAAATATTACACAATAGTGAAATTGGGGATCAGGGAGGAAGGTCCACTAGACCACCAAGTGCAATTAAATTATGACAACATAGTGACATCAGGAATCAAGGAGGGAGGGCCACTAGACAACCAGATATAATTAAATATAACATAATAGTGACATCGTGGATCAGGAAGGGGTGGGCCGCTAGACTACCATGGAGGGGATCATTTTATTTTGTTAATATATGGGCACATCAGGGATCATGGTGGGGGGCACCACTTGCCTTGCCACAAGGAGCCTGCAGGAAATCCTTTCATGTGCCATGTGTTTGCCACATGGTAGAAGTTTCCACAAGTGTGGGGTCTTAGATGCCAGGACCCCTTCTATACCAGAATTTGGTGCAGGGTCCCTGGCACACCTGGCATCGGTGCAAGCTGCTGTATGCAGCAGCTTGTGCCATTATAAGTCCTCATTGAGGATTGGGACCCTGGTTTAGAACCCTATTTGATATCTCTTTCCAACCCTGAGACAAGATGTTTGATATCTAGATTTCAATTTGAATTGTATGCTGCAAATTATATTCTCTTTCAGTAATCTAGAGAAAACATTTCAGTTCCTTACTGTCAATATAATTTACAATGTGAAGATTATTTAAAACATGTCATCCTTTTCAAAATATGAGGAAAAAAAGAAGGAAATGGTCAGGAGAAATTCTGAGGGCTTCTAGTTTGCCTATTGACCAGTCAGTATTCTATTCTCAACCTCAGAGCATGGAGTCTTACATTTATTAGCTGATTATTTAAAAACCTTGCACCTGTAGAATTCTATGTAATCTGGATTTTTATGTTGTTCAATTTATCCTACAAAGGATTAAATTATTAAATAGAGATAGTCTGAATGTAGTTTAGAAGTCTACATTGATATTTTTAATAATTCAAACTGCTAACTAGAAATCTGCAGCACATTACATAAAATTGTATCAAACATTATTTTAATGCTGATGGAATTTAAGCCTGGTGTACCTTATCTGGTTACTCTGACTGTTTTTAAAAACTGTAAAGCCTTTTTGTCGATTAATAACAATCTTTGTACTAATAAAATCCTGTAGAAGAACTCCAAGTTGTTTGTGTGCTTTTAGTGCAAAAGCACAACACCCGCAGATTGTTCATGCATGATATGTTCATCAGGACCTTCAGCAGAGGTACACAAAATTTTTATGCCATTTCCTAGGAGCATTGCAATATTTTCAGATTTTCTCTGGTGTCCTAGACAACATGACCTTTCCCATAAAACTGATTCATGTAATTGTCCAAGGTTGTGTGTGTTGATGTGTCATATTGTATGGTTGCCACTACATGTTTACAGTAATTTCACTATCGGTCTATCATTGCTTGTAAAGCATTTTGGGATACAATGTGAAAGAAAAGCCCTATATAAATTCTAATTATTCTTACTATTCTTATTATTATTATTCTTGTCTTCTGCTTCTTCTTTTTGTCCCAAAACATTTAGTGGCAATTAGGACAAGTGCATGCAAAATTGCCAGGGGTAAAGTAAAAATCATAGGGATACTCTATTTTTAGGGAAGTGGGTGATATGGAGGGGGCATTATTGAATCAGAACGGTAGCTCAGCTGATGTGGTTTTCATGCCTAGAACAGTGGCAAAATGAGTACCATTCAGGGCCAAGCAACACAAGTTGGGGGAGAAGCTCAACATTGTTATCCATGCTATCAAAAATGAAAAAGGATGCACATATTCTGAGGATGCAGTGAGGTAATATATGGGATTACAGATGTCCCTAAATGGATTAATGTTCAAGATGATCTTTTTTAAGGTACACCAGTCCTTGGAGATAGTGAGGAGCAGTAGAAGAACATTAGGTAAGCTTAAACTTGGCTAAGAGTCTTATGCAAGAGGGATTGTTTTGTTCTTCTGGTGAACTGGAGGCTTTTTGTGGAAAGGGGATAGCCATACCCAGGATGTGCAACATATACACCTAGAGGGAGTGGGGTACTGGCCATGGCATGATCTAGGCAGTTGGGAAGATTTATACTACAGGATGTGGAAAGGGGTTGGTCAAAGGATGAGTAAAGGCAGAAGAAAGATACAGAAGACCATAGAGGGAAGGGCAGCCGATCAGTGGAGCACAAGTAAAAGAACAAATGAAACTCTCTGAGGGGGTCAAGGAAGTGGAGTGGCAACTACCTTCACTTGTGTTCAGGCTAACATGAGGACTGCACCCAGAAAATGGGTGAGCTTGAATTCCTAATGCATTACAAAGCCAGGACTGAGTGATCCTCAGAGAGGTCAGATGGGAAAGGGGAGAAAACGACTGGGACACCAAGCTAGAGTGATTCAAACTATTCCAGATGGATAGGCCTGATAAGAAGAGGGTTATGGTGGCTCTATTCATAAGAGAAGTAGTCACTTTGGAGAACAGGGAGGAAATAATGGAGTGAACAGTGTCACAAAATCACTCTGTGTCAAACTAGGGCAAAAAGGAGACATACAAGTAATGGGTACTATGCACGAAGTGGGCAGGGGTACATGGAAAAAGTGCATACCCTGCCCACATAGCTGCACACCTGCGGACAAGTGCACACATGGCAGTATTCACAACTGGCACCCACTTGTCCATGGCCCTGGTGTGGAGGACAATGCAGGGTGGCTGGGGGAGGAGTCGTGGACCTGAGTGGGCATCCAAGTGGATGACTGTCCTGGGTCCAGTAGTGGATCCCTTGCACCTGTAAAATGGGCATAACATTATTAACATAATATCCAAACAGTTATGTGCAGTTGGAACAGTAACATTTTATTTAATTATGGTTTTGTTGTTAGAAGAAAAATAGTTCCTTCCTTTTTTTCCTTTTTTAAAATTATTTGAACATTTTAGGGAAGTGATGTCTGTTGGTCAATCCTCCCCATAGACACACACCAATAAATAGCTGTATGTTTCCTGTAGTTGTATTATTCTGTTTCTTAAGCTGTCTGGCAGTGAGGAGTAGAGTGACCAGTTTTAGAAGGAGTGAGCGTTTGCTGTGAACCTCTCCCTGCACATGCATTCAAACACACACACACACACACACACACACACACACAGTTTATTGTCTTTTACTGCAACTTTTGATCTGCCTGATGTTTTGTCATTCTATTTGTACATCTTGTTTTCTGACATATGGTGATTTGATTGTGGGAGAGCAGCCAGCTGACTTCTTTGGGAGTGAGCATGTCCCTCTGCAGCCACCTTGCATAACAGTTTTATTCTTTCCAATGCTCAAATTGTATCACTAAAGCTCTACAGTATGATAAATAACTGCTTCTCCTTTGGGAATGAACTGTAAAGAGGAAGAGGGGACTGGAGATGACATTTTTAGGGGAATACTGGTGATTGAAGATGGAAAAGAGGAAAGTCTGTTTGTACTGGGTGTGGTTTCAGTGGCGGGAGTCAAAGGTGGACTTTTGACCAGAGAAATGGGCAGCATAGACAAAAAGATAACAGGTACAAACACTGCATTGTTTAAATATATTTTCATATAAAATGGGTACAAAATATTTTTTAATTGTCTGTCAAATAGGAACAGGGAACCTTGGACACTGACTTGCATCATGGTGGCAGAACTCTCCTGCTGCATCTGTTGCAGTTCCATTGTATTTCAGTTGTAGAACTGCAGTGGGAGAGCCATGAAAGGTAGAAGATGACAAAAATTATCTGTCTTGTAAACAGTCCTCACTGGCTGAAGAGGTACCATTTGCTAAAATATGTGTTGATGAGGACACGGCAAAAGGTACCTCTCAGCCAATTGGGACCCAGAAAAATCACAGCCCATTTTATAAGGGAAAAGTATTGGGACCACTGCTCTTCATTAGTGATCTGGAAACTAGGATATGCAGCAGACTACATAGGTTCATGGATGACACTTTGCTAGCAAAAGTGTTGGAGTCCCTTGAGAACAGGGACAAACTTCAGTAGGATGTGGGCAAGGTGAGTGATTGGTGTGACTCTCAGTAGGTGTAGAGTCAATGTGGTCAAATAAAGATAGATCGATAGACATAGATAGATAGATAGATAGATAGATAGATAGATAGATAGATAGATAGATAGATAGATAGATACATAGATAGATACATAGATAGATAGATAGATAGATAGATAGAAAGACAGACAGATAGATAGATTTTATTTTTTGTCAGGAAGTAACTTTTAGGTCTGTAAAGCCCTGTTTTACAAAGTTGTCCTGAGTATAAGCATATGGTTACATAGGGTACAAACTTTAGTTGCAACAGACTTATGAAACACATTTAAGTAAAAACAATTGTACAAATAGGAGCATGAGATACACATTATTTTATCCTTTCTGCCTCCACCAGCAAATCACATTTCCTTTAGCCATGACACACATTTAAGAAAAAACAATTGTGCAATAGGAACGTAAGATAAACATTTGATTTTGTCCCTCCTTCCCATCTTTCTTCAGACAATGCTTTGTTTTGAGTCTAACATATCATATAAACAATATTGAGCCTAATATGCTCAATTACAGATCCCCACCCCTAACTCCCAACCCACTCATCATTGCAACTCAATTGTTTATAGGCAGTGTTTACTACAGCATATGGCCTTGAGGGAGGGGCCAGTACATGATCATAGTAAATAACTATGTTTCCAGATGGTCTCTAAACTTCGTTTAAAATAGCCTATATTTTTTGCGGTTTGAGTCTCTAGGGCTATCTTGTTTCAAATCTTTGATAAGTAAAATCTTTTTTGCATCCTACTATATGCATTGTTCTCAAATAGAATATCAAGACATCTGTGTCTTAAATCTCTTAAGTTATATTTTTTGAGAGTTTATATTTTATTGCATTTATCTAAATTGGGGCTTAAAAATTCTACATACACTCTTAATCCTGTACACTTTTTTTTTCCGCTTTCTAGGAAATCCAAATTTAGTTGTTGCAAAAGACTACAGTGGTGGGTAGTGTAATGGCATTTTAAGACAAATCCAGCCATTCTGTAATGAGTTTTGTCCAATTTACTTAATAGAGTCTTAGTGGCATGTTGATAAATTATACTGCTGTATTCTAGTACTGGTAGTAATAACTGTTGTGCTGCCCTTTTCCTCATTTCTTTGGGCAGTATTGATATTTTTCTTCTGAGTACACCCAGTATGACATTTACTTTTCCTATGGCACTGGTCACATGCTCTTTAAAAGTTAATGTGTTGTCTATTAGCACCCCGAGGTACGTATAGGATGTTACCTCTTCTAATTTTTGCTTATCCAGGGTGCATATGGCCAGGTTTATATTTTGTACATTAGTTTTATGTCTGTGAGCAAATATCATTATCTGAGTTTTTTCTTACTTAGTACCATTTTGGAATGTAAAAGCCAGTGCTGCAGTATATAAAAGTCAGACTGGAGGACACTCTGCAGACTATCAATATCTTTTGCTCTTGCTATTAGGGCCATATCATCAGCATAAAGATGAATCTTACTCCTTTTGATTAATTGTGGATGTGGATTTATATATATAAGAAACAAAAGAGGGCCCAGAATCGAGCCCTGGGGCACCCTCCTCTTTATCCCCTCTTTATCTGATAAGATTCCATCAATGCATGTCTGCTGCATACGTTCTGTTAAATATGATAGCATCCATGTCTGCACCTGTTAAGACATGCCAGCTGTTGCCAGCCGTTGTGCCAGAATGTTATAATTAACTAAATCAAAGGCCTTTGAGAGGTTGATGAACACCGTGCTGACAGACTCCCTTGCCTCCAACCTATTTGCTACTGTGTCAACGAACTCTGCCAGGGCAGTGTCCATCGACCTCCCCATCCTGAAGCCCACCTGGCTATCAGTTAGCAGTTTATACTTTTCAAGATATTCACATATTTGGGTGCAAACTAATCTTTCAAAGACCTTCAAGATGGTAGATAATAATGCTATTAGGCGACAATTTGCTAGATTTTCTCTCCCCCTCCTTTAAAATTTGGAATAATCTTTGCATTTTTTCCAGAATTCCACAAAAATGTTTTGTTGTAAGCTTGCATTAAATAAACTAGTTAGTAATGGAGTTATTTGTTCAGTTGAGTATTTTAAGAATTTTATTTCAACTAAATCTGGCCCTGTTTCCTTTTGTGAATCTAGTTTATTAATTTGACATCTCACTTCCTTCAGTTTGATGGTTTAAAATGGAATTTAGGCAGTTTGTTATCAACATTTGGTTCCTTGTTTATATTTTGTTGAATGTACTGGCATCATCTACTGATTTGTCTATTTTTATATCTGGGAGATGACAAAAATAATGATTTAAGCTATTGGCTACCTGGTAAGTTGACTGTTCCAGTCCCCTTTCAACTTTCAGGGAGATATTTAATTATTTTTTGGTATTTCATTCTAGTTGCTTTATAAGCTTTCAATACTGGGCAGGATTTTGTGTCTGATTCATTTTATTCTCATAGTATTTCTTTCTGGCCTTTTTTATCATACTTTTACACTCATTTCTTATTTTCTTAAACATGTCCCAATCTTCTATTTTTAAAGTTTGGTTTGCCTTTTTCCAGATCCTATCCTTCCATCTTATTTGCTTTTTAATTTTCTCATCAACCCATGGGTGATGTTGACCTTGCTCTTTCAGTTTTTTAAATGGGGCATTTCTATCACAAATCTCTACAAAAGTCTTAGTAAACTCTCTTATAGTCAAATCCATGTCCAGTATTACATTTATACATGCCTAATTTACTTGCCCTAGTTGTTGCTGAAAATAAATTTTATTAACGTTTTTAAAATCCCTTATAAATTTATGTTTTGGTAAATTTACAATTTCACTTTTGTACTCCAGTTTGCATTCTAGGAAACAGTGGTCCCCAAATTTAGTGACCCTACTTTGTGGTCCAGTAATTTAATTCCCTCTTACTTAAAAATCAAATCCAGGAAATGTCCATTGCCTGAATATGAACTTTTACATGTTGGGCTATTTACTATTTGTTTAAGTCCTAATGGTTGGAATTCAGTTTGTAGTTTTAAACCTCTAGCAGCTCCACAAGCTGCATTAACATCATCAATCAAGATGACTTCTTTCTGATCAATTAATGTATTTAACCTTGAGAACTATGTCTCAAAAACTGAAACTTTTATTTTAGGATGAGAATAGATTACCCCAATACACATTTTTAACTTTATAACATTTACTAGGATCAGTTCTGCCCCTTTAATGTTGCCTGAAAAAAAGGATATCTGTTTGCCTCAGATCACTTTTAATGTATATGGCTACCCCTCCTCCTCTATGTGGTCTATCATATCTGATTGAATCATAATTTTTAATATTGAGTTCTGCATAAGGGTGTTTATTTGTAAGCCGTGTTTCTATAAGTTCCACTATATCATATTCATTTTCTTTCATCCAGTGTTCCAAAAGAGCTTATTTTCCCACTAGACTTCTGGCATTGTCATGGACTATTTTAACAATGCCTATTTGTTGTGCAGGTCCTGGATTCATCTCAATATCTCCACTCACTGATAGAATAATTAAACAAATTATAAGTCCCCTACTAAGATCAGCTCTACCAGGTTTTAAATTAAAAAAACTCTGAGCTATAACATGAATTTTATAAGATATATTGCAATAGTGATTTTGAAATGTATTTCTGCTACTTAATTTCCTCTGCTTGGGCTTGATCTTTAAGTCTACAGTCATTGCAGCTAAGAAAGTGCAAAGGCTAAGCTGAGGTTTGGCCTGGATTCCCAGATTTTGTCTATCAAAAGCTGCTATGGCTGTCAGGCCCATCCACAAGATAAAAAATGAAGTCATTGTAGTAGGCCAAGAGGGATCTTAATTTATACTACGATAAATTAAATAGTATATCTGTATAATCTGTATTAACCTAAGGTGGGGGATTGTAATTTCTAGCCACAATCACGGTCTAAAGTGGGGGGGGGAGTATAATCTCTAGCAACAATCACAGCACCTAATATGTTACAGTAACTTTTTCACTTATGCTTGCACAATCTTAGTTTTAGTTACTTCCTTGTTATAATATAAATAATCTTAGCAATTTCCTAATTCAAATAAAAAATACAAATAGTACAAGATTATCTCTAGAAACAATAATAAATTCTCTTATCCCACATTTTTATGACTTACTCAAAATTGCTTTAAGAAACACATAACCTTGAGAAATAAATATAATACAAGGTTATCTCTAGAAACAATGATCAATTCTCTTATCCCACACGTTTAAGACTGACTCAAAATTACTTTAAAAACCACATAACCATGACAGCCCCAGGTACTCCACACTTACCATTTTACTTATTCCAATTTACATAGGAAAAAATTTGTAGAGAGACTAATTATGCATCTTTAGCCTTAAAAGTGGGGTATTCGAGGCCCCTAAGATATTACAAGTTATTAACAGAATGTTTAAAACACTGTTTAGAACTTTTTTCATATGTGAATTTCTCTACTGAGTGGTGCAGCCACTCATGATCGTGCCACACGCTTGTGCTAAGCTGCAGTGCAATGTTTTGAAAGTCACTATGCTTTGACTCCACACACCAGTGCCACACTGTTACTGGCTCACCGCCAAACCCCCTTCCTCAGTGGCAACATGTGATCCTGGAAGCAGCAGGGCAACTTAATGCAGGAAACAGCTGGCAGATGTAAAATGCAGCAAGCAATGTGCAACACTATGGGAAGAGAAGTAGAGATAGGGCCTACATATTGTAAGGGACTTCTCATGCTGCAGTTGAGCAAGAAAGATCCCAGGGGTCATAACAGACATGGGACTTTAGTAACATGAATTGTACATAGTTGCTTTCAATAGGCCAAGACAATGCTGGGGTGCATTAAAATGAGAGTGACTAGCAAAGCAGGGAAAAATGGGTTGCCAGAGTGAATGGCAGCCTCTGTTGTCAGGGGTCTCCTGACTGTGATGCCATTCAAGAAGGGGAAAGGGAAGAGGGGAGGAGTAGGAGGGATTGAGAGCTAGTGAGGGACTCTAGGAAGAAGGTCAGCACAGAAAGGGGTGGGGGGACAAGGGATGCTAGAGATTGGTAGGTTGGAAGCCCACCAATAGGAGGATGTTTAAAAGAGGGAGTCAAAGGAGGCGCCCCCTTCTTTTGTTGCTAGAAAAGTTACCCTTCCGCCGAACCAATGGCTAGGTGATGGATGGGGGAAGTAAAGTGGAGTAGGTGGCCACGGGAGGTGGGGTGTAGCTGCTGGAGGTGGACAGCAATAAGTGGCCAGGAGAGGTGGGAATGTTGATCAAAAATGGAATAAAGAGAATAAAGGGGGTTGGGGAAGCACAGAATAAATAAACATGGGGCCCAGGGGGTACTTAGCCAGGAGAAAAGAAGGAACATGGACTTGGTGTGCACCTAGATGTTTTGGCCCCCTGTGGGTTTGTACCCAGAGGGCCAATTGATGGTGGCTCAGGTGTGCATCTGAGGCCATATGGTTATCCAAATGGTTATAAGAAAATGATGTGATAATTTTACTCATGTTTATGTGATTGCAATGTCTGAGGTGAAAAGAAAAGGATGTATTGTAAGGTTTTGCTTTAATAAATTGTGCTGACTAAGCATCAAAAAGGTATGTGTGTGTCTTAATTAGGGAAGGTTATCCCCCCAAGACAAGTAATCCTGTCATTTTATAAGGATGTGATCATGCTCCACCTGGAGAACAGCATGCAGTTTTGCTTGCCTCTGTATAAAAAGGGCACTGAGGTAGTCAAGAGTGTGCAATACAGGGCCACCAAAATGATCTGCATTATAGAGGGAAGCTGTAAGGAGAAGCTGGAGTCCCTTAAATGTTCATCCAGGAGAAAAGGAGGCATACATGGGACTTGATCTCAATCTTTTGCATATGCAAGGGTGTCAGCAAAACAGAACAGGCAGATTTGCTTAATCTAGCGTCCCACAACTGGACAAGGGAACAAGACTTAAAGCTCAGATGTGGTAAATTCAAGGGTAATAGTAGAAGGTTTATTTTCTCCCAGATGGTTCCCTATGGAACAACATACCAGCAAACACAGTGGAAATGAAGACAGTACAGGCTGTTAAGGTAAGCCTGAACATACAGTATTTCTTCTTACCAAGAGAATCATGAGTACCCTGGGTAGGAGAACATGTAGGAAATCCCTACAGATTAGTACATGTTTGCACTACATACTTATTTAATCCCTGCGAGATTGGAGACACACATGATGGACCTAGAGTCTCTGTTGACCTTAATTTACTATGTTTCTCTGTTAATTGAACATGAAGAATGATCCTGTGTAGGCCTGATCTGATTGCCTGTATACTGAAATTTACTAGTTGGTGCAATAAATGGTATCAAATCACTTCCATTTCAAACAAACTGGTAAATATCATGCACTTGCTTTAGCATAGTATTCTTCTGTTTATCTTTTAAAGCATTCAGTCCAGAGTAAGAAAGGCAACAAGTTAATGTATCTTACTAAGTTACATTCCTGTATAATGTTTCCTTGGTGTTACATTAAAAAGAAATACAATTTCCTTATCCTCGACTCAGTGGTTTCTAAAAAAAATATCTTTGATTGAAAGCACTATGTAACTCAAGAATTAATTGTAAGTCTATTGGTTTTTGGAGTAAAGTCTAAACAAGCTAATCCCTATGACATTGTCTGGATAACAATAAATATAGATACAGTAGATAGATAGATAGATAGATAGATAGATAGATAGATAGATAGATAGATAGATAGATATTTGAGTATGCCCATTTACAAATTGTCATCATCTGTGCTACCGAAAGAGGATTAAACAACTAAATAGATGGATTCCACAAACACATGAGGTATTAGGGTTACTTTATATAATGTGAATGTATATGACTATGATTCAGATTCTCAGTCATTTCATATTTTTTCTTCACATCATATTATTAACATTCAATAAATATTACATGCTTTTGTAACTTCTATAACCTTTAAATATCACTGCTTAGCAACATTAATGATTCATAAACTTCACAACTCATGTTTCTTATTTAGAACTCATATTGTTATAAACAAATGACACAGTTATATAATAAATGGGTATATTTTTTTCCCTTCGGGAAACATGGTTATAATTCGCAGTTATAACCAGCGGGTTATAACAGTGAACATGCTCAGGGTTTCCCCAATTTTGTGCATGCACCAGCGGTCACTCTTCCCTTCCTCAATGCCAGCTGCCATTCCTTACTGCCAGACACTTCCCCGCCACTCAGACTTGGTGGAATTGTTTTTTTTAAATCACTTGGTTAAAATGCTGTTAAACTGGGCTGCTTTAAAAAAATGGAAAAAAACAAATAAACATTTCTTCAGAAGCCACTTCTGACTGCAGACCATGCTGAAACACCAGCAAACCATGGCTGCACAGGGACATTATTTTATTTTATATAATTGCTGTGGTGAAAAAATGATATCCAGCAAATATATAAAATAAAACATGGGGTTGTGTGTAAAACTAAAATCTTACACTCACCCTTGGTGTTGGATGCTTAAATAACCCCCTTGAGCTTCCCTCTTGGGGTTTATGTAGCATCCAACACCTTGGGTGTGTGCAAAATTCTTCTTAAACACACAACCCCATGTATTAATCTATATGTAATATTCAAAGGCATGGGAAATCCATATTAAGCTAATATATTGGCAGTAATCAAATAGTGTTTAGGACATTTCTGTATTTTTATCCAATATAAGTGCCTATAACTTTGACAGCATTGCTCTATCATAACAGTGCTTGTAACATTAATTTTAGTTTTCTTACATTAAATTGTACATGTGTGTCTGTGTGTGTGTTTGTTCGTGTTTTAATTTTTTGGTAAGGATCACTAGGCCTGTTTTCTGGGGTGACCCAGGAATACTGGGGAGGTCAAGTGACTTGCTTACAGTCACATAGTATACAAGTGGAGGCTGTGGGAATCAAACCCAACTCTACTGGATGTACTAGGCTCTGTCACAGCTTATTACTCTAACTTCTAAGCTATAATGCCAGCCTGTGTCTCAAGCTACTTACAAAATAACATCCTTAATTGAAGAGTTGGTCACCACAGTCTACGTAATTAAACTTAGTTTAGCAAAAATGTACATTCCAAATAAGCTTCAACATTAAAATTCTATACTAGGATATAAATGTGAAATAGCATGTTTTTCATTTGTTACATTTCTTTCTCTCCAAAGAAACTATATTGCTTTGAAATGATTATTGGTGAAAGAACACAGCAGGTGAAATTGCCTTTACTGCTCAGGGATATAGTTTGACAGCTTTTGATGATATTCTCTTAAGTGCAATGCATGAATCAAGTAAACCAAATATGTTCTTTTTTATATTTCTTCTACTTTTTTTTAATATTTAAGAAATCATGCACTTCATTCAGTGTAGTCATTTTTTAACTAGACTGTCTTACAAAATATTCACAAGACTCCATGGATAAGTAGAAAAAAAGACAGATGGATAGATGGGTAGACAAACTTAACTACATTGTTTTTCTGTCACTGTTGTTCTCCAAATGGCTGCCAATAAAAGCACTGAAAATCTCTGTCAACAAGTTGGTTGACTAGCTAGTGCAATGGTAGCACTTCCACTTGCCAAGCAAATGATCTGAGTTCATACCACAAGCTTGGGACATCATGTGCTGAATGATGAGGTGGGGTTTTGGCCTCCATTTTGGATGCCTCTTGCCTCAGGGTGGGAGGATATCTCCTTCTGATCCATAATCACCTACTAATTGCCGGGGGTGGGGGGACTGTGAGGGATGGAACCTGTGGTTCCTTACCAAGTGGCCATACATCAGGTGGTACCCATTTGCCTAGCTTGTGACACGTAGGCATCATACATCCAGTGAGGGGCCAGTAGGGAGTTCTGGAAAAGGGATTAGCTCACTACTTTGGTGGCCCTTATTGGCAAAATGTCAGATCAATCCACTGGAGCATATCACATGCCAGAGATAAGGGGTGGAGTTACAGTATGGGACAAAAAAGGGAGGGCAGACCTAGAACAGAAGTTCCTTCATTCTACCTCACCCAGAAGGGCTGCCTTGCCTGATTTCTCCTTCCCAGTTGCTCCCTGTGGACTCCCTTCCAGTAAAAATGAAGTGTATCCACAGAGGTTCATTCTACCTCTTGGGTCCCACTTGTGGGGGATAAACCCCTGGCTTCTCTTTTGGGGACCAGAGTTCGGAGTCAGCAAAGTCAGGAAAGGACTGTCTGTCACCAGGAGTGAAGGCAAGAATGGGACATTGAGGGAAATGGAAGGAGGTTTTCAGGTCAGACCCAGGGTCATAGAAGAAAGAAATCTCCATCAATGACATTAAGTATCTTTAAAGCTGCTGTACTGTACATTTACTGTATAACATAATATAGGCCATGTATTTCATAAAATACATGCATCTATTTAAAGTGTATAGTGTCTTTGCCCACAACGCTAGGACAGTCATAGATTTTTAGATTTATGCTCAGATGGACAAATCATTTTTACAGGAGAAACAGAAAGGCTCCAATTCAACTTGCCTGTGGAAAAAAATGGGACACTCTGTATTCGCAATGCTGTTCAGATATAGACATGCCTTTTCCCTTTGTACTTAAATGACAGCTCTCATGGCCTATGTGGCACTTCACTGATAACAGCATTGTACGAATCAAAAAATAAAACTTACTTGGTCAATGATATTGAGCAGTAGGATTGCCATATCAGTCTACCTTATATTGACAGTTGAGAGCTAACCAATTTGTTTGCCCTATGTTCTCCAGGAAGCAAGATACCATAATACCTGTTAATTGATTGTACCATATATGCTTAATGTGAATGTTCTGTACTGTATATTTAAACTAAGTGGACGCTGTCCCCTACCCCCACCCACCTTCCCCAAACATGCCTCAGATCAGAATTCTTCTCTTGGCAAAACATTTTAATTAAATAAATAAATCGTAATTCTAAAAGTTACCTAATATGAGGAGTAAAATGTCTCAGCTGTCACTAGTGCATACAGCTACAATATGTAATGAAGAAAAACCTGCTTGTTGGCCACTGTTCATTTGCAGACTGCACTCTAGTGTTTTTGAAGTGTGTGCTTTTTTCACCCTTTTTATAGGACATGTTGTTTGTGCTGTGCCTGTTGTGGGGGAGGGGAAGGGCTGCTCCTCTCTACTCTTTGTGTGCTTTATTTCACAGTGTCTGTCAGGGCTCTGGAAGACACAGCTGCTGGCTCATTATTAGTATTTAATTAGTGCAGTAGCACACTGCAGTGCTAAATGGTTAACCGTTTCATTTTGTGGTGACATACTCTATAGTTTTATTTGATTTGATTGTAGCTTTTTTTGTCCTGTTTTGGTGTATTTTATAATTAGTAATACTGTAATTTGATTATCAGTAGTCACAGGCAAGCAGTATAGGTAACTGGCCAGGTAAGGGAAATGGGCATGAGACAACACTAGCAAAGCAGGAAGCCCACTTGCAAAGTACAGTAGTACATAGTGGTGGCACTGGTAGGCTCCTTACAGCAGCTGATTTGGCTGCTATGCTGGTTGATGGAGGCAAACAAGACTAAATTAACATCAGTAGTGAAAACTGTGACTTTAGAATTAGAAAAAAGTCATGGAGACACCAACCTAAGTGCAGTAGCAATACCCCCACTTCATTCTGCAGAGGAGATGAGGGCAGCACCTATGGAAAATGACGTAGAACCAGAGCATTCAGATATTGAGGGAAAAAGAGGATCTGGGGAAGAAAAGTGAGAAAGAGATGAAAGATTACGATCAGAAGGATGTTACTCGTGATAGTATTGTCAATGATCCTCCTTGGGAGCCTGACTTTAAGAAACTGAAGTGGGAGTGTTGAAGGGGGTACAGTCACTTGTGAACCCCAAATTGTTAACAGCTGCACAAACCTGCAATTGCTGCTGACTCTCATGATGAAATCCACTGTTCACCTGCACCACCAACACTGACTATGACAGCCACTGTCTGGCACAATTCAAGGGCAAGGCACTCGAAATCCCTTTTTTGGAGTTTTCATTATGTACCCCATGATGGTAGTGAGACAGTATGTAAACTATGAAAGGTATGTTTGAGCTGCAGCAAAAAAAGGGATGCATATAGGTAAAGGTGAGCAGCATACCTACCTTAAAAATTAAGCACTAGACAAGGTGGCAGGCACATCAGCAGAAGACTACAGGTGTCATATCACAGAAAATAGAAAACAGGATAACTAAAGTTACAGGGCTGCAAGAGAGGGAGCATATAAGAAGGCAGTAGTGGGTGGTGGTACTACTACTTCCGATGCCCACAACAGCCAGCAACAGTGAATGGAAGTACCTGGAGCAAAACTCTGAGTACACAAAGTGTACCCCAAATCACTGGATTTCTGAACTTATCTGTTGCATCCTCTTAGCATCACACTGCACAGCATACACAAGTGCACCAAAAGAAAACCTTCATCTCCAAAGAGGCAGGAGGTTGCTCAAGATGGAACTTCACTCTGTTTATACTGTAGCAGATGCATGAGCAGTGGAGTTCACTCAAGACCAGGGCAAGACATGCACACCTCAAGAGTTGATGGACAATGCCTCCATCTTTTTGGCTTCTTTCTGTGCCTCGATTGTGGGGAACAACTATGAAATGGACACTTCCCTCTTTTCAACACTTGTGAATTTGCCCTTAATTCTGAGACGGCTCTTCCACCCTGTTGATAGGAACTGCTACAACATAATGGTCCAGCTACATGACTTTGAACTGCAATATTATTTTACCTTGCATATGCAGGGCTGTGATGTTTGAGTTGTTCTTTCAATGAATTTTATGAAATACTGGTTTGACCTTAAAATCAACAGCAGGCTGGTCACTAAGGCTACTCATGGTGGGAGGGTGGTATGGGAGGGGAAAGGAGTTTACCACTCTGTTTAACTTCCATGGCTATAATAGGACTCCTCCAGTGACCATTCTATAACCCCCCTTCCCATCAGCCCTATCACGTTTGACTGTCTCTTTAACATCAGGTTTCACATTTGATTACCTGCTGCATTGCCATACCTAGATGCACCCCTCCTTTCCCTTATCGACAGTAGCATAGGAACATTCGGATGTCAGCTGCAGTGTATCTCCTCTGCTGCTCTTTTCTAACTCTTTGTCTGACCTTTCCAGTAAATCCTTTTACATACCATGTATATATTATATCTAAGTGTAGCTTATCTCTCCAGTAAAAATGCTTGTTACATGTACATTATTGCTGCCTTGTTATTCTCTTTTGTAAGATCTGCCACTAATGACTTATGTATTATATGTTTACTATTTTGTCACTACCCAGGTCCTTCTTGTAAATGAGTATTTTCTCAATGATATTTTGCCTGGTAAAATAAAGATTGATTGATTGATTGATTGACTGACTGATTGGGGTAAATACCTCACCCCAGGTTGCAGTGCTCTGCTGTAACTTCAGTTTTTGATAATATTCCCCTGCAGGGCTTACTGCTTGTTTCGCAGCCCATGGTGTTCCACATATATTTTAGTTCACTGTTCATCATTTTGGGACTATGGGAATAGAGATGCAGAAGCCTGGTACAGCAGATAAAGGTATCTACAGCACCTTCCTGATATGACCACCACATCCAAATTCAGCCAACTACATGTTGAAGTCAATCAGTTCATCTCTATTCCCTACCTTGAGTTCCTCCCCAGGTACCAATATGTCCCCTTTCTGGACACAGTTGTTGTCTGGGTCTCCTTACAGTGACACCGTCTCTGAACTTGGATGTGGGGCAGAAAACACAATGGTTTTCTATCATTTCACCATCTTGTGTCTCTCTTAGTAGACCATGGAGGACTAAATCTCCTCTTACCTATAATATTAGTTGATACACTATTTCCTGGCTAGCCACATTGTTGTGTGACTTCACTGCACCACAGATTGATAAGTCTTGGGGCTCACTGCAGCTTTACTGAAGGTCCGTGGGGTAGTTTATGACCCTTTAACTTCAGTTTAAGGTTGGTTTACACATTAAACTACACAGCTTCGTTGCTTGTCAGCTACAGGTGCATTTACTGTTTAGCATTTTTTCTAGCTGTTCTATAGTTTTCCTGGGACAGGGAACTGGGGAGAGTGAGGGTGGGGGTGGTGGGGGGTGGCAGTGGAATGACAAATGGGTAGGGGTGGGGCAGCTGCAAACTAGGGATGCGAGCTGCACACTCAAGCAGACTTAGATAGACTGGGTGGTCTGTTTCTGTTGGCACATTCATATGTTCGTATGCTCATATACTTCTGGGTCACCAAGGACGGCCCTATCATATTCCTGGTTACTGATGTAGCAGTTTATATCCTGAATATTTTCTTGTTCCTTTCACAGTGGATATCACTAGGAGGTAGTGTTCTGGGGTATTGTGCTTGTCTCCCGCCACTCCACAGGTTTCACTTACTACACTACTATGGCAGTCATGGGGAAGGGATCCCTGGTGAGGTTACTCTCCTAAAGGGTTATCGGCTTAAATCACCTGGTGAAACAAACAAAAGTTCTTCACTATCTCAAATCCCTTTGGACAGACAAAGTTCTTTTCCAGGAGACTCACCTCACATGGCAGGTGACTCACTATATTTGAAAAGGGTTGCAATTTTTAGTTTTATTGTTTGTTAAGTGATTGTATTGTCTCTGTTGTTGACTGTTCAGGTCAGACGAGAAAAAGGGCACTGTCCAGTGACTTTAACCAGTTAACAAATTAAAAATAAAGGGTGGAGGGGTGAACATGTTGAGCAAATCTTAGGTGATCATGATCCTAGTGAAATGGGCTTTCAACTGGAACATAGAAAAGACCAGGTTTGAAGTGGATGGGATGAGGATGGTAATCAAGATGGCTTACCCTGGTGGCGCTCATACTGTATTCTATGAGTATGCACTCAACAGGGATGAAGCTGTCTTCTTCCCCCTGCAGAGCCAAGCAATAGCTGACATTCAGTCACCTTCCAGTTCTCAAAAAGGAGTCTCCAATTTGGCCCCCAATCTTTTCCTGGACAGAGTCAAGATCTCCCTGGTCAGCTATTCCAAAGTCAGAGCAGCTTTTCAAGGGATAATGGAGGAGTGGGGACTTGTGGACATATGGATGAGAGACAGCCCCACAGGCTGTGAGTACTCTTTTTATTCCCAAGTCCATGATACCCACAGTTGCACTGACCTCTGACTGGCAGATGCGAATGCTGCCTCTTGAGTCACTGCCTCTGCAATTGGTCATATTGTCATCTCTAACCATGCTTATATGGCTCTGTGCTTCCAGCTCCAAGAAGCAGACACCAGCTACCCCCAATGGAGATGAAACCCATTGCTGGTAGCAGACCCTATGTTTCAGGAGTGTATATAGAAAGAAGCTACCATATATTTAAAGACAAATGACTCGGGCAAGGTTGGGATGGGTACTATTTGGGAGGCATCTTAAGCCTTTCTGTGCAGATGCATAATGCATTCTCCTCAGTCCAGCAGAAAGAGAGGCAGTGATACACACTCTTTAAGATTTCCTTTCCTTATATGCAGGCACAACTCAATAGTGACCTGTTCCCCACAGCACCCCTTATTGCTTCAGTCACAGACTTAAAATACCACATCAACACTCTGCTATGCTGTAAAGTGAAATGGCAAGTCCTTCACTCAAAACATCAATTTGTGGAGTCAGGGAAGAAGAGAGGCAGGATATTGGCCAAACTCCACAAATAGCATACTGAGTCAAGAAGACCTGCTCTCCGCAGACTGGATAGCTCAACACCTACTAGCCCCTCAGAGGTCAACCTCATGATGCACCAGTTCTGTGAATGGCTGTACTCCTCCTGACATCTCAAAACTCCCCCCCTCCCATGTTCTTGAATTTTGGGGGACTATCCCCCTTTACGCGCTCTTGGGCACTATGTGAGAATAGCTAGATAAACCCCTGACAGAGCAGGATCTTCACAAAGTCCTCCTGTCACTAGACAAGGGGAACACTCCAGGAAGAGATGGCTTCACCACTGATTTATACCACCTAATGCCTGAGGTAATGATCACCCTGCTGCTATATGAGAGCATGCAGGTACTGTATATACATTATTCTGCACAACGTGGGAGCTTTGCTTGTCTAGACTACTTTTTTACTAATGTAGAACATCTTGGCTATGTTCGTGAGGTGGAACATGAGGCCATTCATTTGTCAGATCATTCTCTGGTACAGGTCTCCCTCATCCTGAATAAACTCTCCCAGCATCCCTTTTGGCAGCTGCATTTAGGTTATTTGAGGGAGCAGTCATTAATCGATGAACTGGTTGCTCAGAATAAGCAATTCCTAGAAGTAAATGACAGCTCCATATCCTCCTGTATACAGTGGGATGCTTTAAAAGCTGTACTTCATGGGAAATTAACTGCATGTGCCTCAGCTAAATGGAAAGTATGGGACAAGCAGATGCAGGTTCTTTACCATTATCTACAAACTTTGCAGGCTGACTGGATGTAGGTGGAGAGGACAGTTCGATCCAAAATACTTGAAGCTCAGGCCGAGTGTCAATGTTTTTTGGACCAAAAGATGGAGCATATTCTTTTTTCACTTGAGGCAAAAATATCATCTTGGAGGTTCTAGAGGGACCAGATACCTTGAACAACAGCTTCAACCCCATTGGACAGCAGCTATGGTAGTTAAAGATCAGGTACCTACTGTCAGACACCCAGCTCCCCTCAAACATACACAATAGTAGATCTGCTCTACTGTTGAGGGTCATTAAAAATGATATGCACTTCCCTCTGGCTAAAAAGTTATAGCATCCCAAATTTGCACCCATATAAAAACCAAGCCTTGTCTGACACGCCTCCTTTTGTGATGTCAGAAAATGAATACTGAGGGTGCATGTCATTAACCTGTATGTATGAGATATGTCTATGGCATTTAGTACTATTTAGAGGTGCCATGTAGACAAATCAAAGCAGCCGCTGGAGTAACAGTCCCTGTTTACTGGAGCGGTCACTGTCATTGTTCCAAGTGGCAACTCTAAATAGTACTACACATCATTGACAAATGGCACCAATATAGATCTATGGAGCACACACAAGCAGCCTTCATTTTCTGACATCACAAAAGGAGGCGTGTCAGACAAGGCTTTGTTTTTATTGGGGTGCAGATTTGGGGTGCTATAACTTTTTAACCAGAGGGAAGCGCATAGAATTTGTAATGCCCCTCAACAGTAGAGCAGATCTACTATTATATATGTTTGAGGGGAGCTGGGTGTCTGACAGTAGGTACCTGCTCTTTAAGTTACAACATACTGAAACGGTCAGAGTAAAACATCATGGTGCCAAAATTCTTTCCATTTTATGTACTTATTATTCATCTCTCTATTCCTTTGACTCTTCTCTCTACTCAGATGGCCAAATTAATACTTTTTTGGTTCAAGCCGTGCTTCCCAGATTATCGGCTTCCCAAGTAAATTGGGTAACTAGCCCAATTTCCCTTACTGAGCTACAATCTGCTGTTAAGCATGCACAACCTGGTAAGAGTCCTGGAACTAACAGATTCCTGTCTGATTTTTATAAGGTAGCCACTTTTCAGGAGGTACTCACCCCATTGCTGTTAAGGGCTTTTCTATCTGTTCAAGATGGCTCAAAACCTCCTCCATCTTGGAATTACACTGTAATAACAGTGCTTCTTAAACCAGATAAAGATCCTACTAAACCAGAATCTTATCGCCTGATCTCCATCTTGAATTCTGATTACAAATTCTTTACGTCTATTTATGCTTCTCATTTAAGGGGCCTTCTCCCTGCCTTGCTGGACTGGGATCCGGTGGACTTTGTCTGCAAGAGACAGACGCATGTTAATGTATAGTATACATTTCTTCTACAGGCACATTCATGTCAGTGGTCAGTCCCCATGATCCTGGCCAGCTTGGATGCAGAAAAGGCCTTCAATCACATTTCTTGTTCTTTTCTTTGGTTGACTCTACAGATGTATGGTTTTCCACCGTCTTTTATTACTATGTTACAAGCAATATAGAAGGCCCCTGCAGCATACGTTAAGGTTAATGGCACACTTACCACCATTTTTAAATTAGACAGAGGAATCAGCCAGGGTTGTCCCCTTTCACCTTTGTTATTTGCCTTGTGTGTGGAACCACTTGTTTCACATATCCATCGATCCAGCCGGATAGAAGGTCTTCCATTAGCCAGTTGAGATTACCGCATAGCCTTGTTTGCAGATAACATATTTCTAGCATTAACAAATCCTACGACTTAACTTAAAAAAAGGTTTTTGAATATTAAATGTAATTGAGCAAATAGCAGGATTTCATTTGAATAAGTCTGATTATTGTACCGCCAAAGTTAAAATAAAGTTTACAAAAAAAGTCTAAGACTGTTGTGTTAGCTTTTAATTATTCCACCCTCCCCCAGAAAAAAAAAATCTGTGCCAGTCTGCTGGAACAGGAATAATACAAAGTATTTGAGGTTTGTAATTACTAAATCACATGAGCAGGTAGATATTTTGAATTACGAACCTTTGACCCAGGTTATAATAAACAATTTAATACGTTGGTCCACTCTACCGCTTTCTTTTTTTTTTCTCCAGCTTGAGATAATCTGAATGAATATACTACCGAGAATTCTTTTTCTTTGAGACTCTTCCTCTCATGCCTCCCTCAACCTGTATGCAGGATTAGCAAAGAATAACCTTCCATTTTCTTTTGAGAGGAAAGAAACCTAGAGTCTAAGCAACTTTTCTTCATTTATCTCCATCGAAGGGGGGTAGTGGCTTCCACTGCTTTCAGTGATATGCTGAGACTTGTCCTCTCCAAATTTTCTGTTATTGGTCTAATCCCTTCTTTTGTTTCCATTGAATAGATGTCAAATTTGCTCTCAATGACTTGTAAGATGTGGGGCAGATCTTACTGTATATGCTTCTCTCTCTGGCTTATTTCTCTCTCACTTTTCTTTACTTCTCAAGCGAAGTATTATGGTTATAACATTAACGTCAGAAGAGCTTTTATCTACATAAATGATTATACCTCACAGCCCTGGCCTGGAATCAACAGAACCCTCTTAATAAGTTGTATAATTTCCTTTGTCATTGGGCTCAGAGAGGGCTAGTCTACTATCATTAGATTTTAGATACACATGGTTATCTGTCTCTTGCAGACTTACAAGCACATTATGGGCATCCATGTATAGATTATTATAGATATTTACAGCTTCGCTCACACGTGAGTGCTACACCGTTACACATATAGGAGTTAGTTTAAAAAATTGCTCCTCTCACTATGTTATTAGTCTCAATTCAAACAGGATCCGTTCTGAACACCTGATAGGTACTTTTTATTCACATTTTCGCTCGTCGATGGAATTTACTCAGTCTATTCTAAATAAATGGAATGAGGAATTAAATGTTATTTGTAATCTTGAGAGATGGGAGAAATATGCCTTTGTCACATATTCCCTTACTTCTACTCCATACTTAAATGAATTTGCTTGGAAATGCAAATCCTGTTTCTTTCTAACACTAGCTCAGGTGGCACGGTATAAAGGCCCATTGGCAGGGAGTTGCTGGAGGCTTTCTGGAGAAGCCATGGCAGACCATGTCCTTGTTTTATGGACTTGTTCCCACATTCAACAATATTGGACAACAGTCTCTCAGGAGATTGCTCAGTTATTTGATCTTGACCTTATTTTAACATCTTTATTGGTTCTGTTACATGTTCCCCCAGATGACCTGAAACTCCTCCCACACCAATTAAAGCTACTATTAACTCTGGTGGTCTGCACCAAGAAGGCCCTTACTAAACATTGGCAAAGAGCCCAGTCACCTATGCTGCAGCATTGGTTAGAAACAGTTAGTCTTATTTATGGCCTTGAAAAAGCTATGTAAACGTATATAAAGTGGCTACTTGTCTTCAAGGAAATCTGGGGACACTGTTTTTTTTTTTCATTTTCAAATGGATCCAAGTTTTGTCCCATGAAAGATAACAAAAACTAATTGTTGTTTGCCATTGCACAACTCAGATCCCACTAAAATTGGTTTTCAATGTTTGCATAATGTAGAACAAACTAAGGTAAATCCTTACCCTTTAACTAGGTATTCTTGGTTAAAACTTATCAGCAGTTATTATACTTATGATATCTTCCGAATCAAATTTATATTTTGTATTTCCAGGGTTTTCATTACCAGATAGAGTTCTGGAAATTGTTAATCCTCTTAAGGCTTGCCCTCCTATTACTTCTACTCTCAGGCAACATCCATCCTAATCCAGGTCCTGCTGGACTGGCCCCAAATGATGTTCTTCACAAGCAAAGCACTATAAATTTGCTTACTTTTGAGTCCCTTAATATCCACAGCCTTCTCTCTAAGTTAGAAAGCCTGCAAGCTTGGGTCTCATAGCACAATCCCAATGTTCTCTTCATCATCGAAACTTGGCTCACCTCCAAAGTACCAAACTCAGCTATCTCAATTACAGGCTACACAATTTTCAGGCAAAACAGGGTAACTAAGAGAGGCAGTGGCTGTGTGATCTACTTTCAGGACAACTTACAGAGCCTAGCCATGCAACTGCCCAGCACCAGTGATAAAATACAAACACTTGCTATTAAAGTGCTCCTTGGTGCACATGACAGAGCAATGACTGTGCTCTCTGTTTATATCCCACCAAGGCTGACGTCCCCAGGCCTTGCTTCTCTCATGAACTGTCTAGACAATCTGAGACTAAACTCAGAAATCATCATGTTGGGACAGTTCAATGTCAACTGGCTCTCCCCTGATGTAAACTCCCTCAAGGACACAATCTCTACAGTCAACTTCACTCAGCTTGTTGAGACCCCAACAAAAGTGAACTACAGAACAAGTACCAGTGCCTTATTAGACTGGGTGCACTGCAGTCGTCTGGCACACATCTCCAGTACCACAGTTCTCCCTGATGCCATCAGTGACCACTCCCCCATTCTGTTCTGCTGGTCAAATACATTTGCTAAACCCCTTACTAGAACTATTACTAACAGGGTCCTCATTAAAGATCACCTTGAGCTTCTGAAATCAGACCATAGCCTCCTAGACTGGATTGGAGTCTACTCCACCTGCAATGTTGATACAGCTCTGGAGCAGTTTGTACCCAAATTCAGTGCAGTGTGCGATAAGCATGCCCCACTGAAAACACACAAAATTAAAGGCCAGTGTAACCCATGGTTCACCCCAGACCTACTTGAGTGCCTACAGCTTAGGGACCACCTTTGGCTCAGAGCCAAACAAAAGTGAGAGTACTGGACTTCAGGAGGGCTGACTTTGGCAAGATGGGAGAGTGCCTCAGAAAAGCACTAGCAAACAGGCTAGAAGTAGGGGTGGAGCAACAATGGGGAATCATCAAAACTACCATCACAGAGGCAACAAGCCTTTGTGTGAAGCAAATAAACAAATCAAAATGAAAGAAAAAGACATTATGGTTCTCAAAAGAGGTGGCTGGGAAAGTCAGGCAGAAAAAGACAGCATTCAAGAAGTATAAGGAAACACAGAAGAGCAAGACAGAGAGCTGTACCAGTTAACGCAGAAGGAAGCAGGGAGGGAAGTCAGAATAGCAAAGGCCCAAACTGAGGAAAATATAGCCAACTCAGTTAAGAATGGGGATAAAACCTTTTATAGGTACATCAGAGAGCATAGAAAGACAAAGGGAAGGATAGTGAGGTTGAATAGAATGAATGGTGGGTAGGCAGAGGGGCACAGTTAAAAAGCAGGGATACTGAATGAATATTTCTGCTCAGTATTCACAAAAGAGGAGGGGGAAGTGCCTAATCCAATTAACAGAAGCACTCTTGATGGGGGTTGATCCCAGCCCTTTCACAGAAGAAAGGGTTCTGCAAGAACTCCTAAAACTGTAGGTGGACAAAGCAATGGGGCCTGATGGAATTCACCCCAGAATTCTAAAAGAATTAAGGGTGGAACTAGTGAAACCACTGACTACTCTTTTTAATAAATCATGGGAGGATGTTGTGGTACCGAGGACTGGAAGAAGGTGGATGTGATTCCCTTCACAAAAGTGGGACCAAGACAGAGGCAGGAAACTACAGACCTGTCAGTTTGACCTCTGTGGTAGGGAAAGTGATGGAGTCACTTCTGAAGGAAAGAATTGTTGAGTACTTTGAGGCCAGTGGGCTGAGGACCCAAGGCAGCATGGGTTCAGCAGGGAAGGTCATGTCAGACAAATCTATAGATTTCTTTGACTGGGTGACAAAGTAGTAGACCAGGGAGGGGCTGTGGACATGGCCTACCTAGACTTTAGCAAGGCATTTGACACAGTCCCACACAAAAGATTAATAGTCAAATTAACTAGCCTGGGAGTGGGTCTCAGGGTGGTAGCCTGGGTAAAACATTGGCTGGACAACAGGACACAGAAGATAATTGTAAACGGAGTCCCTCTGAAGAAAGAGGTGTTACTAGTGGGGTACCGCTGGGTTCAGTACTGGTCCAGACCTTTAATGTCTTCATAAGTGACATTGCAGAGGGACTGGAAGGAAAAGTATGCCTCTTTGCAGATGACACAAAGATCTGCAACAGGGTTGATACACAGGAGGCATGGAAAGGATGAGAAGGACTTGCAAGGTTGGAGGAATGGTCAGAAGTATGGCAGCTAGGATTCAATGCAAAGAAGTGCAAAATAATGCACATGGGAAACAAGAACCCAGGGGAAGATTACACAGTGGGGGGGGGGTAGTAACAACAATAAGAAAGGAAAGGGACCTGGGGGTAATCATATCAGATGACCTTAAGGTTAGCAAGCAATGTGAGAAGGCAGTAGGGAGGGCTGGGGGTATACTGGGATGCATAGGGAGAGGCATCACCAGCAGAAAACAGGAAGTTGTTATCCCTCTGTACAGACAATTGGTGAGACCCCATCTGGAGTACTGCATCCAGTTCTGGAGACCCCATCTCTGCAAGAACATAGACAGGATAGAGGCAGTCCAGAGAAGGGCAACTAAAATGGTGCAGGGTCTGCAAGAGAAGCCATACGAGGAGAGACTAAAGGAGCTTAATATGTATACCCTTGAGGAAAGAAGGGAGAGGGGGGACATGATAGAAACTTTTAAGTACCTCAGTGGAATCAACAAAGTCCAAGAGGGTAGCATCTTTCAGAAAGAGAGACGTGCAAGAACAAGGAGACACAATTTAAAGATAGAAGGGGTGGTTCCGGGGCAATGTGAGGAAGTATTTTTTCACAGAGAGAGTAGTGGATGCATGGAACAGCCTTCCTGAGGAGTTTGTGGGGTCTAAAATTGTGGGAGAATTCAAGAATGCATGGGACAGACATAAGGCAATTCTTGTGGGGGGTAGGAAGAAATAGGCTGTTGGTTAACTAGGATCTGCGGCCTATTCTGTAGGTAGGGAAATGGGCAGACTAGGTGGACCAAGCGGTCCTTATCTGCCATCAAAGTCTATATTTCTATGTTTCTACGGCCTGTGTTATGGGTAAACAATTTGACATACAAGCTTATAAAATATCAAGTAATGACTGCACAAAGGCTATCCATGCAGCAAAAAGCCAGCACTACAAGGAAGCCCTCTCACAATCCTGGTTCCAAAGTTCTGGAGCAACTTGAAAGAAGTCATTGAGAAGGACCCAAAGTTAGCTCTCACAATGATCAGTATTGATGGGGCCACTTCCCTCGACCCTAGTATCATTACTAACACTTTCAACAGTGCCTTTACTGACCTCAGAAGCATCCTTCCCCCAGACTTCTTTAGCCCTAGAGTGGCAAATGCTATCCTCAGGAACCTTGATGCCATCAGACCCATGCACCCACCATTCCATTTCAAAGTCATCTTGCAAAATGAAACCAAAAAATATTCTTTTAAGGTCTTAGGAAAAGCTAGACACAGCTGTGATGGTCTTAATCTCAAATGTGTCACCCTTACCCTGGATGCAATCCTGGCCCCACTTACCCATATAATTATCCTATCTCTCAGGTACTCACAATTTCCACAAAAATGGAAGTCAGTGGTAGTAACTCCAGCACATAAGAGTGGGGACCGTACCACCCATGGTAACTATAGGCTTATTTCCATTTTCCCTCCACTGTCTAAAGCCCAGGAATGGAGAGTGACTGACCAGCTGGTTGAATATCTGGATAAATATCAGCTTCAATGCCCACAACAACATGAATTTAGACGTTTACATAGTACCACAACAGCCTTACTTGAGTTCACAGGCTTCTTACATAACTCCTTTGCCCAAGGTCATCTCACTGGTGTGGCTTTCATTGATTTAAACAAAGCCTTTGACACAGTGCACCGCAACCTCCTGACTGAGCACCTTGCAACCACTGGCCTCTCTCAGGAAACCATGGCCTGGTTTAGAAGCTATCTTCACAATCTCACACAGCAAGTAAAGATAGGTAATATCTTTCCGGACAGTAGACCAGTCCACTCAGGAGTACCTCAAGGGTCCATATTGGGGCCACTATTATTTAATATCTTCCTCAACTTTCTCCTTCTGCCTGCCAGGGTCACATCCTGCTATACACTGATGACGCCGTCATCTTTGCCAGTTACCCTGACCCCAAGGCCCTCGAGACCCAACTTCAACTACACTTTGCTGAAGTTGAAAATTGGTTCAGTAACAACAAGCTCATAATGAACTATAGGAAGACAAAAACAATGCTATTCTCCAACCACCAAAACAGGCACAGGACCTATCCTCTTACCATCAATAACGCTATGGGCTCACCACTGGAGCTAGTTCATCAGTTTAAGTATCTGGGTATCACTATCAACAGCACCTTGTCATTTGTTCCCCACATAGACAACATAGCCAAAGTGGTCAACATGCATATTGGGCTGCTCTATAGGCATAAGCATTGTCTATCCCCTGAGGCACTTAACCCTGTCATCCACTGCTCAGTTGTCTCACTCATCATCTATGGCCTGGTCATTTACAGGGCAGCTGCAGACACCGCCCTCCATTGAATTAAAGTAGCTCTAAACAAAGTCTTCCACCTCTTAACAGGTGCCACACGCTCGACCCACACCTGCAATCTGTACTTGCATGTTAACTGACTCCAACTCAAGAGCAGGCTCATGTAGCATGCTTGTCTTCTGGCAAAAAAAGTTATTCTAGAACTCATTCCACCAGGGATAATGAAGCTACTCATCCTCAACAACAACCAGCATTTCACAAGATGTACAGATACTCAGATCTTTAATATTCCTCACTGTCGCACCTCCCAAACCCAAAGGTCTTTTGCCTACTGTGCCCCTCTATGGATTAATTCACTTAGTAATCCTTTTGCCTCAACTGCCACCCTGGGATCATTTAAGTTGTGACATCAACTAGTAAAAGCACCAGCTGTGACTGCTTCCACTAGCCTGACTCTATCCAATACCCAGCATTTACCTTACCCCCTCAGCCCTCTCACAACTTACTTGACCTGTAGCACTTCTCCTCCCTACCACAATCCCCACTACCCCACACCTTCCTTCTTACCCTTACCCATCCCTCACCCTACATCTACCCTGTTAAATGGACCACTTCTCACTCACTCCCTCCTCTACTCATTCTAACACCTGCATCCTCCCCCCCCCTTCCTACTCCACCCAGTTAACCTCCTCCTGTCTCTTCTTGGGCCTGTTTTCTCATCTTTCAAATCCCTACCTCCCACGACATCCCACTCACCCCCCCATCCTTCCATTTCTTCCCACCCAGTCAACCCTCCCTTCATTCTTAGTAGGACTATTCCCCACTCACTCAGCATCCTTAATTTTTCCTCTCCCTTCCCTCCTCCCTCTCTCCCTCTAAGCCTCCTCCCCCTTATAACTATGTTGACAAGGCATCCTAAGCTGATTCCCTCCCCTCTGTAGTAAGCCATTCACCCAGTCCCCTCCCACCCCTCATCATATGCCTATGCCTTCTCTCCTTTGTTTCTGACAAGGCCCCTTGGGCTGATTCTCCTCTCTTTAAGTAGTCTTTGTACATGAATTGCTTAATTGTTTCCTACATGCACCCAGTCCTTAATGTATTTGAATTGCTTGATTGTCTGCTGTACTGCCACATACCTGCTGTAATATATTGCTCACCTATGCCACTTTACTCTTTGCAAATGTTGCTAGCCTACTACTGGCCATGTAATCTCTTCCTTCCTTTAACCCAACTGATGTGGAACCCATGAATGAGTTTCTGCTCAAAGGCTGTATTTCAAAATTTCAATAAATAAAAATAAATGTAAAAAAGTGCTTATGGGTTTAAATTGTGTTTTTCTACTTATTTTTATGAATCTGATTTTGTTATTGTAAGTGTACATTAGAAAAGTGTTTCATAAACTTTAATTATAAAAAAAATCCCCCTGCTGCTGTTTGCTCTGAGGGGAGCACAGGCCCCCCAAAAAATCAGTTTACCCTATGGACTACTCAACTTCTGTCCCGTTTCCCTTATCTCATCAGACATAACAATTATGGTCAAGACCCTGGCCTCTTGGCTAGAGAATGTCTTACCACACTTAATCCATTATTGCAGGCAGGATTCAGGAAAGGGAAGTCTGGTTCAGATAACCTGCAAACACTCCTGAATTTGAAACTCCATGTGATGGCTGCTGATACCCCCATGGCTGCGGTAGATTTCCACAAAGCCTTTAATTCAGTTGAGGGGGGATACCTTCACAACATTCTAAAATTGTATGGGTTCATCCTCTCATGCAGGGCTGGATAAACTTTATATCATGATCCCTTGACAATGATTCTCTCTAACTTGGTATATACAGTACACCCATTCCAACTGCAGAGTGGTACAAGACAGGGGTGCCCCCTTTCTCCCCCTTCTCTTTTTACTGATCCTGGATCCACTGACCTAGGATCTGATAGCTACACCTGCATCCATGGGATCACAGTGAATAAGTCTGTATATCTTTTGAACACATATGCAAATAACTTGTTCCTCACTTTGAGAAACCCTGCACAGTCACTCCCTCTAGTACTTGAGGTACTTAATGACTTTGCTACCATTTCAAGTCTCACTGTCAACCTCAGAAAGACCATCCCAGTGGTGCCAAGGGCTTAGGCACTGGACACCACACCTCGTGCCATGCTGGCGATCGAAGTTTAGGAATGAGCTTGGGTCATCAGAGGTCATGGTGGGGAGGGAGACGAGCATGAGTTGCTGCCAGCAGGTGGCTCTCCACCTCAGGAGTGAACTGGCGGGCCTCTCTGTGCTTGTCCACCACCCAGTGGAGGCTGGATGGTGGTGCCACCTCAGAGAGCCCGGGTGCAAGACTAGGAGAGGGTGGAAGGGGCTGTCATATGGAGCTGTGGCACACATGAGTGCCTCCACACTCATGTGGAGCCACTTCCAGGGTCCCAGGAAGGCAGGAAGGGAGAAAAGTGGAAAAATCAGTGACACCACTCAATGATGCCTCTGGGCCGGCTCGTGAATTTCTCCCAGGATGTACATAGTGCTGGTAAGTCCCAAGCAACCTGGGATATGGTAGGGTGGCAGAGATTAGCAGTGTCCACTGTGGAGGATACAAATATTTGAAAAAAAAAAACTCAGTAAGACCATGATATCCCCACTGATCCAATGTTGCCAAAGTTTGCATGTCAAATGTGGTGAAACAGCATTCACATATTTGGGGATCTGGGTCCCCACCAAATGGTTGGACCTGATAACAGCAAATATCTCTCCTCTACTCACAGACCTGGAGCAAGAAATACAGTGTTGGCTCAGAATTAACGTATCATTAAAGGGGAAGGTTGAGGCCATATGCATACTCACTCTACTAGATTTTGCGTACATATTTGGCATCTCCTTCTCGCAGGGAGCACTGTTTCGTATCCTTGAGCCAATAGCATTTATCCAAATACACTTAATTCAAATTAAGCAGCCGGGCTAAATAGTTCAGGCAATATGAAAAAATTCAAAACTTTGGAAAGGTTAAAACATTTATTAATGTAAAATCACAGCAGAGATGACTCTCACTGCCACCACCAGCGTTTCACACGGACAGAGGCTTTTCAAGGTGTTAATGTCTTGAAAAAGCACGTATCTGTGTGAAACATTGATGGTGGTGGTGGCAGGAAGCATCTCTGCAGTTATTTTACATTAATAGATGTTTTAACCTTTCCAAAGTTTTGAATTTTTCATACTGCCTGAACTGTTTAGATTGGTTACTTGGTTTGAATTATACATATTTGGCAACCTACCACTTAGCATCTCAGCTAAGACTTTCTTTAAAGTGGAGCCAGTCCTCAGTCATGTCCTGTGGGAAGGTAAACCCCAGAGAGTGAGTAAGGCCAAACTAAGAGTCCATTGAAATAAAGGGGGGTTTCCCCTTGTTCGAGGGTTATGACCTGTATGCCATATGGTGCAAGCATATATACAGTAAATAGCTCACCACTCCCTTTAACAACTCACCACAATGGGTGTGGCTCAAAGCAGAGGCAGCTAAACTACTCTGCCTAGGTATTCTTCTAGATTAGAAACCAACATGGCCCTCTCTATGTAATCTTATATTACTAACTATGTTGCAGGCCATTACCTCAGCTCCCAAAGCCACAAATGTCCCCCCAAACTGCACACCCATATCTGGCAGCACCCAAATATACAAGTTGGCAGCCAGCCCATCAGGTGAAGGGGATGGGAAGAGATAGGTGCCAGACTACTGTCAGATGTAGTCTCACTACCTGGCACTGACACACTGCTCTCATTCCAGCAGATCCAGATAAAATCAGGCTTTCTGCACACCGATTACTGGAAGTACCTGAAACTAAGGAATGCCAGTCTGGCTTTCAACAACAGTTTAACATAGACTTTAATGGCAGATAAGGGCTGCTTGACCCACACAGTCTGCCCATTTCACTACCTATTGGATAAGATGCAGATCCTAGTTAAACAACAGCCTAATTCCTCCTACCACCCACTAGAATTGCCTTATGTCTGTCCCATGCATTCTTGAATTCCTCCACTGTTTTTGACCCCATGACCTCCTCAGGAAGGCCAGTCCATGCATCCACTGCCCTCTCAGTAAAAACATTCTTCCTCCCATTGCCCCTGAGCCATCCCCTCTCTATCTTCAAATTGTGCCCCCATGTTATTGTACATCTCTTTTTCTGAAAGATGCTACTCTCTTGGACTTTGTTGATTCCCTTGAGGTACTTGAAAGTTTCTATCATGTCCCTCCTCTCCCTCCTTTCCTTGAGGGTATACATATTAAGCTCCTTTAGTGTCTCATTGTATGGCTTCTGGTGTAGACCCTGCACCATTTTAGTTGTCCTCCTATGGACTACCTCCATTCTGTCTATGTCCTTACAGAGATGGGGTCTCCAGAACTGCACACAGAACTCCAGATGGGGTCTCACCAGCTGTCTGTACAGAGAGATAACAACTTCCTGTTTTCTACTGGTGATACCTCTCCCTAAGCATCCCAGTATCCCCCAGTCATCCTTATTGCCTTCTAGAATTGCTTGCCTACCTTTAGGTCACCTGAAATGACTATCCCCAGTTTGCCTTCCATTTTGTTGTTGTTAGTACCCCCACCCCATTGTGTACTCCTCCCCTGGGTTTTTGTTTTCCAGGTGCATTACTTTGTACTTCTTTGCATTGAATCTAAGCTGCCATACTTTTGACCATTCTTTCAACCTTGCCAAGTCTCTTCTCATCCTTTCCACCCCCCTTTTGTATCAACCCTGTTGCAGATCTTTGTGTCATCTACAAAGAGGCATACTTTACCTTCCAGCTCCTCAGCAATGTCACCTATAAAAACATTAAAGAGGACCGGTCCTAGTACTGAACCCTGTGGTACCTCACTACAGTCCATATACTGTTACAACCACGGCACCTCCATAGCAAAACCTGCACATCAACAACAACATGTTCAACACCCACAACACTGAACAGGTTGTTGCATCAATGTGCCAATGCACTGACACCCGGTGTTGGCTGCTCTCCGCCAACATCCACCCCCCAAAGTTGATAATCCTTACATCTGCGGGGGGTGCAGCTGCTCTGCATTAACACCAAACAGATGTTGGTGTGTTCAGAGTTGTGTGGGGACTTGGCAGCATAAGGAGGGTTGTTGGTGACTATTTGTTGCTGTGGGGGAGGTAGGCAACATTTGTTTTGCTGTGCCATGGTGGAACCACCACAGTCAGCATGGCAATGGCTACAGAGAGTAGACTTTGCCACAATCACAGAGGGTCTGGTGGAAAAATGTATTTTATGGAAAGAGACACTCAGAGGCCTGTTCTAGATACAAATAGGCTGAAGTGGGAGTAGGAGCTGTGCCACCCCATGTCTTAAGGCCACTGGGAGCCCTGCATCTCCATGGCACATCAGGCATATATAGATACCTAAAACAGACTAATACAAGTGAAGATTCTCCATAGATGGAAATGAAGACAAAAAGTCCTGCTTTCTGTGGGACTGCTACCACATTGTGAGTGCTGGAGATGCTTATGTCATGATGCAGAACTGCTGCATGTCCTGTGGGACTGCAGATAGCTTTCTTGCCCATGGCAAGGGGTCCTTTAGGACTGTTCTGAAGCACTCCAAACACCTATCCCACATTCAGCAGGACTGATAGCCCTCAAAATCAAATCTCAAATAAAGAACTGCCACAAACTCACCAATGCTGGCTTCTAGCTGCAGTAATGGAACACTTGGTCTTGGTGACTCAAAGACAGGTGAGCACTCCATTCCTGCTCACTTGGCATTCATCGCTGTGAAAGCTGACAACCTTTGAGATGCTCTCCTTCACAGCAATGGGAAAACTGAGGCTCTTCTGCATTAAATGGGGTCACTTCTTATCATTGCACCTCTTGTCTGCTCCCCTACCTAAGTCCTGTAACCCCCACCACAGGGCTGCCCAACCAGCAGGATAGCTTTCAGTTTCCTTAGACTATCCTCACTTCAATTCCCCCCTTTTATGGGCCTCAGTTTCCTCTTTAACACTGCAGTTACATCCCTTCATGTTGGCATTGCTTTAATACTTTCTAATCTTGTGTAGTTATATTTCTGGACACACTGTATTACTATTGGCATTATGTACTGTGTAGGCACACCTTTTAAGATTTCTGTTAGGTACCCTGATAACCCCTACTGCAGTGAAGTTCTACCTCCTGTATGTTCTTGATGAACATATTTGTCAAAAAAAGCTCAGTCACCATTTTCTGTACACTGAATAGGTAACTGGTCATGTTTCATGTGTGTTGTTTGTCTCTGACATATATTTTAAAATCTTCAGTAAAATATTTCATGTTGAAAAAGTGTGGACATTTGCATGTGCCACTTCCACACACAGCATATTTATGCAGTACGTCTGGCTCCATCTGATCTCCACTGTGTCTCAACTCAAATGTCAATAAACATGCACTACACTGCCTCTACTCATGCCTAGAAACATGATGGAACAGGTCCTATGTCACTTTTTAAATAAATTTATTTTGTAAAGTCCAGCTTGCCAATGATCTAACCAAAAAATACACAAAAAATAAAAACCTCTTAGAATTTAAACCCTGAGTTCTTGCTTCTATTTCATTGTTCAAGTAGTTTATTGTTCAACCTGTTATTGCCTTTGCAATTTAAAATAATACATACTGTTCAGCTTGTTAGCATCTTTACAAGCACGCTCCTCTCGGGAAAGGAAAGAAAAGAAAGAACAAAGCATATGCCATAGGACAATGAGGAAATAAGAAAGAAGATCAGGAAAACCAAAGAACACTGATACAAAACATTAATAGAGGAAAATACAAACCTCTCCTCATACTGGGAAACAATTAGGTCACTGGAAGGCAAAACAAATAAAACTTCAGTCTCAAACTTTAGGGATGACAAGGGAAATGAGCATACAGCAAATGAGACAGAAAACCTTTTGAACAATTATTTCTGCTCACTGCCAGACATACATACACCTGACACAGAGACAGCACCTAATACCACTGACAAAATCAAACCCAACAGCTGTCCTGAAAAACGAACTCACCCATTGTTCCATTTCAAAATGATCAAACAGAGTGAAGCACTGAAAGAAATAAAACACTTGAATGCAAAAAAATCCTGCAGCTGAAATTAAACTGAAGCAAAATTAATAAGATATTCAGCTGAAATAATAGCTCCTGTCCTAACAAAGATCTGTAACAGGGATTTATTTAACTCCAAAAATTGATTAGCATTTTGCTCATAAAAGTGTTAAAACATTGTGAAAATGCATAGCACTTGCTTCACTGTGTTTAACAAACATAACACTTCTAGAAAACCTATATAAATACTTTCTGTACAGTTAGCATTGCCCCAAGAAATAAACTGCTAATCAATTATTTAAAACCCTGTATAATAGATGTTTAATGGAAGGGTCATACCCAGACACATGGAAAAAAGATAAGGTGGTACCCATTTTCAAAGGAGGTGAGCAAAATAACACATCAAATTACCGACCTATTTCACTACTGCCCAGTGTCCAAAATCCCCTAAAGATTGATCAGAAAGCAGATGGATGAATACCTGGACAAACACAAACTGATGTCTGACCATCAATGTGGCTTCAGGGCAGGGAGGTCAATGTCCACTGCACTCATAGACTTTGTAAATAATGTAGCCACTGGAAAACACAGGGCTGAACACATGGGTGCAGTGATCTATGTAGATCTCTCCAAAGCCTTCAATCTGGTAGAAAGGCTAAATTGGTAAGATTCTCCCAGAAAGCTGCAACATGGTTTAAATCATACCTATGTAACAGAGAGCAACATGTCTCTGTAAGGGGTGAAATCTCAACTCATTTACCTTTGCAAAGAGAGGTACCACATGGATCTATTCTAAGTCCCCTGTTATTCCTGATCTACATAAACAATTTGCCAACCATATCAATAAGGTAGACATAAAGTTATATGCAGATGACACCGTCTTAATAAGTAAAGCAGCCTCCATAAATGACCTGTAACACACCTCACAATCAGACTTCAGTAGCTTACAGGAATGGTTCACAAACACAAACATGGTCCTACAGTAAGTAACAAAAAGACCCAAGCAATGCTATTCAGGAACTACAGGGGGAGCAATAAGCAAGATCTGAACCTAAACATTAGGTCACTAGACAGGCAAAAATTAACAAATGTGAAGGATTGCAAATACCTTGGAGTTATGACAGACATACTAACATTTGACATATACATAAACAACACTGTCAGAAAAGTAAATAAATATTTATGAGCACTAAGAAGGAAAGCTTAATTCTTTCCAAAAGATACTAGGATAATAATATCAACCCAGCTCTTTCTACCCATACTAGAACATGGTAACCTAGCATATCAACATGCTGCCTACTCAGCACTGAAAAAGCTTGACAGAACATACAATGGACTAGCGAGATTTGTACTAGGATGCAAATATGACATACATCACTGCTCTATGTATACAGTCCTACAATGGGACTCAATAGAATTCTGATGAGAAAAATCAAGTGCAGTAACCACTTACAAACTTTACAAGGATCCCACTATCCCCTCAGAAAACGAAAAGGACATAACCAATACACACACATTCAATCTAAGGAAGCTAATAAACAGAGAAGTTGTGCTACCTAGAATGTCAAATTCCTATGGGGAAATGAATTCTCACTGGTGGGCTGCAAACCAATGGAACAAGCTACCCCCAGAGATTAGGAATGCATCCACTTTGAAAACATTCAAAACCTTGTTAAACAAACATGTTCATTATATCTGCACCTGTCATTAATTGTACAGTAACATCATGCACATCAGCTTCACTGACACATACTGTATTAGTAGACTAAAATTATCCCTCCTTTATATGTAACAGTCTTTGAACATAAGAACTTTTGTAGCAAAACGTAACGCTCCTTTGTATATAAACTCTGTATCTACATTTGTAACATTGCATTAAAAGAGAAACACAAACGAAGCACTTTCATTCATTAAAGTATACCATGTGGTACATCAGCAACCATGTTCTAATACCATAGTAGACCTTGGTTTGTGATGTAATACCTTGGCAATCCACTACAGGCAAAAAGCAATCTACAAGTGAAAGTGCTATGCAAATAGTTTGCAGTTAATACTTGTTCCAGCTTATCTTTGCTAAGTTTTTTCTGGCACAGGGTTTTTGACATTTTTAAGATTGTTCTATGTTGTAACTGCCACACAAGTTCATGGCTTACTAAAGATTGTACACTTAAACTCCACATGTACTGTTAATTATGCTGCAACAATATTTCTTTAGAAGTGAACATTTACATACTGTTACCATCCCTTCTGATCTACTGCTTTTGTAAGCAACTTTGGGTGCAATGCATTGTGGATGACTGGATAACATTATCTGTCCTGGGCTTTTCTTGGTGAATACACTGTGGTAAAGATGAGCATGCACCTTCTATAACCGAAAGCAAAAATAACAGACAGTGAGCTAAACAAACAAAATCAAAGAGAGATGCTACTTCTATGGGTGACAAGAAAAATAAATTGAGAGAAACAAAAAGAAATCAAAGAAACAGACTAACAATACTAGTTAAACAAATATTTGAAAGGTGAAAGCAGTAAATGTTATGTTGTTCTATGTCCTGCTGAGTTAGATAGTTTAGAGAGGAAAAAAGTGAAATTAATATTCCACAAAATAGTAGTTGTTCAATAAAGTGTTTTTCAGATTGGCTTAATTCAGTACATTTGGAGAAACGGTGCTTGTGCTGCTAGGATTGTTTGACAGCCACCAATTGGTTTGCAAAGGAACTGCAGGAAGAAAACTAAGGTGTACCACAGCACACTCCCATCATGCAGTGCAGCCTATACCTTGTAATACACACAGAGGAAAATCAAAGCACCTAGAATATAAAGTGAATTGCAAGTTTTTGAAAAGTTCTAAAATATGTTTTGATGTCAGAAAGCTTAAAGCTGTAATTAAAGTTATTTTAACAAAAGTGAAATAGCAGCCAAGATATTTCCAATAGGTGTGTTCCAATTGTTTTGAACTGTATGTACACCATGGTTAACAGCTCAACATACAGCATTCTGAAAGTAAATCAGTGTGACTGTACTCATTTATTCAGAGACCACTGGTCATACGATCATTGCCACATTACAATCGGATTAAGCCACTCGAAAGGATAGGTCTACAGTGGAATTAATCCATGGTTGGGGGGGTTGATGCACGAGGCCGGATTAATTCCACAGTAGACCCATCCTTTCTCGTGGCTTAATTCTTATTTATTGCTCCATTGCATATAAGAAACTTTTTGTATCTGGTCTGTATATTACACTGTCAATCTGAAACCTCTCATATTCCTCCTTTGTATTTAAGAAACATTGTATCCAAGCAGGACAACTTTGTAAACAGGGCTGCAAAACTCTAACATTTCTACCTGTTGAAAAATAAAGATTTATCATCATCACGTGAAATAAGTACAAAAGGCTTTTGGAAACTTCAGTGCATTCACATAAATACAAATGCAACACACATACAACCAATGCAAAAATGATATATGCATGGATACAACATTAATCAATAGTATCATGTTGTGTTGTTTGATGTGTTTGGACTGCTTCAAATTACATTGCACAAATCTTTACAAACTACTAATGCAACTCATTTATTATACAAGTAAGGCAGTTAAGTAATTTTCTATTTTAATTTACTGTACTCTCTGAGATCTTGTTAGAACTTTTTAAGAAAATAATGTAAACTGAGGTTAACTAATCTCAGAATAATTCCTGGATATGAACTTTATATCTCTGTATAAGCCATCTCTCTAAAAGTGGTTTTGTGAGGAAATGATGCAGACAGAATTCAACTAATCATAAGATTAATTTCTGAGTTTATTATACCACTGCTGACCAAACACCTTGTGTTACTTCGGAAGGAAATAATAGCAACAGAATTTAACTAACCTCAGATGAATTCCAGGATGTAAACTGGTCACTGCAAGGTTCAGGCTTGGTTACCTGAACCCCCTGTCAGGACATTATGCCAGTAATCTCTATTGTCTGTTTCTTACAAACATTATTAAAAATAATGTAAACAACATTGCACTATAGTACAGAAAATCAGGGTTTCTGTCAGCTATGAAACCAGGTCTTCTGCTTCAAACCCTATTAACTCATTCACGGTGCTACGCAGCTTTACTGAAGTAAAGACAATGTGCAGTAGTTGTGGTTTTGTTACATTCCCAGAAAGCTAGCAACCACAGTGCTAATCCTAGTAGGAATATTTACATTACATGTCACTTACAAACCAAAACATTCTGACAGGAAACATTTTTATGGTGCATTACTACATAGACACATGCCCATAGACGCATGCACAGACATATACATCCACTGCAAAGAAAACTATTTTAGTCATCAGTTGGGGTTAAAACATAATACCACAGAAGTAAGGAAATGAGATGTTATGCTAAAAAGTATTCTCCTGAACCTTGGTGAATCTAGGGAGTGGTGTTCCTGAGGATTTGAATAATTATGCAAAGCAGCATTGGTGTTTCCCTAACTTCAGCACCCATTCTCCAAGCACTGGTGTTAATTTTTCCTTATGTCCTACATCACTTTTCCTTACTATTGTGGCATTAAGCTTCAACTATGACTGATGCTTTAACCTAGTTTTTTGTAATGAATATACAGTATGTATCCACACAAACACACACACACACACACACACACACACACACACACACACACACTGTGCTTATACTTTTCATGGCTGCATGGGTGGAGCCCTGCAGGCATTTTGCAAACACTGTAGGAGAAAGAAGGAACCGTGAGCAGAATGTGTCCCCATCCTCTACCTCAGTGATGTGGTGAGTGTCCAGAGCACTGACTTAATTGGTGATGTGTGGAGTCTATTCTTCCTCTATTCTTCCCCTTCCCTCCACAGTGTGCTTGGGGCCCCCACAGGTACATTATTTTAAAGTGGTACTTCCATGCATGCGTGGTGACGGGGCTCAATTTTTTTCTTCTATTTTTATGGCCATATCAATGCTGTATGTTTCGGGAAGTTGCTGATCTGACTACTAGAATAAGGTGACAGCTGTTGGGCAGACAAAAGCTGCAACAAGCCACGTAGCCCAACCTACATCTACATACAGCATCATTAAACAACCACTGTGTTGTAGTATTCTCTATGGGGTATATTAGCTCACAGTCCAGTGGACATGGACTTGCTGAATGGGGGAAGTTTGACTCCCAGTTCAGTGAACGTAGATTTATTTTAGCCCCCTCCCCCCATACTTGATCTCATATTGCTAGATTTCATAACAGCAATCTATAATTCTGTTTTTTTAGTGTCGGGCAGAAACAAGCTGTATTAAGCCATGCAACCTCCATTTCATAACAATGCAAGACTGTTAAAACAGCCATTTACAATTCTGCAGTCAGTGGGGCTGAATAAACAAGTTTGTGGGCAGGATGGCTCTCAGCATAGTAAATTAAGGCCTGCAAAACTGAAGTGTTTTTCCCCTTCACTATGTATCTGACCTGTTGTTTGTGGTACACAGCCTCTCATTAAGGTTCCCCTCCCCCACCCTCACAATTGACACTTCCAAAATACAGTTATTTAAATTATTTTTCTTGATTTATTCAGAGCTAAAAAGATAATCATACTATAAAATATTTGTTGGATACATCCTATGGTTCTGTGATTCAGGAGTATTGAGCAGTTCACCTATTCTGCTAGATACAGCCCAAACCCCCTATCTTCCCCATCTACCCCTATCTAGCCCCCTTACATCCCCTCTACCTTACCCTTCCCACTCTCCCCACACACCATCTTTCTCCTTTATCACCTCTCCCATTTTTCACCCTCCCTTCTCCCACTGATCTCATCTTTCCACAACCTCTTCAGCAGGTTTTCCACACCCAGCTCCCCTACCCCTCTTCCCTCCTCCATCTGTCCCCTTCTTTTACCTCCTTGCACTACTCCTGTTTCTCCTGATCCTTTCTCTCTCTCCCTACCTCATTTCTCTCCTCCTCCTCCTCCCCCTTCCCCACCTCTCACCTACTCTTGTGTTTTTTAATCTCTTTTTTGCACTTAACGTGGACAAAGCTGATGTGATTGCTGCATTATTATTTCCTTGATTGTATAGCTAACCTGACCCTTACTGTAAAACAGTTTGCAGCCATGTCATAATTGTTTCCTGAACCTCTGTAACCTACTGTAATACCTTATGTTCTCCTATATCTCTGTAACCTTGTGATTTGCTGATTACGTGTACTACTTTTTCCATGATGAGGAACCTTTGTAAAAGAACTTCTGGTTCAAAGATATTTTGTAATCCTAGATATAGATAACTAAATAAATAAATAAATAACAAAGCAGTTTACAATTCATACTACATTTCATATCACTGAGTTAAGAGATTCAATTAAAGTGAGTTGATATTGAGCACAAGTTGCACAGGAACACTAAATCCTTATGCATAGCTCATATTGTTTTGCAGAAGAATGAATGGATCTAAATTTATAGTAATGCAACTGTGATGAAAGATTCAGTCAAAGTGAGCCGATGTCAAGCACAATTAACACAGGAGCATTTTAAATTTCCATGCATATTTCAAGTCGTTTGCAATAAGAATCAATTAATCTATATAAAACAGTGCATTGAGTTTGATCTGTGCTGAAACAATCTTTAATTCCATATTTAGGTGGATTTTATCAGAAATTATCTTTGCAAGCCTTTAGGCCATTTTATGAAATAAAAAATCAGTTGATGGAGACTGTTTCCATCTGCTGCCTTTATTTTTTCCCAATTGTTTAACCAGGTGAGACACACTAAGCTGAAAGTTTGTTTACAGGTGCAACCTGGGAGCACAGGGAAGTTAAGTGACTTACTCAGGGTCAAACAGTATGCAAGTGGGGGCTGTGAGATTCAAACCCAGGTCTCCAGATTTGCAGCTCAGAGCCTTAAACCACTGCACTATACTGCCTCCCAATTATGAGTCTAGTATACACTTTTGTCCATCTTTAAACAACAAACAGCACATTCAGATGTCAGGTGTCCTGGGTCTGTGTGGGTGGCTGTTTGTGTTTGCCTGTGTCTGTAGCTTAGTTTTTTGGGATTTACAAGATTTTCTGCTTGGAGTAACAACACCATTCTTGCTCATTACATATGTGAAGGTCTCCTGGACTGGATTTCTGCAAAACATCACCACCAGGTATTTACATTTTCAGTTTAAAATCAACTTTTTGGAAGCTATCCCAAGCAAAACAGAAGTCAAGCAACCAAGTCTGACAAACTCAGTGACTCTGGGTCCTGCTTGAATCCACATTTCTGTCTGACCTGCTATAAAGGGATCTGTATGTGGGCTTTTAAACAATCTCTTTAAATAACAAAGTAAGCATAAGGACAAAATGATTTCACATCCTGCACTTGTACTTGAGTAAGTGTTCCCCAGGCTATCAATGTAATGGGGCAGGGGAGTGCATGCCTGCAAACTCTTGCATAGACAAAGCCTCTTGTCAAATCCCTGCCTAGTTGTGACCCTGGGTGACCTCTATCATGAATTGTACCAATAGCCCAGGACATCTAAAAATTGTATCTCTGAATATCTTCAGCCTTCTTTCCAAACTGCCACAATTTCAGGCGTGGGTGGCTCAGATTGATCCTGACGTCATCTCCCTAACAGAAATGTGGCTATTACCAAAGATCCCAGACACAGTAATTGCCCTTCCTGGATACAACCTGTTCTGGCAGGACTGTACCTCAAAAAGAGGGGGGTGGATGTCTGGTTTACCTCAAGAGTGACATCAAAGGGCAAATACTGCCAATTAGATTCCACACCAAGGAAGCACAGGTTCCAACACTAAAACTTAATATTGTCCAACAAAACAAAGTGCTACTATTATCCACCATATACCTGCCTCCTGGGATGCTACTCACTGCTTCCCACAGCTCATAAGCCACTTTGAGCAGAACAAACTAAACTTGGAACATATAATCCTAAGGGACTTCAACATTAATTTGCAAACACAGGATGCAGCGACAGCTAGAGACCAAATAGCCGGACTGTACCTGACCTAACTGGTCATGCAACCCACCAGACAAAACTACCGTACAGGAACCAGCACCCACATCGATTGGTTACTCTCTTCCAGTCCTGAACATATCGCAGAGGTAACAGTCCTACCTGACACCATCAGTGACCACTCCCCTGTACTACTTACCTGGACTAACAAGTTCACCAAGAGTAAGCCTAAGATCACCAGGAACAGATCACTAAGACCTGGCCAATTAGACTCCTTCAGGCACTACCTAAAAGGGATTGACTGGTCCCCACTGGATAGAGTCAAGGATGGAAACCAAGCACTGGATTACTTCTGCAGTATCTTCACTAAAGCCTGCAACATCTTTGCTCCTTACAAAACAAGGAAAGCCAGAAGAATCCCCAACCCCAGGCTGTCCAGCCATCTAATTGAATGCATGCGACTCAGAGATCACCTGTGGCATAGGGCCAAGCCACTGGAAATCTAGCTGACTCCCAAGTGTATAAGGCAGCTAGAAATACCTGCACAAAACTCATAAGTCTGGTGAAAGCAGCTTACTACAATGACCTCCTAGGAAAGACCTGGGGTAGAGGGAGGGAGTGAGTTCTGGGACTCTGTAAAATTTCTCAAGGGCCCCACTGGACCTTGTAGTTACCACCTCTGGCACATTGCAAGACCCAAAGGAAATCACTGATATTTTCAATGTTGCATTCATGGAACTCAGCAATGTGTTGCCACCTGAATACCTGAATCACACCCTTGCAGGTCAGCAGCACAACCACAACACTCCATCACCATGGTATAATGTTACCCCACTGTTCTACTTTAGGCTCCACAGGTGAGACTGTCAAATATATCAAACGGGTCCTTGGTAAGACCAGGATGGGAAGTGACATGATTGATATGAAGATGGTAGCACTCACATTAAACAAACTTGTAGCACCACTCACCAAGGTATTCAATGCCTGTCTGAGATCTGGCATCTTCCCTGACAAGTGGAAAGAGGCTCTAGTCACACCTGTTTTTAAATGTATTTATTTATTTAGTTTTTGTTAACCGGGTTAGGTACGCTAGCCAGAGTTGACTATTTTCAGGCTAACCCGGGAGAATACATGCATAAAATGAGATGAGATGAGATTATACATTACATAGTATATAGTACAGGTACATTATAGTATATTGTACAGGTAGGTTAGAATACAGATCAAGTCAGACAGTACTCGAGATAATACATACAGCTATGCAGAGATGACAAAAGTGACATTAGTACATGAAAATAACAACTGAAACTGGGTTAAGTGTCAGTTATAAAGACATTTTATAGCAAAGCTTATTTAGAAGTGCAGCAGTTTCTTGGGTGAAATAAGGAGACAAAGCTAATCTAGCAAACTTCTGGCACATCTCGATCCCCCCCCCCAAAGCACTTGAAAGGGTGGTCTCAGAACAACTAACTGAGTACCTAGAAAATCACAGCCTTCTCTGCTTGCAACAAATTGGATTCCGACAAAACCACTCCACCGTCACTACGCTAGTAGAGTACACCACTCATCTTTATGGAGACCTGGATAAAGGGATGACGGTGGGGTCTATCTTCATAGACCTTACCAAGGCCTTTGACACAATCACCAACTGCTACTGAAATGTCTCCTCTCTGCAGGATTGTCAATGGAATCTGTGGCTGGTTCCATAGTTACCTCACCCATAGATCTCAATGGGTCAGGATCAGCAATACAATCTCTGAGCCCAGGGAAGTAAACCTAGGGGTCCCACAAGGTTCTATCCTCGGTCATCTCTTATTCAGCCTCTTCATAAATGACATACCTTCTACCTGTCCTGCACACTCTATACTCTATGCAGATGATGCTCTTATCTCTATCCCAGGGAAAGACCTGGGATCAATTAGCTCTGAACTACAGATTAATTTGTATGCATTGGAATCCTGGTTCACTAGAAATAAACTGCTACTCAACTACAAAAAGACAAAGAGCATGCTCTTCAGCGCCCCCACAGAGCAACATTCTAGGGTCCTCACTGCATAAACTTATTAGCGAAGGAGAAGTACTAGACCAAGTCAACACATTCAAGTACTTAGGGATTCACCTTGATGACACCCTCACCTTCACTGCCCATGCTGAGCAACTGGTAAAGTCCACCAACATAAAGCTTGGCATCCTGTACAGACACAACACCTCAATGACACTGGCTGCCCTGAAACTTGTTGTGTGTAGTTCAGTTCTCTTATCTGTGGATTATGGCCTTATCATATACTGGGCAGGCACAGGCAGAGTGTTTAAAAGGGTCAAAACCATCCTCAACAAGGCCTGCTCCTGGGAGTACACAAAATGACTCACTCTTGTGACCTATAGAAGGAAACTGGCTGGCTCCCACTCCCCCACAGACTCCAATACAAGACCTGCTTCCTTACGAAAAAGTCCCTGATGGGGTCCATGCCTAGTGCTACTTCAGCCCTCTTTGAGCCTGTGCTACCATCGAAATGCACAAGGAGTACTTCCAGGGCTGTCATAACTGTTCCGTTCAAACAATCCACTCTTGGCCAAAGATCCTTCTCCTACTGTGGGCCTAAATGGTTCAATGATCTGGCTGCAGACCTTGCTGACTCCCCCAGACTTGGCCACTTTAAAAATGGGCTTTGATCTCTTCTTGCCAGCAAATCTATACCTGGTTAAACAACTAAATAAATCTGACTGTCAGTGTTTCTGTTAACCCACGGCCTCTGACAGTGGTTCTCACACCCATCAAACACTACCCTCTCTCACTCCCACCCTCCTGTTCCACAACTGCCCACTCCCTGCCTCCACACCTCCACCACCTACTACCTCCCCTTGACAAAGCCTCACCTTGGCTGCTAATGCATTTCTGCAGACTGGGAGCACCCCGTCTGAACTGTAACATGATTGTTAAACACTGTACTGCACTTAATTAGTGCTTCATTAATATGTTTCTCTGCAAGTGAGGTCCTGTTTCTCCTTACTTCTTGTACCCTGCTTAATGTTGTAACTGCACACTAATACCGCTTGCTAGTTGATGTCTTTCTGTTCTGCAATGTTTCATCACCTGTAAATGTCTTGTATTCCTTGTTGACTTGGAGTCTTTGTAAACGAGCCCCCGGCTCAAAGGTAATAATCCGAATTTGAAATAAATAAAAAATAAAAGATTCCACCAGCAGTAGAGGAGCAGAGAGATATGAGACTTTAGAGTTGCCAAACTTATTTGTTACTTTTTAACTGCATATTGGTTTGGGGGTGTTATCTGTCATTGTTGCATTGTTGCTATCTGTCACTTAGGAGCTTTGTAGTTTCGCCCTGACCAGACTTGCTTGATGGATTGATCCTGATTCTCAGCTGAGCCTCCTCCAATGGTGTTTCTATGGTAGTGTATCCACTGATATCTGTTTTTGAAAGATCCCCTACCTATAGAACATCTCTGGGATTTTATCAAAGCTCAGGATCTTCTGTCAAGTTGGAATTCAAATCATAGCAAGCTTTGGACTATTCCATTTGATGGAGTGAAGTGATGGTGAGACCCTCCATTTCCTCCTTAGCCTCAGACAAACTGTGTTATTGGGGTGCTCAGTGGCAATGAATAATCCTTAAGACTGTCGCTCAAAATAGTTTTTTTCAGTATTTTGAGGATCCTCTGTGAGAGAATGATCTCCTTTTTCTATATTAAATGCTGCTCAATTTAAGGACCATCCATGTTGCTCTTAATTAGCTCTTCTGATATTCAGATTGTTATCTGTCTTGGAAAGGACTTTTCCAGTAAACTTTGCTTGATTGGTGACTGTTTTGTTTCATACTGAAACTTCACTACTGTGACTGTCAGTGGTGGGTGGCCAGTGCTATTACTGTTGGGGGGGGGGTATTGCTGCAACTGTTGGATGCCAGTCCTATGACTGTTAAGGGAGGTTCAGGGGCAGTGCTGTGTCAGTGGTGGGGGCAGTGCTGTGTGACTGTTGTGATTGGGGCACTCAGTGATGATTCCTAATCTCTGTAAAATAACATGTCACAGCTATGTTGGCTCTGACTAGAGTTTGTTCTATTATGCAACTGCTGAAGTGTTCATGTAGGCTAGAAAATTGTTGAATGTATATTGTTTAATTGCATTCACATTTTTTAAAAGCAGTCCTATATTTACATACATGTACTATATCTACTTAAATATAAAAGAAGGACTCAAGCTGATAATCTCACAGTTCTGAGTTTTATGGTATCATGGTCTTCCGATGTGGAAGATCTGTGCTGTTGTCAGTCACAATCTCCACTACATAAATGCTTTCTTAGGTTCCAATTAAGGGTGAGTCAAATTGGGAATTAGCAACCTGTGTTCAGCTTCTCTGTATTCTTTTCATCTTTGACACTGCAGCACAAGTGGATCTAGAAGGGAAGTGGAGCAGTCCCCCCTCCCACCCCTTAAGCCAATGACTATGAAACTGGTAGTTTTCACCCAAGATGAGTGCTGATTCCTCACCAAAAAGAGAATAGAGGAAGAGGTACTGACAGACATTGCAGGAAAGGGACCTCAGGGGTATCATATCTGATTACTTCAAGGTGGCAGGACAGTGCACCAAGGCAGTAGGTAGGGCAAGCAGAATGTTGGGGTGCATAGGGAGGGGAATCATTAGTAGAAGAGAAGTGTTGTTGCCACTGTAATGATTATTGGTGAGACCCCATCTGAAGAACTGTGCCCAGTTCTGGATACCCCATCTCAGGAAGGACAAGGACAGGGTGGAGGCTGTCCAGAGGAGCACAACTAAAATGGTGCATGGGCTGTATCATAAGCCCTATCAGGAGAGACTGAGGTATCTCAGTATGTACACCCAAGAAGATAGAAGGTATGAGGGAGGCAGGATATATATCTATAAGTACCTCACAGGGGTAAATAAGGTACAGAAGGGGAATATTTTTCAGATGGGAAGGTGCACAAAAACAAGGGTAGGTATGCAATGAAGCTGGGAGGATTTAGGAGAGATGTGAGGAGAATGACGAATGCCTGGAATAGTCTTCCAGCAGGGGAGCAGGGGTGGTGGGGGCAAAAACAGTGGAGAGTTTCAAGCATGCATGTGATAGGCACTAAGGAATTTTGGTAGAAAATCATGGTTGGGGAAATAGCTGGAGATCAGGTAGGGTCTGCGGTGGCATTATAGGCAGGGACAAAACCTGGTGGGTCAAACGTTCCTTATCGGTCAACAAATGCAATGTTTTTATGTTTTTGTATTTACCTAATCTCTTTAAGATGATCTAAGTTGTAAACCTGGGCCCCCAAACCTGTCTCCACAACTGCACTGTGTTTAGACAATTTGGATCTATGGTATTGAGGCTTGGTAAGCTACATTTAGGAGTAAATGGTACCCTCTCCATTACCTCACCTTTTGCCCACTTCTGTCAATCTCAATCTCTTCTACCCTCCCCTGGTCCTTGTATCATGACCATCATTTGGTGGGGAAATAATTGTACATCACAGAGCATTCTTAGAGTTTTATAGTTTTAATTTTGGCAGTCTGTTGTATTTTAGTTTGTGATATAGTTAGGTGGGATAGTGATAGTGAATGAGTTGAAGTGAGTTAGTGTTAGGAATTAGTTTTTTTATTTTTTAGATAAGGTTGCCCTGGTGCACTATATTCATTTTAAATACTACATTTGTTTCATTCACTTGTCTGAGCTATGTCTCTGTTGCTGGCTGTTTGGTGGACTGTCCCGAAGAACCATGAGTGAGAAGCCTGTGTGTGGTCTGGAATGGATCCCTGGAAGCCTTGGTGTGGGGTGCTAGAACAGCTTCTTTGATCAACTTTGCTGTTCCTGTGGGCTGGTGGCTTTGCTGGCCAGATTACTGATTGCACTGCTGTGACTTTGTTTGGATCTTTGCTGGACTTGCCTCAAAGAACTCAAGTAAGAAGCCTGTGCGTGGTCTGGAATGGATCCCTGGAAGCCTTGGCGTCGGGTGCTGGAATGGCTACTTGGGTGAATTTGCTGTTTTTGATTCTGTGGTCTGGTGATTTAGCCAGCCAGCTGACTGATCATGCTGCGGTGACTCTTCTTATATCTTTGGTGGACTACTGGGTAGCAACAAGGGCTGGCAGTATAGCCTAGAGATTAGAGGAACGAGGTGTGAACAAGTTTGACACATCCAGCAGACCAGACCTGAGTTTGAGTCTCACATCCTCCACTTGCATAGTGTGTGACTCTGAGCTAGTCACTTAACCACCCAGTGATCCCAGGTCGCCCCTGAAAACAGGCACTTGTTCCTAGCGGGCCTTACCCGGTTACCAAAGACTAAAATAAAAAAATTAAAAAACTCAGTCCCTGGTCAGACGGTGCTCGCCGCTAGTGGAGACTCTTGCGGACTGTGAATGCTGTCCATAATGCTGGACTGGCTGTATTTTGGCTGTAGTGTGTGCCAAGATAACTGACTGCAGTAGTTGAATTTCAAATGGAGATTTGATTTTCTATTGTGCGTCCCAGCCTGTTAGGCAAACCCAAATGTATGCCAGCTTCTGAATTCTATTTGCTGTGATACTGTGTAGCCATCTTTAGCAGTGAGAGTGTTTTCTTCATTTTTTGAAGGCTGTGAGAGAGCCTTTTTGACTTCAGGATTTAAAATAAATAACTGATTTTGACAGTCGACTCAAAGAAGTGACAGTTCCTGTGGTCTTCTCAGAGCTTTGACTGTCAATTTGAGAGTAAGAATCTTATATATTATATTTCATATTTGTTATTTACTATAAACTGCAGTTATTGGCTTATGATTGGTGCACTCTGGACTTTTTCATATCAGACTGCCTGAGATATTTGAATTGTTGGTTTAAAGGGGGGTAATAATTTTGTGTTGGAGTGAATTTTGTGTGTGTGTTGGTTTGTGTAAATCTTAAGTGTGGGAGTGAATGGTTGTTTATATTTATATTTGTAAGCTTGATCTGTTTTAGTTTTGGTCTGGTTTGATTTATTGGGTATTTGGACAGTCAGGATGTGTCAGTTTCTTGGGCTCCCAAGGTACAGCTACTTCACAGCCCAGCTACACAACCTCTGACCTTTTGAATTACCTTCTCTACCTGCAGATTTATATATTATAGCTGGCAGCCTCTGACTGGGCGCTTTCCTTCATCGCTGAAACCTGTTCTCAGGGATGCAATATTTCTGCAGCTGCCCTCAACCCTCTCCTGCCCACTGAAGAAAACACAGCTGGTGGCCCCTGACCAGGTGCTCTCCTGCCCTCAGGGATGTGGCATTTCTGTAGCCACCATCTGCTCTCTCTTGCCCACTGAAGAAAACACAGGTATGACCCGAAGCTTCTGCAGTCCCATTAGAACCCCGGCTCCACATACTACCCTATGATTGGCCACTGACTTTTAACCTGAGCCCTTATTGGCTGGGTTTGGAAGCCTGATCTTGGACCCTAGCTCAGAAATCTGCTCTGCATTATCCCTCTTCCATGTTTGAATTCAATTTTTTTGTTTGAATTTTTGCACTGTATACCTGGTATTTTAATCTCATACCCACATGCCTACATGCTACTTTACTGTGTTTAGGACATTTAATTTTGTTTCTATTGTAATTCTTAGAGCTTTATGTTAAGTGTTAAGTTGTTCTTTTGATTCTTCCTCTCCTTTCACCAGCTTCTCTGTTCTGATCGCTCTCCTCGCCTTCCTCTTTCTCTTTCTCTCTCTCTCTTTCTCTCTCTCTCCCCCCCTTCTTATCCACCCCTAGCCTATCTGTTCCCCCACTTGACTAGCAGCTCTGGCTCACCCTTCATTTTCTTCAATCCACATCTCCTGGATCTCTCCTATCTTCTGTCCCAGTCTATTCCCTGCCCTCCATCTGCCCACCTCAATAACCTGCATTCTCTCCTCTTTTGTCTCTCTTTAGCTGGCTACCCCTGATGGGGTGTTCTCCTTCACCACTGAAACCTGCCCTTGGGGACGCAGCAATTCTGCAGCTGCTATCCACCCTCTCCTGCCTACTGAAGAAGACACAGGTATGGCCTGAAGCTTCTGCAGCACCATTGGAACCCTGGCTCCTTGTAGTACCCTCTGATTGGCCACTGACTCTTAGCCTGAGCCCTCATTGTCTGGGTTTGGAAGCCTGCTCTGGGACCTTAACTCAGACTTTAACTCCACATTATCCTCCTTCCCGGTGTTTGAACTGAATTATCTCCCACCCCCCACCTTTGCCTGACACTACATAGAAACATAGAATTTGATGGCAGATAAGGACTGCTTAGCCCACCCAGTCTGCCCATTTCCCTACCTAATGGATAAGCTGCAGATCCTAGTTAACCAGCAGCCTACTTCTTTCTACCCCCTCCCAGAATTGACTTATGACTGTCCCATGCATGCTTGAATTCAACCACTGTTTTTGACTCCACAACCTCCTCCGGAAGGCTGTTCCATCCATCCATAATCCTCTCTGTGAAAAAATACTTCCTTACATTACCTCTGACCCGCTCCCCCTCTGTCTTCTAATTGTGCCCTCTTGTTCTTGCACACCTTTTTTTTTTTTTAAAAGAAACTACCCTCTTGGACTTTGTTGATTCCCTTGAGGTACTTGAAAGTTTCTAACATGTCCACCCTCTCCCTCCTTTCCTCGAGGCTCTACATATTAAGTTCCTTTAGTCTCTCTTCATATGTCTTCTGGTGCAGACCCTGCACCATTTTAGTTGCCCTCCTCTGGATGGCTTCCATCCTATCTATGTCCTTGCGGAGATTGGGTCTCCAGAACTGCACAAAGTACTCCAGATGGGGTCTCACAAGTTGTCTGTACAGAGTGATAACAACTTCCTGTTTTCTACTGGTGATGCCTCTCCCTATGCATCCTAGTATCCCCCCAGCCCTCCTTACTGCCCTCTCACATTGCTAGCCCACCTTTAAGTCATCTGATATGACTGCCCCCAGGTCCCTTTCCATTTTTGTTGTTGTTAGTATCTCACCCCCTATTATGTGCTCTTCCCCTTGGTTTTTGTTTTCCAGGTGCATTACCTTGCACTTCTTAGCATTAAATCTAAGCTGCCATACATTTGACCATTCCTCCAACCTTGCCAAGTCCCTTCTCATCCTTTCCACCTTTCCACCCCACCTTGTGCATCAACTCTGTTGCAGATCTTTGTGACATCTGCAAAGAGACATACTTTTCCTTCCAGTCCCTCTGCAATGTCGCTTATAAAGACATTGAAGAGGATCGGTCCTAATACTGAACCCTGCAGTACCCCACTAGTAACCCCCCTTTCTTCAGAGTGGACTCCATTTACTATTACCCTTTGTGTCCTATTCTCCAGCCAATTCTTTACCCAGGCTATCATCTTGGGACCCTCCCAGGCTGGCTAACTTGTATTTTAATCTTTGTGTGGGACTGTGTCAAATGCCTTGCTAAAGTCTAGGTAGGCCATGTCCTCAGCCCCTCCCTGATCTACTACTTTGGTCACCCAGTCAAAGAAATCTATTAGATTCGTCTGGCATGACCTTCCCACTGTGAATCCATGCTGTCTTGGGTCCTGTGCCCCTCTGACCTCTAGGTATTCGACAATTCTTTCCTTCAGAAGTGAAGGAAAGAATTGTCAAGTACCTAGAGGCCAGAGGGGCACAGGACCCAAGGCAGCATAGATTCACAGCAGGAAGGTCATGCCAGACGAATCTAATAGATTTATTTGACTGGTTATAATCTTGTTGCTGCAAAGAAGGAGATTGACAGATAGTGATTCTAGGTTGGGTGTAGTGTAGGATGGGTTAGATTCAGTGGCATTGAGGTGATTAGAAACCCAGAGGAGGCAGCCCCCCTTTTTTCCCTCACCTGTCCTTCCTAAAGAGGGTGTACCCTTCTAGAGTGATCTCAATGGAAGGGATCCTGTTTGGTGAGCCACGCTTCTCTTTTAATACTCTCACTAACCTCTCTCTCTCTCTCCACCCCTTCTCTCCTCCTATTGGTGACTCTTCTGACAGCACTACACTCTTAGAGGTATCATCTCCTTTAACATCCCCAAGGCTACCTTTTGACCAGCCTGTCTCACATGTTTGTCCCCTAACAACTCACTTCTCTTATGCTTCACCACCCTCTGCTCACACTCTTCTCCTCATCTACTCTTTCCCTACCTTCATTCCCCTGCACACTTATCGTATCCTCTGGAAATGTTGTCCCCCAAACTACCTCTATTTTCTGCTGTTTTTCTGTCCCTTACTTTTCCTTCCTGCCCCCTTTGGGGTAACCACACATACACACCACTGCCTCCTTGCTGCTACCTTCCCTCTACAAATTCACAACTATGTATGTTTCTTTCTACCACCCCCTTCTCACTTCACTCACACTTCTTGCCCTCCCCATGCACTCCACCTCTGTTCCCTTTCCACCGCTTGTCCCACTCCCCCTTTTCCACTTGGCTCTTACCTCCATAGTTCCTAACCACCCCTCCCTCTTAAACTCTGCCTCATGCATGAATATTCGCCCTCCCTCCACAACATCCTTATCTCAATACAACACTCTGCAAAGAGCACCTCCCCTAATCCATCTGCCTTCTGGCAGACTCAGGAGGCTAATCCTTCTCTTGCTTCTTATCTCTGGCTCCATCCATCCTAACCCTGGTCCGGCCACCACTGTGAATAATACCCCCCCAAACACTCAAAGCTGCTCAGTTTTGTTCAACTTACTGCTCAAAGCCTGACTGCAAAAATAAAACTTTTGTATAGTCCTGGCTATCTGTTAATTCCTTTGATGTTATTGCCCTCACAGAAACATTGCTCACCAAACAGGATCCCTTCCATTGAGATCACTCTAGAAGGGTACAGCCTCTTTAGGAAGGACAGATGAGGGAAAAAAGGGGGGCTGTCTCCTCTGGATTGCTAATCGCCTCAATGCCACTGAATCAACAAGATTATAACCATCAGCATTGCCTACTTTCCCCCAGTGCTCCACCTAAAGAAATTAAAGCATTTCTTAACATCAAGAACTCCCTTCTGCATGGCATGGAATGGATAATCCTAGGGGATTTCAACCATAATTGGCTTTCCTCTCAGAGTGATACTACTGAAGATGCTGTTATCAGCCATGGTCTTCACCAGCTCATCTCTGCCCCCACTAGGACCAACTACAGAAAAGGGTCTCATTCACTCCTAGATTGGATACTGGTCACCAACCCATCTCAAGTCACCTCCACTGGGGTTTTACCAAATTCTATTAGTGACCATTGCGCTGTCTACTGCTCCTAGTCTGCCAAAGAACCTTATCACCCACACAAATTCATCTATACTAGACAATTTAAAAAACTAATCCTACTGAATTTTCTAATGCTGTCCTTTGCCAGGATTGGTCCTTTACTGAATCTATTACTGAAATTAATAATGCCCTTGAAACCTTCAGCAAGAAATTCCTCACTCTTTGTGACTCCTTCAACCCCCTTAAAAAAATTAGAGTCAGAGGCAACAGTCAAGAATGGGTCTCATCTGATCTTTGTAAGCTCATGAGAGACAGAGATCGTGCCTGGTCTATCTACAGGAAAAATAAGATACCCCACCTTCTTCAAAACTGCAAAACTCTCCATAATAGATGCAAATCCACTGTTTGGACAGCTAAATCCAATTTCCTCATAGAGAAGCAGTGTGTGTCCTTTGCAAACCCTAGACAGACATGGGAAACCCTCCATAACCTCATCAGGAGAGAGCAAACTTAAGACCAAATCTACCTCTCCTGAAATGGCATGACCATCACCCATCCTTCTGAGGTTGCTTCACTATTTAATCATTATTTCAGGGACCTTGACAAATATTAGCCGAACTTCTCCCCCAACTGTTGACACCCCCTCCCTCCAACCCTGTCCCTCACCCCAGTTTCATCTTTCAGTATCCCCCCCCGAATTTGTCAAACTCATTAAAATTAATGACCCCAAGCCCTCCACTGGTCTCGACAACATCGACTACAGGATCTTCAGACTATCCTGTTATGCCTTTGTCATCCCTCTCACCAACATCCTCAACCACTCCCTCTGCTCTGCTTCCTTTCTGTTCAAATGGAAACAAGCTATCATTAATCCTTTACACAAATCTGGTCCTAAGGACGAAGTCTCCAACTACTGACCCATCTCCCAGCTGGCACCTCTTTCCAAAATCTTAGAAAGAATTATCTACAGTACAACCTCGGAGATACAAACCTCAGTAATCCAAACTGTTTGGTCAACCGAACAGGCATTCCCCCCCCCACCCCAAGCAAACCTCTAATTTTCTTATAAAACATAACCTGCTAACAGAGGCCCAACGTTGGCTCTGGGTGGGCCACAACACTGAGACTGTCCTTATTAAGTTCACCTCCTTCCTTAACTGAGTCAACAATGATGGTCTCTACACTGGTTCAGTTTATGTAGACCTTACCAAAGCTTTTGATCTCATTGACCATGACTTCCTGCTCCACACTCTTTCCCGTCTCCATTTCTCTCCTGAAGTAAAGAACTCGTTCTGTAACTACATCTCTCTCAGGTTCCATCAAACTATTATAAATGGGGTCCTCTTGGAACCTCTGTCCATTAAATTTGGTGTACCACAAGGATCCATTCTTGATCCTCTTCTGTTCCTCCTTGTTGTTAACTCCCTGCCAGCTGTCTGCATGAACAGTGAGATAATCCTCTATGCTGATGATACTGCCTTGTTCTGTAAGGACACAGACCCTTCCTCTCTTCTAAACATGCTTCAAGCTGTCTTCCGGGGACTCCACACCTGGTTCTAGTCAAAAGGCCTCATGCTCAACCACAAAAAAACAAAGGCCATGGTCTTCGCCGGCTTCTGCAGACCACTTGCCTTTGATTTCACCCTTTACGACAACCACAGTAACCCCATAGGGAGAGTCCAAGAATTCAAATACCTTTGTCTTCTCCATGACTGCCACCTCAGTTTTGAAGGACATGTTACTTAAATCACAAAGAAGGCTCACCAAAGGCTTGGCATGCTCTTCCAGGCTAAACAGTTCCTTAACAAGGCATCTAAGTCCCTTCTTGCCACCAGTTTTCTTCTCCCACTATTTGATTATGGTGCCTTAGTCTATTTCTCTCCCCTCTCTCAGAAAAACTTCAGTAGATTCTGCTGCCCCTAATACTCCATCATCTGCTTTGTCTCTGGCCTTCCCAAACTTACTCACTATTGTGACCTGTATAGTCACTCTAATTGACCCTCCCTTGAGAACAGACTCAACAGCAAAATTGCTACTGTCTTTCATAAACTTTCTGTAGGTCTGCTGCCCAACAGCATTGGATACCTCTTCCGGGAAGGCCATCACCTTCAGGGCCACTAGAAGTTCCCCCTCCTTTACCTTTACTGTTCTTTTCTGTAACACCTCCCAAGACCAAAGCACCCTGTCCTACATGGGCCCGAAACTCTACAATTCACTACTCACCCAAACTCACCCAATGTCCCACCATTTCTGGCTTCAAGTTCAACCTACAGAAGCACCTGTCCACTACTCCTACTGCAGCTGTCCTCGGTTCTGACCCCCTTTCCCCTCTTTTTTCTCCCTTCTAACATTGGGCCTCTTTCTCTATCTCTCACCCTGCTGTGCTGGACCCAATCCCACAAAAAAAAATTTGTGTCTTGTTTGTCCTGTTTATTTGCACTTGTAAAACCTTAGCACTTGCCTCCAGCAGTTATCCGCTTGAATCTTTTTGTAATCTGAAACACCTTACATAGTGAAACCAGTTTCCTACCATTTGTATTTAACTACTTGTACTTTTAACTGTTTGGAATTACCCCTCTGCACTTCTTCAATTTTTTTTGATCTTTTTACCTAAACTGGACACTTGTGAAAATGGGCAGTTTCTGCTTGCATGCCTTTCCAGTATAACAAATAGAAACACAGAAACATCGACTTTGATGGCAGATGAGGACCGCTTGGCCACCTATTCTGCCCATTTCCCTACCTACAGGATATGCTGCAGATCCTATTTAACCAACAACCTATTTCTTCCTACCCCCTACAAAAATTGACTTATGTCTGTCCCATGCATTCTTGAATTCTCCCACAGTTTTAGACCCCAAAACCTCATCAGAAAGGCTGTTCCATGCATCCACCACATTCTCTGGAAAAAAAAAACTTTCTCACATTGCCCCTGAGCCGTCCCCCCTCTATCTTTAAATTGTGTCCCCTTGTTCTTGCACATCTCTTTTTCTGAAAGATGCTACCTTCTTGGACTTTGTTGATTCCACAGAGGTACTTAAACGTTTCTATCATGTCCCCCCTCTCCCTCCTTTCCTCAAGGGTATACATATTAAGCTCCTTTAGTCTCTCCTCATATGGCTTCTCTTGCAGACCCTAAACCATTTTAGTTGCCCTTCTCTGGACTGCCTCCATCCTGTCTCTGTCATTGAAGAGATGGGGTCACCAGAACTGGATGCAGTACTCCAGATGGGGTCTTACCAACTGTCTGTACAAAGGGATAACAGCTTTCTGTTTTCTACTGTTGATGCCTCTCCCTATACATCACATATCCCCCAGCCCTCCCTACTGCCTTCTCACATTGCTTGCTAACCTTAAGGTCACCTGATATGATTACCTCCCAGGTCCCTTTCCATTTTTTTGTTGTTACTACCTCCCCCCCCATTGCATAATCTTCCCCACGGTCTTTGTTTCCCAGGTGCATTATTTTGCATTTCTTTGCATTGAATCCAAGCTGCCATACTTCTGACCATTCCTCCAACCTTGCCAAGTCCCTTCTCATTCTTTCCACGCCTCCTTGTGTATCAACCCTATTGCAGATCTTTGTGTCATCTGCAAAGAGGCATACTTTTCCTTCCAGTCCTTCTGCAATGTCACTTATAAAGACATTATAAAGCCTCACTATCCCTCCCTTTGTCTTTCTGCACTCCCTGACGCACCTATAAAAGGTTTTATCCTCCTTCTTAACTGAGTTGGCTATCTTTTCCTCAGTTTGGGCCTTTGCTATTCTGACTACCCTCCCTGCTTCCTTCTGCCTTAACTGGTACAGTTCTCTGTCCTGCTCCTTCTGTGTTTCCTTATAATTCCTAAATACTATCTTTTTCACCCTAACCTTTACTGCCACCTCTTTTGAGAATCATAGTGCTTTTTCTTTCATTTTGATTTGTTTATTTGCTTCACACAAAGGCTTGTTGCCTCTGTGATGGTAGTTTTGATGTTTCCACATTGTTGCTCCACCCCCCTTCTAACCTGTTTGCAAGTGCTTTTCTAAGGCACGCTCCCAGCTTGCCAAGGTCAGCCCTCCTGAAGCCCAGAGCCCTCACTTTTGTATGGATTGACTCTGTAGCTGAGTTTATCATGAACCACACTGTTTGGTGGTCACTTTTTCCCAGATCGCTACCCACGTCTAGATCTGAGGTCCTCTCACTGTCCTCATTTGAGAGTACAAGGTCTAAGATTGATCCCTCATGAGTGGGTTCCAAAACTAGCTGTCTGAGGCATGCCACCTGAAGGGCATCGAGAATGGCCCTGCTTTAGGGTGTGGCTGCAGCAAAGTTGCTTCAGTTAACATTCGGCATATTCAGGTCCCCCATTAACAATATCTCCCCTTTCTCTGCCATCCTAAGGATGCCTTTTATCATATCCTTGTCCATTTCCTTCACCTGACATGGGGGTCTTTATACAACCCCTGTGTGAATTGTGGTGCCATTTCCAGTCTCTAATGTGACCCACAGTGCCTCTTCTCTTCCCTGTTTACTCTTTTGTTCAGTTGCTTTTAGCCTTTCCCTTACATAGAGAGCTACTCCACCCCTCTTCTCCCCTCCCTGTCTCTCCTGTAGGTTGTGCACCCTGTTATGTTAACATCCCAGTCATAGTTCTCTGTGCACCATGATTCTGTGACTGCTAAGATATCCAGGCATCCCTCTTCCATCAAGGCCACCATTTCAGGGACCTTGTTCCCCAGACTATGGGCAATGGTACTCATTATATTCCATTTCTTGATGGACTTACCCCTTTTTGCCACATCCCTATCTTTATTGCATTTGTCATTTTCTCTATTTACCCCTGTCCTTCTCCCTATTGGCATCTCTATCTTGGTGTTTACCTCACTTACTACCCTGATATTTTGAGGGGCTAGGATTTCCCTGCTCCTTTCCAGAGCCTCCCCCCTTGGCTAGTTTAAATGCTTGCCAATGAAGCATTTAAACCTATCACCTAGGATCCTGGTTTCCCTTTCTGGACAGCTGCAGACCATCATGCCAGTATAGGCCTGCATCCCTCCAGGTGGACCCCCATTAAATGAAAAATGTTAGGTACGTGGCTTTGGGGATTGTAAGTAATTGGAGGGTGAAGCAGAGGATGTATGTAAACAAAGGTCAAAGCAGAAGGATGTGGGAGTGGTAGCCAAGGAGGTGGCAATCTGGGTAATAAAGTCCAGGATGTGTTGTGCATTGAAAGGGGTTAAGGAGATGGAATTTCCCTGTCATGTGCCCATACCTAGGGCTCCACTATGGAGAGTGGGCAGGTGGTCATTGGTCCAGCCATTCTCACTCATCTGACCCAGGCTGTGCTTTGCAATGCCAGGTCAGTGAGGAACAAGACCACTATGATGGTGGACATGATCTCCTCAGTAAACCAGGCTTGCATCACAGAGACCTGGCTAGATGAAAATGCTGGCCCCATTTTGGAGGCAGCAATTCCAGGTGTGGGTACTCTGTGATACACAGCCCGATGAAGGATTGCAGAGGTGGGGGAGTGGCCATTTGCTTTAAAACCAACATGAACCTCTCAGTGTTCCCAATAGGTTCTACTAGGTCCTTTGAGTGTGTGGCCATGGGGGGGGTCCTGGCTCAGGCTGCAGGATCCTGCTCATTTACTGCACACCTGGTGGGGAGAGGGAATTCCTGCAGGAGGTCAGGGACTTCTTTGTCTGCCTGCTGTTGGAGCTCCCCAGATGGGTGATTCTGGGGGACTTCAATAACTGGGTCAATGATGAACTCTCATCATCTGGCCATGACCTCCTCCAAGGTATGGAAGCATTGGACCAGTCACAGGTTATTACCTCAGTGATCCACTCACATGGGCACATGTTGGACTTGTTGTTCACACTGGGGCTTGAGGTTGTAGAGTTCAGGATTGATCCAGTGGTATGGTCGGATCATAGCACTATGAATTTCTTGTTTGGGGCCCTCCTGAGTGTCCTTCCTCTGTGGAGATGATCTGTTACTGCCCTTTATGAGGATTGACTCCAATAAAACTACAGGCAGTACTGGACCTATCGAGTGTGGAAACTGCATGCAGGATGGGTGCAAAGGGGGTGGTGGCAGCCTATAATAAGGCTGTCACTGCCACCTTTGATGCTAACATGCCTGTCAATGTACGGCTCTTATCTACTCACCAGAGACCCCCTTTAGTTTGATGGGGAGCTCAGGGAGTTTAATATTAAGGGATGGAGGTTGGAGCATCACTGGAGGAGGGCTGGGTTGATGGAGGACAAATTGGCCTTGAGGTCACATTATAATGACTAGTGACTATCAAGGGACAATCTCCACAAAAAAGGTGGCTTTTCTGTCTAGGTAGATTGCTGCAGCAAGGAACAGACTGTCTCAGCTCTTCCATATGGTAGAATATTGTACAGAAGAGCTGAGTTTAGTGTATCTGCCCTGTAAATACAGAGCAGATACACTAAACAGGTACTTCTGCTCTGCATTCACAGAGGAAGATCCAGGGTATGGCCCATCACTCACTAAGGGGAGAACCACTGGTCCAGGGGTTGACACTAGTCCCTTCACAGAAACCCAGGTACTGGAAGCACTGAACAAACTACAAGTAGATAAGGCCATGGGATCAGATGACTTACATCCAAGAATCCTCAAGTTGCTGGGGAAGGAACTGGTGACCCCACTGGCAAAACTATTCACCAGCTCCTCGGAAAGCAGAGCGGTACCAGAATGCTGGAAAAGGGAAACAGTGGTCCCACTCCACAAATCAGGCAGCAAGGAAGAGTCAGGAAACTACAGACAAGTAATTCTCACATCTGTAGTGGGAAAACTGATGAAGACATTGTTCAAACCGAGGATAGTAGCATTCCTCATAGCCAGCAGGTGGCAAGACCTCAAGCAGCACAGTTTCACAATGGGCAGGTCATGTCAGACCAGTCTGGTAGAATTTTTTAGCTGGGTTACCAGGGAGGTGGATGGGGGGGGCAGTGTAGATGGTCAACCTGAAAATTAGCAAGGCCTTTGATTCAGTTCTGAACAGAAAGCTGGTAAAGACGTTGGACCACACAGGGGTAGGGCAAGCAGTGGTTAACTGGGAAAACACTGGCTGCAGGGTAGAACTCAGCGAGTTCAGATAAATGGAGCAGTGTCACCAGAAGGAAGAGTGAACAGTGGAGTGTCCCAGGGCTCAGTACGTGGGCCACTACTCTTCAACATCTTCATATGTAACCCCCAGGGGGTGCTACCCTTAGGGCTACTACCCCTGCCTGCCTCAACTGTGACAGGGTGAGTGGCCCAGATCCATTGACAGGTGCCTCCACCCAGAGGTCGGGATAAACAGTCAATGATCATTATGTTCTCTGGGTTACTGCAACCCCCCTTTCGTCCCACTAGTGGCTCACACGGAGTAATAACAATACTTTTCCCCTGTACACTTACCCCCCCGGCTCATATCTCTCAGCTCACTCCGGGGACCCCCTGGAAAGTAAAGCACCGTTATCACACTTTCACTGTACAGTATATCCTCAGTAAAACACAATCCAGCCAGGGTACAGTTGCAAAACAAACAATCTGATCTATTTAAGGGGGGATAACAAGGACAGGGGGAAATCAAGGCAGTTGGCTTATCACTATACTTATCTACCTAGGGCTCTTTGCACAGGCCTAAACCTATTAGTTACTGTCCCTGGGTACCCAAGCCCTAATGGCTAGTCCCTCGTGGCAGCTGGTTGGGGCCCTGGCACAAATAAGCATTTACTTTCCTGAGAAGATCAGAATGAGCAGAAGGCTCAATTAATGCAGGCAGCAGTATAACGAAAAGACTTTGGCCACTGCTTGTAAGCTTAATAGGGAACTACGCTGATCCAGTACTCACGACTCCAGCAGATACCCTGCCTTCACCACTTGCAGGGCTGAGCCTGAGCTTCAGAAGGCTCCTCACACATTTATATGGCAAACAACAGAGGGGTACCATACCAGGCAGCGGCTTTCAGGACCCTAACAAACTCACGGCCCCTTTGGGCGGTAGCAACCACTCCAAACGTCGTGATGGACCGAGCGCGATTCAGCAGATTCTTCAGTCCCCTTCAGGTGAAGCCTGGTAGATAGCTGTGTCCCTACACAGCCTCCTCCGACAGCACACTGGTGGATTTAGTCCAAAGCACTGACAAGGCAAAACGGCCGTCTCAGGCCTTTCACGTGCTTCCCACGAGAACACTCAGATGGCGCAGAAGCTCAGAGCTTCCTTCTCCTTCACAGTCACAAACGAATCTGCCCCTAGTAGCATGGGGCACTCCTTACAGTTCGGGCACTACCCGATTCCATTGGCTGGCGTCACATGTCAGTCAATTACTCTGGCCTTCAGTGGCCCGAAAAAGCGCCATAGCCCATGATGCCTTTTCCAAAATTGCAAGCAGTTCCTCTATTGGTCAGACGGCTCCACTAGAGTTCCAACTTACTGATTGGTCCAATTCGGCCATTCGGGACCAAAATGGAGGAGATAATCAGAACAGTCTTTGCTGCAAAAAAGGCAGGTTAGAACAACTACATTATCATTATTACTCTAAGCTATTTCCAGCAAATAGTTACATCTTTTCAGAGAACTCCCTTGACACAACTAGCAATGGCAGAATGGAGCGCTTACTCAGCAGCCCGGGCGGGACTCGGGCATAAAACCACACAGCCCCCCCATTTCAACTAATTATGACTGTGAACAGGCAGCCTTTAAAGAGACAGTATACGGAGGCTTTAAAAGCGCTCACTGGCTACAACATTTAAGCAGCTTTACACCGAACACCAGCCAGGCATGGAGCATTTAAACGAGCTCCGGGAAAGCTTTTAGGAACCCCCATTGGTAGGGGGTTTACACATACAATAGTTGACATCGCAGAAGGGCCAGAGGGGAAGGTGTATCAATTTCCTGATGACACTAAGATATGTAGTAGGGTGGACTCCACAGACAGAGTGGGAAAGATGGAATCAGACCTAAGGAAACCCAAGGAGTTGAGTGCAGCTTAGCAGTTGAGATTCAGTGCCAAAAAGTGCAAAGTAATGCACATGAGTAGAGGCAATCCAAGAATGACTTATTTCCTGGGAGGGAAAGCTACAGTACAGTAGCTGTATCGAACCAGGAGAGGGATAGGGGCATCGTGATCTCGGATGACTTAAAAGTAGGAAAACAGTGTGAGAAGGCAGCACTCAAGGCCAATGGAATGATAGGATGCATTGGGAGGAGAATCACAAGTAGGAAAAAGGAGGTGGTCCTGCCACTCTACAGAGCACTTGTCAGGCCACACCTGGAGTACAGCGTCCAATTTTGGAGGCCCCACCTCAAGAAGGACAGCAACAGATTGGAGACAGTGCAGAGAAGGGCAATTAAAATGGTGCAGGGATTGCATGGCATATCTTATGAGGAAAGACTGAGGGATTTAAAATTTAATTATTGGAGCAGAGAAAGGAGAGGGGGGGCATGACAGAAATCTTTAAATACATTAAGGGAGTAAATAGGGTGCAAGCATATGAGCTTTTTCACCTCAAAGAAGACAGTAGGACTAGTGGGCATAATCTAAGGCTAAAAGTGGGCAAGTTCACCACCAACATCAGGAAATTCTCCTTCACAGAGAGGATGGTGGACACGTGGAATAGTTTGCCCCAGAGGTGGTGGGAACCAAAACAGTGGGTGCATTCAAAAATGCATGGGATAGGCACTTGGGAGCCCTCACTCAAAATGGCAATAGGGGGCTGGGGTAAGTTAAGCAGGACTACTACAGGGCAGGCTAGATGGACCAAAAGGTCTCATTCTGCCGTCACTTTCTTTGTTTCTATGTAGCTCTGAGGGAAGCTAATTCAAACACTAGGTGTGATGTGTTCACTCTGTTCTTTGCTGACAAAGTGCCCTCTATCAGATCCAATATCTCCTTCAGGATCACTTAATTGGCTTGCAGGGTCATGCTGATGGCATGGGGGGTATCCCTTTTGGGTGGAGTGAGTTTGACCCAGTTGAAGTGGATGAGGTGAGTGAGATGATGGAAGTATAGCCTAGAGGTTAGAGTAATGAGCTGTGAACAAGTTTGGTACATCCAGCAGACCAGACCTGTGTTTAAGTCTCACAACTTTCACTTGCATGCTGCATGACTCTGTACAAGTCACTTAACCACCCAGTGCTTCCAGGTGGCCCCTGAAAACAGGTACTTGTGCCTAGTGGGCCTTACCCGGTTACCAAAGACTAAAATAAAAATAAAAAAAAGATGATCTCAAAGCTACTGCTTACCTACTGCTTACCTATTGCAAACTAGACCGGGGTAAAATCCAACTTTTGGTCAGTTGTATTGACCTAAATGGACCTGTGGCTGCTGAGATTGTCCAGTGTTTCATGAGGAGTGGGGGTCTTCCCAGTAGCCTTGAAAGAGGCCCTGGTGAGACCCCTTTTGAAGAAACCCTCCTTGGACCCAGACTGTCTCACCAACTACAGTCCTGTTTTAAACCTCCTGTTTTTACAGAATGTTTTGGAGAAAGTGATGGCCGGTCAGCTTGAGGCCTGTCTCACTTCCTCTGCCATTTTCAAGTCATTCCATTCTGGGTTTAGACCTGGGCATAACATGGAGACCACCCTGGTAAGTGTGTCTAATGATCTCCTTAGGGCGTGAAATGGAGAAAAACTATCTATTCTTGTTCTCCTCGATCTCTCTCTGCAGCATTTGACACTGTGGATCATGAGGCACTGTTGGACTACCTGTGAAACTGGCATGGACTGACCAGAAATATCATCAGCTGGTTTAAGTCCTACCTCATGAACAGGGTTCAAAAGGTAGTGATGGGGTTATCCTCATCTCGCCTAATGCCCCTGTGTTGTGGAGTTCCACAGGGTTCAGTCATCTGACCTCTTTTGTTCATGGTATACATGCTGCCCTTGGGAGATGTTATCAGGCAGTATGGCTTCGGTTTTCATTGCTACCCCGATGATACCAAGCTAAACCTGTCCTGCATGCCTGGAAACCAGACGGCGGTCTTCGTATTAAACATCTGCCTGGTCAAGATACAGGACTGGAGAACTCAAAACTGGTTGTGATTCAATCCAGACAAGATGGAGATATTGGTGGTGGAGCTAGGTCATCAGCGAGGTGGAGGTGTACAGGGTAGTAACCTGGGTCTTAGACTGGGTGGTTTATCCCTGATCTTCTCCACATGAGAAAGGGATCTGGTAATGTTACTTAGCAATGGCCTGACACTTAATGTTCAGGTGTCAGCCATTGTACAAAGTGGCTTTTATCATTTGAGAAACATTGCCCAAATCCATTCCCTTGTATCTCCTGATGACCTTGCCACCCTAATACATGCCTTAGCCATGTTGAGGTTAGACTATTGCAATGCCTTATACCTGGGGCCTTCAGGAGGCACTCTCCACCATTTGCAGCTGGTGTAGAACATGGTGGCCAGGCTACTGATGGGTGTACCTAGGTTTGATGATATTCTGCTGATTCTCCATGGGCTGCACTGGCTGATGATAAGGTGAATGATTGTCCTTAATGTTGGATTGCAGACCTATAAAGCCCTACATGCTCAGGGACCTGACTATCTGCAAGACATCTTAGTTCCTCACTGTCCAGCTTGCCCTCTTCATTCCTCCAAGGCTGGCTTCCTGATGGTTCCTAGGATGAGGATGTGACTGTCAGGAGATTGGGCTTTCTCTGTGGCCATGCCTGTCCTGTGGAATTTGTTTCCGGTTTATCTTAGAGAGGCGCCCTCGGTGGATGCCTTTAAGAGGGGTCTCAAGACATTCCTATTCGAGCAAGCGTTTAGCTTGGTATAATATGAGATATTAAAGTTAGAGATTGTCACTGGGGTGCCTTTTTTCCCATAAGGAAACACAGTTATAATTTGCAGTTAAAACCCTTGGGTTATAATGGTGAACATGCGCCTGGTTTCCCTTGCTTCACGCATGTGCCTGTCACCACTCTCCCCATACACAGCGCCAGAAAGCTGGCTGCCTAACTCTATCACTCAGTGGTAAGTCAAGTGGATAAAAAAATCCATTGAGTTTGTTGATAATCACACATTGTAATGACATAAAATTCATAGTTAAACCTAAAAAAAAAGATTCTGGCAGCTGCTTTGAGGTACAGACTTCAGACAGCACTTTACATCAACTGGACCACAGCTGTTTTATTTTATATAATTGCTGTGGTGAGAAAAGGCTCTCCAGCAATTATATAAAAAATAGGTTGGTGCATTTAACTCAAGATTTTACATACACCCTCGGTGTTGGATGCTTAAATAAACCCCTAAAGGTTCACTCTAGGGGTTTATGTCGCATCCGACAGCTCAGGGGGGTGTAAAATCCTACTAACATACAAACATACTAATTGCCAGCAGATTAGGCCTTATGGTCTATCAAGTCTGCTTGAACCTCAGATCCCTAGTTGGGTGCTGAAGCCCCCCCCCCGTTGTGTTCCAGAAACCCCTATCATCCATCCCCACCCCTTGGGCCAGGCCATCATCTGATACATCCGCTTCTGTGTCTCTCCACCCTCTTGAAGCCCTGCACTGTGGATCTCTGAACCAGCTCACCAGGCAGCGCATTCCAAGGGTCCACCACCCTCTCAGTGAAAAACCTCCTCCTGTTTTCCTCCCTCACCCTTCCACCTTCCAACTTCAAACCATGCCCTCTGGTGATACCTCCCTGCTTTAGTCTAAAGATCCCCTCCATGTTTACCCTATTTATTCCCTTGAGGTACTTGAAGACCTCAATCATGCCCCCCCTGTCTCTCCTCTCCTCTCCTCCAAAGAAAACAGGCAGAGCTCCTCAAGTCTTTCCTCATATGTCAAATCCCCTATTCCTCGTATCATCTTAGTTGCCCTCCTCTGTACCCTCTCCAGGAGCTGTATGTCCCTCTTCTTGGTAAACACACCACCCTATGTATTATTCTATATATTATAGGGGCGTGGTCATTCCCCTATGGGGTTCAATGGTTACTTCTATGTTAAATCCAAAATTTTGCACTTGAATAACTTTGTACCTTTTGACCAGTTTGCATGAGATTTTGCATGCACTGTTGGGGACCATAGATCTCTGATGTGGCAAGTTTTGTTCTGGTCAGATGTGTGGTTGCGGTGATGCGTAGTGTCAAAAATGTGAAAATGACCATTTTTCTGTAAATTCTTTGTCACACCATTTCATAGAAACTGCGTGGGGGTTTGGTCTGAAATTTTTAGGGTATCCTGGGCTTGGGTCACAGATGTGCTTTTTGAAAGTTTGGTGAAAAAATATCATTAAATTTTAAAGTTTCCTGTTATTTCCTATGGGGAAAGTTAGATATCCCTTGTGAAAGACTATTTCTTGATTACGTAAGTGTCATCCTCTTTTGCAATGGGGAATGCTCTTTTGTGCTGCTGTCATTTTGTTGTCAGTTAGTGAGGCAAACAAACTTAAATGTTTCAAATAACACTGCCACCTGGTAAACACCAACACTTGTGTTTATCTATTCAGGGCCCAAGGAATCAGATTCTGGGGTCAGTTTTTTAAAACAATGCTCAGAAATATTTGAATTTTATCTGAGGCATTGTTTTGCCGAAAATTGCAGTACAGTCTTTTGTGAAAGAGCCATCTTAGTTTTGCAAATTGAGAAACAGCATTCAGTTCTACCACAAACCCTCTGTGTTTTGTTGAAGCACATTGCTGCCTGTGGAAGACGCAGCTTGTGGCAAAGTAGTGGACTGTTGGCCACATGTCCCTGCTTCAGTGCCCCACCCCTGAACCCCAATCCTCCATCACTATATGTAACCCCCTACATCCCAGATTTAATTTAGTTTTTATTTATTCTTTCATCTACATTTTTCTGGTGGTCTAGTGGCCCTCCCTTCCCGATCCCTGATGCTCATTTTGTTATTTCGTTGGTGACTAGTGGCATCCCCCACCCACCTGTGTTGGTTGAAGCTGAAAATAAAAAAACTGTCCCTCAGTGACTGTTTTTAATTTTTAAACCTGTAAAAAAAAAGTCCATCACCAATCACCACGCATACCCCCCACCCGACCCCCATGCACCCAGCTCCCCACACCCTTGACACACTCACATCCCCTCACTCTCCTGAAGAGGTCCCAGGTTCGAGATCTGCTCTCTCAATCAAAGAGATGTCTTGCTGCTGGAACTAACAACTGCAATATGAGAAACTAACGTAAATGTGGTTCAGTGCATTTCAATGGGGGTTTCAACTTTTATGCATACCCTAGGCATTTTTTGAGATTTTGACCCCAAGTTTTCAACATGACCTTTTGGGGACCCCACCCCCTTAACAATAGGACTGTCATTACACAACTCCGGCCAGAAAGGTGATTTTGTGGTCAGTTGGCAAAATCACCATTCCAACAGAATTTGTGTAATGACAGTCCTATTGTTCATGAGGTGGAGTCATTAGAATGCTATGTTGACAATTTGGGGTCACAATTATTAAAAATGGCTGAGTTATGACCATTTGTTGCAATTTTTTCTACTCATGCTCGTAACTTTGGAAATTTTAAATATTTTAATCCCAAATTTTCAACATAGATTTATTATTCCCCACCTCATGTATGTCACAGCTGTCATTTTTCAAATCCTGGCCAAAATGTGTTTTCAGACCTGTGGCGTGGAGTGGTGTAGCCGATTGAGCAAAGCTGTGTTTTGACAGAGATTCGAAAGTATTCTGCACCAGGTACATGAGGTGGGGTAATACCATATGTAAAAAACAGACAATCATACATACCCCCACAATGCAAAGCACCATGGGCTGTATTATTTATTTATTGAATTTTGTTGACACGGTAAGCCCACTGGGCCTAGAATTCCCTTTTTCAGGGGCGACCAGGGGGGAAGGAGGATACAGATGGTAAGCAACTGAAACTGAACCTGACTAAGCTGTTGGTGGTATTTTTAGTGAATGGGAGAAATTTGGCCAGGACACCGGGGAAATTCCCCTACTCACAGGTAGGGGGACCGGCTGCTGTGGTTGCGTGGCAGACGCCTCTGAGACATCGATGGAGCAACAGGTCGGAGCTCCTGTTCAGTCTGAGCTCACTTCCCCTGTTATGGCTACTGCTGGGGATACTGTGAGTGCTTTGGGTGCACCCCTTGAGATTTGCGGAGTTTTGCATGGTGAGTACCATGCAACGGGAGAAACGGGTTCGAGGGCTGAGCCTAGAATGTCAGCATCCCCGCTCTTGCAAAGCACTACTATGGAGAATCTTCACACTGCAGCTCAGGATGTATCTGTGCAAAATATATCGACTGTCCCTTTAACAGCACCAGTGATTCTACAGCGGGATTTGTTAAAAATGGCTGAAATTACTCACCCCGCTGATGCAGATGTGACTGGAATGCGGAAGGGAACTGCTCGGAGAGATTCTTACCCAAACTGAGACTGGTCTAAGGAAGGTGTGCTGACAGATGCTGGCTAGACTCACCATGATGGCAAATGGATCCCGGACTCGAACTGAAAGACTTTTTCTCCGGATTTATCGCTGACAGAATTGGGGGCCCCTGTGGACTCACAAACAGGTCAGGATTCAGGTTTAAACTCTGATACTACTGCTAAGGGAGGGGGACACTCTGAAACTTTCACTGCTGGGTTAGATACTAACTTGCCTGAGGACCCACCAGGCCATTCCCCTCCTGTATCTCCACCTTGGGAGCAACGACTCCCTGGGTCTCAGTTTTCTGACCTGTTTCACAACAACAGATCGGAACAAGCGCCCAGAAGAAATGCTGTCCGTCTTCGTTACCATGGGGGACTGGAGGAACACCCAGATAGACTTTATGTTGCCAAAAAATTATTGAAAGAGGCTCTGAACTGTAAAGCTACTGATATGTATGCTTTGATTAATATCAGAGGTGAAGACACCTTTGATATTAGCTTTGAAACGTTTGCTGGCTTAGATCAATTTTGGCACCGTTATGAAAATTGTAAGTCTCAGCCTTTATGGTTACCTTTTTGGGCAATTCCCATCACTAAACTCCTTTATAAAGTAGTTAATATCATGTTCCAAAATGAGGGGGTTAATGTGGGAGATATCCTTTTCTGGTTGGAGCATAAGTGCACAGTATTGGGATCCCCTGAGGCTATTATTGATTGGGAGGGTATCTGGACTGGAAGTTGTAAATTTAAAGTTAAACTTCATATTATGGGAAATGATGTTGTTCATATACCTAATAGTTTTTTGGGGGAAAGGATAGAGGGGTATGTTTTTATCCGGGGCAACCTAAGGCCTGCTATAAATGCAGTAGTACAAGACACCTTAGCAGCACTTGTGACAAGGTGAAATGCACCTTTGTGGTGATTTTGACCACGATAGTGGGACTTGTAGAAATGTCTTTCACTGCAATCTTTGTGATGAACAGAGCCATGCCTATCACCAATGCCCCAGGGCAGGACAAAACAAAACAGGGGGACTTGATAAAGAGGATTTAATAAATTCCGCACAGGGTAGGCATCAAAATAAGGACATGCCTGGTGCAGGCCCAAAGCCTTCAGCTTCCACATCTGTGATAGGCCCCACTGCTCATCCTTCTACTGATCCAGTGTTCTCCGATGCCACACAGGCCTCAGGTCAGGATTTGAGTGCACAGTCCTCTAAAACTGCTCCCATTATTCCCCCTCCAGGGTCAGTTGAGGTAGAATTGGAGGCCTCCCCATCCCTACAACCCTTAATGGTCAAAATATTATGCCACCTCCTGCTTCTACTTTGGAGTTCCAAACTCCCCACCCCAGAAGGGTCACCCAGGCTTCTAGCCGTCAGCAGGTGGACATTTCCTTGGGTAACTCATTTCAAGTTTTACAGGACCGAGAAAATGGTTCGGAGTCTGATATATCTATATAATCTGGTGTTGTTTCAGATATGCATTGTGAGGATGAGGGGGGTCTGACGTTAAAAAAAAGAAAGGGAAAAAACAAAAGAAAGATGTTCAGAAACCATAGAGATGATAATTTTCTTTACATCTTATGGCTGGCATTAAACTTGTTTCCCTGAATACATGCAGCATTAAGAACTATAAAAAAAGAATGGCCTGTTTGCATTTTTGTCTTACATTGAATGTTGACATCTTTATGCAGAAAACAAGATTTAATTACCTGGCTAATATCAGACAAGCTACTAAACTGTGGCCTAAAGGGCCTACTTTTTGGTCCTGAGGAGAAGATGCTGCAGATGGTTTGGGCATCTTTTTTAACAGTACATCAGTCCATGTTATCAGATTAGTGGATATACACCCAGGGAGGGCCCTTTTGTTGGATAGCACTTATCAAGGTTTTTCTCTCAGATTGATTAACACATATGCACCACAAGTTAAATCATCAAGAATCAATCTGTTTCATAGTATACAGCCTTATTTATTTACACAGAAGCAAATTATCTGGGAGGGGGGACATAAATTGCAGCTTAGATATTAAGCTGGAGATCAAATTCAGCAAAAAGTATATTGTGACTTTCATGCCTTACACAAAGTGTTGTTGTTAGCCTCTCTTAAGGATGCCTATAGGGAGCTTTACTAGGACATTGGGGCCACTTATAGGCATAGTGCTTTTCGCACCAGGATAGAGTTTGTGTTTTTATCTAAATTTCTTTCCCCCCATGCCTTTTCTCTGAGACCCTGTGAATTGTCAGACCGTTCAGTCCTTTGTTGTAATATTGATATGTCTCATTTCCCAACTAATTTCCCAGCTCCTATTTCATGGTGGAAATTAAATTCCTCTTTGTTACAAGATATGAAAGTACAATTTAAATTGAACTCCCTTCTCTTTGCCAGGAAATCAACTAAGGTATTTTATGATTTCTGGGCCCAATGGTGGGTTGATACAAAGCAAGATATTCAAAGTCTTTTCCTTTCTTTAGGGAGGAATAAAAGTAATAAGGATTATTTAGCATATTTGGATTTTCGGAATCAATATTATAAATTAACTTCCCTACCGAATGTATCTGATATTCGTATACAGAAACAGATTGATATTATTAAAAATCATATGAGGCAATATCAATATAATTGTGCGGCATCTTTACAAGCAGAAATGCAGTTTGGCACTGTATGGACACCCTCGGCTGATCCTTTTTCTGCTAGCAAACAGAGGATAAATACTAAATTAATGGTGGGTCTTACTAATGTTGCTGGAATTTTGAAAACTTCAAATATTGAGATGTTGAACATTGTAAGAGATTTTATATTGGAACATCAGGGAACCGCTTTTAATACACTAGTAAAGTGGGAGGATATTTTTACTTTTTTTGCCACCAGTACCATCTAAAGAGGACAAAAATGACTTGATTGCACCCATTACTAAAGAAGAAATTAGGCATGAAATCTCTGGTTTAGCTTTAGGTGTTTCTCTAGGGATTGATGGTCTTACGAATGAACTATATAAATCCTATGTGGAGGATTTTAGTGAAATTCTGTTTCAAGTTTTTAATGAGATATTAATCTCAGGATGGATGCCCAGTACTTTCTCAACTGCCTTGCTTATTCATTTGTATAAAAAGAGGGTTAAGACAAATTTAGTTAATTGGAGGCCTATCAGTTTATTGGGCACGGACTATAAATTATTTTCTACTATTTTGTGCCATAGATTACAAAAGGTAGCCTCTAAATTAATTCATCCAGTCCAGACTTGCTCTTTTCCTGGCAGAAATAGTCAAAAAAATCTGGCTTTTCTGCAGAATATTTGTGAATTTGGTAAACAAGAGAGATTGTCTGGCTATTTGCTAGCCTTAGATCAGACAAAAGCCTTTGACAAGGTGTCTCATGCCTTTCTTTTGGAAGTACTTCAGAGGTATGGGATACCTTCTCATTTTAGAGCTTGGATTTGTTTGTTGTACCAGGAAGTGATCTTATTACCCACTGTTAATGGCATGATAGGGAAGGCTGTAACCCTCAAATGGAGGTGAGACAAGGTTGTCCACTGAGCCCCCAGTTATATACTTTTGTATTGGATCCGATTATTAGAGAAATTCTTCAAAATGTTAATATAAAAGGTTTATCTCCTTCACCTTCTTTGGAACCCCAAATATTGGCTGTTTTTACTGATGATTTGGTTATTACAGTACAGGACTCAAATTCGGGTATGGTAGCTCTGCAAGCATTGGATGAATATGCCAGTGGGAGGCAGTATAGCGCAATGGTTTAAGGCTCTGAGCTACAAATCTGGTGACATCTAGCAGACCACACCATACTGTGTGACCCTAAGCAAGTCACTTAACTTCCCTGTGCTCCCAGGTTGCAGCTTAATGTGTCTTACCTGGTTAAACAACTAAATAAATACAATAAATAAATTAATATAGCTGGAGCAGCGCTTAATTTTGCAGAGTACAGGGGTATATATAGGCAATGGAGTGCATGAGTCCAGGATTGGACAAACTGCTATTTCTGAAACCACTGTTAAGATTACTGGATGTCATTTTGGCAATGGCCATTTGGCATGTTGGCTACCTTTGCAGGGGATGTGGACACAGACATGGAGGGATATTATAAGACCCTTATCAAATGCAGTCAACACCCTTGTGCCTTTCCATGTAAGCCCACTGGTTTCCAGCCACAACTCACCATGGAATAATAACAATTTAAGGTTGTTGAAGATGGCTGAATGGAAATTGGAGCATTCCTGTTTGAAGACACATTCAATGGAGATCAAACTGGCTCTGAGGACCAATTATGGGTGTACCAAAGGGCAGCCAGGGCAACCACTCAAGGAAGACAGTTCCTTTCATGGCTGATTGCTGCAGGGAGGACTAGATCAGCCCAGCTCATCCATACTGTTGACAGACTTTTGCATTCTGTCTTCTGCAGTCCAACTACAAGTTTGCTTTTTTTCCTTTGACAGGGCATCCTCCAGTAAGAATGGTGATCTTCCTGGGAAGGGTGCTCATCGCTGTCAGTTTACATGAGGACACTCCTATTTTTTGAAATGAGTTTCAGCCAGTACTAGTTAATGAGATATCTCAGCTGATGTCTTTCTTGTGACCTACCTATTGAATTCTGGATGCAGGTCCTACTTAACTGTCAGTGGACTCGCAGGAGGTCATGACTCCTGTAGTAGCCTAGATCATCTGGGGTTTCCTGAGGGAAGGACTTTTTTCTGAAGGTATTTTAGAATGCAGTTGTGGTCACCTCTCCTTCACTGGATCCAGGGGTTCTGGTTAACTACCGCCCTATCTCAAACCTGTCCTTCACAGGGAAATGTTATTAAGCAGATAGTATCATCACAATCGGAGGCTGATCTGTTGCAATATGATATCTACAGAGCTTTCTAATTGGGCTTTTGATCTTGACACTTCATAGAGGCCTTCTTTGTAAAAGTGCTGAATGATCCCCAGATTTGACATTATGTGAACCATGCCTGTGCATAGAGTCCACGATTTCCTGGGGGACCCTTTGGTGAGCTGACTGCCAGCAAACATATAGTAGTTAAAAAATACAAGTGTAACTGACAGTAGTGTTACCAGCATCACACATAGAATGTAACTGTGTATGTGTACTGTGTCTGGCTACTTTTGTTTTATATTGAACAGCAGATGGGAGGCAGCCTGTCAGGTGCATCACTATAGGAATATCAGTTTATCCCTTCCCCAGTTCAGAAGAAAGCGCTACTCCTGTCACCTCTGACAGAAACTGCATGACCACTGAATTCCTTAAAGCAAATGTTGTTTTAGTTCTAATAACAAAATAGAGCTTTTGATTCAGCAAATGTAAATTGTAGTCACCTACTTAAGCCATACACTCTAGCCCCAGCGCTTCAACTCCAAACCTTCCTCAGGGGGCGTCTACTGAGGAAGCGCTGGGGCTAGTGTATATGCCTTAAGTAGGTGACTACACTTTGCGTTTGCTGAATTTCAAGTTCTGTTTCATTATTGAAAGTTAAAAAAATTATTTGCTTTATGGAATTCAGTGGTCATGCAGCTTCTGTGAGAGGTGACTGGAGTAGTACTTTCTTCTGAAGAGTGTAGGTATTATAGGGCTGGCAGCCTTTTAAAGCGCACCCTGCCTGGTTTCCCTAGAGTGCACATAAGTTGCTCTGTTGAACTCTTTGGATTACCCCTTTCCCACTAGAGAACTGTTTGTGCCTAATTGCCTATGCATGATGCTACCCTGAGGGAAGCTGGACTGCTTCTGTTACAATTTAGCATCAATAACCATTTTGACAGCCACGTCCCAGAAGTTTGTGGCTGTCTCACATGGACTGTGAGTCTGTGGGAAAGTACAAGTCAGGTGCACTAAGTAAGAACAAGATGAAAGGAGAGAAGCCAGGATAGTACCTAGGTAGCTGCTGCTGGCTAGAGCCAGGGTAAACCTGCATTTGTTGCAAGCAGATATGGTGGGGCAGGGTGCAGGCTAGTGAGGTCCAGAGCAGACAAGGTGTAGTAGGCCTGGCAGGGAAGAAGAACTTGATCAGTGATGAAGTTGGTGGCACATCAGTGTCAGTGAGCCTCCCCAAGTAAAGCAGGGTGAGTGAGGCACTCAGGAAGGTGATTAGGAGCAGAGCTAACAGACACTTTAGGGCTGGATTGGTTAATCAGCAGCTGCAGTAAGTTTAAGCCCAGTTGGATGGATGTTGGAGTGAGGATTCATGGGTACCAGAGAAACAAAATACGCTTGTCAGGTACCAGTAAGACTGCAGCAGTGATATGGAATTGCAGAGTTTTAGGTCACACGGTTTACAATGTGGGAGATGGGGGGAATGGATCACAATTTCAGGGATTCCACCAAGTACTTCCTGGGTGTGTTAACATCAGGTATGGGGGGAGGGGCTGGAGCTAGCTGGCTATATGTGTTGATTCAGATTGCAGGACAGGGGCAAGGTGGGGGGTTCAGGCTGGGGCTGACTAACTTTGTGTCTTGATTTAGTTTGCAGGGGGATTTAAACTGCAAGATAGTGGCAAGGTATCTGTAAGAGTGAGAGCCTCTTTTGTGCTTGAGGTCAAATATGGTGGTGAACTTAACAGCAAGGTGTATTTGTGTGTAGGGGTTGTAGCAGTAGGAGGGAACATGACTGTATACAGTATGCGGAAAAAGCACAGTGTGAATATAGCTTTCATGAGAGAAAGTGCTGCTGTAGGCAGTTGTCCAGTGTGGAGGGGGTCGTGTGTGCAGCATCTGGCCTGAAGCAGCAGCAAATTTCGACCAACCCAGACTCTTCCATCCCCCAACTCTCTCCCCCAAAGTGCAAAGGCATTCTTCTATAGCTATATATGGCTATATTATGGTATTATTGCTTAAAGTCATTATACCTCGTCTACGAATGGGGCTCCATTTATTTTTTACACACTGAATCTTTTTTAAGGGTGGTTGTATCTCTTGCAGCAATAATTTAAAATAAGGTATAGCACCATTATCTTGACAAGGGAGGTGACCCATCATTACACAAGAATTACTGTCCCATCTCCCTTCTCACCTCTATTGCCAAAGTCCAGGAGTCACTAGTTTACTCAAGACTATTAGTCTTCATCTCCTCATCAAACACTCTCTCCCCTTATCAGTCAGAGTTTTGGAAACATCACTCTACTGTCTCTTCCCTACTGCATGTCACCAATGCTGTTCACTCTGCCATGGACAAAGGACATATTACAGTTGCCATTTTCATAGACCTTGCCAAGGCCTTTGACTTTGTTTTGCACACAGTCCTTCTGAACAAACTTCATTACGCAGAACTGGCATCCCCCTCCATCCATTGGTTTAATGCCTATCATCAATATACAGCAAGCTGTGTGAATCAGCGACACCTCCTCTCCCCCTCTCCCCATCTTGACAGGCATACCCCAGGGGTTGATACTTGGCCCAATACTCTTCTCTATATTTATCAAGGCACAGGGGTTATAATGTCGCAAGACATTATAGCTCAGTGTAACATAACGTATGCCATTACAGCGTGGTATATTGCCAACTTGATACTGCATGTCTTGTGGGGGGGGCTCCACCTCACACCCTCCCTTATGGATTACTGCACTGCCCAACCCCCCCAACTTAAATAACCAACCCCGGGGGGGGGGTTTAACACTTAAAATTGCACAAAGTGCAAAAAATTTAAAAAAATCATGTTTCTGGGCAGTGTAATCAAAACCCTGTCCACAGAAGCACAGCCTCCCTTGCTGCCTGTGGCTCATCCCGTTGAGCTACGGCAGCTGCTCACCAGTCCTTCCTCCCAGCAGAGGTCTTATCCTCTGCCTGGGAGCAGTGAGAGGGTGCACTACCGCGAGTACACCCTTTTGTGGTTTTGCACCCTCTCACTCTTCCTGATCACGTTGTTCATGTTGCGTGGTTTTGACGGTGTGCGGAAGAGCATGCGAGATACTGACCTGGTAGGATTTATCAATGATCTCTTCTCCATCTGCTTCCACTCCCTAACCCACATGTACTCAGATGACACCATCATCTTTGCCTCAGGACCCTCCACTAAGGAAGTACAACCACTCCTCCAACATGACTTCAGCAATGTCTTGGCTTGGTTTCAAGCAATGACTTCAAGGTAAACAATAAGAAGACAGTCTCAATGACCTTCGGCTTAGTTCAAAAGCTCTCAATGCTCTGGTCCTTAACAACATTCAACTCCTAGGAAAACATCCCCTTGATACATTACCGGCATATAAATATCTGGGAGTATGGCTTGATCATCACCTTAATTTCTCTACATATATTGATGCACTAGTTTCTAATCTTTGACTCAGACTGGGGTTCCTCTGTCATAACAAGGACTCCCTCTCACTTCCTATTCGGTGCAAGCTTGTCTCCATAATGATCCTACCCTCCCTTGACTATGCTGACATTGTCTACAGCACAGCCCCTGCCACATTCATCTCAAAACTAGATACCACAATAAACTCCTTCTGCAGATTTGCCTCTAACTCTTCACCTCACTCACACACTTGCTTCTTGTATTCCACCCTCTCTATAGCTCCACTCTCACATAGGAGGTATGCTCACTAAACCTCCATAGCCAAATTCTGGTTTGACCTCCTTCCCCCTACTTTTCCTCCTATCTCAGCCCAGCTTCCCCTCTTGTTTACTCTCTTCACTCCTGGGATCCCATCTCCTTCTCTATCCCACACCCCATCTCTATGACAGATTAGAGCATTTTCTCCTACCATCTACTCTTCATATTGAATAATCTCTCCACTGAACTTCAGAACTCTACAACCTACCTGTCTCTCAAAAAATGTATACACCTCCTCCCATCTCCACCCTGCACTTGTCTCCCCTCCACCTAGAGGCATTCCCCACCCATCCCTACAACCCCACCTCCAGTGTCTGCACCCCTTAGGTCTCATTATCCCGACACTGCCCTCCAGGTTGGAAAGATGTTGTTAGAGAAGCTGTTATGTACTAAAATACCCCATAAATGCACTTTAGCTGTATGTCGTTACATGTATCCCTGCTTGAATTGCTGCTAAATTATCATTACTAGGAATGTATTGTGTTTGGTTTTTACTTTCTGTATCTGCTTTGTCCTCGCATTGTGTATGTACACCATCTGCATTTTCACCATGTTCCTACTGTATATTTTGTTTACCATTTTGTCTCTCTGGGTGGCCTGTAACAAGCTTTGTCTCAGTGTGCATTTCTGGTCACCAAAATGTTAAATAAATAATTAAATAAAATAAATATTTGTTAAATGTTACATGTACCTCTGTTTGTTCCTTTTTCCTATCTTCTCAAAAACCTCCCCCCCCCTTTATTTTGTTTCCCAGCAATAAAATGTAATTACTTTGGATATCCTCTGATTCAGATTATCTCCACAGGTGGTTGTATTTATTGTTATTTAGTCAACCACTAACATGAGTTGAACTGATTTGCACATTTATTGTATGTATTGTTCACTGTCTGAGCTCATTGCCTCACATATGAAACAGGTGTATGCCTTTAAATGACTGCTTTATATACTTCTGTCCTGTATGTGGTGCCACATCTTAACAAAGCACCTGGCTCTAGGTGCCAAACATTGGTGACTTTGTGGGGTGGCTAGATGTTGCCATTTGCACAGTTTTGAAACACTTTAATAAGGGTATTTTTTGCACATATCCTTTGCTTTGCGTTTACATTGTGGTAGACTGGAGAGTCATGCTTTCTGAAGAAATAGTTGACTATTAGCACAGTCACAGCACCCAGCTTGGTTAATGGAGCAGCTTTCCTTTGAACATTCCCTCTGTCTCCTTCTCCCATACTCATATGAATTGTAATTATTTTTTATGGTATGTCTCCAATAAGTTGCTGTTGTTACTCAGCATGGTGTTCATAGAAACAAACATAGGTATTTACAGACAATGATGGGAGCATGTCATATTTGTTTTAATGAGTTTGCACTTATAACCCAGTTTCCACATCGAGTGACATTGGGGAAGGGGGAACACTGAGGGGGATCCCTGGTTACTGCTGTGCATAGGGCCCATGATCTTGTAAGTCCAGCCCTGAATGAAGGGAATACTCTTTTGTTATTATCCTTGATCCCTGCTAAGAATTTGACACCTTGGTTCATAGAGTTTTGCATGATCACCTGGAGAATTATGGAGGACTCAGCAAAATGGTGATGTGATGTGATGGATTGAGCCATTCCTTGTTGACAGGGATCAGTGAGTGATCCCAGGGAAATGTTCCCCAAAGGTGTCTGCAGTTCCCTATGGCACTCTGCAAGGTTTGGTTTTGCAGATGATGTTATATGTAGTGTATATTAAATGGAGCCCACAAGAAAATGCAGTGTGACAGATTCCTGCATGGCAAAAGGGATTACCAGCCATAGAAATTGCACTGTTTTCTGCAGTACCTCTGCTGCAGAATTTTGCAGTAGTGCATTGCATCCTGGTGGACTCCACTGCATGCTACACCTGAGGCACAGTGTGAGATGTATAGTCTGTTTTTTTAATGTTACCCAGATTATACCCAGTGGTCTTCTCTTTCTCTTCTGATCAATGGGACTGCAGGCTGTGATCAATTGATGCTTATCTGAATTGAGTGACTGGATACCTGAAGCTGATTAATCTACTTACACTGTAGCGCAAGTTTCTGAGAAGTTGGCCATGAAGAGAGTTGGATTTTTCCTACCATCTTTGGATGGCAATACCCACCCAAGCTGTGAACAGGGCTAAAGTCATTGGGGTCATACTGGGCAAAAATGTAATACTGGAACACCATGTGGCAACTGTTATTTGATGTACATTTTCTATTTGTGAAATATTGCTCAGCTGATGACCTTTCTCTTATATGATGATCTAATGACTGTAGTTCATGCCTTCATGACTTGCCATCTTGACTACTCTAAAGCTCTTTATCTAAGGCTTTTGGGAGTTTTGATACACCATCCCCAGCTAGTGAAGAAACCAAAAGCAATGTCAGAATCTGGAACAAGCATTTTTGATCATATAATGCCCATGCTACATGATCTGTACTGGCTGTCAGTTATATAGCATATCTCCATAATTTGCTTGATTATAATCAAAGCCCTTCACAGGCTGGGTCCAGGCTACATAAAATATATGCTACACCCATTTACTCTGGATCTACTTCTATCTTTCTCTGGGAATAATATTTTAGATATTTCCATGCCTGCCTTAAGTTATCAGGGAATAGGGTCTTCTCTGTTTCTCCCCACAATTGTGGAACTCTGTACAAATGCAGCTTCACCATATCTCCCCTTGGAGGTTTTATCAGGTTCCTAAACATACACAGTACTTGTTCTCCCTCATCCTTAATGGCAAAGTTTAAACTTCCTTGTGGATTTAATTAGTTTTATCTTTTGTATTGTAACTTAACCTCCTTGTGCTCTCAGGTCACTCCTGTAAAAAAGCTTTCAGTTTATTGTGCTATACCTGGTTAAAAACAACTAAAAAAAAATAAAATAAAAAATGTTGTTGTCTTAAGATTCCTGTATTTTTTCTAACTTGAGATTTGTATACATTGCTTTGAGCTTCTGGGATAAAATTTAATATTATTGATTAATTTATTGATTGTTGTCTAGTACCCTGATACTCAGTTGTAAACTCTGGCCCTATCTGTGACTTGCAGTCTTTTTCTATTTTTACTGGGCTCTAACACACATTGTTATTTTATGGTTTGGTATCTGCTCCATTTCCCTTATACCCAGGTATGTACCTGGAAACAAGCTGTGTGCAGCTTACTGCACTTTTCCCAGGCAAAAAACAACACAAACAATAAATGATGTTAATAAATACAGTATATGCTGAGCCTAAAATAAGGGCATTATGCTAATCCTGTTTCACATGAAAGTATTTAAAACCTGTGAAACACTTAGCCACTTGATGCTCCTTACTTTTCCCAATTTCATCCTGAGATTCCGTCATGACAGAAGAATGTAAGGAATACTCCTTCACCTCTGTGTAAGTTCTCACTTTGATCTTTACTGGCCAACACACACCAGTGTTCCTTAATGATGCAAAAGCTTCTTACAGCTTTTGAAATTTTTATTTCCAGCTAAATTCATTTTGTTCTAATAAAGTGCTTGACTCAAGGAAGACTAATTATCTGTGTGATTCATGCACCCTAATTAGGTCTGTTTCACTTGCTGTCAGTCTGAATGCCTCAAGCATTAGCTCAGAAGGGGGAGTCACCATTTTGTCTGATAGAGAAGGCATTCAGGGAATGGGTAAACTGAACATTGTTTCCCATCTCTGGAGCAACAGACAGCCAGGAACCAATGCAGAATGGGCAGAGAAAAAGAAGAGCGTCAGGCCTTGGCAATTTTTCTTTTTCCACTTCAATGGTTAGCAAGACAGTGATAAAAAGTTAAAATGCAGCAGTTATACTGCAGTGTGCCCTGCTGGCAATAAGGGAAGCAATTCACTTCACAAGGACCAATTTAAAGGCAGCAACCTTTTTCAAAGCACAGCTGTTCCTACAAAGATACCTTTCAAATGCATCCAATGAAAGAACCATTTCTCAATTTCTGCCATCACAGCCATTTCAGTACTTTCAATGGACAATAGTCAAGAAAATGCTGGTGACAATAAGCCAAAATGGAAAGATTCCATACACTGTGTAACTTTCTTTGTAGTTAGCTGAGACTTTTATTTAGAGCAAACTGACAATTGAACCAGCATGAAACAATAATTGTTGTACTGTTATGACTTCATATTTTACTTGAAAACAGACTTAAGGCAGACCTCAAGCTCCAAAACAGATGCTACATTATATGTTGATACACTATAAATATAGAATATTTAAAAATATGGCTGTCTAAATTGAAAATTATATGGTATAATTAAGCAAAAATGGCCTCAGGGTCTGCACTGCTTCTGACCTCATGCAACCTCGGATAATACAACTGAGTACACTTAAATACTTAATAAATAATAGACTTGATGACTGAATCAGTATACTTGAAAAGGATTTTTAGGTCTCAAGTAAATACAGCATATATATTCACTTGTAAAATGGAGACTAATTTTTATTTATTTATTTTGCTTTTGTTGACCGGGTAAGTACAGTAGACAAATTCTGCCTATTTTCAGGCACAACCAGAGGGGAGGGGGATACAGATGAATGCCAACTGACCTTGAACCAGATTAAGCTGTTGGTGGTATTTTTTAGTGAATAACACAGTCATAGTTGAATTAATTTCTGCACTCATCTAACAAACAAACAAAAAAACCAAAACAAACAAAAAAAAACAAGGCTGGAATTTTAGCACAACAATTTGGGTTTCACATCTGCAACCTACCTGCTAGCATTCAAGATTAAACTCAATTTGCTGTGATCAGATAAATAATTTCCTTTCTGACTAAACCTAATTCCCATTACTCACTAAGTAGATGGTGATTTCAGCAGAGAATACTTAATGGTTACCAGCAGATACAGTGACTGGTTATCCAAACAGCATGTACATTTTATTGTATGTTACAGATCACGCAGATGGTAAAACTCCAACTGATTAAGGTGCCAAATACTGTACTTACAGCATTAGAATTTACTAGTCTGTTTTAACAGAAGTATAAGCCCAAATGGTTAAAACTTTGCGCTGAGTGCAAAGTGTTAGCACCCACTCTGTGCATGTATTTGAGCCAGAATCCCATATTCAGAGGGCACTGCTGCACATGTTATTAGCACCAGCACATTAGTACACTGGTAATGTATGCAGTGCCTAAACTGGGGAGCGTTACCTTGCATAATGTGTACAGTGCAATATTTAGCATGACAGTGGTGTGCAAATGGGATTGTGCATGTCACACAGAGCTATGCAAATACCAACTATAAAAAGAGGATCTTAAACTGGTGCAAACCTTAGAGGCAGAGAGAAACATTGCAGACCACACACCAAGATTGCTAACATGGCAGCACATGTCATTTACTTGATGCAACAGGTCATGGAGGATGAGGAGGAGAAGGCAAATGCCCACCCTGAGCCTAGGCGCAGGCCACAGAGGCACTATGATGCAAGCAGACAGTACTGTCCATCAGCCACATTCAAAGTCCTCAGTGATGAACAGATCATGAGCCAGTACAGGATCAAGGTATACCATTATAACAGCGATGCAAAGACAGTGAAGCCATTACAGTGACAGTGGCATAGTGATGGCGGTGACAACGGTAGGGATTTCATGTTGATGGGATGTTAAGTCAACAGGTGTAGGCATCACTGTTAGAACAGTGTACCATTTAGAGGTTCTAATGGACCACACACCTGGAGGAATGGCTGGGTTGTGGGGAGCTGTGCAACGGGTGTGACTGTGTTTTTACATGGACAGAGCATGGGGAGGCAGATGATCTGGAGGTGGGCAGTCTGTGCAGTAGGTGGGATTGTATTTTTTAATAGAGTGAGCATTGGGGGAAATTGAGAGGGAGTGGACAGTGTGGTGGTTGCGAAAGGAATGTGCTTTGTACTGCAGGGGTACTCTCCACCAAGCCAGTTTGACAATACTTTTGCCGACATCCTCTAGTGCACTGTTACTCAATCCTAACTGGCTCAGGAGCCACATGAGCTGTCAGCATTAGCCAAGGAGCCAAAACATACATGTCATATGTTGCTAGCATCTCCTTGAGGGGCAACCACATATATGGGCTTATGATATGTTTTTAATAAATTAAGCTGTTTCACTCATAGCTGTTTTTGTAGCCTGTCTATTTTTTATTGGAGGTGATGGTACTCTTTTTTCCTGTTTTGTTGATTTATGTAACATCTAGTTCAGCTTGGTTTCTGAACATAAATGACAGCCAATGGTCTCTCACACCTTCTCTCACATACTGCGATCTCAGACAGGTGCAACAAATGAAAAGTGTTACTTTTTAGAAATGAACTATGTTAAAATTAAACTATATTATGTTTCACAAGCACATCATATAAAACTGCTACCCTAAAAATAGTTTATGGATATGGATCAGCTGTTTGCATGATGCCATCATTTAAGATAGCTAATATCTAAAGCTTAGGTATTAGCTTGATCAAATGACAGCATCATGCAAACAGCTGATCTATATCCATAAACTTTTTTTAAGGTAGTGGTTCAGCTTGATCAGCTAACACGAAACCATGGTTTTAAATGCTGAAGAGCCACAGGTGCTATAGTAAGGAGGTAATTAAGTGTTAAAGAGCTACAAGTGATACCTTGAAGAGCAGCATGTGGCTTGTGAGCTGTGGACTGAGTATCACTTCTCCAGTGACATTGTTGTGTGGTTGCGCAGCCGGAGAAACTGCCCTTTTCTCCACTGTCTACATGATGAGGAGTTAGTTATATTTAATATGAGGGTGTAGGGGGCACAGCCTCCCACATGGGGTGGTGTGGGGGTCACAGCCCCACCACCGTATTTATACTTGTGTTTTAGTGTGTGTCAACTGTGTTGGCATGCCGTTCTGTTGGCGTGCTGTTGTAGGGGATGTCGCTGTAAGTGTGTTGATGTAGATGATGTCACACAAAATTGTTGTCAAAGCAGCTTGGTGGAACCCAGGCTCAACAGGACCATTTTCATTTAGCTGTATGAGCTGCTGCATTACCATCTCCGAACAGATACCCAGTGGAGCCATGCAATGTCCATAGAGCTCAAGCTGGTGACTGCACTGTGCTTTCTTGCTACAGGAACATTCCAGACACTGGTGGGCAGCATCACCTATATCTCTCATTCAGCTATATTGCAGCTGTTTGGCCAGTTCCTAGATTCCCTGTTGGCCCATGCAGGAGAGTTCATCATATTCCCCAGCATGCCAGCCAAGTGAACAGCAACCATGCAGTAGTTCTATCGAGTCACACACCTACCATCTCTACTCAGCGCTACTGATTGTACCCATGTTGCCATCCAGGCACCCACCAGCATAGGGGTGGATACCTATGTCAGTAGACAGAAGTACGACTTCTTCATTTGCCAGGTGCTTTCTGATGCAACAGGACAAATCATCAATGTCCTGGCATGGTACAGTGGGAGTGACCATGACACCTTCATCTGGCACAACTCCATCCTGTGCCAGAGGTTTGCAAGAAGGGACATCCTGGTGACAGAGTTGAATAAGACCCTGCCCCCATTTGATATTTAGAAAGGGTTTAAATGCAAGGGTCTGTTCTATCCTTTCCTTTTCTGTCTCTTTTCTGTCTGGTTGCACAACCAAATTTTCTTGTGAGACCTAGGAACTGATTACTCCAACAGTTTCGCAATTCTCCACCTTTCACTATCGCTCTGCCCTCCCTTGCTATTTCTGTCTTTTCTTCCCCCTTGCATATCTGCAGGTATAAAAATATATGTGAATCTGTGTAAAATTGTATTTGATACTGGGATCCATTTGTTTAAAACTGTATATAGTTATACTGTTGAAATGATTGCACAGACTTATAAAAAGAAAAGCAATGCTTTTGCTAGAGAGACAAGGGGAGAGACAGACAGATTTGAAGCTGAGAAGAAACACTCAGAAGAAGGATTTAGTTTTCACTGTTTGTCCTGCCTTTGTAAATAGTTATACTAAACAATTTTTTATGTTTTTTATTTTGCTGTTATTAATAAAAATATGGTATCTGTGAATTTTGAAACTGCTCCTGGTTTTCCTATGCTTCCTGGCCTGTGCCTCGATGACATTCCTTAGTGGCCACATTGTTGGTAAGTACATCCAAAGCCCCCTCCTTCACATGTTGCAGATGATGACAATAACCAATGCCCTTTACCTTCACAGGGAACAGTGCATATCTCTGTGTCCCTGGCTCCTCATACCTGTTCTGTGACCTACATCCATTGCAGGGCACATGTACAATGTGGCACACAGTGCCATGCACAGCATCACTGAGAGTGTCTTTGGAATGCTCAAGATGTAGCTTAGGTGCCTTGATTGTTCTGATGGTGCCCTACAATACACCCTTCAGAAGGCCTATACCATATTCCTTGCCTGTTGTATACTGCATAGCTTGGCACATAACACTGGGATATGCATGCTGGCCCCAGAAGAACAACATACAGCAGTTTCAGAGCCAGAGGACCATGGGGAATATAGGAGCAACTCAATAGGCATGACTGCAGAATGGCCAGGAGGGCCCAGAAGCCCACTTTATTATAGACCTCTTCAGATATGGAGTCTGAGTACAGACCACACAGAAGACTGTAATGTGTTTTGTCAGTGCAGTACCACATAACAATAACTGTATATACATACAGGCAATCAAGATGGGGGGTATCAACAGTGGTGGTTAAGAGAAATATAGTCCATAGAGGTGGGGGTAGGAAATATGACATACACAAATATACAGTCCAATCTGGAAGATGGGGTTCTAAAGGGGTGTAAACATATATACCTGCCAGCCAGGTGGGGGGGTGTTCCAAAATGGGGGGTAAAAAGAATCACAGGCCATCCAGGTAGGTGGTTAGCAAATGGGGCATACACACATATACAGTCCATTATGGCAGGTGGTTCTAAAAAGGTGTGAAGATATATTCATGCCAGCCAGTTACGGGGGTCTAAAAAGGGGGAGGTAGACTGTAATACACACCATCTGGGTGGGGGTGTGGATGAGATAGGCCACAGCGACAGGGGGTGGTGACACATGGGTAATGCGAGGGGGGATTGAGGGGGCAAATGTTAGAGAGGGGCAAATGTTAGAGAGTAGTCTGACTCCTGCAGATCTGATGGCAGCATCATATACAGTGTGAATTATGCCAAGGGACTCACCAGGTAGTAACCTAGCTGTCAACCTATCAACTTCCTATGTCCTCAGGTTGGTTTCTATTTATTATGCTTTTCTAGCCACCTGCCACCATTAGTCAGCCGTGGTAGCCCCCTCTGCTCCCACTCCCATATTAGCTGTGACTCCCTGACACCCCCTGGCTTACCATCCCCCCAGAATGGGGTTGCGGCACCAGCTCAAGTGCCGCAAAGACGGGATAGGTCGGGGAGCCAGACTGGGAGCTCATTGGATCAGTGGGGCAGGCTTCATTTTGGCAACATGCAGCTGCATTTTATCTCCCCCTATATGCAAGGGGTGGGGACGTGCAATGCTGACCAGTGTCCGCCCCACCCCTCAACTATGTTCTGACGCTGACTGGTGTGGTTCCCCCTGCCTCCACCAGAGGTCCTTCAAGCACTGATCATACTCCCCTCCCATTGGAGAAGGATAGCTGTCCTTGGGAGGCTGCATCCTTCTCCCTCGACCAGCCCTTTAATGTCCTGGGTCTGTTCCCGAACCTGGGTCGCCAGTGTCGCAAGCGGAAATCCAACCACTGTGCCGATGGTCGGCTCAAGTAGGCTTTTGAAAAATGCACATCTGCTGATGTAAATGTATGCATTAGAGCAGGGCTATCACAATGGATGCAAGTACAGTAAAAGTGTTCTTTTCTGCCCAGCCCACATATGAAGATTGGAATGAAAGAAGACCGCTGGTACATTGATTTTTTTCCTCCCCAACATGGAGGATATAAACAATAACCATTCATCCCTTTTTCCTGCAGATACTATACTACTATACCTATCTAGCTTTAATTTAAAGAGATGGATTGTCTCCTCTTAGCTGGTGCTATCTTTAATTGTTAACCCTGGTTCCCCTTTTTCAGAGTCTTCTTGCAGGGTAAAATGGGAAGGGTTATTTTTTTAGTAGCAGAAGTTCACAGACTGTAAGTCTGTTTTTTATACACAAACCTGTAGTAATGATGTCTGAGGTTTCACTGGGGCCTCCTCTCTGCCTGTGGAAGTTCAGCATCATGATTTCAAAATTAATGTGAAAGCCTTGCTTATCCCCAAAGTGTTCTGTAATAATGATTTCTTTTTATTTGTAAATCCTCCATCTACCATTGCAAAAGTTGCAGGTTAAATAACAATTGCTCACAAAGGGCCCTGCACCCAAGTGTGGGGCTGGTCACAGTGTGCATTTTGTGTGCATAAACATTTTGGTTTACTTTCTGTTTACTGTAGCATAGTAGATTATATCACACTAATTTTTGCTTACTTGTATGCAAACAACTTCTGTCACTCCAATTTGTAGAATCCATTGCAGCTGAAGTTAGAGCAGTAGGTAGCAGTGGGAGATTTTGTAGCATGCCGTGCACATTGCAGCTTTTATAACCTCTGATCAGATTTTTCACATTCTGCTTTTCTCTAGGGGTGTAATACAGCCCTCTGTGACTGTATGTAGTCCAGGGAGGTCAGTGAGACCAAGAAACAAAAGATCACAGCTCATATAAACTCTAACATGCACTGTAGGCTATTAAATCTCCCACTGCTGCTTATTGCTCTGTCAGTTGCAGGGGATTCTGGGATTTGCAGTAACACAAGATGACTTCTTGCAAGTAAACAAAATTAGTGTGATACAATTTGCTATACTACAGTCAACAGAAAGTAAACTGAAATGTTTATGCACACAAAGTGCATATTGGGGCCAACCCTACAATTGAGTGTGGGGCTCTTTGTGATGAATGTTGCCCTTTAACAGCACTCTTAATTGAATGCAAATGAGCACTTTTTTATATTCATAGAACCAAATTTATCTCTGTATAACCTTTCTTTTGCCATGCTTGATTAAAAATTAAAATATATCTATTTAAAGAATAGTCCACTCATTTTGGTTATGGAATTGTCTGAGTGTTTTCAGGAGCTTAGCAATAACTGATCTGCAGGGATCTCACTTTCATAGCACAATTTTAAATGCAGAAATTATTTTTTCAGCTTTGCTTAAAGGCATTGTAAAGAGTAAGAATGATACAAGGACAGTTATATGATGATAAAACTGTCAAGTGATAATTTGTAAAGCAGAAATTGCTCATTAGAACAGACTTGGTAGAGAATGATAAAATGAATATTCTGTTCTCTGCAGTGTTTCATATTAGTTGCAGTGAATAATCCCTTCTCATAAATTATCAGCCTATAGTGTTACTGTCATTTCTAATTATGATGAGAATTTTGATTTGTATTTATTTTTAATTATGGTTTTTGCTCAGTTGAGCACTTCATTAATAATATTTCATGTTAAGTTGATTTTGAACATGATTAGCACAACAAATGAAATGCATTGATTTCCAAGGGGAAGCTTCTTTCTGTTTGCACTCTGCTTTTTGAATCATTTTAGTAAATTATTTTAGGTCAAGAATCTTTCTGTACAGCTCCTGGACCTGCATTTTTTAAAGAGATTTGAGTCATTATAATGTCATATGAAGTATTGTACGTGTTAAATATGGCCATTTTGAGAATACAAGATTATTGTGTGCATAATGATGCCATTCTTAGCTTGGCAGAACTCATTTCATCCATGATACTCACTTACCTTGGATGTCACAACCCTAAGAGCCCTCTCAAGAAACAAATTATTCTGAAGGGACAGGCTGTAGGTCTGGAATACTAATTTGTTTCACTTTGCATTTATTAAAGAGTGTTTACTGTTCAATGCATGTGGAATATATTATTACCTTTTTTGTCACATCTGGTAAACAGAAACCCACATAAATAACTGCTGAAGAAATGGATGGAAAACATGTCCAGAATGCAGTGTCCAAAGCTTTTTTTTTCAATTCATAGTCAGTCTGAACAATATTTGGTTGTTCTAACTGAGGAATCACATCAGAATACAGATATAATATGATAGTAAAGGCTTGTATGCAAGGAAACAAAATAACTGAAGGGTTGGAATAAAGTAGTAAGCCATGAGGCCAACCACTGAGATACAATCTGTATACAAACCATTACTACTGTTAACAGTGGTTAAAAGTAGAAATGCTTAGGTGAGGGAACTCTCACATTTAGATTTTTTAGGTGAGGAACTGCCATTTCTAGGTTTCTATAGCAGTTTTAGTTCTGTTTTGTTTGAGGATCTTTTTCACAGTGAAGAAGTGGTGAGATTCAGTTGTTTGCATGCAGCATGCAGTTTGAAATTAAAGTCCTCTACTATGGCTTATGTTTGGGTTTACAGGTTCGTTTCTTCATTAATTCTTTTTAGTTCTTATATGCTTAAATTTATAAAGTACGAATAGGATTAGCTGGATTTTTGTGTGCTATAGGTTGGCTTCATGTTCTGTTCTTGAGGGGTTGATAAAAGTTAACATGTCTGTAAAAGCTTTGTTAGATCTTGCTTTGCTTTCTGATTGTGCATGTTCATTTAAGATGCAAGCTCATGTTGCTGTTGTGTTATTTTTTTCAGCTTTGTGTACAGTAGCAGTGGGGCATCAAGTATAAAGTGGAAGATCATAATCTAATTATTTTAACTGGGGTTGTATACAACACTGAGTTGTCTAATATTGTTCAAGGGCAAAGTAACATGTTGACAATGTATCTTTATTAAAGTATTGTATTGAAGCAAATGTAGATGTTTCAGAAGTTCAATTGATGATGTCAAATTAATGTGTTAAAGTTATATCTTTAGATTAGGTTAGTGTCAGTTCTTTATGAGAGACAATTGATTTATTAAGTTTATGCTACGTGTTGTTTCAGATGTATTTTTAATTTGGAGAAGGGTCTACCTATATAATATAAATAAATGGTTAACAAAACCAAAAAAGAGCCCATGGTAGTTAAAGACATCTCTTAACTGCCAGGCTCATTTGTCACATCTGTTGCCAGAAGGGCCCCTATGTAGAGACCTACAGGTAGCCAAATATAGTGCATATGTATAGATAACAGCATCTGGCTTACTTGGCAAAATGATTATGACTTACTTGACAAAATGATTATGAACTACCAATCTTCGGCAAGTCTGATGGAAGCTTTCCAGGTACAGTACATTTCATGTGCTGTCCAGAAACCTTGATTTTGTATTTTGTTGGAGAAAGGTACTTCTGAGTGCTGAATTCCCCAGTATACAAGACACGCAACATGAAGCATTTGTATATGAAAGATAAACTACTTTGTGGAGTGAGACATGATAATTCAAGAGCCTCTCGGGGAATTGAAAATTGTTCTCTTCAACACTAGGAGCAGTTTTATTATCTTTTGCAGGCAAAACCTGTGAAAGCAAGACATTTACTTCCTGGAACAAACTGCAGGCCTGTTTAAAGTTAAACTCTAATGTGAGCTTAAGCACATTCAAATCTATGATTGCCCTCTATTGTTCTGACAACTGCACTTGTTCCTAATATTTGCTAGTACTTACTGCTGTTAATGCTGGCTGTAAATTATTTTTTTTAGTTTTTGTAACTGTATCTTACATTCTACCTGTATATGTACTATTGTAATTTATACCACTTCTTTGCTTTTTGTCTTAGTTTCTGTAACTGTATTTTCTTATATCCTAGTTGTATATATATATATATATATATATATATATATATATATATATATATTGATACCACTTCTTTGCTTTTTGTCTTAGTTTCTGGAACTGTATCTTCTTATATCCAAGTTTTGTGTATATATATATATATATATATATATGTATATAATATTGTAATTTGTACCACTTCTTCACTCTGTATACATGCCACCATTGTTGATTTATTCTATACTGTACTGTGCTGTCTTAACCTAACCAGGACCTCCTTGCAAATGAGCCTTGCTTGATGGAGCTTTTCATGGTAAAACAAATAAAATAAAGAAATAATTTAAGGATCACTGAACACAAATTAACAATTTTTGTAAGTTTTATGAATCAATTTTCATACTTTGCCAATGGACTATGATTATCAAAATAAGCAAGATTTTTATTTATTTGGTTAAATGTGAATCAAAAATCTAAATACATTCTGAAATAATTACTTCTAGAAAAATAAAATAAAGTGCCATGACAAATAATGATTTGTCACTGCTTTAAAATTATATTATGTTCCCTCACTACAAATTTTCATAAATACAAACTGTTTCTAGGCTTAGTGGTATTGAAGTTAGACTTTTCTAAAGATAATTTATTTGACACCCCCTAACTATGGAAATACTAGAGCTACAAAAAATACCCACTCTCAACTGTACTGATACTTTATATAGTTCATACTGAAACTGTATCAGCATTACTCTTTAATAATATAGTAATAATAGTAATAATATAGTAATAATAATATATAATAATATAATATGTAATATAATATAGTCTCAACCTAATCACTAACTTGGGATGTAAAACAGTCTCATTATGTGTAACCTCTATGTCCTTACTGCCTGCATGTCTTACACTACCTGCCGCCTGTAAACCTATGTATTCTTATTGTTAAATATTTTACAATTACATGACTGTACTGATCTGTTACCTGTAATTTGTTGTCTCACCTGGGTCGCCCCTGAAAAAGAGACCTCCGGGGCCCAGTGGGCCTACCCGGTCATCAAAATTCAATAAATAATAAATAAATGTAGTCAGAACTTTCTATCAGCTACAAAGTTAGAACTTTCTAAGAGTACTTTCTTTAAAAAAAGGTTGACTTTATTAGTAAGTTATTTTTTTTTTCATTTATTGGAAGATACTAGTAGAGGATAGTCCATTAATCATGATGTTTTTTTTTATAACAGAGTCATGTATCTGTTACCTAACAGTTACAGAGATTATGATGCATGATTACAGACTACAGTACATACAGAATAATGCATGAGCAACCATGCACCAGACCCCTCTGAAACGAATAGGAAGAGTTGGTAGCATGAGCTCTGCCTAGAGCTGTTGTCACAAGACTGGGCACACTGTTGGGGAACATTGGCATCTGGCATCAAAGACTCCAGAAATAGATTCACCCAACAGAAATCCTATCTTAGATGGCACAGGACCACTGAGAAACTACATAAAGGGGCCTTCTGCCCAAAGAAGAATGTTGGAGATACAATGGTAACACTGGCAGCATCACACATCTTCTTTGGACCTATCCCAGACTGCAGTCACTCTGGGGGAAATTTGTTTTATTTATTCAGAGTCAACCAGGGAGGAGTAGCTGTCACAGCACTGAGAAATGTGTTAGGCACAAGAGTAGGTGGTGGCAAAATGTGCACGTGGTGGTGAAATGTGCAGGTAGTGCTATAACAGTTTATTTATGGAGATCACGTGATGAGCCTAGCATGATAGCAGGGTTCTTTCAGCGCTCTCGCCCTACCCCCGCTAATTTTGTTTTTTTAGATTTATTAAAAGCGCAGTCCACAGTTTCTGTGTGTCCACTCACTGTACCAGTTGGCTAGGGAAGTGTTAGAGAGGAATTAGTGGCACTGTATGCGGGGAAACCACCGAAATGGACACCGAAATGAAGTCAGCTCTCCCCAAGCGCACCCCACCGGTTTCCCCAGAGAAGCATGCCAAGAAGGCCAAGCAACAAGCCCAATCCTCCTCAGCAAACCAGGCTTCACTCTTTCCTGCCAGAGGATCATTTTTTGGAAGAGATGCAGCCTCTTAAAGAGGCACTCTCTGAGCTAACTCTCGAACTGAAGAACATACGAGGGGAGGTCTCCCATCTGCGGCAATGAATTTCAGACAACGAAGCTCACTCTACCTCACTCGAAACCTGGCAAAGCAAAATGGACCCAGAGTTTGTGAAAATGAAACAGCTAATTAACAAATTACAACAGAAAACAGAGGACCTAGAAGGCCGCTGTCGGCGGAATAACGTACTAATTCATGGTTTGCCAGAGGGAGAAGAGGGCCCTTCCTGCATTGCATTCACTCAGGCCTTGCTAACCAAGGTGGTAGGCCCATCTCCACATAATCCAGCATACATCATTGAAAGGGCACATAGGTCACTACGACCAAAACCTGAACCTCCAGCTCCTCCTAGGCCCATAATTATTAGAATGCTTAACTATCTGGATCGCCAGCACATCCTGGCAAAAGCAAAGGAATTGCACTCCATTTCTTGGGAGGGGAAGAAACTACGTATAACACAAGACCTCCCATTAGAAACGAGGCAGCAGAGCCACCTTTCATCCTATAGTGTCAAAGCTAATAGCTGCGAGCATTAAGTTCAGGATGGCCTATCCTGCACGGTTACAAGTTTTGCTGGAAGGCAAATGGCATAGTTATGATGCAGCATCTCAAGCCCAGGAAGATTTAACTCGTCTGCTACCTTCATTATTCAAAGCTCCATGAGCCACTGAGGATATGAAATTTAATAGTCCCTGTTGTGGGATCTCTTCTGTGCAGTGAATGACAACACCGATGTAAACACCAATCAATAACTGCTGCTTCACTATATTTTCGGGGTTGATAAATCTCCCCATTTCTTACTTGTCAGTTGAGTGAATGCCTGGTGGTGCGCTCTTTTTCTGAAATTTCCTGGTCCTTCTCAAAGGAGGGGAGTTTTGTTGCAAGTTTCAAGTGTTTGGTTTGTGATAGAGGGGGAACCCGATTGGGCCTTGATGGGTACTCTCGAAACGAGTTCGCGTTTTCAGAGGACATGTAAATAAGATGCACAGCAGTCTCGGTGTCCCACATATCTGGTCCCAGGGGAATCATAAGCCATGGATCGCAGGTTCCTTTGGTGATGCGCAAATGGATATGATGCCTTAACCTGTCTTCCCAACAAAGGACATGTATGGGGCTAGGGCACTCCAATGGACAGTAAAACTGATATTCAGATGGAAGAAGAAGATGAAGGAATATAGATCATTACGGCGAAACAGCGAAGAGATATACATATTAATCTTCACCTTGCCCATTCCCCCACCCCATTTTCCCACCCTACCTCCCTATCTCCTGTTCTCCATTCCTCCCCACCCCTTCTCCTCTCTCTGGCCTTCTCATAAACCCCCTTTTTTTTTTTTCTAGGCTGTGGAGCGGACTTCCGATGACTATGGGGGTGGGGGTGGGGTACTGAAGTGGACCCAAACATGCCTGGCCACGCGTTCTGGAGAATAGGGGGGTTTTTCCTGGCCTGCCTCAGAGAAAGTATCAATATTTTATTTTGGACAGGATCTGATCTACTGTTATATAAAGGGTATTATGGGAGGGATTTCAGCTTCAAGCAACATTGGACCGTTTTCATTTTTCATCTAATATTCAGGATACTGTTACTTCTTTCTATGGGGAGATGAATGCTGGGTTTTTTGGGAAAGGAATAATAAGATCTTATATCGATAACTTTGTTTCTCATGGTGGGAGGAGGGAAGGATGGACTGTATATAGTTCTTCATGGGTTAATTATAAAAGGGAAGGGGACATTTACTTCTACTCAAATTTGATAAAAAGAGAATCTACCATTACTAAAGGGTATAGTAGGGGTGGGAGTTATTATCTTGGGGGAATTATATTTTCCAATCTTATATTTGGTATGTGTTCAATTTATATTTTACGGAGGAGTTATAGCTTAGGGAAAGGGACTGTGGTGCATTTCTTTAAAGATACCAGGGTAACAACATTAGAATGGTTAAGAGTGAATGGCAGTCAATTGTGTTAAGTTTATCACATGGAATGTGAGAGGGGCCCGCAGCACCCTAAAGAAAATGCAGATATTAAGACATTTGGAACATCTGCAAGCGAGGGTTTCCTTTATTCAGGAAACTCATTTACTCCCAGACAAAGCTGTTAGCTTGCGAAGAAGAAATATTGGGCAGGTTTTTGCTTCAGGTGAATCACCCAAGGCTGGGGGTACAGCGATCCTTATTCATCGGTCAGTAACTTTTCAATCTACGGCAATCATATCGGACCCTGCAGGCAGATATATTTTAGTTAGGGGTATTCTAAATCATACAGAGGTCTTACTAGGGAGTATCTATGGCCCAGTCGGGGGGGATCCAGCATTCTTTGCCAGTCTACTAGGGAAGTTGCAAGAATTCTTATCCCTCCCAATGATACTTGGGGGGGATTGGAATCTACCTCCCATGCAAGATCTAGATAGATCTAATCCTACACTTAAACCCCTTTCAGCTGCCCAAAGGGCACTCGCAGACTTTATGGAAACACTCGGTCTCTGTGACCCATGGAGGTCATTGAACCCAGTAACTCAGAGCTTCACATTTTATTCCGCAGTTCACAATATGTGGACTAGGCTTGATTATTTTATTTAGTAACCCGCTTTTGCAAACTATGAGTAGAGCAGGTATAGAAGCTATTGAGGTATCAGACCATGCCTCAGTGTGGATGGTTACGCTGTTGGATGTCAGTATCAATAGAGATCCTTTATGGAGACTAAACAATCAGCTCCTAAAGGAGGAATTTGTTAACACTAGAATATCAAAGATGATTCAGTGTTTCTTTCTCAACAATCAAGGTTCAGTTGCCAGAGTGGACCATGAATGGTGTCTGCTGAAGTGTTGTTTGAGAGGCGAATTTATTCGCTAGCCTCTCGCCAGAAGAGAAGAATGAAGCAAGCCCTTTCACTTCTCACCAAATTAGAACGTTAGAACAATCTCTCGGCAACCTCTACAACGGATACATTGGAAACCCTCTTGTCCTTAAGGAATCAATACCTATCCTACTCCAGGAAAAGCTGAGTTTGTTATTTTGAGAACTCGAGCGAAATATATAGAGTGTGGGAAAAAAGCTAGTCACTTGTTAGCTCTGAGATTAAGGAAGCTGGAATCTTCCAAGGCAATCAACTCAATTGAAGACCTCAATGGGGAGATCAAAACCAGTCCTAGGGAGGTAATTTCGGTACTTAGAACCTATTTCTCCTCACTTTATAATAAAGAAAACCCCTCTCCTCCCATGGATGAGATGCTCAGTTACTTAGCAACTCTTCCCTTGCCTTCAATGGGGCAGGATCAGCAATTACTGTTGATCTCTCCTATATCCACTCAAGAGATATTAGTGGCAATAAATGACTTGACTCCGGATAGGGCCCCTGGACCTGATGGACTCTCCCCGAATTTCTGCAAATTGTTTGCCAAGGACCTAGTACCCGGTCTACACCGCCTATATCAATATTTGCTGGCAGGAAGTACTCAAGACCCCACTCTTCTAGAAGCCCTTATTATTCTTCTTCTTAAACCAGGTAAACCTGCGCACCTCCCTTCGAGTTACCCTCCTATTTCATTACTAAATTGCTACATTAAGATCTTAGCAAAAATTTTAGCCAAAAGGATTGAACAGGTATGGACACCCTTAATCAGTCCTGAGCAGATTGGTTTTGTTGCTAATAGGTCCCCGGTCGACCACCACCGTAAACTACAATACCTTATTAGTGCTGCCAGAACCTCCCCATCCCCGATGATTCTAGTATCCCTAGACGCAGAAAAGGCATTCGATAGGGTTGACTGGACTTTTCTTTGGGCCACATTACAAGTTATGGGCTTCCCCCCACTGTTTATTACATGGATACAGGCTTTATATACTTCACCTAAAGCCAGATTGTATTGTAATGGGGTCATGTCAGACCCCTTCCCACTTACTTCAGGTACGTGACAAGGTTGCCCTCTATCTCCCTTTTTATTTAATTTGTATCTTGAACCTCTTCTTAGGTGTTTAAACTCTTCTCCACTAATATCAGGTATTCCCGTTGTAAATAGTGTTGAGAAAATTTCAGTTTTTGCAGATGATTTACTTTTACATCTGTCAAATCCAGTTTCATCGTTAAAAGCGGCATTAGGAAAGATTGAGGATTTCAGTAAATATTCTAACTACAAACTTAATATCAGTAAAACTTAACTCTTCCCTCTCAATCACTTCACTCACAGCTCGGATTTTGCCGAATTTGGGATGAAGTGGACTACGCGTTCTATTAAATATTTGGGGATACACATTTCTCTTAGCTTGTCAATGATGAGGAAATTGAATTTAGAGGATCTATGGCGGGATATTCAGCAAGACTTAGTCAGGTGGTCCAAACTCCCTTTATCGCTGTGGGGCAGAATTAACACTATTAAAATGAATGTGTTACCCAGAATCTTTTATCCTTTGAACATGTTAAATTTATGGATTCCCCAGTCATACTTTAGGGATATCCACTCTGGAATAAACTCCTTTCTATGGAATAACAAATCTATTAGGAAATCTTATAGTAAATTATCCCAACCCAAAGAGTACGGGGGACTCCGTCTCCCCAATTTCCTTTATTATTATTGGGCTTCACATCTAAACAAGTGTGGGAAATGGCTATCCACATCTGACTGTCAATCCTGTCAAGGGTACAAACCAATATGGCTCCAAGTAGAACAAGATCTCATGAAATCTCACAATGTCGACCCAAAAGCTCTCTTTTACAGGTCTAGTAAAAACATCCCTACACCATTTTGTTCTCTACCTCTTGGAATTTCTCTGAAGGTCGTATCTCAGTTATTCAGGTACTTCAGGATTTCTCAGACTGGGGACTTCTCTCAACCTATTTGTTTAAACCCTAATCTCTGAATAGACCAATCTATAATAACTGAAAAGTGGTTGCCATCTCTCTCGGGTTGTAGTGTAAAAGATTTTTACTCATCTAATCGTATTTTGGATATGAGTGAAATTCTAGATAAATTTCAATGGCCAACAAAGATGGCCTTCAAGGTGTATCAGTTAAGGCATCTCTTGTATAAAAAGTTTGGGAGTGTTAACAAAAGCTCCTATCTCACAAACTTTTTTTCTCAAGTCATTGCGACCGTTAATAAACCACATAGCATTTCTGGGCTGTATAGTTTATTACATAGATTTCCCGAAACCCCGCCGATTGTCTGCCCTAATATCTGGAAAGACCTATATCCTGACAGAGATATTGACTGGCAGGCCATTTGGAAGAATTTACACACTTATCATATACAGGATAGGTATAGGATTACACAATACTGTATGTTAAATAATCTTTATTACACCCCGATTAGACTGGCAAAGATGAAGCGTGTTACTTCAACAATGTGTCTTAGATGTAACAAAGAGGAGGGCTCTCCGCTACATATTTTTTGGTCTTGTGAATCAGTATCCCTCTCTGGGCCCAAATAGAAACTTCACTCGACCCTTTACTGGGATTACAAGGTTTTTTCCCCAAAGCCTGCATCTTGGGTGATTACTCCAAATATAGGTGAAGGAAAGGAGATATCATTTGGCATTAATATCTATGGCAGTTAAAAATTAGTGCTTAGACATTGGAAGGACCAATCCGTGTTAACTTACACGAATGGTTACATGAGATGACTTTGCTCTCCGTGTCGAGAACCTGATAGCAGGTGAACCGACACTTACTTTCTTTAAAAAAATGGGTGTTATATGCCCTGCTATTAAAGAAACACTAGGAGATATGATGGGCTGCGGCTCTCTGTACTTTGTACCCATTTTCTCTCTCGCCTGTTACCCACATGTTTAACAATTATGTGTATATCTCTCACCTGTTGGGGTCCCCTTTTTTTTTTTTTTCCTTGTGCTGTTCATTTAGTCCCTGGTATCTGGTTTACTTGGCATATGATTAATATGCACCACATGATAGGAGGGGAGGAGAAAAGGGGGAAGGTTAGTCTGTTCACATTTTGTAGTCTTAGTATTTGAACAACAGATATTTATTTTCCTTGTGTAGGTTCCTTGTTATTAGTTCTTGATGTTTTAGGAAATTTAGGAATAATGATGTCACTACTACAATATTGTTATGATTAAAATTTAATAAAGCATACTGAATTAAAAAAAACAGTTTATTTATTTTTTATTTATTTATTGCATATAATCGGAATTACAATCCTTTGAGTCACAGACTCATTTGCAAAGGCTCGACGTCGGTTATAGGGGGTGGAGGGGGAATGAAATACAAGGATACATACGTAGTAAAGCAGTATACAAGAAAACATACACACTGAAGTATTACACACAAATAGTACTGACAGTGCAGTCCAGGCTTTATCTTAGTTCACCAGAGACAGTAGTAGGCTGCATTCAGGGTATCATTTGTTAGAGATAGGGAGAAGCTTATTCATGGGGTCTATGGAGACCCTGTGTCTGTTATTAATGGGGTTAGGGAGCATACTTAGGTGGGCAGAGCTAGCCACAGTCACAGGTTGCAGACTCAATTAGGTGGGCTTTGAGGCCTGCTTTGAATAGAGAGATGCTGAGTGTCTGAGTTAGCCAAGGAGGTAGAGCATTAAGCCAAAGAGGAGCACGGTACTGAAGTGATCTTTGACCCAGTGATGTCCTACAGTGGGGGACCTGGAATGAGGAATTTGCAGCGAGTCGAGTATAGCGCCTGAGGGGGGCTGGGCTGATTATGGGGAGAAGGCCAAGTGGGGCTATCTGAAGTTGTATTTTTTTTTGCCAGGATGCAGGTGTGGTACTGAAGTCTTTGTTGGAAGTTTAGCCCACCAGTCAGGGCATAAAGGTCACAGGTATGAGTTAGACAGTCGCTGCCGGTGACTAGTCGGCAGGCTTTATTCAGGGCAGTGTTAATACTGTGTAGTGTGGTGGGTTCTGCTGATCCATATATTCCAATCCCATAATCAATTAGGGAGAGGATTGAGGTGGAGACTGCCAGATACAAGGCCTGTGAGGGTAAACAGTGTTTAACTCTATAGAGGATTCCCACTCTAGTGTTAACAGCGGTGGAGAGAAGTTGAATGTGTCTATGGTAGGAGAGGGAGGTATCTAACATGATACCCAGGTATTTGAAGTTAGTGACATGTTCAAGGGGGGTACCTTGTGTGTTTTTAATTAGTAGTGCTGATTGGCTGTGTGGGCTTTGTCGGTGTGCAAATATCATGGATTTAGTTTTTTTATAGTTGATGATCAGGCGGTGCTCATCGAACCAAGATTCTAGCTCCTCAAAGAAACCCTGTAGGGTTTGCTGTAGGGTGCTAGGTTGAAGGTGTTTCCAAAAAAGTACCGCATCATCTGCATAGAGAAGCATATGACCACTGCATGCCTTGGGAAGTGAGTTTAAAAAGAGGGAAAAGAGAAGAGGGCAGAGGATTGACCCCTGTGGGACCCCAGAGCACACTGCTTTGCGAGAGGAGATGGAGGTATTTAACCTGACTTGCTGAGACTGGCCTGAGAGGTAGTCCTTGAACCAGGCAGTTGTCTCGGGGACCACATTTAGCTGTGGCATGACACAAAGCAAAAGATCATGACTGACCGTGTCAAATGCTTTGGTAAGATCCACAAAGATTGCACCTGCAATAGATCCTTGGTCTAGGGCCTCATGGATAAATGAGGTGAGCTCAGAAAGTGCGGTGACAGTGCTATGGCCTGTCCGGAAGCTATGCATGGCTTAGTAGGTTGTATTTAGTTAGGTGTTCTGTTAACTAGTCAGAGACTATTTTTTCCAGTGCTTTAGCGAGAGGAGGAAGTATAGAGATAGGTCTATAGTTGCTTGAGAAAGTGGGGTCTCCACTCTTCAGAATGGGAGTGATTAATGCACTCTTCCAGGTTGAGGAGAACTGACCGAGGCAGAGAGAGAGAGATTGAGAATTTTAGTAAGGTGGTTCTGAAAGCCATGCTGGTCCAGAGATAATAGATTATATATTGAAAAATGGTCTGAGATTTGAAGAAATACTATGTTCTCAAGGACCTTGCTGACGTGGGTCAGTATAGATATCGGCCTGTAATTTTCAGGAAGTCTGGGGTCCCCTGATTGAAGATGGGGATAATTCTAACCTGTTTCTAAAGTGATGAAATGGATATTGTAGACAGTGATAGGTTGAAAAGGATAAAAAGTGGTTTAGATATGAAATTGGCCAACAATTTTAGGAATCTGGGGCACAGTCCATCCCCCCAGACACAACCAGAGTTAGATTGCACCCAGAGAAGACATCAATCCTTTGAGGGGGAAGTAACTCTAAAATTGAATGTAGGGCAATCTGGGGTCATGTTACCAGACCTATTAGTCAGAGGGCTACCTGATTTGTCTGGGAGATCCTCAAGATAAAAGTTCAGATTTGTGAATTTGTTGTTCAAGACATCCGCGACAGTCGAGGGTTCTGTTTGGAGTCCAGCCTCTATGAGCAGATTTATAGACAGTGTTCAGCCTATGAACAGGTTTCAATAAGGAGTATACTGAGGCTCAGAAATGACAGGGGTTACCAAGGCTGCAGATTTGCTGGGTCTTAAGAATTGAGGCCTTAAGTAGTTTAGATTCTCATTTGCAAAGATTTCCAAGTCTCCAATAATTATTCCAGTTAACAGGGGTCGGGAAGGATTTGATTGTGAACCAGGATTTACCACGCTGCTTCATTAGTAACAGCAGTGCTTTTAGTGAGCCATTTACAGTTTCCTGCCCTAAGATGCCATGTGGAGAGTGAGAAGTGCCTGTCCTATATTGTAGATAGAGCTGCTGTGAGGAAACCAAGGACTGAGTCTACATTTGTTATAGAGGAGGGAGTGGACCAGTTCACTCCTAGAATGTCTGTGTGAAGACTGGACATGTCATATTTAGAAAAGTCCCTGAAAGATATAAACTTGGGTGGTGGACAGGGGTTGTGACATGACCACATGCAGTAAGTGAGGGATTGATCACTAAAGGAGTCAGGTAGCACCCCTGCTGATTTGACCCTGTCATCTTTGTTTGTTAAGATCTAATTGAAGATAATGTGATTGGAGGATTTGACACTAAGTTGAGTTGGGGAGGAGATGATTTGGAACAGGTTTATTTGCTTGAGGAGTTCTACGTACTAGGACTGCTTGTCTTCAAACCAAGTGAGATTGAAGTCCCCAACCAGAATATGGTCCCTTCTGGTGGAGAGGTGGTCAGTTTTACTGATAAGTTGGGCAAGATCATGTTCCCACCCTTGGGGGGATTGCATACAAACCCCAAATAGACTTTCTTCACAAACCCAAGCATCTGTTCTGTGATGATCTATTCTAGAGAGGTGTCTGCAGAGTTGCTTGTAGAGATGACTGACGCACTCAGGTGGTCCTTGAAGTAAAAGAGCATCACCCACCTTTTTTCTGTCCTGGCCTATCATTCTTGAAAAGGTGTAGCCCTTGATGTGTCAGTAAGAATTTGGGATAAAGGGCTTCAGCCATGTCTCAGAATTGTCCAATACATCAGGATTATAGAGAGTTAACAAGGCTCCCAACTTAGGCAGTTTGGGGAGTTGACTACAAATGTTTCAGTGTGTGGCCCTTTTCCCCAGGCCATTTGCCCACAGGGGATTGGCATGATTAATTGGGCATAAGACTGGACCCAGATTTAGTTCTATTTCACCTCTGATCAAGAGCAGTAGAAGAAGGAAAGAGGGATTTCTATAACATCCTCCAGTAAGTAGCCTGGGTGAGAGCCACAGGTAGGACACATAGGCACCCAATAGGTACCATTTTTTCCATTCCAGGCAAGCAAGTGATAAGAAGGGATGAGTCGAGTCACGTGATGCTAGAGGGAGACTGAGCAGTAACTCTGCGGAGCTCCATTGATCCAGAGTTTAAAATCAGTTACATTTCTAGCTAATAACCTTCAAACATAGTTCTTATAAAGTGCTAACCTCTTACTATTGCTGCATGATCACAAATTGCAGCGGAGGAGATAGAAACAGCTGGTCTTACTGTGGAGCGGAGACTAGATGATTCAGAGTGAGAAGCCAACCAGGAGGTAGGCTTGGAATCAAAGAGACCACGTAGAAGTGCTACCCCACTCTTAGACACTGGAGAACAGTCCAGTGCAAAGCATATAATGATGGAGAAAATGTATTTTGAGCTCCAAACTATAAAAATGGCCGACTTTAAAATTATTTCAGAATTCCAGGAATAGCGCCCATTAGGTAAGGATCTGGCAATAAGAGTCAGCAATGTAAAAGCTCTCATCCTGTCAGCAGAAGATAAGCTGGTGAAGCTGGAGCCAGATCAACTTTCAGCCAAACGAGCAATCAAGAAATTAGAGGAGAAAGTAGAGGATTTGGGTGGCCACTCTAGAAGAAACAATTTGATGCTACTGGGCTTGCCTGTAGGGGAAGATGATCAGAACCCTAATGAATTTATTCAAAAATTATGTGTGAAGGTAGCAGGCCTGTCGCCAAATGGGCCAACTTACATCATTGAGCGAACCCACCCGGTGGTACATCCAAAACCAAAAGATGGTGATCCCTCTAGAGCTACAAGTTTCAGAGTTCTCAACTATCTGGATAGAGACCACATCCTTCAAGCCACAAGGAAGATTGAACATGTGGAATGGGCTTGGAAATGCCAAAGGTTGGTCCCTGACCTGACATACAAGGTTAGACAGGAACAAACGCAGTACAGAGGGATTCAATCCAAGTTGTAGGCTACTAAAATTGAGCACCATCTGATGTTCCCTGCATGACTAAAGGTATCTTTGTCTTTGGGAACTCACCGTTTTGATAATGCAGAACAAGCAACTTTGGAGCTGAATACCTGATGCTAAATCTACTTGGTAAAGAGGGCTGAGAGAGCATTTGCATACATGCTGGAGTACCTTATGGAGCTGAGAGGTAAACACTGGGCTTAAGTTAGAGCTAATGAAGGTTGGAAAGTTGATCAGACATTTTACTTCTCTGCACAACATTTAAACCCTGAGAAGACTAGGAGGCATAGGAAGAATTTGGAGCTCAGGTGCTGCAGTAGTCAATTTTTTCTTTTCATTTTTTTCATTCTAGTCTGCCCCTATTGAAATAAACAATTATAATACAGACATTTAGAGTGTAATGGCAACCATTGAGATGGATTTTCTTCCCAAGGAAGTAATAAGGACTGAAGGCCTGGATCGCTAGTAGTGTCAAGAGAGGGAGGCGCCTTTTTTGGAACTACCTCTGTATAAATGACCAAGTTAGTGTCTTAGAATGTGGTATTTTCAGTTTTCAGGGGTAAAGCCATTTTTTTACTTTTGGAATTCCATCTGCATTTTCAGGACTTTGGGTCTATTAATTTCAGCTACTGCAGGCAGCATAAAGTTTGGTATGGGGGCTTAATTCATTATTAATAGGTTAACATTTAGCTTGATGCTGTTTTTTTTCCTACATGACGTATCTCCAAATTGAAGAAGATATAAGATTTAAGAGTGGGGAGGTTGGAGGTTGGCTGGGGGGGGGGGGTGCAAATGCAGTCAACTTCTCACCCAGTCAATGTGACTCTGCTGTTTTTTTTTTCTTTTTTACATTTTCTGCTGAGTCTTAAACATAATTGACCCTTCACTTTGTTGTAATAATGCAGGGCTAAGAACTTTAAATTTCTGTATGAGGTTAGATCAGATAGTCACCTAACCTAGGATGAAGCAGCAAGACTTAATTATGCTATGATTTGTGATTCTTTTTCAAATCAAAAAAATGAGTAAGTCAAGGGTATCTGAAAGAGGAGGGGAGACTGGCAACCAGCCATAGGGATTTTATTTTATTAGGAAGGTTCACCACCCTCTCCAGTTTTCTTTTTCTTTTAGATGAGAAGCTGGCTGTGGCAGAGACTGCTCTACCTCAGCACCATGGACCTATTACATAGGAGTTGGCTTTCGGCCAGAGGGGAGTGTAAAGTGGCGGGGGATTTCATTTTGGTGGCACTGATGGTGGGAATGGAATTGCAGGGGGCAGGAGGGAGAGGTGGGGAGACTCAGGGGAGTGAAATAAAAGAAGTGTATATATTAGGGAAGCAGGTAACTTACAATTTACCTTTGGGCGGATAAATGGAAGACTGGAATGTTGTTTCATGGAATATTAAAGGGGGATGAGAAAATAAAAAGATATATTGTATACTTAGACATTTGTGCCATTATAATCCACACATAGTGATGTTACAAGACACCCATGTGTCTGTAGACCTATTGAGTCACTTATAGAAGCTTTGGGTGGGCCAGGTATGTGGGTGGCACAAGTACCAGGCAGAGAGGTGTTGTTATTCTAATTCACAAGTCGGTCCCTTTCTCACTTATTCATGAAATGCAGGACTCAGAGGGGAGAAACATTCTGATACATGGTCGGTTGGCCAGTGTGGAGATCATTTTGGGCTCCATTTATGGACCAAATACAGATTACCCTTCTCTTTTTCCAGCTCTAGCCTCTGCTGTGTCCTACTTTCCAGCCCTCCCATGGATACTGGAAGGGGACTGGAATTTAATGCTATCTAATGGCATAAACAGATCATACAGAAGGTGAGTCAGTCTCTCTTCTGCACAGCGAGGTCTACATGAATTAATTTCAGATTCAGGGTTAGTAGACCCATGGAGGTTATCTAACCCAGGCTTACAAGAATACTCTTTTTTTTTCTCTGCCACCTGGGGTGTTTTCTCATATAGACTGTTTGTTACTCAGTGTTACTATTGTACAAGGAATTGGTGGGGTGGGTTTCCACACCAGGGTGCTTTCAGACCTATATGAGCAAAATTGAAACTCTTTAATAAACCCTCTCATCCAGGTGCTTGGAGCCTCAATATACAATTGTTTAATGATGCACATATACTATCACATATGAAAATATTTGAACAGCATCATGGGCCGAAAACCAGTATTCCATTTTGGCTAAAGATGTACTATGGAGGCCCTTAAGGTGATGTGGAGAGGGGAATTTTTATCAGGCTGGCTTCAGCAAAAAAAAAAAAGAACAATTTCTGGTCAATTCAAGGAGTGGCTATCCCAAATTAAAAAATTAGCGTCCCAGATTTCTAAATCCTCTCCAGAACACATGTGGTTAGAGCTTGACTCTCTTAGAGCAAAATCTGAAGCCTATCTGTTGGACAGGGTTACCAAATCAGCTTTGAAACAGAAGGCAACATTTATAGGGCAGGGGGAAAAGGCTTATAAGTTACTTGCTCAGTGTTTAAAACAACAAAGTGCAACTAGATGGGTAACAGCCCTGCTGGATCCTAAAACTGACCAGCTTACTACGGAGCCTTCAAAGATAGTAAAGGTTTTTAGGGATTTCTGCCAATCTCTCTATACCGCCCAGGTGTCCAATGATCAATATCCTACACTTTTTGTGGAATTTTTTAAAGATCTGGCACTTCTGAGGCTTTCTGAACAACAGCAAGCTACATTAATAAATCCAGTGCTAGAGAAAGAGGTTTAATCCACTGTAGACTGTTTATCTTTAGACAAAGCCCCAGGACCAGATAGCTATGCTCCAATATTTTACAAAACCTTTAAAGTGGAGCTGATGCCTTATTTATCCAAAAAGTGTACAATTACTCATTCCGTCATCAGGTCTCTGAAACAGCTCTATTTTAAGCCCATTTGGTGGTCTTACCAAAACCTGGGAAAGACCCAATGATCCCGGATAACTATAGGCCTATATCTCTCTTTTAAATATAGATATCAAGATTCTGGTGGGAATCTTGGCTTCTAGGTTGAAAAGAGGTTTGGGAGGGATTAATTAGGCCTGATCAGGTGGGATTTGTCCAGGGTCAGTATTCTAGTGATCACCTTAGAAACATTTTACATTTAATCTCTGCTTCGGGGGGGGGTGGGGTCGCCAGACAGGAGCTTGTCTCCCTAGATGCAGAGAAAGCCTTCGATTGGGTGGAATGGGCTTTTTTATTTGATGTTTTGCCTCATTTTGGTATCCCACGGGAATTTATCCAGTGGATAAAACATTTATAACCATGTCCATCTGCCAGAATCTTTAGTAATGGAGTATTATCCTCTAGCTTTAGGCTATCCTGGGGCACCCATCAGGGATGCCCTCTTTTGCCCTTACATTTTAACCTATACGTAGAGCCCCTTGTCCAGAAGATCAACATCTCCTCAGACATAAAAGTAATTACAACTGCCCAGCGTGAATACAAACTGTCAGTGTGTGCAGATGATGTTCTTCTCCATATATCAGATTGGCAAACCTCTCTCCGGGCAATTTTGTGTATTATTTCAGAGTATAGTGCCATTTCTGATTACAAATTAAATTTGCATAAAACAACAGTGTTACCTTTTTCCTCAGATTGCAACACAAAGATGATTCAAGAGATGGGGCTCCAATGGGGTTAGAACTGCCTAGAGACCTCACTTTACTAAAATAATTAAATTTAGACATTATTTAGTGGCTAAACAGTTTGAACAGACTTTGAACAGGTGGCAACATGTACCCTACACCCTGTGAGGGAGGGCCAATATCTTGAAAATGGAGGCTTTCCCCTTGACTAATGTACACTCTAGTGATGTTAAACATTTACCTTTCAAAAATGAGGTTTGATCAAATACAAATATCTTGGTCCAGATTTTTGTGGTCCGGGAAACAGCCTAGGTGGGCTTACAACAAACTGTGTAGACCCTGAGAGTTAGGAGGACTTCATCTTCCTTCTCTGTTATTATATTATTTAACCTTCCATGGAGTGAAGTATTTTAGATGGCTTCAAGCTGACATAGAGGAGGGACAATCACCAGAATGGCTGCTTATAGAAATTGCTAGTCTTCACCATCATCATACTAACTCTCAGGCCCTCTTGCTTCTTCCCCTAAGTAAATTACCGGCCACATTAAGATCATCTCCTATTGGATGGTCATTAAAAGTCCATATACAGTTGTGTAGATTGTTGAAAATGTCCACAGCAAGGGTCCTGGGACAGCCACTCCTCTGCAATCCAAATATCCTTACAGATAATAAGACGATTACATCTGACTATTGGCCCAACTCTCAAGGTTGTAACTTAGCAGACTGTGTGAGCAATGATCGCTTTTTATCCCAGAAAGAAGTTGGAACCTCTTCACACCTCCCAGCCAAACCATTCTTTAAACAAGCTCAACTAACTAACTGTCTTCACTTGCTCCTGGGTAATCCACCATGGACTACTGCTGCCAGTGAATGCTTTTTGTCAGTGCATTCCTTGGTAACTCAGCCCAAACCAATCTCCAAAGTTTATAAAATACTGAAAAGCAGCTTTGGCAAGACTATTCACCTATAACTTTCTACTGGCAACAAGTAACCAAATTACAGTATGATGATAACACCTGGAGGCAGATATGGTTTAATATGTACTGCCTTGTGAAACAAGATAGATTATGTTTAGTACATTTCAACATTTTTCATAATCTCTATTACACTCCTCAAAAACCGTATTTGATGAAAAAACTGGGTCAGAGCAATGTCCTAAATGTTCACAAGGGGATGGATGATTCAAGCACATGATTTGGTCCTTCCCACAGTTGGAGAATTTCTGGCAAATGGTGGCCCAAAGGTTGCTAGGGTTCTTTGGCCACACTCACTATTTTACTTTGGAGGTCTGTGTGGTGGGACAGCTGGCTGCTATTAGCAGGGCTGAAGATAAGGCTTATATGGCCATAGTAGGAGAGGTGACAAAATTGCTTATATTGAGTCTCTGGCTGGCAGATACTCTACCTTCTATTATGAGTGGACCCAGGAGGTGCATAGTGCATTGAATGCAGAATGTTCCAAAGCCATACAATCATACAGATTGCCTCAATTTCTCTCAGTATGGGCCCCCTTTCATGGCCTATATTACTGGGAGGTGAAATCTCAGAGGTCGTCCAAATTAAGTTTTCACCCTCCCTTAGTCATGTGAATTTTCCACTCTTCTTTATTGCTTCCAGGAGACTCATTGTAGATAACTTGGGTAATTTTTGTTCTTAGCATTGATTCCTGTTGTCTATGAATTGTTCCTGCCTGTAGTGGGGAGGGTGATGTGGGGGGAGTTTAGAGCTGAGGTATTGTAACCAGGTATGGGAATGTAATGTTGGTGAGGGAGGGGGTGGGTAGCATTTATATTTATTTTCTGTTCATTATTATGTTTGTTTATCTCTGTATTTGTACCAGACCCGCTCATGTACTTATTAGTGTTTCTTTTTCCTTCTTCTTCTTCTTGTGTATATTTCAGAAAATTATTAATAAAGCTAATTAAATGCAAAAAAAAAAAGAAGGGATGAGTCAGTAAGGGAGACAATGGGGATGGAGGGTGACTTATCTGAGTAGATGAATAGGTTTTACTTTAGAAGAGCTCCCTGGCTAAAATTTGAGCACAGAAGTCACATGACCACAGGACAAGTAGGAAGAAGAAGACATAAATGTAGCATTCCCTGCAAGCTACATAGTGGCACTGACATAGGGCCAAATAGTCCAGTAATAAGGAAATTGGACCAAGATGATGGGGTCCAACACATTTGGATCCCATTGGGATGAGAGAATAAAAAGGTCCCAGCGAGGTGATCAAGACAGCAACCCTGCTTAAATGGAGAGAGTAAGAAATTCAAAAGATCTGCAAGGAAATTACCTTAGCTGATACTAAACTTAACTCCAGTCTGGTCATGCTGAGACTAGACATAGGTAAGGGTAACTAGGAACCTGCTTACTCACTGTCTGGGAGAAATAAATGGTTAGAAGGAACACTGTCGATGGCCAGAAGGGTACTTCTGATAAACTGGAGGGACCAAGAAGCCCAGGAAGTCTAGGAATGACCCCTGGAGATAGGTGAAACTGCTAATTATGAAAGAGTCCATGCAACCACTAACTCACAGTTTTGTAAGATAAAAATTGGCTACTTCATGCCAGCCTATCTCTTACCAAACCCTACGTAACCAATAAGCCACCTCCACCAGGGAGCCATTGATTCAAACCCAGGTGGACAAAGTCCAGCACTGGCCAAGGACACAGAGCATAGTAACCTCAAGGATCTCAAACCAACCTGGACCTATTGGATTAAATTGGTTGCAGTCAGTGAACAGCAATGTACCAGTTACTCAAATGTAATACATTCTTTGATTTTGTACAACATTTTTAACTAAAGTTATTGTTGTATCTCATGGGGACTCCCCCTGGCCAGGATATTGTTTCCCATTATTGGGATGTGATTAATGTAGTTGCAGCATCTGATTATCAATTTAATGTACTGTATTTTTTCTGAGTATTATTGTTTGCACTATAAACTTTGAAAATGTCAATAAAATCTTAATTATAAAAAAGGAAGAATGCATGAGGCGGTGTGCATTATGAGAATCTTTTTTTATACAGTGCAGTTTTGCTGCCTTGTGTTTCTGCCTCCATTTCCTAGTGATATCCTCCCAGCCCCATCTTGCAGACTTACAGGTTAACCATCTAGGTGGCCTGTTCTGTAGGGTCATGTGATGCCTATGGTTAATGCCCAGTGAAATGGGAGTATTTCCTCTGTTTCATCCCCAGGATGTCATGCGTATGATGATGCACAAACAGGCCCATGTGCAAGGTATATTAATGTGTGAAATCTGCCAACACCCATCCAAGTCAACTATCCCTGCCATCTCTCCAATGTAGCCTCTGCTAGATGGCAGTCAAGTGGTGGCACCCAGGAGCCCTCCAGCTCTAGGGAGAAAAGCTATCATTGGATCCTCAATGTTCCCCTTTCCCACGTAACCCGTGAGTGACCAATATCCTTTCAAGAAGCCAGGTTACTGGTATGGCTGGTGGTGCAGTATTCAGTGCCTCAACCTACCATGTCACTGGGCCATCATTATCAGAATTTTATACACACCTAAGGTGTGTAATGACAATGTATAAACCCTCAGAGTGAAACTCGTGGAGTTTATTCAAGTATCACACACTGAGGATCTGCATAAAATTAGAGTTGAACACCACTCCATGTCTTATTTTCTATAATTACTGACTGTTCATTTTTACCTTACCCCATCTGTTTCTGTCTTCCTCCCATTTCTCAATGTGTTCTCTCCTTCTCACCTTATTTTTCAGTGTGGGTCTCATATTTCATGGAGGTATCTGTGTTATTAGCGGTGCTGCAGTAAGACTGAGGCTGCCCAGCAATGCTTAGAATATGTGTGTGTGTGTGCGAGCGTGCATGCATATGTGTGTTTAATTACAGCATGGCAAGACTGCAATTTTATTATAGTCTTGTGGCAGCATGCTGCCATCTACGGTAGTAGATTTGTAAAAGTACCCCTGCTCTGTGTGTCCTGGGAGCCAATCAAGCTAAGTGCATGGAGCGGGGAGTCATTAGAAGTTGGCTTGCACTGGTGAGCATTAGCAGGCAGACCTCAGCCTTCTAGGTTAGATATAATTTTGTAATTAGCAGTTGTCTCATGTTCTGTCAGTACCTTGTTTAAAGTGATTACCAAAAAACATGCAAGGGGGCAAAGAACCCAGAGAGCAAATACTGGCTGGGAGGTGTGCAAGTTACCAGGTCAGAGGGTGAGAAGGACTTGAGAGTGATCATTACGAGTGACCTAAGCTAACAGTGCACTGCAGGAGAGCAGCAGCCATGGCAAATCTGACACTGAACTGTATAGCCACGAGTATTACCAGCTGAAAAGTGGTGGTCATTCTACGGCTGTACAGATCACTGGTCTGGCCAAACCTGAAGTACAGTGAGCAGTATCAGTGCCCTTATCTAAAGAAAGACATCAACATGCTGGAGGCAGATGGCAGTCCAAAGGAGGGCTACCAAGATGATCCAGCATCAGCAGGGGAGACCATACGAGGAGACACTTAGGGATCTAAATATGTACTCTATGGAGGATAAAAGGAAGAGGGAAGACATGATTGAAACCTTTAAAAACATTGGTAGTATCAACAAAGTGAGCTCTGAGGGTCTCTTTAGTCTTAATGGGAACCAGACCACTAGGGGGCACTGCCTCAATCTGATGGAGGGAAGAGTCCGGATGGAGATGAGGAAACACTTTTTCACTGAGAGAGTGGGTGCAAAATAAAATGAGTTGCCTAAGAAAGTTGTCTCCCTATGAAATATGGACACCTTCAAAAGAGGATAGCCCTTGCAGAAATATAGGTGTGCTGTGTACATGCAGAATGCATGCCACATGCTTAATTGTGCAATGTTTACATGCGGTTCGCATACACTGAGTGATCCTAAGTGAACCAGGTCTAAAAAGCAAATCAGGTTTGCATGCTGCAAGCTTGACATGTGCGCAACAGGTAAGCTGGTGTGAACATCTTCTAAAATGTATTTTATTTATTTATTTATTTATTTATTAGATCATTGGTTTACAGACCTTAGAGTCAAAGACTCATTTACAAAGGCACCTCGTCAAGAGAGCAATACATCACAGCAAACAAAACAGTACAGTACATAATGCTTTGATTAAAAAGGCAACCAGTGTTACAGGCATTCATGGGTGGTACAAGCTTGGTAATAGGTAGATCATAGTAGTCATAACATAGGTACACGAGTAACATGTCAGGTAGTAACCAGAGATATTTTATTACATTAGTCAGCAGATGTTGCCTGAGACCCCAGGCATATACAACAAAAGTAGACAGGGCAGACCCAGCCTAGGGGTGGGGGTTAGGGGCAGGTGGGGGATTATGTGCAGTTGCAGCAGCGAGTGCTTTTCAGATGGTTTCTGAGGGAGACCTTGAAAGGACCAAGCTTAGTGGGGTCAGTTATGTTGGCTGGGAAGGAACTGAACCAGGAGAGAGCCCAATGGCAAAAGAATCTCTGGGCCATAGAGGTCCTTACCCTGGGGACAATAAGGGAGGTTTTGTCAGTGCTGCAGGTGGAGACTGAGGGGGAGGCACACTGCAGGGAGGTGGCAACCCTAGGGGGGAGAGCCCTAGCACGGTCTTTTCCATAAGAAGGCAGGTTTGGAAGCGGAGTCTTTCTTCAAGGTTGAGAAAGTTGGTGGTGGAGTACAGCAGGCACGTATGGGTGTGCCTAGGGGCTCCCAGTGTTAGCCTGCAGGCCTTGTTTACAGAGAGCTGGATTCTTGCAAGTGCAGTGTTGTCAGCTGCAACATAGATGGACAGCCCATAGTCGATTAGTGACAGGACAGAGGAGGTGATTGCCAAACTAAGGGCCTCTTGTGGTAGGCAGTCCCTGTGGTGATATAACAGTCCAGTCCTGACATTGGTGGCAGCAGAAAGGGCATTGATATGGGAATGGAAGGAGAGTGCCAAATCAAGGGCAATGCCCAGATACTTGTAGGAGGAAACCTGCTCAATGGGGTTTAGTGTGCTAGGCAGTATCACGAGAGGGGCATCACTGGTTTTGCTTTGGCATTGAGAAAAGAGCATAGCTTTAGTCTATTTTAGGTTCAGGACTAGCCTTCGTGATGTAAGCTAATGCTCAGCTCTATCAAAAGCTTGTTGGAGGGTGGCCTGGAGTGTGTTGGGGTTGGGGTCAGAGGCAAAGAGCTCAGCATCATCTGTGTAGGGGAGGATCTTACTTCGGCAGGCTGAAGGGAGGGAGTTGAGGTAGAGAATGAAGAGGAGAGGGCCTAAAATGGAGCCCTGGGGTACCCCAGAGCAGACAGGTCATGTGTCAGATAGGGTGCTATTGATTTTTACGCACTGAGTTCTGGCAGAGAGGTAGCTGGTGAACCATGCAAGGGGGCTGGGGGAAAAACCAAGGCATCTGAGGGAGTCAAGCAGGAGGGGATGGCAAACTGTGTCAAAGGCCTTGGAGAAGTCAGTGAGCAAGGCACCGGCAGGACTTCTGGTATCAAGAGCAGAGTGCAGGAAGTTGGAGAATTCAAGTAGCATGGTTGTGGTGCTGTGACCTGCATGAAAGCCATGCTGTTCAGGGCACAGGATATTTTATTTATTTATTTATTGAATTTTGTTGACCGGGTAGGCCCACTGGGCCCCGGAGGTCCCTTTTTCAGGGGCGACCCGGGGGGTAAAAAATAACATACAGGTAAACAGAACAGTAAAAGCAGGTAAGCAGAGCTGTAAAAATAACATACAGGCAAACAGACAGTACAAGTAGGTAAGCAGAGCTGTAAACTTGCATAAATACCAAATGGTTTAACAGTGATAACACACATAAGGAATTTTTGCATGGCCAGGTATTCGGCAAGCTGGTTGGTAACTACTTTTTCAAGGGCCTTAGAGAGTGGGGGGAGGATGGAGATAGGTCAATAGTAACCTGGGGTCGCTTGATCACCGCTCTTTAGGATGGGAGTGATGATGGCAGTTTTCCATGTGCTGGGGAACAGCCCCAGGCACAGAGAGCGGTTGAGCAGCTCGGTAAGTGGGACCAGGATAGCATCCAATGTCAGACGAAGTAGCCTAGTGTCCAGTAGGTCAGTGCCAGGGCTGTTACTATTAACGGCTTTTTGCAGAAGGGGTCTAGTCCCCAATGGGGTGATGGTACATAGATAGAAAGGAGGTCTCTGGAGAGTGGGAAGGGGTGGTACTGGGATGGGGTCAAAGAAGTTACTGGGCAGGACTGAACTCAGGTCTGAGAAATTGCAGTCTGCAATGCAAAGGGGGTCAGAGCAGACAGTTCCTTTAAAGGAGAGTTGACAGGGGGGTTTGTTCACGTGTTGCATGCTTGACATGAGTGAACCAGTTAAGCTGGTGTGAACATCATTTAAACATCACATCAGGTTCACATGCTATATGTTTGCCATGTGTGCAGCAGCTAAGCTGGTGCAAATCTCATCTAAAAAACACATCAGTTTTTTATTTCTTATACTACTGCTAGAAATTAGAGTAATTAAAATACATTTTTATTTGAATTCCCATAAAAATTAGGTAAACTCATTAATGCTGATTCTTTTGCAAGTTGTTTAATGGCTTTTGATTTTTGTCATTAAATAACAATTCATTTGTAAAGCATTGTTTGCTTACTGCATTAAATGCCTAGAACATAGCCAGTCAACATCCCCCATTCCAGATTTATGAAGAGGGGCCTCTGTGTTGTGAAGCCTATCCTTTTTGTTTTGGACCATGTAACTCTCTTATGCATATTAAGTGCTACAAATGTGTTTCTCCTTGACTGTTTCATCTCACTTACTTTCCCTTTGCCATTCTGAATTGAGCATATGCACTATGGCCATTCTCAGCACTCTTTGTGCTGAGTAGGGTCTTGGAAGCATGCACCATACCTTACATTTTGTCACTGAAATGAGGGATATGGACACTCAAAATGAGGGACAATGACAGACACTAACCCACATGATGAGCAGGACACATCATGAAACATGGAGATACTGTACCTCAGAACACAGTGGAAACCATTGCATTGGCACCTGAGAATGAATTTCTAGCATTAAGCAGGGATGCCATTTAGATAGAGCAGAGGGGGGCAGTTGCACCCCCCCTCATATTTGTGCCTAGGTTGTTCTAATGGTGTGTCAATAATGGCTTTAAATTTGGATTTAATCTGTTGCACAGTAAGTGCCCATCTGGCCTGTGAGTGCTCATGCTGCAAGTACTCTTCAGACTCAACTATATTTGTATTGTGTTGTCCACTTTCTCCATCTATTAGTGGCAACACAGTCACATGTGATGTGGATGAGCTCTAGCCAAGAAAGAGCACATAAGCCTTGCAAGTGTGATATTGTATTTCCCGCTGCAGAGTAGACAGACTGCACACTACAGCTTGGAGGAGTCAGTGAGCACTGAACTCTCAATAGCAGTGTTGTGGCAACATAGTTTTGTTGTTCTACTCTTAGTGAGTCTCCGTCTCCCCTGGTGGCTGAAGGGGCAAAGGGTGAGCTAGAAGCCAACTCAAGACTAGGCTACCTACTGTACTTACTCTACTAGGCTTGCCTTGCAAAACAAACAGCACAGACCACCACGGCAGCAAGCTAGGCTTAGAAGCAGTGGTGACAGCAGTGTGGGTGGCCTTCATAGGCCTTGATCAGTGCAATGCTCCAGCAGCCACAGCAACAACCAAGCAAGAAGCAAGCAGCCCAGGTTGGGTGGGTTCAGTTGGTGAGGTGACTTGGTTGTGGACCATGTTGGGGACCAGTGATGGTCAGTTTTAGCATCCAGCTTCTGGCAGAAGGAGGGGGGGGGTGCAGACTGAAAAATGGGCTGGTGGCACACTGTGTCAGGCTGCAGATTCTGGGCATATGGCCAGGTAAGTAAATACAAATATATTTTTTTTACAGGGTGATTTGGAAAGGAGGAAGGACTGAAATATTGATGTGTTTTTCAAGTTTCTTCACCTTTGGGCAGCTTCATCAGCTAGGGGATGGGTACTGAATGGAATGAAGTCGGGGAGAAAAATCAGGACAAAGTCCTTTTTCAAGAGGAGAGCAGAACATCAGCCAGGAAAATAATTGGTTAGTAAATGAGTGGGTTTAAGCCCAGATCTGATGCACTGCTCTGGGAGATAAACAGATGAATCTTATACATTTGAATTTTCATGATTTGCATATCACTTTTCAGTCAAACCATATCAGTTGTACCTTTTAGAGATGTTGCAAAAATTCTCGAGCTGTCTCTTGCATTCACAGACAGTTGAGTGGTATGGTATGACCAGACTATTGGAGCCCCACTATAGTCAGGCTTATGCCCCACCAGAGAAGCTGACCTCCACACCCCCATGTTCAGACACATTGTAACAAAGGGCAAAGGTGACTACAGGAGTGTGCACCATTGAAATGAATGTGGTTATTTTTTTAATACTATTTTATACATTATTGATGGAGAGTTGGAGATTAATGAAGGCCACTGATTGACTAACAAGGGCCTTGCTAGTAGAACAGTGGTCTTCATTATTCTCCAATTCACCATCATAATGTATAAAATAGTAATAAAAAATAACTTCATTTCAAGGGAGAATGCCCCTGCACTATGACCCATGGACATCATCTCTTAAAGACTTCTGTCTCTGGCTCCCTAGTACTCAAGTAATAGACTTTTACTTATAGCTATACTTGGTGGGTTGTCTATAGCAGCATGGCTGTACCTGCTATGCTGTGTGTGCATGGGGGACTGGCTATGTGGGTGTATGTGTGTTGAGTTTTTGCAACTTTTGTGTTTGCACCTGAAAGTCTGTTTGCATGGAAGCTTTCAAAACTGTGGAGAGCAAATAGTAGGAGTACAGGCTAGACAGAATTAATTACATGCTGTTGTGGGTAAGTTTATGTATTGGGGTGAAAAAAATCACATGTGTTTCCATTGGTATGTGTGCTACAGTTCAACTGCGAAAATGAGATGAGGGAGAGAAAAAAATTGAAAAGCACAACAATGGCTACAAGCATGCTGCATGTGTGCAGATGTATTCAGATAGAGTACAGTATATATTGAAGTACAAGCAAACCATATGTATGCAGACAGTATGGTTTAATGATTAAAGGCACTGAACTGTAAGCCAGGAGACTTAGAGGCATGAAGACCTGGGTTTGAATTTCATCAACCCCCAGTTGTGTATGGTGTGATCCTGAGCAAGTCACATAACTTTTACTTGTGCAGTTATCAGTGACCACTTGCTTTTTTGCACACATGTCACATGCTTGCAGTCTTTCCAAATTTAACATAAAAATCATGGTTTTGACACTTGCTTGCTACATGCATGCCATATGCATGCAACTGGTTCCAATTTAACATTTAAATCATACTTGTAGCATGCATATCACTTGTGTAGTTTTATGTGTGCAGTACGAAAATATTTCATATAATTATTTCTGTAAGGGAGGACAGAGTGAAACGGAAAGTTGCATGGAAAAGGGAGGCTAGGGGGAGGGCATTATTGGGAGTGAAGGGGATGACAGGGAGGGGTCAGAACCCTCATTAGGTGCTAAGGGGTTTGAAAACTTGAGCAGACATGATAGACTGCAAGGCCTTTTTCTGCTGGCTCAATCATATGTTTATATGTTCATATGAGAATGAATGGAAACAATTGCTACCGTCTCGAGACATCTGGTTGCATTGTTTGTACATGCAATTGTATTTTACACCACACAGGGACAGAATGAAGCCAGTTCTGTAGTCTCTTCGGGGCAGTGGGAACTTCTTCTCCTGTGTGACGTAAGAAGGTGCTCAACCAATTGGAGCTTCTGGAGTGTCATGCCAGCTTGAAACAAAGGAGGACTGGCTCTAAATAGCCAGCATCTAAGCTGTTAGCCACAGCTGCAAGAAGAGCTCCACAGGAGCTGGGGCTACATAGATAGTGGGAATTGCCCTGCCCCTACAGCTGCTGCCAACTGAGGATGTCCTGACTCCAGGGACTTGACTGGGAGCAGTCACAGGAACTGCTTTTAGCTCCACTTCTTTCAGCCGCCTTCTGAGTAACCACAACCAACAGAAGCCATTCTCAGCTTCCACCTATGGTTGACATCAAACAGGGGCTGTACAAAGCTTCAAACACTGAGTGGCATTCTTTCCTTATCTCCGTTTTTCCAGGAATAGGGTGCTAAGTCCAGGAAAGGGGTAGCTTTTCCTCTTCCTAGATATGTGAAACAGGGCCGACAAACAACGAGAGCCAAAAGAGGCTTACACTAGTGGGCAGCGTATTTTGTATTGACAGTAAACAGGAGCTGACTCAGAAGCAGAACTTGCTATTCCTCCCATGATAAGTGTTATAACCTACAGGTGTTTTTGCTACCATTTTTTATACAGTATACACTGTTACCTAACCGTACTGCTTCGTTTCCATCCTCCTCAGGGTTGCTGAGTGCTCACCTCAGTACATCTCTGAGCAGGTTTACTCGCTCATCCCACACAGAAACAGAGGGACAAGGAAGAGCACAGCTGACAGGAACACTCAAGTAGGCTCTTTCATCCTAAGAAGGATCCTCAAAGACCAAGGACAGTATTACCTGATACTGATGTGGGACATCCTTTTACAGAGCACACATTCAGACACTAGGGTACTTCACTACATGTTGGACAATAGAGGACCTAAAAGCACAACTCACTGAGGCATGGGTGAAAATCGAATATCTCCACAACCATATTAGCAACCACAAGCATTCTTACCCACATACGCCTCGCCATCCTCTCCAGGACAACATACTACACAACCCCACCTCCCCTGGTTAAGAGGAATAGCAAATAGTAAGGAGGAGCAAAAGAAAACTGAGTAGGTGTCAAAAGCAGTCGCTGCATCGTGCAGCACCAATCGAACGGCTAATAGAACTCACCTGTTGCAAAGGAGGGAAGACATGAGTATAACACCAAACACCAACAGATTCCTCATGAAGCAGGAACAGGCATGGAAAGTTTGACAAAGAACTCAATTAAAGGGGCACCAAAGAAAATATTAATTGTGAGTAATTCCAAGATTCACAGAGTGGAGTCACACATCAACCAGGGTCATGGAACAAAGGTGGTAGTAAAATGCCTACCAGGGACCTCTGCTAGGATCCATGACAGGAGCTTGACAAAATTTTTGTCGAATGCCCCATCAGTGACACCAGCAGGTCGACCGCATTCCGCAGTTGGCTGTCAACTCACACTGTCTGTCCTTGTTTTCTTCGGGGGGCTTCACCCCCCAAACCTCCCATGCAGAGGGATGAACTCCCTGCACCCCCACACTTAAAGATTATCAACTCAGAGTCACAGCTGATTGGGGGGTGCAGGACCCCCGACAGACAGCGCCGGATTCCAGTGGGTTTCCCACAGCGGCATGGCACTGAAGTCACTGTGGGGGTCCTCGCTGGCAAAATGCCGCTGTCGTGGGGGGTAACTGCCTCTGCTGAAAGAGACACCAACTGCATTAACAGGTAAATATAAAAGGAAGGTAAATGCACAGGCATTTTCGTCAATATAGGTATCAACGATCTAGCGAACCAGATACTCAAGGACACCAAATTGCACATATCACACTTAGGTGAGATGTTAACCTGGCACTCCCCAATCATTGCCTTCTCAGAGATCCTCCCAGTATCGGGAAAAGGAGGCAGCTACAAAAGGATATGCAAGGAACAGATGGATGATTTAAACATTTGGCTCTAGGGCTGGTGCAAAGAAAGGGGGCACATCTTTATAGGGAACTGGCGGGACTTCTGGGACAGAGGTCTATTCAAATATGATGGTCTGCACCTAACTAGGGAAGCAGTCTGAGCACTGGGGCAGAAACTGGACATAACAATCGAATATGTAAACTAGTCACAGGGGAGGGACAGCAGGGACAAAAGAATATACTGCTTCTCCCCCAAAACTCCACCAAATCAAGATTCACCAGCCAGGTAAAGTAACTGATTCAAATACAAATTACCACTCCAAAAAAGGACATGACACAAAAAAAAAGGGAGGGAAGCAAGTCTGGAAAGCTATGTTCACTAACACAAGGAGCCTACCAAATAAAAATAGCGGACCTCATGGCTATCATTACTGAATCTGATCTAGACTGGGCTGCCATCACCAAAACCTGGTTAAACAATAACCACGACTGGGAAACGACTATCCCAAGATACTGTCTCTTCTGCAAATGGGCCAAAAAGGTGGGGGTGTGGCCATGTACATAAAAGATGGCATCAAAGCAACAGTAATCCAATATGACAACACATAATCTGTATCACTTTGGATCACTCTGGAGCCTGAAAATGGAGCAGTAACTCAGGTAGGAGTATTTTACTGACCACCAGCAACAGGGCTAGAAGGAGATAAGGAAATACTGGAAACCATTCACAGAATGTGTGATAAAGGGGAAGTCATAGTGGTGGGAGACTTCAACTTATTTGCCTGACATAAATTGGAGTACCCACACAGTAGCCTCAACCAGAAGCAAAAACTTTCTGGATGCTCTGAGCATATAAGGCCTGAAGCAACTTATAAGGGATCCATCCAACGGGGGGGGCTGTTCTGTACCTCTTGCTAACAAACAAGGACAATGTTGAAGAAGAAGAGGTGGGAAACCCCCTGAGGTCCAGTGACCACTGCATGGTTAGGTTTAATGTCAGGACAAAAACAGAAATTAAGCACTCAAAAACTGAAGTCACGGACTTTAGACATGCAGATTTCTCAGATATGAAAGTAGTCCTCAAAAAGAAACTTAAAAATACAGAAAGAGGATGGGGTGTTGAGGAATACTAGGAACATCTTAAATCAGCTATACAACATACTGCTAATCACTGCATTAAAACGGTGAGCAAAACAAAAATGAAAAGAAAACCATTCTGGCTTTCTAAAGAGGTAGCCACCAAAATCAAGGAGAAAAAGGCTGCTTTCAGAAAATTCTAAAAAACTGCATCTGGCAAGGACATGGAAGACTACAAAGAAAAGCAAAGGGAAGCTAGCAAATAAATCAGAAGAGCAAAGGTATCAACAGAGGCGAGGATAGCCAAAGAAGTAAAAAAGTGGGACAAAATCTTCTATAGATACATAAGTAAAAAGAGAAGGAAAACAGTGGGTATTGCCAAACTCGAAAAGGAAGATGGAGGGGTCACCAAGAATGACATGAAATAAGCAGAAATCCTAAACAGATATTTCTGTTCAGTATTTACCATGGAGCAGGACGGCTGTGGACCAACCACTGTAGAAGGCAACAACAAAGGAAGTGATGGAGTATACTCAGGACCATTTACAGAGGGACAAGCTCATAAAGAGCAACTGACACCACTCTGGCCAAAAGTGCTACATTGCAGAATTAGAATTAGGGTTCCTGAGATGACATCAGCAGCATCTCTTCACTGACACAGGCTTTTTTGAACAGGTAGTGAAATCAGGATTACAAAGTAGCTCATACATTTAAAATGTAGCAACACAGAAATCTAGTTTTTGGTATAAGATTTACTGGGGGTATGCTTATTCTAATTCTGCAATGTAGCAGAAGTGGTGTCAGTTGCTCTTTAAGGAATTGGAGAACATAAATATAAATAAGGCCATAGCACTGGATGAAATGCATCCTAGTTTACTAAGGGATCTGAGGGAGGAATTGGCAGCTACACTGGCCGATTTTTTAACTTGTCATTTGAACTGTACAAGGTCCCACAAGACTGGAAAAAGGCCAGTTATTCCTCTGCACAAAAGCAGGAGCAAGGAGAGCACATGCAACTACAGACCGGGCAAGCCTCACCTCAGTTGTGGGTAAAATAGTGGAAACCATTCTCATGGAGTGGATTATATCTTTATTCAAAGACAACAGCAAATTAGACACGAGACAACATGGCTTTAGCACAGGGAAGTCATGTCAAATGAATCTCATTGACTTTTTCAATTGGGTGACAAAAACTGTAGACCAGGGTGGCGCTGTGGATGTAGTATATTTAGATTTCAGCAAAGCCTTTGACTCAGTCCCACACAGAAGGCTACTTAACAAGTTGGACAGCATGGGGGGGGGGCACAAAGTGAAAAACTGGGTAAGGAGCTGGTTTACAGGAAGGACCAAGAGGGTACTAGTTAACGTATCACTTTCAGAGAAAAGGAGGGGGGCAGGCAGTACAGCTTAGAGGTTAGAGTAATGAGCTGTGGATGAGCTTGGTACATCCAGCAGACCTGGGTTTGATTCCCTCTTTCTCCACTTGCATACTGTGTGACTCTGAGCAAGTCACTTAACCTCCACAGTGCTCCCAGGCCACCCTTGAAAACAGATGCTTATACCTAGTGGGCCTTATCTGGTTACCAAAGACTAAAGAAAAAAAAAAGAGCTGTAGTTAGTAGAGTGCCGCAGGGCTCAGTTCTGGGACCAATCCTATTCAATGTGTTTATCAGATATATATCGGATAGACTGGAGGGCAAGGCGAGTTTGTTCATGGATGACACAAATACAGGAAACACGGCTGACACTCCAGAAGGAGTGGAAAAGATGAAGGCTGAAATTAAGTCTCTAGAAATGTGGTCAAAAACTTGGCAGGTAAATTGGAACACAAAAAACTGCAAGATCATGCACATCAGAAAGATTAACTCAGGAGAGGATTACTTTTACTACGTAGGAGGAGAAAAGCTGGAATCCTCAAGACAGGAAACAGACATAGGAGTGATTATAACAGACATAGAAACAGACTTTGACGGCAGACAAGAACCACTTGGCCCACCTAGTCTGCCCATTTCCCTACATATTGGATAAGCTGCAGATCCTAATTAACCAATAGCCTACTTCCTCCTATCCTTCACTATAATTGCTTTATGTCTGTCCCATGCATTCTTGAATTCCCCCTGTTTTTGACCACACGAATTCCTCAGGAAGGTTGTTCCATGCGTAAACCACCATATATATGGAAAAAATACTTCCTCACGTTGCCCCGAGCCATCTCCCCCCTCTATCTTCAAATTGTGCCTCCTTCTTCTTGCACATCTCTTTTTCTGAAAGATGCTACCCTCTCGGACTTTGTTGATTCCCTTGAGGTACTTGAAAGTTTCTATTATGTCACTTCTCTCCCTGCTTTCCTCAAGAGTGTACATAGTAAGCTCTTTTAGTCTCTCTCTTCTTATGGCTTCTGGTGCAGACCCTGCACCATTTTAGTTGCCCTCCTCTGGACTGCCTTCATACTGTCTATATCCTTGCAGAGATAGGGTCTCCAGAACTGCATGCAGTACTCTAGATGGGGTCTCACCAACTGCCCATACAGAGGGATAACAACTTCCTGTTTTCCACTGGTGATGCCTCTTCCTATGCATCCCAGTATCCCCCAGCCCTCCTTACTGCCTTCTCACATTGCTTGCCTACCTTAAGGTTGCCTTATATTACAGATCCCAGGTCCCTTTCCATTTTTGTTGTTTTTAGTATCCCCCACCCACTGTGTACTTTTCACCTGGGTTTTGTTTGCCAGGTGCATTACTTTGCACTTATTTGCATTTAATCTAAGCTGCCATACTTCTGACTATTCCTCCAACCTTGCTAAGTCCATTTTCATCCTTTCTACCCCCCGCTGTTTATCAACTCTGTTGCAAATCTTTGTGTTGTCTGCAAAGAGGAATACTTTTCCTTTCAGCCCCTCCGCAATGTCACCTATAAAGACACTAAATAGAACCATTCCCAGAGCTGAATCCTGCAGTACCCTACTAGTAAACCCCCTTTCTTCATAGTGTACTTCATTTACTATTTCCCTCTTCATCCTATTGCCCAGCTAATTTGTTACCCAGTCTACCACCCTGGGACACACTCCTAGGCTTGCTAACTTGTTTATTAATCTTTTGTCTGAGACTATGTCAAATGCCTTGCTAAAGTCTAGGTAGGCCATATCCACAGCCCCTCCATGGTCTACTACTTTGGTCACCCAGTCAAAGAAATCTATTAGATTAATCTGAAATGACATTCCCACTATGAATCCATGCTGCCTTGGGTCCTGTGCCCCTCTGACCTCTAGGTACTCAACAATTTTTTTCTTTCAGAAGTGAGTCCATCATTTTCTTTACCACAGAGGTCAAACTAACAGGTCTGTAGTTTTCTGTCTCTGCCTTGCTCCCACTTTTGTGAAAGGGAATCACATCTGCCCTCCTCCAGTCCTCAGGTACCACACCATCCTACCATTATTTGTTAAAAAGTGTAGTCTGTGGTGTCACTAGGTCTCCCCTTAGTTCTTTATGAATTCTGGGGTGAATCCCATCAGGCTCTATTGCTTTGTCCACCTTAAGAAGGCAGTGTTCCTGTCTGGGGAGATTGTTGCAGGGAGGAACAGATGAGCTCTGCTTTTTCATACTGTAGACAGTCTTTTCCATCCTATCTGTCTGCGGCCAAAAAAAGCATCTTCAGTTGCTCAGTGTGAGGAGTTTGCTCTGTTCTTCTCTGACAGGATGTCCTCCATTAGTGCTGGGATCTCCCTAGTTTTGCAGCCCCACAGTGGAGAGTCATGCATTTCCAGGGGCACTCCTATTGTCTAGAGCAAGTTCAGGATGATTGGGGTGGCTGAGGTTTGTGAGGGGATTTCGAAGCTACGGCCCACATATTGCGAACTGGACCCAGGCCCAACTCTTCTCTTAATGTTATGTGTTCACAAATAGAGACAGTGTGATAGGGGTAACAGTGGGGGGAGCACCTGGAGAACAGTGACCACTGGACACTGTGATTTGAAATCACAGAAGGAGCAGAACCAAACCACACAAAACACATATCCTGGATTTTAAGAGGGCAGGCTTGGGAAAGTGGGTAGATGCTTGAAAGAGGCACTTATGGGAATGGGGAAGAAATTAGGGGTGAAGGAACAGTGGAAATATTTAAAATAGGAATTACAAGAGCAACAGAATTATGCATTAAGCAGGTTAGCAAAGGGAAAAGGAAGAGGAGGCCATTATGATTTTCCAAGGAGGAAGCAGAGAAAGTGAAAGCCAAAAAAGATTGCATTCAGACAATACAAAAAGACACAGGAAGGGGATAGGGAGAAGTACCAGGAGAAGCAAAGGTAGGCAGGGAGGTCAGTAAGGGAAGCCAAAGCTCAGACAGAAGAGCACATCGCAAAATCAGTGGGTAGAGGGGACAAAACATTTTACAAGTACATAAGTGAAAAAAGAAGGGCAATGGGAGGGGTAGTGAGACTGAAGAGGGAGGACGGGTCCATATGGAGAATGACAACAGTAAAGCTGACATACTGAACAGATATTTCAGATCAGTTTTTACTGAGGAAGAGGAGGGTAATAGGCATGAGGGGAGTAAAAGAGGTGAGAACGACGCAGAAATTGACACATGTCCCTTTACTTGGGGAAAGGGTCCTAAATGAACTGGGAGGAATGAGTCAATAAAGCAATGGGGCCAGATGGGGTGCACCCCAATGTCCTAAAGGAACTAAGAGAGGTGGTGGCTGAACCTCTGGCAATCCTGTTTAGCCAATCACTGGAAACAGGGGAGGTACCCAAAGACTGAAGGACAGCAGATGTTGTCCCCTTATACAAAAGTGGGAACAAAGAGGAAGTGGGGAACTACAGACCAGTCAGCATGACCTCAGTGGTGGGGAAGATCAGGGAAGCACTACTGAAGGAGAGATTGGTGGAACATCTGGTTGCCAACGGACTGTAGGACCCAAGGCAGCATGTTTTCACTGGGAGGAGGTCATGCGAGACCCACCTCATTGAATTTTTTGACTGGGTGACAAGGGAGGTGGATAGAAACATAGAAACATAGAATTTGATGGCAGATAAGGACCGCTTGGCCTACCCAGTCTGCCCATTTCCCTACCTAATGGATAAGCTGCAGATCCTAGTTAACCAGCAGCCTACTTCTTCCTACCCCCACCCCCAAGAATTGCCTTATGACTGTCCCATGCATGCTTGAATTCCACCACTGTTTTTGACTCCACAACCTCCTCCGGAAGGCCATTCCATGCATCCACAACCCTCTGTGAAAAATACTTCCTTAAATTACCTTTGAGCTGCCCCCTCTAACTTCAAATTGTGCCCCTTGTTCTTGCACACCTTTTTTGAAAGATGCTAACCTCTTGGACTTTGTTGATTCCTCGAGGTACTTGAAAGTTTCTATCATGTCCCCCCTCTCCTTTCCTCGAGGCTATACATATTAAGCTCCTTAAGTCTCTCTCTCATATGTCTTCCGGTGCAGGCCTGTACCATTTTAAGTTGCCCTCCTCTGGACAGCTCCATCCTGTCTATGTCTTTGCAGAGATTGGGTCTCAGAACTGCACGTAGTACTCAGATGGGGTCTCACCAGCTGTCTGTACAGAGGGATAATAACTTTCTGTTTTCTACTGGTGATGCCTCTCCTATGCATCCCAGTATCCCCAGCCCTCCTTGCTGCCCTCTCCATTGCTTGCCCACCTTTAGGTCATCTGATATGACTACCCCAGGTCCCTTTCCATTTTGTTGTTGTTAGTATCTCACCCCCATTGTGTACTCTTCCCCTGGGTTTTTGTTTCCCAGGTGCATTACCTTGCACTTCTTAGCATTGAATCTAAGCTGCCATACATTTGACCATTCCTCTAACCTTGCCAAGTCCCTTCTCATCCTTTCCACCCCACCTTGTGCATCAACTCTGTTTCAGATCTTTGTGTCATCTGCAAAGACACATACTTTTCCTTCCAGTCCCTCTGCAATGTCGCTTATAAAGACATTGAAGAGGATCGGTCCTAATACTGAACCCTGCGGTACCCCACTAGTAACCCCCCTTTCTTCAGAGTGGACTCCATTTACTATTACTCTCTGTGTCCTATTCTACAGCCAATTCTTCACCCAGGCTGTCATCTTGGGACCCACTCCAGGCTGGCTAACTTGTATTAATCTTTGTGTGGGACTGTGTCAAATGCCTTGCTAAAGTCTAGGTAGGCCATGTCCACAGCCCCTCCTGATCTACTACTTTGGTCACCCAGTCAAAGAAATCTATCAGATTTGTCTGGCATGACCTTCCGCTGTGAATCCATGCTGCCTTGGGTCCTGTGCCCTCTGGCCTCTAGATACTCGACAATTCTTTCCTTCAGAAGTGATTCCATCATTTTCCCTACCACTGAGGTTAAACTAACAGGTCTGTAGTTTCCTGCTTCTGCCTTGCTCCCACTTTTGTGAAGGGGAATCACATCTGCCCTCCTCCAGTCCTCGGGTACCACCCCATCATCCCATGATTTGTTAAAGAGGGTAGTCAGTGGTGTCACTAGTTCTACCCTTAGTTCTTTTAGAATTCTGGGATGAATCCCATCAGGCCCCATTGCTTTGTCCACCTTCAATTTTAAGAGTTCTTTCAGAACCCTTTCTTCTGTAAATGGGCTGGTATCAACTTCTGTATTCAGAGTGTTGTTTGTTTTAGGTACCTTCCCCTCTTCCTTTGTAAATACTGAGTAAAATATTTGTTTAGTATCTCTGCCTTTCACAGTCACCCTCTGCCCACCCTCCTCCCTTTATTAAGCCTCACTATCCCTCCCTTGGTCTTCCTTCACTCCCTGATGTACCTATAAAGGTTTTATCCCCTTCTTAACTGAGTTGGCTATCTTTCCTCGGTTTGGGCCTTTGCTGTTCTGACTGCCTTCCCAGCTTCCCTTTGCTTTAACTGATACAGTTCTCTGTCCTGCTCCTTCTGTGATTCCTTGTACTTCCTGAATGCTTTTTCTCTTGAACCTTCACTGCCACTTCCTTTGAGAACCATAGTGGTTTTACATCGTTTCATTTGTTTATTTGCTTCACACAAAGGCTTGTTACCTCTGTGATGGCAGTTTTATCATTCCCATTGTTCTTCCACTTCTCCTTCCTGCCCATTTGCTAGTGCATTCCTTAGGTACTCACCCATTTTGGCAAAGTCAGCCCTCCTAAAGTCCAGCACTTTTGCCTTTGTATGGCTTGACTCTATTGCTGTGTTTATTGTGAACCATACTGTTCGATGGTCGCTAGTTCCCAGATGGCTACCCACTTCTACATCTGTGATCCTCTCTTCATCTCCATTTGAGAGAACCAGGTCTAAGATTGCTCCCTCTCGAGTGGGCTCCAATACTAGTTGTCTAAGGCATGCCCCCTGTAGGGCATCTAGAATAACCCCACTCTTCGAAGTGGCTGCTGCAACTGCACTCCAGTTAACATCTGGCATATTCAGATCACCCATCAGCAATATCTCCCTTTTTTCTGCCATTCTAAGTATACTTCTATCATTTTCTTGTCCTTTTCCTCCCCCTGAGAAAGGGGTCTGTATACAACCCCTGTGCGGATTGTGGTGCCATTGCCGGTCTCCAAATTTACCCACAGTGCTTCTTCTCCTCCCTGTTTTCCCTTTTGTTCTGTTGCTTTGATTCCTTCCCTTATGTAAAGAGCTACTCCTCCTCCTCCTCTTTTACCCTCCCTGTCCCTCCTGTAGATAGTGTAACATAGAAACATAGAATTTGACGGCAGATAAGGACCGCTTGACCCACCCAGTCTGCCCATTTCCCTACCTACTGGATAAGCTGCAGATCCTAGTTAACCAGCAGCCTACTTCTTCCTACCCCCACCCCCCAGAACTGCCTTATGACTATCCCATGCATGCTTGAATTCCACCACTGATTTTGACTCCACAACCTCCTTCAGAAGGCCATTCCATGCATCCACAACCCTCTCTGTGAAAAAATACTTCCTTAAATTACCTCTGAGCTGCCCCTCTATCTTCAAATTGTGCCCTCTTGTTCTTGCACACTCTTTTTTGAAAGATGCTACCCTCTTGGACTTTGTTGATTCCTTGAAGTACTTGAACGTTTCTATCATGTCCCCTCTCCTTCTTTCCTCGAGGCTATACATATTAAGCTCCTTAAGTCTCTCTTCATGTCTTCGGTGCAGACCCTGCACCATTTTAGTTGCCCTCCTCTGGACAGCTTCCATCCTGTCTATGTCTTTGTGAGATTGGGTCCAGAACTGCACACAATACTCCAGATGGGGTCTCACCAGCTGTCTGTACAGAGGGATAATAACTTCCTGTTTTCTACTGGTGATGCCTCCTATGCATCCCAGTATCCCCCAGCCCTCCTTGCTGCCCTCTCACATTGCTTGCCCATCTTTAGGTCATCTGATATGACTACCCCCAGGTCCCTTTCCATTTTTGCTGTTGTTAGTATTTCACCCCCATTGTGTACTCTTCCCCTGGGTTTTTGTTTCCCAGGTGCATTACCTTGCACTTCTTAGCATTGAATCTAAGCTGCCATACATTTGACCATTCCTCTAACCTTGCCAAGTCCCTTCTCATCCTTTCCACCTCACCCTGTGCATCAACTCTGTTTCAGATCTTAGTGTCATCTGCAAAGAGACATACTTTTCCTTCCAGTCCTTCTGCAATGTCACTTATAAAGACATTGAAGAGGACCGGTCCTAATACTGAACCCTGCGGTACCCCACTAGTAACCCTCCTTTCTTCTGAGTGGACTCCATTTACTATTACTCTGTGTCCTATTCTCCAGCCAATTCTTACCCAGGCTGTCATCTTGGGACCCACCCCAGGCTGGCTAACTTGCATATTAATCTTTTGTGTGGACTGTGTCAAATGCCTTGCTAAAGTCTAGGTAGGCCATGTCCACAGCCCCTCCTGATCTACTACTTTGGTCACCCAGTCAAAGAAATATCAGATTCATCTGGCATGACCTTCCGCTGTGAATCCATGCTGCCTAGGGTCCTGTGCCTCTGGCCTCTAGATACTCGACAATTCTTTCCTTCAAGTGATTCCATCATTTTCCCTATCACTGAGGTTAAACTAACAGGTCTATAGTTTCCTGCTTCTGCCTTGCTCCCACTTTTGTGAAGGGAATCACATCTGCCTCCTCCAGTCCTCGGGTACCACCCCATCCTCCCATGATTTGTTAAAAAGGGTAGTCAGTGGTGTCACTAGTTCTACCCTTAGTTCTTTTAATTCTGGGATGAATCCCATCAGGCCCCATTGCTTTGTCCACCTTCAGTTTTAAGAGTTCTTTCAGAACCCTTTGTTCTGTAAATGGGCTGTATCAACTTCTGTATCCAGAGTGTTACTACTGTTTGTTTTATGTACCTCCCCTCTTCCTTTGTAAATACTGAGCAAAAATATTTGTTTAGTATCTCTGCCTTTTCACAGTCTCCCTCTGCCCACCCTCCCTCCCCTTTATTAAGCCTCACTATCCTCCCTTGGTCTTCCTTCGCTCCCTGATGTACCTATAAAGGTTTTATCCCCTTCTTAACTGAGTTGGCTATCTTTTCCTCGGTTTGGGCCTTTGCTGTTCTGACTGCCTTCCCAGCCTCCTTTTGCTTTAACTGATACAGTTCTCTGTCCTGCTCCTTCTGCGATTCCTTGTACTTCCTGAATGCTTTCTTTTCTCTTGAACCTTCACTGCCACTTCCTTTGAGAACCATAGTGGTTTCTTACATCGTCTTGTTTTGTTTATTTGCTTCACACAAAGGCTTGTTACCTCTGTGATGGCAAGTTTTATTATTCCCCATTGTTCTTCCACCCCTCCTTCCTGCCCATTTGCTAGTGCGTTCCTTAGGCACTCACCCATTTTGGAAAAGTCAGCCCTCCTAAAGTCCAGTACTTTTGTCTTTGTATGGCTTGACTCTATTGCTGTGTTTATTGTGAACCATACTGTTCGATGGTCGCTAGTTCCCAGATGGCTACCCACTCTACATCTGTAATCCTCTCACCATCTCTGTTTGAGAGAATCAAGTCTAATATTGCTCCTCCTCGAGTGGGCTCCAGTACTAGTTGTCAAGGCATGCCCCTGTAGGGCATCTAGAATAACTGCACTTTTCAGTGGCAGCTGCAACTGCACTCCAGTTAACATCTGGATATTCAGATCACCCATCAGCAATATCTCCCCTTTTCCTGCCATTCTAAGTATACTTTCTATCATTTCCCTGTCCATTTCTCCCCTGAGAAGGGGGTTCTGTATACAACCTCATGCAGCATTGTGGTGCCATTGCCTGTCTCCAAATTTACCCACAGTGCTTCTTCTCCTCCTGTGTACCTTTTGTTCTGTTGCTTTTATTCCTTCCTTATGTAAGAACTACTCCTCCTCCTCTTTTACCCTCCCTGTCCCTCCTGTACACAGTGTATCCTGGTATGTTTATGTCCCAGTCATGGTTTTGTGTGTACCATGTTTCTGTGACTGCCACGATATCCAGATGTTCTTCCTCCATCAAGGCCACTAATTCAGGAAGCTTGTTACCCAGACTACGGGCATTAGTACTCATTGCTCTCCATTTTTTGATGGCTTTACCTTCTTTTGCAGCATCCCCCACTGACCTTTCTACCTTGGTCTTTTTCTCAGTTAGTATCCTGTTTTGTAGGGAGAGGCTGGGATTTTCCTGTTGCTTATCAGTGCCTCCCCTTGACTAGTTTAAAAGCTTGCCAATGAAGCATTTAAACCGATTGCTCAAAAGACTTGTTCCTTCCTGGACAGATGCAGACCATCCTGCCAGTATAGGCTGGTGTCCTCCAGGTGGAACCCCAGTCCCAATGAAGCCAAACCCTGTGCTTCACACCAATTTTTCAACCATTCATTAAACTGCATGGTGCAAAGTACCCTCGCCTCACTCATGCCATTGACAGGCAGCACCTCAGAGAAAGATACTGTGTGTGCTACTTGTCTTAGGCCCCTCCCCAATTCTACAAAGTCCTTCTTCACTGCTCTAATCTCATGATGAGCCAAGTCATTTGTCCCTAGGTGGACAATGACGTGCAGCTCAGACTCCCGTGCAGCTGTTCTCGTGATCCCGATGATGCGCTTCCTGTCCCTCCAAGCCATGGCACCAGGCAGGCACCTTACTTCAGTTTTCCCTGCTCCCCCCAGTTCTATCCCACTAATAATTGAGTCCCCCACCAGGAGCTGCTTCCTTTCCTTGTGGTGTCCTCTGCCTCCTTCCTGTGGGCCTCCCTTGTGACAGTTGTCCTCAGCCTCCTTAGTCTCCTCTGCGGGTGCATCCATAGGGGAGCTATGCTCCCCCAGAATGGTGTATGGATTGTGGAGTGGAACAACTGACTGGGTGTGCCTCTGTTCCACCATCCTCACCCTCCTGAGCCCACTGTGGTCCAACTGCTGTGCTTTCTTCGCAACCTCTGAGGTAGTGGTGGTGGCTCTGGTGCTCCCTGGATGGGGGAGGTTCCCTTCCTACCATCCAGTGTGGTCTGGGGGAAGGTTCCCTTACTACTGTCCAGTGTGGCCTGAAGATGGGCAACTTCCTCCCTCAGGGCAGAGAGTTGTCTGCAAGTAGAGCAGTATCTCAGCCTCCAGAAAGACTCCCGGAAGACTGCTGCCCCACAGCCATTACAGTGCACTACTCCCCACATGTTTATCTACTTTTTTTGTGTGTGTGTGTTTGTGTGTGTGATTGGTTTGTTATATAGAAATATATATATTATACAATGTGTATGCTTATATTGTCAGTGCAGTGTGCTAGAGAGGATATGACAGTGATATGCACCTTGCACTCTTGAGGAAATGATGTCAGAACCCCAGGTATAAAGGAACTATTTCCAGGGGTGGGTGGGGTGAGGGGTGAGAAGGGGTTGGGCCTAAACTGTGCTCTCACAAAACAATCAGCTAAAAGCTCTGACCCACCACTGCGATGAGTGCCTTCCTGTCAGCAAGATGCCCTACACAACAATTTGACAGAGAAAATACCTTGCCAATCAAACAGAGAAAAATCCAGACATCCAAGTCAGACACAGGTAAACCTCCCCAGCCCCAAAACAGCCTGGTGGTTTGTGCTCTGAAAGCAGTCAGCCCCAAAATAAGTCAGCTGTGCTTTAAACTCTTCCTGCACTGAAAATCTTAAGAATTGTAACAAACGTAAAGCTAGATCCACCTCCCCTCTGTTGCTTGAAAGACTGTCTTTTCCTGATAATTCTAAGTTCCTTATTTGACCTTTCAGTTAGAAGTAGCCTCCACCTGCAGAATATCTGCTACAAACCAAAGACAATTGTAAGATTCACCTCCCTCTGTTGTGAGCACAAAGTGCAATATAGAATTTGCAAAGTGCAATATAGAATTTCTCACACAGTTCACAGCTGAATAGAGAAGTAGTGTCCTTCCAGGTCAAGAAGATGTGCTTTGTGTCTCTAAATATTGCAGCCACCAGTAACTTATAGTAATCTGATCTAGTCTGGATACCTCCAGCCAGGGCAATTTGTTGACAATGGTTGTGATGCAACCTTTCCTGTTCCAATACAACACTTTGTGGTCTGAAAACAATGAGGCGAACAATTTCCTGCACCTGAGGCTGTCTGTGCTTCAAGTCACACTGCAGGTTTTGCTATGACAACTCCTTAACCACAGTAACTTATTTAAAAATAGTTTACCTATCACAAACTCCTATGCAACAGTAAATTATTTAAAAATAGTTTTTGTCCCAAAATCCTAGTAGTCAATCCAGCTAACCCCAAGGGACAACCAAAATGCAGTATTCAAACACTTGTGAAGTTACTTCCAAGATAATCAGAGTTTGCAAGCTCCTTTTTCAACTCCTCAGCCACCTGTAAATTTAAAAATAGTTTAACTGTCTGAAAATCCTAGTAGATAATCTAGCTACCTCCAAGGGTCTACCCAAATGCAGTATTTAAATCCTTCTGAAGTTACTCACAAGATAAGCAGAGTTTGCAAGCCCCTTCTTGGTTAAACACTAAATAAATATGTGAATACAAAGCAATTACCAAGGGTAGTTAGTTTCATCTCCCACAGAATTGAGCAAAAGTGCACGTTGTTGCAGATATCAAGTGCAATATAGAATTTCTCACACAGCTCACAGTTGAATAAAGAAGTAGTGTCCTTCCAGGTCAAGAAGATGTGCTTTGGATCGGGGAGGGCAGTGGATGTGGCCTATCTGGACTTCAGCAAGGCTTTGACACTGTGCCGCGTAGAAGGCTATCAAACAAACTGGGGAATATAATAATAATAATAACCTTTATTTGTTGCAAGTGCAATTCAATAAATACCAAAGCACTTTTACAGAGACATAAAACAGTAAATTTTAAAAACATTAAAAATACAGAATACCATTAATTAATTATTGGGATAAGCAAAAGAGAATAAAAATGTTTTAAGGGCAGATTTAAAGCTCTCCACGGTTGGGCACCCCTGTATCCAATGAAGTAGAGAATTCCACAGGGTAGGAGCAACAAAAGCAAATGCATGAGTTCCAGAAGTCTTCAGGCAGACCCTTGGAATCTCTAACAATTGCTCATCAGCTGAGCAGAATGGTTGGAGGGGGCAGTAGGGATGAAGGAGCTCTTGCAGGTAACTTGGTCCCTGTTCATGTAGGGCCTTGTAGGTCAGCAAGCCGACCTTGAAGGTGATCCACAACTGAAGTAGCAGCCAGTGCAGTCCACGCCAGCACAGGTGTGACATGGCTAGATCGAGAAAGCCAAATCAATAACCTGGCTGCAGCACTGTGCACCAGCTGCAAGCAGCAGATATCAACCTCCGGAAGCCCTAGTTACAGGGTGTTGCAGTAGTCAAGGCAGGAGGTCCCAAAGGCATGGATCAATGTCAGTAGATCATTGGGCAGAACAAGATGCTTAATCCAGGTGACATTCCTCACATAGTATAATGAGGTCTTGACAGCAGATGACACCTGGGATTTCAGGGTCAGACTCTCATCAAAAATAGTGCCCTGACTCTGCACCCATTCAGAGGCCAGCAGCTGGTGACCACCTAGCAAAAGCCCAAAGGCCTGCCCAGCCAAAGACAGCTCTACCTGGTGACCTGGGTCCACCACCAAAACCTCAGTTTTGTCAGGGTTCAGCCTCAGCCAGTTGGCACTCATCCAGTCCTGGATCTTTTCGAGTCAGCTGGAAAACACCAAGACTGCATCATCCTGGCCAGCTACAAAGGACATGTATAGCTGAGTATCATCTGCATAACAGTGAAAACTCAAGCCATACCACCTTACCGTGTCTTCCAATTGCAGCATATACACTGAGAATAACACAAGCAATAGCAAAGTGCCCTGGGGTACCCCACATGACAAAGAGAATGTTTTAGATGAATAAATTCCTGACACAACTCTCTCAGATCACTGGTGAGGAATGAGTGGAACCAACTGAGGACTGTTCCTGACAGCTCAAAGATAACCCACAGGCACGCCAGCAATACACCATGATCCATGGTGTCAAATGCTACAGAGAGATCAAGGAGGACTAAGATGGAATGCCTCCTCTGATCTCTTGCTATCAGGAGATCATTGAGCACCCAGACCAGGGCAATCTCAGTGCTTTGCCTCTTCCTGAAACCTGACTGAAGAGGATCATAGATATCATGGATGGTAAGATAATCATCCAGCTGCAGCGCAACCACCTTCTCAATAATCTTGCCCACAAAAGGCAGGTTAGAGACTGGTCTGTAGTTAGCGATACAATCTGGATTGAGAGGGGATTTCTAAAGGAGGGGTGTCACCACCAAGACAGGTGAGTTTCCTGACTTCCTGAAGGAGGCATTCAGGGGTCGGGAAACTCCCGCCTGTCAGTGAACCTACAGACTAACTCAGCCAGGACTGGGCCAATGACCTTGATGCGCCCCACCACGAGGCGAGCTGTGCCCGTTCCAAACTACAGCAGGTTGGCCACATACTCTGGATTATTCTTATGACATTCACAATTGCTGACTGGCCAAAGGCTGACCAGCCAAACCGAGGTTTTGCAACCTCCAACCAATCACCGCCCCGCTCATTGGAGTGAGCTAGGCAGATCTTTGATCTACTGTCAATAACCTTATCTGGAAAGAAGCGAGCAAACTCATCACACTTATCCTGTGTCAGTGCTCTCCCAACTTGCAGACAGGCTGGATTGTACATTCTGTCCACAGTTCAGAAGAGCTGAACTGATCGGTTCCTTGCAGCGGTGATTTCCCTGGACAGGAACTCTTCCTTCTTATGGGATATCACAGATTGATAGTCTGAATAATGGGCTGTCAGTTTAAGCTTTTCAGCATAAAGACCAGATTTCCACCAGCATCGCTCCATCCTTCATCCCTCCCCTCATCTCCCTCAAAGTCCCATCATACCAAGGGGACTGAGGGTAAAGGGTGAGTTCAGAGCTGCCACCACCACCAAATTATAGGCTTGCAGTAGTTTATGTGGACCCCTGCTAGCAGTCAGAAGTCCTAATAGTATAGTATAATATGGGAGTGGGCAGGACAGTAGTATGGTAGGTGGGTAATTGGCTGGGTGGCAGGACACAGAGGGTGGTGACAAAATGCCTGTCACTCCACAGAGGGAAGAGTGACCAGTGGGGTACCACAGGGATCAGTACTGCGATTGGTCCCATTTAACGTCTTTATCAGTGACATTGCACAGGACCTAGAAGGCAGAATTTCCCTGTCTACTGATGGCACAAAGCTCTTTAACATAGGGGACACACCAGAGCGTTTAAACAGAATGAGAATGGACCTGCAGAAGCTTGAAGAATGGTCAAGGGTTTAGCAGTTGAAATTCAATGCAAAGAAGTGCAAAATAATGCAAATGGGGCACAAAAACCCTGGAACAACATATCAGTTGGGGGGGTGAGGATATAGCATGCACCAAGTAGGAAATGGACATTGGGGTTATCATCTCTGATGACCTCAAGTTAGGGAAACAATGAGACAAGGCAGCAGGTAAAGCAAATAGTTTGCTTGGATGCATAGGCAAGGGCATCACCAGCAGGAACAGGGAGGTCATAATTCCACTATACAAGACACTAGTGAGGCCCCACCTAGAGTACAGTGTACAGTGTACAGTTGTGGAGACCTTACCTACATAATGACATAGACAGGTAGAGAAGGTTCAGAGGAGGGCAACAACAATGGTACAGGTATTGCATCACAAGTCCTATGAGGATAGGCTGAAGGACTTGAATATGCACTCCGTGAAGGAGAGGAGGGAGAGAGGAGATATGATAGAGACATGCAAGTACCTTACAGGGAGGAACAGGGTGTAGGAATACACTATTTTTCAGCAAATAAGATGTTCTAGAACTAGAGGGCATGGGATGAAGTTGGAGGGGGAGCAATTCAGAGGAACATGAGGAAGAATTTCTTCACAGAAAGGGTGATGGACAAGTAGAACACCCTATCAGTGGAAGTGGTGGGGGCTGAAACAATCATGGGGTTCAGGAATGCATGGGATAGACAAAAGAGAATTCTGGAGGTCAGGGGTATGGGGCAACAGACTTCTAGAAAAATGTAAAGGGAAGTTCCAAGCTCAAATGGGCAGACTGGGTGTCAATCAATCAATCAATCAAAATCTTTATTTATTCAGGCGAACATCATTGAGCATAGCTCATTTATAAGATGGACCCGAGTGGTCATAACAATATAAGGTTACAAATTTTACACAAAAGCATGGTACTAAATGAACACAAATACAAAGATTTAAGAATGAGACAGGTGTACAAATATTTACATATATACAAGGCAAAATGACACTGGACCTAGATCATATTAAAGGAGAGAAACAAACAGTATTGTAGGGATAAAGCTAGGGTAATGGGACTTGGGGGGGCATTTTTGTACGAAGTAGGTTGGAGAACAAGCTAGAAGAACAATAAAGAAATAGGGGTAGTATAAAAAGGGGTAGGGGAAGGAGGGGGTGATAGAGGACTAGGCCTTATGGAAGCAATTGCATGATTCTGGAATAGACTAGTGTACAGTTTTTGAAGGATGTTAAAGGAATGAGGGTATCCAATTTAAAGGTCTTTTGAAGAGAATTCCAGATAAGTGCTAGGGAGTAGCTGAATGCAGCCCTTCCATACCGGGTGCAGGTGATGAGAATCTTCAGCATGATGAGTTTATTGATCCTTAGGGTGTAAGGCCTGGATGTGATCCGGTTGAAACAATCTGAGATGTAGGAAGGGAGTTTGTTTGTCAGAGATTTGTAGATCCAGACAGCACCATTTTTGTTTCTTCTATGTTGTAGGGATGTCCAACTGACTGCATTGTAGAGAGAGCAATGATGGGTGCTGGAGGGAAGATCTGTAATGAATCTAATAGCTCTATGATACAAGGTGTCTAATTTATTTAAATGGGAGAGGGAACAGTGACCATAAAGGAAGTCAGCGTAGTCAATGAGGGATAGGAATGATGCCAGGATTAGCCTTTTTTTGGAATCTCTGGTCAGGTAGTGTTTGATCCTATAAAATAGGCCAAGTCTTTGTCTGAGCTTTTTCAGGAGCTCTTCAATGTGGCTAGTATAGTCAAGTTTATTGTCAATCCAGACTCCAAGATATTTGAATTTGTCCACATATTCCAGATTTTCACCAAGGATGGTAGATAATTGTGGGGGGTGAATGATGGGACAGTGGAAGAGCAGCTCTTGGTGGCAAAGAACATAGCTTTAGTTTTCTTGGCATTTAGTAGTAATTTCTTTTCTAGTAAGTTGTGCTGTAGGAGGGAGAACTCAGACTGTAAAGCTCACAGGCTTTTGATGGTGAGGGATTGCTGACATATAGTACAGTATCATCTGCAAAGAGGTGAATATTAGATTGTGAGAGATTGGAGTCAATATTGTTGATGTAAATGGCAAAGAGGATGGGGCCCAGGATGGAACCTTGAGGTACACCTCTTAGGAGTGGTTTAGAGGTAGATAGGTCACCTTCATTTTTCACCAGTTGTATTCTTCCGGAGAGATAGCACCTGAACCATTTAAGAGAGAGTGAGTCAAGGTCTATGGAGTTCAGAGAGGAGATTAGTAGTTCATGGTCCACAGTGTCAAAGGCTTTGCTTAGATCCAGGAACACAGCACAGGTGTTATTCTTTTTGTCTAAGGCAGTCTGCCAGTCATTTGTAACTTTTGCTAAGGCAGAGATGGTGCTGTGCATAGATCTAAACCCAGAATGAGCTTGATTAAGGAGATTATTGGTATCAAGGTAGGCACTTAACTGAAAGTTCACTAACTTTTCAAGCATTTTGGACAGTACTGGTAAGATGGAAATGGGCCTATAGTTGTTGAGGTCCATGGGATCACTTGCCTTAAGTAGTGGAAACACTTGAGCTGTCTTCCATATTGAGGGATAGAACCAGTGGCTAGGGACAGATTGAAAAGGTGAGTGAGGGGGCAGCTAGTATGCAATGCTACTTTTAGAAAGTAGGGATCCAGGAGTCTGCACCTGCTTTTAGTTGTATCTAGTTGGAATAGTAGGTCTTCTACTTCTTTTAAGAGTATTGATTTGAAGGAGAATGTGGAAGCAGCCTTTTGTCCCTCAGTAGATTGTAAGTTTAGTGATGACCTCAATAGGTTTGCAGGTGAGGAATCGAAAGCTAGGCCAGCTGTAGTGAAATGATCATTGAAGGCATTTAAGATTTCTTGCTTGTCAGTGATTTCAACACTATTTAGGTGCACTTTGGGTGGTAAGACAGGGGTAGAAGCTTGACCTAGGATCCCCTTTATGGTACCCCAGAACCTGGAAGGGTTGTGATAGGAGGCATCCAATTCAGCTGTGTAGAAGGCAGCCTTGGCATTTCTCACTTGTTTTGTGCAGGAGTTTCTGGCTTTTCTGAATAGAAGCCAGTCATTTGGATCCTTGGTCTTTCTTGCCCTTTTCCAGAGTTTATCTCTGGCAAGCAGCGCGGATTTAAGGTCAGCAGAGAACCAGCGACAAGATTTGAGTTTGGTTCTGGCACTGGTGAGGGGTGCATGTATATTGAGGGCACTTGTGATAATATCACTTAAGACCTGAAGAGCTGTCTCTATTGAAGCTGTGAGATAGAATTCTTGCAACGTGTGGTGTGGCACAAATCATGGAGATATCCTGAAATATTAAAGTTCTTTTTGACCTTCTTGGGAGAAATTTTGCAGGGTTGGGTGGCTTGATTGTTGATCTTATGCCAGCTATGGGACAGTGATCACTTATGTCACTGAATAGCACACCAGCATGAGAATACAGATGAGGCTGATTTACCAACATGATGTCCAGGAGTGTGCTGTTGAGATTATTCTTTGATTAATACTTGTTGGTTCTTTGATTAATTGAGTGAATCCATAAGTGTCACAGAAGGTTACCAGGGGTGCAGATGCATTGGCTAGCCAATTTAAATTCAGGTCACCTAAAATGATGGTGTCTTCAGGGCCTAGATTAAGTATAGATCCTAGGTGGGATAGGAGTTTGAGGCCTGCAGAGGGGGGCCTGTAGCAGCCAATCAGTTGAAAAGATGATATGTTGGGTGTGCCATAGGCCCTTATCTGCTGACAATGTCTATGTATCTATGTTCAGTCCGTCAATCCAGTGTTTGCTGAGATTGTCCAGTGTTCGCTTTCAGAGGGATGTTTTCCTGGTGCCCTGAAAGAGGCGGAGGTGAGACCCCCTTCTAAAGAAACAATCTTCTAACTCTGACATCTTGGTGAATTATAGACCAGTCTCTAACCTCTGATTTTTGGGTAAGGTTATTGAGAAGGTAGTAGCTGTGCAGCTCGAGGTGCACCTCACAGACAATGAGCCCTTCTGGGTTGGGGTTCAGATCAAGGTGTAGCACAGAAATGGCATTAGTCAGGGGGCAAAATGATCTACTCAGGGCAAGAGATAGAGAGAAGTGGTCAATACTCGTTCTCCTTGATCTCTCTTCAGAATTTGACACTGTGGACCATGTAGTGCTGCTGGATTGCTTTAAGGAGCTCTGTGGACTCACTGGTACTGTCATCAACTGGTTTGAGTCCTTCCTTACAGGAAGGATGCAGAAGGTAGTGATGGTGAATTTCTCATCCTGCCCTAATCCCCTGCATTGTGAAGTTCCCCAGGGTTCAATCCTGTCACCTGTGTTAATCACAGTACACATGCTTCCCCTGGGTGAGATTATTAGATGGTATTGTTTGGGTTTTTACTGTTATGTAGGTGATACGCAGCTGCAGATGTCATCTGCTTCTGGTACGGGTGGTGCTGTGGGCATGCCGAATAAATGTCTGGCAGAGATTCAGGACTGGTTGTCCTCTAGTTGGATAAGACTCAGTCCTGACAAGACAGAGGTGCTAGTGATTGAGCATGGTTATTGGTGGGTTGTGGGTGCTGCTGTGATGGAAACAGGCTTATTCCTTGGCCCCACTCCCTTGGTGGCATCTAGCAAGGTGAAAAATCTGGGTGTCACACTTGATGAAGGACAGACACTTGAGGCTCAGGTGTCGTCCATTGTCAGGAGTAGTTTCTTCCACCTGAGGAACGTTGCCCAGATTAAAGCTTTGATTCTACCTGATGACCTGCCCTTCCGATGACCTGCCCTCATGTGACATTGCAGCTTGACTATTGCAATGCTCTGCACCTCTGGGACAATGGAGAGATTCTCTACTGCCTACAGCTTTTGCAGAACGTAGTGACCAGGTTACTGATGGGCCACCCGAGATCTAGTCATGTGACCCCAGTTTTGCTGAACTGTATTGGCTGCTGGTTAGGTGGAGAATCATCTTCAATGTAAGCTTTCTAACTTACAAGGCCCTATATGGATCAGGCCCTGGCTACCTGAATGACCTCCTGACTCCTGTACATCCCGTGCACTTGCTCCAGTCCTCCACTGAGGGCTTCCTAGTAGTTCCCAGGGCCCACCTGAAGTCCTTTGTAGACCTCACGTTTGAGGTGGTGGGTCCAGTATTGTGGAACTCGCTACGAAGACCCTCGAGGAAGGCCATCAGTGGAGGTTTTCAAGCAGGGACTGAAGGCACACCTTTTTAAAGAAGCATTTGTAGACTGTTTAAAGTTTAGAATTAGTAAACTGCTGCATTTATTTATTTTAATTTAGGTTCTTTAGGTTTCATTGTTTTTATTATTGTTGTTTCTGTTTCATGTCTTGTATTGATGTACGTTGTTTTAATTCCTGATTACCTGTACAGTGCCCAGAGCCTCTGGGATGGGGAGCTAAATAAATAAATTTTACTTACTTTACTTACTTACTTACTTACTTACATAGTACTAGCCAAAACATTTTGGGCACTACTTTTTTACCCTCCCCTTTCACATACATTCTTGGTATACCCCACAGTAACATACATCTTACCACTTCCCAAACCAGATGGCTAGGTGCTGTTGCAATAGAGGCTAAATGCCTCATCCTGAAGAGGTGGCATATGATAGAAACTCCCACTCTACTTAGCTGGAAGCACAATGTGGACATCCTAGCAAATAACTGGTGCCTCTGCCATCTTGCCTTAGGGAGACATCAAGACTGCAAGTGCATGCTGGGCAGCTATTTGTAATACATTCAGGTAGCAGCAATTGAAGTGTAGTGCAGATGAGAAAGGTTGTAATGTTATTTAGTGGCTGTATGATTTCCATGTCTATTGAATGCATACAGTACTCTCCCCACCTCTGTCATTCATTCTACATTTTTCGTTTATGTTTACCCCAACACACACACACACACACACACACACACACACACACACACAAACACACACACCTCTTCCTTTGCACCTCCTCTTTCTCTATTTTTATGTGTAGGTTCTGTCATGCCTTAATTGTTTATAGGGGAAAGTTAATGGTTAATAGTTCTGGTATCCTTTTCTCTTTAGAAACATAGACACATAGAGCTGATGGCAGATAAGGCTGCATGGCCCATCCAGTTTGGCCTTTTTTGCTGCATTGCTTACACTGTATACCCTTCCAGGTCTACAGCACTTTCTCTGCCACCCCCTTACCTGCCCCTTATGACTCCCTTATGCCAGTCCCAGGCTTTTTTTAATCCCACTATTGTTTTTGTCACTACAACCTTCACTGGAAGACTGTTCCAGACATCTGCCACCCTTTCTGTGAAGAGCTGTTTCTTCACGTCTCTCCTAAACATACCCCCCTCCAGCTTCATATCATGGCCCCTTGTTCTGGAGCACCCTTTCCTCTGAAAAATACCTTTGCCTCTTTATATTGCCTATGAACTATTATGCAACCTGTTATAATCCAGTTCTAGCATATTTTACTGTATGTGATGTATCAGCCACTATCTGGAATATTGCAACTTAAGTTCTTTAAATAAACAAAGACATTATTGTTTCTGCATCTTCTCTGTTTATATGTTAACATACTGTATGTATGCACCTCTACTGTTTTAAGTTGGACAATTTGAATAAAAAATATTTAACTACAAAAAAGGGTTAGTGACCATTCAATTACAAGAAGCAAGGTTGGGAACATTTCTAATGTCAGTGCAGAGTGAGTGATACAAAGCTATGTATTTTTTAAATTATGGTTTGCCATAATTAGTCCTAAATTTGGTCTTGTATAGATTGCCATTTATACTTCTTCTAATTTCTTGAGAGTGACCATCTGATGTCAGCTAGGCCATTTTTACATGTAAGCTAAGGCTAAACCCTTTTGACTGCAGTACATCATACAGTAACTGTTAGATGTATGTTCCTTCCAATATATTGTGGCTGCTGGCCCAGCTGGTTAAATATTTATCTCTTTGATGTTCCTACCTTGCATCTAAGCATCAGTCTGCCAGCTTCTGTTTTGTAAAATGTGTAGTTTGTCTAGGATCCCCTGGTTTCTAGATTGCTGCTAAAAGAAGTTTGCAAAGTCAAAATGTAATAGAATTACTGCATTATCTACTCTAAGTGCTGTTTTCATTGAAAGGCAATAGCTACTTCTAAAAAAAGACAGCTCTGCAGACATTTTACAAGAAAGTTTAGCTAGATGTGTTTTAAAATATAGATGAATTACAAAAGTAAACAGCCAAATATTTAATTGTTTTCACAAATGTATGAATAGCCACCTTAGCATATACTGTACATCAAAGTTATCAGTTCTCATCAGATGTTGGTTAGACCCAATGAACAGTGTTTTAATTATTTCAATATTCAGAGCTAAGTAAATCTTTGAAACCAGAATTGCTAGAAACTTGATATTTTAAATAACCTCTTGGAGCAATGTCAACATAAATGACATTTCAACACAATTTTCAGTGCCTGATTTGTTTATAATTTATTTGTTATCCAATCATGCCCTCCGTTACCTATGCCACTCTCCCTACTGTGCTGCTCCAGCTGCCCCTTGTGCACACTTATTTACCAGAGCACTCTTCACACCAGACCTGCTCATTCTTCTGTTTCCTGAATGGCTTGACCCTTACAGCAGAGCCCCAATGACTGACTCATGTGTAGCCTGCAGTCAAGGAGGAGCCATAGTCAGAGGAGATGGATCAGGAGGCATTGGTATTTAGCATCATTGCTGTTGGTGGTCAGTGGTGACATCATTTACAAGGGGACCTTTATGCCACTCTAAGGCCCTCTCACAACTCCAGCATTAGCCTATTAGTGCCAGTAGCACCTTCAAATGGCAGCAGATGGTCGACATCATGGGTTATCCATAACATCCCTGCCACTATCGCTGCTGCTGTAGGAGGTACTCAGTCAGCAAGCTGTCTAGCTCTCTATTCACTGGGATAAGTGCACAGGGCCATAAACCTCTACAGCCTAGAGTGGGCAGTTAAGAGAGGAATTGATCCCCTGTGTCCCATTTGGTGGTGCAGTGCACCACAAACCTGCGCACAAGGCTGTGGGAATTATTGATAATTTAAAGATATAATCAATACATTTTAAAACATCTAAAATTATGGATAACAGTTTAAAACACCAGTTACTCAAAACAATATTGACCTCAATTATCAATGATTCCAAGCTGCAAAGTTTTATTTGAAAAACTTTTCTAGCTCTAACATTTTCAAAGTTAACCCATCATAAGGATACTGTTAGGGCTAAAAACTTAATTTCTTTAAATAAAATTTTGAGCCATTTCTACGTGGTTTTCTCCTGTTAATACATGTAAGTATACATCAGTACACTTTAAACAGTAACATTATGGCTACAAGTGTACTGATGTACATTGATGTAGAGTTGTTATGAAGTTGATCTGGTAGCTATGCCACCTCATTCTTTTCATGATCCTTGCAAAAAATAAATGAGTCAATCTAACAACTGGCAACATTGTGTTTCCTAGCCAACTTTGTTTCTGTGTATCATACATGGTTGATGTTAACCATGATTATTATATATAGGACCTGCCACAACACATCCACGGGCACCCTAGTTGGTCATTGTGGGCCTGCTTGTTCCTTCAATCATACTGCCACCAACCTGATCATGACTCACTCAGGGCTGTCCAATTCAAGTGTCACAACAGGTTTTGCTCACACAAAACTAGGCCAGGCTCTTGAACACACAACACAAGGCCTCTGGGACAAAGGGATAACCCTAGTCACTCCAGATCTACCTTACCCATGTGCTTTATCAGATGCAGGTTTACTTTTAACTTGATAGTGCTCTGTCATAGTCAGATCATAGAACTGCCCAGAAAACAGACTACCTGTACTTGATAACACACTGCAGTCATGGATGTATTAACAATAAAATGTGTACTATCTGCACCAGATTTATATGATACACAGTAAAGTAATGGGGAACACACACACTCTAGAAAATTTGAAATAACAAGTCTAAACATAAAAGCACTGAACAAGAAAACTTAAACTAAACTGACTAAACTTCTAAGTCTTACTCTAAGACCTTTGATGTTTCTGCACACAGCAAACAATTCACTCAGCATTGGCCCTTTTCTCCTTCATGGCACACAGTTGTTCCCACACTTTCATCTCAGTTCTGGGGTGAAGAAAACAGGGATTAAAAACCATCTTCTTGCAGGTTAACAGACACATGACCCAAGCTCCCAAAATTTTGTAGTATTTGTCTCAGCCCATTGCATTTCACATTACACGCCCATGGATATCAGCATAGCTAATAGCCCTATTCTGGTATTCTAGGGTGGGAATCACACTAACATACTAAAATGCCAGCAGAATAGGCCTAACAGTCTCTTGAGTATGCTCAATTTTCAGCACCCGTACTGAGGGATGATTTTGGTGCCCCCCTTCCCCTTGGGTTACACTGTCCCCAGTCCCAGATGTTCCACCTGTATTGTGCCTAGTCAGATTTACCCTCCCCCTGTACCTGTCCCATCCCCTCTTAAACCCTTCTGCAGTCTCCATCTCTACCAGCTCCCTGGGCAGTGCATTCCATGGCTCCACCACCCTTTCAGTGCAATAACATCTCCTCCTCTCCCCTCTGAGCCTGCCCCGTCCATCTTACACCCATGACCTCTTGTTGCCCCGCCCTCCTTCCTTTGGAGCACCCTGACTGGGCCTCCTTTATTGATCCCTTTCATGTACTTAAAGACCTTTATCATGTCCCCCCTGTCCCTCCTCTCCTAAAGGGTGTACATGTTGAGCTCCTTGAGCCTCTCCTCATAGGTCCTCTCCCCCAGGCCCCAAATCATTTTGGTTGCCCTCTTTTGGACCCTCTCTAGAAGTGTAATGTCCCTCTTTAAATGCGGTCTCCAAAATTGTACACAATACTCGAGGTGTGGCCTAACCAAGCAGTTGTACAGTGAAAAGATCACGTCTGCCTTTCTGGAGGTAATCCCCCTGGTGATGCATCCCAGCATCCTAATTGCTCTTGCCACTGCCCTCCTACAGGTCTCTGAGTTGTTCATTTTGACATCTACCACTACCCCCAGGTCCCTCTCACCCTCCGTGACTTGAATCATGTCTCCTCCCAGGGTATACCCCTGGCCTGGATTTCTGACTCCCAGGTGCAGAACCTTGCACTTCCCCTCATTGAATTAGTTTCCATTTTCCTGACCACCATTCCAGAGCTTCTAGGTCCTCCTGCAAGACCACCCTTCCCTTCTCCCCATCCACCACTGCACCCAGCTTTGAGTCATCTGCAAAGAGACTTATCTCACTCCTGATCCCCCTCCTGATGTCTGAGATACAGGTGTTGAACAGGAGTGGCCCCAGCACTGACCCTGGGGAACCCCAAAAGTAACCTACCTTGGGGATGAGGCTAACCCTCCAACCACCACCTTCTGAGTATGCTCAGAGAGCCAGTTTCCTATCCGTCTTAGCAACTGTCTCCCTACCCCCATTTCCTTCAGCTTAGCCAGCAGACCACTGGGGGGTACCAAATCAAATGCCTTGCTAATATCCAGAAAGAGGACATCCACTGGCCTACCCTGGTCCAGGGCCCTCATCACCCAGTCATAGAACTCAACAAGATTTATCTGGCACGATCTTCCCATGACAAAGCCATGCTGCCTATTGTCCAATCCCCCAGTTTACTCCAGTAACTCCCTTAGCCTTTCCTTGACAATACCCTCCATCACCTTGCCGACCACAGATGTCAGGCTAACGGGCCTGTAATTTCCCACCTCCTCTGTTGATCCCCTCTTGTGGATCGGCATGACATGGGCCACCCTCCAGTCCTGGGACACCCAACAGTCATGCTGTTCTTGAGGGCAACAGAATATTTATTTGTCCCTCAAATAGCTGTCATTCAGACCCCCATAGCCAATTCTCCAAAACAGCAATTAGCATTCTAAAGTGGATGATCGCTGTTTATCTAAGGTCTTTTGTTAATGCTAGTTTCTTGCACAGCAGGGTTTTTTGTCTAATATGGCACTTATACACTTCAAGTCTCTGTCTCAGTGCATCTAGGTGCAGTGCCATTTAGAACTGAAACAACTTTCTAATTAAGAGACAATGGCCCAGATATGCGCCATGCACAACCCACTGATGCTCCCCAGTGTGAAATTTAAAAGGTAAAAGTGCGCTGCACAAATTCCAATGCGTCAGGGCGCATCAGTAATGTACGCAGTTACAGGCGGGCGTGCACCATGCATAAACTGCACAGCCCGATATTCAGCCCAGGCCATGCAGAGTTATGCAGGTGCAACCCCACCTGCGCCTGCACAAAGTTGGAGCCTAAAAAAAAGGGAACAGTCGTGAGGCCACCCACAGGTGAGCTGCTGCATTGCAGGGCGCAACAGCAGCTGCCACCTGTGGGTGGCCATCGCCTGTTCCTGCCACACCTGGCGGCGCTTCATGCCCGATCGTGGGCATTACTGATCCCCAAAGTCCAATATCCTGGTGGTCCAGTGGAATACCAGTAGGCCAATCATGGGCACAGTATTCCCCCGATTAGCCTGATCATGGGCATAACAGTATTCCCCAGGATTAGCCCGATCGCGGGCATAACATAACACCCCCAGTAGCCGACGAGGCATCAGTATCTCCCCAAGTCCAATATCCTGGTGGTCCAGTGGACGCATGGAGCCCGATCATGGTCAGCATTCCTCACCCCCAAGTCCGAAATCCCTGGTGATCTAGTGACCCCCACCCCACCTGCCCATGGAGCCCCACCACCCAGCTCCCACCTGTCAGCTGGCAGAGCACCCCACCCACCTGCTACTCATATTCCACCCACTGACAGCTTGGTATGGTTATCGGCGTGTAGCCCATACCGCATTGTCAGTCTAGATATGTGAATGAATTCATTCACATATCTGACTGACTAGTACGGGTATGGTTGCATGCCCATTGGCTCATGCTCTGAACCAATGGGCGGCAGACATACTAAGCTGTCAGTCAGTGGGAGGCGGGCGGCAGGTGGTAGCTGCCTCACTCTGACGGGAGGGAGTGGTGGTAGTCTGTGGGCTGGTGGGGTGGGGTTCCACTAGATCACCAGGACTTTGGACTTGGGGTGAGGAATGCCACCCACGATCGGGTTCTACGCGGTCCACTGGACCACCAGGGATATTGGACTTTGGGGATACAGATGCCCACGATTGGGCTACTGGGGAGAATATTGTTATGCCTCAGATCAGGCTAATTGGGGAATATTGTTATGCCCTGCGGATTGGGCTAATCGGGAGGGATACTGTATAGCCCGCCGATCGCTAATCGGGGAATACTGTTATGCCCGCTGGATCGGGTTAATCGCGGTCCACTGGAACACCAGGGATAGGAGATATCTCATTGTCCCTACGGACGTCCCACGATCGGGCTGCAGGGGGTGTCAGTCCCCGACGGCTGCTGCCTGGCAGGGCACCAGGTGCAAGTCGTCGGAGATCGGCACACCTGCATGCTAATGGCATGCAAATGGGTCCGTAATCAGATGCAAATGGCGCCCCATGCACCTTGCATAAATTATTGCCCCATTTGCATGTCACCCTTTGAATATCGCAGGTGCTGTGCATGGTGCAATGGAACTTGCACCACCGCATCTCAATGCTCCACTCTGACCACTTGCGCTGGTGCAGTTCCACTGTGCCATGCACAGTGGGGGTGGCCAGGGTGCGATATTCAAAGCAGTTGCGCCATAGGCAACTCCGTTGAATATAGCCCTGGCCACACCTCTGCACAACTGTTTGAGTGGCGACAGGTTTATGCTTGCCAAACTGGCGAAGTTTAACATTCAGGCCACATGTTGCCCCACTCTGCAAGTAGGGTGCCCCCCACTAGGCAATGTTGTAGGACTTAGAGATAGCAACAAAAATAAATAAAATGAATTCAGAAAAATCCTGATTTATAACAGTTTGAGGGCACAAGAAGCATTCACAAATGTGTCAGGTCATTTGCCCATACAAATGGCCCAGCATCCACATAAAGACGATGGATACATGTGTTCACTATCTATTTTCAGAATAATAATGGTACCGATGTTATATTTATTTATTGATTAATTCTTTGGTAACCAGGTAAGGCCAACTAGGCACAAGTCCCTGTTTTTAGAGGTGACCAGGGAGCATTGGGGAAGTTAAGTGACTTGCTCAGAGTCACACAGCATGCAGGTGGTTATTGTGGGAATCAAACCCAAGTCTGCTAGAAGTACTAAGCATATTTGCAGCTTGTTACTCTAACCTCTGGGCTATACTACCAGCCCCATGAAGCCACTGAGGGGGCAAATATATCTACCTATACACTTAAATGCAACAGATCACTCAGGGACCCCACAAGCCATCATCTGGAGGCTATTATTAAACGCTGGTAATTGCCATTAGGAGAAATTCATAGGTAATTAGTAATATTATTAAAGGACTGTAACTTAAATCTTGCATTCTACTAGACTACCACATGATAAAATATTATTATGTTGCATATATTAAAAATAAAAACGATTCCTGACCCACTTGCACTGGTATTAGTGTATTGCGCTACCATGTGAGTGACCCAGGTTCTCATTTTTAAATCCTGACTCCCAACCCCCAGCTTGCAGTCTTCCAGAGTCTTGCAACTGGTATGGAGACAGCACTGTTAGGGTCTCAGTGGCAGCTGTTGCCCAGCTGGCTATAACAGTACATCTTTGGCCAGAAGCCTTGGAGCAGCCTCACAAGTTGGGAGCCATGCACTGTTATTGCTTTCCCAAGGTTAAGCATGGAATGGCTGCTCACAATCAAAAGACATGGATGGGACATATAGCAGTGTAGGTAACAACTGGAGTGACCAAAATCAAACAATGTCTGACTTTTCCCTACATCGTAAATAGCCTGTGCTGACTCTGGCTGACCTGCTATGTCCAGTGTTTTTTTTTATACTCTATATTTATTATATTTTCATTTGCAAAAATCATAGGACAGTTTTTACAGTGTATAAGTTAAGACAGTACATAATTACATTAGTCAGGTACGTAACAATACGTTAGTCAAAGATCTCAGGACAACTTACATATTTTACCAAGCAATTCATATAATGAGCACTAAGACATTTACATAAACCATCATTGGGGTCGATATGTTTCTAAGGTACAAAAGTAGGATCTAAAGATGAAATATATAGAATCCATTTCCTCCATTTAAGCTCAAATGCAGACCATTTATCTGTGCTTTTAGCTATTAATCTCTCTAATACATAAATTTCTCCCATTATTCCCCACCAGTACTGTATGTTTGGAGACATCTTCTTCCCCCAGTTGCTAGTAATTGCTTTTTTAGCTGCCAGCATATAAGTGATTAACAGTGATCCTCTGGGTATTGGGAGACCCTCTGGCGGAATTCAGAGTAATACTAGCTCAGGGGTCAATACAGCTTCTGCATCTACCAATTCTTTTAATGTCTCTAAAATATCTCTCCAGTAACCTGCTAACTGTGGGCATGGAACTGATCCGCAGATATTTCTCCACAATCTCTCCAGCAATTGCTTAGTGACCCTGATGAAAACCTGGCCAGTCTTGCTGGAGTATAGAAAAATCTATTTCTAACTTTCAAGGCAAATTCTCACCAATAGGGGCTCCCAAAAGTCCCATTGAGAATTTAGTATACTTTTCCCAATCTTCCTTTGATTCCTGGAGTGGAAGCTCTTTAATCCAGGCATTCAGAATTCCCTGAGTTGAATTTTTTAATAATTCCCTCAAACCCCTATATATTAGTCCCACAAAGTGGGGCCACAACTGTCCTCTCCCTGTGGTCATGGCTAAAGTAAACAATAAAGGGGGGGGGTCTGGGAGTCTACTAAAGGTTGGTCCTTTACATTCAATGCCCTGTCTTAAGCTTGTATAAATTGGAAAGTCTTGTTGTGGGAGATTGTAAGTTCCTTGAAGTTTAATAAATGAGAGGACCCCCCAGCATCCACCTAGTGGAACATAAATTTAAAACATTTTTGTCTCCATTGAGCCAAAGTACCCTCCTGTTCCAGAGTAAGAGTTTGGATTGCAAAATTTAATAGATTAAAATAGGGACCTACTGGTTCCAGCTCTCTTAAATGGATGAGTCTCCTCCAAGTCTCCATAGTAGAATTTGTACTAAAAATAAGTCTAGGTCTTTTATTTACTGGGGCATATAGCAATTGTAAAAGTTCACTCCCCTTCCTTACCCCATTAAGGGTGAATTCTAAGTTCTTCCAGGGTATGTCATACATTGGATTGTTCCAGTCTGAAAACTCGAGCTATCACTGTAGCATATGCATACATCTGAAGATCAGGCAAATTTAAGCCTCCCTTATTTTTTGGTAACATTAATGTGGACCACTTGATTCGGGTTTTTTCCCGGCCCAGGCAAATCTCGCCAAAGACTTATTCCAGGGGGGAAAGTACATTCCATCTGGCATCATCGGTATGGTCTGAAAAAGTTATAGCAGCCTTGGAAGAATATTCATCCTAATAAGATCCACCTTAGGATATAGTGATAAATGAAGTTGGGACCATTGATGTAGATCAGACTCTATTTTTTGTGTTAAAGGTTCAGAGTTTACCATAGTGAGATGCATTAACTGGTTTGGTAATTGTATGCCTAGATATTTTATCTTGATGCTGTTCCAGTGCAGAGGCAAACTACAGTGTCTGTGAGGGGGAGAAATGAAAGCGAAGAACCTCTGTCTTAGAAGAATTTATTTTATATCCAGAGAATTGAGCACATTGCTCAAATACCTCCCATATTGCTGGAATAGAGGACTCTGGATCCGCTACTGACAATAACATAACATGTCATCTGCATATAAAGCCAACTTCCACGATTGGTTGCCCAGCTGAATGTCCTTAATTATTTCTGATTTTTAAGCATCATAGCCAAAGGTTCAATATAGATGGCGAATAACAACGTGATAGGGGGCACCCCTGCCTAGTGCCATGCTATAACTTGATATGAGGTGTGATACCGCCATTAAGTTTTATATAGGCCCTTGGTTCAGAATATATTTGCTCCAGCCAATTCACAAATTCCTTCAGAAACCCAAATTACATTAATTTTCCCCATAAAAATCTCCAGGACACTCTGTCGAAAGCCTTACAGGTGTCTAAACTGACTAAAGCTGAGGGGGTAGCTGAGTTAATCATATAATCCATCAAGTGGACTGTTCTTTGTACACTATCTGCAGTCTGTCGCATGCATAAAAATCCTGCCTGATCTGGGTGTATCAGGGTAGGCAGTTTAGTCTGTAACCTATGACCCCATATTGCCATGTATATCTTATAATCATTATTTAAAACTGAAATGGGTCTGTATGACTCTAAATTTAATGGATCATTACCTGGTTTCAGTATAGCTGAGATGACCACATATGACCATGAGGGTGGGGGGGGGCACCTCCATCCTGCATCTCTAAAAAAGGTTTTTGCATTGGCTGAATTAATTTTGAGAGAAAAGTCTTATACCATTCAGCTTCAAAGCTGTCTGGGCCTGGGCTTTTTAATGTTTTAGAATTTTTAACTGCTTTCTGAATCTCTATAGTGGAGATAAGGCATAGAAGTGAAGCCTGCTGGGATTCTTTTTTTTTTAAATTTGCTTTTTCTTACTCCCCGAGCTACCTGCCTGCACTATCCGTGATCACGGGCAGCGCCTCTGTACCAAATCAGCCACAGCCCTGATACCCCGTGGCTTGCCCCGGTGGGGCCTGCGGCACCGGGTTATGCCGCAGGCACTGGGATTAGGTCAGGGGGCCTGGACAGGGAGCACATTGAGGCTGCGGCGAGCTTCATCTCGCGCAGCAGCTCCTCCATTTTCCGCTTTTCTGGGAGGCGGGTCGGCCATGATGTCACCATCCGCCCGCCTCCTATGAGTTGTCAAGCGTCGGCTTGCATGGGAACTCCCGCCCTGCCAGGGTCCCCAACACACCGATCACTACCCACACCCTCCCCGGAAGGAGAGCTGCCCAGCGCTCAATCTCACTTCCCCGGCCGGCCCTCGACGACCGGATTCGTTCGAACCGGTGTCGCCGGGCGTCAAGGATGGAAATCCCACGCCAGTGCGGGCGGGCGCTGCCTGCTGGGATTCAGATAGTGTGGGAAGTTAAGGGGTGACAAGAAATGTTTTATATCTTCCGGGGAAGGGGGTGTAGGATTAGAGTACAAATCTGCATAATATTGTTGGAATGCTTTAAAAACTGCAGGGATTTTACTAAGAATGTCACCTGTTAAGGGGAGTCTAATCATTTTAATAGTGGCAGTCTGTTTAAATCCTCTAATATGCCTAGCTAAATGTTTGGCTTCTTTAGGACCTCCCTCGTAATAGTATCTTTTAAGATATAGTAAAGACATTTGCGTCTTATAATCTAGAATAGATTGTAATTTCGACTGAATTTGTCTAAACTCAAATTTTGGAACTTGTTCTCCTCTATCTCTCTTCTGCTGTAATTCTTGTAACTTATCTTGTAATATTTTGTATCTGGATCCTCTCTATTTATTCAGTCTAGAGGAATACAAGCTAATCTCTCCTCTAATCACAACCTTCAGAGTATCCCAGAGGATAGTAGCTGAAATAGAAGGGTCTGCATTGTCCTCTAAGATTTGTGTTATGCTGTCTACCATTCTGGTCTTAAACACTGGATCCTTCCAGAGAGAAAGATTCAGTCTCCATAAAGTTGATTTATGAGTTTTGTTTAATCCCACCTTAATTAAGAGGTGTATATGGTTTGAGAGGAGGCGAGCTTCCACGGATATATCTTGAATCATATCGAAGTGCTCTGTAGATGTAACAAAATAATCTATTCTAGTTGAAGTGTGAAATCTAGGGTAGACAAAAGTATGTCCCTCCACAGAGGGATAGAAATGGCGTCATATATCTGTAAGAGCCTTCTTAGGTATCTGGGTTTTTAAAAGTTTTTGAGTGGGAGTAAACCTATGTTGTTTAGGGAAAGTGGAATCTTTCTGCGAAGACACTATTAAGTTGAAGTCGCCTCCTATCAGCATTACCCCCTTTTGCTTTTCAAGCAATCTGTTAAAGAACTGCCTCAGTAGTGAGGGAGATGCTCCTGGTGGCAGATAAACACCATTGTCACGTTAGTCTCATGTAACCTCCCTTGTACTATGACAAAATGCCCATTATTATCTGAATAGACCTCCTCTTTAGTGAATGGAGTAGTAGCTGGAATCAAAATTGCCACTCCACGCCTTTTCCCCGACTTACTAGATGAAGAAAAGACAGTGTATCTGCCACCTGCAGCAAGCTTAGCATGTTCCCCTTGCGACAAATGTGTCTCCTGTAAATAAATGCATTCTGCGTTCTGCTTCCGCAGGTATTGTTGTAGTCTAGCTCTTTTTATGGGATGATTAATGCCATTAATATTTAATGACAATATCTTAGCTGTTTCTAATACCCTATTTTGTTTTTATTTGATAAAGCATTACTGATTATTACACTTTCTCCCCTTGACCACTCCCCCTCCAATCTCCATAAGGATCCACAAAGTCTCCAGAATGTCTCAAGAATGGCACCAGCAAAAAAATATCCTATCTTGTCTTAGATGTCCTGTCATCTGACCAGTGCCACGTAATCTAACTTAAGTTTTCTTACTGTCCCTTATCAACCAAAAATAACTTATTATCACAAATATAACTGTGATTAGCCACTGTAAACTGCTAATGTAAGTGGTGTATCCAGTAACCTGGAAGGATAGCTGTCTAGTAATGATTGACAATAAATCAAAAACATATATACATATAGCTATTGCTTTTAGTATTATCCTGTGCTGTAGAAGCTTTAGGACTTCCAAATGTGGGGAGAGAAATAAAAAACTCCAAATTTCCAGTAGAAACTGCTCCTGGAGCATTTGAACTCTCCATAAAAGTTAATGGGAATCCCTTAATATTGTTGTTAGGGGCCTTCGAGGAGCCAGTAAACTGTTCCCCTTTTTTAAGGTAAAAACTACATAGGAAAGGAGTATATAACTCCAAAGAAAATCTTTAGGGGTGTCCCCCAAAAGCAGCATAGAGCTCAAAAACTGCTCCCTTCCCCATTCCCTGCACCCCGAGCTTTCTGAACATTTTTCCTGCCTTATTTTACTTCGATTAGTGATGGAAGAAGAAAGAGCCTGCAATTAACATAATCAAATAATTATATCTATAACTTCTAGTCCACTATTAGAAGGCACTTAAGCTATGTAAGGTAGTGTCTGTTCATCATGCAGTCACCTATTCCAGGCTCAGAGCAGCTCATTAATATAGAGAGCACACTTCAGGCCCGAGAAATAGATGGCACAGCATGTATTTTTCAAATTCTCTCTGCTGCTCACTTCAGCCGAATGAGCTTCTCAGTAAGTTTCAAGTATTGTCACTTTTTGCTTCCCTCCTGTAAACTGCTAGGGTAGATTTGATTGTTCCCAGTTCTTGTTGTTTTCTCAGTCTTCTGTTAGAATTAGACTGCCAGCCAGCTTGGCGTTTTTCTGGACTGTTGCCACCCAAACTTCGTTTGGGAAAGTGCAGGCCCATTTTTGTAAGATCTTCTTTTGCTTCTTGAGCCGTGGAGAACTCCCTCTTTCCAGTAGGCAGATGGACAATTAGCCATGCTGGATATGGGGTTGTAAATTTGTGTCCTGCTGCTTTCAGTACTGGAAGTAACGGTAAATAGGCACATCACAGACAAGTGGTTTTGGTGTATAGTCATGATCAAGATATATGCGGTTTGGGCCATAGAAATCTTTCTGGTGCCGCCATGCTGTAAGCAGAATTTGTTCTTTTGTTGCATAGCTGTTGAAACGAAGAATTACTGACCTTGGTGGAATATTTGCAGAGGTAGGTTTGGGTGCCAGTGCCCTATGCACTCTCTTGAGATGAAGGTTGAAATCTTTTGGCAGTTCTAAGGCTGTGTGTAGCAAAGCTTCAACAAATTCCTTAATGTTAGTTCCCTCAGAGTCCTCGGGTAAACAATAAATTCTAATGTTCTTGTGGTTGCTCTGTTCTTGAAATCTTCTTGGCGATCAATTATTTGTTCTTGCATCTCTTTCATCTGCTGTACTGTTTGTTCCAAATCATCTATTCTATTCCCAGTTGCTGTCACAGTTCTCTCTTGTTCGTCTACTCTCTGCTCTAATTGTATCACATCTCTTTGCAACTCACTGTACATTGCTTTGATTTCTGCACGAAAAGTAAGTATATCTTGGTCAATTAGGTCAAGTTTTGCCTTCTTCACTTTGGCTTTTGGTTGTTTCCACTGAGATATAAACAAGCCCCTTTTAAGATCTGCAGAGTCGCTGTTATCTGATGCGACTGAGGCCTCCGATTCGGTTCCATCAGCTATCTCTTCCATCATGCTGTGTTTCGCTGCTTAATTCAATCTCTCCAATTCTCTACACTTTCCTCTGGTTTTGTAATGCAGAATCTATTTAAGAAATATGCAGAATTACAGCCGAAACATAGTTTTTTTTTTAGCTCGGAGTAGATGCAGTTCTCTTTCTAGGCTGCCATTACTCGGGGAGCGGAACTGGAAGTCCTATATCCAGTGTTGATCACCCAGAGGCTAGGCCAACTGTAAGAATGAAGATGCAAGGATAGTGGGAGTGGCTATAGCTGACTGGCAGCCAATAGCATTTCTGAGGTATCAAGACAAGAGCTGAGAGCATGGACAGAAGGTACAGTAGGAGGTAACAGTGCATTGTGTTGGCATGTAGGAAACCTGTGTTCAGGGGCCAACTCTGGTCACCACATCAGCAGGCAATTAAGATGGGGTAGTTCCTGTGTGGTAGTGTTCCTCAGCTGGGAAGGGTTGACGGTAAGCTCTGCTACCACCTGCCTCTGAGCTTGCTTCTGCTGCAGGAGCTTTCTGTCAGCAATCAAGGCTACCAAAAAGGCTAAATTCATATTAGGGATGGAGGGAGGATCAAAAACAAAGAGAAAATCCAATGTCCATAATATATGATGACCTAGTTTCCTAGACTCCCCTGGGTCCTTGTGCCTGTGAACACTGGATCCTAGTCCACAAACTGGATTGCCTTGAGAAGAAGACATCTCTTCTGTCAGAGCTCCTGCCACAGAGGGGAAGATGCTGATGGGGAGTGAGGCATTGGCCCACGAGGACAGGGTCAACAGGCCTGAACAAGGTATATCCCTGGGATGAGGGTATATCCTTAAGGATGTGAATGGCCAGGGAGTGAAATCTCTATGAAAAAAAAATTCACTGTATACTAGGGCTTCCTCGGGATAAAAAATGTTAATGAAAAACCTTTCAGAGACAGGAGGTAATATACTGTAGCATCATGCCCAATTAGTTCATCTTAGATCGTAGTGCATGGGGACATGTTTAAAAACTACCATGACTGACACATGACAAGAATACAACAATTAGGTGTGAAACAAAGCAGACACTTAATATGTTAAATATGGTATGTTCAGGAACTGACAAAACAAAGTAGTGCATAGTTGCTGTTTGACTATCATAATAGTAGCAATGATCTCAAAGAATACTTGGTTTAATTGTTCTGTCAAAAGCCTGTTTTAGTCATGTAAAGAGAGTATGACATTTTGTGTTGTAGAAAGTTTTTTTTAAAAGCAATTTTGGAGCCATTTTAAAAACTGCTTTTCAGTGCAATCAAACTACCTGTGAGAGGTGGGCTCTTCCTGCCTTGCAAAGAATATTTTTGGGGCAAGATGGCGTAATTTCACACTCCCATGAAAGTCCCTATTGTTCTTGTATTGTAAATTACAACTATGATTTTAGCCAGTCACATTTAAAACCCTTTTGTCCTGCATACATTTGTCTTCGCAATAAGTAACATAAAAGTGGAGCATTTCACTTCAGGAGCTAGGGGTGGGCTAATTACTGATAAACTAATTTTTTAAATAATTAAATGCAACTTAAAACATATAAAATACTCTAGCTATTTTTGTTCTTACAAACATTTAATAAAATTGAAACAAAAACACTATAGCTAACTCAAGTGAGCTACATATGGAATAACTGATAGCCATCTGCCAGTTACAATGGAATAATTCCTTTAAGGGGTTTACTGAACATAACAAACCACTAGAGCAAACCTTGTGTGGTGTACTTGATCTATAAACCCAGAGCTTGAATTAATATCTTGGAACACACAGTTTTGCTGTCTTTTAGTTTATATAATATATTGTATGGCTAATCCAGAAATTTGTTCAAAAAACTAGGTCTGAACTGGGAAATTTATGAAAAGTTTCTCAGTGTGTAACCCTTGCCATCTGCAACATATTGGTCCTTCGCTGCCCTGATGTGAACACCCACAGGTGGATGGATACCCTGTTAATCCTTGTGTGATGCCCCAGCATCATACCTGTCAACAGGTTGCACTTGATGAGAGAAATCACTTACAGCAAACATTAGTATTTATTTTCCGGATTCTAGCTTTATATTGCAGGGATGAATGTTGGCATCTTGAGACCAAAATACATGACACATAAGACAGTAGTGCAGCACACATCTGAATAATCTAAACTATTAAGGTTAATCACATATGCATAACTAGGGTATACTGTAGCTACCGTGACAACTTTACAGTGACTGACGCTACAGCGACAACAGCACCAGGTTGCAGTAGTGTCAATGCAGGACCCCAGCACTGCTTTGTTGGGGTATTTCACCCCCTCCCCAAAACAACTCCGACTTGGAGTTGATTAGTGTAGTAGTGGGGGGTGCAATCGACATAAAACAGTTGCTGTAACGTAGATATAGAAACCTGATACACAATCTTGCCATTCTCCTTCCATATGAACATGCCAGTTCTACAATATACAGTAGAAGGGTAACTGTAACAGTTTGGCTCCTCTGTCTACAGTATATGAAGGTGACAGTAACAGTTCAACTCCTCCATCTTCACTATTCAGTATGAGGATGTATATATCAGCTGTTATCCTCTGTCTACAATATATGATGGTAACTGCAACAGCTCAACTCCTCCATCTACAGTATAGGAGAGTGAGTATACCAGATCAGCTCCTCTGTCTGCAATATGTTAGGGTGAATATATAACAGCTCAACTCCTTCTCCTCAGTATACAGTATGAAGACAACTGTAACAGATAGCTCTAGAGGAGTTCAAAGTTTAGAGATTTTGCAATCTGTAATTCTTTATGAAGTTTCCTGACTTTATGTATTGTGAAGTGTCACCTAGTAGTTCTTCATCCAGTGAAGCTGCAAAATCTACACATAGTGGCACCTTGCCAGTGGAAATGCTGGCAATGTGTCACTGCATGTAGTTTACACAAGGTGAAGTAGCACTTTAATCCTTCACCAGCAAAGAACAATGCCAGCTGTTCTTTTCTTTAAAAAAAATACTTTTTCTTAATATTTACTTGTCCCCGTCCACTTTGTAAGCTTCTTCCACCTCCTCTCACCTCCCAGCCCTTTAAAAATAATTTCTTCCAACCTGCCACCCATTAGCATTCACTCCTAAGTGTGTGAAGGGACTGAATGGTGTTTTATGAATACCACAAATAGTAGGACTTTGAATCTTCAGGAGCCCTTGTATTCAACCAATACTATTCCGTCACCTGCTGAAATGTGGAAAAAATAATAAAAAAAGAATCAGCGCACTACACTCCTCCCCAGCACAAAGCTAGTAAAATAGTACATCCACTCATCTCCCCACTGTTTGTTAGCACCCAAATCCCACCCTCCTCCCCCTGCACCCACAATTTGCTTTGCATAGTAAGTTTTCTAATACCATGAGTGGAAATGGCACAACTCACCTGCCACCATAGCTAGCTGTCATTTCTTTTTCCATACCAGTGTTTATCCTCCATGAGCCAGACTGTGGCAGCTCTTCGGCCTCATTTCTAGGGGCACCACTGAGTGTCCTATTCTCTTTCTACGCTGGAGGGCTAGTTCTCCCATGGATTCCACTCCCAACTGCTGGGCCAGGAGGAAAAGGCTATCCTCCCCCCAGAGAAATCAAATCCAAAAGGTCCACCAGCTGGAGTAGTAGGGTGGGTCAAGGTGTCCCACTCAGCTTCATGTAGCACCTGGTCTGTTCATATTTTTCCTCTTGTTTTCCTGCCAGAGCCATGGCAGCACAGACAATGCAGGCACATGGATGCACACATGCGTTCTGGAGTCATGGCTCCTTCTATGTTTCAACATGGTGGCAGCCAAGTGATGGGAAGGCACACCACCCAGTCTGGGAGAGGAGAGTAGCCAGATGGCCACTCAGTCCTCTCTTGGCCCCCCTCTAGTTCCCAGTGACCCAAGCTCATTCCTGAACTCAGGTCACCATGATGAAAAAAGGTAAGGTGCAAATAGCGCATCAGCCCTCTCTGCCACTGAGCCAGCCTAGCTGCTGTCTTTATGAGATAAAAGTGTTTGTTTGTGCTGAATGATATCAATCAATCAATTAATAAATCAATTAAAGTTTTTATTTAACCAGGCGATCACCATTGAGCAAGGTCATTTTCGAGGTGGACCTGGGTTTGTTAACAAGGAACAAGGGACAATATACATTGGATGCAACACACAAGAAAATAGTAATAACACAAATAAAGTGAGATATAATAATACAGTATATACAAAGTATCAGCAGGCAGCATTGACAGTAGTATATGTTTGGAACAGAAGATACAGCTAGTTTTGGGTAGGACACAATTTTTCATAAAAGTAAAGAAATATATATATCAGGTGCACCAAACACAAATAAAACCTAGTATAAAAAGATATATAGTGATACGGTATGGAGAATTTAGAGCTGGAACCAGGGTCAAAGGAATGTGGAAAGGACAGATATGGGGGTAGAAAAAGGGGAGAGGGAAGAGTCAATTATAGATGTGATCAGTCTTTTAACAGTAGTAATTAGAGCATGCTTGGACTTATAGGAGTTACTATTTAGGGTAGACAGGCACAGGACTCCTTAGTATGATGTAGATATAAAGATTTAAAAGCTGCTAGGCTGATGGCATGAGTTAATTTCAAAGTTTTTTGCAGCTTGTTCCGCATTTGAGGGAGCACAAAGCTGATGGCTGCTCTGCCAATGCAAGATTTTGCTTTGTAAACATAAAGGTAGATATATGAGGTGCTTCTCAGGGCATACTTCCCCAGAGTGCACAAAGGTAAACAGACAGAGATATACTGGGGCAGTTTATTTGAGATAGCTTTGTATGTCCAAACCGCAGCATTTTTTTGCCGTACGTAAGCAAGGGATGACCATCCCACTGCCGTGTACAATGCACAGTGGTGGGTTGAGTATGGAAGACCTGTGATAAATCTTATGGCTCTGTGATAAAGTGTACTATGTTTGGCTAGGGTACCTGCAATTCCCTGACTATACAGAAAGTCTACATAATCCAATAGCGAAAGAAAGGTAGTTTGGACCAGTTTCAGTTTAGTGTCTCTTGTGAGGAGATTATTAATCCTAAAGAACGGACCAAGTCTTTGTCTAAGTTTCTTTGCCAGTTCTTCTAAGTGATCTGTGAAAGTAAGTCTATGGTCTAACCAGACATCCAGGTACTTGAACTTTGGTACTCAGTTCAACTGCTCAGCTAGAATGGTAGTGCTCTGCGGGAATGTCCCAGCAATTGCAGGATTTATTGCATTTTGAAGGTGATATAAGTATCTATTGTTCCCCATTCCTTTCCCTAGCAGCACCCCAATTCCACTCTCCTTCCCACTGGCGCCCAATGTTGAGGTTTGAAAGTGACCAGCTCAAGCCACCCTCCTCCACTGCTGTTCCCCTTTAGAATGAATAAAAGTGCTTGTAATTTTGCTCTGTCTAATAGTCAAACCAGCAGATCAAATTGGTTTTCTTTTTAATGCGGGCATTTTTTCATTCTGCTGTACGGATTTTGTGTTCCTCATTATTTACAATTTGTAAACCACAAAGCCATAGTCACTTTGGACTCAGGCAGAGGGTTTATACTGTGGAGTACAAGGTTACTGGTGCCATTTAAAAGTTAGAAAGACACACATTTTTAAAGAATTTTTCCAAGCTGTAAATTACAAGATTTAGGGTGCATTATTACACTTAAAAACATCCTGTTATTTGTTAATTGTTGTCCTTAGCCAAATAATATAATAAGTTTATAGGTGCTGTAGGAAATGTTTCTTATGGTATAAAAGCATACTCTTGCATAGCTTTGGGAGACAGAATTGCTTAACTTTCCTTTCTGGTCCTCTCAACCAAACTGCTAAAGATGACATTCTGTTAATGTAAAAGGCATCTTAACATACAAACATACAAAAGTTGCCAGCAGCAAAAGGCCATCCTAGTCTATCTAGGCTGCTCAAGATTGCAGCTAACTACCTATTTAGCAGCTCCCACTCCCCTTCCATCCCTTTAGCCTCCCCTTGCCATGTCCCACCCCTTCTTGAAGCATTCCACTGTGTTACATGCCACCTCCTCAGCTGGTAGTGGGTTCTACTTTGCCACTACCCTCTCCATAAATAAATGGCTCCTCACCTTCCTCCTGAATCTACCCCCTCCAGTCTCATGTCATGACCCCTACTGTCTCTCCCCACCATCCTCCTTCTATGTCTGTTTTGATTATCCCCTTCATGTATTTGAAGGTCTCAATCTGGTCCCCGTGTCCCGCCTCTCCTCCAGTGTGTACATATTTAACTCTCTTAGTCAGACTTCATTCCCCCAGGCCCTGAATCATCTTCATTGCCCTACGCTGCAACCCTCCATCAGCCTAGTGTCCTTTTGTAGGTATGGGTGCCAGAACTGCATGCAGTATTCCAGGTTGGGTCTAACCAATCTGTATAATGGCAGAATAACCTTCCTTCTTGAGATAATGCCCCTTGCAATGCACCCCAGCATTTTGTTGGCCATTGCTGCTGCCTTTCTACATTGCGTGGAATTGTTCATTGCTCCCGTAATGAGCACCCACAAATCCTTCTCCTCTTCCATTACTCTGCCGCATCCCCCCCCCATGGTAGTTCCTCCTCTGATTCTTTGCTCTGAAGTGCATTACCTTGCATATTTTTGCATTGAACCCCAGCTGCCATTTGTCAGACTATACTTTTAGCCTTGCCAGATCCTTCTGCATCCCCCGCCACCCAACCTGGTCATCCACCACCGCTCCCATCTTGGTGTCATTTGCAAATAGACTGATTTTGCTGCTGCTGAACAGCACTGGGCCAACACCAACCCCTGTGGAACATCACTTGTCACAGACTTAGGGAATGAGTATGCCCCACCTACCACCACCCTCTGCTGCCTATCTTTTAGCCAATTCTCCACCCACCTCACCAGTTTTGCTCCTGCCCCTGTTCCCTATAGCTTGCTTCCAAGTCTCCCATGCAGTACTGAATCAAAGGCCTTACTGAAATTTAGGTACAGGACATCCACCGCATGGCCCCTGTCATTTTTCCTAGTCACCCAATCATAGTATTCCACCAGGTTGGTCTGGCATGATCTGCCCTTGATGAAGCCATGCTGCCTCCCATCCTGCACTCCATTCTCCTCCAGTAGTGCCACTAGCCTCCCCTTTAGGATGGTCTCCATTAGTTTTCTCGCTATGGATATTAGACTTACTGGCCTATACTTCCCCAGTTCATCCTTGGGTCCACTCTTGTGGAGGGGAACCATGTGATCCAGTTTCCAGTCATGGGGTACGCATCCTGTGTCTAGATAATTCTGCCAAGAGTCCTGCCAGGACCTCTGCCAGCTCATTCAGCACTCTTGGATGTACTCCATCTGGTCCTGGCGCCTTGTCCACCCTCAATGCCCTTAACCCCTCCAGCACCTTCCCCACTGTGATTTCTCCATTCAACACCCACCATCTGCTATTATCATCCCTCCTACTATGGGTTAGTGCCCACTCCCTTTCTTTCATAAAGACTGAATAGAAGTAGTCATTGAGCACTTCTGCCTTTTCACCCCCCTCTTCCACCATCCCCTCCTTCTTTATTTTTACAGAATTCTTTATTTTCACAATTCGGTCCTTACAGCTTCTTTTCTCCATGGTGTGCCTAAAGAAGTCTTTTTCCTGCTTTTTTATGCCCTGCACCAGCCTGAGTTCCCTTGCCGCCTTGGCTGCCCTTACTCCCCTGGTCACTTAATTTGCATCTTGCAGATATTGCTCCCTAGCCTCCTCCCTTCCCAATTTTCTGTATCTCCTGTAAGCTGCCCTTTTCCTCCTCACCCTAACTCCCCTTTACTTATCCATCTGGGTTTCTTTCCCCTAGCCTTCTTAGTCTATGCCACTCTACAGCAAGTTTCTGTTGCGTCCACTGTCTCCTTTCTTATCAATTCCCACCTTTGTTGTGTGTCCATACCAAGTTGAATTTTTCACAGAAGCCCCATACCAATATCCCTCATCATCATAAAGTTGGCATTCCCATAATCCAGCACCCTTGTGCCAGATGCCCCTACCTCTCTTTAGCCATCTGTAACTGTAACCATACTGTCCAATGGTCACTCCCCCCCCAGTGGTTCCCCCACCCTCACATCCCTCACCCACTCCCCGTTCATAAGTATGAGGTCAAAGGAGTTCCTTTCCCTAGTTGGTACCTTGACAAACTGAACTAAAAACCTTTCCTGGAAGGCATCCAGTATTACCTGGTCCCTTCTGTTCTTTGTGGTAGGTGTGTCCCACTCCATCTCCATCAGGTTGAAGTCCCCAACTGTCTCCATCCCCCCCTTCCTGCAGTTCCTCCTGATCTGTTCTGCCAGTACCCTGTCTATCCCTTCAGATTGGGAGGGTGGCCTGTCCACCACCCCCAGTCTTAGTGATCTGTTTTTGGGAACCTGTAGTTGCACTCACAGTGCTTCTGTATCTCCCTCATATCTCTCTTCCCTTACACATTGTAATCCCTCCTTTACATACAGTGCCAACCCCTTCCCCTTTTCCCTATCCTTTCAGTGTAATCTGTACCCTGGAACCATCATGTCCCAGTCATGAATTTGGGTGGACCATGTCTCAGTTATAGCCTCCAAGTCCACTCCCCTCCTCCAGGAGGCGAGGTGGTTGTATTCCTCAGACTCCTGAGTATTTAGTGTTACCACCCTCCACCCTTCTCTCTCTACCCTCCCCCCGTCTCTCTCCCCTTATGTCTGCTCCCTTAGTAGTTGCCCTCCTTTCCTTGCTATCACGGGGGGTAAGCAAATTTTGTTTCACATCACTAGGCCTCTGAACTCCTCTATCAATCCTACTACCCGCCCCTTCTAGTTTAAATGCTCCTCAATGTGCTTCCCTATCCTTGACTTCAGTACATTTTTTCCCTCCTCATTTAGGTGCAGTCTATCTTTTGCATACAGACTGCTGGTCTCCCATGTCCCCCCCACCCTTCTACCAGCTTGTACCCCTTTTCCTGACACCAGGCCCCCAGTCATTCATTAAGCTTTTGAATTCTCCCTTTTCTTGCCATACTTGCACTTGGGATGGGAAGTACCTCCGAGAAGGTGACAGATCTGCCAGCTCCCTCACAGAGAGGTCCTAGTTCCTCAAACCTCCTCTTTACCTCCCCTACTGTCCCATCAGCCAGGTCATTCATCCCCAGGTGTATTATTAGATGAGGCCTTTCCCTTCCCCTGCTTGCATACCTTAGCATGGATTGCCCCACCCTTTCCGCCTTCATTTCTGGCATGACTTCCAACCAAATTCTACTATGCCTGTCCCCTTTGCTGCCCTACCTGACCCCTCTTAGTACTGAGTCCCCAATACCAAGACACCTCCTTTTGTCCCCTCCCCACCTTCCCCCTTCTTCTCTCCTTCTTTCTCCTGCACAATGTTCCCTCATATTATCGCTGTTTCTCCCCAGTGTTCTCCGATGTACTAAACCCTTCTTGCCCCAATACACCTATTTCTCCATCACCATCCCCAGCCATTTTGTTCTTTGTACCCATGGAACGTGCTTCCCCTTCCTCCTTCCCCTCTGCTGACCCCTCTGTTAGAGGTTGGCCTACGTCTGAGCTTACTGTTTTACCATCTCCGTGTACTCCTTCTCTTATTCTCCTTGCATGTTTACTCCCCGTACCTCTGTTACCCTCCCTGCCCCCTTGTCCTGACCACTCCCCATCTCTCTTATCTCCCATATCTTTTTTCTTTTCCTGGATGCCTTTTGGGCTTTCCACATTCCCTTCTCCTCCCTACTTAATATGCTCCTTCATCATCTTTGACACTTCACACATTAGCCTTAGTACTCCTTTCTCTAGCCTCCCCAGCCTTATACACACTGGGCACCCCCCCCGTCCTCCACAGGGTGTCCATGAATACTGCCTCTCCACAGTTATTATATCCCACGATCCTTCCTCCCCTGTGATTTCTGTTCCCCCTTCTCTGATTCCTTTGCCCCTCTCCCCTCTATTGACCCTCATTCTGGCCTGCCCCACTACCTTGTCCCCTTCCCAGACTTCCCCAATCTGTCATCCTGGTTCCATTACCCTTTCCTCTTCTTTGTTCTCTCTGCTCCATTCTCCCTCTCATGGTTCCTATTCTTTCTGTCTTGCCCCTGTCTGTTGGTAGCCTATTTCCCTTATTTTCCAATCTCTCTACCCTGCGGTGTGTGGTTGTGTAGTGTACAGAAATAAGATGGCTAACAGTGTGTGTATATGCACTCTCCAGGTACCGTATGATGTCACAGGCTACCAGCATAAAGGAAGTGATGCACTAGGGGTGGGGCCCCTCCAGATCACCAGAGTCAATCAGTTACCCCAGAAAACCCCTTACTGAGACATTCAGCTGCACCAGCAAAATCCCCTAAACAGGAACCTTTCCAGTTTAAGTCAGAAAGCACCCTGGTACCAATTGAAAACAACAATAAGCTGCAGAAGAAACAATAACAGCAATAAATTCAGTGAAAATCAACAGATACTTCACTGAGATGTATCTGCTTCCTTCCCCAGCTCCACCACTCTGACTCAGCCTCACCTTCAGTTAACAATAACTCTGATGATGCCCAAGGCCAGACAGTTATCACCCCTTCCCCAAGCTACAGGGCTAGACACACACACACACACACACACACACACACACACACACACACACACACACACACACGCAAACTAGAGTTCCTACAAATCCCACAAACAGATACCTTTCCAGCTTAAGTCAGAAAGTATCCTGGTACCCATTGAAAACAACAGTAAGCTGTAAAATAAACAATAACAGCAATAAACTCAGTGAAAATCAACAGATACTTCACTGAGATGTGTCTGCTTCCTTCCCCAGCTCCACCACTCATCATTCACAGCACCTATAAACTTGTGGTGTATAACACCTATGTGTCCAACATTCCTAAACTGCAGAAAAACTGATTGCATACTTCTGTCTCATAACATTCTGGCTGGAAAATTGTTTTTGTTTAGTAAAACTCCAAAGCAGCCCCTGAGAAAAATAACTCCGGAACAACAAATAAAAGCTCTAGCTGTGGTGTTTCATTAATTACTTATGCTGCAGACTATATTGGATTAAAATTACACATAACATTAGATTAATGATATAGTTAAAGAGAAACTCCTGAAAGCCCACAAAGTACAGCAGCTGCTGCATAAATTCCCGATTAGGGTTTTTAGCATTAAACCAAAGTTTTTATTTACTTGCTGAGTTTTGAAAGATCTGTGCCATTCATAATATCTCTAGAGCTGCCCATGGCCATCTTGTGTACCTGACTGGCTTCCACTGTGTGGGTTATGCTAATGAGGGCTACCAACTCTGCTATTGGTTGGTAGCCCTCATTAGCATAACCTGAGTGGCAGAAGCTGGCCAGGTATGAGAGATAGTCACAGGTGGCTCTGGAGATGTTATGGATGGTGTGGAATTTTCCAAGTAAAAGCCCAGCCCAGCAGGTAAATAAAAACATTGGTTTAATGCTAAAAGCCCTAATCGGGCATTTGTACAGCAGCTGCTGCACTTTGTGGGCTTTTGGGAGTTTCTTTTTAAATGTCAAGACACCCAGTGCAAGAAGGGATCTTGGTAATGATGCCTGGCTTAACAAACTATATAATTACACATATCCCTTTCATGCAAAACATCATTGGTAACATATGCAAATCAGAGGCTTGTTCCCCCTCCATCTAAACTGATGCACAGCTGAAAGGCACTGATGAATCCTAACAAAGATGAGACATGTCTGTGGTCTGCTATTTTCAGTCTTTGCAGATGGATTGTGTAGCATTCTGGCACCAAAGAATTGTGATTAGATCCAAACCAACTCAATTTCCTTCATGGTGATTTGCATATGCTACCCATGAGGCTTTGCATTATGGGGTACATATAATTTTTTATTTCTTTCAAGCTTGCTTTATTGCAAATTACTTTCCTGTGTAACCTTTGTTTCAGTGTTGTTGCACTGGGGTTCTTGACTTTAAAACTACTGCCATATGTTAGACTCACCAAGATCAAACCATTGTTATTATCAGGCTGGTGCCCCCCCCCCAGCTGATGCACAGCCATGACACACTGTTAGTCCTAACAAGGATGAAAATGCATGTCAGTGGTGTGCTGCTTTCAGTCTTTGAAGACTGTTTGTGAAATCTCTTAGTCCCAAACAGTCCCGCTTAAAGTCAAGCAAGTTAAATGTACTTCATTGGAATTTGCATATGCTACCAATGATGCTTTGTACTTGGGGAAATGTGTAATTTTATATTAATGTGTAAAACACAAGAAATATTAAGAAGAGACAACACAAAGATCTGATAATAAAAGTTAGGGGTGTGACAATCCCAACAGAAATGTTTGTGTTGATATTTCACTTTAAATTGCTAGGTGGCTTTTAAATAGTGGAGTCTTTGATTATCCTTGTGAAGTTTTGCTTAAAGGTCAATGTGTATCTCATGGCACATTCAAGTTCTGTCCTTTGTAGTTCAAAGAAGTTGATTTTAGATTATACAGAAGATGGCCTGGTAGCTTGATGTTTAAAAGAGCTGCAACCTCCAGTTGCCAATTAAGGTTTCAGGGCATACAGTATCACTAACAAGGACATTAGAGAAATCAGCATGCAGTCTTTCCTTTGCATACAGAATCATGAGACCTTTGTGCATATTTGGCAACTTGCAGGCTGTTTCATGAAAGTGACAGTCTGTAGGAAAATATTTTCTTCCTTCCTCATCTAAGCAAATGAAATCTGGAAATAAAACAGTGAAGGGTAACCATCTCCCCATACTGCAGACATCAGTTTTGTTTTTCTCTCTTGGCAGTTGCTCTAAATAAACACCTTAAGATTATATTCTTTCAGAACTGAGCTGTTGGCCTTCCAAAAATTATTGATGAGCCAAAATTGGATTAAACACAAATACACTAATCCAACTGACTTTGTTTTGCATGCGCTTTACCTTCTTAGTCGAGATGGTATAAAGCTGATATGAACTAATTATATTTGCATCATTTAGATGAATAGCTTAATTCAGCTCAGCAAAGCAGAGCACATTTGCTTTCTGCATGTAAATGGGGCTCTTGTTTGTTTGGTGGAAGGGGCAAGAAAAACCTGCACAACATCAATAAAGTATTTTGGAGTATCATGAGAAACAAGAGTATAAAACCCACAGGGTTTAAATCAGTCTTTCTAAAACAGTAGAGTTTTTTTCTTTGAAAATAGAATCATGCAAAATGTATCTGAGAAGGCAAGCTTTACTTTCAGAGATCCATGTTTTCTAGTGCTGTTTGAAAAAGACCACATTTAGAATCAGTTCCAGTGGTACTATTTAAAGCCTACAAACCTGAAAGTGTTACATTGTTTAAATGTCTGAGTTTTCTGATTTTAAATTCTGTTACAGGGATCATGCTAGTCTTCCTGTGGCATGAGGGGGTGGACAAGGTGGGATCCACTATGGGTGCTCGACAAAATTTTTGTTGAATGCCCCGTCAGTGACACCGGCAGGTCGACCGCATTCAGCAGTCAGCTGCCGGTTCCCACAGACTGACTGTGTTTTCTACGGGAGGCTTTACCCCCCCCCACCCTCCACGTGGGGGGCTGCGCTCCCCGCACCACCCCTCATTAGGACAATCAAATCTGAGTCAGAGCTGATTCGGGGCTGCAGGACCCCCAACAGACAGTGCCTGGTGCCAGCAGGTATCCCACAGTGGCATGGCGCTGTAGTCACTAGGGGGGACCTCGCTGGCGAAATGTTTTTGTCGGGGGGTAACTGGACATGGTGAACTCAGAGACTTTTCCAGCAACAGAATAATGGGCCTTGTTCTCAGTCACAATGGGTGGTGCTGTGAAATGGACCCAAGCAAACTGTCACTCCACTGTTCTGCTACCATTTTGCATTACTGACAAAAGTCTTATGTAGTCATAGGGAGAAGAATTCTTTCCCATAACCAAGTCACATTATAATGAGATTGTCATATGTAGGTGGGTGCAAATGGGGATTGCATTCCTTACTATGCAGGTTAGTGACTCACGTATAGTTGTACCATAGTGCTGTGACAGTTTTGTGGTACTAGCCTATGCCGCAAGTTGGTGTGACACCCAGAATTAGTCCCTCACTGCTCACTGATTATTTCAGGTCTCCCTCTGAACCAGCCAGTCAATGATTGTAGCCCACTGACTGTGTCCCTAGTGTTCAGATGCCCACCACTGCCACCTGCACCTCATAATCCAAACTGTCTGTGGCACTCAGTGCCCCCCATCTGTAGCACAGATTCAGCTGAAATGTGGTTCAACTGCTGCTTGCACTGCCAGTCCCTTTCTCCTGCTGGCTCCCTTAATTCCTGATGCTGCATTACACCTCGCTACTGCCTACAGGAGGAAGTTCTACAAGCAGGGGTATCACAAGAGGCTGAAACATGGTTGCAACAACTGATCTAAATGTGGCCCTGTGGGCCATTTGTGTAGTGGCCCCACTTCCCTTCTCTATTCAGTCACAAACTGGTTAGTGACTGCACAGGAATGGATGTAACCATTGTTGTGCATAACACAATGATTTGACGGTAAGTCTGGCAGAAAATGCAGTTAAACTGATGGTCCATTATGTATGTTATTATGTTTTCAGCTGATGTTCCTTCATGAGAACACATTGGGCACCTATTTTAAACCAAGTGGTAAAAGCCATGCAAACCTTCCAGTTTAAAGCAATATTTTTTACCATGGATTCTACTGTCTGCAGGTCAAAAGAATCACTCTTATCAAAAACGTCAATACAGCCAGTGCTACTTGCATACTATGTGACCCTACACAAGTCACTTAACATCCTTGTGCTCCCAGGTAGCAGCTGGAAACCAGCTTTGGCTTTGTGTGCCTCTCCTGGTTAAACAATTTCCCCTTCCCTACTTCATTCCTAGGAGTAGAAATTGGCTATCTAAATGTTAAAGTACAGCTCCCACTACTGGCTGGTACAGAGATGCCTCTTGTTTGTAAAGTTGCTGGTAATTAGTTGCTGCCATAGAACTGCTAGTTTCAGCAATTTCACAGTCCAACAGAAGCTGGTACACTCTGAGAAGAGCCACAGTTTACTAAAAGAAATCAACTCTGAGACTCAAATAGCTACAAAATGGTATTTAGATTCATTACACGTCTCTGAAACCAAATTCCAACGTGATACAAAGCACTGTATAGGTGTTCCAGCACTTCGAGCTACCCAAACTTCATCAGAGGGTCGTCTCCTTTTACCATCATCCACATTCAAGAATAGAGGCTTCAGCTTTCATTTGGGATTTATATTAAAAACAGTTACTTTGCCTGAAAATAAATCAAATAGACTGAATAAAGTTCATCATTTATTAAAAATGGCATTACATTCTACTGCCCAAATATGGAACTAACATTTCCCTTATCCCTTTAATCACTAACTTGTAAGTTAGAGTACTTTGGATTCCAATAGTTTATGTTGTGTACCAACTAGAGAGTGCTAGAAGGCCGTCAGGGATGGAGGAACAAAAAAAAGTCATTCAGAAAAAGGGTTATTGGCTAGATTGTCTCCAATAGCTACTATTGATGGTACAGGGGATAGGTATTCCGATGCCAGAGTCTCATGCCTAAGGATGGTATTAAAAGATTAAAGCTGTCATCTTTGTGCCTTCCATGCCAAAAACCTTTATTGCACTCATTGTACTGAAGGCCTTTGATGGATCATTTTTCACTGTGCTTAAATAATTTACTCTGCTCCAGTAAAACTGCTGCTAATGCAAATACTAATGGCATTTTATCCTGTTAAAGGTCATTTGGTTTAATGATTGATTGTACTAGTAGAAATTAAAATTGATTCTTCACAGGTGGGAGTTATTTTCATGACATACAATAGGCATGTGTACTGTAACATTAGGTTCAATAACTTATGTAGTACCTCTTATCTATCCCAGTTGTTATCGGAGATATCCTGCTATTAAATCACTGATTACTGTAAAGTACAGTAGGGGTTCAGAAGCACAAAATAATGTCAGCCATTAAAGTTTTATTTCATTTATTTATTGGAATTTTTTTCTTCTTTAGGCAATTGTACAGTTAACGTGCATGTGTATAAATTTAGTTTGCCTATATACAGTATATAGCAAGTCACAAGTGGGGTGCCTCAGGGATCAGTACGGGGGCCAGTCCTCTTCAATGCAAGTCACAAGTGGGGTACCTCAGGGATCAGTCCTGGGGCCAGTCCTCTTCAATATCTTTATCAGTGACATTGCAGATGGACTGGAGGGTAAGGTTTGTCTGTTTGCAGGTGACACCAAGATCTGCAACAGAGTAGACGATTCAGATGGGGTGGGCAGAATGAGAAGAGATCTGGATAAACTAGCAAAATGGTTGGAAGAGTGGCAACTGAGGTTTAACGCAAAAAAGTGCAAGATTATGCACATAGGGATGAGAAGCCCTGAAGCCACCTATAGGCTGGGAGAAGAGTTGCTGGCAGTCACAAAGGAAGAAAGAGACTTGGGTGTCATCATCACTAGTGACCTGAAATCATCCAAGCAGACCACTAAAGCAGTAGGTAAGGCTAGTGGGATGTAGGGGTGTATTAGTAGGGGTATCACAAGTCAGAAGAGGGAGGTAATAATCCCTCTTTACAAGACACTGGTTAGGCCCCATCTGGGGTACTGCATGCAGTACTGGAGGCCACACCTTCACAAGGACATTAACCAAATTGAGACAGTCCAGATAAGGGCAACCAAGATGGTGCAGGGACTGCATCAGGAAACATATGAGGACAGATTAACTGAGCTCAGTATGTATACCCTAGAGCAAGGGAGGGAGAGAGGTGATATGATTGAAACATTCAAACACCTTAAGGGCATTATTAAGATGAAAGAGTCTAACATGTTTCAATATAAGAAAAATAGCAGGACAAGAGGACACAGCATAATATTAGAGGGAGGCCGATTAAGGGGTAATGTGAGGAAGTTCTTTTTCACAGAAAGGGTGGTGGATGCATGGAACGGCCTACCTCAGGAAGTGGTGGATATGAATACAGTGCAGGGCTTCAAACAGGCATGGGACAGGCATAAAGGAGCAATACAGATGAGTGTGATTAGATAGGCCATTGACAGAGCAAAGGCCAATAGCACATTCATAAGGTAGAAAAATAAATGGGCAGACTGGATGGGCCTTGAGGTCCTTATCTGCTGTCAACTTCTATGTTTCTATGTTTCTATATAGATATTTATATAAGCAGTCCTAGCATGATGTATTCTTATACCTAGTATGCCTAGGTGTCCTGATTTTACATTTAATGTGCCTACATATTTACTTATTTTGCCTATGTACAGTATATATTGTCTATGCTGTACTACACTGCCTAGTATACTCTGCACCTTGTCAGTTTATGATACTCCAATAATGTTACCTATTTATGCATCCTCTACCTTGTACGTATTGTTCTACTTTGGTTACTCATGTATTTTGCTGTTTTGCCACTCTGACTTTTATATATCCCACTACTCTATCCTCCGGGCCACACCTGGAAATGAGCCCTGGCTCAGTCTGCCTTTCCCAGTTACCAAATTTTAAATAAAATAAATAAATACATGCATTATAAATGGCTGTGTGTCTGCAATGAGTACCAGAATGGCCATCACCGTGCATTCATAGTCACTGCACTACAAGTCTCCCTCACTGCTTGCAAAGCACTTCAGGATACAGTATGGATGAAAACACTACACAAATACAAATTCTTCCTATTTATCCATCCTTTCTATACAAAATTTAGGAAGTAAACTAGTGAGACAAAGTCTTACTTATAGGGATGGGCTACCCATTGGGTAGCTAGAGTGGGTAGGTCGGGTATCTACTTTTTTGGTTGGGTAGGGTAGTTCAGACAATTTGCTACCCTACCCAAAATAACAGGGAATTTCACAGGTCAAGTACTGTGGCCATAGGTAATGGGACAGGCAGTGGATAATAATAAAAAAAACAGGAATTTTCCACAGAGCCTGTGGGATCCTGGGATTTGTGTGCCACTCTGATCAGGCATTAGATGCAGCTTGTGGGGTCCTCACACCAGTCAGAAGCACATGACACCAGCCTGACAATCCAATTGGTCAGTGCTGGTGTCTGAGCTCCCTGTCTGTATGAGTGTGCTGCAGAAAATGGTTACAGCTTGGAGGAGAAGGAACGATTAGTCAGGGGCTCAGCGCTCATGGCTGAGCCTGAGCGCCCCCATCCCCAAAAAAATGGCAAAAAGCAATATTAAATTAACAAAAAAAGAGCACATGGAGGCTAGGAGGGAACTTGGTGACTGAAAGAGGAAGAGAAAGGATTGGGAATCAGGATTGTTTGTTTGAGTGACTCAGTGGGGGAGGGGTAAGCCAATAGGTGCTCTGATCCTCTGTGTCTCTGCAATAGTGAGAGCCATTTACTGCACCTATTATCTGTGCCCGAGCTCTGTGTGTGACATCTAGCACTACTCTGTGTCTCTGAAGCCATTTTAGGCTAAATAGTCAGTGTCTGTTAGGTGCCCCCAGCCCTGTGTGTATCTGCTGCTCTGTGTCTCTGGATAAAGGGAAAGGGGAAAAGGGAAATTGTTTAACCAGGAGAGGCACACTAAGCTGAAGCTTGATTCCAGGTGCAACCTGGGAGCACAAGGAAGTTAAGTGACTTGCTCAGGGTCACACAGTATGCAAGTGGGGGCTGTGGGATTCGAACCCAGGTCTCCAGCCATTGCAGCTTTATTATACACAGTCTGTTAGGTGCCCTGAGCACTGTACTCTGTCTATCTCTTAGCGAGAAACATTTAGGTTGCCTGGCTGTATTACACAGTGTCTGTTAGATGTTCTGAGCCCCCTGTGTGTGACATCTAGCTCCTCTGTCTCTGAAGCCAATTCTGTTGGTGCCCCCAGCCCTATGTATAGCTACTAGCTACTCTGTGTCCCTGCATAAATCCATTGCATTGTATTATACACAGCCTGTTAGGTGAGCTGAACCCTATCTGTATGTGTATCTGTTAGTGAGAGCCATTTAGGTAGCCTGGCTGTATTACACACTGTCTGTTAGATCACGGTGCCACAAGTCCTGGCGGTGACATATAGTTCTTATATGTCTCTGCACAGCTATTGCAGCTGTTTTGCACAGTCTCTGTTAGGTTCTCCAAGCCCTGTGTCTGACATAACTATTCTGTGTCTCTGCATAAAGCCATTTCTGCTATATTACACACTGTTAGGTGCCCTGAGCCCTGTGTGTGACATACAGTATAGCTACTCTGTGGCTGCATAAAGCCATTTGGGGCTTTTGGGCTGTATGATACACTGTATGTTAGGTGCCCTACTCTGTGTCTCTTCATAAAGCCATTTTAGCTGTATTACACACTGTCTGTTAGGTGCTCTGAGCCCTGTGTGTGACATATGGCTACTCTGTGTCTGCTTAAAGCCATTTCAGCTGTATTACACACTGTCTGTTAGGTGCCACAAGCCCTGTGTGTGACATATGTCTACTCTGTGTCTCTGCATAAAGCCATTTTGGCTGTATTACACACTGTCTGTTAGGTGCCCTGAGCTCTGTGTGTGACATATAGCTACTCTGTGTCTCTATTTAAAACCATTTCAGCTGTATTACATACTGTCTGTTAGGTGCTCCTAGCACTGTGTTTGATGTATAGCTACTATGTGTTTCTGCATAAAACCTTTTTGGCTACATTACACACTGTCTGTTAGGTGCCCCTAGCCCTGTGTGTGACATGTGGCTAATCTGTGTCTGCATAAAGCCACTTTGGCTGTATTACACATTGTCTGTTAGGTGCCCTGAGCTCTGTGTGTGACATGCAGCAACTCTGTGTCTCTGCATAAAGCCATTTTGCCTATATTACACACTGTCTGTTAGCAGTGGTGGAGGAGTATACCAAAAAGTGGGTGTCAGAATTTCATAGAACAGCTCAGGCTGGGGCACTGTTAAATTAGTGTCTGACCCTTCAGCTACAAAAGTGAGGGGTTGCCTGACCCCTGACCCCCTGGCTCTGCCACTCACATCTGTTAGCTGCCCCAAGCCCTACTGTATGTTTGAAAAATAGCTACTATATCTCTTCATAAAGCCATTTCAGCAGTATTATGCAGTATCTGTTAGGTGCCCCGAGCCCTGTGTGTGACATACTGTATAGCTACTATGTGTCTCTGTGCAGTATAGTGAAAGCCATTTTGGCTGTATTACACACTGTCTGTTAGGTGCCCCAAACCCTATATTTGACATATAGCTACTCTGTGTCTGCATAAAGCCATGTTGGCAGTATTACACAGTATCTGTGAAGTGCCCTGAGCCCTGTGTGTGACATATAGCTACTCTTTGCCTCTGCATAAAGCCATTTCAGCTGTATTACACACTGTCTGTTAGTTGCCTCAAGCCCTGTGTGTGATATATAGCTACTCTGTGTCTCTGCATAAAGCCAGTTCTTCTGTATTACACACTATTAGGTACCCAGAGTCATGTGTGTCACATATAGCAACTCTGTGTCTGCATAAAGCCATTTCAGGCTTTTTTTGGCTATATTACATACTGTCTGTTAGGTGCCCAAAGTCCTGTGTGTGACATATAGCTACTCTGTGTCTCTACATAAAGCCATTTTGGTTGTATTACACACCATCTGTTAGGTGCCATGAGCCCTGTGTGTGAATATAGGTACTCTGTGTCTCTGTATAAAATCATTTTGGCTGTATTACACACTGCCTGTTAGGTGCCCCAAGCCCTGTCTGTGACATAGCCAGTCTCTGTCTTTCTTCAGTATAGCAAAAGCCATTTAGGCTGTATTACACTGTCTGTTAGCCTTTTAGGTGCCCTGAGCCCTGTCATAGCTACACTGTGTGTGACATCTCTCGTCGTATATCAAATGCCATGGCTGTGTCTACAATGTATCATATTTCCAAGACTAAGTTTACTAAAAGGAAGCACAGTGCTGGTGTACGTGCAACTGAAATGATGTGGAAATATGAATCCTAGTACAAATAAAAAACATAGTGACAATAATAACAATAACATCACAAGGACAGGCACTAAATGCCTTCCTGAACCAAAAAAGCATGTTACCAATGAAATGATAGTTGAGTTTCAGAAAGAATTTACAGGGGTTACTCGTAGAGGTACTGAAATGTTTGCCACATGTGCCAGGAGTTTTCCAGCTGCTGAAGAAGTATATAAGGAGGGGGAAGCATCCTTCTTAAATATAACCTCAGATGCTAAGTCAGAGAATGCTGATAAAGATGGTGGTTATAGTGGGGGCTGGGAATGGGATTGCCCAGGCTATGTCCCACCTGATGATGATGGCATTTCCAGTTCTTCTGAATCTTGTGGAAATGAGGTCAGTACTTGTTTTGATTAGGGGGATGGAGAGGATGAAGCTGTAGGGCATGAGAGGCAAGTGAAGGAAAAAGGTCATATGATAAATGTAAGAACAAGAAGATCACCATGAATGGGAAAAATTCATGTGAACAAGGAAATGACAGTATAGGGTTTCATCCAGATCCCCTTGACTGTACAAGAAATAGTGCCAGACACAGTAGTACAAAACACAAAGTGTAAATCTTTGGTGTGGATTTAATTTTATATTGACCCTGTAGACAACTCTCGAGCTGTATAGAGTCTGTACAAAAAGAGTGTCAGTCATGGTGGCAAAGCAGTGCATTTTGGAACATCAGTAATGATACGACATGCAAAACACCCAATTGAGTTAGTCAGGGCAAGGGACAGTGTGGTTGGTATGGGTGGCAGTGGTGGTAGAGGTGATGGTAACCATAGTGACAATGAACTGGAAGCAGAAACTGACACTGAATCACTTGATGTGTCCTTGCAGTCTTCCCAGACAAACATAGATTGTTTTCTTCTGACACCATCAAGTTCTGCAAAATTCCACAGCAGTACTCCATGTGAAAAAGGTGTGAAAAATACAGTCCCTCACAAATTAAAAATATCTCATCACTCTTGTCAACTAACATTAAAAGAAAGTGTTGCGAAGATATCAAAATTTACCCGCAAGCATCCAACATGCCAGCTGTTCAATAGAGCCATTGCAGAGCTGTTGACAGTTGTCAGCTTCCTTTTGCTTTTGTTGCCCAGAAAGGTTTCCTCAGGTTCATGAACCAGACTGAACCATGGTACACCATTCCATGTTTAACATATTTCTCAAACAAAGCTGTTCCACAGTTGTATGACTTTGTGTGTAGTGCAGTCATGAAACAGTTGAATCTCCCTGAGATGAAGCAGGTTCACATAATCACGGATATATGGACCAGCAACCAAACAATTGACTACATGACTGTTACAGCTCATCGGGCAAGTTTTCAGTCAGAAAGTAATAATTTCCACTCAACCATGTGTAGTAGGAAGCAGGCTGTATTATGTGTCACCACGTTTAAAGAAAACCACACTACTGTGAATATTTTACAGGAGCTGGAAAATCAATTCTAGAAATGGCTTATTCCTTATCTCTAGGGTTCATAGTATCAGATAATGATGCCAATATAGTCAAGGCTCTTGGAGCTGGTAATTACACACACATACCTTGTTTTGCACATTGTTTGAATCTTCTCATCCATGGTTTCTTAAATAGAAACAGAAATGTTGAAATCTTGTTAGGTCTTGCTAGAAAAACATGTGGGCATTTCAGCCACTCTGTGAAAGCTCAAAAAATCCTGAAGGGCCTGCAGAGGTCAAATAACTTACTCTTACATATATTAAAGCAGGAAGTTCCATCCTTCTGGAATTCAACATTTTACATGTTGGAAAGGCTTCTTAAATAGAAAAAAGCTGTATATGACTACAACATGCAGAATCAAATAGGTAATTAGACATCATGTTCAGTCCTGCAGCTGGACTCTACTGGAATTTTTGGTCACCTTATTGGAGACATGCGAGGCTGTCACATATGATGTCAGTGCAGACAGTCCAACTCTGAGTCAAATTTGTCCTCAAATCAGATTTCTTCACATTTTTCTTGATGACATAAAGAAAGACATTCAGTCAAAAGATGACACCACTGCTGTTATGCTGGCAGATGCCTTGAGTTTCAGACTGTTGACTGATCAGAAAATAAATGTCATGTTTAAGAATGACACCTATATGTTGGCTATATTGCTAGATCCCCACTTCAAGTGGAACATTGAAACAATCCTTCCTGCAGGGGAAGACACTGAATATTGGAGAGATTTTCTGCTAAACAAATGTGACAGTGCCCTATAAACACCATTAATTGATATGCAGAAGTCAGACCCTGCCAAGCCATCACAGTGCTCCTCTGCTACAGAAAGTAGCATACCTTTCAATTCTTCACAGTCAGAGGTGTTATCAGCAAGGGAAAAGACATGTACAGCAACTTCTTGGGCATCCTATGTTCAGGGTCAGAAAGGCAAATCACTTCTGAGCTACCTGCAACAACATGGAAGGGTAATCTATAAAGAAAGTGCAGCAGGTTAATTTTGCCAGACTGGAAACCATCTCAAGCAGTACAATGATCCTGGAGTACTTTGCAGACCATACTGTGATTGATCTTGAGGATTATCCATTACTGCATTGGAAACAAAAGAGAACAATATGGCCAGATCCAGCAAATCTTACAATAATGTACCTTAGCTGTCTACCTTCAAATTTGAATTCAGAGGCCCAGATATTCAAAAGGGTTGCACATGGGGCAACAGTGTTGAACCATGTGCAACCCACTGATGCTCTCCAGCGTGATATTCAAAAGGGAAAAGTGCACGGAACAAATCCAAATGTGCCGGAGCGCATCAGTAATGTATGCAGGTGCAGGTGGGGGGGGCGTGCTCATGCATACTCTGCACAGCCCGATAGTCAGTCCAGTATGTGCAACTTGCCAGCACAAAGTTGATCCAAAAAAAAAAGGAACAACGGATGGTCACCCACAGGTGAGCTGCCACATTGCAGGGCACAACACGGCAGCTGCCACCTGTGGGTGGCCGCCCGAGCTCTGGCTGCACCTGGCAGTGTCCCCCCATGCCCAATCATGGGCATTTGTAAAATAAAAGAACCCCTATATCCCTGGTGGTCCAGTGGACCGCTGAATGCCCGATCGCGGGCATTTGTAATAAAATAAAAGAATTATGTCCAATATCCCTGGTGGTCCAGTGGACCACTGTCTGCCTAATTGTAGGCTTAAGTATTAGTAAAAAGAATTGATTCCAATATCCCTGGTGGTCCAGTGGACCGCTGACTGCCCGATCATAGGCATTTGTAATAAAATGAAAGTATTCTGTCCAATGTCCCTGGTGGTCCAGTGGACCGCTGACTACCCAATCGCAGGCTTAAGTATTAATAAAAAGAATTGATTCCAATATCCCTGGTGGTCCAGTGGACCGCTGACTGCCCGATCATGGGCATTTGTAATAAAAAAAAATATGTCCAATATCCCTGATGGTCTAGCGGTGCCCCCTCCCCACCTGCCCACTGAGCCCCACCGCCCTGCTCCCCCCAGGTCAGCCAGTGGGCAGCAGCACCCCACCCTCCTGCCACCCACTGATTGACACCATAGGTAGGGCTGTATGCCCATTGGTCCTGGCGTGAGCCAATGGGCATGCAGCCATCTCTACATATTCAGATATGTGAATGGATCCATTCACATATCTGGAATGTGTACGGCACGGGCTGCATGCCCATTGGCTCACGCTGTGGATTAATGGGAGTACAGCCCTACCTATGGTGTCAGTTGGCGGACTGCAGGCAGGTGGTGCTGCCGCCTGCTGGCTGACCAGGGGATCGGGCAGTGGGGCTCAGTGGGGCTCAGTGGGTGGGTGGGGAGGGGTACCGCTAGACCACCAGGGATATTGGACATATTTATTTTTCTTATTACAATTGCCCGACAATCGGCAGTCAGTGGTCCACTGGACCACCAGGGATATTGAACAGAATACTTTTATTTTATTACAAATGCCTGCGATCAGGCAGTCAGCAGTCCACTGGACCACCAGGGATATTGGATTATTTTATTTATACTGAAGCCTGCGATTGGGCTGTGGGGCACATTGCCACGCTGTGCAGGAGGCGTCGGTCCCTGATGGCTGCTGCCTGGCAGGGTGCCAGGTGCAAGTCACCGGGGATCGGCGCACCTGCATGCAAATGGGGCCACAATGATATGCAAATGGCCCCATTTGTGCCTTGCAAACATTATGGCCCCATTTGCATGTGCACTTTTGAATATCGCAGTTGCAATGGAACTTGTGCTAGCGCATCCCCCTGCTCCACTCTGGCCACTTGCACTGGCACAGTGCCACTGCGCCATGCACACTGCGGGTTGCCAGGGTGTGATATTCAATGATGCTGTGCCATGGTGCAGCTCCATTGAATATCACCTAGTCAATGCCCCTGCACAGCCAAGTTGCGCTGTGCCCAAGCTTGCACCACAGCCTGGCACAGTTTGAATATCTGGGCCAGAATGCATATTTAGTGAAGTTGGAGGAACAGTTACTGACCTCAGAACACTGCTAAGTCCTGCAAATGTGGAACAGCTTACATTTCTCAAAATGAATGCTGACAATTTCCCAATTGTCACAAACACTAATTTATGTGAGTCTGACCCTGAAAATGAACAACAGCCTGTAAACAGTGATACTGAATATGATGAATAGGTTGCGTATGAAACAAATAGAACCATCACCACTACCACCATGACAGCCACATGTGCCACACTAGTACTAATCTTAGTTTTCTTTTCCCAGTCATCAGTTTATATTGTGTAAGTTTGATTGATGACTACCATGGTTATAATGTTTTAAAACAGCAGCAAGCTCAATCACAGCAACTGTGCCTCTTGAACCTATCTCAGCAATGCCTACAATGGGTATATTTAAAAAAAAAACATCAGCAGGCTCAATCACAGCAGCCATATCTCTCATACCTACCTCAGATATGCCCGCCATGGGTATAATTTTTGAACACAGCAGCAGGCTCACTAAAAGAGCCTGCACCTCTCGTAGCTACCTCAACAATTCCTATCATTGGTATAATTATTGGAAACAGCAGCAGGCTCACTTAGAGTAGCTGCACCTTTTGTACCTAGCTCAGCATTGCCCGCCATGGGTATAATTTTCTGAAAAGCAACAGGTTCACTAATAGCAGCTGTACCTCTCATACCTGCCTCAGTAATGTCTTCATGGTTATAATGTTTGGAATAAGCAGCAGGCTCACTCTGAGTAGGTGCACCTCTTGTGCCTAGTGTACCACTGTAATGACTACCATGGTATAATGTTTTGAAACAGCAGCAGGCTTACTCACAGCAGCTGCCCCTCTCATACCCATCTCAGTTATGCCCACCATGGGTATAATTTTGGGAAGCAGCAGCAGGCTTACTCACAGCAGCTGTGCCACTTGTACTTGCCTCAGCAATGCCCCCAAGGGTATAACAGTTTGGGTCACCTTACAGGCAGTGTAACAGTCCCAAAAAATAGTCTTTACATGATTTTTGTTATGGTCAGGGTCAAGTAATAGGGTAGTAGAACAGGTAATGAGTAATACAGGAGAACTGGCATATATGACAAGCTGACCCAATATGTAGTTTATTTACACAGGAATTGACTCTATTTGTCTATAAGGGCTAGAAATATAGGTGACACAAAAGTAAATTCCTTGCAATCTATCAGCAAAAATGATTCACAACATACTATACAACCAGTTGGATGTACGATGTGTAGTAGTTGTAAATTTTGTACATCTGTTAAAAAGTGTAAAGAGTATAAAAACTATGTGACAGGCTAATAGTTTAAAATACAAACTTTAGTAACTTGTGATACTGCAGGGATTATATAAAGAGCCAAATGTTACTGTGGGGCAAATTATATGGGAAAAGTGGGTAGAGTTTTTAAGTTAGGAAACGGTGAACATTTGCAGGACATTGATAATGGGAGAAATAAGGTTATTTTAGCAGCCTGTGTTAATTTTAGCAATGCTAGACAAAACCACAAATGGATGTTCTATGGTATTGCTAAAGTACAACTTGGTCCATTGGGAGGACCTGGATGCTACATTACTGAGATGGGAAGCCAGTTGGATATTTCAATTTGATAGTCTCAAGATTCCAGGACGTAATGAGAGATTTAAGCATTCCTCCTTTTTATAATTCTTATTGTATATTGTTCTAATTTTGTCCCTTGTTTATGCTCTCACTCAGCTCCTGTTTTGTGCTTACATCATGCCTGATCTCTAGGAGGCTGGATTTATGAAAATCATACTTCTCAGAAGGATCAATATGTTGTCTATGAAGCACAAGGACTATATAAAAGAACAGATAACTTAAAATAAAATATAGTTGGTCCTCTGTTCTAGAAAATGTGTTTTAGCAAAATGCTTTCTAGCAAAATGTTTTTTACCTAAATGTTTAATAGCATAATGTGCTTTAATTATTGCTAAATTTTCAAATCAAGTGTAAACTATGGCTCCTTGATAGAGAGGTTCAGGCTTTTAATATTCTGTGCTTTTTATTCAAATTATAGGTAGCAATGATGATTAAGGTAATTACTGTTGTTCTAATATATTGGTGGGTCATTTTCTTAAGGACAACACCTGGTTTGACATCACTTGTACTACTATTTAAATGGCACATGTGTACTGGCTAGATTACTATTGACAAAGTGCCAACTGGGGCGCAAAATGCCATCTGGTGTTCTGTGGTTGTGGGATACTGGTTTTTATGCTAGCCTGCTTTGATGCTTGTAAGTCTGTAATAAATGCTTTTCCTTTGCTCACTTACTTAACTGTGTTGTACACCTAAGTACAAACATATGACCACTACTTTTGGAGTGTGAGCCTTTGGTGGTTACTTGCTTTGGAGATATTTTGGCTCACAAAGCCTTTACCTGGAGCCTTCGCTTCATTTGCACTTTGTAGTTTCCAGCTGCCTTAGAAATTCCAGTATTTGTTTCGGTCCAGAATTCCCCTTTCTCTGACTTTGATCCTGTTGTGTAACAATGTCCATGCTCTTTTTTTTCTGTGATCTCACTTTGTTAGCTTAGTTTGATTGTTTTCTTTTACAGTTCATTTTTTGTCTGTATGTATTTTAGACTGGCTGTAATGATTACTGCTGTACTATGTTAACCTGTTGATTGCTGCTAGCCTCCATGGAACCAACACTAAAATGGAATGCTGCATCTCATGGGGTTTTCTGTGTTGGAGCAACTTCAAGTAAATACATTTATGCAACAGGTGTCTGAATAAATCTGCACTGATAAATCCATTTATCTGTGCTACTACGTGGATAAATTTATTTATCCACATAGTAACTACATCATCACCCATTTATCCACACAGTAACTACATCATTAACTACCACCACCTGTGCTGCCTTCTTACCAGCACTATCTCCCAGTTTCACTTTCACCTCCTCACAGTGCTCTTAAAAGCCAAGCTATCACAGTTCCAATCACTCACAAAATGCACACCCTAACCAACCCCCCAACTGGAACCACATTTTAAATGAAAACACTCTTAACAAAATAAAGCAATTTTTTCCTCTTTCTCAGCACAGCAATCCTGCAAACCAAACACAGCAACCAGGCACAGAGAAAAAACCTGAAAAGGAACTTAACTAAAAAAAAAATATGACAAACCAGAACCCCCAAAAATCCTGTTGCATAAATCAAATATGCAGGGGTGCCTGTGGGGTAATGAAGTTATTTGTTCTGTTGCCAGTGACCACTCGTAACCCTCACTCATGGCTTCACCACTTGTGAGGTTACTCGAGGTCACAGGCAACTGTACAAATAACTTTGTTATCCCACAGGCACCCCCTGCATATCCCTTATATACTTCTTCATATTTATTTTACACTCTAAGCAGCAGTTCAATGAAAGATGTTTTTTTAAAAATCTAGTTTCAGTTATAAATTTCAAAAATATTATTAAATACTACCTACCAAATCTACTTTTCTAGGTACCCACTATGCTTCACAAAATAAGTGTTTTTTAGTTTCTTGATCCTAACCTGTACAATGCCTGCAATAGTATTTCTAAGCCAAATGTGGTGGCTATCTTTTTTGTTTCTTGTGAAAAAGCTAACTTAAATAACTGACAAAATACTCAATTGTTTGTGGAACTAGCATTTTTTACCACACAATAAAACTGGAAGATGTCTGGAATATTTTTTAGTTAGAAGAACAGGCAGGGTCAAATTTTTTGTTCAGTTTCATTGTACTGCTGCTTTAATAAGAAAACCACAACAGTGATCTGGGGCATCATGCCACCAAAATCATAGGGGTTGCACGATCATGGATAAAAAGTACCAATTACACATTGTCAATGCCTGGTGTTACATAATGTACTTAAATACCAAGTTACTTTTTTGATTCTGTGTAAAGACAGCCTACTGCAAATACCCCATTACATTCAGTTTGCTTTAATTACGCTTGGCAATATTTGCCAATGAAAGTTTCTCCTTATGTAATGTTGATGTTTCAAAACTTTCTGAATATCAAACGCAACAAAAAAAAACTTGCTGGGTGTGATGCGTGACACTAATACTACCAGTAAGAAATTGACTGCACCGCTGCTGCATTTTGCATGTGGCTTGCCATCATATTTTCAGAATAATGCCCATCTTGACAAACATTTATTCTGGGGCATCATTAGTATAGGGGGGCTAGTTCTACCAAGAATCCTAAATCACAATTATGGAACTATTCAGAACCACCCCAAGTAGAGGTTGACAGACAGATCCCCTCTGCCCACATTTAAATTCCAAACATGAAAAATCTGTTATGGGGCAGCAGGGGCACTAAATAATATCAGTCATAAACTGGCTGAACATACTGTAGGACCTTTACCTGAGAGCACACTTTCAGAATACATAAAAGTGGGTGAATGCCTCAGGGATGGCCTTGGCGGGGTGATGGAACAGTGGGTGAAGATTAAAGGGATCATAGTAAAGGCAACAAACCTCTGCATCAAGCAAGTGAGCAAAAACAAGAGGAAATAGAGACAACTATGGTTCTCAAAAGAGGTGGCTGCAGTGCAAAGATTAAAGCAAAATGGGCAGTATTCATAAGGTATAAAGGGTAGCATGTCATAAGAGTGACACAAAATGAGCAACTAGAAAAATAGCAACTCATTTTGGGTACTTTTATGGTGGGCTGCATTGCAGAATAATGAGGGTATGGGACAGTGCATATGGGGAAGTGTGAACGGAAGGGGGAATAGCAAGTGGAAGGGAAGGGACAGGGAAAGGGGTTTTCAGGGGCTGGAGTACCTGCTGCTGCTGAGCTAGCTGTGTGGCATGGGGGTGTGGGAGGCTAGCTCTGGCAGAGCAGGTACTGAGTTCAGGACCAGGTGAGGGTTGCATTTTGCCACACTTAATTTTTTCCAAATTCCAGATTTTGACCCCCACTCTGACATACACCCCCCTGGAGTTGACAATCCTAATTCAGCAGGGTACAGGGGGAAAAGCCCCCCACAAGGTGGGGTGTGGTGGGCACAACCCCCCAAAAAAATACTTTTTGTTAATCCAGAAGTTGAGTGGCCTTAAACTGTATATCACCAATTTGCTTTTCGGTGACATACACTCACCATTATAGTGATCGCTGCTTTGTATTTGCTATTATGACATGGAACTGGTATAAGGAGATGTAGAGAGAGTGGAGGTAGGGTGGTGTATCAGGGGAAACAGAGGGAAGCAGGGAAAGCAGTAAGGAGCACAAACATGTGCACTGAATAGAGAATAGCCCAGGAGGTAACGGAAGGAGAGATGATAGTTTTTTAGTTATCACTTGGTATTACTTGGTATGAAAGAACAGAAGAAGGCCAGAGCCCATCGAGACTGTTCACCACACTGTGTGGGACATTATTTATCTATTATCCCTCAACCAAAGATCTAATTTGTTTTTAAAGACAGTGGCACTAGTTGCCTCTACCAATTCTTGTGGCAAGTTGTTCCATACAATGGATGCTCTTATTGGAAAAAAGTTTCCCCTTTTGCTGGTTTTATAAGTTTTTACTTCAAGCTGTTTATTATGTAGTCTCAGAACATGTCTCCTTTTGGAGCGTGTTAGGCAGCATTTTTCCATTAGATATGGTGAATTTATTAAATTAAAAACCATAAGCATATCACCTCTTAATCTTCTAGTTTGAAGAGAGAAGAGACCAGTAGCTTTTAATCTGTTCTGATAATCCAAGTTTGTTAATCTTGGAATCATTCTAGTTACTCTCCTTTGAACCTGTTCAAGAATTGCTATGTCTTTTTTTGGGGTTTGGATTCCAGAAAGGGGAGCCGTAGTCTAGATACAGTCTAATGTATACCCTATACAATGGAATAAGGCATTGTTCAGTGAGATTAACAAAAGTGCATTTTATTTGCCTCAAAAGTCTGTTGGTCATGCAAGCAGTTCTAACACAGTGATAATTTTATGTAAGTTTATTGTTAAAATATATACCTAAAAATTTGATGAGTGAAGTGGTAGTCCGTTTATATAACATATCGTTTTTGGATTATTTACACCGAAATGCACTACGAAACATTTGTCTTGATTAAACTGCATATGATTTTCATTTGCCCAAAGTGTTAATTTTTCCAAATCCTTCTTTAATGCAGAAATATTTTCTTCATTATTAACCTTGCTCCCCAATTTAGTATCATCTACAAATTTAACCATGAAGTTATTTGGCTCTGTTTGCAAATCACTGATAAAGAGATTAAACATTGTTGGTCCCAAGACTGACCCCTGTGGTACAGCACTTGTCACACTACCCGAATCAGAAAATACATCATTAATTCTGACTCTCTGAGAATGATTTGTCAACCTGTTTAAAGTCCAGTTGACAATATCAGGTGACAAACCTAGATTGTGCATTTTAGTAATGAGTTTTTCATGTGAGACTTTATCAAAAGCGCTACTAAAGTCCAAAAGAATTACATCAGTAGGGATACCCACATCTAGTAGAGTACTTACAGTATATTATTGTAAAAATATATCAGATTGGTGGTGCAGGAATACTTGGGAGTAAACCCATGCTGATTTGAATCATACATTCCTAATTTTTTACAATCTTGATCTATTAGAGACTTCATTACTCGTTCCATTAATTTACCAGCCACCAAGGTCAGGCTAATTGGATGATAATTTTGCACAGAACCTCTACTTCCTTTTTAAAATATGGGAGTAACTATTGCTGAAAGCCAATCATTTGGTACAATGCTTTCTTGTAAGGATTTTTTGACAATAATTGACAAAGGTATAGAAATATTTATAGAGGTTTCGATCAGAAACCATGGATGAATAACGTCTGGGCCCAGACTAGTATTTTTTTTTTTAGTTTTTTGATAGTCTGTATAATGTCAGTTGGATAGAACCTATGATAATCCACCTGGTGAACTTTAAATGTACTAATAGGTGATTTTTGAGAGAAGACAGAACAAAAGTACTTATTAAAGAGATTCAAGGTTTCTATATCAGATAGAGAAGAGCCATTGGTTATAATGGGACCAATGGTCCTTGATACACCCTTTTTATTATTTATATAGGCGAAAAGAGATTTGTGACAGTCTTTTGTGTGAACTTGTTTAAATTCTAGCTTATTTTTTGCCAATTTAATAGATTTTTTTAAGTTTTTCACAGATAGTCTGTATTTATGTAATAGAGTAGTTTTAAATGGAACAGAACTATTCTTAAGTTTCCTAAAAAGATAAATTTTTGTTTTAATCTGATTTTTAATTGTCTTGTTGAACCAAGGGGGAATTTTTCCTTTATTATTAAATTTCCTCTTAGATGGAATAAAGGTGTTTTCCAAATAATGTACAATGCTTTTTAAAAAGTCCCAAGCTTGTTGTGTTGTACATTAAGAAGATTAGATTCCCAGTTTATGTTTTGTAAGTATTCATTGATTTTAGAAAAATTTGCTTTATTATAATTTTTTATACAGTATAACTTCCTTTGTGTAGTTTTAAACTGTTGAATTTCAAAAAGAATAGATGAATGATCACTGGTCCCAAGTAGATCCCAAATTTGTAAATTGCTAATTTGTTGCTCTATGTTAGTAAATAATAGATCTAAAATATTAGGACCTCGAGTGGGCTCTGTAACAAGTTGTTGTAATCCAGTACTAACTACCACATCTATTAGTCCTTTCTCAGCATAGGACTGTCCTGAGAATGAATCCCGGTTAATATGAGGGAGGTTAAAGTCACCAACTATTACAGTATCTTGAGATTCTGAAAAATGTGTAATTTCTTTAAACATAGCAGTTGTGTAATCTGAATTTGCAGATGGAGGTCAATAGATGTTACCAATAGTTATATAGGACTGCACCTTCAATACGATTTTAACCCATATACTTTCCAAAGGAAAGGGAGAACACACTTCAAAAGAAGGAATATCATTTCATATGCACATACACACTCCACCACCTTGCTTATCTAATCTGTTTTTATGATATAACTTATAACCTGGAATTTCTCTGGACCAAATTGAGGATGTGTCCCACCAAGTTTCAGTTACTCCCATGTACATTAAGTGAAAAGAGGAAGACCATGGCTGAGATTTTTGGGACTGTGCAGAGGGGGACCAGAAAAAGGCAGACATCCTAAACAAAATACTTTCGTTCAGTGTTCACAGACCAAGGAGAAGGAGAGGGACCAGAACATAACAGATGCTTTGGAAGGAGGGAGCTGGACACTAATCCTATTTGGAGGGGAGAGTCCTGAAGGGACTTGCTAATTTGAAGGTGACCAAAGCAATGGGGTCTGATGGGGTTCATCCAAGGGTATTGTGGGAGCTCTGCGAAATACTGGCTGCACCTTTGACAGTTCGATTGAACAGCTTACTGGAAACAGATGTGATTCCAGAGGACTGGATGAAGGCAGATGTAGTCCCACAGTGGTAGTAGGGAGGAGGCTGGTAATTATAGGCAAGTCAGCCTGACATTGGTGGTGGGAAAGTTAATGGAATCACTGCTGAAGGAAAGGATTATGGAATATCGTGAATTCAGTGGGTTATAAAACCCAAGGCAGCATGGTGTTACAGAGGGAGCTCATGCCAAATTAATCTGATAGATTTTTTTGACTGGTGTGACCAAAAAACTAAATCAGGGTGCAGTGGTAGACATGGCCTACCTAAATTTCAGTAAGACATTCAACAGTGTTGCACACGGAGCTTAATGGTAAATTTGAATTGGCCCCTTTTTTGAAAAGAAAAACAAGCAGAAAATAAATGAATACAGTCATTCAACTATTTTTTTCTCTCTCTTTTATGTTTGATTTTTCAACTACCACCCTTGGTTTTTCTTTCTTTTTTCTTTTCCCTTCCCCTCTCCCTTTTTCCCTTTCCCTCTCCTCTCCCTTCCTTTTCATTTTGAGCTTTTTCTTAGTACATAGATATAACTTTATAATTCAATAAAAGTACTGGGCATTTTGTTTTGTTTTGATGACATGTGATGATTAAAACATGCATATTTTGGATTAATTATGATGGCAAGTGGTAATTTGGATGTTTTTCTATATCTACTGTTATTACATCTACTGTATTTTTAAAAATTGCAGGTTCCAAGAAGAAAATGGTCCAAAGAAATTAGAATATAAAACTATAAAAGTGGTTGCTGACTGTTTTTAAATTCACCAGGTGGTGGGCTGTTGTAATTTCCTGCTTACCAATAGATTGTTATATTATTATCTGTCTATAACAAATTAAGGGCAAGTATAGCTTTAAAATAATAATAAAGATACAGTACTGAATTGTCAACTTTTGCTGCTTAATAAGATAGATACTCTGATAGGCTGCTTTTATTTGAAAAGTAGTTGGGAAGTGTATATAACACACTAAGTGATCTTTTTGTAATTAGCTCTGATGAAGCCCCAATGGTGGGGTGAAATGTAAGACGAGCAGGCTTGTCCTGTGCTGCTAGTACCTGCATTTTGTATTTCCTTCTACATGCAACTTTAATAAACCAAGCATGGACTGAAGATGGTTTATTTTTTCATTCTTGGGTGAATGGTGTGAGCATCCTTTTCATTACAGGTATATTAAGATTTCTAAGGATTGCTCCACAATCCCTGAGTGATCTTCTTCACTAAATGCAAATTTTTATTTCAAGAGCAGCTCAGGTTAAATAAAATTCACCAGAATTAAACTAACTGTTATCAGAAGGATGAATAACAATGGTACTTCACAAGCCGCTGCAGGAGCAGCAGAAGGCAACATCTTTGAGTCTATTTTTTCCAATGACCTGATGGAGAACCAGCTTTTAAGAGACAACAGAACAAGCTTTATGCAGCAGACAACAGAACCTGGTGAGCAGAATTCAATTAGAGAAGCCTTTTACAATTTAGAGAAACTGGCTACTAAAGCGCTAAGATTACACTGGGAGAAACAATCTATGCAAGCTTACCTGACTGTTAATTGGGCTCCCAGAGGCTTACGTATATTAAAATGACTGGCCTCTGGTGAAAAACGGAACTCTATGGTAACTAAATGGAATGCAATTATGTGTGAAGCAACTGATAAATTAATGAATCTAATTATAGAAGACGACACAGAACAGCAACAGGAGCTCGATGTAGAACTTAAAAAACAAGAAGAAATCGTAGCGAAGTTTAAACTACATCCTGACTTCATTAATTATCAAAATAAGTTTAAGGAGTATGTAACATCTTATGACTCAAAACTATATGCTCAAAAACAAAATAAATTTTTGAGAGATGCTAATGATTATCAACATAATTGTATTTTCAATTGGAAGAAGAGTATGCCTGATGCATTACGAGAAGCTGCATTATCAATTAATAGTCCTGTTACTATGACTCAGGCTGAGGTAAATGGACCTCTGGTTGAAATATTGCACCCCATTTCGAAGTGCACAACTACACTGGATGCCTTAACTGATTATAGTACGAGTGAGAGTACATCGGAGAGAGAGGAAAGTGACAGTGAACAGCGTCCTTTTTTGGAATTTACTCCTCCTGGACAAGGACTGCCCAGGAGGAGTACACGACACACTCACTTTTTTATCCTGGAAGAACAGGCGAGAAGAGAACGTGCACATGGAGAAACCAGAGGAAGAAAAAATAGAGGAAGGGGTCGAGCAGCTCAGACAATACGGACAATCAATTGCTATTGACTGTATACAACTTATCTCAGAGATTTTTCACGGAAGATGAACTTAAGGTACTGTCAAAAGGTTTATCATTTGTCCCTACCTATACAGTTAAAAATGTGATGCTTTTGTAGATTTACAACTATTCACCAGAAAACTTAATTTAAAACTATTTTTTGGTGATAGAAATGTTGTCCAAAGTGATCAAAATTCTTGTATAGCACAAAATGAGATAAAAGATGTAGGTAATGAATCATTTAGATTTAAAGTGTACTCTTCCTTTTAACCCCCCACAACCGGCTATAGAGACATCGCTCAATTGCTGTATTTTTGATTTGGAACAGACGTATGGTACTAAAATACAGTTTCCCTATTGTAATTTATCAAGAAAATAAGGGGATATGGTAAAAAAGCTGGCTAATGATAGTTCTATTACTATTAAATCAACTGATGGGGGGGCATCGTAATTTTAGATACTAGTGATTATACAGCTGAAGTGTACAGACAATTGAGTAACCAGGATTTTTATGATTTGCTCTCATTTGATCCTACTACCAGAATCAAACAGGATATAGAAGACTACTTACTAGAAATGAACAGTTCTAATTTGTTGAATACTGATGAACTCCTTTACCTCATTGTACAAAGCCCTATAATACCAGCCTTTTATGTCCTGCCAAAAATACACAAAGACCTGGAAAAACCTCCAGGTTGTCTGATTGTGTCAGGCATAGGGTGGTTAACTGAACCACTGTCTCGCTATGTTGATAGTTATTTAAATCCCTTAGTATCAACACCAGAAGTTACATTAAGGATACAACACATATGCTTACAACCCTGGAAAATATACAAGTGGAACCAAAGTGGCTACTGGTAACATTAGATATAGATTCACTATATACTAATATTCCTAGGGAACGGGGTTTACAAGCAATAGAACAAATACTAGTACATAATACTGATTTTTCACAAGACAATATTGTTATGTTAGTGAATTTTGCTGATCTGGTGCTTAGGAATAATATTTTTCTTTTTGAAGGGAAATTATATAAGCAAATTAAAGGTCCTGCAATGGGTGCTACATTAACACCCAGTCCAGCTAGTATTTATCTGGTGGAGTGGGAAAATGGGGTTTTGTACCACAATAATCCATTTTTTGATAAACTTGACATCTACAAACATTTCATAGATGATCTATTCATCATATGGAAAGGCACATGGGAGGAGTTAAATTAGTTTGTCCGATATCTTGAATTATCCAATGAGCATCTGAGATTTAAGGTCAATTGGAGTACACAAATAATTAATTTTCTTGACCTCACCATAATAAAAAATCATGAAGGCACTTTAAATACTGATCTGTACATTAAACCATGGACAAAAATAGTTTTTTACATGCTGCCAGTTGCCATCCACCACATGGTATAAATAATTTACCCAGGTGACAATATATTAGGACTAAAAGGAATTGTTCAAATAATGAGGATTTTTTTTTACAAAGATCAAATGAGCTTACAAAGAAACTGAAGGAAAGGGGATATAAGAAGTCTTTGTTAGAGAATGAAAAGACAAAAGTGACAGAAGTTTCAAGGGAAAGTCTTTTGCTTCCAAAAAATAAGAAAAAGAAACAAACATCTGAACTTTTTTTGTGACTTCTTATGGAGGGGGTAGTATACAGCTTGTACAGATTGTTTGCAAAAATGTACAAATGCTGAGGGGTATCCCATTATTGAAAGATATTCTTACCAAACCTATAAGTATTTCTTACAGGGGAGGCAGAAATCTTGGTGATACTTTAAACAATAGTTATCAAATGGCACTAAATGTTAGTAAAAAAATGAATTTTAAGGCAGTAAACCATGTGGTTTTTGTAAAACTTGCCAATATATGGAAAATAGGAGTGCTTTCCTTAATTCTAGGACCGGTATGATAGAAAAGGTGAAAGGTCAAATTGACTGCAATACAGAAAATGTTGTTTATTTACTTTTATGTACTTGTGGGGGCTATTATGTTGGTAGAACCAAAATAAAATAAAAATTTAGAGTTAACGCACATATTGCTGTGATTAAGAAGAAAAAATGTAGATTATGCTATGGCTATACATGTGAATAGCAGCAACGACTACTGTACATAAAGTTTCTGTTACGGGTATTGAAGCCATCCCCAAAAATGTAAGAGGAGGTGATTTAGAGAATGTACTGAATTGCAAGGAACAACAGTGGATTTTTAAATTAGGGGCTTTAAAACCCCCAGGGCTTAATGGTAAATTTGAATTGGCCCCTTTTTGTAAAAGAAAATAAAAGAAAAAGAAGAAGAAAATAAATTAATATAGTCATTCAACTAATTTTTTTCTTTTTTTTTTTTTCTCTCTTTTATGTTTGATTTTTCAACTATCACCCTTGGTTTTTCTTTCTTCTTTCTTTCTTTTCCTTCCACCCTCCCTTTTCCCTCCCCCTTCCTTTTCATTTGAGCTTTTCTTAATATATAGCTATAATTTTATAATTCAATAAAAGTACTGGGTATTTTGTTTCACCTTCCCTCTCCCCCCCCTTTTTCATTTAGAGCTTTTTCTTAGTATATAGATATAATTTTATAATTCAATAAAAGTACTGGGCATTTTGTTTTGTTTTGATGACATGTGATGATTAAAATATGCATATTTTGGATTAATTATGATGGCAAGTGGTAATTTGGATATTTTTCTATATCTACTGTTATTACAGCTACTGTATTTTTAAAAAATTGCAGGTTCCAAGAAGAAAATTGTCAAATAGAATTTGAATATAAAACTATAAATGTGGTTGCTGACTGTTTTTAAATTCACCAGGTGGTGGGCTGTTGTAATTTCCTAGTTACTAATAGATTATTATATTATTATCTGTCTATAAGAAATTAAGGGCAAGTATAGCTTTAAAAGAATAATAAAGATATGGTACTGAATTGTCAACACTTGCTGCTTAATAAGGTAGATACTCTGATAGGCTGCTTTTATTTGAAAAGTATTTGGGAAGTGTATATAACACACTAGGTGATCTTTTTGTAATTAGCTCTGATGAAGCCCCAATGGTGGGGTGAACGGTAAGCCAAGCAGACAGGCTTGCCCTGTGCTGCTAGTACCTGTATTTTCTATTTCCTTCTACATACAGCTTTAGTAAACCAAGCATGGAATGAAAATGGTTTATTTTTTCATTCTTGGGTGAATGGTGTGAGCATCCTTTTCATTACAAGTATATTAAGATTTCTAAGGATTGCTCCACAATCCCTGAGCGCTCTTCTTCACTATATGCAGACTAGAAAGCAAGTTGAGTAGCTTAGGAGTGGGTCCAAAGGTGATAAACTGGATAAGAAATTGGTTATGGGATAGGCGACAGAGGGTGGTGTTAAACAGAGTTCACTCTGAGGAAGGTAGAGTGAGCAGCAGGGTGCCTCAGGGGATCAGTCCTGAGACTGGTTCTCTTTAATCAATCAATCAATCAATCAATCAATCAATTGAAATCTTTATTTTGCCAGGTGGAACATCATTGAGACAAGCTCATTTACAAGATGGACCTGGGGCAAAACAATTGCCAACAGGGTTAAGACATAACAGGTTGAGTGAACGTACATAACGATTACATAGTAGTAATAATAACAACATAATAACAGATAACAATCACATGTAACAAGATACTTCCACCAGAACACAGCAATAGGTTCAAGCAAGAGGTAATGCCATTTAAATACAATTGCATAGATACAGATATATGGATGTAAGGTAATGAGCTAAAGTTTGTACAGTAAACATCTTTGGAGGAGGCATAGTAAGCAGGAGTGGCAGTTCCTCTAGCGTCAAAGTGTGAAGAAGTTTGAGATGTAAGAGTCCTTTGATAAGTACTGTAGGCATGGCCTGGCAAGTGGGGTTGGAGGGGGAAGGCATTATAGGGAGTGGGGAGGGAAGGTTAGATGAGATAGGAGAGGGTTGGACATGATGGCTTAGGGAGGAAGGACTGTTCTAAGGGAGAAACATGACAGATGCCACAGGCAATGGTTGGGGTTTAAGTTCAATATTTGAAGTAAAGACAGATCGTGATGTGGGGACCTTGATTTGGACAATGACTGAAGGGAGGACTCAAATGATGCCTCAGGCAATGGTTGAGGTTTAAGTCCAGAATTTAAAGCAGTAAAAAATCATGATGTTAAGACCTTGACTTGAAGCAATGACAGACCTCGGAGAAGGTCCTCAGGAACAAGGATTTGAAGAGGGAATACGTGACAGGGGAAGCGAGTCTTAAGGTTTTCTGGATCTTATTCCAGAGTGTAGGAAGAGTGAAGCTTATTGAGGCTTTACCAATGTGTTTCACTTGTTTCTAAGTGGCATTACATAGGATCTGGAAGGGGAAGGTCTGCCTCTTTGTGGATGTTTGTGGATGACACCAAAATTAGCAATGGGGTAGACACTCCTGGGGAGGGGGTGAAAAGGATGAGCAGAGAACCAAGAAAACTAGAGGTGTGGTCACAAGTATGGCAGCTGAGTTTCCGTGTGAAAAAGTGCAAAATAATGCACTTAGGGCACAGAAACCCAGGGGTGAAGTACAAAATGGGTGGTACTGATGACCACTGAGCAGGAAAGAGACCTGGAAATAATCATATCAGATGACCTAAAGGTGGGCAGACAATGCAACAAAGCAGTATAGAGGGTTAATGGGATGCTGTTGTGCACAGGGAGGGATACCAGCAGCAGAAAGAGGGAGCTGGTGTTGTTTCTGTATAAATCACTGGTAAGACCCCACCTAGAGTGCTGTGTCTAGTTCTGGAGACCACATTTCCATAAGGACATAAAGTGGAGGTGGCCCAGAGGAGGGCAACTAAAATTGTGCATGGCCTGCATCAAACACCTTACAAGGAGAGACTAAAGGACCTCAATATGTAAACCCTGGAATGGAGGGGGCTATGATAGAGACCTTTAAATACCTCACAGGGGTAAATAAGGTACAAAAGGGAAGTATTTTTCAGAAGAAAAGGTGCTCAAGAACAAGGGGACATGTTATGAAGTTTGAGGGGGGGGTAGATCCAGGACACATGTGAGGAAGTACTTCTTCATAGAAAGAATGGTGGATTCCTGGAATAACTTTCCAGTGGAGATGGTAGGGGCAAAAACAGTAATGAGGTTCAGGAATGCATGGAATAAGCATAGGACAATCATAGTGGAAAGGAAGGGGGGAAGGAGAAAGATCTGTAGATCGGACACAGTCTGCAGCAATAGTGTAGGTGGGGAGAAATGGGCAGACTGGATGGGTCAAGCGGTCCTTATCTGCCACCAAATTCTATGTTTCTATGCAGTGCTTGCTAATATACATTGCAAACATCATGGCAAAGCAGTGGCCCTTGTGGTGAATCATTAGTAACAGTTGGGGTGGGGGAATTTCTGCTAGCATTCATTACTGGCACGCCAGTTATGGGACTACTATTCAAACTACTGTACCATTCAGTTAGGCTAACCACTGATCCAGAGTAAATAAAATTGGTATTGCTCATACAGACTATCTACTGGAGTACTAGAATACATATTTTTTCTATATTCTGTATACCCTCCCATGTGTATGTTTTTGCTTGCCTTGTACTGTGATGATCTTTGTTCCTTGTACCTCACTTTAAAACTCTACTATGTATAAAACCACATAATGCACAGTTTTATTTGCCTGGAAGGAACATTGGATGTCTGCCCTTTTTTGTGATGTCACCCTTCCCCCACTGAATCCAGAAACAACCTGTCTTTGCTAGCTAAAAATGCCTGCTTTTCGGATTTTGACCTCATTCCTGAAAACCATCATCAGTCACTACCAATTTTTTCTTTAAAACAATAGTCCTTCCTCCAGTCAGTGCTATTTATCCCATACCTTCTGCAGATTCACTTGTCGGAGTGTGTGTGTGTGTGTGTGTGTATACATCGAACACCACACCACATGGCTGCTAGAAGCTCGGCTCATGGGCCAAGCCTGCTTTCTGGCATTTCTTTGCCTCTTGAAACTCATCTCACCCTCCTTGATGGCTCCTCTCTCTTTTCCTAGACTCTCTCAAGAATCTCTTTTCATCCTTGGATCAGTAGTAACCCTGATGTCCCAAGCTGACAGGTCCTCCTATTCCCACCCAGACACAGTCCCAGGCCAGATAGCTGGGTGTGGGCCATGGCTTGCTACCAGCCCTCCTCCTCACTCAACAACTGAAGTATGATGACCAGATCACAGCTTGCTGCAGCAGTGGCAGGTCCGGCTCAGCCACAGACTCTGACCATGTCTGCTGCTCACTCCCTCTTGACTCCCCTTGGTCCTGAGTGACTTGCAGTCTTTCTGCTCTGCAGTCTGTGAGTGAGTCATGTTTTATTATTTATTTGTCATCAGCTGACGGTTTCCTAAGAGTCTTCCTAACCCTCCTCTCTGACTCTAACATGTGCTAACCTTACATGACACAAACAGCTCATAGGCATGATGCTGCAACTTTTGGCAGGTAGCTCACAGCTGCATTTAATAGGGATGCCATGCATACCAACAGGCAGGGGATGCAGGGGCATGAATCACATACTGTGCTTTGCTATTGGCTGGTAGTGGACTGGGTGCTGCAGGGGAAGTGGACGAGGGGGCAGGCCAGGCAGGCAGACAGACAGACTGGGGGAAAAAAACACAAAATAAAAATGAGCCAGGCAGCCACACTAGAAAAGCAAAATAGTAGCGGGGGTTACAAACAGAATGTTGGGGTCACAAAAAATTCTTAGGGATTGCAAATGCAATCCCCAGTGACCCCTAAATGATGCTCCTGCCAGCGGTGTGTTTAAAAAGGGCCCAATGTGCTGCCCCTCTCTGGCTAAGAAATGTACAGCTGCTAAGTAAGCATTTCAGGACCATTTTTAGTACAGTTTATTTTCTCAGGATAGCTCAGCTGAGACGTAACATCTCATTTTGAGTGAGGTTCATATATTATCCATTTGTGCTGCTGGGTGGACTGGATTACTGGGAGATTAGGTGACTTGCACAGGGTCACTCAGTAAGCTGAGATCTTCTGGTCTCTAAGCTGGTGTTCTAACTTCTGTACTGTACTGCCAGTACCATTCATATGTGTGTGTGTGGGGGGGGGTGAAGAAATTATATTTCCCTTTCAAAGATTGTACTGTACTAGTGGCAGGTTGTCAAGACAATACTTTGCATTGAATAATCATGTCATAAAAGCATTCTTAAAAAACAGCAACCTTAAACTATGTCATCTGTTTAAAAGAAACAGATCACATTTCATGCATCTAGCTGACAGCAAATGGACTGGTTATATCTACTTCATAACCAACCGCACATCACAGGTTCACAACAAATGTACCATCTTCATATACCTTTGCACCTATCAAAACAGTTTTTCAAATACCTGCTCAGCTACCAAAAAGCTGAGATACTTGGTAGTCTGAGACTGAAGGATGCAGTGCACACTCCTGATGCAGTAAACCTGGCACAGTGGGCATGAGGGTATGATTTATCATAGTTCAAAATGTACTGAGACAGGGGCAGGGCATTTGAAATGCTGGATGTGGCATATGAGTGCTTTTGTTTTAAAACAGGCCACTTTTCAGATGAGAACAGGGTTGATGTGATGGAATACTCCAGTACAGCTCTTGACATCATGAAACAATGTGGGGAAGCTGTGCTTTTACAAATAAAAGGGTGCATTCGGGATGGAGGTATGGTATTCAATGAGATGAGTGGCGATAAGGGGTTAGCATTCTCCATAGAACACTCCTAGAAATGTAAAGGTGGGAGTATACCTGGTATATTAATTGCAAACACAGGCATTTAGGCATTAGCTTAGGTTGAAGCACAAAGTCACGAAAGTGTGAAAATGGGGCATTAGTGCACAAATTACCATAGGTTTTGGTGAATGGGGGTTGTACCTTTGGCTTTTCATGACTGCTCAAATGAGCATTGATATCACCTTTACTTTGTTATTCTCTTTCAAAGCATGGACATACTCACTTGTCAGTGCTCTGAGGAAGGGTACAAAACTAACCTAACACCATTTGAGCAGTTATTCAAACCCAAAGGAACACCACATACCCACTAAGACTCAGATGAATGTTTACCCTAACACTGTGTTTGCCTACTTTGTGGATTTCTATTTCAAATCTAATAGATGCTTCAACAAACAGTAGGTTTTGCAACTACTGTAATTGCCATCATTTGTTTAAAGAATATTTATAACAGAAGCACACTAATATGTATTGACAATAATAGTGGAATACCTTTAATGGCAAGCAGTACAAGGTGTCTAGTGACACTTCCTGCCCTCACCCCATCTGTTGACAAGCAGTTCCTAACCGCCTATGGCACCCCCTCCCTCAGTCAGCCCCCATGGCTCCAGTTCCTGCCTTTCTATGGCCCCTATACTTTACCCTGGTGCAGAGTCTGGTATCTATTGTCATCCCTCTCCCTCTCAATGCTAAGCAGTCTGTGGAATCCAGTAACACTCTCCCTACCTTGCTCTGACCCAAGTCCAAGCAGCTACTGGTAGGCCTCATCCTTTACCCTGTTTAATGCAAAGCAGTTCCCCGCACCCAGTGGCACCCTTGTCATTACCCTACTTCCATATAACAGTCTTTTGCATCATGTGGCCTTATCCCTGCTTCAATCTAAGCAGACCCTGGCATGCAATGGAATCCTTCTCTGTCCTTGCCCAAATCCAGTTTGTCCCTGGCAACTCCATCCCTCACCCTCTCCCAATCAAAGCAATCCCTGGCATCCAATGGCACCCGTCCCTCCCTCTGCTCCACTCTGTGCAGTCACTGGCATTGAGTTGCACATCTTCCTTCACCATGCCTCTATCTAATAGTCCATTGCATCCAGTGGCCCTTACCTGCTTCAATCCAAGCAGACCCTGGCATCTAATGGTACTGCCTCTCTCTTCTTGCCTGAATCCAATTAGTCTCCGGCATCCAGTGGTACCCTGCAAACTCACTCAGCTAATTCCAAGTTGTACCAGGTATTCAGTGGCACTCCCATTCCTCACCTTGCTCAAATTCAATATCCCCCCCCCCCACACACACACATAACCACTCCCCCAAAGAGCAGCCGTCAAAAACCTCTAACTTACCTTCTCAACCAGCCATCATCTAAACCCACTGTTGCAAACTACACTTTGGAAAAAACATGCTGTAAGATTGTATTTTTTTAAATCACAATTTGCAATAATAATGCAGATGTGTTGTAAAAAAATAAAAACTATAAAATCAGAAACAAAAATCCAACCCCCCCTTCTCCCGCCCTCCTTCCCCTCTAGCCGTCTGCAGCTACAAAGATAGGCTTTCTGCACTAGCAAACTGAGCAGCACAAAATCCTCAAAGCACTTTTCTCAGATCCCAGCACACTGACTGACTGTAACAATAATGAACAATTCTCTAACTGTTTTTTGAAGAAAAACAACATTTTCAGATGATCTTTAAGAGATTTCCCTCTCGGGTCCTCCTCTGTCATGTTTGAGAAAGAAATGGCCCCGATACATGTGCAGTGCATGCAGATCACCATCTTCAGCATGGTGTAGTGGCTGCTTTATGTCATGTGACTTCCACAGAGCTCAGTTTTTTACTGTACCATAATCACTGTGGAAAATGAAAGTAACAATGCAATGACAAAAACTTCAAGTTATATTCACCAGAAAATAAATTGTTCATTTTGGCCATTTACCCAAATTTACTTTGCTTTGGTTACCACTACAAGTGAGTGGTAAGACTCCAGTCTCATGAGTGGAGAATCCATTAGTCTGTTGTAAAGGTTGAAACACTCGTGTAGAGATACTGCATGTAGATTAAAACCTACTTTAATTGTTAAGAACAGGCTGGTTGGGTACCAAAGAGATACTCTAACAACATGGAACAGCAAGAGTGAAGACTGAGTGGTCCCAGTGTCACAGTAGACCCAAAGTGCCCCACCCAGCATTTCTTAACAGTTAGGCATTATTTATTCTATATAATATATGATGATGCTATTTTGTGACTGAAGGGCTCCACACTCCCCCAACGGGTTTGGAGATCACTTCCCTGCAACCACGCTGAAACATATTGTGGCACTCATAAGTTTAATTTAATTTTGAATTTGCAGACAACAAACTCACATCAATCCCATCTACCTGGGAGCCACCCACCTGCAGAAGTAACCATTTACAGTAAGTATCTGTGGGAGAAACATCAGCATGCATTCCATTTCATCTGACACGGTTGCAAGAAGAATGATGAACCTCTGCCCCAGGTCCTATGAATCACTTTGAAAATGGCCAAATATGCAGTTAAAAGAGCATATTTACTGGTTAAGGATAATAATCAACCTGTGGCAGACCTTCAGAAACTCCGCAATTCACACTTATGAATTATAGAGTTCAATAAACCTGGGGCACTGCAAAACTGATATGAGTCTCTATGAGATGTCCCCTAGAACGTGTCCTCCCACTGGCAGTCCACTCGTGATCCTCACTGAAAGCCACCAGTGCGAGACACTGGCTTCACTACAGTCTGACTTAAAAAAACCCGGCCACAGTGTAAAATAAAATCTCCACTGAAAAATCACCAAACAATGACAACTGCATCCCGTTTTCAGCCCCTGAATGAATCAGAAAGGCTACAATTCACTGAAGACCAGGAAAACAAAACCACAGTGAAAACAAAGAGTGATGTAGCCCTATTCAAGAAATACCTTGTAGAAATGGGTGAGTTAGAAGATTTCCTCAATCTACCCATGGAACAGCTGGACACCTTGTTAGCTAATTTTATATTTACAGCTGAACAGTTAAACGGCTCCAACTATGAGCACTGCACATTAAGAGGCATTTGTGCAAGTATTCACAGACACCTAACCTAGAAACCAGTAAATATAACAAATAAAACATGGGGACGTGTGGTACAGTAGTAGTCAAAGACATGGCCAGATATTTCCTGAAATTTCTGTGTTGTTTCTAGAGAAGACTCCTGCTTTCTGCAGTTCCACAGTAGGGGCAGCAGAGAGAAACTCTTTAGAAATTTCATGAAATATCTGGAAATATCTGACCATGTCTTTGGCTATTAGTTGTAATTTGGATGTTATGCACACCCTCAGTTTATGGGGCATCACACACCTCAGGTGTGCATACAATCCTCATAAACCAGACTTCCCCATGCATTATTCCATATTTATATTCTCTATTATGAAGCTACTGTCCCATTTCTAAATATGAAAGAAGTCTGGATTCTGAGTATAAACTGACCCTCCTCATGATATAGATGCTATACCTAACCCAAATGGACAGCTGCTGACACACTCTTGGTGACTGATGCAATGGAAGTCTATAGCTACTATTGTGTTTTTTCTTTTTCGCTCTGCCAAGTTTGGTGCCTGACATTTTTACATGCATTAAAAGATTTGCTGCAGCAATTGTGAGAGCCTGCTTTGTGCTCTGTTCTGCAGGGTATCACACCTCAGTGTGCAGTTGTACAGTGTCTTTTCTTTCAGTTTTACTTGTTTTGTAAAAAAAATTGCCCAAAGATGAGTAACTAATATTTAATTTTCAAAGTTTTCTCTAATCTAACCATTGTTGGTTTATGCTGCAACAATGATCAGATTGGGTAACTATCAAAACTATGAAGATGCATCCCACATTGAAAAACTTTTTTATTAAGTGAAATTAAAAGAATAATTCAGTTCAAGTTCAATTCAAGTTTATTATAGGAAACCTCCATTGAGCATGCTCATTCACAATGAGATCCTAGTACATAAAAGGCAACCATAAGCAGGCTTACATGAAGTAGGTTACATAACAAAAATAGGTGTACAAAAACCGGATTACAAATAAAAGGCAATAATTTGCATACAACAATAAAATTTGTTCATCACAATATACAATTAGATAAAGGCAAACAGATCCTGGCATTAGGATACTGCAATAATGAGGCAATTTACATAATGCAACAATGTGACAATCTATGGTAGAAGACGTAGGAGACAGGGAATGCAGCAGGGTGATGAACAGGAGTGCATAGGAACAAGAGATAGTCAGGACAGGAGGGCTATAGGAGAGAGTAGGGATGGTGAATAGGACAAAAAGTGTAAACAGGGCCAGAGGGAATGGAGGGGAGAAGGGGGGGAGTGAGGAGGGATTCATGAGGGCTAAACCCTTGAACATTTGCATTCAATGGTGAAGTGCCTTGAGGTGAGTGACTTGAAGAAGCTAACAGTGACTAGGACGGGGAGCTTGAGTATCATTTGAGTGCTGATCCAGGCCACAGGAAGGGAATGTGATATAGCTTCTTTGCCAAGAGAGGTTCTAGTTCTGGGGATATCCAGAAGGAGAAAGGAGGAAGGAAGACTTCCACAGGGAATAAGTGCAGTGCGAGATTTGGACTATAGAGAAGATTTAGTCTGGGAGTTTATTGTGAAGTGCTTTGAGTGTCCAAGTACCAAGATGGAGCAGTCTTCTAGTAGCGAGGGAGATCAGCCCAGCAATAGAATAGAGGTCACAGTGGTGGGTCCTGGGAGCTGTGTTTGGTAATAAAATAAAGGGCATGGTGGAAGAGGACGTCGAGGCTATGAAGGTTGTTTGCTGAAGTGTAGTTGTATATTATATCATGGTAGTCTAAGAGCGAGAAGAATGTTGCTTGGATGAGTCTGACCTCATTTGGGAATAGGGCTTGGAGTCTAAAAAAGAAGATTAGCCTTGTTTTAAGCTTGGTGGAAAGATTATCAATGTGGGCATTGAAGGATAGTTTGTTGTTGATCCATATTCCTAGATATTTGAATTTGTCAAGAACTTCCAGTGGTTCTCCTAGGGAAGTTGTGACAGTTGCATTGGTGGCCTTGGACCAGGTAGGGAGGGTGGTTGTTATTGTGGCAGAAGAACATAACCTTGTTTTTTTTAGTGTTTAGCAAAAGCTTGGCACAGGTGAGGTTATATTCAAGCTGAAGGAAGCTGGTTTGGAGCTCATCACAGATGTCAGCAAGAGAGGGCTTGGAAGTGTAAAGTACTGTATCATCTGCGGAGTGCAGTTTAGTTATTGATGTTGATATTAAGAGAATTGATGTCGATAGAAAAGAGGATGGGTCCAAGTATGGACCCTTGGGGACACCTCTAGTGATGGGAAGGGGGATTTCAGAGAATACTGTCCACTTTTACTGGCTGAACATGCCCTGTGAGGTAGTTGGAGAACCAGCGAGCTGTGGAGATGGAGGCACCTAGGTTTGAGAGGCTGAAAAGGGATATGTTATGGTCCACAGTAATGAACACCTTGCTCAGGTTGAGGAACACAGCACCTATGACTTGCTTAGAGTCCCAGGCAGTGAACCAGTCATTGGTGACTTTACCTAGGGCAAAGATAGTACTGTGGTTATGTCTGAAGCCCAACTGAGCAGGCTTGAGGAGAGAGTGGGCTTTGTTGTGATCCTTCAGCTGGGTATATACGAGTTTTTCTAGGATTTTGGAGAGGACAGGGAGAATAGAGATAGGTCTATAGTTGTTCAGGTTGGAGGGATCGCTGGATTTAAAGAGGGGCAGTACTTGGGCTGACTTCCAGCAGGATGGTACAGTGGCTGCTGAGATAGATAAATTAAAAATGTGGAGAAAGGGGGTGGTGAGATAGTAGTATCCAAGTTTAAGAAAAAAGGGTTCAAGCTCATCGAATCCACCTGCCTTCTTGGTGTCCAGCCAATGAAGGTGGTCTTCGATGTCCTTATAAGTTATGAGAAGTAGTTGGAGGGGGTGTGATGAGGGGAGTGCTGGAGGGGCAGTGGATGGCTGGTAGCCCTGTGTAGGGGGAGGAGTCAAATGCTAGTCAGGTGTGGCAAAGTGAGAGTTTATTTTCTTTATTTTTTGCTGTTACACCTTTTGTTATTATTTCCATTATTTTTACAATAATAAAAGCAGTTATTCTAGACATGAGTCTGATAATGAGTTGTTGGTTACAGATACAACTCCACATAGAGACAGAGAGGGTAATGTTACGTTTGACCTGTACTTACCCCACCATATACGATTCTATATCTTAAAGCAATGGAGAGGCAAGGCTACCATGCTCCATAGTCACATTCCAAACCAAAGGAAAAAAAAAAGACTCTTGTATGCTTCGGGTGTTGTCCAGGCTTCTGACACCCCAGCTAAAGAGAAACAAAAACATACAAAAAGAGAAAAAAAGAACCACTATTCTATATAATATTAGGTACATTCCATATACAAAGAGGCACCATTGTAACTCCCATACATACAATCCTGGCTAGCTAAGTTTTGACTGCTCCCACTATGTAATCCTGTTACCATTGCAGTAATCCTGGTTGTACAGCTTCAGCCTACCCAGTCTTAGGGACAGCATATTTGGCAAAGGGTCCAACATTCCTCATATTCTGCTAGAGAATTGCTTGCCAAGTGGGAAAGTTTATCCATGGTAGCTATGTGAACCATGGAGGCGAGGAGCTCCTGTGTGCCAGGTATCTGTGTGGTCCTCCATCTACACACAAGAAGCCTTTTTGCCTGCATGGCCCACAGTGCCAGCCAGCAATATTCCAACTTCCTTAACTTGGGTGCCTCTGATTTTATACCCAAGAGAAGCAAGGCTGGGGACCGAGGAATACACTTTTTTAACACTTTGGCACCCACTTCACATATATTATCCCACACTGGTTGTATTATTGGACAGGACCAAAGTATATGGGCCAAATCCCCGGGTTGAGAGTTGCATCTCCAACATAGATTGGACTTTATTACCCCCACCTTCCGTAGTACTACCAGTGTGCGGTACCAACAATGCAGGATTTTATTCTGTATTAACTTACTTCTTGCATCTGTAAAACATTTTTGAGCCCCTTTCCAGCACTGCTTCCACTGCACATCGGTAATCTTCATTTGTAAGGCCCTTTACCATTTCTGTTTAGACTTTTCAGTTTGGCTAGGTATTTTGTCTCGGAGTGCGCTGTAAACTGAACTGGCCATCCCTTTTCCCTTTGTTAACCAAGAAGGTGTACTCAGGCTATCTTTTTTTGCTACCTGGGTCAGATATTTTTGGACTATACTGCGTATTTGTAAATATTTCCAAAAATCGGAAGTCGGAATCGACCATCTGACCTGCAAGTTAGCAAACAAATCCACCACCAGGGAAGCTGGGGCCAGTATGTCTTCCAACCTGACAATACCCTTGTCTGCCCAACTCCTCCAGTATACCACTTTTTTGTCTATACACAGATTACTATTACCCCAAAGCGGAGTTAATTGAATAGGCGTTAAGTCTACCTTCAACTTCCTTCTTACTGTTTCCCAGCATCGCAAAGCTACCCCTATCGTGGGGTGATTTTTTAAGTTTGTTGGGGGACTATTATAAACAAGCAGTGACAGAGAGATTTTTTGACATACAGCTTGCTCTATCAATCAATCAATCAATCAATCAAAATCTTTATTTATTCAGGCGAACATCATTGAGCAAAGCTCATTTACAAGATGGACCTGAGTGGTCATACAAATGAGGATACAAGTATTATTACATAGACAAGAATAGCATAAATAGCAATACAATGGCATGAAATGATTATATACAACAATTTACATATATACAAGGAACAGTAGAACCATTTAGCCTGTAAGAAAAAAGGGGACAAAGGGTATAGCAGGCATAAAATATAAATTATAGGGTCTAACTAGTTTTTATGAGAATATAATAGGTGATTCGGAAGATAGAAATTGAATTAATATAATGGACGGAAAAAGGAAGGTGGGTCAGGTAGGGTAGGGGATTAGGCTTTATAAAAGCAATTGCAGAGCTCTGAAAAAAGGGCGGAGAACAATCTTTTAAAAGATGCCAGAGGTAGTAGGCTATCTAGCTTCATGGATTTTTGGAAAGAGTTCCATGCAACTGCTAGGGTATAGCTGAAAGCATCCCTCCCATACCGGGTGCAGGCATTGGGGACCTTTAATATGATGAGTTTACTGATCCTTAAGGTGTATGGCCTAGTTGTAATTTGGGTAAAGCAATCAGTGATATAGGTAGGTAGTTTGCCTGTTAACGCTTTGAATATCCAGATAACAGCATTCCTATTTCTTCTGTGATGTAATGATGTCCAGTTGACTGCCATATAAAGGGAGCAATGATGGGTGCTGGAGGAAGGTCAGTAATAAATCTTATGGACCTGTGATACAGGGTGTCCAGTTTATGTAAGAGATGATGTGAACAATGGCAGTAGAGAAAATCAGCATAATCAATGAGGGATAGGAATGAGGCCTGAATTAACCTTTTTTTGGAATCACTGTTTAGGTAATGTTTTATTCTAAAAAATAGTCCAAGCCTCTGTCTTAGCTTTTTAAGTAGCTCTTCAATATGGACAGAATAGTCAAGCCTGTTATCTATCCAGAATCTATATCCACCCATTGTGGTTGGAGGGAAGTACCCAATCCCAACCAGCGTATTGACTGTGCCAAGTGAAATGCCCACTTATATCCTGTGAACCATGGCAGACACCACCCCCCCCATGCTCCAATGCGCCAGGAGTTTATTCCTACTATATCTGGGGGGCTTCCCCTCCCACAGAAAACTCCCTATTGCCTTATCTATCTTTTTGGTCCAGCCTTGTGGTAATAAAAGGGGAATATGTGCCAGAAAATAAAAAATGTGGGGGGCCAGGATCATCTTAAATGTGGCTATTTTACCCGATAGGGTTAAATGAAGTTTGGTCCACCTGGATATATCCTCCTGCAATTCCACCAGGAGAGGGCGGAGATTATATTCCCATAGTTTCGAGATTTCGGCCGAGAAACGAATACCTAAATAAGTAATGTTTTCCCCGGCCCACTTCAAACCCATTTCTCCTAGTACCTCTGGCTGACATCTGGAGTCAAGGGGGAGAACTTCAGTTTTTATGGCATTTAATTGAAGTCCCAAAATTCCTTTAAATTGGTGCAGAGTAGTGAGTATAGAAGGTAGTGCCTCAGCTGCATCTGCAACTAGAACCAAAAGGTCATCAGCATATAAAAGGGTAGTGTATTCTGTATTTCCAGCTACTATCCCCTTTATAGATCTCTTATCACGAAGGTACACCGCTAAGGGCTCTACAGCCAACACAAATAGGAGGGGAGAGAGTGGGCAACCTTGCCTGGTACCACGTGCTAACTCGAAAGGTGGGGATAGGGTAGAATTTGTCAATAATCTGGCCGTTGAGGAAGTATACAGGGCTGCTACCCAGGATCGAAATCTAGGGCCAATTCCCAACTTACCCAACACCTCATGGAGGTAATCCCATTCCAGGGAATCGAACGCCTTTTCGAAATCTATAGCTACCGCCGCCACTGGGGTATCTAATTGAGACGCGATAAAAGCTAAATTGGTTAAGGTCCTAAGGTGATCTGCACTGAACCTACCAGGGACAAATCCTACTTGGGAGGGGTGTATTAACTGCCGCAGCAGGGGACCCAGTCTTAATGCTAATGCTTTAGTAAATATTTTACTGTCTACATTTAAAAGTGAGATCGGCCGGTAACTACCAGGGGAAGTAGGGTCTTTCCCTTTTTTGGGTAATATGGTAATAACCCCTTCCCGCAACGTGGTTGGAAAAACCCCCTGCACCTCTGCCTGAACATAAACTTGTTGAAGTATTGGGGCAATAATATTTGCTAAGACCTGCCAAAACTCCACTGAATAGCTGTCCCCCCTGGAGCCTTCCCTGGTTTAAGAGAAAATAAGGCCTCTTTTATTTCTTCTATAGTTAATGGGGCATCCAATAGCTCCGCCTGTTGTAAAGTTATAGAGGGAAGTTTCAGTGTTTGTAGAAAAACTTGAATTACTTGGGGATCCACCTGTCTAGTTGAGGCATACAAAGATTGATAATATTCCCTCATAACTGCATTTAATTTTTCACTGTTAGTATGCACCTGTCCTGCAGTATCTTTCAGCCCAGCAATATATCTATCCATTTGCTATTTTTTAACCTATATGCTAACACTCTCCCCCCTTTCTCTCCCCCTTCCCAATATTTGTGCTTCAGCCTCATTATAGAGAGTTCAGCCTTACGTGACAGAAGAGAATTTATCTCCATTTGAGACCTACTATCTTCCTACAGAGAAAATCATGCCTTGCTTTCCTCTTGCTCCTTATGCTGTCTCTGCAATTCTTTGATCTCCTCTTCTAATTCCTTCAATTTTTGGTCCTCTCTCTCCTTCTTGCCCCTGCATATGTAATGATCTTACCTCTCATGGTGGCTTTAAAGCTTCCCACCTAACCCCAGCTGTGGTATCTTGTGCTGGGTTTCCAAAAGAATCTCTTAGCCTCCACCTTAGCCCATTCTAGGAACTTTACATCTTTTATTAACAAGGGTCTAACCTCCAAGAGGTAGATTTGAGGTATAAGGGCCCCAAGCTATAGACAGACACACAGGGGCATGGTCCGATATTACAATAGGAACTATAGTCGACTCCATAGCTGCCTGTGTAATCTGAGGGGACGTTAGAAAAAAATCAATACGGCTATAGGAACTATGTACCTGTGAGTAAAATGAATAATCCCTTCCCCTGGGATTTAATGCTCACCATATATCTGTCAAGCCTTGATCACCCATCCAGTTCATCAGGGCTCTCCTACCTCTCCCATGGCCAGTGTCTTCCTTTTAGGATTTTGTCCACCATAGGGTCTGGCACTAAATTGACATCCCCTCCAAAAATGGTGGGCATATTGTCTTTATTCATATCTAAAAGCACTTGGGAGACTTGGTGGAAAAAGGCTGCATCGTCCTCATTTGGCCCATAAATGTTCCCTAGTACTATAGGCCCCTTAGGAGTCTGAAATATCCCTATCACCCATCTGCCCTGTGGGTCCGCCCTTGAGGCAGTAAGAGACCAGTGTAATTGTTTATGTACTAATAATCCTACTCCACGTTTCTTTGTAGCAGCTGACGCATGGACCTCTATGCCCACCCAGCCCCTATTTAGAAGCCCATGGCCCTTTCCATCTAGTTTTGTCTCCTGCAAAAAAAATACTTGGGCCCTATTCTTTTGCAAATATGACATCAACTTCTTCCTCTTCACCGGCGAGTTCATGCCCCTCACATTCCAAGTGATACAGGGTATTTCAGCCATAGTCATAACCTTCGAGAGTCAATGCAATGTGAAATGCTACCATAGAACTGCCGGTGAGGACGGAAGGGCACCAATTTACCACCCACCAGTACCCGTGGCCCAATCTAGATTGGAGTTCCAGACCTTGAGACACTGTTAGGCTCCCTTTACCCTGTACAACCAGTCCACCAATGCTTCTGCACAAACTCCTGACCTTCCTTGGCAGCCAGGTTACATTATAACACAAGTACCACCCTAAAATCCTAAAGATAACCCCCCCAAACAACCACACACTGAACCTATTTACATACTGCACTTCCGAGCTTCGTTGGAACCATCCTGCATACCGGGTCCTTTGCCTCTCAAAAAGAGACCTAACCTGCAGAGTAGTTCCTGGAGATGTGGCGAACTGGCCATGTCTCAACCCCACCATACCTTTTTTATCCAAGGTCACAGCGATTGAGGGGGAGGAGCTGCGTGCCAAGACGTACCCCCAGGAGACAGACTCCTAAATGTCTGCCCCGATCTAGTGGTCAGTTGGCCATTCCGAAACAAAGCTAGGGTTACCCACATATGGAGAAGTTCCGTCTCTATATTCCATAATATTCTGTCCCTTCCCACAGCATCCTTCAAATAAGTACAGTTACCCCTTGACTAATAGCTCGTCAGGCTTATCTCATGCCCCACCCGATTACCGTCCTTTATACCCATCATAACCAGGGTCCACCCTTCAGGCCCAAAATATGTAACAGTTCTTCCTTCTTAAAATGCTCAGACCCATCTGCATCCTACCCCCCGCTGCCCAGCCTTCAAACGCTTTGTAAAATGCTTCCCAACTCTCATAGTATACCCAGGGGTTCAGTTGCACCCACAGCTTGTATTCTGTTTAGTTACTGACCCTGTCCCCCCATATAAAACCCCCCGCAAAAGGTTTAACTCCAACCCTGAGATCAAAACGCCCTGAAGGGGCCAAAGTCTCAATGTCTCGTGATCTCCTGGGCCATGGTTTTTAAAACGAAACCATAAACAGCTCCCCAGCCCTAGCAATATCCACTATGCCCGGATACCATCCACTACCCGGGATTTATCATAGATGTGGTACTTATCTAATTCGCATCCCGATCTGCTGTTCCTTTCATGGACTCAAATGCCTCGGTGTTGTTGCTTCATCGGCCTGGCTCCCCTCGCGGTCTTTGGATGCTGCACCAGTGGAATGTTGCTCCTTCTGCAGTTCCTCATCTGCGCTGCCTTCCAACACCACCACATTCCTCGTACCACAACTAACCGGGGAGTCTACTTCTGCTTTAGGGATGTCCTCCTCGAGGTGCGCATTGGGGGGGGGTGAGGGAGATCTCAACACCTCGTAAGGATTGTGGGTCATGTAACGCACCAAGGCCGTGCTTTCATTACGTTGCTCCTCTCTATCCGCTGTCTCAGTTTGAATGCTAGTTCTGATATGGGGGTGATCCCTTCGCCTGTGATTTTCTCTCGCTGCTCTTTTCCTGCTTCGGCGAGGGAGGCCCGTGGATGACTCAGGCTGCCCTCTTAGGTCTGTCACCATCTCTTCTAGTTCCAAGGGGTCAGGGCAAGTGGATAGGCTGGACGAATTCCCCAGCTGTTTGTGCAAAAATTCCTCCAAGGCTTCAGGAGTTTCAAAGAGGAGCGGGGTCCCATTTTGCACTATACGCATTGTAGAGGGGTACCTTAAAGAATACTGTATCCCCAGTTTCTGCATCTTATGGCACAAGGGGGTGTATTCTCTTCTCTTAAGCGATAACTCCCTGGAAAAGTCCTGATACAGCGATATAGGATGCCCTTGCTAACTTAAGCGACCCACCTCCCTAGTACGTTGTAACAAGGCCTGTCATGTTTTGAATGACAGCAGCTTAAACAGAATAGCCCTTGGTTTGCCCCCTTTAATCGGCACTGGAGTAGCTCTATCGCCCTTTCTATGTCTAGACTAAAGTCTGCTTGCAGGCCCAGGATCTCAGGAGGCGCTGTAGGAATAGGGCCGTGTCTCTTTTTTTCCACACCCTCCGGGAACCCTATTACCCACAGATTGTTTCTTCTACTCCGGTTTTCCAAATCATCAACTTTAGCCATTAGCATATTAATTTTCCCTTGCTGGTCCTGCTGCATTCCTTTAAATCTCTCAATTCCAGATTCCTGCGCCAACATTTTTTGTTCAATTGTTACTATTCGCCCTGTTAAATTTTTAATTGCTTCTGTAGTATGGTGCGACGCGTCTGTTACTTCATCCATCCTGTGAAGTAGTCTCTCAAATAAGCTATTGAAGTACGCCAGATCGAGCCCTGAGCCCAGCGCTTCCGCCATTTTGCAGGCCGCAGTATTGAGACGGGCTTCCAAGCAAGTTCCTTATCAGCTATCTTAGAAATTCTTTTATAAGCTTGTACCGGAGCGCTATTCGATTTCTATCTCAGTTCTTCCGCTCAGTTTAAACCTCCACAGACATGAAATCATAGGATATAAACATCTGCACACGCAGCTCCAGCAGATTAAGCTGCCATTTAGTTCAGCAGCTAAGCCACGCCCCCGCCCCCATTTATTTTCTTTATGATAAGACTGCTGTTTTTGAGGGCATCCCCACTGACAATGATCTTGGCGGGGACAGAGGGGGCAGTTTTGTGCCCTTCTAAGGCTTTAAAATAGTGTTCTAAATGGTTATTGCTGCAGTTGTGTGAGACTTGAGCAAATGGGAGTGTGGTGACTTGTATGCTTGTTTTGAAATTAAAATTATTGATAAAATGCTGAAAAACATTTTTTGGGAGGGAGTTCTCTGGCAAAACACAAGGAATTCTTGTTTTTATAACAAATCGGTCCACTGGTAGGTGGCCCAGTGGTGCTGAAGCTGGCATAGTGGTGCTGAGGGTTGAGGTGCTACATGCCACACCTCACACTGCACCGACGACTCGAGTTTGGGAATGGGCCCGGGCATCAGGGGTGGGGGAGTGGAGTTGGATTGAGCAGTTTCCTGGCAGCTCTCCTCTTCTGGGGAGGGTTAGGCACTGATCCGATTAGTGGACGGTGTCAGGAGGGGAGGGCACTCTTAGGCACTTGGTGGAAGCTGTGTCTCTGCACGGCTCCCTGCCTAGGCTCTGGTCCTTCATTCCTACATCCTCTGGAGGCAGCTTTAGGGACTACATAGTCACTAACGTAACCGTGTAAAAACCCAAATCCCATTGGCAAACAGCGTGATCCCTGTAACAGAGGGGATGGGCGCTTCGTATAGGCAGCACATCGCCTCCTAGCTTGGGTGAGCTTGGGCAGCTGAGTGAAAAAATGTGATAAAAAAAAATTGTCCACTGAATTGCCATAGGAAGAAGGTCAAAACAAATGTGTGTGTGTGTGTTTTGTTACAGTAGCAGCCACAGACACTGCCAGATATTTCCCAAATTTTCTGTGATATTTCCAGAGAAATCTCCTGCTTTCTCCATTTCCACAGTAGGGGCAGCAGAGAGAAACTCTTTAGAAATTTCGAGAAATATCTGGAAATAACTGGCAATGTCTGTGGCTACTACAGTAGTCTGAGGCACTGCTATGGAGCCAGGGACAGGGCTGCTCAAAAACAACAATTTCTGTACAAGTACTTTCCTGGCATGCATGTGTAACCCCAGGTCACTGTGGATGTTGCAGTTACTAGCCCTGCCTTGTGGGCTCAAACAAGGTATTGGGGCATAATGTCTTATTTTCCAGAATGGGGGGGGGTGTATGCAGAAATTTTAAGTTTTTCATAATGCCTCCACCCAGGGTAAAGTTTAAGTGGGTCTGGTGTCAGAATGGTACAACTCTTTGGGATTCAGTACCTACCCATCTCCCTGCAGTGTCCCCCATACATAAAAAAAATTGCAATGGAACCTTAAAACCAATGGGTCCTATTCACAAAGGCATGGGCTATTTATATATTTATTTTTATTTATTTAACTCTTGGATTACATATACCTTTGAGCTAAGAGCTCTTTTACAAAGGTTCCACATCAGTAAAAAGGACAACAGATTAAACAGGACAGCAAAGTACAGTACAATAAAGTGTAAATAGGAGGTGCAAAAATCATAATGGACACAAAATCATAATGGGCAGTCAACATAAAAAACAGAGACACATTATGCTAATCAGTTTCAGGCACAGGAAAATGCATACAGTACATTGATATTGGCTATCAGGCTTTGTCAAGACAAACAGGGCACAGGGTGTAGGAAGGGATGTGAGATGGTGGGCTGGGAAGAGTAAGAGAGGGGGTGGGAGTGGAGGACGTGAGGAGAGGTGGGGCAAGGGGAGTGGGGAGGAAGGGTGGAGGGAGTAGGGAGGATGCAGGGGGAGGGATAGGAGGCAAGAGTTCTAAGTTACAATGAAAAAGGTTGAGTGCTAAGGTCAAGGTTTGGGAAAACATGGTTAAGGGAGACAGTCACAAGTGCTAGCTGTAGAGAGTAATGACTGAAGCTTGGATTTGAATGGGCCCAGCTTAGTTTCGGAGGAGATGTCACTGTTCAAAGCATTCATCATAACCAGAAAATACATACTGAGCTTATGCAACTCATTTCCATATGTGTCCTGGGGAGAGGGGAGAAGTAGATAGCTAAACAACATAATAACTAAAAATATAAGAAGTCAACTACAGTACAATGATGTAGAAATACAAGAAGAATCATAAATATTACAGGCAATTTAATAATGAATGCAATTAGAAAATATAACAACCACCTGTAAGTAAAGAAGGGACAAAGTAGTGAAACGTCATGAATAGTGCAAAACTAGAGAAGGGGAGTAAGACTACCAGTAACGAGTAATGAGGGAGTAAAAGAGGAAGGGGTCATAGACAGTTGCAGGAAGGGTAGGAAGAGTCATAAAGAAGAGACTTTAGGGAGGAAGGAGAGGAGGCAGAATGAATAGAAAAGTGGAAGGGAGGACCAACGTTTAGGAAAATGGTAAGAAAAAGTAGATTGACCAACAGCAGATTTTCTAGAAGGAAAAGAGAGAGAGAGAGAGAGAGAGAATGGGAAATAGGGTTACAGAGAGGGTAGGAGGAAGAAGAAGGAGGGGATAGGAGGGACATGAGATAAAAGGGAAGGGTGCCGAACCAGAATTTAAAAAAAAAAGAGACACAATAAGAAAGGTGCCTAGCATCAAGAGAGGGGACAGAAAGGACTGAGTAAAGAAAGCAGTGGTGAGTATGAGGTGAGCAATCTAAAGCAAAATGACAGAAAGAAAGAAAAAGGGGGTTCAGTCTGGCAAGAGAGGATTTAGAGGCACTATTGTAGACTACGTCACCATAGTCAAAGATTGGAAGGATCACTTTTAACACAATTTCTCAGTGGGCAGGGAGTAGAATACTCGCTTAATTCCTGTACAAAGCATCTAGTTTAGGGTGAAGCTTATGGTGAATTGCATCAATATGCACTATGAAATCAAGATGCCGGTCAAGGCAGACCCTGAGGTACTTGAAGGAGGAAGCATCTTCAATCTTAACACCATCAAGGGTATTAAATAGTAGGAGAGAAGTAAGTTTGTCAAGCCTCTAATGGGTGCCAAAAGTCATTGAGAATTTTTTTCGCGTTCAGGGACAATTGGTTAGACTCAAACCAATGCTGAATGCTGTCAAATTTGAACTAAAGCCAGGAAGTAAGGTCACGGTGAAATGAGCCAGATGCGAAAAGAGCTCAGTCATCAGCATACATATGAATGGACGCAGATGAACAATTAGCTAATGGGAAGTGAAAATGAAATGGATTTTCCTATCTGGGCAGCTTGAGACCTGCCTTCAATGTAAGAACAAAATCAACTTAAATGTGTATATAACACCAGCTTAGCTACAAGGCCCCAGACAAGTGCAGAGTGTGTGGTAGTCACACCTGGAAGCACCCGCATGGCACCTGCCCATGGCCTTGCCCCCCTGTTGTGCAGCTGTGCAGGGTGTATCTTAGCTATTTAGTGGGTGGGTTGATCAGCGGGCACAGGCGGGCATCCAATGGGATGCCCAGCCTCGGTCCCATATTGGATCCCCTGCTCTGTGTGAGCAGAGGATTCTGGCAGGTATGGGTGCCAGGAAATCTACATGTATGGGTGAGTGCCTGAATGTTTGCCCCAGCCCTACCATGCAGCTAGGTGGGCTTGGGCAGCACGATGGGGGAAAGTCATGCCTTGCCGGGGCTGGCAGATGTCATCAGAGGGGGTGCATAACAGTTACTGCAGGGTCTCCCTCCACGTAACTCACACCCCCCCCCCACCTAGCACTCTGTGCCAGCTCAGCACCTTAGTGAATGGCATGGAGTGTGAGCATGCCCCCTGGTACATCCCCAGACTGCCCATGGTGTGCAGCTGCACGGGTGGCTGGGAGATCCAGTGCACAAGGCACAAGTGCCTGTCGTGAATGCCACAAGGGGTCCGCTGGACCCTCTGTACAGCATTTAGTCATAGACATGCTTATACTTGCCACACATTTGTGGCCTGTAGGCTTTTGTGACTAGATCTCAATAAAAGTACAGTTAATGACTTACTGCTAATACTATGCTCATAAGATAAAATGTAGAGTACCAATAAAATATTATTGAGGGATATTCAGAAGGGATCAGGGAATGCAAGGCTACACTCTTTTTGACTTTAACTTGCAAAATTTATGGTACTGAGGCTGAAGATAGGTACCTGACTAGACACGGCCGAATTAAACACTTTAAATGAGCTGTAGTGCCCACCCCCACCAGGCAGTGCAATATAGTGGCTATAGATACTATAAATGCTTAGTATTGCCAGCCTACCTGTACTGGAGCACTACTTACTTCCCATGGGTACCAGTTTAAAACCCTTTCTTTCTGTACATTATATGTTTTAATTTCCTGTACTTATAAATATAATGTGTTTCCCCCACTGTATAGCAATGTTTATCTTACGAATGGAATGCTTACATTCCATGGGTCGCGCCTGACAAAGGGACAGCTTTGTCTCAGTGGGCCTACCCAGGCAACAAAATTCAAATACATAAATAAATAAATTTATCAATCTTAAGGAGCTCCCTGTGCTTCACTGGATACCCAGCCTGAGAAATGGTGCAGGATTCTCAAAGTTGCAGCTGGTTTGCCAGTAGCGGTGCTTTTAAAACAGATAAACACATTTCAAACCCAAAAGCAAAGGTCATGGAATTGCTTAAATGGCAAGTCTCTTCTTAGGTACTTGTAGATTCTGGCTTGATGGCTAAAACTGTAGTTTTGGTGTCACACCTTTTACAAATTCCCAGTTGCAGGGCTCTGAGAGTACTTATAGTTCTGGTGTTACCAGCTTCCCTGAAAATGTGAGCTTCTTCTCCTCTTCCTCTCTGTAAGTGCAAGTTCTCTCAGGCAGTTGATCAGTTGTGCAGTTGGGGGGGGGATCAGCTCAAATATGCATGTCTGAGGACCCTCAGCATGTGAATCAGACTTTCTACTTCAGCAGTCATCTGGACATCTCTGGCTTCTCTTTCACTCTTCCTGCTCCTCCGCAGGACAGACCAGACTGGGCACGCACACATGATAGGCTTCTGGACCCTCTTGTGGTGTGTTAGTGCCTAGCTGTAGCCTTACCTGGCATTCTTCCTGGCTGTCTGCAGTGTTGAGGCAGGTTTCAACACACAACAGTACTCACTTAGGCGCTGGTCACTCAGTGGAACCTTGCTGGAGCAACATGATTTTGCCTCGCTTCACAGAAACGGTCTCCTTCAGCAAAGAGGTGTCATTCTGACACAATCAGCAAACACATAGTTCAGTCGATAAACTAGATGGGCTGTAGAAGCCCCAGGCATGCTTTACTGAGTTGGATCTGGCCAGCAGCACAGACCCTCCTTATCCTATGAGACCTTACTGCTGACTGCCTTGTTCTGGATCTGCCACAGGCTTTTCCTTGGGCAAAGGCAGCATCTGATTGGCACAAATGCCTTTCCAGTACAATAAATAAACTAAAAACTAAACTGAAATGGCTGTCAATCACTTGAATTAGTATGCATAATGTTCACTCAATGCCCTATTGACTTGTAGAAAAGGTGCCAGGCATACTGTGCAGTCAGCCACCCAGAATCCTTCTAGAATCACATGCTGAAATCCCTGACCTCAGACTGGCTGTGACTAAGGTCAGAGGTCAGCAGGATGGAGGCTGCCTTTCTAAATAGGAGCATTGGCTCCAAACAAAGTAATTTCTTTGGGCTCATGCCCAGCTTTTGCATTAACTGACCCCCAGTTTGCTAATACACACTATGCTTTGTTATTCAGTGGTGGCATAGTGTAAAATGGAGCTTCCCCACCCCATCAGCAGGAGCCATTGGAAGTGTATTCCACACATTCTGGCCAGCTTTACTGAATGACTCACAACTTGCACCATAGAAACATAGGCTTTGACAGCAGATAAGGACCACTTGGTCAACCTAGTCTGCCCATTTCCCTATCTACGGGATAAGCTGCAGATCCTAGTTAACTAACAGCCTACTTCCTCCTACCTCTCTCTAAAATTGCCATATGTTTGTCCCATGCATTCTTGAATTTACCTCAATGCTTTTGATCCCATGACCCCCTCAGGAAGGTCGCTCCATGCGTTCACTATCATCTCTGTGAAAAAATACTTCCTCACGCTGCCCCTGAGCCATCCCCCCCTCTATCTTCAAATTGTGTCCCCTTGTTCTTGCACATCTCTTTTTGTGAAAGATGCTACCCTCTTGGACTTTATTGATTCCATTGAGGTACTTGAAAGTTTCTATTAAGCTCCTTTAGTCTCTCTTCATATAGCTTCTGGTGCAGACCTTGAATGATTTTAGTTGCTCTTCTCTTGACTGCCTTTATCCTGTCTATGTCCCTGGGGAGATGGGGTCTCCAGAATTGCACACAGTACTCCATATGGGGTCTCACCAACAGTTTGTACAGAGGGATAACAACTTCCGGTTTTCTACTGGTGATGCCTCTCCCTATGCATCCCAGTATCCCCCCAGTACCCCTCACTGCCTTCTCACATTGCTTGCCTACCTTTAGGTTATCTGATATGACTAGCTCCAGGTCCCTTTCTATTTTTGTTGTTGTTAGTACCTCTCCCCCATTGTGTACTCTTCCCCTGGGTTTTTGTCTCCCAGGTGCATTACTTTGTATTTTTTTACATTGACTCTAAGCTGCCATACTTTTGACCAATTCTCCAACCTTGCCAAGTTCCTTCTTATCCTTTCCACCCCCCCTTGTGTATCAACCCTGTTGCAGATCTTTGTGTCATCTGCAAAGAGGAATACTTTTCCTTCCAGTCCCTCTGCAATGTCATCTATAAAGACATTAAAGAGGACCGGTCCCAGTACTGAACTCTGCGGTACCGCACTAATAACCCCCCTTTCTTTGTAGTGGACTCCATTTACTATTACTCTCTGCGTCCTATTGTCCAACCAATTTTTTTACCCAGGTTGCCACCCTGGGACCCACTCCCATGCTGGCTAACATGTTTATTAATCTTTTGTGTGGGACTGTGTCAAAAGCCTTGCTAAAGTCTAGGTAGGCCACGTCCACAGCCCCTCCCTGGTCTATTACTTTGGTCACCCAGTCAAAGAAAGCTATTAGATTCCTCTGACATGACTTTCCCACTGTACAATCCATGCTGCCCTGGGTTCGGTGCCCCACTGGCCTCCAGGTACTCAACAATTCTTTCTTTCAAAAGTGAATCCATCATTTTCCCTACCACTGAGGTCAAACTAACAGGTCTGTAGTTTCCTGTCTCTGCCTTGCTCCCACTTCTGTGAAGCAGAATCACATCTGCCCTCCTCCAGTCCTCAGGTATCACACCATCCTCCCATGATTTGTTGAAGAGGGTAGTCAGTGGTGTCACTAGTTCTTCCCTTAGTTCTTTTAGAATTTTGGGGTGAATCCCATCAAGCCCCATTGCTTTGTCCACCTTCCATTTTAGGAGACAGACCCTGTATTTCATTTTGTAGGCCACCAAACATCAAAGATAAAATTGTGCATAGTAGATTTCAGGTGAATAGACCGAACATGGCTGTACTTGATTACCTACTCAGTCAAAGGGCTTTAAGAAATATAAGCATTCTAATATTTATCAATGTGTGTAGGAATGGGATAATTTTATTCACCCCCAAAATTTGAAGAAATTTGAGATAAAGGGCGGGATATTCAGAAGGGTTGCGCATGGTGCAACACAGTTGCTCCATGCGCAACCCACTGATGTGCCCGGTGTGATATTCAAAGGGGGATTGAGCCAGGCACAAATCCTGATGTGCCAGAGCGCATCAGTAATGTATGCGGTGCAGGTAGGGGGGCTTGCCCATGCATACTCCGCACATCCCGATATTCAGCCTGGGATGTGCTGAGCCCATGCATGCGCAACCCTGACTTGCGCTGCACACAGGTGAGCCCCCAAAAGGAGTGAACAGCTGGCCACCACAGGTGAGCTTGTATTGCAGGGCACTTAACACGGCAGTTGCCACCTGTGGGTGGCCACGCCACCCGAAGCCCCGCACCTTCGCGGGTGGCACTCCCCTGCCTCGATCTCGGCATTTGTTCTTAATTAGTCCCATATCCCTGGTAGTCCAGTGGACTGCTTGCAGCCCAATCACAGGAATTTGTGAAAGATAATCGTCCTATATCCCTGGTGGTCCAGTGGACCACTTGCAGCCTGATCGCGGGCATATGTAATAACAAAAGGGTCCAAAATCCTGGTAGTCCAGTGGACCACGCCAGCCCATCGCAAACATCGTTTCACAATAGAACACACCAAGCCATCCCTGGTGGTCCAGCGGTACCTCCTCCCCACCCACCCACTGAGCCCCAGCACCCCACCCCCATCAGTGGCGGTGGCAGCTCCCACCACCAGCCACCCTGCCACCCACCGACTGACTGCGTATGTAGGGCTGTATGCCCATTGGTCCACAGCATGGGCCAATGGGCGTACAGACCGTACCGTACTACACAGGCCAGATTTGTGACTGGATCATTCACATATCTGGAGTGTGTAGTATGGTATGGTCTGTACGCTGTGGACCAATGGGTGTACAGCCCTACTGTATGCAGTCAGTTGATGGGTGGTGGGGCAGCTGGCGGGTGGGGAGCTGCCACTTGCTGCTAACCGGGGGGGAGTGGGGTGCTGGGGCTCAGTGGGTGGGTGGGGAGGAGGGTACTACTGGACCACCAGGGATGGCTTGGTGTGTTCGATTCTGAAACATACAGCTGCGATCGGGCTGGATGTGGTCCACTGGATCACCAGGGATTTTGGACCTCTTTTTGTTATTACATATGCCCACGATCAGGCTGGGAGCGGTCCACTGGACCACCAGGGATAGAGTTAACTGTTTGAAATGTACTTATGCCCACGATCAGACTGCAAGTGGTCCACTGGACCACCAAGGATATGGGACCTTTATAATGCAACATATGCCCACGATCGGGCAGTGGGTCTCTTTGCCGCTTGTGCAGGGGCGTTGGTCCCCGACGGCTGCAGCCTGGCAGGGCGTCAGGCACAAGTCACCGGGGATCAGCACACCTGCATGCAAATGGGGCCATAATGACATGCAAAGGGACCCATTTGTGCCTTGCATACATTATGGCGCCATTTGCATGTGCACTTTTGAATATCGCGGTTGTTGAGCCTAGCGCAACAGAACTTGCTCTAGCGCATCCCCCTGCTCCACTCTGGCCACTTGCGCTGGCCCAGTGCCACTGCACCATGTGCACTGCGGGTGACCAAGGTCGATATTCAATGATGCTGTGCCATGGCACAGCTCCGTTGAATATCACCCTGTCAACAACCCTGCTCAGCCAAGTTGCGCTGTGCCCAGGCTTGCATGGTTGTGAACTTACTAACATGATTAGAAGTTCTGATTGCTTACTAAAACAATAATATGAATTTCTGTGTAGGCTGGCTGGAACATTTTCTGCTGAATTCACATTCCTATATTTATATAATCATGCATAGAGTTTCATCTCAGTTTTTTATTCATATTTATTTATTTATAATTTATTTGTTTTTGTTTACCAGGTAAGCACACTAGACAACCAAGTGCCTATTTTCAGGTGCGACCCGGGAGATTACAAAGATACATTCAAGATTACAGAGATACATTCAGGTACAACAGGTAAACAATAAGAGCAGGTACAAGTAAGGGCAACAGTCATAAACATGGTCAATGCAGCAACTTCGGGGGACATTTACCTAGCCAGTTGGAGGAAGATAAATCACAGTACAAAGGTGGCAGGCCAGTCAGCTGAGTTTAACAGGCAACATGGCTTTGCAGGCTAGGGGTTATGGAGTACATCAAGCAGATTTCAAAGAGGGATAGGAGAGGCCAGTGAATAACCCGAAGGAATAGAACAAATGACATATGCACAATTTGATACAGTAGAGCCAGGGAGGATCTGTCACAATCTGTTCTTTGATTACTGTATGTTTCACTGGTAGGGAAGGTCAGGAGACCCTAACCCTAAAGCAGTTAGAAATCAGTGGGACATGCGGCAGGGGTACACTAAGTGCAGAGGCAGGTAGTGGCAGATTTGAGGAAGCCCCAGAGGGAAGCTTTAAAGCAGGAATGGGAGGTGGAGAAGTGAGTGCTCGCTGGAAGGGTGTTCCATAGTCTAGGGGCAAGAGTAGTGAAGGCCCGGTCACCCATTTGGGTGCTTGTTTTAGGAACCAGGAGGACATGGGAGTCGCTGGACCTTAGGTGGTAGGAGGAGGAAGGGGGTATGAGGGTAGCAGCAAGGGCAGGCAGAGTGGCCATTCTGATAACCTTGTCAATGAAGTTGCCTAGGATGAAGGACCGGTGCTTTTCCGGTGGAAACCACTCCAGCTGGGAATAGAGCTGGCAGCGGTGGGTGAGGCGGGGGGCAGAGAGTGCAAAGCGACATACATTATTGTACGCCCTATCCCATTTGGAGAGATTGTTTTTTGTAGAGAGGGCAAAGGAGTTAAGGCCATAGGAGAGTGTGGGTAAGAGGACCCCTCTGGCTAGGGCGAGACATGCCGCCGGGGTGAGGCAACTTTTTGCTCTGTACGCAAGGCCCAACTTACTGTTTGAGGCCTTGCAGGCATTGCGAATGTGCAGAGTGCTGTCCAGTTGTGGATCAAGTGTCACCCCCAGGTACTTGACAGATTCAGCATCATGTAGGAAGGATCCATCAGCACATGAGATCCTTAGAAGGACGGGACTGCTTTTAATTTGGCTATGGAGCCGAACAGCATTGTTTGAGTTTTCTGCAAGTTGATAGCAAGCTTGTGGGCCTCTAGCCAGGATTGGATTTGGTTGAAGTCACAGTTGAGCTTTTAATCTTGGGTTTTTAGTAAGCTAGAAATATTTGTTTTGCAGGGGTCACATTAATTCATGAATGACTGTTACAGGATGTATGTTTGCTGGGGATATCAGAAGGTAATAGTGAATGGAACACATTCCAAAGAAAGGGCGGTTACTAGTGGAGTACCTCAGGGCTCAGTACTGGGTCCAGTCCTCTTTAACATCTTTATAGGTGACATTGCAGAGGGTCTGGAGGGAAAGGTATGCCTCTTTGCAGATGACACAAAGATCTGTAACAGAGTTGATACACCAGAGGGGGTAGAAAAGATGAGAAGGGACTTGGCAAGGTTGGAGGAATGGTCAGACATATGGCAACTTAGATTCAATGCGAAGAAGTGCAAAATAATGCACCTGGGAAACAAAAACCCAGGAGAAGAGTACACAATAGCAGAGGAGGTACTAACAACAACAAAAATGGAAAGGAACCTGGGGTAGTCATATCAGATGACCTAAAAGTAGGTAAGCAATGTGAGAAGTCGGTAAGGAGAGCCAGGGGGATACTGGGATGCACAGGAAGGGGCATCACAAGTAGAAAAAGGGAAGTGGTTATCCCTCTATACAGACAGTTGGTGAGACCCCATCTGGAGTACTGAGTGCAGTTTTGGAGACCTCATCTATGCAAGGACATAAGATGGAAGCAGTCCAGACGAGGGCAACTAAAATGGTGCAGGGTCTGCATCAGAAACCATATGAAGAGAGACTGAGAGAGCTTAATATGTATATCCTTGATGAAAGGAGGAACGGGGGGGACATGATCGAAACTTTCAAGTACCTCAAGGGAATCAACATAGTCCAGGAGGGTAGCATCTTTCAGAAAAAGAGATGTGTAAGAACAAGGGGGCACAATTTAAAGATAGAGGCGGGGATGGCTCAGGGGTAATGTGAGGAAATTTTTTTTCATGGAGAGAGTGGTGGATACGTGGAACTGCCTTCCTTTGGAGGTCGTTGGGTCTAAAACAGTGGGGGAATTCAAACATGCATGGGACAGGCATAAGGCAATTATAGTGGGGGGTTGCAGGAAGTAAACTGTTGGTTAACTAGAATCTGCAGCTTATCCAGTAGGTAGGGAAATGGGCAGACTGGGTGGGCCAAGTGGTCCTTATCTGCCGTCAAAGTCTATGTTTCTATATTTAAGGAATTACTTTTGTTATTGAAACCACACCCCCTGAAGAAGCCTTGCAGCAAAGCACTGGGGAGAGTGGCTGACTGATGGACTTTGGTACAGTGTGATATTTCTACATATGTGATTTTGAGCACTTTTTGTGTAACTTCAAGCACTTTGTTATATGAAGCACTGGTTTGATAAATTGTTCATGAACTGCTCCTGGAAAATGAGAGCTTAAATAATATTAAATTCACTTTCAATCAAAAACACAGTCTCTGGAATGTGTGTTTTAGACCTAATTATCAGTGGACAAGGGTGCTATGAAGCATTGTCTTTAACTGAATACAAGGACATTTATATATCAGCTACACCCAGTTTCTCACTTCTGTTGTTTACACACACACAATGGAACTGTATTGTTAATAGGAATCTCAGCCAACGTTCCAATAGCTGAGAAATTCCCATGTTATTCTGATTAGCCAGCGAACACTATTCCTTTCTTCTTTGTGGAATTTCCCACTCCATAAGGAGCTCCATAGTAGCATCCCCACAGGCAGAAAAGAAGTTTCCCAGAAATGTTGCTGTTGTCTGCACTGACTCTTTGGCACAATGGTGCCAAAACCATAGTGTTCTCCTTTCTTCCCTCCCAGTGTCTCCATGCCCCCTGATTCCTTGCTGATGTCTCTGGTGCCAGAACACACTAGTGGAGGTTGGATTTGCCATTGGCTGAGGTTGTGATGGTAAGATAGATCATGGAAGGCGACGTGCACAGATCAGCTTGAAGGGAACATATGAGCTGAAGCTTCTCGGGCATTTAAGCAGGTGGCTGCTTGAATATTTGCAAAGAAACTGCACAAAGGTTCAGGAACCACTGAACAGGCAGCAGCTCTAAGATAGGCTCCTCAGGTCCCCTCACAGGCTGTAGTCCTCAGGGCCAAAGTGAGCATGATGACCAGATGTCAGGCAGTGAGGAGGAACAGATAAGCCCCCACCATTGGGGGGCGTTACATATGGAAACACATTCTGTATGTTCTTTACCATTCTTCATTACCAAAAAAAGTCATTCTTCATAGTTCTCTGTGAAGAACGGCTTTTTGAAAACACCAGCAAAATGGCCTGATTGTGTATTACAACTATAAAACCATTATATATTTTATGCAGTACATGGCACATTGCATTTGTTTCATTAGTGTGTACCTTCCTTCAACTTAAAGGAGAACTGCACTGAATGTTTAAGTTGTTTTTCCTGCAGAAACTGTTTTATACCTGGTAAGCAATGCTTGCATCATTTCATGCACTCATGCGTACTCTTTGTGAAGATTTTAAAGATTATCATTATTTTTAGTGCTTGATAGTTGACTGTAATGAGGTCTGAGTAGTGAGATGTCAAGAAGAATATAGTACTAGTTGAAACATTTCCTAGTCAGCTTACCCCCCACCAACACTCAACAGTCTCTGCAGAAAGGTACCATAAAGCTCTCCTGTCAGGAACTTCCAATACATTTTCAATATCATTTAGTATTCCTACTTAATACTGCCATGACTAGGCAATCAAGTTAAGTTCCAACTAAACAAAAAGTCTCTTCATGAAATACAAAATATTGTGCACTTATCTGGATTTGAACCATTGATCTTTTGTTTGGAAACCAAACATATACCCCATGTGCCAGCAAACTACATTGAAGCAAACTGCAGCTCATGTGATGTAGTGCTGACATCACAACCTATTAATCAATTGTCAACAGTTCTACAGTAATCCTAAGAAAGACATATGTATTGTAAACTATTTAAAATATAGTCTGTTCCTGAAAGGAACCTTTCATAATATATTTGTGTGTAGTGCTACTCCCCTCCTCAAACACACACACACACACACACACACACACACAGGAATTCGCATACCCATGATAATTTGTAAGTGATTTGAGGCTTTTGAATGTGTGTGTTCACAGAAACCATGCAATCTTGAAAGTATCTGCCTTCTTGTATCATTTATGCATCCTACATATTGTTCCTTCTGATTACTATTTAAATTACTTTATGTCTATCGAATCACTACAACAAAGAAAAGACTTCAAACATATCTGCTCCCAGCATACAAGGAACTCATAGAAGCAAAGAAAATGTTGGCAGATTAAAGCCATTTGCCCCATCTTGTTTGCCAAGCCTGCATAAGTATGATACTGTGCCCTGTTAGTCCACAAAGTGCTTTGTGCCAAAGTATCACATGTCTGTCCAACCCTTTTGATCCCCCTTTCTGTCTCAGTGCAGATGCCCTCTTCCAGCAGTTTATTCCAGTCTGCCCCCACTCTTTCTGCGAAAGAGTAATTCCTGGCCTCCTTTTTGAACCTCTCCCCCGCCACCAATTTGTTGGAGTTTCCCTGGTGCCTCTGTCACCATTCACATTGTGAACAACTTACTTCTGACCAATTTGTTTGCCCTACAGAGGTACTTGAACATCTCAGTCATGTTTCCCTTCTTGCTCCTTTCCTTCAGCATGTACATATTGGGATTCACAAAGAACTTATCATATGACCTTGAATAATTTTAATAGCCTTTCTCTGAACTGCCTGCAACCTATCCCTGTCCTTCCTTGAGTGTGGTATACAAAACTGCACACAGTACTTTAGATGAGGTTGAACTAGGGATCTATATAAGGGCAGTATTACATCCCTCTGTCTGCTAGTCATCCCCCTCCCAATTCATCCTAGCATCTAATGTGCTTTTCCCTCAGCCTTATTACACTGTGCCAATGTTTCCAAGTTATCCATTATTATCACTCAGGTCTCTTCACTCTGTTGTGTTCTACATTACTACATCTATCCTATTCCATTTTGGGGTTCTTAGCCCCTATGTGCATTACCTCACATTCTTTTGTAGAGAAATTGTTGAAGTATATGATCTATATGATTTAAGTAATGGCAGTATTGATATTTTAACTGACTTTGTAATCTTTCATCTGTGTAATATTTATTATCTGATATTCTTAAAGACTTTGAATCAAACAAAATAACATAAACTTGAATTGTGATAAATTTCAGCTGCAACACCTTCGGCCATCTCACATGGCTATCCTGGTATTTCTCTGTTGACCTTCCCCCTCCTTCATCTCTTCTGGACTACAGATCTTGCTGCTGCCTTACCATTGACCCCTCCCCATGTCACACATAAATATTTTAAAGAGGATTGGTCCTAAAACCAATCTCTGGGGCACCCTACTTGTTACTTCCTTTACCACAGGGCTCACTATTTTGGACTACTCTCTGGGTCTTCCAGCCTAGCCAATCTTTTATCCATCAAGTTATTTTATCCCCTACCTGTAGGTCACATAGTTTCTTTAGCAACCTCCCATCTGGGATCAAGTAAATGGCTTTGCTGAAATTTATGTACAGGACATCTACTGCCTGATCCCTATCCATGGCCTTTGTCACCATTCATTTAGACTCATCTGGCACAACCTCCCACTGGTACAACCTCCCACTGGTAAATACATGCTGTATGGAGTCCTGCAGGCTGTTGGCCTCCACGAATCCTAATTTTCTGTCCTTTATAATAGATAGTTTCGCTACTATAGACTTCAGACTGACTGGTCAGTAATTACCTGGCTGGCCTGGTTCATCTTGACTCCACATTTGTGTAGGGGGACCATATTTGATGTGCTCCAATCCTTTACCACTTCCCCAATCTCTAGTGAGCAACTGCTGTGATCTGCTTGTGGTCTAGCCAGGACCTGCCCTTCTCTGGGGCCCAATTATTTATTTGCATTCAGAGATTGTTTACCCATCAGCACTCTACTCTGTAGCTGGCTTCATCTTCACACCTGCTAGTGATCCCTCATTGGCTTCTATGCTGCAGTGTGGCAGAAGACAAGGCAATATGACCTTTGCACAAAGCACCTTCTGTGCAAAACTAGTTGACAGCAGTTATTGCATTGTGTGAATTCCTGTACCTGTGAGCATGCCTTCATTTTGCTTTGTACAGCCCTTCAGTGTTATATTAAACATTTCTGGACTTCACTCAATCAGTGTGTGTGTGTGTGTTTCTTTTTTCAGTGTGCTGGTGCCAGTATTTCCTTGTTGTTGCCTGCATTTTGTATCATGGCACAGCTGCTCAGGAGTGACTCTATTTGTTTATGTATTCAGACTGAGGGCTGTTGTCCTTTGCTGTGAATGTTAAACAAAAATTATCATTCAGTAAATTAACCTTACTGTTCTCATCCTTCACAAATTCCTCTCCCCTTCTTTAGCCTGACTACTCACTCTTTGGTTCCATGCTACTCTTGTATGTAGCAAGGAACACTTAGTTATCCTCCTCCACTCCCTTCATGAGCTGTAGCTCTGCCTCTGCCTTTGCCTATCTATGTATCCTGTTTGCTGCCCTCAACATAACTTGTTATGCCATCTGTCATCTTCTGTCTGACTTATTTTGTATCTAATTAATGCCTTTCTTTTTTTCCTTCACTGCCTCTACTTCTCCTTCCAAAGTGGTTTCTTCCTCCTCTTTCTTTTCCTTACCATCTTTGTGCCTAACCCTGTCACCTTCAGTAACTTCAGTACTCCCTTTTTTTTGCTGGCTGCTAATAATGCTGCTGTGCTATCCTGCAGGAATTCCCATTCAACACTTTCCTCATCCTTCCAAAGCTTGCCCTTCTGCAGTCCAGGGTTTTAGTCCTGCAGAGTAACCTATTGGCTTTTAGCTTGACTGCAACCCATATGGTTCTGTGATCGCTGGAACCCAGTGATGCCCTCACTTAGACCTCCCCCACACTGTCCCTGTTCATAAGAACTAGTCCAGTATGACCCCTTTCCTAGTGGATTTCTTGCCTCTCTGGCTCAGAAATGCCTATTGCATTTTTATTACCAGGGTCTGGCACTTTACTTTCACTACTAATGGGATGCTCCAGTCTAGATCCAGTAAATTGAAATCCTACAATATCAACATCTCTTTCAGTCCTGCCATCCTTTTGATCTCTCCTCCTCCTTGCTCTATTTCTGTTTCTTCTTTATGTGTTGGAGACCTGTACACCACTCTGACCCTAAGCACCCTCCACCCCCCCCCCACACACACACAATTACTTGTACCCATACTATTTCAGTCCCCTTGACCTGGCCTGCTTTCTGAATTTCTGAAGATAGGATGCCTTCCTTAGTGCATCATACCACTTTGCCTCCTCTTTTCCTATCCATGTGGAACATTGGGTGCATAGGTGTCCTCACATCCCACTGATTGTACTTCAGTGGTAGTCATCTAAAAGTTGATTACTGTGTTGGCAATGCTAGAGTATTGATAAGGCAGAATCAATTTACAGACAATGCATATTGTAAGTTGAGTGCCCCAGCAGTACCTCAGCATTACCACAGTAGTAGACAACTTTTAGATAGCTCCTGTACCACTGTATGTCTCTGTCATAGCAATCATTTCCAGTTGAGCCCTAGCCATTATTGCCTGGATGTCACAGCAGGTTTTATTACCCAGGCTTCTGGAATTAGTACATATTACCCTCCATATCTGCTGTTTCTTATCTGATGTCTGGTTTCCCTCAGTTATGTGCCCTTGAGACCTTCCTTTTCTGTGCTTCCTCTTGCTGCTGCTATATTCCACTGCCCTGTCTCTTTCCTGCTCACCCCACCCTGCTCCCCCTTTGTGACTAGTTTTCCCATTTCCCCTACTGTATCTTCCTCTCCTCTGCCTAATGGCCCAGCTTCTCAGTTTGCATGGATGTGCCTATCCTCAACTGTGGCGCATCTCCCCTCACCTAGTTTAGAGCATCATATATTTATGTGGGATAGCCTAGCTGAGATACCTTATCTCATTTTCAGTAGTATCCTATTTCTGCCTTTGGCCACTTTATGACTCTCAGAACCATCAATACCTTGATTAAACCCAAATAGAAAAAGCAGAGTATCCAGCAGGAATGGGTACCAGTGAAGACACTGGCAGCTAGCCCAAACAGGGACATGGAATAAGTATTACACTTGTGATACAAACATGCAGAGAAAAAACTGCAATGCTGCAGAAAAAGTTTATTGTGACACACAAAGCACATCAGAGGATGCTAACTAGAGCACAAGGGGTTAGCAAATGCACTAAATCTAACAAACCCCAACCTCCCAACCAGTACTTTACAACCTGCTTGTGGTTCTAGCATTATTTGTGGGTTTCAGTTCTTTGATGTCATCTGTGGAGGTCCCATGGCCCCCTTCCTAACCACTACCAGCAAAGGTAGTCCTGGCTTCCAGTGGAGCCCCCGTTACTAGTCCACTATGCATCTGTTTTTTCAGCTGGTCTCTCATCAGTCTATGTCCTTTGCTGGTTCCTCAATTCTGCAGTACTCCATTGTGGTACGCTCTAGAACTAATTTTCACAGTTATTAGTAAGGGGGTGTGGTGAAAAGATGTCTGCATGGTGCAAATATTGACATTCTTTATAGAAGGCCCTGTGGTATGATGCCCCATGTCCTCTTCTCTCTGTGGTAGCAAGGTACTGTAGTTTTTGACCGCATGGGGAAAGGCTATGACCCCCTTTGTGGATAGCTCAGAGGATGGAAAGGGACTGCTGCAAAATCATTGGCACAATGATTCTGCAATGGTCACTTGAAGCTGTGACTAGAGAAGTGTGAAGTTTCTAAAATTTGCTGTGCAAAATTTTTCACGAATTGTGCTCAATTCACAAAGTGCAAGTCACATAATTCACCAGTTTGCAAAGCACCAGATTTGCTGTGAAGTATGGAATTTCACTGGCAAAATTCTACACATTGCAGCAAAACTACTCTACTACTAGTAGTAGTGGTGCCCCCCCACCACTGATCACTGGCTCCAAGGTAAAATAATTTTTGTAAAATCCCTGGTGTCCTGTGGTCTCCCCGTGATGATCACCGGCCCCAATGTAAAATATTTTTTATAAAATCCCTGGTGTCTAGTGGTCCCCCCACCACCGCCGGTCACTGGCCCCAAGGTAAAATAATATATACAAAATCCCTGATGTCTAGTGTTCCACAACCCCCACTGATCACCGGCCCCAATGTAAAATAATATATACAGTACAAAATCCCTGGTGTCCAGTGATCCCCCTGCTGATTGCTGGCCCTAATGTAAAATAATATATACAGTACAAAATCCATGGTGTCTAATGGTCCCCCTCCCTCTGCCAATTACTGGTCCCAAGTAAAAAAAAAAAAAAAATTCCAATAAAATTCCTGGTGTCTAGTGGATCCCATATCACTCCCCACCACCCCAACCCTGAGTGGACAAACAGCACAGCCTTCCACTCTCCACCATGGTTGGCCTCTCAACTGACATTGTAATGAATGAGCATGTACTTGCACAAGTACGCACTCACTCATTCCACTAGATACCAGGGATTTGAAATTTGTGTAACTTCTCCTTGCATTGTTTTTTTTAAAGTGCAAGTTGCACTAAAAAAAAAAGAAACAAACAAAACAAAAGCACTGCAAAGTTATGAATGGCAAATTGTCCAGTAACAGGACAACTTCATGAACTGATCTGTGAAGCTGAATTTGGGCACTTCATGGAAAATTTACAGGTGAAGTTATACTTTGCTGCATCTCTAGCTGTAGCTCTAGACTATAAAGAGTTATGGACAATGGTCTGATATTGACCTCACCGACCTCGAAGAGTGACAGATTTAATACTTTGTTCACTAATACATCCCTTTAGAGATAAGCTCATATTTGTGCAGGATGGATGGAAAAATAAATTGATGATTAGATATTAGAATTAACATATAGTCATTTAGAAGTGAGATTCAACATGTGGTTTAATTTTTTTGCCATGTCTGAGCCTAGCTAATTAAAATATTTTTAAAAGATCATTACTCTAAATGTTCAAAGCTAGCAGCACCTTATATTGGAAAGCCAGTAATATATAGCACTTGTTTTATATTTCATTAAAAACAAATGACTTTCCCCTAATTTAGAAAATTCAGTAGTAACAGTTACCCCATTTATAAAGTAAGCAATAAACTAAGTTCTGATCATTGTTGCTCAACTTCTGTTGTCCTTGTGCTTTTCAAAATGTTGAAAAAGTTTGTTTCTAATGAATTAGTCACATGCAGTATGTTAAAAATGATAATCTAATGGGAAGGCAGCACAGAGTTAGGTATGGACAGAGCATCTAAAGTGCCTTAGTCAAGATGATTTTTATGATGCATTTGATTAAGTACATATGGCTTGTGTTGTTTTTATCCTCCTGACTAAGGCTTTTGATTTAGTTGACCATATGATCTTCCTAAGTAGGTTACAAGAGACTGGGGGGCAATAATACCTTAGGATGGTTTGAGGATTACCTTAAAAATAGCAGCAAAGTTAAAATAAGAACAACTTTTTGAATTTTCATCTATTGAGGCAGGTACTCTGCAAGGCTCAATACTGTCATAGACACAAAGAAGGCAGCATGAGAAAAGAAAATACTTACTGTACAGTTCAGTCCTGCATTATACAGGCACAGTCACCCCTGTATATTAGGATTCAACAGTCACTTCTATGTTAAACCCAAAATTTGAACTCTAATAACTTTGAACTATTTGACCGATTTGCATGAAACTTTGCATGCACTTTTGGAGACCAAATATCTCTTGGTGGGGCAAGTTTCCTTCTGGTCAGATGTGCAAGTGTAGAGATACACAGTGTCAAAATGTGAAAATTACCACTTTTTGTCAAAATCTTTGTCACACCACAGTGCAAAAATGGCTTGGGGTTTAGGTCTGAAATGTTCAGGGTCTATAGGCATTGGATCACAGATGTGCCTTTTAAAGGTTTTGTGAAAAAATATCAGTCTTTTCAAAAGTTATTAAACTTTAAAGTTTCCCAATTATTTCCTATGGGGAAATGGTAGATATGCCTTGCAAAATAGGATCTGATCCTGAAACAAGATTCGATTGTGAAGCAGGATTTGATCACACTTTGTGCTTTAATACCTTCACAGCCATTCTTGCAGTTTGCATGAAATTTGGCATGTGGCATGAAAAATCAATGATTTCTTGATGTTGCATGCTTTGTTCCAGTTGGATGTGTGGATGTGGAGATATGGAGTCCCAAAATCTCTAGGTCCTTGGATCAGTAATGGTCAATAACTTTGCAACCATTCAGGTGATTTTGTATGAAATGTGGCATGCTCCATCAGGGTCAAAGGATCTTTTGATGTGACAAGTTTTGCTTCAGTTGGATATGTGGATATGGAGACATGGAGTCCCAAAATGTGTACATCACATTTTTTTGTCAAATTCTTTCTTCATATCTAAGTTAAACTGAATATTGTGTGCTTTAATAACTTTGCAATCCTTATGGCAATTTGCATGACATTTGTCAACCCCCATTAGGGATCAAAGTTCCCTTGATGTAGCAAGTTTTGTTTCAGTTGGATTTGCAGATATGGAGATATGGAGTCCCAAAATGTGTAAATCACTGTTTTTTGTCAAATTATTTCTAAAACTTAGGAAGCTTAATGACTGTGGCTCAAGTGGTTAAGAGCATGTCATGGAATGGCAAAGTTCCTGGGTTCAAATCCCAGTAGGAGTGACACTTTTTCTTTCATTTCTACAATTGGATTTTCAAAATTGCCTCACAGTGGCTTAATAACTGCATGAAGAAAAAGAAATAGAAAGTAATTTAAGTCTTGAGATACTGGCTAGTTGCTGATTCACAATACCATGAAAGGAATGTATGCGTTTCAAGGGAAAACTCAGGAAGCTTAATGACTAGGGGCTCCTATGGCTCAAGTGGTTAACAGCATGCTATGGAATAGCAAGGTTCCTGGTTTTGAATCCCAGTAGGAGTCACACTTTTTCTTTCATTTCTACAATTGAGTTTTCACTTCTATGTTAAATTGAAAATTTTGTGCTTTAATAACTTTGCAACTGTTGAGAAGATTTCCATGAAATTTGGCAAGCCCCATCAAGGACTAAGGATCTCTTAATGTGGCAAGTTTCTTTCCCACTGCATGTGCAGGTGTGGAGATATGGAGTCCCAAAATGTGTAAATCACTGTTTTTCTTTGTCAAATTATTTCTTCAGTCTATGTTAAACTTAAAATGTGCTATAATAACTTTGTAACTGATCAAGTGATTTGCATAAAATGTAGCATGCACCATCAGGTACCTATGATCACTTGATGTGGCAAGGTTTGTTCGAGTTGGATGTGCAGGTGTGGAGATATGGAGTCTCAAAAAATGTGTAAATTACCATTTTTGTCAAATTCTTTGTCACCGCATTGCACAAAAATGGTGTGGAATTTTGGTCTGAAATGTTTATAGAGTATAGTAGAGCATTGTTCTATAAAGAAATTCATCCTTTTCAAAATGCTGTTGTACAGCAGTTCAAAGCTCATGGAATGTGATTGTACCCTTTTGTGGTAGAATAGCATTATATAACCTCTAGAGACTGCACATCCTTCTCCTCCACATCAAATTACTAACTAAAAAGCTAAAAATGAGACTAGGCTTCTTCTTCAGAAACAAATCTCTCTTTTCTCGGGACTCAAGAATTAGGCTAGTATAGGCAACATTTATGCCTCTATTAGATTACGCCAACATTATTTACAGAAGCTCTCCTAGTACCTACACAAATTTGATTCTCTAGTCCACTGGGCCATCCAATTCATTACCAATGCTCTGGCCAGAACACACCATTGCATACTGTGCAAGGAGGTAAATTGGACATCCCTAGCAACCAGGAGACTCACTCATATCTATTTCTGAACATACAAAGCTCTCTTGAATAGGCTTCCCCCCTATATTACCTCACTCCTCCACCAATTGCATAGTGCCTACAGCCTCAGAAAGTGTACCTACATCTCCCTGGAATTCCCCAAATTTTGAACACACTTCAGCATGGCGGCCTTGAGCTATATTCTCCCAATCATCTGGAATAAACTCCGATCTACCCTTAAACTTCAGAATTTAGTACCTATAAATGCTTTAAAAAGGAGCATCAGTGACATTACCTCTGAATCCTGCCAGTGCTTTTAACCTTCCTTCGTGGGTCACTTTTTTAACTCCTGATACCTTGCATTTCCTGATCCTAATTGGGTTCTTTTTCTTATCGCTGTACTCCACCCCATCTCTGCTTCCCTTCTGCCTATATAGTATTGCTTATTCTGTGTAATTTCTTACATATTCCAATGTTGCTACTCATCTTCTAATAGATGTATCTGATAGATGTATGTATTCCTACCCCTATTTTTGCTCCCATGTAATCAGTGTACACTGTATTTTGTATCTTGCTACGGTGTTTTGTTGTATACTTTGTATATTGTACAAAGGACATCCTTGCAAATGAGCTTGCTCAATGGATCTTTATCCCTTCACAATAAACTGAACTGAACAAGCCAGTTTAATTGTGAAAGAAAAAAAAACCAAAATGCACACATTTCACATAATACTATACATTATAAAAAAATAGGATAAGCAACTTTATACATGCTCGGAGTGTTCTGCCTCCTCAGGGTTCTGATTCCCACAGACCTCTCAAGCTTCACACTCAAGGTCAAAGGAAATCAGAACTCCTCTGTGGCAGAACACAGTCATTGTGCATAGTTGCCCATCGAGTATTCTCTATGGTGCATATAGGTCTTGGGTCACAGTGGCGTCTTCTGAAGGTTTGGTGAGAAAATATTAATCTGTTCCAATGTTCACTTGGGAACATAAGCAGCAGGCTGGTAAGGACAGAGGTCTGGGGTTATATTCTGTTTTAACTGAAATATTTGAATAGTTTTGCAAGTGAAATTAGTTCTATGTGTTAAAAATTATTACCTTGAGTAAGAACTGTTACTTGGGCTGTGATATTGTAACTTTGGAGGCTTGGGAACAGTTGTTTGGCAGGGATAATTAGAGTGAAATTTAAATGTGTTGTTTGCCTGGTGTTAGGGGGAGGTGGTAAGACCCTCCCACCACCCTGTTTTGTAGGCTTTCTTAAATACTGAAAAGCCACTGGGGGTTGGGATTGAAGGGCTGAGTATTTCTGTTTGGGACTGAAATTCAAAGCAACAGGAGCTGGTGGGCCTGTGACATCATACGGTACCTGATGTCTGCATACACACACTGTTAGTGGGACTGAACACACACTGGACTGTATGTGTTTGTGAGACTTGGGAACTTTATTGGTGGGGTTGAAATTGGGTTTGTAAATAACTGCAGTCAGTATAGAGAAGAAACTGTATTCAGGGAAAGGGACTGAGAAAAGGGGTGTGCCATTATAAACAGAGGGGATAAACAGGGTGGCCATATTCCACCATGGCAGGCATCTCGGAAGGGTTGTAGGTTGCACAGGCTGTGGGATGGCAATAATTCTCAATTGGGCCTGGAGAGGGAGGCTGCCCACTCTGTAGACAACTATCTTGTATCAGGAGTGAGGTATATTGGTTAGGAGTAAGCTGGGGAGCTGGGGGTGTCCAAGGATAAGGGCTGTGGATATGGGCAGCAGAAGGGTGGGGCTGAAGGAGGCTGAGGGCAACGCTCTGGAAATTACAGGGCGTTATGTTACAGCAAGCAGGAGAGGGATAGTAGGGACAGAGGACCCTTAGATAGGGATGTTGACGCTAAGGGGAAAGCGACGGGTGAACATTCTGAATACAAAGAGAGGGAGGGGAAGAGTCAGGAGGGCTGTGCGTGAAGCCTAAAACAGCAGACTGTGGGAAGGGAGCTCCTAAGGTGAACAGAGCAAGAGGGGAAGAAGAGGGGCAGTTAAGAGGTGCATTCAGGGGAAACTCGGGTTACTTGATGGAGGCTGACATAGAGTGTCACAATAAATTTGAGCTACTAAGCAACCTAGAGGGGGAGGAAGGGGTTGGTGGAAATGAGGAAACTTATACAGAGGCCAGGGGGAGGGAGTCGGATACCCATAGGGCATCACAGACCGGCAATGAAAAGGATAGAAATAGTCCCAGAGGGAGAAGGGGAAACATAAATGTTAAGCAAATGGGGAGATGTAACATATTGCAGACATGAGGGAGGAGAGCATGATTGAAAAACTGGGAGACAAGGAGGTGGAGAGGAGCCCCCTTCAGCAGAGGTCAGTACCAGATGGGGCCTAGCTAAAGGGACCCACAGAGAGTATCTGGCAGGTACTATTACAAGGGGAGGATGGCGGTGTAGGGGAAAGGGAAACCATCAGGGCCAGGATTAATGGTTCAAATAAGATAGGGTTAAAGGGGACACCTATTCAGAGGGGGTTTGAGTTAAGTGGGCAAAATAATGAGGGAGGCAGAAAGGGGTGGGTGACAAGGGGGTCTCTAATAAGGCAGGAGGACTCCCATGGAATTGAGATCATGACTAAGGGGGGTGAAGGGGGGCTGAGAGGGCATAGTGGAGGTAACCATAAGGATGATGGTGGTGTTAAGGTTCTGTTATTGGGATACTCGATGATTAAGGGTATCCAGTGGGAGGGACAGGGGGGTGGATGCCATAGCCAGGTGAAGGTAGTGAATATCTCTGGGCTGACAGTGCACAGAGCAAAGTTCATGGTGTTTGAAATGGTTAGGGAATGTGGAGGGAAACCGGATTTCCTGGTGCATTTGGGAACTAACGATCTAGAGAGAAATAGCATTTTGGAAATCCAAGCAAGGTTCCAAGAACTTGCCAGAGTCTGTCGGGATAATGAATGCAACATTTCCTTTTCGGAGATATTGCCAGTGCCAAAGGCCTCAGTGGAGAAAAAAAATGAAGCTCATAGAGGTTAATGACTGGCTCAGGAAGTGGGGTGAAGAGAGTGGGTTGGGGGTGTTAGGGAACTGGAGTAGAGTTTGGGAGGATAAGGGACTATATGCCAAGGACAGACTTCATCTTGCCCCATTAGGGAAGGAAGTCCTTAAACAGGGGATGGCTGACTACATTCAAGAAAGGTGGGGTTTAAACTTGTGAGGGGGGGAAGGGATAAGGGAGGGGCTGACCAGAAGCCCTCTCCTCCAGATGAGGGGAGTAGCCTTCAAGCCCAAGGGGAGGGAAACAGACTGGGGGTGGAGGTTTCAGGAGGAGCAGAGGGAGGATGGAAGTATAAGGAATCTGGGTGGGGTTCGACAAAGAGGATCAGGGATAAGGGGTGGGGGTTTGTGTTAGTAAATGCCAGGAGCTTGGGAAACAAGTTGCCAGAGTTCCAGGCCATGCTGTTCAAGGGGGGGGTGGATGTGGCGGTGGTCATGGAGACATGGGCCAACAAAAACCATGACTGGGACCTAAACGTACAGGGGTACACTATGCTTAGGAAGGATAGAAAGGAGGGCAGAGGGGGTGGAGTGGCTATATTCATTAGAGATGACATAGAAATTGCTAGGGTAGAAGAGGCAGAGGGAAACATGGAGGCCTTATGGGTCACTTTACGATCCCCAGCAGGAGATAAGGTCAAGCTGGGTGTAGTATATAGGCCCCCCGGGATGAGTGATGTTCTAGAGGATGGTTTGCTGGACAACATCATTGCCCAGTGTGGACCAAAAGGGGAAGGAGTGGTGTTGATGGGAGACCTTAATATGCCAGGTACAAACTGGGGAACCATGTCCTCTAAGGTGGCCAAGGAGCAGAGGCTGCTGGACGGCTTCCAGGATGTGTTCTTAACACAGGATGTGATGGAATCCACAAGGGAGGGGCATGTCCTGGATGTGGTTCTGGCAGATGGGGATCTGGTAAGGGACATGGTCGTATAGGACCCCCTGACTGGGAGCGACCACAATACTGTCTGGTTTCAAATAAGCATGGGGAGGGGGTGAGATCTAGGACACTGGCAGTGGACTTCAGGGGGGCAGACTTTGTGGGTATGGGAAATATTCTCAAGGATCACTTGAAGGGGATTACATCAGTGACAAGTGTGAAAAGGAGATGGGAGGTCATAAAACGTTGACTTCATGAGGCAGTCAGGATCTGCGCTAAGTTGAAACGTAAGGGAGCAATGTCACATAAACCATGCTGGTGGTCCAGTGAGGTACAGGTAGCAGTCAGAGAAAAGAAGGTGGCCTACAAAAAATATAAAACAACAAGAGGGGCTAGGGATAAGGAAATGTACCATCTGCATCTAGAAAAGTCACCCGTATGGTGGGGGAGCAAAGTCCAGTAAAGAGCAGGCTGCACAGGGGATACATGGAGGGAAAAGGGTTCTTCCGTACATTGGAAGTGGAGAAAACTATGGGCCATCTCAGCAGATTGAGATCAGAAGGAGGTGGGTGAAGAGGCTAGGACCAGGCAGAGGTATTTAACGAGTACTTTGCCTCTGTGTTCACTAGGGAGGGGATGGGATATCTACAAAGCAAGGCACGAAAGGGATAGAAGCGGCAGTAAGTGGGATCAGGGGAGCAACAGAAATGGAGCAAGGGAGGAGAGGTACCCCAGGGTGTTCACATCTGGATAAGGATAAAAGGCCAGTAAGGTGGAGGACGGATGATGCTATCTCCACCAAAGGTGTAGTTAGCCTCAAGGCCTAAAGAAAGACAAATCTCCTGGGCCGGATGGCATTCATTCGAGAGTACTATGGGAATTGGCGGACATACTGGCTGCACCCCTGGTTGAGCTCTTCAACAGGTCACTTGAGACAGGGAGGGTACCTAGGGATTGGCAAGAGGCATATGTGGTGCCAATCCATAAAGGGGGGTCGAGGGAAGTACCAGGTAACTATAGACCCATCAGTTTGACCTCGGTAGTGGGAAAATTAATGGAGAGTATACTTAAGGAATGATTGGGGGTGTACTTGGAGGAGGTGGAAGGTCTGGATAGTCGGCAACATGGGTTTGTGCCAGGTAGATCATGTCAAACCAACCTTGTGGAGTTCTATGAATAGGTAACATCAGAACTGGACAGGGGAAAGCCTGTGGATGTATTATTCTTGGACTTCAGCGAGGCGTTTGACTCTGTCCCCCACAATGGTCTGGTGGAGAAACTGATGGGGTTAGGAGTAGGCCCTTTGATGGTCAGATGGATTGAAAACTGGCTAGCTGGATGCACCCAGAGAGTAGTGGTCTGTGGGGAGCTCTCGAACCCTAGAGTGGTTGGTAGTGGGGTACCGCAGGGCTCGATCCTTTGTCCGATCCTGTTTAATGCATACATATCGGACATCAGGGAGGGTATAGAGTGTGAAATGAGTCTCTTCGTGGATGACTCCAAGATAGGAGCAGTAGTTGAGGGAGAAGAGGGGTGGTTGGCTCTGCAAGGGGACCTGGACACCCTGTAAAGCTGGGCTCACACATGGAAATTAAATTTCAATATCACCAAGTGCAAGGTGTTACATCTTGGGCGGGGAAACCCTAAACACAGGTACACCCTGGGAGGAGGCACTGGAGGCCTCAATAGGGGAAAAAGACCTAGGGGTCATGGTGGATGCATGTATGAATAACTCTGAGCAGTGCAGGAGAGCGGCTAGCAAGGCAAACAGGATGTTGGGATACATCGTAAGGGGATCACCTCTAGGAGCAAGGAAGTGATTCTGCTGCTGTACAATGGACTGGTTAGACCACACCTTGAGTACTGTGTACAGTACTGGAGACCACACTTGAAGAGGGACATACAGCTCCTGGAGAGGGTACAGAGGAGGGCAACTAAGATGATACGAGGGCTAGGGGATTTGACGATGAGGACAGACTTGAGGAGCTCTGCCTGTTTTCATTGGAGGAGAGAAGAGACAGGGGACATGATTGAGGTCTTCAAGTACCTCAAGGGAATAAATAGGGTAAACATGGAGGATCTTTAGACTAAAGCAGGGAGGTATCACCGAGGGCATGGTTTGAAGTTGGAAAGTGGAAGGGTGAGGGGAAAGAGGAGGAGGTTTTTCACTGAGAGGGTGGTGGACCCTTGGAATGCACTGCCTGGCTAGCTGGTTCAGAAATCCACAGTGGAGGGCTTCAAGAGAGGGTGGGACAGACACAAAAAGTGGATGTATCAGATGATGGCCTATCCCAGAGGGGTGGGGATGGATGATAGGGGTTTCTGGAGCACAAGGGATGGGAGGGCCTCGGCACCCAACTAAGGATCTAAGGTTCGAGCAGACTCGATAGACCATAAGGCCTAATCTGCTGGCAAATAGTATGTTAGTATGTTATTACATTTTAAAGTTTCCCATTATTTCCTATGGAAAAAGTTAGATTTCAGGCTCGAAACAGGATTCTTGATCACAGTTTGCATTTTACTAACTTCACAGCAGCTCATGCAATTTACATGAAATTCAGCAGGCGTTCTCAGGAACCAAAGATCTCTAGATGTGGCAAGTGTTTTTGCAGTTAGATATGTGGGTGCAGAGATATGAAGTCGTACAAAATGTGTTAATTACATTTTTTTGTCAAATTCTTTGTCACTGCGTTGCACAAAAATGGTGTGGAATTGTCTGAAATTTTTAGGGAATGCAGGTTTTGGGTTACAATTGTGCTTTCTGAAGGTCTGGTAAAACTTTATTTCTTGTTTTTCTTTTTGATCGGGGTATAATTGCTGTCTAATGCTCACCCCATTTTCTCTTGAAATGGGGTCATAAATAGGATTCACAGTCCCAAGGTACACCCCTCACACCTGTCCGTGCATGCAGGGTGGGGGTGAGGTGTTAGGGTTGGAAACTGAGGGTGGGATCTTAGGATTGGGAACCCTAAGATGTCATTTCCCTACTTATGTGGCTGGAACCCTAATGGTCCATTAATGAAGTTTTTTACAGAAAATATAAGATACTGAAGAGGCTGACATCATGATAGGTATTGCTGCTTGAATTTATTATGACCCAAGGCATGGTAAAGGTCTGACATCCCAGTGGTTTGCTTTGACCTGAGGCTTTATCAGCTGTAGTGTGTTTTTTCAGTATGTGTCACTCGCTCCCTGTCATTCAGATGATGACTGGTCAGAGTGGTGAGCAGAAGGTCTGTCCTGGTCATCATCTTGGACCTGTCAGTGGATAGTCCCCAGTTAATCAGGGGCTGACTGGTCTTGGGGGGGTGGATACAGATTGAGTGGGTTGGGGTGGATGTCTTTGGCAGCAATCAGGTGAGGGGCTACCACTAGTCTACCAGGGACAGGCTATATACATTTACACTATACCAATGGGGATTGTGTGAGGGAAGGGAGTTCACTAGGCAGACAGGGACAGAAATGTATTATTGGCTTTATTATTGACACTATAAGGATGGGGATTCAGTGTGGAAGGGGAATCCACTAGAATACCAAGGACAATAAATTAGTATTGGCACTGTACTGATGGGGACTGGATGTGAGAAGGGGGTCCACTACACTAACAAGTACAGGAATTTATCTCTGTCACTACACTGACAGGAATAGGGTGAGGGAGGGAGCCCATTGCACTACCTTGTATTCTGTAAGGGACAGGGAACTGTATGACCTTGGGGATCAGGCAGGTAGCCATTTTAGTAAGCACCAGTGATGCTTGGGTGGGGGGGGACACACAACTGTGTTAGTTGATAAGAGCAGATTTCTATAGATTTCTGTAAGTGTTATTTAGCACTGCCTAGGCAGCCTGTTAATGCTTACGGAACCTTCTGAATGTACCTCTGCACTTCTATGCAACAGTAGAGATTGGCGAAGTGGCCCCAATTCACACCATGAAGTGAATCATGAAGCGAAAGTGAATTCACGGAGTGCTCCGCAATGCGGAGCGGAACACTTCTTGTTATAATGGGTAAAGTGAAGTCCATTGAAAACAATGACTTCACGTTACTTTGCCTTCCCAAACCATTACTCCACCAATTCTTAAGGTGAAGTACATTGAAAACAATGTACTTCGCCTCACTTCACCTTGTTTTTAAGCTCCAAAGGCAAATTTTTCAGTGATTCATGGGATTTCAGGTCACATGGGCTCTAGATTGTTCTGCACAGCCTCAGTTTGGGGTACTGTGTGTAGAAAGCTGTAGGAGACAGTCTGTTCTGAGAGCTCTCTTTGATTCAAACCCTCTAAAAGCTATTAAAAAAGCCTTTTTGAGTAATTTTATTTTGCTGAAACTTTAGTTTATTGATTGTAATTCAAGAATGCATGGGAGAGGCATAAGGCAATTCTAGTGCGGGGTAGGAGCAAGTAAGCTGTTGATTAACTAAAATCTGCAGCTTATCCATCAGGTAGGGAAATGGGCAGACTAGGTGGGCCAAGCGGTCCTTATCTGCCATCAAATTCTATGTTTCTATGTAGGAAACCCTCCTGTGCTCATATCATCGAGTGTTTACTGTTTGTATATGGATTTTGAATGTTAATGTATGACATTCAGTCTGAGTACTGAGAGACAGTGGAAGTGTGCTTTGGGGGAGGGGCATATCTGTGGTGTAGGTAGATTAACTTGGAGAAAAAGACAGTTCTTTCTTTTTCGGTGATATTTTTCTTATATAACTGTTAAAGTACACACAGTAATATTTTCAATAACTCTTGCCATTTTTTTGCTGATTGTTGAGGTGCAGCAGTGCATAATTTTAGTTTGTTTAAAACCCGTGGTTATGTTACTGAAGTTTTCAATTTGCTATGCATTAGTTAGTGTGTGTGTGTGTGTGTGTGTGTGAGGTGTGTCATCAAATCAGACACCTTTTATTGTGCCACATAGTAATTTCAGCAATGTGAACCTGCTATCCACTGCAGCTGTATGATTTTTGTACTTCTTTGTGGTACCTTTACTGGTACTAGTACTAGTGACTGTTACTGCAGCAGTGCAGTACACTGCCCCCCGCAGCCTGCCCCAACCGGCAAAGGTATTCTTTTCCAGATTTGAATTTCTGTTGGTGAGCATTGGTTAGGTGTTGTGCCTTTGCATCTACTTCTCTTCAGTGTGCAGCACAATCTTAATCTGTCTGTACATTTGCATCTCTTTAGGGTCCAATCTCCATCTATAACTTAAGTCACAGTTGTTTCTTTGGCTTCCCTTCAGAGTACGGGACTGGTGTGGTGCATAGTTCTGCATCAACATTGTACTCATTAAAATATGTTTTTAAGTCAGGTCCATCATCACGAGTCACTTATGATGCAAATCATGTTCTTCATCATCACAGTCACAAATGCAGTCACAAATCATGATTCACGATCATGCCACGAATCACAGCATTAATTTTTTTCTAGTTACTTGGATGTATTTTAAACCTGTTTTGTAGTATTTCTCCAGGCTTCACCACCCCACCATTGTACTCATTAATAAGAGTTTTTAAGTCAGGGAGTTTTGTGCTACAGCTCATCGGGGAAGTACAGCCGTAGGCATTCGCATTCCTAATACAGCTCCATATTGGTTATCTCACACCGTCGGCACCGAATCACATCCTTCATCGTCACAGTCACAATCATGATTCACAATCTCGTCACAAATCACATTAATGTTATACTAGTTACTTGGATGTATTGTAAGCCAGTTTTGTAGTATCTCTCCAGGCTTCACCACCCCACCATTGTACTCATTAATAAGAGTTTTTAAATTGGGGAGTTTTATGATACAGGCTCGGCTCATCAGGGAAGTACAGCCATAGGCATTCACGTTCCTTCCTGTACAGCATGTGAGTTTCAGTACTGTAAGTAGTGGTGGGTGAAGTGGCCCCAATTCTCTCCGTGATATGATTCACGGAGTAGTGTGGAATCAGCGGAGTACTCCCCAATGTGAAGCGGAGTACTTTGCTTCATAATGAGGAACGCGAAGTCCATTGAAACCAATGACTTTGCATTATTCCACCGTCCCCAAACCACTTCTCCACCAATTTTAAGGCAAAGTACATTTACATCAATGTCATTCACCTCACTTCACCTTGTAATTGAGTTCCAAATGAAATTCTGCAGTGATTCATGGGATTGTAGGTCACATGGGCTCTACATTGTTCTGCACAGCCTCAGTTCTGGCCTGGGTAGTGTGTGTGTAGTGGTAGCTGGAGACAGTTTGTTCTCAGAGCTCTGCGATGATTCAAAACCTCTAAAAACTGTTTAAAATACCTTTTTGAGTCATTTTTTTGCTCAACATTTAGTACATCGATTGTAGGAAACCCTTCTGTGCTCATATCATCGAGTGTTTATTGTTGCGTGTGGATTTTGAATGTTAATTTAGAACAGTCAGTCTGTGTACTGTGAAATGTGCTTTGGGGGAAGGGGCATATTTGTGGTGTAAGTACATTAACTGGGAGAAAAAGGCAGTCTTTCTGTTTTGGTTATATTTTTCCTGTATAACTGTTAATGTACACACAGTAATATTTTCAGTAATTCTTGAAATTTTTTTGCTGATCGTTGTGGTGCAGCAGTGTATAATTTGTCTGTTTAAAACATTTGGTTATATTACTAAAGGTTTCCAATTTGCTATACATTACTTGTGGTGTGTGTGTGTGTGATGCATGCCATTAAATCAGACACCTTATATTGTGCCACACAGTAATTGCAGCAGTGTGAACCTGCTATCCACTGCACCTGTATGAATTTTTTATACTACTTTGTGGTATCTTTACTGGTAATTGATTGTTATTGCCGTGCACTAATCCCCCAAACTAGCAAAATGTATTCCTTTCCAGATTTGGATTTGTGACTTGTGAGCACTGGTTAGGTGTTGTTGTGCCTTTTCATATGCATCCTTTGAGTGTGCAGCGCAATCTTTATCTGTCTGTGCATTTACAGTGCACCATTAATTCTGGGAGGCTGCATTTCTTGTTACCATCTCATTTTACTTCATCAGCACTGGGGAATTTTCTGGACACAAGACAGTAGCATTTCGTCAGCATTGGGGAATTTTCAGGACACAAGACAGTAGCATTTTGGGGATGCACATTATTTCTGGTGCCTCTGTGTGTGACCACTGAGCGCATGACTGAGTACACCATTAATTCTGGGAGACTTTACATTTCTTGTTACGCTCTCATTTCACTTTGTCAGCACTAGGGAGTTTTCTGGACACAGGACAATAGCACTTTTGGGATGCACATTAATTCTGGTGACTGTGTAGGTGGAGTGCTGCCAATATTGTTACTTCGCATTTAAGGTGAAATGTCAACGCGAAGTAATAATAACAAGGTGAAGTGTGCCTTTTCTATGGGGCACTCCGCATAGCGAAGTGCCAATATGAAGTGGCCACTTCATGTTCACTTCACCGGTGGATTTTAAATTCGCTGCATCTCTATGCAACAGGGCACCCTCATTTGCTTGGGCACAGTGGGGGACTCTGTGCATCAGTACTATCCACTGAGTACAGGCATCAGAGGACACTTTCAATAAGGCTCTGCCCCATTTGGATATGCTAAGTTCAGTTACTGCTACACTATGTCTGTTAGCACTACTCTAGCTTTCTGAATATGTGGGATTAATTGCATTGCAAAGGTGAGGCACAAAATCATGGGTCCATTATGGCAAATGTCAAAAACTATGGCACTTTCATGGGAAATGCTAAAAATCATGGTATCAGGGAAAAATCATAAAGTTTTCACAAAGATGGAAAAAATGATGGAATTTTTTCAAATGAACCATGCACAAGTTAACAGTGGTGCTTTCAGCTAAAATCACTATTAAACAAATGCTGAGACATACATTTCCATCTCAAAATAAAATTGAACACTGGCTCATGTTCAATTTTATTTTGGGATGAGGTGTGTGCTTCAGCATTTTGTTTAAAAAATGATGGCACTCTTGTAGCCAGTGACATGATGCAGAATATACAGATATGTCACAATATGTCATATGCATATAGTCTCCTATATGTTGAGCTGAGTTAACTGCTGCTTTGGTTTCCACAATAAAACAACTTGCTGTAGGACAGAAAGATAGTGAGTTTAGCCATTGCTGTGCCACCGGTATGTATACATGTCCTAAAAACCTATATGTCCTAAATCTTGAGGCAGCCTAAGGGTTAACTCCTGCACTGCACATGTAAAACCAGACATAGTGCATGAAACACCATCCTACCTCTTCTCTAAGTAGTACAGAGCTGTAACAGGAAAGGTGCATCAAATCTAACAGAAATGATTTGCCAACTATGTATCTGTGTCTAATTTTGGCACAGTTTGACTAGTGCCCTCCCTTCCAAAACACTGCCGGAAAAGTCTGGCCCTGTAGCACTGAGGGTTAAGGTACTGGACACCACACCTCGCGCCACACGGCTGACCCATGTTCGGGAATGAGTGTGGGAAGCCAGAGGTCAGCAGGGATGGAGAAGGATTGAGCATCCCAAGGACTGCTCTCCTTCTCAAGGGAGGGAGGATGCCAGCAGTCAGTGAATGCTTGCCCCATAACAAAGGTTGAGGGGTAGCTTGCCGATGCTGAAGATGTGGGTGGAGAACTAAGCAGACATCTGGAGGGGCACACATGGGAGTGTGCATGCTGCCACCACTGGCATCACTGCACTCTCCATTCCCCGAGGGAAGGGGAAAATGGGAAAAACAAGGGAGTCCTCTGCCACAGAAGGATGACAATTGTCCTCCCACAGCGCTGCTCAGAAAGAGGCCTCCCTGAAAAACTGAATCTGGTCTGGTGGGTCAAGAGGTCTCCCACCCCTGCCATGAAGGGTAAGTCATGGAAGTTAAAGGGGAAGGGTCTGATACCCAGTGCTCAGTGCAGTGAGGATGTCAGAGGCAAAACCGGCAGAGGATCCCTGAGAAAAAGCACCAAAAAAAACCCACTGCCAGAAGAACCACTTTAGAGTTAGGATGGGTAGTAGTATAAATTGGGGGTACTACCTTCTTAAATGAAGTGAAAATGTACCCGAACTATAAGTGTTAATTGGAGCTTGCTTGCTTCAAGAAAGATAATACTGTGGTTTTGGTTTCATGTTTCTGGTTCATTACTGTGTGTCCATACTGCCCACCAGGAACAATTGCTCTTATCATGGCTTCTCCTGTAAAATCCTGCAGGATAGTGCAGGAACTCGATATACTTTGATTGCAGTTACTCCAATCTGTCTCTCAGTAATCTGTAATATGTCACACAGTGTACTTGATCATGGTGGTTGCACTGTATCCTTTTAAAATGGGTTTGAAGAATCTTGACTGTGACTGCGGCAGGCTGGCACTCATCTAGTTACCTTAGCCTACTGCCCAAGAAAAAAGTACTGATACCAGTTTGCCTCATAAAAAAAGCAATGTACCAGTTTAGCATGTCAAATTTGTATTTGGCTACTGTATTTTAAACTCTATCACATATTTATTTGGCTTATATCTCTGTCTGTTGCCTCGTATTGTAAAAGTGTTTGCTGCCGATTCCTACTTACTGCAGAAAAATACAAAGTATAACCAAAAAATCTGTCTTTGTTTTATAAACAGAAACCCCTCATTCTCTAACTCTCTGTCTCCCTCTCTTCTACATGACACTAGTGCATGCACTTGAAACGTACCACATGCTACCACAATGTGTTCATCTTGCTTCATTGGCTTATGAAGTTAACTCAGACATAGCTTGGCTAATGACTTATTACTTCTCCACACTGAGCCACATCTGCCTTCTTGTCCACCCCCCCCCCGCTAAACAAACTGCTCATAACCTGCTCACAATCCTGCTAGAAAAGCTCCCCTGCTGACAGCCCACCAAGTAAGAGACTATTTAATGAAATGCTTCTACCTCTTTATTAATTTTGTTGTGACCAAAAAACAGTTTTGTAAGCACAATAAGACACTCCAGGTTGTGGGATAGGCTACATAACTGCCCCTCTAGGGGTTATATGGCCCCCAACTGTGACATTGGGTTTCATACCATCTTTAGGTAGGTGGTTATCTCAGTCAACCCACACCCCATTTTGTCTAATTGCTTGCAATGTATATCAAAATGACCACTTTAAAACCCAAATATATAGAATGAGATGAAGTAAAATGAGGGACAACTGCACCAAAGATTTGGCATGAATGTGATAGATTATAATACACAATGCAAGGCCGGCCCAGAGGGCTGAGGCGCTGGACGTCTCACCTTGTGGCAAGCCAGTGACCCAGGTTCGGGAGCGAGCCTGGGTCATCGGAGGTCAGCACGGAGGGGGGCTGAGCTGGATGGAGCAGCCGACAGGCAACTCTCCTCTCCAGGAAGGTGGGATGCCATCTCTCACTCATGGCTGCCCCTGGTGGAGGCCAAGGGGATGTGCAAGCAGGGTGCCAGCGATAGGCTAATAGGGCAGGTGTAGGAGGGCCGTTACCTGGACTGTAAGGTGCATGCATGTCTCCACATGCATGCAACCTTCTCCTGGGGCCCTCGGGGAAAAAATGGGGAGAAAACAGAGGGAAAACAAACCAGTGGCAGGATGGCAACCAACTCTCTGCAGGCACCACTCCTGGACCAGACGTAAGGTAAGCCCGATAATTCTGGGGGGCGGAGCTAGGGGAGCCGGTCAGATGGGAGCCGTACAGGGGGAGGATGAGTATAAATAGAAATAATATAAAAAAAAAATAATACACAATGCAAAAGCATGTGTGCAAACTAAATGGCCATACCAAAGATGAATAAAGTTATTGATCCTTGTCTTGTAAGCTCTGGTTCTGCAAGTGTGAATTGGATACATAAGTACCTAGCTGGAGACAGATGACATATTTATCATATTCAAACAAATGTGTAATGAACTGATAATTGTGCTCACAGTGATTTTATAAACATTTGATTTCAAAGAGTAGAAACTTACTATGTTAGCTAAAAATCAATTACTAACCCAATATATTCAAGGTAAGATTACATATAAGACTAAATGGTTTCAGCATGGCTAATGAGAGTAACTGAGACACTCAAGGAAATACATTTTGGGAAACTGTGGAAATACTTTCTCCAGGGGGTGCTTATTAACTATGGATGTAGGAAACTCTTCAAGGAAAAATGACTGGAGTTGGAATCAAACAAGATCATGCAAAATATAAGGGAATCAAAATGTTCAGTATGGTACACTTCGTACAAAAACAGCTTGTATTTGAATCCTATTTGTTACTGAAGGAATCTCCAGAGGACAGCAAACTATATACTTTATTTCACTATGAAATGATTCCATCAAACTTATATAAATTTAAACTCAGTAAAAACAATCTGCCAAACAATCACAATCCACGTGCTTATGTAACAGCACAAGGGGAAGATTTAGATCATGTTGTATTTGTTTATCTGTGGTACACAGATGCAAGGAACAATTATATATTAAGTTACACCAAATATAATGGTACCAAAAAGGCAGAACAGTTCAGAATCCTATTGTCCACTGCTGATTTTGATACAATACAAACCATGACTGCTTTCTTTAAAAAAAAGGGTAAATAGCTGTCCCAGTGGCACAGAGGGCAGAGGTGCTGGACACCTGACCTTGAGCCACACCAGTGACCCGGGTTTGGGAATGGACATGGGGCTGGTAGGGGAAGGAGAGGATTGAGCATCTGGAGGACTGCTCTTCTCTCCTGGGGTGGATCGGGTGGGTAGCCTTGCTCTGTAGTGGCCCCCAGTGGAGACCAGGGGCACTACAAGAGTGATGTAGCAAGGGGAACAAGAAAAGCATGAAAAATGGCATGCAAGCTGTCCGGATGATGGCGGCCTACCCTCCCAGCACCCCTCAGTCATGATGCCTCCAGGCTGCATTTCCACGCCCTGAAAAGATGTAAAGGAGCACTACATGCACTCCGGTCTCCCCTCTCGATGCCCCAGCAGGTAAGGGGGCCCCTCCAGTGAAGGGATATGTCTGGGACAATGGGGCATTGGAACAGCTGGATGGCAGGTCAGTGAGAGGCTACGGTAGGACTGGCCACCCAAAGGAGAGGATGACTGTATGCATAGGAGAAGGTAAAAAGATCATACAAAAACAAAAATTGTAAAAATTGGGGAAAGCATGACCAGTTCCAAAAAGACTAATACTACAGAGGGCTGTTCAGTATCTATTTCATGCTCATCTTTTTGAGATTTGGTCATTTTTTGATTGAAGATTACCATTACGTTCAATTTTTTTAGGAAGCCGGCCTGGTGGCTTTGAGGGCTGAGGTGTTGGATGCCACACCTCACGCCACACCAGCGTCCCGGCTTTGGTAGCGGACTTGGGCCATCAGGGTTTGGCTGGGGAGGAAAGGATTGAGCATCCGGAGGACTGTTTTCCTTTCCTGGGATGGAGAGGAGATACAATCCCAAGATCTGGCAAGCCCCAGTACAGGCTGGGAGGTTAGCAACAGTTAAGATTCTGGACACAGGAAACTGGTCATGGCCACACTATTGTGGTTGTGCGTGGAGGTGCGCACGCACCATGCTGGAGTGCATTGCACTGCTGGACCAGTGGGGGGAGAAAAAAGCAATAGAAAACCCCTTGCCACCTGGGTGAGGTGATTGTTTCCTCCAGGGCTGACATGCCCTACACTGGCCATGACTCTTACTCTACCCCTGAGGATCCTCTGCCTTCTCCTCTGGGGCCAGGAGGGGTGGGGATCCTGACACCAATGTATCAGTCAGGTGGAGTGTTCAGGTGGGTGGTTAGGGGCCGCCAGCTTAGTGAGGTGCCTGAGAGATGCCTCAGTCTAGTAGGTGCATAAAAATGTTTTTGGGAGTGTAGGTTACCAAACCCAAATCCTTACATTGGGTTTACATGCATCCTGATATTTTCATTTGATGCATTAACTAATAGATGACAAGCCCCTATCTGTACTAAACTGGAATGCCGATATCACTATTTGCAAGTTATCCTTCCCTTTCTCCATTACTGTTCTGTTGTATGATTTTGTAATAATGTTGATGTAATTTATTGTGTATAAGATATTTACTCATTTAGTCTTTTTATGTAATGTACTCAAAATTGTTTACTGTTTAATCTTATATTAGCCTTTGGCAGAACAAATAAAAGTGAATTGGAGTACAGTAGTAACAACTAAAATGCTTGATGAGAAAGAACCATGAGTTCATGGAGTTCATCCTTAGCAGTCCAGGCAGATGCAGCATCCAATACTATGTAAAATATTAGAAATATATTTGAATCTCCCCTTCCCCAATGAGTTAAATGCTGTACCCGATAATGTTATTCTGCACGAGAAATGGTTCCAACTTGAGTTTAAAAAAATCAAGGCTTCCCACTAGAGGTATTTCTTTGGAAACATGTTCCATACAGTATGTCTACCATTCTCTGGATAGAAAAATGTTCAGCCTGCCCAAATACATATCCCAAATAAATACCATATAGGAGTATGGAAAGTATTAGGTTGGTATTTTCTGTGAGTAAGAGGGTGATAAAGCAGGGGGTTGCAAAAAGAATGGAGTGTTAGGGAAAGTATCAAACCAGTATTTGAGCATGAGTAGGGCAGCATGAATGAGCCTCCTTCCTTCCAAAGGTAGCCACCATAGGTTACAGTACATTATTTATTTTATGTATTTGAACATTGTTGACCAGAAAAGGCACACTGAGCAGAGGCCCAGCTCTATGTGCATTCCAGAGGAGTGGAAGACAAAAAGAAATGTATGAGCAAAAACAAAATAGTGCAATATACTGTACATAAAAACAAGTTACAATACTATTAAGTACCAAGTACAGTATATACAGTACAAAAGGCATAATGCTCTAATTATATGATATATGATAAAAAAAATTAAGTACTGTGTACAGAATCTGCTATTCTTTAAAAAAACAGTCCATCACACAAGCCAAGGATGGGTATAGATTTATAAGAAGCCAATACAGTCTGCCTTGGTAACCAGCATAGAGGAGGGGCTAGGGGCAGGAGCAGCAGGGGAGATGAGGTAATTAGAAGAACTTTAGAGATAAGTAGGTAAAAAAAGAGCAAATAGGCATAGGAAGTGTATTCCAGATAACAAGAAGATGGACAAAGAAAGCAGTTTCTCCAGTGGCAGTCCAGCAGACAGGAACAGAAAAGTTCAAAGAGTCAGAGGAAAGAAGGAAATATCTGTATAGACAGTGGGTCAGATTTTCAAATGCTGCAGGACAAAATCTCTGCAATTGCAGAGATTTTTTTTCAGCCAGCACAGCTGTCAGGGATGTTATACCTGGTCCCACTAGGTATAACTTTTCACTGTAGCTGCACCGAGAAAATGGGCCCAAGCTACTGTAAATCACGGAGCTGTTCGCAAACTGGCTCCACATTTGAAAATGCCATAACTTTTGGAAAAACTGTGCCTCTGCAAGTGGAGACCCACTTGTGCCATTTTTTTCTCACAGCTGCAGGAGTTAGGAGAGTTTTGAAAATCTAGCCCAGTCTGTGCAAAGCAGTGGCATTTACTAGTGCAAGCTATTAATAACTATCAAAGCAGTTTTGAATATGTGTAAAGGGATAAGGAGACTTCTTATGGGGGTCCAATAAATACCAAGTATGTCAGTTGAAGGATCACTGTAACCTGCCCGCTACAAGGAATTTCCTGTTAGCTGAATGGTTAGTGTTGCCACCTTTAGAACTCAGACTCCTAGGCCCAGATATTCAAACTGAGCCAGTCTGAGGCGCAAGCCCCTGCGCTGCTCAAAATAGTTGCGCAGGGGTGTGGCCGGGGTGATATTCAAAGGAGTTGCGCTGTTGAGCAACTCCGCTGAAGTATCGAACCACAACACTTGCGCGTAAGCGCGATGGAACTTCGTCGCAAGATTGCCAGAGTTGAGCATTCAACTGCGGTGGCGCAAATACCATTGCGCCATGCGCCAAATTCCGATATTCAAAGGTGACATGCAAATGGGGCCATAATTTATGCAAGGTGCAGGGGGCCATTTGCATCTCTTTATGCCTCATTTGCATGCCTTTTGCATGTAGTGCGCCCGATCCCGAGGACTTGCTCCTGGCCACCTGTAGGCAGCAGCACGCCGAGGGACCGGCGCTTTACTGCAACCCGATCGCGGGCATCACAGTTACATGCCCCCACCACACCTCCACAGCCCGATCGCGGGCAGAACACACACCATTCGCCCCCCACCTCCCACAGCCCGATCGCGGGCAGAACCTGATAAACCCCCAGTACCCGATCACAGGCAGAACTATATAAACCCCAGTGCCCGATCGCGGGCAGAACCTATAAACCCCCAGTGCCCGAGTCGCGGGCAGATGTAACCCTCCCCCAACGAATAACTCCCTGGTGGTCCAGTGGACCGTAAAGCCCGATCGCGGGCAGAATGTCACAGCAGAACCCCCCAAACATCTCCCTGGTGTCTGGTGTCCCCCCACCCACCCAAGCCCCTCACACCGCTCCCCGCAGCCAGCGGGCGACCATCCACCCGCCTGCCGCCCGCCGCCCGCCGACTGACTGTCGGTGGGCTGCCGCCCATTAGTGCAGAGCTACAGCCAATGGGCGTGCAGCCCTCCACTCTATGACAGTCAGATCTGAACTGTCATATGCGGTGTGGGCTGCATGCCTTGGGGCCAGCCAGGGTGGCAGCTGCTGTGTTGCGCCTGCAATGCAGCAACTCACCTGTGGGTGGCCTCGACTCAGCCTTTTTTGGCTCAAGCTTGCGGCGCAGCTTGGGAGTTAGCATGCACAACCTCTGCGCAACCCGACTGAATATCGGGTTGCGCGGGTTATGCATGGATCCTCCCCCTCCTGTTGAGCATGCATTCATTTGCATTGCTCTTTTGCGCAACCTGGTGCCAGTGGCGTAACTGCCTCCTGCTGAATATCGCAGAATGGCGCATTTTGGACTTGCGCATGGCGCAACCCTGTTGCGCATGGCGCAACCCTTTTGAATATCTGGGCCCTAAAGTGCAAATGTAGCCACATCTCCAACCAACCATAGCCACAACAGGACTATTGTTAGGGTCCCTTCAGATTGCCCCAGTTTCAACAAATATTTGACTCTGGTAACCATACCCTGTCTTGGAGGATTTTAAACAGAGCAATTCCTTTGTACTGTACAGCACATTGCCTGACCATACTGATGCTCATATCGTATGTAAGTGACTATGTTCTCTCTTGTGTTTGTGAGACTGTGTTAATAAATAAGTATCGAGCCAGCAACGAAAAATGAGGAGATGAAAGACGCTCTCCCACACAATCAGAAGGAAAACACAGTTAACACAAAAACATTTAAAGCAGTTTTAGTTTATCCCAGCACTTTTTTGTGTTGCTGTTGCTGTCTCTGCATACAGACTCCTACTAGTAGTCTGTTTTAACTATTAATAGTTAACAATTCAAAACATATAAATAACAATACTTTGCTTCTAGCTATGTATTTCAATCTTAATACATTTTAATCCTTTCCATTTATAGTAAACCTAGAACATTTTTATAATGAGGTTCAAATAATGACTTTTAAAACTACAGAGATACACATTCTAACCCCTTATAATTGATCTACTCCTTATGTATACATGGATTTCCTAGGATTCTCTTTTAATCTTCTTTAATATGGAGTCTGGCCAATTCTGCCTCCTCACTGGTCAGAACTCTGTCTCATGGGACTTCATTAAGATATAGTAATCCAAGGTAGAGATACATTAACCAAACTACTACAGAACCTTTTGAACAATTACAACTGTGAGGTGCATTAATTGAGACCACAGCCCCTTAGGATTGAAGGTTGTTATGCAAATAATAAATAAAAAAATAATAAAACTGCATGACAAAAATTAGTATATACCAAACACAATATTGCTATAACATGGTATACTGCAAATAAAACATCAAGAAATACCACAAAACAAAAACAGTCTTTGAGTCAAAGCAAAACATAAAGCAATGCAGCTGAAATAGATAATTAATTACAATATCCAAATAAAGAATGATGAAATCCATCCAAGAAGACATACAAATAAAGATGAAATCTGTCAAAAAACACGTATTAAAGAAAAATCAAACCTTAAAATTCTTAAGTGATTCCCCTGCCCAAAATACAAACCTAATTAAAACAAATAAATAATTTAAAATACAGTTTTCTACAATAACAAAACACATAGCAAGCTTCATGTCACTAAAAGGTTGCATACAATATATTGCTGTTAATGATGTAAAAGTAACAATGTTCACCTGGTTAAAAACAGCATTAAGGAAAACATCCAATCTCCAGCAGTTCTAGTAAGCAGAATGTATTGCTTTTCAGCAGTGCACTAAAGAAACATTTCCTTAAAAGGTCAATTCCAGTAACAGAAAATAGGTTTTAATGGGAGCTAAAAGGTCAAGTGGATCCAACACCTCATTTGGATGCAGGAACTCCGTTCCGATTACACTTAGAAAATTTGATTCATTACTTATTACAAACACATTTTAGACATTTTGTAAGAGGAATAAGATGTTAAGCTATGTCAATAAACCCCCATGGCTTCATCTAGGTCTCAAATCCACCTATAAGTACATGAACATTGCATAGTTACCCCCCCACCATGTCTTAATCCTTACATATTTGGTCTGACAACACAAAATGTTCACAATGATGAACAATGTCACTCTTAATCATACAATCAGATATGTTCCTTCCTGTTACCAACATAAAGTAACATTAAGTAAATAGATTTAGTAAGCTCCTTCCATTAGATTGTTGCATTGCTGCGCAGCAGCCTCTGACTCACTTCCTTTCAAGAGAGACTACTGTACCATGCCCACTGCTTGTGCCTTTTGTGTAGTCCTTCCATTTAAAGATATGACAAAGTCCATTAGCTCTGTGCAGTCTTTGAACTGTGATTGCTTGCAGGGGCAGTAGGAGTGTCTTCCCAAGAAGAGGGAAGGCATATTGCAGCAAAAAAGTTTGCAGAATGTGATTTTATTTTAAGCTGAATATTCACTGTTTATGTGCGTTTTGTTTGGAAGTCATTACTATTCTGATTGTTAACTCCTTGGTATACAGTATAAGTGCCCCATAGATGGTGTGTGATAAAAAGTTCTCCACTTGCATTAAGATGAAAAAGACCATATTGCATACAGTTCCTCTAACATATAGTGATGGGTCTCTTATAGCAGTACTGTAAGCTGCATAATGCACTTCCACCAGTGTGCTATCCTTACTTTATCTCTTTGCAAGGCTGGGTGTTATTGAAACATATTTACACTGATTATATGTTTTTTGGCAAGCAGTGACACTTTGTAACTGTGTTAGGGTAGGACAAATAGAAATTAATCATCTTTTGGGGATTTTACTATGTTAGCTTCCAAATGCAAACACCATTCATATGCTCACTCATGCAAGTGAAGAAAAAAAATCACATTTTCTGTAAGCTCATGTAGAGCTAATCATCTGTAAAATTAACTGTGGTGAATAAGTTCTCTCTGCAATCACAAATCATCCTCAACCTATTACAAGGTATAGTCATCATGCATTGCATTCTTATCCTAAACTTTGTAAACATTTTCACAGAAGTAACTTTTCTACTGTGAAGTCTGCAGTAGTGACAGCCTTAATTCTTTTTCAGTTGTTTTAAATCACAGCAAACAAAAAGAAGTCATTTACTGAAACTTACTGTATGTGCAAAAGCTAGACTGCATTTCACCACATACAAAGTGTAGTTCTACAAAGATGAATGTCCTCCGCAGCACATATTCCAAGAGAAGTACAGTAACAGTACCAAAGTCAGTATATACTGTATATTCTACAAAAACTGAAGAACATTTTTTAGGAGTTGTCCTGCTCCTCTACTACCACACCCTTTACCACTTTTGAAAAATGTGTTCTGGGTATATAACGGCCACAATAAAACAACATACAGTGTGCCCAGTTGTAATTAAGCAATAATGATAGAGAAGCTGGTCATTTCCTGGGGATTATTGGCCAACTGTGGATATGGGCAGTACGAGGCACATCCAAGGGCCACTTCCCTCCAGCCAGTCATAAATCCCAGGAAATTACTGGCTTTGAGGTTGCTGTGATTATAAGTCTAATCACAATAACAACTTTTATTTGACATTTTTAATTACTTTCATTTAGTTTTTAGCTGGATAGAGCAAGCCGTTCATGCAACACAGCATCAGCTGGCAGCTGGATCAGTAATTTCTAAAACATTAATGACCAATCTAGAAGCCAATCACAAGCCTTGTTGGGATCATAAATAATTAATTAGCATTATAATATACAGTAGGACTCTGGTTCTTGCTTATCTCAGAGCCTTGGGTTGCTGCTTTGCTGTGAACTGCTCTGGTATTCTACTGGCAGCTTATATGTTCTTCACACAGCCCTGTGTACAGTATTTCACTCTGATACTTTATCTGCAGTGAACAAGAACAATTTCTCTAAACCTTTTTACAGGATTTAATATCTTTGGAAGAGAGCACAGATTATGGGGAAAGAACTCTGCCTCACTCACCCAGAATAGGAATTCTGGAAAAATGTTCTTCTTGGTAGCTTTGGTTTCCATTTATTTTAGCCTTACTACAGTTTCCTCATCTGCTATCTGATATATTGCTTTCACCAAAGAAAGCTGAAGGAAAATGCAGGTGTTGATAGGTCCACATTATGTGTTTTATGATCCCTGCAGTATCGCAAGTGAAAATGTGTAAGGTACTGAGGAGCATGGAACTGCTGAAGAAAGGTTGCATCCCACATCTCAGTTCCCTGCCTCACAAAACAAGGACAAGGTTGAAACCAGTTATTGTCATGTGGAGGTTGAGTTTAAGGGAGCTAAGGGGTACAGATCCCCATAATTTCATTACATTCCTGTTCTATCCTATTACTATGGGTTCTCTGGTGTCCTCTTGATACCCACTCTCCCTCCCCATCCTTGTTCCCCTCAGTCTCCTGTTCTTCGTTTCCAGTATCCTTAATCTCTACCCATTGCTACCCCTTCCTTGCTAATCACATGTCCCATTGTGCACCCGTTGTTCTTCTGTACTCATGCTTGTGTGTGTCCCCCTCCCCTCCCCTGTCCTCAAAAAGTACTGCGCACCCACTAGTCGTTTGAAGCCTGCTTCTTACTTGCTTTGTAAATGTTGTTTACTGAAACACCCTGTAACTACTTTAGGATTGGTGTTGCTATTCATACTGCATTCCCCACTGGATACTTAGTTTATGGTCTCTTCTCAAAATTGATTTGGTGTGTTATAAAATGTTTGTGTATTTCTACCCTATGTATTTACCATGTACGTGTGTATTTCTGTTTTATGTATTGTTTAAGTACTCTCTAGGTCCATCTCAAAAATGAGCTTGCTCAATGGTGTTTGCCTGGCTAAATAAAGATATTAATTGATTGATTGATTGATTGATTAATACTGATAGCTGGCTGGGTGGGCACTGAAATGTAAGCATCTTGAATTTGCCAGCCATACAGAAAATGCCCTCATCCATTGGATAATGAGAATGCCCTGTTAAACAATAGCCATTTTACCCAAGAAATAAAAAGTTAAAAGGTCACTCACTGGGAAATGTTATAGTTTAACAATGCCACTACAGAGGCCAGCCCCATGGTGTGGCATTGTTCTACCTCCTGCCACACTGGCAACCTAAGTGTGAGCGTAGACTTAGGTTGCTGGAGACTGGCAATGTGGGAGAGGTTTGAGCATTTGACCGACTGCTCTCCTGTCTCAGGGGAGTGAGCTTTTCAACCCCGCCATCTACTGCCACCAAGTGGAGCCCTACTGGTAGTGCAGGCTGGAGTGGCTAGTAAGAGAGGGGCTGCCAGTTTATTGCAGTGCATGTATACCTCCCCATTGCAGAACAAACTGCCTGTCTGCAGCATGATGGTCAGGATCACAGAATCACAAAAAAGAGGAAAAAAAGACATGCAGGCTCATGAAGTCATTAGCACTCTTTCTGACCATTGCCATCAACTGAAGCACCAACTGACATCTGGATTATGTACCAAGAGAAGATGGTTATCACCGTCCTGGACCCACCACTGCAGGTAAGGTGTGGGGGACCTTTGGCCAGTTGAGTTCCCAGGGCAGGGGGCAGTCAGTCAGGATGGGAGGGGATGGGGTGGATAAAGCCTGTCCACATACTGCAGTGAAAAAAAGCTTTATGAGAGAAAACAAAACAAATTAAAAAAACAAAAAAACAAAAAAACAATGCTACTGCAAGATAGCCTAGAAGATGAATATGAGAGGCTGGAAGAAGTCCATCCTTAACAGGCTACATTAACAGACATACATTATTAATTCCTGAGCAGTGTTGAGAAAGTTACTTTTAAAAAGTAATCAGTTACAGTTACTATTTACTCTGAAATAAGTTTAAGCCGTTACAGTATTAGTCACTTTTGTATAAATGTAATTAGCAACTGGAACTCATATTTTCACATTACTTAATATTATCTTTCATAACTTGGTTATGCAGTAAAGATATCTACATGTATGTGCTGAGGAAACTCCATAATGAAGCTAAAAAACCAAACTGGCTCCCAGACAAGGCAGCACCTCCAGTTTAATTATCCACCTCTGTGCTGTCCATACCAGAGTCTTTCCAAATACCCATTCCAGTCAGCTCGATGCTTGTCAGAGATTTTTTTTTCAGGATAAAATTTAACTTGCCTTACACACTTAGTTACTTCTGCTACCAAACACTTCACATGTTTTGACCCAAGCTCATGGTCCAGGACACACATCTGTTCTATATCACTCACACACACAGACACACACCACCACCACCACCACCACTAACCACAAACAGTCTGGCACAGTGAAACATGGATTGTTCTCCTAGTCAGACTTGTTAAATGCTGCCTGTTCTGTCAAATGATAGCAAACCCACACAGTTTACTTGAGATAAAGCTAATATAGACCAATTCAATATGGGTGGCATGAGACACAACTGAGGGCCACCTCCCTCCAGACAGTCATAAATCCATCATTAAAGAAACTGAGATGTGTAGAGTACATGAAAATGGGGTGAACATTAGGGCTGACAACCCCGAGGCACACCCCACACCTGATTTGTGAACATACAGGAGAGGTCAAACCATAATGGTTTCTCCTGTTGCTGCCTGCAGGATGGGGGTGGGGTGTTAGGGCTGGAAACCCTAACACCACATTTCCCTACTGTCATTGGTTTTAACACTAAATAGTGCATTAAAGAAGTTGTTTACAATTAATTTCCTTACTTTTTGAGATAGTATAATCATACATTTGCCTGGGGGAGGCAAGGGGCCCTCTGAGCTCTGCGCTCCCATCCCTTCATAGATGTGTACATATATGTTGCTGTAGAAGAGTAGATCCTGCTGGGCCCTGTCTTTGCATTTGTGCCAAAATAGCAATCTATTTCCTTCGTTGTATGGCTTGATAAAACTTTCAATGTTATCCTATGGGAAATTGCATTTTTTGTTTGTTTATGCATTTTTCACAGTGTCCCTTAATCATGGAGGGTGTATGAGTTATCCTTGTAGTACTCGTTAAAACCTTTATATATATATATGAATATATATATTAGAGGCAAAAACTCCATTTAATGCATTGGTTAGGGTTGTTCCACAGTGACAAAGTGAGGAAATTAGGTGTTGGGTTGAAAACCCCTTGGACCCCAGCCCACCCCCAACTGGCGTTGGAGTGCGCATTGGGGTCGTCAGCCTAACTCTCACCCTATCACATGTGTAAAGCAGCAGAAGTATAGGAGAATGGGGTGAGAGTTAGGACCGACAACCCTAATGCGCACTTTAATGCCGTGGTGGGGGGTGGGCTGGGTTGTCCAAGGGTTTTCAACCCTAACACCAATTTCCTCACTTTGTCGCTGTGGAACAACCCTAACTAATGCATTAAACATAGTTTTTTGCCTCTAATTTCTCTTCTTTTTGAGAATGATAACGATAAATAGTGAATGTACTGCAGCGGCGGGAGCGCGGGGCCCAATGTCTTGTGGCATAGTAACAGGAACAGCAATGCAAACAGAAGCGCTAACAGTGGAGCACATGGTAATGCAAGCGTGAATGAGAACAGAAAGGGTAACGCACACGGTGGTGTAGATGGGAACCGTCTGCCACGTGATGTGTTGTCACATAGTAACATGGTGCCTGCAAACAGAAATGTCAATGGGCATGGTGACGCAAAGTGAAACAGAAAGAGAAACAGTACTGTAGACACAAATGGCAAAAAATAACAGAAACACAAGCGCAAAGGAAAACGCAAAGGATAACGCACATGGTGGCATAGAAACATAGAAACATAGAAGTTGACGGCAGATAAGGACCGCAAGGCCCATCCAGTCTGCCCATTTCTTTTTCTACCTTATAAATGTGCCATCGGCCTTTGCTCTGTCAGTGGCCTATCTATTCATAGTCATTTGTATTGCTCCCTTATGCCTATCCCATGCCTGTTTGTAGCCCTGCACTGTATTCATAGCCACCACTTCTTGTGGTAAGCCATTCCATGCATCCACCACCCTTTCTGTGAAAAAGAATTTCCTCACATTTCCTTTAATCGGCCTCCTCTAATCTCATGCTGTGTCCTCTTGTCCTGCTATTTTTCTTATATTTAAACATGTTAGACTCTTTCACCTTGTTTATGCCCTTAAGGTGTTTGAATGCCTCGATCATATCACCTCTCCTCCTTTGCTCAAGGGTATACATATTGAGCTCCATTAATCTGTCCTCATATGTCTTCTGATGCAGTCCCTGCACCATTTTGCTGCCCTTCTCTGGACTGCCTCAATTTGGTTAATGTCCTTGTGAAGGTGTGGCCTCCAATACTGGATGCAGTACTCCAGATGGGGCCTAACCAGTGTCTTGTACAGAGGATTATTACCTCCCTCTTACTGACTTGTGATACCCCTACTAATGCCCTAACACCCCCTAGCCTTACCTACTGCTTTAGAGGTCTGTTGATGATTTTAGGTCATCAGTGATGATGATGCCCAAGTCTCTTTCTTCCTTTGTGACTGCTAGCAACTCCTCCCAGCCTATAGGTGGCTTCAGGGTTTTCTTCCTATGTGCATGATTTTGCACTTCTTTGCATTAAATCCCAGTTGCCACTCTTCTGACCATTCTGCTAGTTTATCCAGATCTTTTCTCATTCTGCCCACCCCATCTGGATCATCTACTCTGTTGCAGATCTTGGTGTCATCTGCAAACAGACAAGCCTTACCCTCTAGTCCATCTGCAAGGTCACTAATGAAGATGTTGAAGAGGACTGGCCCCAGGACTGATCCCTGAGGTACCCCACTTGTGACTTGCATCTCTTCTGACTGTATACCATTTACCACCACTCTCTGTTTTCTGCCCGTCAACCAGTTTGCCACCCAGTTGACCAACTTCTGACCCACCCCGATCCTACCCAGCTTATTTATCAATCTTCTATGTGGAACAGTGTCAAAAGCTTTGCTGAAGTCAAGGTAGGCAACATCAACTGCTCCCCTTTGGTCCACCACTCTGGTTACCCGGTCAAAGAAATCTATGAGATTAGTTTGACAGGACCTTCCTTTTGTAAACCCATGCTGTCTTGGATCCTGTGCCCCTATGGATTCCAGGTGTTGCACTATCCTTTCCTTAAGGAGTGCCTCCATAATCTTGCCCACTACTGAGGTAAGACTGACCGTCTGTAGTTCCCCGCCTCCTCCTGTTACCACTCTTGTGGAGCGGGATCACATGAGCCCTTCTCCAGTCTTCTGGGACCTCTCCTGTGCTCAGAGACTCACTAAACAATTCTGCTAATGGCTCTGCTAGTTCCTCCTTTAGCTCCTTAAGTACCCTGGGATGTATGCCATCAGGTCCCATTGCCTTATCCACCCTTAGCTTAGCAAGCTCTTGTAGGACCCTTTCTTGTGAAGGAGTGTGCTCACCTCCCTCCCCAGTGTCCATGATGTTGAGCTGTGGGCCCTGCCCTACCTTCTCTTCAGTAAATACTGAGCAAAAGTATCTATTTAGGATAGATGCCTTTACAGGGTCCTCCTCCTCACATGCTCCCTTTTCTCCATTAAGCTTAGCAATACCCCTCTGGACTTTCTCCTTCACTAATGTATCTATAGAAAGTCTTGTCACCTTTTTATTGTTCATGCTAGTGTTTCCTCAGTTTGGGACTTTGTCTGCCTTACTGCCTTCCTGCTTCCCTTAGGGTAGTTTGGTATGCCTCCCTATCTTCATCCGCTGTATTCCCTTATATTTCCTGAAGGCCAGCCTTTTGGCTCTGACCTTTTCTGCTACTGTATTTGAGAACCAAAGTGGTTTCCTCTTCTTTACACTTCCTTTTCTGTCTAACACAATGGGATGTTGCTTCAAGTATTGCATCCTTAATGCTTGCCCACTTTGCCTGTACCCCCTCACCTGTGTTTCTTTTTGCCAGGGCTAGCTTAACTCTGTTGGCCATCTTATCAAAGTCAGCTCCTCTGAAGTCCCATATTTTTGCCTTGGAATGGGATGATGCCTTGGAATGGGATGACGTCAACGGTAAGTGAAATGGGTACGGAACCTCAAGCAGAAAGGGCAATGGTAACAGTAATGCAAGCGCACAGGCTGGTTTTCCCCAAAAGCTGCATAGAGAAAGACAGTGAGTACAAAGAATGTATGCATAATAATGGGTATCGGAGCAGAAAATGAGGACTTGGAATACTAAATAAGTTATATCTCAGGAACCGTACGATGTATAAAAAAAATTTTAAAGTCATATGATTTACAACTATCCTGACTAGTTTTGTTAACAGGGGCTAAGTATCTTTCCAACGAAAAGTCCGTATCGCACACCGTTTCCGAGATACGGGCCCTGAAAGGCTCGGCGAACGCCATAATGTTATCCTATGGGAAAAAAAGAGAAGTTCGGAGTGCCATAACTTTGCCTCCCTGTAATATTTTTTCACCAAACCACTGAAAGGCTCATCTGTGGGCTGTTGGCTGTGTTCCCTCCAAATTTCAGGAAAAAAGACAAAACCATTATTTTGCAGCAGGGTGCCAAAGGATTCCTGTAATGCGTTGGGCGCTGTAATGTTATCCTATGGGAAAAAGTGTCAACTTTGGAGTACTGTAACTTTGCCGCCGTGTAATATTTTGTCAACAAAACACTGAAAGACACATCTGTGAGATGTCAGCTACGTTCCTTCCAAATTTCAGCCCAAAACTCCAAACCGTTCTTTTTGCAGCAGAGTGCCAAAGAATTACTGTTATTTTGGACTTAGTGTCACAAAGTAGTGTCGCAATTTGCGAAAGCTTTCGCAAAAATTTGAGACACTTTTGTGAGTTCAACACTACTTTGTGAAAGTACTTTTTCCAGAAATCTGAAAAACATATTTCTGGGGTGTTTAACCCCAAAATAAAGACATGGCTAGCATCCTCAGGGTCCGACTAGGTGAATACAAAAGAATTAGGTTGCTAGAGGTCCCAAATTTAAATGCCAAGCATTTTCTGATTACTAACTGAAAACAAGATGGCAGATTCTGCGACAGTAACTAGGGCCATTTGCGACAGTAAAAAGTGCATTGCGACACTGTTGAACTTTTTGTTAACTTTTCCCATTGACTTATAATGGGAAATTGTTTTTTGAATAACTTTTGAACCGTTTAATATTTTTTTCATGAAATCTTTGAAAGACACATCAGGGACCCCGGCTGCACATTCCCTGAAGATTTCAGGCTGGTCGCACAAACTATGCAACCTGTAGACGCGACCGTAGAATTCCAGAAAAAGCGTAAATGCCCACGCTGATCATGCTTAATAACTCTGCAGCCGTATATCCGACCGGTACGAAACTTGGCAGATCCCAAGGCCTATGGTTCTTGATTGTGTACACCAAAATTCAGGTAAATCTGTCAAACAGTTGCAAAGTTATTAGGTGCATTGTTGGGTTTAACATAGAAATGGCTCTCAATCCTAACTATGGTAGCACTATCGTATACTATAACATATATATATATATATATATGTATAGATCGCCCCACAAGTCCAAATATTGAGGGACTTATGGCTTCTTAAACTTCTAATGTTATCCTAAGGGAAGTTGCATTTTTGTCATGTTTGTGTATTTTAATGTAGGCCCTAGGTAGTATGGGGAGATTGTACCTTATGCATGCAGTACTCATTAAGATCTTAGGTTTGATACAGTATATAGATTATCCCTTAAGTCCAAATATTGAAGGAGTTTTGGCTTGTTGAAGTTCAAATGTGTGAAAAAACAGCATATGAAAAAGGATCCCTTTAAACAAAAAAAGAATAAGAAAAAAACTTAAGTCCAAAATCTTTTTCTGTATGAAAGGATCCATTTTTGTATGGCTGAATTCCTTTTTCATTTGGTCATACAAACAAAAAACAGAAGCAAATCATGAAAAAGGATGTTAAAATGTAAAAAAAAAAAAAAACTTTTAAGGGTCATTTTTCCAATAGTAAAGTGCAGCATAACCTAATGGGTTCCTGAAGAGCAAGATACATGTGTTAGTCACTCTGTAGGATGTCATTTTTGTGGGTTTTGAAACATAGAAACATAGAAACATAGAATTTGACAGCAGATAAGGACCGCTTGGCCCACCCAGTCTGCCCATTTCCCTGCCTACTGGATAAGCTGCAGATCCTAGTTAACCAGCAGCCTACTTTTTCCTACTCCCATCCCCTAGAATTGCCTTATGACTGTCCCATGCATGCTTGAATTCCACCACTGTTTTTGACTCCATCCCCTCCGAAGGCTGTCCATGCATCCACAACCTTCTCTGTAAAAATCCTTCCTTAAATTACCTCTGAGCCGCCTCCCCCATCTTCAAATTGTGCCCCCTTGTTCTTGCACACCTCTTTTTTTGAAAGATGCTACCCTCTTGGACTTTGTTGATTCCCTTGAGGTACTTGAAAGTTTCTATCATGTCCCCCCTCTCCCTCCTTTCCTCAAGGCTATACATATTAAGCTTCTTTAGTCTCTCTTCATATGAACATATTTATTTTTCCTTTTTTAAAACAGAAACAAGATGGTGGCCATATGGAAAAGGATTTTTTCCACACGAAAAAGAAACGACCCCAAATGAAAAAGGATCCTTTTTTTGTACAGCCCAAATTCTTTTTTTTTTGTTGTTTCAGATGTGTATCCTAAAGTGCCTTTTGAGCATGCTCAGAACCAAAATTTAAAATCCTTATACTTGTATCTCTTATGACTTCAGGCTAACTATTATCCTTATAACTCTGGAATCTATTATTAATTTTTTACCAAACCAGTGAAAGGCACTACTCTGATCAAGGCCTTTTCTACCCTGAAAATTTCAGACCAAAATTCTAAACTGTCTGGGCACTAGGGGCTGACAAAAAAAACAGCAAAGAAATGTGATTTTTTTACACATTTTTCACTGTCGGTGTCTCAGAATCTGCACATCTGATTGGAAAGAACATTGGCATATCAAGAGGTCTTGGGTTTCAGACAGCGCATGCAAAATATTGTGAAAATTGTTGAACAGTTGTGAAGTTATTAAAGTGCATAAATTGGGGTTTATCATTAAACACCCTACTCAACCCTAACTATAGTGGTACAACCATACCACTAAAAAATTATAGGGGTGTGGTCATGCCCCTACAGTTAGGGTTGAGTATCCTGTTCAATGTTAAACCCCAAGCTTTGCACATTAATATCTTTGGCACTGTTTTATGAAATGAACTGCAATTTTGCACGTGTTGTCTAGTTGGCAAGGTCTTGGTCTGTGGAAAGTTTAGTGATGGCAGCTTCTGAGATATGCTTATGTCATTTTCTTATAATGTCTAAGTTTTTTCCTATACTCAGCACAGGCTTTTCTCTCTGTCATCTACAGCCAACATGGAATGGAATTTTCTCCCCAAGCTTTCAGGGAAGACTTTGGATGTTGTAATGTAGTGCCTTTGAGGTGTCTGGTGGAAAAATGTTAAATGGTTCCAGTGTTCTAATAGTTTAAACTTTTGTGTTTTCCATTATGAGCAGTAGCATTTTTGAGTTAACGTTGTTCCCCAAAGTGAAAAATGTAATGTCACAGGACCCTTTTTTGGTTTCTCGCCACTTGCTTCTCACTTCAGGAAGCATTGTTTTTTTTTGTGCCATGAGACCACCATCTTGTTTTTTCCTCCATGGACTAAAAAAAAGTGCAAAATACATAAATAAATAATGCATTTTAAAAAAAACTGAATATAGCTAAATGGAACCTGTTTCACTAGATTCTGGAGTTTGTTTAAAAAAAAAATGCCAGAAAATACATTTTCTGGGCTGCCCAAAGCCCAGGTTGCCCAGCTTAGTGAGAGGAGCCTTTAACCAGCATTCTCTGTATGAGAACAGCAAGACTTTCTTGACTTCTGCAGATGCAGCAGGAACTCATGCTGTGGGCTGCAGTGAGACGAATGAGCCGCCATTTCCCTGGTGTTTAGTGGCACCCACCAATGGCATCCCTGCATATGTGTAATGTTGCTCTGGTGTCTAGAGGCACCCACCACCCTCCAATCACCATCCCCATAATTAATTAATCTGTTCCTGGTGTCTAGTAGCAGCCCCCCACCCTCTGATCACCATTCCAAGATGTTTTTGTTTGTTTCGCTGGTGTCTCGTGGCACCTCCCACCCTCTGCTTACTGTTCCCAGCCAGAAATAAAGAAAACCATTCTTCAATGTGCTTTTTAACCTGCAAAAAACAAAATGGTCCCTCACCTATCTGACCCACTACCCCTACCTCACACTCAACACCCACTACTCCACACCCATCAGTACATCCCAACATACCCTCACTCACTGAACAGGTCACAGGATGAAGATCCACTCTCTAATCAAAGACATGTCTTGCTGGTGGAACCAGCAACTACAATGCTGTATAAGAAACTAAGGTAAATGCAGTTCAATATATTTTAATGGGTTTTTCAACTTTGATGCATAACTTGCCCATTTTTGCATATTTTCAAGCCACATTTTCAACATGACCTTTTGGGGAAATCTCCTCATGAACAATGTCAGCGGAGTTCCATAAATCCAGCCTGAAAGGCAATTTTGTGGTTGCTTGGCAAATCACCTTTTGGACAGGATTTGAAAATCTTTGCCACCATTAGAAACATAGAATGTGTCAGCAGATGGGGTCAATGTGAACTATCTAGTCCACCCATGTATACTACCCCTCCTAATCAGGCTGCTGTGTTAAGTTTTCCACACTGTCTGTCACATGCCAACTTGAATTCTCTGACCATCTTTGACCCCGCCACCTGTAGGGAGAGGCCATTCCAAGGCTCTTCCACCCTTTCTGAAAAGAAGAAGAACTGCCTTGTGTTGCCCCTGAACCTGCTCCCCCTTTAGATGCATGTCATGACCGCTGGTCTGGGGGCAGTTGTTTATCTGAAGGAGATCCTGTGCCTGTACCTTGCTGATACCCTTCATTTATGTAAACATCTATATCATGTCCTCCATCCCTTCTTTGTTTTAATGAGTACATGTTGAGCTGTTTTACCCTTGCATCATATGGCTTATGATGCATACATTGCACCATCTTTGTTGCCCTTCTTTGTATAGTCTCTAGTCTTTCTATATATTTCCTTAAGGTGAGGCCTCCTGAACAGGACACAGTAGTCCAGGTGAGGCCTCACCAGAGACCTGTACAGTGGCAAAATCACCTCCCTTGTTCTACTGGTTATGCCCCTCGCTATGCACCCCAAGATGCTGCTGGCCTTTTGTGCCACCTTTTCACAATTGCCACACTTCAGATCATCTGCGATGATCACCTCAAGATCATGCTCGTGTTTTATTACCTTCAGCTGTAGCCCATTTAGAAAGTAATTTCTCTCTGACTTGCATCTTCCAAGGTGCATAACCTTACATTTTTTGGTGTTTAACTTCAATTGCCAATTCCTGGACCATTCTTCAAATTTCTTAAGGTTTTACCCCATCTTTTTGAGTTCTTTCAGCTGAGTCCACCCTATTGCAGAGCTTTGTGTCATCTGCAGATAGGCACCATTCCCATTTAGGTCATCAGCAAACCTTATTCATGAGGTGGGGGACACTAGAAGGCTATGTTGAAAATTTGGGGTCAAAATATGCAAACATGGCAAAGGTATGCACTAACTTTGAAATGTTATTATGCTTGTTAATTACTTTGGACATTTTAAATATTTTGACCACAAATGTTCAATATAGCCATTTTTTATACCTCCTCATAAATGTGACAGCTGCCATTTTTCAGATCCTGGCCAAAATGTGTTTTCACACCTGTGTCGCGGAATGACATTGCAGTGGTGTGGAATGACATTTCAGCAGAGATTTGAAAATTCTCCTCATGACATTCATGAGGTAGAGTAATAACAGGGCTATGCTGAAAATTTGGTTGTGGTTTGGTCTGAAATGCTGTGCTTCCACAGCAACCTACATGTACACATCTATGGAAGAATGGAAGTCCAGGGCCCAGAGGGCCCTGCACTTCCATAAGCAAATGAGGATTCAATTATACTATCTAAACAAGTAAGGACATTCTTTGAAAAAAATCTGCATCATGCACCAGTTAGAGTAGAAATACCACAAAAAGCAGAGAAATGTGGTGTTAGGGTTTCTCACCCTAATGCCATCCCTTCCACCCCAAGCAGCAAAAGGAAAAAATATTAGCATTGGGGGTCACTGGGATCTTGATGAATCAGTGGTGGGGTCATCCTTGTGAGTACTCAACCCTAATGCTTCTCCCTTCCCCCTGTGGACCCTGCATGAAGACAGGAGCTCATGTGTGACATAGTTTGCTCACAGAATGTGGTGAGCATTACTGCTGACAACCCTTAAGGAAGACCCCTCCACTAATTTACCAGGACCCTAATTGGTGAATTGATACAGATTTTTTGTAAAGAATATATATTATGAGGGTGCAATAGTGCCCCTATATTAGGGGTTGAGTAGGGTGCTCAATGTTAACTCCGTAACATTTCAGTTTAATAGCATTGGCAGGGTTTGTCAGAATAGCTTACAGATCTGCATTTTTCATTGATGTGCTGAGCCATGTTGTGAAAATGTGAAGAGTTTCTTCATGGCATCTTGTGCAGTTTTTGAGATCTGGCTACCTCTTATTTTGTAAAATTGTCACATTTTTCCCTATACTGAACATGTTTTTTTTTTTTGCTTTGCTTTCATGTACAGGCTATGCAATACTGAATTTCTGAACAAAACTTTTAGGGTACATGTGGTCTGTGTTGATGTAGTGCCTTTTGAAGGTCTGGTGAAAAAAATATTAAACAGTTCCTGAGTTATAAGGATTTAAAATATAGATGCCCCATGTGAACCAGAATTTTTTGGTTCATGAGAGTGTTGTTTGGTTCACAAATCTGATGTATCATGAACCAAAAATTGGTCTTATGAACCACTTTTTAGGTGGAGGGTTGTGATGGCCACCATCTTGTTTCTTTATTTCTGTTACTACTGAAGTTGGAAAACACTTGTAAAGGGGCAGTTATAGCAAAACTAAAACATCCCTGATGTACAATGCTTTTCCTCAGCAAGATTTTATATTATGTTTATGGGGAAATGGACCAACATTTTATATTTCACACATTGACAATCTATCCCAAGCGATTTCTAGTTCAAACCAGTTTTTTGGGTTCAAACTTAATATTTACTGGTTCATGAATGAAGAAAAGCAACTAAAACTACAAAGTCTACTTTGATTGCTGTCTCCATAATAGTTTTATGTACTCCTAGTGTCTAGTGGCACCCCCACCCTCTGATTGCTGTCTCTATAATAGTTTTAGCTTTCCTGGGTGTCTATTGGCACCCTCCAGTTGATATCCCTGTAATACTTGTATCTTTCCCTGGTGTCTAGTGGCAACCCCACCCTCCAACTGCCCTCCATGTAATACTTTTATTTTTGCCTGGTGTCTAGTGGCACCCCCCCACACACTGATCACAGTCCCCATAATAGTTGTACCCAGGAGGCCCAGAAGGAAGAGACAGATAGGGTGCTGATGCTAGCCATCCAAAGGATGGCAGACAAGGGTGAAGTAGTACTGGTTGGAGACTTCAATATTCCAGACGTGGACTGGAGCATCCCAGCAGCAGCATCAACTAGGAGCAGATTTATCCTGGAATCCCTTCAGGGTTCCTTCCTCAAGCAACTGGTCATGGAACCAACTTGGCAGAATGCAATACTGGACCCTGTGCTCACAAACAGGGACAATGTGATAGGGGTAACAGTGGGGGAGCACCTGGGGAACAGTGACCACCAGTCATTGTGGTTTGAAATCACAGAAAGAGCAGAACCAAACCACACAAAAACACGTATCCTGGATTTTAGGGGGGCAGACTTTGGGAAAATGGGGAGATACTTGAAAGAGGCATTAAGGGGAATGGGGCAGGAATCAGGGGTTGAGTAACAGTGGTCAGTATTTAAAATGAGGATTACAAGAGCAACAGAATTATGCATTAAGCAGGTTAGCAAGAGGAAAAGGAAGAGGATACCATTATGGTTTTGCAAAGAGGTAGCAAAGAAAGTGAAAGCCAAAAAGATTGCATTTAGGCAATACAAAAAGACACAGGCAGAAGGGGATAGGGAGAAGTACCAGGAGAAGCAAAGGGAGGCAGGGAGGTCAGTAAGGTAAGCCAAAGCTAAGACAGAAGAACACATTGCAAAATCACTGGGTAGAGGGGACAAAACCTTTTACAGGTACATAAGGGAAAAAAGAAAGGCAAAGGAAGGGGTAGTGAGACGAAAGGGGAGGATGTGAGCCACGTGGAGGATGACAACAGTAAAGCTGACATATTGAACAGGTATTTCTGATCAGTCTTTACTGAGGAAGACGAGGGTAATGGGTCTGAAGGGAGTAAAGGGGGGTGAGAATGGTGCAGAAATGGACACAAGTCCCGTTACTTGAGAAAGGGTCCTGAAGGAACTGGAAGTAATAAGAGTTGATAAAGCAATGGGGCCAGATGGGGTGCACCCCAGGGTCCTTAAAGAACTAAGAGAGGTGGTGGCTGAACCTCTGGCTATCCTGTTTAGTCAATCATTGGAAACAGGGAGGTACCCAAAGACTGGAGGACAGCAGATGTAGTCCCCTTATACAAAAGTGGGAACAAAGAGGAAGTGGGAAACTACAGACCAGTCAGCCTCACCTCAGTAGTGGGGAAGATCATGGAAGCACTACTGAAGGAGAGACTGGTCAAACATCTGGTTGTCAATGGACTACAGGACCCAAGGCAGCATGGTTTCACCAGGGGGCGGTCATGTCAGACAAACCTCATTGATTTTTTTGACTGGGTGACTAGGGAGATGGATCAGGGGAGGGAAGTGGACATGGCCTATCTGGACTTCAGCAAGGCCTTTGACACTGTGCCACATAGAAGACTATTACACAAACTGGGGAATATGGGTGTGGGCAAGACAGTAGTGTGGTGGGTAGGTAACTGGCTGGGTGGCAAGACACAGAGGTGGTGGTAAATGGCTGTCACTCCACAGAGGGAAGAGTGACCAGTGGGGACCACAGGGATCAGTGCTGGGACTGTCCTTTTCAACATCTTCATCAGTGACATTGCAGGACCTAGAAGGCAGAATTTCACTGTTCGCTGATGTCACAAAGCTCTGTAACAGAGTAGACACACCAGAGGGTGTAGACAGAATGAGAAGGACCTGCAGAAACTTGAAGAATGATCAGGGTATGGCAGTTGAAATTCAATGCAAAGAAGTGCAAGATAATGCATATGGGGCACAAAAACCCTGGCACAATATATCAGTTGGGGGTGAGGACATAGCATGCACCAAGCAGGAAAGGGATCTTGGGGTTATCATCTCTGATGACCTCAAGGTAGGGAAACAGTGTGACAAGGCAGCAGGTAAAGCAAATAGGATGCTTGGATGCACAGGCAGGGGCATCACCAGCAGGAAAAGGGAGGTCATAATTCCACTATACAAGACACTAGTGAGGCCCCACCTGGAGTACAGTGTACAGTTCTGAAGACCTTACCTATGTAAGAACATAGGGTAGAGAAGGTTCAGAGGAGGGCAACAAAGATGGTACATGGATTGCATCACAAGTCCTATGAGGACAGGTTGAAGGAACTGAATATGTACTCCCTGGAAGAAAGGAGGGAGAGAGGGGATATGATAGAGACATACAAGTATCTTATGGGGAGGAATAGGGTGCAGGAATACACTATTTTTAAGTGACAAAGATGTTGCAGGACTAGAGGGCATGGGATGAAGTTGGAGGGAGGATGTTTCAGAGGAAACGTGAGGAAGAATTTCATCACAGAATGGGTGGTGGACAAGTGGAACACCCTGCCAGAGGAAGTGGTGGGGACTGAATCAATCACAGGATTTAAGAATGCATGGGATAGACATAAAGGAATTCTGGAGGTCAGGGGTAAGGGGCAACAGACTTCTAGGAAAACATAAACTGAACTTACAAGCTCAAATGGGCAGACTGGGTGGGCCACAGGCCCTTATCTGCTGACACTGTCTATGTATCTATGTACATTTCCCTGGTATCTAATGGCACCCCCCACCCACTTATCTTTCTTGCTGTAATAGTTTTAGTTTACCCAGGTGTCTAATGGTAACCCCCACCCTCTGATCGCTGTTCCCATAATACTTTTATCTTTCCCTGGTGTCTAGTGGCACCTCCCATCCTCCAATTGCCATCCACATAATACTTTTAGCTTTCCCTTGTGTCTAGTGGCACTCACACCCTCTGATTGCCATCACTGTAATACTTTTAGCTTTCCCTGGTATCTAGTGGCAATCCCCACCCTCCAGTCACCATCTAGGTAATACTAAAACATTTCATCAATCATCCTGAATTCAAACAATTTGACCAGAAACCTCAAACCAAAATTAAGGTGCATGAAACAGGTACTATAAAATGTAAACAGTATAAATTAGATTGACACTTGCTTGATTATCAGGAGGTACGTAGATTCCAATGGTCAAGATTTCAATCACATAGAGCAACCTCTAGTTAGCAATCTGAATCCCACCAGAGATACAGATCAAGAGGATGTTCCAGGAGAGGACACAATAGGAACCAAGGGGCTAATAATCAGTACCAATACAGAGATCATCCTGCTTCTAGTGGACCAGCTGAAGTGTCTACCTCTACAAGTACCACACAGGGCAGTACTGTACACAGTCACCTTCCAGGAATACCCCCAACAATAGGAACAAGGCAACCATTAAAAAAAATGGAAAAAGACAAGGAGGGGGATAAGGGGTGGGCAGAGACCCAGCCACTCACCTGAAAATGAGGAGCATCAAGTAATTAATCTATCACAAGTACAACTAAATGACCAACAAATTCAGCTTTTGTGTAAAGGTCTTTTGTTTGTTCCAACACATCTGCCAAAGGAATTCAATATTATCATAGATTTGGAAAAATCTTTTCACAAGCTTGAATTAAGAAATTATTTTACAAAGATCCCTGCACCTATTTTGGATAATTACACTGCATCTCTTCATATGGAGGACACTGATTCTTTGCATGACTCGGTGTCTCCTAGGGATACACAAATGGAACATAATTTTGATTTGGATGCCTTAGACCTTCAGAACTTGAACATTTTGATGGACTTATATGAAAATAATATCTACAAGAAGAAACAGTAAGAAATAATTTAAATATCCATTATATGATAACTTTTCAGATTTGAAAAAAAAATAGAAAACAAATGTTTAGACCTAAGTCATTCTTTAACCCTCACAGCAATAATGTATTTATTAACAGTTACAAAGAAACAGTTCTGAAAGAAGTATGGTATGGTATGGTAAAATGTTATTCATATTACAATATGAACAGGATAGTACACCATTGAGTAACAAGACTCGTTTACAAGGAGGTCCATAGAGCAAAGACAAAAGTTACATATACAATAAACATACTATCAATTTACACTACCTGGTAAAATTATGAAAACAATGAATGGTTTGAAGAAATTTAATTGCTGTTATGGGTGTTTCTCTGTAAGGCCTTTGTTAAAACCTATTAAAGCTAAATTTTGTGCACAAGCGATGTATGCAGCTGAAATTTGGAATCTAGATGATGTTGAAGCATATATGACTCCAGTACATAAAATAATCCTGGCAGAATTACAAGTCACTTCTTCTTGTCCATCAGTCTACCTAAGGGCAGAACTTGGATTAATGAATGCTAATGCACTCAGCGAGGGGAGAAAACTTAAATACTGGTTACATCTAACAAGAGTAGATGATGATAAATTATTAAAGAAATACTTCCTGGAACAGCTTTATTGGATTAAAAATGATTGTGGCAAAAAATGTTGGATGCAAGAGATTTATAGTAAATTGGACCAATAAGGTCTTTTCAGTATTGAAAACAAATTTTAATAGGAGTATTAACATACGTTTTAAATATAAAGCTTATATTCAAAAATAAATTGATAAATACTGGATGGATCAAGATCTAAAGAAAATTCAACAATCCAGATTTTCTAGGTGGTATACAGGAGCAATGAAATGATTAAGTTTAGGGATTATTGGGACATACTGGAGAACAAGGCACTTAGAAATACTTTCTATAAAGCAAAACTGGAGCTATTAGAGAATAACATCTTGATGACCAGATATCACAATCTCCCCCAGGTGTGTGAAATGTGTGATTGTAAAACTGGGACTAGTGAAGATCTACTTCATATGTTATGACAATGTCCCTGGTATAACAGAATAAGGCAATATTGGTTGAGACCATTCTTGGACTGGCCAGGTATACCTAGGAGTGAAATTATGATCATTCTTATGAATACAAATGATGAAAATACTATCAAGAGAGTAGCAAATTATTTTGTACATGCTGCTAAAATTAGAAAGAAACATTTGATAGATAGTATTGTATAAGAATGAATCATTGGATATGGACTGATATAACTTATTGACTGTGATTGGTATGTGGTACGTATGGGATAATGTATGTATATTATCCATGCAATATACTAATTTTTTATACTGCCTCTTAGTCTGTTCCTTATGACTTTGTTCTATGTATTGAATTTTTACATGTATTGTATTGATTGGGACTGGTATTTAAAGGGAAAAATCCAGAACATTATCTGTGCAATATTAATCTCTACAGCATTTCCTAGCTTGTCCTCCATGATGTGATACATGTAGTGAATTCTTACATGCATTGTACTATTTCCCTTGTAGGGGGTAATTGTATGAATTTTATGTGTCTGATATATTATTATGTAATGCAATATGGGCTTCTGCTTTTGAGAAATGTTATTTGTGTATGTAATATATGACTGTATTTATAATGTATGTTTTTATTCTGTTTTGTAAAGGCCTTGTATGGTCAAACAATAAACTATTTACCACTATCAATTTAAACAAACATATATTATACATCAATATTAGCTTATCAAAAAGACACTTCCTATTACATTTCACAACTTAAATTATTTAAAAATGTGCAAATTCTTCAAAGAACACACAGACTAGAAATCCCTTTCCCAAAGGAGTAATTCAGTTACTCAGAGAAGATAAAATTAGAATGCATAGTAATTTATCACCAAGAGAATGTCATGCTTTAGAGCAATTGAAACAGGAAAAAAAATGTATACTTAAACTAGCAGATAAAGGAGGTAACCTGGTGTTGATGGACAGGGATTTTTATAGGAACAAGGTGTGACAGAAATGGGAAGGAAAGAGTTAATGGTTTGGATTCTGTAGATGCCTTATTTTTTTAGCAGTGTGGAAAAAATACACTGAGGCTGAAATCCTCCAGCAGCAACCAGCTTGTGGAATTCCTAGCTGCTACATAAGAGCTGGGTCATAAATCCCGAGTGGACATCTCCAGACACACACAGACCTTGCAGACACGGACACAGGGCAGTTTGAATGGATTGGATCATTCAAATATAAACTTAAGGTGAAAAGGGAATATAATTGGTCACCAATAGGTGTTCACTCTGATTGGGACAATTAAATAGATACATGTTAGTTGGTTGGTGCATTTAAGGGGAGAATAGGAATGACCTAGTCTCCATAGACTATATAAGCTTCTGTAAGACAGAGAACTCTCTCTTGCCCTGAAGCTGTGAGGGGAATAAGCTTGGAGCCTACCTGGTATGTCTGTGGAGCTGGCAGTTAGAACAGGGTCCAGTGTCTCTTGTAAGGACAGGGAAGGGTAAGTTTAGTGATAGTATATTTCAGTAATAGCCTTCTTCTTTGCCATCTGTTGTTTAAAAACATTTGTTTACTTTTCCTGTATAAGTGTTATTCTCTTGTGTTGTAAATACATTTCCTGTAAATGCTCATTGCACTTTATGTTAAGTAAAAGCTATTTATTTGCTCAACAGTTGTGACTCTGATGTCATTTTCTAAGGTAAGATTTGGTTTCCACTGGCTAAGGTAAACTCTGTGTAGCATCCGCCACCTGAAAGAGACACACTACCAGACTTTAACTTGTGCAATTACGCATTGTGATTATTCAAGTTTGTACACTTGAAAGAGGTGCGGAAGGAAAGGTCGGCTGGTGACGTAATACCGAGGACACACCTCTAAAAGCTGTTTCAGCCCAGAGGAGAGGTGGTTGTCACATATTGGTGTCAGCGGTGAGATGAGGATAGCGGACTGTGTAGCACACTGAGATACAGAGTTTGCCAGTGGAACAGTTACCTTAGCATTGCAAAACAGGATATACAAGAGGATACATTTGTACAACAGTTTTATTTGTTTCTAGATAGCACAGTAAAGTGTAGCAGTAGAGAATGAGCTCCACGGAGTATGACTCACTTACTGTAACACAGCTTTTTGAAAGGTGCCAGGAAAAGGGGATTCAGCCTGAAAGTCTAAAGCAGAAGAAAAAGGCAGACCTCATAGCTACTCTCTTGGCACATGATCTGAAGCAGACTGTCGCTGGGGGTGAGTCAGAAACTGAGGCAGCAGATCCCCCAAACCAGCTTGAGGCACTGCGACTGCAGCTATTGCTGCAAGACAAGGCATTGGAGGCGAAAAGACTGGATGCTGAAGCAGAAGCAAGAAGGTTGGAAGAAGAAGCAAGAAGACAGGAAGCAGAGACAGAACTTGAAGAAAAGAGACTGGCAGACAGAGAGAAAGAACGCCAAGACAAAGAGAAGGAACGTGAAGACAGAGAGAAAGAACGCGAAGAAAGAGAAAAGGAACGACAGTACGAAGGAGATGATGACCCTCCGCAGTCAGCAAACCGTGAGTAATGGTGGAGTGAGTTTACCTCATGAAGCCAAAATGAATTCTAAATTGTTCCCTCAGTTTAAAGAGGGAGATGACCTTGATTTATTTTTAAGGTCATTTGAGAGAGTATGTAATCAATTACAATTAAATAAGGCTTCCTGGTCAACTTATCTCACACCCTTGCTGATGGGGAAAGCGCTGAATGCATTTGCTAAAATGAATAATGAAGACTATGCTGGTTATGATAAAGTAAAAACAGTGTTGTTGAAACGTTTTGAATTAACTCCTGAGGCTTATAGAAGAAAATTTAGGGAGTTAAAGAAAAGCCCAGAAGACAGTTATGCAGAACTGCAGGTTAAACTGTATACTTACCTTGATAGGTGGATGGAGGGGCTAAAGCAACTACTGTGGAACTGATTAAAGATGTATTGGTGAGAGAACAATTCCTTAAAATTGTACCTGAGGACATCGTGTATGGCTCATAGACAGGGCATCGCCTCTTCCACAGAGGTGGCAGGAGCGCTGACAGTATCTCTAGCCGGCCACACACACAACGTAAGTCTTGATGGTATGGGGGCAGCACATGGGTATAAGGGATCCCATGGGGGCAGCCCAAAGAAACAGCCTGCACCTGAGCCCAAAGTAGAGCTCTCTGGTTCTAAGGGACTCAAGAAATAGGTCCCAAGAAATGTCATATTTGCAATCAAGTGGGACACTTGAGATATAACTGCCCTCAGAAACTGGTTAAGGGCAGAGATATTGGGGAGGGGTGATCAAAGGGCACTGGTGTGTTTGTAGGGTGTGTCCAGTCTGAAGAACCACTCTCCTCTGATGAGAATCTGCGTCCCATTACAGTTAATGGAATAGTAACACAGGGACTGTGGGACACAGGTGCTAACATCTCCCTGGTAAGGCAAGATCTCATTCGGGCACAGCAGATCATGCCTGGGAAATACTCCAAGGTCCGGGCATTCACAGGGCCACCAGTACCGTACCAATGGCTAGAGTCTTCCTGAGCTGGGAAGGGGGCCATGTAGAAAAGGAGGTGGGAGTTGTAGAGGACCTACCTGTAAGTATGATTGTGGGGAAGGATTTGGACCCCAGTAAAAAACTGGTGTGTGTTGTAACTCGTAGTCAGGCACAAGGGCAAGCTTCTGAGGGGGAAGAGGGGTTGACTCTGGGTGGTCCAGCCACACCCTCAGCAGCTGAGGAAGTGTCCAGCACAGGGAGGGCTGGCTAGAAGCTGCAGTCCAGAACCCCAGTCACAAATAGAGGAACCCACAGGACTTCCTTCAGAAGTGGCACTGGGAAGGGTCAGACGAGGGCAGCTGAGTGCTGCACAGCAAACTGACTCTACCCTGGAAAAACTGAGGGAAATAGCTCATAAGGCTGAGCATTCTCAGGGGGGTAAAGAGTCCATTTACTGGGACAATGGGCTGTTGTACAGAGAATGTACAACAGAGGAAGGGCTAGCTGGTGAGGTACTCCAGCAGCTGGTAGTCCAAGGTTCACCATCAGCAGCTTTTGGCCCTTACATGATATCCCTTTTCAGGGCACTTGGGAGTGAGACAACGGCCTCACCAACAATTTCTTCTGGCCTGGTATTGGCAAGGATGTGGCAAGTGTTGCCGGACTTGTCCACAGTGCCAGCAGGTAGGAAAATGGGGACAAGGCCAAGGCAGCTTTGGTGCCCCTGCCCATTATTGATGACCCTTCAAGAGGGTAGCAGTGGACATAGTGGGGCCATTGAGCACCCCAAGTTGCACTGGCAAGTGGTATATCCTGGTAGTTGTAGACTATGCCACTAGATACCCAGAGGCAGTAGCCTAACATCCTCTGAGGCAGGACCAGTGGCAGATGCACTGTTGGAAATATTTAGCCGGGTGGGCTTTCCCAGGAGATACTGTCAGACCGGGTGCCAATTTTATGTCAGGATTAATGAGTAGTTTGTGGGAGAAGTTGGGTAAAGCAGCTCAAAACCTCCCATACCATCCCCAAGCTAATGGTCTAGTGGAGCGATTTAATTCAACCCTTAAGGCCATGCTAAGGATTTTGCTGACCAGCATAAGAGAGACTGGGACAAATATTTGCCTCATCTCTATTTGCATACAGGAAGTCCCACAGGAGTCCACAGGGTTCTCACCTTTCCAGGCTCCTGTTTCGTCATAGGGTGCGGGGGGCCACTAGATTTGATTCGGGACGAATGGGAGGGTGACCGTGCCTTCCAAGGGGAGTCTGTTGTGGAGTATGTCCTGAACTTCAGGACCCGCCTTAGGGAGCTCATGGGGTTTTCTCAGGAGCACCTGGCCACTGCACAACAGCGGCAGAAAGTCTGGTATGACCGTGGGGCCCGAGCCAGAGAATATGAGGTGGGACAGTGAGTGATGGCACTCATCCCTGTCTGACAGAATAAGTTACAGGCAGCATGGGAGGGGCCATTCTCCATTGTCCAAAAGGTTAGTGACGTCAATTACATGATAGAGCTCCCGGACAGGAGATGCAAACGAAAGGTGTATCATGTTAACATGCTGAAGCCCTACCATGACAGAGAGGAAATGGTCCTCGCTGTATGCAGTGCTCCAGAGGAGGAAACTGAGGTAGATCCACTGGTGGACCTACTTGGGGAGGCCAGGGGTGCATCCTCTGTGGACAGCCTTACCCTCTCGGAACAGCTGACACCAGCCCAGGTGCAAGAAATTAGGGGTGCTGAGAGAATTTGAAGACATGTTCACAGGGAAACCAGGGTACACCACGATGGCAGAGCACCATGTGGATACAGGGACCCAGGATCCCCTGAAACAGTCCCCCTACAGGGTACCTGAGCATGTTAAGCAGACTGTGAAAGAGGAGCTCAAAGAGATGCTGGAACTGGGGTAATCCAGGAATCTAGTAGCCCCTGAGCATCACCCGTGGTACTGATCCCCAAAGGGATGGCACCACCACGATTCTCGTGGACTACGGAAGCTTAACAGCTGCAAGGAGTCTGATGCTTATCCATGCCCAGAACAGATGAGACCCTGGAGCGACTGGGGGAGCCAAGTGTTGACCACAATAGACCTAACAAAGGGCTATTGGCAGGTACCTCTGACCCCTGTGGCCAGGGAAAGATCAGCATTTGTTACTCCATTTGGTTTATACGAATTTAAGGTAATGCCATTCGGAATGAAGAATGCACCTGCAACCTTTCAACAGCTTGTAGATCGCATTCTGTCTGGGGTAGGTGAGTTTGCATTGGCTTATATGGATGATATAGCCATATATAGCCAGACCTGGAATGATCACATCAAGAATGTGCGGGATGTGTTCCACAGGTTAAAGAAGGCAGGTCTGACAGTCAAGGCAGAGAAGTGCCAGATAGGTATGGCAGAAGTATCCTACCTTGGGCACCGGGTGGGTAGTGGACACATCCGTCCGGAGCCTGCCAAGGTTGATGCCATCCTGGCCTGGCCTACTCCTACCACAAAGAAACAGGTCAGGGCATTTCTAGGAACTGCAGGGTACTACCGAAGGTTTGTTCCCTCCATAAGCGATCTGGCTAAGCCCTGACAGACCTAACCAAGAAGGAAAAGCCAGATGCAGTGAAGTGGTCAGAAGGCTGTGAGGTTGCTTTTCAGGAGCTAAGAAGGCCTTAAGCAGCCCAGCTGTATTAGCTAGCCCCAATTATAGTTTAAAGTTTATGGTTCATGTAGATACACTCAGATCATGGGCTGGGGCTGTACTGAGCCAAGTTACTCAGCAGGGAGGAGCACCCAGTTGTGTATCTCAGCGAAGGCTTTGCTCAGAGAGGAGGCATACGCCACAATTGAGAAGGAATGCTTGGGAATAGTGTGGGCCCTTCAGAAGCTGCAGCCTTACCTATATGGGAGAGAATTTACTGTGGTCACAGATCATAATCCCCTGATTTGGCTTCATAGGTCCAGTGGACAAAATGGTAAACTACTACGTTGGAGTTTGGTACTGCAGGCATACAACATGACCATACAGCATCGCAGTGGCAAACAAAATGCAAATGCGGATGGGCTATCTAGGCAGGGCTAATGGCCTGGCTGGATACTTTTGGGCACTTCCCAGTAATTGCATGAACGGCTGTGTCACTTGGGGTAGCCCAAGGGACACGCCTTCATTATCTGGGGAGATGTGACAGAAATGGGAAGGAAAGAGTTAATGGTTTGGATTCTGTAGATGCCTTATTTTTTTAGCAGTGTGGAAAAAATACACTGAGGCTGAAATCCTCCAGCAGCAACCAGATTGTGGAATTCCTAGCTGCTACATAAGAGCTGGGTCATAAATCTCGAGTGGACATCTCCAGACACACACAGACCTTGCAGACATGGACACAGGGCAGTTTGAATGGATTGGATCATTCAAATATAAACTTAAGGTGAAAAGGGAATATAATTGGTCACCAATAGGTGTTCACTCTGATTGGGACAATTAAATAGATACATGTTAGTTGGTTGGTGCATTTAAGGGGAGAATAGGAATGACCTAGTCTCCATAGACTATATAAGCTTCTGTAAGACAGAGAACTCTCTTGCCCTGGAAGCTGTGAGGGGAAACATAAGCTTGGAGCCCACCTGGTATGTCCGTGGAGCTGGCAGTTAGAACAGGGTCCAGTGTCTCTTGTAAGGACAGGGAAGGATAAGTTTAGTGATAGTATATTTCAGTAATAGCCTTCTTCTTTTGCCATCTGTTGTTTAAAACATTTGTTTACTTTTCCTGTATAAGTGTTATTCTCTTGTGTTGTAAATACATTTCCTGTAAATGCTCATTGCACTTTCTGTTAAGTAAAAGCTATTTATTTGCTCAACAGTTGTGACTCTGATGTCATTTTTCTAAGGTAAGATTTGGTTTTCCACTGGCTAAGGTAAACTCTGTGTAGCATCCGCCACCTGAAAGAGACACACTACCAGACTTTAACTTGTGCAATTGCACGTGTGATTATTCAAGTTTGTACACTTGAAAGAGGTGCCGTGAGGAAAGTCCGGCTGGTGGCAGCGAATACCCGAGGGCACACACCTCTCTAAAAGCTGTTTCAGCCCAGAGGGAGAGGTGGGTTGTCACACAAGGTATTAGATTAACTGAGTGAGAATGCTAATTATGAGAAATTAAGTACAGATCCACTCAGTAAATACAGGGCAGAATTACTTACTTTACTTTAAAGAGCTAAATTTAAAGGAGAAATCACTGAAAGTGAATTCTCTTTCTTGTTGCCCCAGTTTCCAATTACCCCTACTTTATACATCCTCCCAAAGTTACTCAAAGATTTAATGAACCCACCTGGTCTCTCCATCATTTCAGGCATTGGTTCATTAACAAATAATTTGTGTGAATTTCTTTTCTTTTTTTATAAGGAAGTGTGCATTGTCTTCCATCATTTACTCAACATACAATGCATGTCCTAGAACATCTATTTGACTTCGAGTGAAAAAAATGAGATGAAATGGGTCACAATGGACGTTGAGTCTCTTTATACATCAATTAGACATACTGATGGGTTAGAGGCATGTGACTTCTTTCTCAGATAAGACTCACTGAATCAACATTTACCATGTGATTTTATCTTGAAAGCATTAGAGTTTTTTCTAAAGAAAAACTATTTCAAGTTTGATGGCTCTTTCTATTTACAGAAGTACAGAACAGCAAAGGGGGCTGCTTTGGCCCCTTTTGCAAATCTATTCTTGAGATATTGGGAGCACACTACAGTTCTCAGATCAGGTGAAAATCCTTAGTTTGAGAAAATTAACAAAGGGATGCTTTTTAATGATGACATCCTTTGCATCTGGTCTGGAACTGATGATGAGCTGCAAAATTTCTTGATATGGCCCAATGACAATGAAAACAACCTTTGTTTTACATACAAACATGAGTCACATGAAATTGAATTTCTGGATATTGTTTTGTCACACAATGAAATGGGGAATGTAATGAGCAGGGGCTACAGAAAACCTACATCCACAAATAATTTACTACTAACAATAAGTTTTGACCTTGTTTCCTTAAAAAAATTCCATCCCATATAGCCAGTTCATTAGAATCAGACATAACTGTAGTAATTCTGAAACATTTTTAGAACAAGCAGAGGGGTTAAATAAAGATTTTTACAAAGAGAATACCAGGAACATATCTTAGACACAGCTTTGCAAAAAGCAAAAGAACTGGATAGACAAACACTCCGCACACCTAGAAAGAAAAATACTGCAGATACCAAAGTTGTGAGCTTCGTGACAGATTTTAACACAGTGGCAGGGAAGTTAGGCAATATTATAACCAAATATTGGCCTATCTTACATAATGATCATTTACTGTCTGATCATAGTGGAATCAGACCTAGAATTTCTTTTAGAAGGGGTTAAAACTTGGGGGACATTTTGGTCAGGAGTCAATTTTCTAGCGACAAAGTGAGAAGTACAACATGGTTACCAGTCAAGCCACCAGGCTTATTCAAATATGGTCACTGCAATATATGCATATATAGCAAATGTGAACACATTTGAGTCTCCCATTAATGAGAGACTGGTACATATAAATAAATTTAGTTTGTGTGTTACCACATTTGTGATATATGTCTTATGGTGTGACTGTCAGAAGTTGTATGTTGGTAGAACTCTGAGACAGTTAAAAGTAAGAATACAAGAACATGTCAGGGACATTAGAAATGTGGACCTAGACAGCCCAGTTGCAGAACACTTTTGGAAGAAGCACAACAGTGACCGAAGAAGTTTTACATTTTTAGGGACTGAACAGGTCAAAGTTGGGAGAAGGGGAGGAGACAGACAAAGCAGACATTCACAAAGAGAATTATATTGGATTTCTGAACTAAAAGCATTATCCCCAAATGTGCTTAACTAAGAGTTGGATCCTAAGTCTTATTTGTGATGAATCATAAATACAACAACATAATTCATCCTTTTTATGAACCTTCTCCCCCCCCCACCCTGCCTGACTTTCCAAGATCAGTTAAGTGAACCAACTCACCCCTTTCCTATATATATATATATATATATGCATGCTATCTTGCTGTTGGTAATATTCTACTCTTTTAAGAAAATCAGGTTCAAGTGTTAATAATAGCCTTGCTACTAACAGTCATTCAGAAATATACTGTAAGATTTGGTTTTGAAAATAAATATTAGAAAGTTGATGTTTGTTTAAATAAGTAAAAAAAATATTTTTTGTTGTTTATTTGCACTTGCAGCCATGGAACAGAGTGAGTGCAGAAACCTGCAAAAAAATATCCAAGAGTCCAGGCTATAATGGAAATGGCTGGGACATGGGTAATATAGGCTCCTTATCTCCACTGATGGTAATCAACAAAAAAACATAAGTCTATTTCTTTTTATTTTACAAATGTGTTCATCCTTTATATCAGTTTGCAAGCATGGATCTATTGTGCTACATGTTATAACATAATTATATTCATCTGAGTTCAGGTTTTTTGAGTGCAGAGATTCATGTTAAAACAATTGTTAACTGTACTAGGGTGTATATGTATATTTATGTATATGTATGTTTGTGTTTATATATATATATATATATAGTGTTTGGTAGAACATTGTTATTAGTCAAAATCTAACATTTACTAGTCTTATTGTACCATCGTTGTGATGTCAGTGAGCTGTTATACTATCGTTGGTACGTCACAGCAATGGTACAACAGCATTGACTATCTTTGCACATGCGCAAGTGGTGGTACTTAGCACATCTGAAAATGTCTGGCCTCTGAGGTTTACATTCAAACTGCCAGCCTGTCTAGAGCTGCCACCTTTCTGAGTGGCATCCCACAGATGGTGAGGAGTTACCTTCCAATTGCTGTAGCTGAGTCACGTCCACGCTCTCTTGCACCGCCAGCCACTGCCTGTTGTTGAGGGACAGGAGGAGGGAACTGCAGCCGGCATAGGTAGATAGCACAGACTTTTGAGCGGGCGCAACCACAGAAGAAGTTACAAGCTATTTATTTATTGTTATCCATACACTATAAAAGACAATGGATGGGCAAAAGTAAACAGCAACACTGTTGATCACTTCTTGAGGTTTTATGACAACCGTAAACCTCAGCTGTTGGTATTACAGCCGTAGAGAGCTGCACGGCGACTCGCTTCATGGCGAAGAATTATTTTTATTATAAGGCTGTTTAAAGACTGCACCTTCCTTGACACTGTAAAAATCCAGGTTGAGAATAATGAAAAGGGTCAAATTACCTGGCTAGAAGTTTAAGCTTAAACAGTCTTTGGGTATATTTGTTTGCAGTTGCTGTAGGATTCAAACTTTACATTGCCTGTGCAACGTATGCCTCATTTCCCTGCTACTCATTCTGGAGCGCGTTTCACACTGTCCTCTTAGGAGACGGCTGGCTGCTTTCTCTATAGGTTTATACAGTTTGGACAGTGGATAATGCCCGTGATGGGTAAGTAGAAGTGAAAGCCATATAATCAAGAATGTATTTCAGTTATTGATTGGAGTACAATTACAGAATGGTTTTCTGGTATTTTTTAGGCAGGAGAAAGCAAATAAAAATATAGATAGAATGAGTTTTTGTGGAGATGTGGGAGGAGTTAAGTCAGCTGACTAAATCAGTGAGATAAAAGCAGGTGAATTTCTTTAGAAGTTCAGTGTGTGCTGAACAGTGGTACCTACCACATGGTTTAGCTGTCTCTCTAGCTGTTTTCTACAGGGCATAATTTGCCCCTGTTATTACTGCGTTTGCTGAATCAAGCTGACTTTTGTTTTTCACCTTTTGTGACATTTTATTTTGTTGCCAAATAATTGAACCTTTTGTTTCAGTTGAAGTTTAAAGTTTATTTTTATAAATAAATGTGGCGGTCCGCCTTCCTATTGGATCCTGAGCAACTATTCTGTGTCTTCAATTACACCAGCCCTCCACAGTCATGACAACCTTTCGAAGTGAGCAACAGTGTTGTTGTTCACTGTTGCCCATCCATTATCCTATATATATATATATATATATATATATATATATATAGTATATATGCATGTATATGTGTGTGTGTGTGTGTGTGTGTGTGTGTGTGGATGTATGTGTGTATGTATACATATATCATAATAAAATTGTCACTCTCTTACCTTGGAGTCGCTACAAGTGCAATGTAATATATTTGGAATTTAATGAAAACCATCAAGAAAATATTTCTCAATTGATGGCTTATATAGGATGAGTTTGTGCAGCCCAGCATAGTGATTAGATCAATAATAAGAATTTGACAGGTTCACTAATGAAATCAGATATTGAATTGACTATAAGAGTTCAAACTGATCTTGTTTCTTTTTGTTCCCCCCTTGTTTTCAGAAAACTTTTAGACCAAGGGACTATGATTACTATTGCTTTATAATAAGCTATGAAATAATAAGAATAACATAATCAAGATAAAAGATTAACACACAAAGATTTTTTTTCTACCTAATAGATGTCTTGTAAACTAATAAAATGAAAAATAACAACAGACAAGCTATTCAATTATTTAAAAAAATGTTCTGAAGTACATCATTTAGGGTGGTCATACAATAGTTCTTTCTCCCAATTATGGGTTCAAAATAAAAAAATAAATCAATGATTTTACCACCATTTGATGTTAGAAATGGGAACAAAATGGAATGTAATTGAAAAAATTGGTTTTTGAAATGCTTTTGAATACTGCGATCTGATTGGTCGGTGCACATTTTTTATTTCTAACAAAAAAAATTATATGAGAATCAGACATACTTGATTTATTGTGGAAACCTGTTTTTAATTGTAGTTATCACCTTTTATTGTGCAAAAAATGAAGTTCATTGTATCTTTTATTTTTTTGGTTGGTTGAACTTGATAATGTGATTAATTAGCAAGCATATAAAAGGGATCCATATTATCAGGTACACCCCCGATGAAGCCTTAATTGGCAAAGCACCATGGTACCTGCAGCAGCATTCCTGGGTGTAGGAGTGCTGAAGTTATTTCAGCTAAATAAATAGTTTTGGGTGGATTACTGGAATCATTTGGCATTACCTTCCACCTTCACTGGGGTACACTCCCCTGGCTCTGGAGTGTGAGTCTTTCTTATTGTTTGTGTCAATTGGGGCGGCATCCCCAGACTCACACCCTGCCCAAGCTTGCAGTGCTGAACTTTTATGTTGTACTCTAATACTTTTTTCTTTCCCTGATGTCTAGTGGCACCCCCACCTTCCAATTGTCATCCCTGTAATACTTTGATCTTTCCCAGGTGTCTAGTGGTGCACCCCACCATCTGATCACAGTCCTTGTCTGAAGTAAAGGAGACCATCCCTCTATTTTGTTTTACCCTGCAACAAAGAAAACAGTCCCTTCCTGATCTGACCCACTATCCACACCTCCCACTCAGCACCCACCACCCCACACCACCCAGTACACCTCCATACACCCTCACTTACCTGAACAGGTCACAGTGCAAAAGTCCACTCTCTGATCAAAGACAAGTTTTCCTGCTGGAACTGTCGACTGCAATATGAGAAACTATGGTAAGTGCAGTTCAATGTATTCCAATGAGGTTTTGAACTTTGATGCATAACTTTGTCAGTGGCTCAGCAGGTAGCACATTCACCTCTGAGGCTGGAAGATCAGAAGGCTGTGGGTTCTAGCCCCACACCAGGCACTTGGGTTAATATCCCAATACTGACACTGCAGTACAGCATGAGGGTGTGCTGCACTCCTGAGGTGCAGTCTTTCGGATGAGATGTTAAACTGAGGTCCCATCTGCCTGTTCTGGTGCTAGTTCAGATGGTTGTTAAAGATCCCATGGCACTTCTCAAAAAGAGTAGGGAAAATTTTTATTGAAACACATAAAGAAAAAACAAATAGAATTTCTAAATAGAATCCAGAAGACATGATCAAACATTTGGTCAACACATGAAACATAAAAAAGAAAACACCAAACCCTAAAACATAAAAAATACCATACAAACCCTAAAACACTACTCTATTTATATTTGATAAAAAAAAAGTGAGACCCTTTCGCCACCTCAAAACCTGATGTGCAGAAAAAAATGAACAATCTGATTTATAGATATTCCCAAGCTCATTGCTGATTAGGATACTCAGGCAATCATATGACATCCTATTTTGATGTAACACTCATTGACATCAGCCCTACCATAGATAAAATCTAAGGCAACAGAAAAAAATATTTAAGGTATCAGGGTGAAAATTAGATAAATCTGTCCCATATTTATCCACTACTAGTATGTCATAAGTTTAAAAACGGAGCCAGGGTAAATGCCATTTGTGTGCAGATAATCCCATAAGGCCATAGTATAAGAACAATGTAATATGAAATGTTCCATCATTTCCATCTGTGCTATGCACTCCATATAGGGATAATCTTGTTCATTTATGCTTTTATGTTTAGCGTTACCCCTCAAGTATAATCTGCCATAAACTGTCAGCCAAAGGTTTTCCCACATTTTCTGTGGTATCCTTGAGAGCGTTAGATGGTGTAGAATATAAAGATTATCAACTGAGGGGTGATTTTTAAAACAAGGTTCCCTAGGGTAGTTGTTAAACATAATCTCTTTATCTAAGTTTTTTGTAGAGAATCTTATCTAGACTGTTTCATAATACTCCATTTGTATAATTTCTGAGCAGCAGGTAAAAAATAGGAGGGGATCTGTAGACGAGGATGAGGTTGAGGTGCTAACTGTGACCATGCATTAAGATAGACGGCTAAGGTTTTCCTCATCCAGGCATTAGGGAGTATCCTAGTGTTTTGTAATAAAGTACTAAAGCAGTGTTTAAAGAATAACGCATGGAAGAAGACTACAGGCTCTACCATGTTAAGACCTCCTTGCTTAATTCCAAATAGGTGTAATGACTTTTAATGGGGTTCAGCTTTGAACCCCATAACATTTGAAAATGCAAACTATAAAATCATGTTTCCAATTTAGTGGGTAATGGGTATAATAATGCTATGAACTGTAAAAGTGTCAAGATAAACTTTTTTAAAATAGCTATATGTTTTAGATTGGAGATCTTCCACTGTTGCCATCTATTTACTTTTTGTTCTGCTTTGCTTAAACCCAAATCCCAATTTCTTTCTGGCAGATTTTGTGGCCCAAATGTAATTCCCAAAATATCCAAAGGGGCTGAGGAAATGGAGAGTCCATACCAAATGGAGTCCGGCTGAACCATGGGCCCTATAAAAAGACCTCTGCTTTTATCCAAATTCAATTTGGCATTAGAAACTGATTGGTACTCTTCAATTTCATGTAAAAAAAAAAACTAATTTGTTCTGGGTTTGAAATAAAAGCACAAATGTCATCCGCATAAACTTGGATATATAAAGTTTCTGGGACGCCGAGACCCATGAGGCCCGTCCACTTCGGGGATGATAAAACTGTGTAAAGTAAAGGGTCAAGGGAAAAAATGTATAACAAAGGGCTTAAAGGGCATCCTTGACGGACCCCACAATGTACCGGAAAACTATGCCCTATTGTACCTTTTGTCATAGGTCTAACTGAGGAAAAGGAATATAGTAACCTTAATTGGTTTATAAAAAACAGATGTATTCTATAGGTTTGTAATATGGAAAATAAGTAATTGTGAAGAACCCTATCAAAAGCTTTTTCCTGGTCTATGGCCACTACACAACCAAGAAGCCCTGAAACATTGCAGTGATATATCACATCCCTCATGATACGTAAGGCCTGCTGAATATTCCTGTTTCATAAACCACAGTACTGAACTGGAGAAATCACTAAACTAGCATAAGCCTTCAAACGAGCATTTAGAATATGTGCCAGCACCTTATAATCAGTGTTCATGAGAACTATAGGTCTCCAATTTTGTACTTGTGAATGGGCCCCTTCCTTTTTTAAACAGGTAGTACAGTAGTCCTTCAGAAAATTATGGGTGTATAGTGTTATTTGAAAACCAAAAAGTATAAGTTAAAAATAAACATTCTATTAATTGAAGAAGAAAAGCTTTATAGAATGAGTAAGGGATGCCATCCAACCCTGGAGCTGGATGAATCCATAAGGCTTTAATGGCTTGTGAAATTTCTTCTTTAGTAATGGGGGTTTGTAATTTTTTTATTTCTCCTGGTAAATCTGGAATATGTACTGATTGCAAATACTTAGTTATATTGGTGGATGAAATATGTACCTTCAGACTAAGAGAGCCATAATGCCTCTGAATTTCAGTTTCTAAATCTGATAAAGAAGAAACTGACCTACCATCTTGGGTATTTAAGGTTTCCATAGAGATTATAGTTTTTACAGATTTACAGGTCTTGTAAGGGTCACCTATGGGGGAGGTTTTTGTATTATGACATAACATTGACTGAATCGATTTTGCTCTAGCAGTTTCAAACAACTTCAGAGCATCTTTTATAATAGCGATCTGAGAAGTATAATCATACTTAGAAAGATTTGCAAGAGAGATTAATTCATGTAACTGTTGTCTGAGAGATAAACAGTGTAAAAAAAATCAGTATTTCCCTTTTTTTTCCATATTTGGAAAACCAGTTCTTAATGTCCATTTTAGTGTCCATCCACCATACACCTTTATGAACATACAGAAATTCAACAGATAATCTAGCCTGAAGTAAGGCCGTGACTTCCTGAATAATCCATTTGTCTTGTAAAACAGAGACATTAAGCTTCCATCGTCCATGTAAGGTTGTCCTGGGAACGAAATGATGTACCCAAAAAAAGTAACAATAAATGATCTGAAAAAGTGACAGGAATAATAGATAAAGAACATTTGTGGACATTTGTAGAAACAAAAATATGATCAATAACAGATACATAAGTATTACGCTTATAAGTAAACTTAGGACCATTAGAATGCAGTTGATGACAATTACATAACCCAGCTGTGGAAACCATATGAGACAGGGCATTTGAATCACAGTATATTTTTTTGTGTTGCCTTTTTTCTGCTTATCCCCTGTGGGTAGGGTACAATTAAAATCTCCACATAGAAAAATTTTATAATGCATAACCAAAAAAGGTTGAATTAAAGTTATAAGGAACACCGTTTCAGCTTTTATTTGAGAAGCATAGACTGAAATAAAATGACTGTCCATATTATTCCAGAGACCATCAGAACCAAAACCCTCCCAGGTATTAAATCATACAATTTACATGAAGTAAAATTAAAGGAATGAAAAAGAAAACCCACACCATCAACAGAGTCGTGGCCGAAGGACCAATAAGATAGATCCCAGACCCATTCTCACTGAAAAAGGCATACCTGTTCTTCTGTATAAATCCAAGTCTCCTGTATCAAACATACATCAATAGCTTTATCATGTAAAAATTGAAAAAACATATTTCTTTTTCCATAATTCAATAAACTATATACATTTAATGAGCCAACCAAACCTCCAGCCATTCAAAGTTGTCCAGGTGAACCTATTACTAAGTTTTTCTCCTTTTTTATTTCTTTTTCCCCTTATAATCACCCTCTGCAGTTTTTTGCTGACCCTGATCAGTCATGGATTTCTGGGAGCCTGAATCCCCCACCTCCATTTCAGAATCGCCCCAGGGGGTAAACAAAGTGGCATAAGAATTCTTAGATTCTATCGGGTTGGGAGGGTCTGAGGAAAGTGATTTGTAAAATCTAGAAGATCTTCTGCAAGATAAGGGGTCAGGGAAGGGCAGACTATCAACCTCCTTCCGGGAAGAGGATATGTCTGTATAACAAATTGGGATCAGCATATCGGATTCCAGAAGTACCTGAACAGGGTTCTGGGGAACCTACTCCTTTAATTCCAGAATAGAGGGTTTACCAACAGGGTTTTTAGGGCCTACAGAAGGAGTGGGAAAAGAAGAAGGGAGGGTTCCAAAGGAGGAGAGGGAGGGGGCACAGGGACAAGATGGAGAAGGAGGTGCTGGATGGTTTTGAGGAACTCCCTTTGGGACCTCATGGATGGACGAAGCAGGCTCAGCCAGGTCTTGTGAGCTTGGATCGCAGGGGGGGGTAACGGTCTGTTTTAAGACCAGCTTGGGGCTCACGGGTGTACCAGTTGAGGAAGCAGAATCCTTTGAGTGTACCATTGTGGCTGGTGTGGGCTGCAGGATAGTCCTCATCTACCGTCCACCAGGAGAAGAGAGATGATTCCTGCAGGAAGTAGCAGACTTCGTCGCCGATATGGCGTTGAAGTCACCCAGACTGATGGTTCTGGGCGACTTCAATGCCTAGGTCAACGACGAACTTTCTGCCTTTGGTCAGCACTTCCTCCAGTTGATGTCATCACTGGGCCTTACACAGATTGTTTCCTCGGCTACGCATAAGCACGGTCACTCTTTGGATTTAGTTTTTCTCCTGGGGATTGAGGCCTCTGATTTGGTGGTGGAACCTGTCAGTTGGTCCGATCATTACACCGTGAGCTTCAACTTTTCTGCTCCCCTTTGTAGGTCTACCCCTGGGGAGATGGTTTGATACCGCCCATTACAGGATATGTGCCCTGAAGACCTGATGGCGGTGTTGTACCTCTCAGAGTTTCCAATTGCCAGCATGGGTCCAGAGGCCATGGTCTTGGCTTATAATCAGGCCATTTCCTTGGCCCTGGATGCAATTGCTCCTGTCCGTGTTCATCCCCTCTCTCTTCGCCCTCGGGCCCCATGGTTTGATGGGTCCTTCAGGGAGTTGCGACATTTGGGCCGACGGTTAGAGCGTCGTTGGAGGAAATCTGCTCTGGATGCTGACCACCTTTGTTTGGAGGAGCATTATCAGCTCTACCAATCAGAGATCTCCCATAAGAAGGCAGAATTCCTGTCCAGGGAGATCTCTGTCTCTCAGAATCGACCGGCTCAGCTCTTCAGAACTGTGGACAGGCTGTGCAACCCAGCCTGTCTCCAGCTCCGTCGAGCTTTTTCACAGAAGGAGTGTGATGAGATCGCTCAATTCTTTGCGAATAAGGTTGCCAACATCAGATCCGAGATCCATCCAACACACTCTAAGGGGGAAGCTTTTGGTCGGCGTTTGGCCGCGAAACCCTCTATCTCCTGGTGTTCCTTTGACCTGCCGACGTTCAGTGATATTGTGCGGATCATCCAGGGGGATGCGCCCTACGTGTTGTAGTTTAGATCCAGGCCCTACTTCCCTAATTTTGGGTTGTAGTGAGATCATTGGCCCGTTTCTGGTTCAAATTATCTGGTGCTCCCTAGAATTGGATGAGTTTCCTAGCTCCCTAAAGGAAGCAGTGGTGACTCCCCTTTTGAAGAAGGCTTCTTTGGACCCAGATGTTTTTCCAACTACAGACCGATCTCAAACCTTCCCTTTATTGGGAAGGTTATTGAGAAGGTAGTGGAAAACCAGCTGGAGGACCATTTGACCATCCACAATATCTATGAACCTCTCCAGTCTGGTTTTCGTAAGAGGCATAGTACCGAGACTGCTCTGGTTCGGGGTGCTCAATGATCTCCTGATGGCCAGAGATCAGAGGAACCATTCTATCTTGGTCCTCCTGGATCTCTCTTCAGCTTTTGACACTGTAGACCATGGGGTCTTGCTCGAATGCCTGGAGTCCATCTGCGGTCTGTCTTGTACAGTGCTCAGACGGTTTGCATCTTTTCTATCTGGGATAATGCAGAGAGTTGTGTCGGGAATTTTTTCCTCCGACCCTTTCCCTCTGCATTGTGGTGTCCCCCAGGGTTCGGTGCTTTCCCCCATGTTGTTTGCAGTGTATATTCTGCCCCTCGGAAACATTGTAAGAAGGTATGGGCTGAGGTTTCACTGCTATGCTGATGATACCCAGCTCTACCTGTCTTTGCCCCGACCAGGTTAGTGCTCTCTCGGTTTTAATAGCTGCCTCACTGAAATCCAGGACTGGATGAATGTAAGCTGGTTAAAGTTGAACGCTGGTAAGACCGAGGTTTTGGTTGTGGATCCGAGATGCGGGACAGGTGGGTTGGGGTCTGGTCAACCCTCTGGCGTATTGCTGGGGGGGTTCTGATCCTTTCCTCTGAACGGGTGCGTAACCTGGGTGTGGTACTTGACGACGGGCTGACCCTTCATCATCAGGTGTCAGCAGTCATTAAGTCCGCATTTTACCATCTTAGGAATATTGCACACCTTGTTCTGTCTAGCGACTTACCCGTGTTGGTCCATGCCTTCGTGACATCTCGCCTTGACTATTGCAACTCCCTTTACCTGGGGCTTCCTGGGGTTGATATCCGCCTCTTGCAGCTAGTGCAGAATGCTGCTGCAAGGTTGATGATGGGGGTGATGAGAAGGACACATATCACCCCTGTGCTGCGCGATCTGCACTGGCTGCCTATACAGTGGCGGATCACCTTTAAAGTAGGTCTTTTGACCTTCAAAGCCCTGCACGGACTCGGCCCTGACTTCTTGAAAGAGCTTCTGGTTCCTTACCGCCCCTTGTGACAGCTCTGTTCAGCTGACGAGGGGTTGCTAGAGGTTCCGAGGGTTATATTGAAGTCCTCTGGGGCTAGGGCCTTTGGTTTCGTGGCCTCTACCCTCTGGAACTCTCTGCCTCACCGACTTAGAGAATGCGTGTCCGTGGAAACCTTTAAACGGGATTTCAAGACTTTTTTATGGAACAAGGCTTTTACTGATTGTTGCTGTTTGTATTGTTGATTTTATTTGTATATTCTGATTTTATGATTTATTTGTACAGCGCCTTGGTTTTGGAAAAGCGCTAAATAAATAAAGTTATTATTATTATTATTATTATTATGCCTGTTGAATAAGAAGCTCAGGGCTTCTACAACTAGCCTTATTGCATGCTGCTCCAGGGCATTCCCCAAAATTGTGACCATATTCTTCACATAAGTCACAGCGAGTATGGTTCACACATTGCACAGTGCTGTGACCAATTTCACCACAATTGTTACAGCGGGGTTTGTCACAGGTGCTGGAGAGATGTGTGCAAGATCCACATCTATAGCAGACTCGAGGCTGTCCTGCATAAAAACAGACCCCCCCCGATCTCTCCCTAAGAGGAAGGAATTAGGTATATGCTCTATACCTACCTCCCCCTGTCATAGTTTGACCTTATACTTCCATCCTCCCATCCAGAAAAGCTCGCTGTCAAGGATAGCCTCAGGTGCACCAAGAACCTCACATTTTTGACATAACCAATATGAGATATCTTCAACATGAACCCCTTCATTACGAAACATAATAGTAAAATATTTAATCAAGGGTTTCATTAGTGGGATTACTACAAAAGGGGTCCATGTTGGAGATGTCTTCACTTGTCCATACCTCTCCCAAAACAGTTCTAATGCATAGGAGGTTCTAAAACTGACATCATAATTATCTTCACCGGAGATATTAATAAATTCATAGACTTCCTTAGGAGTAAAATGCAGAGAATCTTTCAACAAAATGTTCCCAACATGGTATCTATCCGGCCTGTCTGCCAACCCCCCTCTTATATTGTATCCTGACAGCATTCCTCCGAGGAGCAGCAACTTGCTTCGAGTTGGAAAATAATTCAGATAATAATAAATAAATTCACCAGATCTAATGAAAAAATGTGGTCTAACACTCTTCAAAAGGAGACATGTTCCGAGACTGCATAATAAACAGCTTGAAGTAAAAACTGATAAAACCAGCAAAAGGGGAAACTTTTTTCCAATAACAGCATCCATTGTATGGAACACCTTGCCACAAGAATTGGTAGATGCAACTAGTGCCACTGTCTTTAAAAACAAATAAGATGTTTGGTTCAGGGATAATAGATAAATAATGTCCCACATAGTATGGGGAACAGTCTCAATGGACTCTGGCTTTCTTCTGTTCTTTCATACCAAGTAATACCAAGTAATAAAGGTTTAGGGTCCTGAACAGGAGCTGATACTGAGGAAGAGGGAAGCCCCTTTTCTATATTATGACCTAATGGTAAAGGTGGAAAAGAGTCAGAACCTGAAGGGCTTAAAACAGTTGAGGCCTGATGAGATACTCCTAAGGTCTGAGGTATGGAAAATACAGGAGGGTTAGTTGCCAATCTGGAGGAAATCCCAGGCTTCCATTCTGCTGTGGACTGTGAAAAGGGAATATCCCATGAAGGGTCTGGAGTCCAATTTCCTGCCTTTGTTCTGGTCCAACCTGCCTCTACCAGTGCTTTTTGGGGTGACCAGTCATCAATATGCTGAGGAACTATGGAAAAATTAAGCCCAGAATCAGTGTTAATTGTATTTTTGTCAAAGGGGCTTTCAGCCTGGGTTTGCCTAATAGTACCCTTCTGTCTGTCTAAACCATCCTGTTGCTTTGTGGAAGCTGCATGACGTTCCATTTTAGACAGAGATTTTGATGGAAAGAAGAAATCTGTGGCACCTTCCTGAGAAGTAGGCTGGGTCTGGTACTGGATATTCACCCCCCTGATCCACTGCCATAGGTTGTTTGAACACAAACCCTGCCATTTTTGACAAAATAACCCCTGAGGTATTTTCCACACAAGTTTCAATCTGGGGGTGTACAGTACTGCTAGAACAAGCACTTGGACCTGTAGAGAGTCTTTCCGCGTTTTCTGCTGTTAGACTTTCACTTGCATTTTCGGCTTTACAAGCCGTAACTAAGGGAGCCTCCTGATTAACCACAAGCAGCTGTGCCGGTGAAGACTGCAGCTCTGACCAAACCGGGAGCTGCAAATCCTCTGGCAGGTGAAACTCGACTTTGCTGTTTATTTGTACTTCATGTAGAGGAGTCGACTCACTTTCATTGGGCTCTGGGCACATACCAGACATGGTATTTTCGCTGCCAGCCTTAGAAAAAAACAGGTTTGCATTTGAAAGTAGTGACTCACCCAATTCCTCCAGGCTGATTTCTGTGACAGCTGAACCAGGTAAGGGTTTGACAGGCGTGGGAGCTGGGATGACAGCTGTATGCCCAATCCCCCTGTCGGTTAACCCTGCCCTTCTCTATGTGCCAACGGGGGAAGCCCATTCCCCATCAGCATAAATAACCCCCCCATTGTTAAATGCCAAGGGGGTGCCCAATCCCCCTTGGCTCAGCCCCCCCACTTTCTTTTGTGCTGATGGGGGTGCCCCAATCCCCGTCGGCATAAAATCCTCCCCATGTTGTGTACCAACAAGGGTGCCCAATCCCCATCAGCTACAGATCCCCCAAACAGTTAGGTGGCATGCTGGAGCCCATCCCAGCATGCCAAATCCCCTAAAACAAAAAAACTGTCCCGCAATGTTTTTTTTTGTCACCTGTAAAACAAAAACGGTCCCTCGTAGTCTCCCTGCCCCCACCCGCACCCATGCTCTGTGCACCCTGCCTCCCCACACCCCGTCACCCCATACTTACCTGCAGAGTCCAGTGCGATGTTCTTCAGTGGACCAGGAACACATCTGAACTCTTCAAAGCCGACTGCGAACTGATGAAATACCAGTAAGCTGTATAATGGAATACATAGGGTTTTTTCAACTTTGATGCATATCTCAGGCATTTTTGTGAATTTTGGCCCCAAATTTTCAACATGGGGTTTTTGGTACCCCTCCTCATGAATTCTTGCATTATCATGGTGTTATTCAGTCCTGAAAGGTGATTTTGCAGTCACTGCACAGAATCACCTTTCAGGACTGAATACTGAAATGACAGTGCCACTGTTCATGAGGGGGCTCTCAAAAAGCCTATGTTGCAAATTTGGTGGGAATAATACAAAAAATTACTGTTTTACAAGCGTGCATTGCGCAGTTGATACGTACACTCGTAAGTTAGTGAATTTGCAATATTTTCATGCCAGATTCTCAGCATTGGCATTTTACCACACCTTCGTGTGAACTGTATAGCTGTCATTTTTCACATCCTGGCCAAAATGTGTTTTCGTACTTCCGGCACAGAATAGCACGGTTGTTGTGCGAAATCAGTGTTTGGGACACATTACAAAAATGACAGTGAACTGTTCATGAGCAGAGGTCCTAAAATGCCTGTATTGAAAATTTGGTGACAATACTCCATAAAATGGTTGTGTTACGAGCGTGCATTGCACAGTTTGCAAGCATGCACATAGGTTTGCAAACGTATAATATTTTCACTCCAGATTTTCAACAGTGCCATTGTTCTGCACCTCCTAATGCACAGTATAGCTGTCATTTTTCACATCCTGACCAACATCTGTTTTCGCAGTTCCGGCGCAGAATAGCGCGGTCACTGTGGAAAGTCCGTGTTTGAGACACATTATGAAAATGACAGTGACACTATTCATGAGCAGAGGTCCTAAAATGCCTATGTTGAAAATTTGGTGCCGAAAGTCCATACAATGACTGTGTTGCAAGTGTGCATTACGCAGTTTCCATGCACCCTTGTAACTTCCTCAATCTGCAATATTTTCATGCCACATTTTCACCTCTGGCATTTATGCACATCACCTTATCAACAGTCCAGCTGCTATTTTTACAGCCTGCTCAAAATGCATTTCCACAGCTGTGGCTCACAATGGCATGTTTGCTGTGCAAAATCACCTTTTGGGACACATTAACAAAATCACAGCGCTATGCGTCTCTAGCTCCGCCATTGCCACTGCCAATGCCAACGCAACAACATTCAGCATTGACAAATGCTTGTTGCATATTTTGACACCACATTTTCAACATAGCCTTTTCTGGGACCCACGTTATGACCAATGGAGATGAAATTATGCAAATCAAGTCTGAAAGGTGATTTTGCAGTCACTTGGCAAAATCACCTTTTGGGCTGGATTTGAACATTTTCACCACATTTATTCAGGAGGAGGGGTCATATGAAGGCTATGCTGAAAATTTGGGGCAAAATCTGTAAAAATGGCAAATTTATTGTTACCCTAAATGTGCAACATAGCCATTTCTTTACACCACTTCATGAAAGTGACAGCTGTCATTTTTCAAATCCTGGGGAAAATAAGTTTTCACACCAGTGATGCAGAATGACACTGTTGCTGGGATTTGAAAACTTTTCTACCAAGTTCTTAAGGTGGGGAAATAGAAACATAGAAACTTGCCTGCAGATAAGGACCTCTAGGCCCATCCAGTCTACCCGTAGACCCTATACATTGTATGTGGTCACTGACCCTATGTGATCAATGACTTTTCATCACTCCCTCCACTCTCAAGCTTCCTTTGTGCCTGTCCCAGGCATGATTAAACCCCTCCACTGTGCTTGCCCCCACTATCTCCTGTGGCAGACTTTTCCAAGGGTCTACTACCCTTTTTTTATAGAAAAACTTCCTCACATTACCTCTTAATCTACCCCCATCCAATTTCATATTGTGCCCCCCTGTTCTAGTACTTTTTCTACATTGGAAAAGGTCCCCCACCTGCACCTTGTTTATGCCCTTGAGGTACTTGAAAGTTTCAATCATGTCTCCCTCCGCTGTCTCCTCTCCTCCAGTGAATATATATCGAGGCCCCTTAGTCTCTCCTCATATGTTTTGTGGTGTAAGCTCTGCACCATCTTTGTTGCCCTTCTCTGGATAGTCTCCACCTTATCTATGTCCTTGCACAGGTGTGGCCTGCAGAACTGCATGCAGTACTCCAGGTGAGGCCTTACTAATGTTTTATACAATGGCATCACCACCTTCAGCCTCCTGCTAGTGATACCCCTGCCTATGCACCCCAGTATGCCACTGGCCCTCCTGCTGCCTTTGTGCACTTCTTTGATGCCTTAAGGTCATCAGAGATGATAATCCCTAGGTCACTTTCCTCTTTGGTGACAGTCAGCTCTTCCCCCCAACCTATTGCTCTCCCCAGGATTCCCTCTACCCAGGTGCATTATTTTGCACTTCTTTGCACTGAACCTCAGTTTCCACATCTCCAACATCATTCAAGCTTCTTCAGGTCCCTCTTTATTTTCTGCACCCCTTCTGGAGAATCCACCCTGATGTAGATCTTGATGTCATCTGCAAACAGGCAGACTTTTCCTTCCAGACCCTCTGCAATGTCACTAATGAAGACATTGAACAGGACTGGTCCTAGTACTGATCCCTGTGATACCCCACTGGTAACCTTCCTCTCCCCAGATTGTACCCCATAAGAAGGCTATGCTGACAATCTGGTTGCTGTTTTGGAACAATTGCAAGTCGTGCTTTCACAGCAACATACATGAATGCATTTATGGAGGGAATGGGAGTACAGGGCCAAGAGGGCCTTGTACTGCCACAGAAAAATGAGAATACGATTGTCCCACAGGCAAATGAGGATATGATTGTCCCACAAGCAAATAAGGATATGATTATACTATCTCAAACAGTAAGGACATTCTTTTCAAAAAAACTGTGTTACTATAACAGTTAGGGTTCAGCTTAAACAGACAAAAGTAGTGAAATGTGATGTTAGGATTTCAGGCCCTAACACCTGTGAAGTGAAGTAAGGGTGGAGTCTTCCATAGAAACATAGAAACATAGAATTTGTCGGCAGTTAAGGACTGCTTGGCCCACCCAGTCTGCCCATTTCCCTACCTACTGGATAAGCTGCAGATCCTAGTTAACCAGCAGCCTACTTCTTCCTACCCCCACCCCCTAGTTGTCAACTCTAAGGATCACCTGATTCTATACACTCATGAAACATACACAATTGTCTCCATCACAGCTCACCATTTTTGTTACTGCAGTGGGGTGAGCATTAGGGTTGACAACCCCAAGGAAGAATCCACTCCTCATTCTCTTTGGGGGTGGGGCAGGGGTGTTAGGGTTTGAAACCAAAACATCCTATTTCCCTACTTTTGCATGCTTAATCTGAACCTTAACAGTTGAATTAACCAGTTTTTTTGCAAAGAATACATATATCTATCTATCTATCTATCTATCTATCTATCTATCTATCTATCTATCTATATATTCATTGCAAAAAAAGTATGTTAATGCATCAGTTGGGGTTGAAGATGAAATGACAAACATAGGGAAGTATGATGTTAGGGTTTCCAACCTTAAAACAACTGCCCCACCCCTGAAGCAAATGAGAGGTGGAGTCTTCCTTGGGGCTGTCAACCCTAACACTCTCCCAATTGTATGCACTCATGAAACATACACAATATCTCCATTGCATCTTAGCTTTTCTGTTAGTGCAATGTGGTGAGTGTTAGGATTGATAAAGTGTTTTATTTTCTGTTTTTTACCACTTTATATCTCAAAAACCATACAAGATGCTGTCAAGAAATTGTTCATGTCTTGTGACTCTTGCAGAATGACCACACATGCCAAATTTTGAGTTATTTCATCAAAGTACACCAAAGTTATTAAGGTGCAAAAGTTTGAATTTAACATTGAAGTGCTGTACCAACCCTAGCTATAGGAGAGTGACTGCTTCCCATAATAACTGGCTGAGCATTTGGTACAGTTCAGGACAAGAGCAATCATTGATGTTTCTAGTCCATTATGACATTTATTACAGAAAGTACATTACAAAAATTGTCATGGAATATAAACATGAATGATCAGTTCAAATGCTTCTTTAACATTCTTGGATTTTGCTAACAGTGTTTTGTTTTACAGTACATGTTTCCTCTAGTTGTGCATGAATTTTAATCCAAACTAAAAAAAATTGTTGCACCTCTGTTCAAAGTTCAAATAATGCTTTTATACCCCTATGTTGTACAACAACTTTTTTACTTAGCACAGACACAGACATGCCACCTGTTGTTTTGTTTTCATTTTCCCCAAAACACACAAAATCCAGACATTCCTCCATCATAAAATCGTCTATTGTGTCATTATTTTCATAAAACAGAAACCTACCCCTCACCTGGGTGTAGTTTCTGCAGCTAGATGAGGGTTTCTGATGTTTTAAAAGTAATTAAAAATGAAACTGAAACATTCTTGGGAAGAAAAAAGCAGTATAGTGTAGAGGTTAGAGTAACAAGCTATGACTGAGCTACTGGTACATCCAGCAAACCTGGGTTTGATTCCCACAACCGCCACTTACAGTGCTCCCAGATTGCCTCTGAAAATAGGCACTTGTGGCTAGTGGGCCTTACCAAAGAATGAAAAAAAGCAGCATTTTATGTTTTAAATTAAACCATATACTATACAAAATAATACATGGGCAATCATGCATAACTCAGCTATGTTTCCATCTCAGGGTTCTAATGACATCAGCATCCTCTCAAGGTTCATTCTTGTGGTGCCTATGACATCATCAGAATCTCTCAATGGAAACACATATAGGATAGTGCATGGGGAACAGCTGACAACAGGGCTATTCTTTCACCGAGTTGGCACTATGACGACGGATTACCTCAAGAGCGCAGCTCTCCCCCACCAAAGAAGGCAGAAATGCCTATTTTGTAATGCTCTGTGCCCCCCCAAAGCTGGCAGGAACGTTTGCTATTATTACTGAAATGGAGTAAAGCTGCTGTGTCTGGCTGCATGTCTGTCTGCCCCACCACCACCACCACCACCAAGCAGACAGGAGTGTTAAATAATTTAGTAGTAAGTGACCTTGTCTTCTAACTTGAAGAATGAACAGTAAGTGGTGACTCGATATTCATGTCAGTTTTTGGTAACACTTGTGCATGGCGAGAGGGTGAAGGTCAATAATGAGTAGTGCTTCACTTTGAAGGAAAAGTATGTCTCTTGGAGATGGACCCATGGATCTGCAACAGGGTTGATACACAAGGTGGGGTGGAAAGGATGAAAAGGGACTTGGCAAGGTTGGAGGGCTGGTCAAATATATGGCAGCTCAGATTCAATGCAAAGAAGTGCAAGGTAATGCATCTGGGAAACAAAAACCCAGGGGAAGAGTACACAGTGGGTGGTGAGATAAGAACAACAACAAAAATCACGAGAGACCTAGGAGTAATTATATCCGACAACCTAAAGGTGGGCAAGCAAGGTGAGAAGGCAGTAAGAAGGGCTGGGGGGACACTGGGATGCATAGGGAGAGGCATCAACAGTAGAAAACAGGAAGTTGTTATCCCTTTGTACAGACAGTTGATGAAATCCAATCTGGAGTACTGCATGCAATTCTGGAGACCCCATCTCCACCAAGACATAGAATGGAGGCTGTTCAGAAGAGGGCAACCAAAACTGTGCAGGGTCTGCACCAGAAGACATATGAGAACAGACTAAAGCAGCTTAATATGTATACCCTTGAGGAAAGGGAGGGGCATGATAGAAACTTTCAAGCATCTCAAGGGAATTAACAAAGTACAAGAGCGTAACATCTTTCAGAAAAAGAGATGTGCAAGAACAAGGGGGCACAATTTGAAGATAGAGGGGGAAGCTCAGAGGTAATGTTAGAAAGTATTTTTTCACAGAGAGGGTTGTGGATGCATGGAACAGCTTTCCTGAGGAGGTTGTGGAGTCGGGAACAGTGGGAGAATTCAAGAATACATGTACAGACATAAAGCAATTCTAGTGGGGGTAGGAGGAAGTAAGCTGTTGATTAACTAGAATCTGCAGCTTATCCATCAGGTAAGGAAATGGGCAGACTAGGTGGGCCAAGCAGTCCTTATCTACCATCAATGTTTCTATGTTAGGTGGCTATCAGTGGCAAAATTGATAGGAAGTGAAAACAGAGAGATGCTGGGTGAAGAGTTGAAATAAAAAAGTATTTGTCGCTGTGGGAGAGTGTTTTTTTTTAACAGTTGGTGGCTGGTAATTTTTTTCACTCAGGACAAAAGAGCTGCTGCCACTGATTGAGACTTCAGCCCTACTGCCTGGGTGCTGAAATCTAAATGTGGATGGATCAAGAACAGGTAAAATGAAATCTTACCCATGATTATGTTGCAGATTTTAATCATGGGTAAGAAGAGGGTTCAGCCAATCAAACTGTAGGATTTTTGGCAACCACTTTATAATTAAACAGTAATAAACAACAAGGTCTAAAATATCATGGGATATTATTCTGCCTGATCTGCACTCTGAGGCATGACCCCATAAGCTGAATAACTTCAACTACCCGAGTAGGGGTGATATACCATGATATCATACACCTTGGAGTGCATCATTGTGATTATGAAATGGATCCCCTTTGATTTTGTTTACTGATGGCATTACCTACTTTCAGATCAGGATTATGTACTGAGATGTCATCCCAGCTGAATGAAGTCTCACCCTATCATTTTGAGGATTTTGACCATTCATTTCATAGTAATAGTTTTCAAATGTAATTTGCACTCACCCTTGCTGCTAGGAAGGCATAAAAAGTTTGTTGGTAACATTTTAAAATGTTGCCATACTTTTGAAGAAGTCTGACTCCCACCAGGGCCACTTACAGACATCATTTACTTGGATAAAAGATCTGCTGAAAATGTTTCGCATTCACACAAGCAAACATAAGTCAGGGATCAATTTTAGAAAATCAAGAAGCTTCTTTAATGTGCTGCTTTGTGTGAAAAGCAATTTCTGAAATGGAGCTAGGGTATAACACTAATATCTGGCTATATTTTATCTTTCCAATCCCGACATATAAAAAAAAAAGTGAAATTTAGGAGTGACCTGGAAAACGTATGACACAAAATCAGGGGAATCCTTGAAAATCAGGGGCTGTTTGGTTGGCAAGAACCTTCTCCATATTTCACCTTTTCAATCATGGAAAATGAGCCTCAACCTTGACATATTTGTTGAAACACTACTGCAACATCCAATTGGATTGCCTTTGGAAAATATTGTATGTAAGTGTTATCCAAGGCATCTTTAAGAAAACATTCCTTGGAATTCCTCTCAATCTGACATGAAACAAGCATTTGACAATGACGAATGTTGTCTTGCTGGTGTTGGCATTGGTAGTGCAGGAGTTAAGAGAGATGCATAATAGGAATAACAGTGAAGTACAGAACCAACATGAACCCCAACCCCCCCCCACAGAGAATGACAGGCATTGGGGTGTGCATTTGAGTTGCTGGCCATAACACTCATGCTACTTCACCTCACCCTACCCTGCAGAGTCTGACAAGTACAGGGAAATAGAGTGAAAACTAATAAATTAAAATATTTTTATATGAAGAGAGTGGTGAATTTATGGAATGGTTTGCCAGAGGACTTGGTACAGAGTGCAAGTAGAGACATATTTAAAAGAGGTCTTGACAATCTTATACAAAATGGTACTAAATTAAAACACTATTAAAGAAAAAGAGCAATTATGGGTGAAAACCTTCTTAAGCTCCTATTGCAATAGTGACAATAGTGACAATAGTGTTGCATCATGCCTTGGGGTCATCTGGCCTTATGCTCACCCCATTTCATAAGTATGTTCATTGAGATGGGTGCAGCATTGGAGACTGGGTTGAACATTGGGGCTGAAGAGTCCAAGGCACACCTTGATGCCTGTCAGTGGCTGCAGGGTGGGGGTGGAGGACCAATGGCATGAGCAGTACAGCAGACAATCCAAAGACACACCCCTGATGCCTGTTAGTCTGTACAGGGTGGGAAGTAATGGTTAGAAACCATATCACCCTGGGCATGTGTTGGTATTTGCACTCCAAACTTTAACACATGGCCTTTTTGTGACCCCACCTCATGAAAGCATTTGGGACCTCTGCTCATGAACAGTGTCTCTGTGATTTTGTAAATCTGTCTGGAACATTGATTTCCCACAGTGACTGCACCATTCTGCATCACATTAAAATGTCAGCTGCACCATTGATAAGGAGATGTGAAGAGATGGCAATGTTGAAAATCTGGAGTGAAAATATTAAACATTCTCGAAGTTACCAGCATGTGAAAACTGCACATCACACACTCATAACACTGTCATTTAGTGGAATAATTTCACCAAATTTTTAACACAGCCATTTTGAGACCTCTGCTCATGAACAGTGGCACTACAATTATCTTAATCTGCCCTGAATGTTGATTTCCCACAGCGACCACGCAATTGTGCACCACATGTGCAAAACTACATTTTGTGCAGGATGTGACAAATGACAGCTGTACTGTTCATAAGAAGGTGTGCAAAAATGACAATGTTGAAAATTTGGAGTGAAAATATTACAAATTCTCGGAGTTATGACTGCATATGGACACTGCGCAACACACGCTTGTAACATAGTCATTTTATGGAATTTTTTCACCAAATTTTCAATATAGGCATTTTGGGACCTCTGCTCATGAACAGTGTTACTGTGATTTTCTTACTCTGTTATGAACATTGTTTTCCTACAGCGGCCATGCCACTGCATGCCGGATGTGCGAAACTACATTTCGGGTAGGATGTGGAAAATGAAAGCTATACTGTTCATAAGGAGAAGTGATAAAATGGCAATGGTGAAAATCTGGAGTAAAAATATTAAAAATTATCTAAGTTACGAGCGTGCATGGAAACTGCACAGCGCACACTTGTAACAGTCATTTTATGGACGTTTATCACCTAATTTTCAACACAGGTATTTTAGGACCTCTACTCATGAACAGAAAAACTGTGATTTTCTTAATCTGTCCCAAACAATGATTTCCCACAGGGACCACGCTATTCTGCGCAGGAAGTGCGAAAACACAGTTCAGCCGGGATGTGAAAAATGTCAGCTGTACTGTTCATAAGCAGGTGTGGAAAAATACCAATGTTGAAAATCTAGAGTGAAAATATTACAGATTTGTGAAGTTAGGAGTGTGCGTGGAAACTGAGCAATGCACACTCATAAACCAGTTATTTGTTTTATTTATTTCACCAAATTTGCAACATATGCTTTTTTGAGAGCCCACCTCATGAACAGTGGCACTGTGATTTCATTAATCAATCCTGAAAGGTGATTTCACGCAGTGACTGTGAACTCACCAGTGGGGACTGAATAACGACATGACAGTGACTGAATTCATGATGAGGGGTCCCAATAACCCTATGTTGAAAATGTGTGCCAAAATTCCCCAAAATGCCTGAGATATGCACCAAAGTTGAAAAAATCCTATTTATGCCATGATACAGCTTACCGGCATTTCTTCAGTTCGCAGTCAGCATTGAAGAGAGCAGATGTGTTCCTGGTCCACCAAAGATCATCATGGAGGGCTCTGGAGGTAAGAATGGGGTAAGAGGGGTGTGTGAAGGTGGGGTACGCAGTGGGTGGGCATGGGTTGGGGGTGCGCAGACAGTGAGGGACCATTTTCTACTTTACAGGGTTAAAAAAAAAATAAACATCACAAGAAGGTTTTTTCTTTCAACAGGTACTTTTGGCATGCTGTGGTGGACTCCCAGCATGCCATCTGCATGTTTGGGGTTGGGGGGACTGGAGCTGAAGGGGACTGAGCACCCCACTGGCAAATAAAAGGTGTTGGGGGGTGATGCCAAGGGAATTGGACACCACCCTCGGCAAACAACTGGCACAGAACATGATGCCGATGGAGATTGGGCTCCCCCTTGGCAAATGAACTCAGGAAGGGGCATGATGATGCCAACAGGGGGATTGGGCACCCGTTGGCTTTTCTTGGGATTGTGAGAGGCAGATGGCACAGCCCCCATGTCTGATTGAAATGTTACACCAGAAAAGGCACACCCTGCAATGAGGTGGAGCTCCCTCATTGCAGCAGCTAAAATGTTTTAAGTTGGTGGCACACTTTTGCACTGCTGTCATAGACAGTGTGCAATCTAATTTGTGCTACAGAGCCCAGCCCCAAAAAGCAGTGGTGCCACTGGCCACAATACGACCATGCCTCCAAAACCTGCTATTCTAAAGTTACAGCAACATGTTTCTTGTGCACGTGCAAGACGACATAAAAATGTATTTAGAAAGCAGCACATTTTAATCATATTGCATCTTACAAGTTTGTTGTGCAGTAGCTGCAGGCTACAGATTTTACCTGCACTGGATGTCAGTATCAAAAACATTATGCAGAAAGGCTGAAAATCCATTATTTTTTACTATGCTCAGAATATGCCTGCACTGCATGATTTTTTGCCAAGGTTACAATCATATTGAACAGACTTTCTGTTTTTTTTTTTTTTTACTTTTCAAACAAGAAGTAGATCAACCTGCTTGGCAAGGAAGGGAGTGAAATGTGATGTGACTATGGAAACCCAGTTCTTCACTCAGTAACCACGCGACTAGAAGCTCCACCAGAGCCTCCTTTCTAATCCCATTCTGTAGAATAGGTCAAGGACAGTGAGCCTTTATGTATAGGGCACCTCTCTGGTTAAACAGTCTTCTTCCCACGGTCCTCTCAGAAAAAAAATAGGCCCATTTAAACAAACTGTGCCGACATCTACTCTCTTAAAACAGCTGTGACTGTCCAAGCATTGTTGTCGCTATTTCTGCACCTTGTACCTCTGATAAACTTCCTTAACTCAGCTCCCCCATATATTTCTCTTTCTCCTGCCTATCCCTGCCCCACTACCCACTTCCCCCTTCTCCTCCCCCCTCATCCTGACCTCCCTGCTCACCCACTATTTTTCCCTCGCCTTCCCTTTACCCACCAAAGTTTTCCTCCTATCAACTCAGCTCACAATTAAACTGCTTTTAACCTTCCCTGATGCCCCCCCCCACTAGCTCTGGCTACTTCCCCCAACTGGAGTAACAAGGTTCCATGGACTGCCTCTCCAGTTAAAAATAGCCTTCCTCACCTGCCCTCTTGCCTGTACAGCCACCCGTCCATTTTATTTTCTCCCTGTTGTTTACTTTCCAAGTTTCTGATTTTCTTCTACCTTGTAGCTGTATGTATACCCACTATAATGACTCTATGCTTATATTTAAACTGCATTTTGCACTGTTTTTTGTAATGTATTCTAGTACAGTAATCACTTTGTAAAACGTGTACAGGAATCACCTTGTTAACTTTTGATGTGAAGCCTTTGTAAATGAGTCTCTGATTCAAAGATTTGTAATTCCAATATTCTCAATAAATAAATAAAGTCACTGAAGATTCTTGAAAATGTAAATTTTTCTTGGAGTTATTATCACTGCTGAAACATATGTGTAACACAATGCTTTTTATTAAAGCAATAATGGTGAAACACAACACTATGGTGTTTTTGTTGTCACTGCTGTTACCACCCTAAGTGCTTAGATCCACAACAATCCATGGAAAATGCCCAATGGCATTTCAACCACAGCAGAGATTTCTTCCAGCTAAAAATGTGCATATCGAACATCATTGCTTGCAAAATTAAATATGTAACTATATATTTTTTTTTCAAGCTCAAGTTCAAGTTTATTGCAGGAATAATTCCACTGAGCAAAGCTCATTCACAAGGAGGTCATGAAACATAGTGGGATGTTGAGGTGTATTAGTAGGGGTGTCACAAGCCAGAAGAGGGAGGTAATAATCCCTCTTTACAAGACACTGGTTATGCCCCATCTAGAGTACTGCATGCAGTACTGGAGGCCACACTTTCACAAGGACACTAACCAAATTGAGGCAGTCCAGAGAAGGGCAACCAAAATGATGCAGGGACTGCATCAGAAAACATATGAGGACAGATTAACGGAGCTCAATATGTATACCCTAGAGCAAAGAAGGGAAAGAGGTGATATGATCGAAACATTCAAACACCTTTAGGGCAGTAGCAAGGTGAAAGAGTCTAACATGTTTCAATATAAGAAAAATAGCAGGACAAGAGGACACAGCATGAGATTAGAGGGAGGCTGATTAAGGGGTAATGTGATGAAGTTATTTTTCACAGAAAGGGTTGTGGATGCATGGAATGGCCTACCTCAGTAAGTGGTGGATATGAATACAGTGCAGGACTTCAAACAGGCATGGGATAGGCATAAGAGAGCACTACAGATGAGTATGAATAGATAGGCCATTGACAGAGCAAAGGCCGATGGCACATTCATAAGGTAGAAAAAGAAATGGGCAGACTGGATGGGCCTTGGGGTCCTTATCTGCCATCAACTTCTATGTTTCTATGTAATAGGAGTACAAACACAGTAGCAGCATAGTATACATAAATACATACATAATAAAGGTGGCAACATAATGTACTTACATACATGATACAATGTATAACATAAGCCTAATAAGAGTACATACAAGAGTATCAAGGTGTAGTTTATACAGACATGGTCTACAATAAATAAAATTGGTAACAAATGTGCCAAAGCACAGCAGAAGTACAAATGGAGTTGAGGCATTTAAATATAAGTGACTGCACTAATACAATACGTTAAAGTGCATGGCCTAAAGTTGGATACAGCTGAACAGATAAACTGCCAGAAGCGTGATCATAAAGTCTTGGTATGCTAGTGGTGCAAAGCTGGAGAAAAACACGAGGTAGGAGGGGAGGAGGAGGAAGACTAGATGAGAGGGTGGGATGAGAAGGGGGAGTAGAGGAGAGGAAGAAAGGAAAGAGGGGGATTAAGGAAATAAAGCTATGGAGGTGGTCTAAGAGGGGGATGGGAGGGTATGAGGGGGATATGTGTTCTGATAGACTTGTGAAGGGGAGACATGGGGCTACACAAAGACTAGTGAACCACTAGCAGACATCAGGTTTACAGTTAATGACAGTTGCATATTTCTTTCACTAGTCTTAAGGTTAAGGCTTTGAAGGCTGTAACAGTCATGCAGCTAGTAAGCTTAAGAATAGTCTGTAGGTTGTTCCAGTTGGTAGGTAAGGGTATAGGAGATGGCATTTTTGCCAAAGGTAGTACGAGTCCTGGGGACCTGTAGATACACAAAGTCAGACTTCCTGAGGCACTAAGTACTCTGGTAGATGTGGATAAGGGACAAAAGGCAGCCTTTGAGCTTTTTTAAGAGACTTTTTAGTGTCCAGATGCCCAAATGTAACAAGCGCCTGGTAGTGAGGTAGGACCAGCTGGAGAAAGCATATTGGTCACAATGGTGAGTTCTATATGGGGTGTTAGTGATGAAACATAAGGATCTGTGATAGTGGACATCCAGTTTGTGTAGACTGGTAACTGTGGTGGATTTGTAATTTAGATCACCTAATTGAGAAGGGGTAAGAAGGTGGCCTGAATTTTATTTATTTATTTGAACATCAGTTTAACAACCTTTGAGCCAGAGGCTCATTTACAAAGGTACCTCGTCACATAAAGGACACAGACAGTGGCACAGAAGACAACAGATAATACAGGTTCAAACTAAGTGTCATACAAGGCACAATTGGTTCCAATGCAAATAAAGAATAAATAGACAGGATGAGGGTTAGTGGGGAGAGATGTAAAGGAGAAAGGGGAGTAAGAGGGGAGTGGGGACTAGGGAGCAGAAGGAAGGGGGAGAGCCAGGGTGGAGGAGTGGGTAAAGGGGAGGGCAGAGTGTGGCTCGGTGAGCGTTGTCGGAGGGGAGGGTTTTTTTTTTTTTTTATATCAGTTAGTGGCAGCGGCATCCACGTGAGATTAGCAGGTGATTTCTAAGGCTGTGCTTAAAGCAAGCGAACAAAGGAGATTCGGAGATAACGGCAGGGAGTGAGTTAAACCAAGATGGCGCTCTGTAAGGGAACGACCTTTGGCCTTGCGAGGTCCTGGCTCTTGGAATGATCAGTGTCGATTTGGATGAGCTGCGGGTGTTCACAGTAGGATTAGCCCAGCGTATTGAGTCAGATAAGCCAGGGGGGATAGGCCATGGAGGGCTTTATAGGTGAGTTGGCATGTTTGAAACATGAGCCGTTTGTCCAGGCTGAGTAGGGTAGCCAAGGAGTACAGCAGACAGGTGTGGGTTAGTCTAGGGGCACCGGTTATAAGTCTGCAGGCTTTGTTAAGTGTAAGGCAAACCTTGCACAGAGCTGTCAGATCAGCAGCCCCATAGACCGGAAGGCCATAGTCGATAAGAGATATGACAGAGGAGGTGGCAGCCAAGTGGAGGGCGCCGGGGGGAGGCATTTTTTGTGCCGGTAGAGAATGCCCAGCCGTGTGTTGGCGGTAGTGTTCAAGGCGGAGATGTGGCCATGGAAGGAGAGGGCTGGGTCAAAGATTAAACCAAGATATTTATAGGACTGTACACGTTCGATGGGGATATTGAGGGAGGAGTGAATAGTGAGGGGAAAATTGCTGGATTTATTTTGGGGGTGGCAGAAGAGCATGGTTTTTGTTTTCTTTAGGTTGATTATGAGTCGGTGCTCAGTGAACCAGGTTTCAGCAGAATCGTAGGCAAGCTGGAGAGAATTCTGAAGCAATATGGGGTTACTGTCAGAAGCGATGAGGACTGCATCATCAGTGTAGAGCAGGATTTTACCTGCACATTTGCTGGGTAGTGAGTTGAGGAAGAGGGAGAAGAGAAGGGGTCCAAGAATAGAGCCCTGGGGGATTCCAGAGCGGATCGGGCAGGTGCTAGAGAGAGTTCCACTAACTTTCACACATTGAGAGCGGGCTGAGAGATAGCTGGTGCACCAGGTGATTGGACCAGTTGCAAAGCCTAGGTGGTCGAGGGTGGTTAACAGGAGAGGATGGGATACGGTATCAAAGGCTTTAGACAGGTCAATGAAAACAGCACCAGCCATGGAGCCAGTGTCCAATGCTGTGTGGAGGAAGCTGGCGAACTCCAGGAGAGCTGTATTGGTACTATGACCAGCTCTGAACCCATGTTGTTCCGGGCAGAGAACATTGTACTTAGAGAGGTAGCCAGAGATTTGAGTGGCCACAATTTTCTCCAAGGCCTTAGAGAGGGGGGGCAGGATTGAGATAGGCCAGTAGTTACCTGGAAGAGTTCTGTCACCACCTTTGTGAATAGGGGTAACTGTGTGACCCTCCAGACAGTGGGGAATTGTCCAAAGCAGAGGGATTTATTAAAGATGCAGGTGATAGGCGAGATGACCTGGTCCAGGACCTGACGTAGGAGACAGGGGTCTAGGGAGTCGTTCCCAATGGTGTTACCCTTTAAGGCTTTAAGCAGGTATGGCCTGACCTCTTGAGTGGTGACACAACGAAGGTGGAACAAGGGCCGAGCGATGGAAGGTGCGGACCTGGGGGGTGGAGGACTGAAAAAATTGCCAGGGAGCACTGGGCTAAGATCAGTAAAGGAGTTATTGAGGTGAGTGGCAATGAGGGCAGGATCAGAGTAGACAGAACCATTGATGTTAAGAAGTGTAGGAGGGGGAGACCGGGAGTGACCATTCAGTTGCTTGACGTTGTCCCAGAAGGACCTGGGGTTCCCCCAAGAGGAGGTAAGGGAGGCTTGATAGTACTCAGCCTTTGCTTTGCGGATAGCCCAGGTGCATCTGTTCCGAGCCGCAGCATAAGTCTGTCTGTCTGCAAGGCGGCCAGTTGCAACAGCAAGGTGCCACAGGTTGTCCTGATGCTTAAAAAGGAGTCACAGAGCAGGGGTGACCCAAGGGGCATGTCTTACTCTAGACCTACGAGCAGTCATAGGCGCGAAGATGTCACAGGCAGAGTTGAAGGTGTTGACAAAGAAGGCCAGCGCCGTGTCAACGTTTAGGTATGTTTAGCAATGGAGACCAGTCTGGATGTGCGAGGTAATGCTGGGTCTTTCAACCCACTAGGTCTAAACCACTCAAAGGTGGTTAGAACCGTAGAGCTTGGGCAGAGAGGTAACCCAGTTGAAGAGAACAGGGGAATGGTCACTAAGGCAGTCAGGGAGTATTTGGATATTGTGGATGCGGCTTGGTCTGTTAGTGAGGACTACATCTAGGAGTGTGCTAGAGCCCCTTCTGGGGTTAATTCTTGTGGGCTGGGAGACTAGTTGGCTTAGATCAATAGCAGCAAAAGCCTCGCGGAGAAGAGGATGAGGGGCAAAGCCAATTAATGTTTAAGTCTCCACAGGATTTGGTCAGAGGGTTGGGTAAGGAGGTGAGATAGTCAATTGAGCAGGCTGGCCCAGAGTTGGTTCTTTGGAGGTATTTAAGCTGTAGTCAGAAAGATAGGACCCCTAGAGGGCTCAGGGGATAGCTTTAGTGTAAGGGCCTGGGCATTATGGTCAAGGTCAGGGGGAGGAAGGGCTAGTCCAATGAGTGGATCCTTTACATAGAAGGTACATCCCCCACCTCTCCTACTGGACCTGTCCAGCCAGTGGAGGGTGTAGCCAGGGAGAAAGACCTGGGAGTTAGAGGTTGAGTCAGATAGCCAGGTTTCAACCAAGGCAACCACATCTGGTTTGTGATCCATCACCTAGCATTGTAGTGCGTCCAGTTTTTTAAGGAGACTACAAATGTTCATAGATGCGATACGGAGTCCAAAGGATTTCAAGGGGGGGCCAGTGTGGCCAGGCCCAGGATTGGGATGGATGTTGCCAGACAGGAGCAGGAGGAGAGCTGCTCTTGGGAGTAAGTGGCAGAAAGAGAGTTTCGATGGCTGGGGCTGGGGGATGGGGGTGTAGTGTACAGGGGATAGGGAGGTGGCACAGACGGGAAAGCAAGCATGATAGAATGCATGAGGGGGGGAGTGAGAGGTGTCCAAACAAACTGTGATAGATAGTGTCGCAGAATGGGTGAGTGGAAAGTTGAGGGGGAGGAGGGGCAGGGGAGAAGAGGGGCGGATTGCAGGCAGATAAATGGGGGTATAAGAACAGCCCGCCATCGGGCATTTAGCTCTCTTGGGGGAGGTAAGGACTATTAAAAGGAGGGGAAGGATAGGGATGCGAGCGAGACGGAGAGTGATGGACATGGATGGTGAGGGGTGAGAGTTTTTAGGAGGAAAAAATGAGGTAGAACTGTAGAGGTAGAGTGGGAGACCCGAGATAGGAATTAGAGCCAGTGGAAGCAAAGCAGGATTGGTAGTTGGGGAACAGTGCCCATCAGGCCAGCAGGTATAACCTGCAAATGGGATAGTGGGACTTAGGTGAAGTCACACAGGATGTGATGTCACAGGAAGTGACTCACCCAACCCGAGCCAAGATACACACGGCCGCCCCTGGGTGGGTGGGTGGGTGGGTGGTTGGGGTGGGTGGGGCAGATGTCCTGACGTCATCGGGCCTAACACCCTAACAGCGAGTCCAGCGGGAAACAATCAGCAGCTGGGAGCAGAGGCCCGCAGGTCCGTTGGAATCCTGCTGCAAAACACTTCCAGGAGATGACTTGTAGATGGCTTTACCTGAGCAGCAGCTCCTGAGTTCCAAACGCCTCCAGATAGGGAGCCAGGAGATCCACCTGCTGCCGCGTCGGGCAGCTTACTGAGATGTTTGGGGAGGGGCGAGCCCATCTGTAAAGAGGTAGGAGAAAGTAAATTAGTATGCAGCAGGAGGTTTAGGGTGGTAGCTCAGGTAATACATGCGCAGTAGTAACAAGCCCTAACAAACGAGAAGCCCCAGAATGTACTTTTAAATTCTAAACTGTTTTACTGTGCTTAGGTAAAGGCACTATGCACTGCTAAATCACACAGGGTGCTGAATGAGCCTGACTAGTCTCCTGTGGGAAGAGTGATCTGTTTCTATAGAAGAAACCTAATCTAGATTTTAGCCTGCTGGTGAGGGTGTCAATATGGGTGCTAAAGGAGAGCTTGCAATAGAGCCATATGCCTAGTTATCTGAGCTTGGACTCTGTCTTGAGGGACCCCCAAGGAGGGTGATAATAGAGGTGTTTGTCTGGGCTAGCAGGAAGGGGAAGTTGCTGTGGGAAACAAACATGGCCTTGGTTTTCTTTGAATTGACGAGCAGTTTCTGATCTATGAGGTTCTGCTCGAGGCATGAGAAGGCTACCTGAAGCTCTTCTCTAACTTCAGACATATTTAGATCCTATTAGTTTTTGTTTAAACCTTATAAATAGCTGTAGTGAAATGTTAGATTCTAAGTACTAAATGACTATCAGAATATTGGGTGTGATAGAACAGTAAAGAAAAGCAACTTATTAGCACAATCCTGTCATAATCATACACAACATTTTTATCACTACTGCTACATAATAACAGTAACGCTAAAATATAATATAGTTTATATTCCAGAGTTCTTTAGCCTCCCATTGCTCCAGTTCACTCAGCTATAAAATAGGTAAAAGCAAGTCCACCCTGAAAATGAGGAGGTGCATCTCAATGGGTGTATTCAACTTAGTGAGGACTTAGGCTTGTGCAATGTTGCTGATAGTCTGAAGGTATCTGAATAAATGTGTTGTTGACTGTCATATGTGGAGGTATACCGTTGCTACAGCAACAACTTTACCATGACTGACACTACAGCGACAACAGGGCCAGGTCACAACAGTGTCAGCACAGGATTCTGGCACTGCTTTCTGGGGGTATTGCACCCCCTCCCAGAAGCAATTCCAACTTGGAGTTGATTAAATTAATTGTGGGGGGTGCGTGAGGGCGAGCCCCCCACATGGGGGGTTCGGGAGGCAAAGCCCCCAGAGAAAATACAGTTAGAAGTGATTCCCTTCATGCCGACCACAAATGCAGTCAATATAAAGAAGTCACTGTAACATCGATCAACAACGAAATTGTTGACCGATGGTTATAGATCCATATGTGGATACTTGGCCATTTGCACTTTCTGTCCCTTGAGGAATTACAACCCTGTCAGGGTACTGTGAAGGCAAAGGAACCCTCTTGAGGAGGTTTCTGCCCCCACAGGTGCTGCATGAACATAATTCCTTTAGGCTAAAGGTACCTTAGGAAAGAGGCCAAAAGTACTATGCAGCAGGTGGTGAACACAAAGCCTGATTAAGGACAGATTGACAGCAACTAGTGATGACTGATAACAGACAGAAACTGAACTGATTGGTGACAGACAGTAACTGGCAACTGATAGTAGACAGAAGCATGACTTTTGTAAGGAGGGGGTACGAAGAGGGACACCATCCAATCCCAACTCACAGCAAAAACCTACTAGAGTAAATGCAATACTAATATAAAAACTACATTATGGACCATCTCCTGGGGAGACTACCCAACTTTCATGACCTTGAATATGGAGAAGACAAAAACAACCCTATGAAGAGGAAGCCTCTGAGGATCCAAGACCTTGGTCACTTTTCCTCCAGCTAGAGATAAATTTATTGATGGCTTGACTACCGCAATTTAAAGATCCAATACAAGGCAAAATTGTTAGAGGAAGTGCTCTCACTCTAGCCCTCTAATGAAAACACCATAGGGGTGCTGCAAGCAGAACTGTGCAGCTAAAGGAGGTTCCCCACAAAGGAGGTCCACCCCAAAGCATGAGAAGGAGAGCAATGGCTACTGACATACACCTGGCCTCCACCAAGGGGAGGCCTAGAGAGGAAACTGAACCGTTGAGCTACAGGTGTCATAGAAGATGGACCCTTGAGAGGGCCAGGGCATGTATAATTGTATGATCTTCACCCTTGAGGGGCAGAGGAAGGGAAGGAGGTGAAGACTAGATGAATCTTAGGCAGCAATAGGGGGAATAGCTTTTGAAGGTGCTGCCGATTTCATCTGCACTGCTAAAAGAGCCCTTGTGGAATTAGAGACCCCATCCTCTGACAGATGAAGTCTTAAAATGCTACATCAAGAGGTGCCAACAAGTCAATCTGCATGGCCAGCTCCCCTGGAGTGTAGGATGTTCTCATTCGAAGGGCAAAAAGAGAAGGACCCTGTCTGATTCAAGGGACCCACCATTAAGATGCATACTCCAAGGGAGCAGAGTAAGACTGCTGGCACAGAGGGCTAGGAGTCCTGGAAGCCATGCCATGGTCATGGCTGGCATGCATCTGAGTGCAGGAGTAATGGGAGGCCAATGACAAAGCCTGATGGTCTTGAGCACAAGACAAAAAACAAAACACATGCAAGGCTGAACAACTGATTGAGACAAACACAACTAAGAAATTGTATGAAACTTAAAGATATGGGCCTAGACTGAATGGTAAATGCATGTTAACCAACTCCATAAGGAAGGTTGATGTTAGTTGCTGATGCACTGCAAGTCAGGTAGGCTGAGGCAGTATAGAACAACAAATGAAACTGCTAGGGAAAAACAGGAGCATATGAGAACGGAAAACTAGAAAGCAGAGTGCTGCTGGACTGAGCAAACTAATTAAACCACCATAACACAAATGGGAGTGACTGTCTTGTTAGGAGCCAGGTGAAAACATTTAAGGATTGTAGTTGAGCTAGGAGATTGATCCAGAAGCAAATGGTTTGATACTTTTTATTGGACCAACTTAGATGTTTTTGTAACATCTGAATTGATCCAGTAAAAAGTATCAAACCATTTGCTTCTGGATCAGTTCTTACAAAGACCAATATGGCAACTAAACTAGAAGATTGGAAATTATATGGGAGAAACAGCAAAACAGCAAAATGGGAGCCTAAAATTGCACAAGACAAAACAAGAACAGAGACAGGACACTGTGAAAACTAGAAGCACACCGTATCCAAAACAGACAGAAACACAAGAGGCACCTGAAATCTATGGTACAGCAGGAAAAGTTTAGTGTAAGAAGCACTATCTGTAGCCAGGTAGGTAGAAAGTCAGTGGAGGCACATACCTCGCAGAAAGCCCCAAAACACAAAGGGAAAGCAGGAGACAAACTCAGAGAGAAAAGGAGGAGTTGGCCGGGGGCAGCCCTGGCAGAGCCTCTGGTTACACCTAAGAAACAGTGCTTCTGAGTGAGGCTGGAGGAAGCTGACATAAATACAGTAGCTCAGGAAGGGGGTGTGGCCAGTTTGTCCTGCATAGCCTTTGAATTATGTCTCTTATGGGAGAGCACAGACCCTAAGGGACTTTGGCTACTTGAATCCACCACACTCCCAGAAGTCCAGGAGGGATTCTTCCTCTCCCCTTATTTCCTCAACCTAGCCATATGGCCGAGCAAGCCAGCTGGAGGGAGAGGACCTGAGAGAGGCTGGCCAATGGGGGAAGAAGGGTAGGGCTGGGGAATAGCATGGTGGAGGCTAGGGGCTGCAGGAAATAGCCAAAAGGCCAATGGGATGGGTAGGAGCAGGGGATTGGGGGGAGGGAAGCTGGAGTGGCTGTTTAAGGGATAGCTCCTCAGGAATCTGGCCTTTCTGCCTTGCATCCCAAGGAGACGTGAGCTCCACCCCCCCCGAGCCAGTCTGGCACAGGAGGTAGGCCCTAGTTATTTGTGCTTTTGTTGCTGGATCATAGTTTAGTGGGTTGCCCTAGGGCATAAAATAGTGGTACAGCTGAGGGGGGGTCGGCTGAGGCTGTGGGCGGAGACAGAGGTCCTGGGCTGGTTCTGGTGCTGCATTCATCTGAGGAGATCTTTTGCATCACTACACATCTTCTAGCATCAGAAACCACTTCTCCAAAAAACTCACTGGGGCATGGCTCAACTCCAAAATATTGAATGAACCAGCTACATAGAGTCACTGGTGTGCCAGCAAAGCCTGATTCCACTCTACTCAGGGTTTGATTATGCTGCTGTTTGAAGCACAAGCCATGCTTAACCACTTGCTCTTAGCTCCATAATTCCTCTTTAAACCCAGGTCACTGACCAGCCCAGAGGCACTGAGGGTTGAGGCGCTGGACACCACACCTCACACCACACTGGCGACCCGGGTTCAGGAATGGACTTGGGCTGCAGGGGTTGGCAGGGGAGAGGAAGGATCGAGCATCCCATGACTGTTCTCCTTCCTCTAGGGAGGGTTGGTGCACTGCAGCACACTGAAGCAACAGCTGGTGGAGGCTGGCGGTGCAGCAGAATGGGGGAGAGCACAGCGGGCATCAGCACATTGTGCCTGGATACCATTGCACGTCCAGCTCTTGGGGAGAAAAAACAGGCAGAAAATGGTGGAGTGTGATCTCGGTGGCTGATGGCCGTGCTCGGCGCCCCCTGGTACCCAAGAGGATCCTGCATACAGGGTAGGATGAGCAATTAAAGGCCAGCCCTGTGGGGGTACCAGACTGGGCCCGGGGGATGTGAGTGTCGGAGGCTGGAGATCGTGAGGGATCCACTCTGCAGGAGGAGAAAAAAATAGAGATGATATAAACCCAGGTCACTGGAAAGGAAGCATGACATGCTTTTCTGCACTATCAAATTGCCCTACCTGAGCATCTCTAAAAGAAGAACCATGCTGTAATGTTTGAGAACAACAGAAAAGCAGCATGTCTAGTGGCTAGAACACAGAGCTGGGAACCAGGACTACCAGGTTCAAATCTCACTAGAGCCACTTACTTTCTGTGTGACTCTGGACACTCATTTAACATCCAAATACTTCAGTCCACTTGGCAGTATCTTTGGGTAAAAGCAGCACCCCACTGAAAAAGAGACACTGCAACTCAACTGGCCAATCCTGTGTAAATATATTGCTAAAACAAATTAACAAAGGTTTCATCCTCATGAGAGAATCTCAACCCACCCTTAGACTGCACTCTCTAGATTTGGTATGAGTCCTGGTGACCGGTGAGAGACTTGAACTCACAAACCTCTGTAAAGAAGGCAATAATACTACCAAATGTGTCACATTAACCAGCTTTGGAGAAAAAAGATGAATTCCATCTGATTATATCACCAACCCAAAAAACAAAAAGTAAGTTTGTCACTTTTGGGAAAGCTTTGAAAACATAATATTTAGACACAATGCAGTTCATATTTAATTAATATATGTATTTCTTTACTGTTATACTTATTTGCATTACATCAGGATACTTTTCTCTTAAAGTAGATCTACTGTACTTTGCTGCTTAATCAGTTGCTGCAGTCACAGTTTTGCTTGTGTCATAGCACAAACTGTGACGTCACAAGTACTCCATAATCAGTTAAAAAAAAAGACATGATCCCTCATGGAACTTATCACTGAGTCACCTTGCTTCATCGCACTTCACAAATCAGGTTCTTAATGAGTGGGACCTCTCCCTTCAACCCCACTGCATTCTTGCAGCTGCTATAATTTGAGGTGCTTTTAGTGGCAACTGGATGGTCATATGTGGCCACAAGATCCACCACCCCCACCCTAATCACCCTGAATTTCATCTGAGCCAGGTAATTTAGATTCCGTAACATCTCATGCCTCCTTGGCAATCTTCAGTTCACCAAATGGTCCCCCCCCCATATCCACTAATATAGATGACGCACTCAATGTTATTTCAACTTAGGACAAACACATGGCCTGGATCTCATAGAAACATGAAAAGTGACAGCAGAAAAAGACCAATGGTCCATCCAGTTTGCACATGGGTCTCTATAGAACCCTGTGACCTGGTGTCAATCAGGGTTGTACCCCTCTCCAAAAGTTATCCTACTCCTTCCCCATCCTTGTCCCTACCAGTGATGACTGTCACCTTCATTCTATCCCATGCACGTTTGAAACCACCCACAGTTGCTGCTGCCAACACCTTGGCCAAGACAAATCAGAAGGTACGTCTCTGGAGACTCTGTGGGTGCCTGATATGAGGGGGGCTTACCCTCATAATCAGCATTATTTTTAAACAGGGTGTTTTAGCTCAACAGATGTGATTTCTCCTACAGCTGCCCCCTACTTCTGACAATACATCTTTTTGAATCCCAGCATCTCTTTAAATAGAGAAGTGACAGGAACACTCATATAGTGTTTCATAGGAAGATGACAATGGAGAAAACTATGATGTTAATAGATCTCCTATGTATGACATCTTGGCTTCGAAACAGAAATCTCAGAGTTGCCCTTTTTACTACTTTGTTTACCCTTGTAAAATTCACCCCAGAGAGATAGGGAAACCTGACAAGCTTATTTTTTGTCAGGTCATTCACCTCTCTCCCTTCACTAGAAAACTACCACCACCACCCCCATTTGTATTTAATTTCATTTTTTTTTGCCCACCCCCTTGTTCAAACTTCAATAAATACTAACATAAAAATGGTTATTGAATGACTTAAGAGATTACTATAAGGCTTGAGAGCAATATAAAATTAATTTTGAGATTTAATACAGAAGTAGTTTAGTTGCCGTATTGGTCCTTGTAAGAACAGATCCAGAAACACATGGTTTGATTCCTTTTATTGGACCAACATAGATGTAACAAAAGAAAACAGTGTATAAGCTTTTGGACCAACCAAATCCTTCCTCATAGCTCCAAAAGCTTAGGCACTGTTTTCTTTTGTTACATCTATGTTGGTCCAATAAAAGGTATCAAACTGTTTCTGGATCTTTTGAGATTTAATTAATTTATATAATGTTGTGGACTTAGTGGTGTACTACTTTAAGTGTTAACTTTATAAGGATCATGGGGAACATGAACAGATACCTTCCTGACAAAGGCCCATTTGTGGAGTCGAAGCACTGGGGACTGCATGGTCTTCCACAAGTGTCTGAATCTGTACTTGGAATAAAACTTTGAAATGAAACTTGGAGTTCTTGCTTTTTCTCCATCACTGGAGTGCCTGATTTCTCTTGTTTTGTGCACCACCTTGGCCAGCAGGCTGTTATATGGTTCCACTACCCTTTCTGTAAAGTAATACTTTATCACATCCAACCTGAACCTTCCCTCTGTCAGTTTCGAATCATGCCCCATGTTGCTGAGCTGGTGTTCCTGTTAAATAGTTCCTGGGTGTCCACCTTGTTTATTCCTTTCAGGAACTTGAATGTCTCTATCATACCCCCCTTCCTTCTAGCCTCCAACAAATACATATTCAGTGCCCTAAGTCGTTCCTCATAGGACTTTCCTTGCTGGCACTGAATCATCTTTGTTACCCTGTGCTGTACCGCCTCCAGCCTGTTCTTGTCTTTTCTAAGGTAAGGGCTCCAAAACTGGACACAGTACTCCAGATGTGGTCTCAACAGTGATCTACTGAGTTGGAGTATCACCTCCTTCCTTCTACTGTCAATACCCCTCCCTATACATCCTAGAATCCTGTTTGCCTTACTGCAAGCCTTGTTACATTGGCTAGCCTGCTTAAGGGTGTCACTAATAATGATACTGAGGTCATGTTCCCCTGCTGTAGTACTGAATCTTATACCACCCATCCAGTATTCTGTCCTGGGATTCTTTTTCCCTAGGTGCATTACCTTGCACTTTCTGTCACTGAAATTCAACTGTCAGACCCTCAACCATCTCTCTAGCCTATGCAGGTTCTCTTGTAGTTCTCGAATTTCTTCAGCGCTATCCACTCTTCTGCAGAGCTTTGTGTCATCTGCAAAGAGACCTAACCTGCTATGCATCTCTTCTCAATTATCACTGATGAACATGTTGAAAAGGACCAGATCGAGGAAAGACCCCTGCAGTAGCCCACTTGTAATCTCCCTCTCTTCCAATTTAACACTGATTACAAGTACCCTCTGCTGTCTCTCCTTTAGCCAACTTTCCACCCATCTGACTATATCCATTGCCACCGCAAGGTCCCCCACTTCTTCAGCAGGCATCTGCAGGGCACAGAGTCGAAAGCCTTGAAGTCAAAATACAGATCCATGGCATGATCTTTATCCAATTCCTTTGTAACCCAATCAAAAAAGACTATTAAGTTTGTCTGGCATTACCTCCCTGCCACAAAACCAAGTGGTTTACTATCCTGGAGATCATTACCCTCCAGATATTCCTCAAGGTCTGCTTTGATAAGAGACTCCATCAGCTTTCTGCCAATAGATGTGAGACTAATGGGCCATTAGTTGCCTGCCTGTTCCTTGTTCCCCTCTTTATGAAGCAGAACCACGTCTTCCACCCTTCAATCCCCCAGGACAACCCCCATGGAAGGTAGCTATTGAAAAGACATGCCAGAGGTTCAGCCAATTCATTTGCCAGATCTTTGAGCACCCTCAGATGTATTACATCTGGGCCAGGGGCCTTGTCTGTCTTGAGGGTTGCTAGACCATTTTGTATCTAGTCCCCAGTAAATGTTGGCCTTCCCATCGCTGGGATCCCTCTCTTAGCCACTTTAACTCTCATCTCAGATAGGGGCCTGCTAGCTTCCCCGGTAAAGATGGAGCAAAATTAATTGTTTAGGACTGTAGCTTTTTTCTCATCCTCCTCTATCACACAGCCACATCCAGCAGCTTAACTACTCCCCCACCCCTCCTTCTTTTTTCATTTATAGTGGAAAAAAATGCTTTTCTCTTAGCTTGACCCCCTTGGCTGACCACAGCTCTATGTCTGCCTTTTCCTCCCTTATCACTTTCTTTGCCACTGTACTTTTCTGGAGACATTCTTCCCTTGCTGCATCCACCTGCTTCTTTTTGTAGTTGTGGAAGTCCATCCTTTTTGCTCTTACTGCTTTCCTGACTCTTGCTGACAACCAAAGTAGTTTCTTGAATTTATTTATTTTGGTTACTTTACTTAGGCAAAGCTGTGAAGCTTCAAGAAGGACCCTTTTATTATCCTGCATGTCTCTTCAACCCCTGCCCCCTTTCTCTCCCCCTTTAATTTATGTCAAACCATCTCTCTGAGTTTGTTGAAGTCCGCCCCTCTAAAATCCCAGACTCCCATACTAGAATGTGTTTTCTCAGTCCTGAGGGCAACTTCAAACCAAACTGAATTGTGGTCGCTGTGTGCAGGAAGCTCCCTGACTATCACTGATTGAACTACATCTGTGTTAGTGAGCACCACATCTAGGACAGTGTCCTGTCTTGTGAGTTCCCTTACAAGTTGAAATAGTAGGCATTCTTGAAAGGCATGAAACAAAGTTTGACTTCTCTTGCTCCTGGCAACCGGAATGTCCCAGTCTATATCAGACAAGTTAAAGTCCCCCAGCTCCACAGCATCTCCGTTTGCTGTTCTCCTTTTAATTTCTTTCCTGAGCTTTCTATCCTCTGTCTCTCCTTGGCCTGGAGGTCTACAGCATATCTCTAGACATAGCTTTTTCCCAGTTGCCTCTGTAACTGAACTCATGGAGACTCAGTCTTCCCCGAGTTATATCTAATATTCCCATCTTCCAATATCTCAATGCCTTCTCTGCAATAGAAGATGATGCCATCCCCCCCCCCCACACACACACACACTTCTCTGTCCATTAGCATCATGTATCCTGGCACTGTTATGTCCCAGTAATTTTCATCTGTAGCCCAAGTTTCTGTGATGGCCACTATATCTAGCTTGGATTCTAATATCATCACCTGAACATCACAAATTGTGTTGCCTAGACTCATGGTGTTAATACAGACCACTTTCCAACAATCCAATGAACCTTTCCTGTTCTTTAACCAAGCTTCTCTCTTATTCTTTCCTAGCTGTATTTGATTTGCAGCATCATTGGTGGGCATTCTTACTGTAAATCTATCAGTCTGATCCTGAATGCTGATAGTCCTCAGGCAATGGGGAGGACTAGCTAGGATCTCAAGCCCTACGTCTGTTTGTATGGATACCCCAGTGCTAGTCCCATACACAATTAGTTTAAATGATTGAGAAAGATGTCAAGCTTTTGCCCCAGTGCACTGGTCCCCTCCCTCATCAAGTGGAGTCCATCCCACCTAAAAAGTCCTATCCCAAAAGTCCCCCAAGTCCCCTAAGAAATGATACACTTTTTCCCTACACTGTTCCTTAAGTCATCCATTAAACTCCCACGTAGCCTGTGTTTTTATTATATAATCCTTCCCCCATTTGCCCCAAGCAGGTAGTAACTCAGAGAAGGCCAGGGAGGCTGAGTGTGCTGCCAATCTGTCCCCCAGCCTCTGGAAACTCCACTTCACTTTCTTCGCTGACTAGTTGGCTAGATTGTTGGTGCCAAGGTGCACCAGCACACCCACCACCTCCCCTTCCCTCTCCAGCATTCTCCCTATACAGCTTATATCCCTGCTGGCTGAGGCACCTGGAAGACAGCTAACCATGGCCTTTCCAGGTGACCCATCCACCACCCTCTTTTCCAACCCCCAGATCATAGAATCACCAACACCAGGAATTTTCTGACATTTTTACACTCAGGAGCCACTGAGTTGTCCTGCCTTACCCCATCGATATATTTCAGGTCTTCCCTTGTGGAGTCAGATTTCTGGTCCCCATCCAGGGGCACAAATCAGTTTGCAATTGGTATGGGTTTGGCTTGGCAATCCTTACCTGGCTGGCCTTGTTCCCCAGAGCCCACCCCCTCCCGACCACTCTCCATCCCCCCAAGCTATTGGGCCTCCATGGAAGTGGAAGTGGGGGGGGGTGAGCTCCAGCTGAGATGGAGATGCAACTTGGATATGTCCACTCTTGTTGCCTACTGCTGTACCCTGAATTCAGATACTGACCTGCAAATGGGGCAGTACCCACTCTTCCAAAGCAATTGTCTGGAGATGAATACCGCACATCCACTACATCTGACAATGGTCCCTATGCACTATGCGTATGCACTGTGGAAACTGGGTGCATAGGTATCGCTATGCGTGAATGCTGTGAAGCTTGTTCTAGTGGACCCTCAGTGGCATTTCCAAATGGTGTGGATGTCAGTTATGTGCCCTATCCCCCGGCCTCACAGACAGCAACACATTGTGGGCAGGTAGGGGGGAGTGTCTGCACTGCACTACATGCCATTCACAAAGGCATGTAGTGTAGCTCGCAGGAAGGCATGAGGTTGAGTAGGATACACCAGTACACCAGAGGGGACCCCGCCATAACCACGATACATGACCAGGCCTGTGCTCTCACAGAGTCCCCCCACAGTCATGACAACATGTGTGAAACACCCCCCCAACACAAAGAGCCCCCTTGGTCCTGGCATCATGGAGAACCCCCTTCAGCAGAACTCCAGATCCAGTCGGCAAGGTAGTGATGCACCCCCACCCTCCCCAGCACATGTATGCCCCATTCACATTGCAATATGCTGTAAGTGGCCCCCACACACATGTCAGCTCCGTCCATGAATTAGGCAGTAACACCCCCTAACAAATGACAGCCTTATCCCCGAAGTAGTGAAGAAACCCCCCAACCCAACACATGTCCACCCCATCAATAGGCATTAAAACCCCCTAACAATTGACAGCACCATCCCCAAAGTAGTGAGGAAACCCCTGGCTCTAACACATGTCTGCCCTGTCCGGGAAATAGGCATTAACACCCCCCCAAAAAATGATAGCCCCATCCCTGGTGTAGAAGACGAAACCCACCCCCTAAACACAGATGGTTCCCAGTCCACAAAACACTAAGCCCCAAATCCGGTGCCCCAGCAGTGATATTGGTGTTCAGTGGATCCCTCACCCACCTGCGGCACCAACAACCCACCTCCCCCCAAACCCATACCTGCTAGTCAGTGCTGCAGCTCAGGAAGGCCAGTGGCACAGGCCTCCGCACACCCCCACAGCCGTCTGGCTGATGTAGGAAGCACACTACCTAAATATAGAGGCATGCTCCCTGCACCACTAAGATGGCCAGTGGCCATGGAGGTGTGCGGAGGGCTGTGCCAGTGGCCATCCTGAGTCACAGCACTGACTAGCAGGTATGTGTTTAGGGGGCTGTTGGTGCCACAGGTGGGTGGGGGGTCCACTGAACACCAATTCTTATGCTGGGTACTGGGTTTGAGGCTCAGGGTTGTGTGTACCAGGGACCATCTGCGTGTGGGGGGATTCCTGTTCTACACCAGGGACAGGGCTGTCATTTTTTGGGGGGATTGTTTAATGTTCATTTTGGGGATGGGGTGGACATGTGTTGGGGTGGAGGGTTTCCACACTACTTTAGGGATGGGGCTGATGTGGGGGGGATGCATATACTGCAACAGGGATGGGGTTGTCCTGTGGGGGGTCATTTATACAGGCCTGGGGCGGAGGTCCTCTGGCCAATGAGGCTAGGTAGCATAGGTCCAGGTGTCTGTGGGAGCTATTCACACACACAGACCTGTGCCATTGTGCACAAGTGATCAACTCTGGGACCCAGGATGGACATCCAATTGGGTGCCCACCTGGGTCCACTACTCTGCCCCCGGCAGCCCTGCATAGTCCTGTGTGCTCTAGGGGTGGGGCAATGGACAGGTGCCCTGTGAGTGCTTGCCATTGTGAATATCATACACCTTGTGCCTATCTGGGGCTGCAGAGCTATGCGGGTGGGGTACACACCTCTGGCCCGTACTTCATGCCTGCTCATGCATAGCCCCCAATATCTATAATGCCTTAGTAAGCAGTGGCTACATTCAATACTATCTGAGGTTTCATTGAAAAGCACTGAACAAAACTTGTGGTATTTTACCTGTTCTGAAGGGTAACACTTGCTCCACTTTAGGTCAGCAGGGGACCAGAGTGGCTGGCTGCTGGCTGCCTCCTTGGGTTGACTCTGGTGGGCAGACTCCACTGTCCTTTGCGTGTTGGTTCTTTGCACAAGGGGCCGCTAGCAAAGAGAGGCTTAAAAATTTTGGTGGCGCATACTCTGTGGAGACATCTCTTTGGAGGTCACTGACTAGTAGCCTCCACATAGATGCCTCCATAATGTCTGAAGGCCACTGACCAGTTTAAAGCCCAAGACTGTGCCGGGTACCTCAACAAGTACTCTGACTGCCTTGATAGCTTGCTTTGATACAAACAACTCTAAAATGCCTGCAAAAAGTCACTAATGGAGGCTAAGGTGAATTATTTCATGACTAACCTTCAAAATAACCTTAAGTCCCCACTAAAATTCTAGAAGGTACTTCCCCACTTTATGAGTCCCTCCAATCCTGCCTCCCTTGTCCTCACCTCAAAAGAGACTCTCTCACCTTTACACCCCATGAGGTTACAGCAGCTTTTAATGACTTTTACACCTCTTGTCTTCTATCCCTCATCCTGTTCTAAAAGACATAGCCCCAATGGGTGTGACCTCAAGCTCCTGCATCTCTCTGTTCCCACTTCTACTACTACTATTGCTACCCTCCTTAATAACACTTTCCATCTCAGGACTGTACCCCAGATCTAAAAGCATGCTAAAGTCCTCCCCTGTCACAAAGGAGGGAGGGAGGGAGGAAAACATCACTTCCTCTAGAAACTATCACCCAGTATTATTCTATTCTGCCTTGGCCAGCTTTCTTGAGTCCTCTTTCCTCCCTTCCCTTCCAGGTTGTCTTCTGCAAATCCCATTCCACCATGTCCCTTCTTCAGGTCACTAATTCCATTTAGAAAGGGATAGACCAGGAACAAATCCCTACATTTTTATTGACATGGCTAATGCCCTCGATACAAACTGTAAAGCACCTCATCCTCCCTGATAACTTTTGGGAAGTGGAACTGTCAGATCTTGCAGATGTCGGTTCAATTTCGTGAACAGCACCAGTTGGTTCAGGTTGGTGATACACTATACACCCCATCAGATCTGGAATCCATTAGGGCTCTGTTCTGGCCTTTATCTTCTTTTCTGTTTTCTTAAACAGCCTTCACTGAGTTTATGTCTCCTCATGTATCTATAGGTATGCAGAGGGGTCTATAGTCTTTATCTCTGGAGCCTTGATCACAGAGCTGGAATAATTAGTACAAAGTAACTTTGATAATACTTAACATTGGTTCTGCTTAAACCAGCTGTCTCATAAAGGTAACTGGAAATGATTTTTACACAGTTAAAGAGCAACTGATGCCTCCAGAAGAACTTTGGAAAACATTATATTTGGACACAAAGAGCTTATATTTCTCATTAGGTCTGAATTTCATATCCCCATTATTTATTACTGAGGTCATATGCATGAAAACAGGATATTTTTTTTTCCTTGAGGATTAATCTACTCCTGTTGTTTCTTCCCAAACTGATGGCATAATACTCTGCCTGTGACATCACAGTTGCTCCCATAGGAACAGACTGATGATGTCACAATACAGCATTATGATTTCAAGTAAGGAGTGAGCTATGGAGGCAGATGAACTCTAAGGGATAACAGTCTTGTCTTTGTGGGAACTTCTTCAGTAATAAATAAAGGAGAGGAGAAATGTATGTAGCATATAAATGATCTACAAATAAGAGATAGAGGAGACCTGTTACTGTTATTTAATATTCTAAATGATGAAGACCTTAGGAATATCTGTAATTTACAATTTTCAGATAAAAAACATGGATTAAGATGTAATAACAGGCAGCGTCAAATCCCAGGGGCATTTACAAATAAAAGAATGAATTACTTTACACTTAGAGCCTCTAAACTATAGAATTCCTTACCTCAATATATTGTGGAGCTGTCATCCAGTAAGAGATTTAAAACAGAATTGGACAATTTTCTTCTGGGGCAAACTAACTAAATTCCTCCCACAGTCATGGGGAAAGTGGTCTCGATGTGCCTAGTGCCTACTTCCACTTTTCTCTAACCGAGTAATACCGAGTAACATATGAAATATAGGCTGAATTGTGTCTGGCTATTACGTTTTTAAAAAATTTTTCCTATGGTGTCAGTAGCTCCTTAAATGCCCTCCCATTTCCCTTTCAATGCCAGTTCTGTATTCTGGTATGTGTTGACAAATTTAGACAAATAGATTTTCAATTCAATTAAATTCAGTTTTATTTATGGGACTTATCCATTTAGGCAGTTCATTTGCAATGGTATCTAATCTAGCTTTGGGGTGCCCTCAGATCTACATAGAGTTCCACTTTGTTCAGTAGCTGCTGCTCTTTTTCAATATTTCTAAGACATTCCATGACAACAATTATACCATTCCATGCTATTCATCTGAATGGCCTGGAATGGTGTTATTGATGTCACAGAATGTTCAGGCAGTGTGTAAAGAAGGAGCAGCAATTGCTGAAGAGAGATGGATTTAGGGTAGTTACAAAGGCAAAACATATACAATAATGCAGGGGGGTGAGTGCATAATGAGAAATTATATACTCCCGATGTGTGGGATGCTACATAAACCCCAAGGGGTTTATCTGAGCATCCCACACTGAGGGTGCACATAATTTCTTAATTATGCATTCACCCCCATGCATTTTTATGTGTAATTGCTGATTTCTGTTTTTTTCACCCGAAAGAGTAAGAAAATAAATTTTAGTATGCTGGCAAAAATTATTTTATTTAAGTAACCATTGCAACTTTTTTTGTAATTTGGTAAAATGAGTTAAAATAAAATACATTTTAAGCAAAGAGGTACATTTAGGCAAGTAAAGAAGTAACGCGCTTTAAAATGAACTATTTAAATATATGTTACTGTTTTGTGAAGGAAGCACGAAGAAGTAGCAACGTGGAACATGAAACAATTATTTTAACAAAAGTATTCAACTGTGCAGTTAGTCCATTGTAGAAATGTGCTGTTTTGTGCACATAAAGTCTGTAAATGAGTTTTGCTGTAGTATTTTGAATCTTTTTTTTTCTTTTTGGATCGTGGTTTCCATGGCTATATTGTAATTAGGTAGGCGTGACAAATCCAGTTGGTTCCTATGGAGATGAGCAAGAGAAGATTAGTGTTTAGGGACCATGTGCATTTTACTTGAAGAGGTACTGTTAGTTATTCTGTAAACTGTATTTTTTTTTTTTAAATCGGAAGTTGGAATGGAGGTGTGTGGAGTCACTGGCTGCTAGGGCACTATACTTTTGGTACTCGCTTCAGTGTTGCCTCAGGTGTTTTGGTGGTGATTTTGAGAAGTCGCCTATTGCACTGACGCTGCAGCATGAGGGAACAGACAGAGCAGGTGGCTCATGTTCGCCATTATAACTCGCGAGTTATAACGGCGAATTATGACCTGATCCTTCAATGGTAAAAAACAGAAGCCAGTTATTACAAATAGATTATTAATTCCACAGAAATGCTCAAAATGTATCAGAATATTACGAAAATATATATGAACATATGAATCTGCCAGCAGAAACAGGCCTCACGGTCTATTAAGTTAGTCTGCATGAATGCCCAGCTAGAACCCTTATATTGCAGCTACCCCTCTCCCTCCCCTTTACCCCCCCCTCGCACCTTGTCCCATGCCCATTTAAAACTGCCCACCATCCTACAGGATACCACCTCCTCAGGTAGAGTGTTCCATTTCTCCACCACCCTCTCAGTGAAAAAATGCTTCCTCACCTCTCTCTGATATCTTCCACCCTCCAACCTGTTAAACAATAAATATTAGACACTAAAGTGAAAACAAAAGGCATCTAGAGGTGTAAAAATTGTTTCCTATCACTTTTGTGCCGAAAAGAGTGATTTCATGACTTATGACAGAAAGCAGAGGCTAGAACAACTTCAAACAACCTATCTTCATGACAATTGATGATGCGTCACTTTAAGAAGTACCCCACTTCTGTATGTGTGGCTTGATTGAAACCTTGGCTTTTCCAACCATATCAATACTACGGCCTATAATCAGGAATGGTTCCACCAAGTCACAGCAACAGCAGTGTTGTCGAAGGACTTTACATCGACACTTCTGTGCTGATGGTGATCACATCACTGTGGCACAGTATCTACAGACCACCACTGTATGACCGACTCCTTTACCATTTGTGGAGGGCTCTGCCCCCCCCCACACATCCCACACTGGGGACTCTGATCCCACACCCCTCAGACTGATGGATACCAACTTGGTGGGGGGGGGATAATGGGGAGATTGGCCAACACTGGGAGTCACCATATCGGTACAGTGCTCCAACAACCTGCTTGACACTGTAGCTGTTGAACGGGTTGTTGTTGTACTGGATTCGCTGTCAGGGGTTCACTGTTCTAATGGTATATGATCAGGAATATTGCCTTCTGTATAACATACATTGCTTTGCCTTAACTAATCTGATTCACCAATATTCTTTGTTGCTTAATTGCCTTTGCTAAATGGGGTTAATAAAGGCAAAGTGGTCTTGAAGTTGGAGGTAAGGTTCCTGACCATAGGCCCATATCTTCCAAACTCTACACAAAGCTTGCCACACTATACCACAGCAAAGCCTGCCTCCCACTTTTGATCCACCATGAAATTGTCTTCAGCATGATCTTGCCTGTGTTTGACTATGCAGAAGTGATTTACAGTGCTGCCTCCAAACTACTCTACCCAGAATGGACCAACTTTTCAACACCTTTTGCTGCTTTTCTCTAAGCACCATATCTCTCACATCTTTTCTCCACCACAGTTTCTGATCCAGCTGTAACTACCTGTTCAATTTTCCCTTAAAGTGAAGGACATTTTTTAGATTTAATGTTTGAATTCACAATAGTCTGCTCACTTTTTTTACTGAGTCTGGACTTTGTAATTGTCATGTTATTTAACTTATTACATATTTTGTATTTCACTCCCCTTTTGTCCACTGGTTGTATATTCTGTTGCTCTATATTATTTAACTTATTATGTATTTTGTATTTCACTCCTCTCTTGTTCCCCTGGTTGTATGCATTCTGTTGCTCTATATTTTTTAATTGGAAGGCTCTAACTTTGGTTCGATGGACAAGCAGCCAACCACTCCCACATCCTGAGCTATATAAGCAGTTCCCCTCAGCCTCCTTCTGAAGCACTTTTTTCTTTACCAGCTGGAGGCTCTGTCCATTTGTTCTCTGCAGCTGGCTGGAGCCTGCTCCCAACCCCCCAGCCTTGCTGCTTCTTTCTGCTGGACTCTGTGTTTTGTTCTTCTGCTTCTAGTTTGTATTTTGCCTCTGGCTGTTTGCATCCTTTTGTCCCTTCCCTGTTTCTTCTGTGTTTGTGTGTTTTAGTTTTGTTTTGTTTTCTGGGGCATTTGGTTTCTAAGCCCCTACAATTTGCTTATTTGGAGCTCAAGCTACTTGCTTTCAATTACCCACATTGCTATTTCAATTGGTGCCTGTGTTCTATGCCATCCAAGCTGCTCCCCATGGTACATGCCTAATTCTTTCCCCTGATTTAGGCACCCTCTGAAACCTTGCCATGCAGCTCAATCATGTTTTCCCAGCTTAATCTACCTCCCACATGGTCATAGCTGCTTTCAGAGCATTGTGTTTCCCTCCATTCCATGCTTATTCAAAACCACCAGTCATAGTTACTTAATGCTGATTCTGTTCCATGTTTGTACACTGCTGTTATACTCTGAAGTAAGCTAAGGTACTGCTGATGCTGTAAACTAGCTTTAATATCTGCATGCAGTTCTCAAACCCTTCCATCACTTTCTTGTTTTTGCTATGGTGGGGACTTGGAAGTGTTTGGGGAGTCGTGGCCCCATGTGGCTAATGACTTATGTTCTACATCCTGTCTCCACTGACAAAAAATCCTCAGAGTATTTTTCACCTTCATTGGCTTTTGAATGTCTGGCTGGCTTGCCCCACTGTCATAGTGCTACTTGTCCCCTTATGTTCATGTTCCACCATTGCTACTATGTTTTGCAGACCTATGTGCAGGCCTGTCTGTTCCTACTGCTTACTGACCTACATACAGGTCTGACTATTGTTACCCTGCCCTACTGAACTAACCTGCCTTATTGAACTTGCTCCAGAACAACTCCTGATTACATCATCATTGCTCAGTGCTCCCTGCCTGCCATCTGCCCTGCAAGGTCTCAGCACTCAGTGCTCATTCAGCTCCTCATCAGTTTCTGGGGCATGTCAGCCACACCATTCTGGTGCAGGGTTTCCCCTACAGCTGACAGTCTCACTCTGCACCTGAGTCTGCAACTTTAGCATGCGAAGCTTGGGGTGGGGTCCTTCTCACCTGGCCCATAGCTGGGAATGTCCTCACTCCAGGGGGACATTCAGTCATCAGCCATACCAATCACACCTTACATTGCAGAAGTTAAGACTCAGTGGTGAAGGGGCTCTTATGGGGACTCCTTTAGCTGCCCTAGCCAGTTCAGAGGCACCCTTCAAAGTTATTCTCCCTATTACTGCCTCTGGTTCACCTGGTTTGTTTTTAGATCAGTAGGCTGGATGAGCACCTCGGTGGTTATTACCAAGGCCCCTAGAATTCTGTGGCCGCAGAATTTTGTGCAGAACTTGCAATCTACCGCAGAACTTCTGCAGTGCCACAGAATTCACTCTTCTTGGTGATTTTTTATTATTTCTGTTTATACATAGAATCTGGTTCCCTTCCCCTCTTTTTATATCCAAAACCCCCCTATATGTTCAGAATGTGATGTTATCATTGCTATAACATCATACATTAGCTAATGAAATGGCTGCATTCTGCAACAGAAATGAACAGTCACTAATCTACCACAGCTCCCACTGCCGGAGATGGTGGCACAGCACATCATGCATGGCGATATTTGCTCAACCTGTACTACAGCCTAATACAATTTTCAGTCTTACATTGTTGCACTAGGGCCAACTTAAACAAAACCTTGTCAATAGCACAGACCTGTTCAGTCCATACCTCACTTTGTACAAACCTATTTGTGCCTTTAAGGTATAGAGACGCTATCTGAAATTAATAACTGGTGAAAATGAATTTAACTGTCTAAATTCTTAAGAAAAATTAAGTAATTATGCCCAGAAAAGTGAAATATAATAATGTGTAGACCTGTTGAAAGAATAAACCTGTTAAATAAATAATTGCACTATACGCATTTTTTGCCAGGGTTATTGATTACATATTGTCATGGGTTGATAGAATCACCTAAAAGTTATTGAGAAATGTTGTGTGCAGGGACAGCTGTTGGGCCAGATGGTAGCATGCTGTATTTCTGTGCTGGCAACTCAGGTTTAGAGATTAGCTCTGGGAGCTGGCTGGGCAGCACAAGGAATGGTGGAACACATCACTGCTCAGAGCCTGGGAAGGTATGGTGCAGTGTTCAGTCACATGGTGGACACATTGTAATGGGCCGGAGAGCTGTATATCACAAATGGTTCACATGCATGTCATGGCCTGATGGTGTTATGCAGTGTGTCAGGGAAAGTAGGTTGACATGAAAAATGAGTTTTACAATAACTTCTCTATTCCATTTCCAATGGGACCTGCATGAATGAGGATGCAAGTTCATGGAAATTAAAATAAAAAAATATATATACACACACGCACACACACACACAAACACACACACACACACACACACACACACACACATATACACACACACACACGCGAATATTTGTATGTATGTTACATATTGCATATAAATATATAAGTGGTACACAGTGGGAACCTCATGAGAGGTGTAGAAAGCACATACAAATATATAAGTGATAGACAGTGGAAACCTCATTAGTGGGATAGATAGCATGCATATAGAAATATCTTGTTTATCACATAAGATCCCCTCTGCATATGTCATTAATGCAACAGGCTAGGACCTTAAAGGAGAGACATTTGTTTTGCTTTTTTAGGCATAAAACTATTTTTGTAAGTCTGTTATTTTTTGAACTAGTGTTGCTGTGCTTTCCACCATCCTGATTGCTATAACCACTGCCATGAAAGTGAAGTCAGGATGACAAGCTGACACTGTGATGAGGTAGTTTCTTACTGCCGCAGAACTTCCGTAGAAATTACAAACCACCGCAGCAGAAGTTCTGCAGCAAATGGTAGTCTTGCCATAGAACTTGGTCCCACTGTGCCGCAGAAAAGTAGGGGCCCTGGTTATTACTCTCCTGCTCCTGCCTTGGAGGTGGCTTGTTGCAGAAAGCAGTGGCTCACACCCCTCCACGGTGTTCCTGTTAGAAGGGCAGAGTGAGAGCTTTCCTCCAAATTGGAATATTGGAATATTTTCCACCTCCCTTTAATTGGGTTCCAAATTGCAGCAGCAGAGCTGTCACTAAATAAAATATCCCAAGCTCAAAGGGAAGGTGACCTATGCATTGGATCCCCAGAGATTTCCTCCTCAAAGGGTTTTTTTCCTCTCCTCCATGTCTCAGGTCATAACTGTTAGTTAGCGTAGTGTTCCTTAATTCCATAGGCAGGATCTGCTGTTGGATGGAGGGGGATGGTGTCCCTACTGCCATTTCCTCTCTCCTTAGTATGTTCCCTTATTCCCTCTTGCAACCCATCAAACTCATGCCATTGCTAACCTGCACATCCCATTACGTTATTAAGCTGCCTGATGCTTTATCCATTATTATGTCTCACAACTACTAATTGCTTATGTGCGTCATACAACTACTTCCTTTTTTGGGGATCCTTCCTAAAGTATCTTTAGCCAAGGGAATCATCCCATGGCACCTCTAGGGGTGGAATCCTCTCAGAGGGTTCCTTGCCTTTTGTACCCCTACAGGGTGGTAATTCCTCTGGAATAGAGAGTAGGAATGGCCAAAACCAAAGTAGCACAGTTGCACAAGCACAACAATACACTGGCTGCATAGGCCATTGAACTTATTATGTACTTTGTATTTCACTCCCTACTTGTTCTCCTGGTTGTATGTATTCTTTTGCTCTGTGTTATTTAATTTACTATGTATTTTGCATTTCACTCTCCTGTTGTTCACCTTCTCATGCGTTGCTCTTGAAAATTAGCCTTATCTCAATGTGTTTTTCCTGGTCCCATCATTTCAAATAATGAATAAAATATGGTAAATATTACAAATGGAGTATGACTTCAATAAAGCATTGCACAGCAGAAACAGATGAACTCTAGGGATAATTATCCTGTTTATGTAAATTAACCTAATAATGAAAAACAAAAGGAAGAGAAATAAAGGATATGGAAACTATAAGATTATTTCTAAGCACTATTTTTTTTCAGTGTTTTCTCAAAAGTGACAAACTCAGTTTAAAGTGCAACAAACATTTTAAAATTGCATCTCAAAGTAAGAGGAACAAAAACAATTCAACTGCCATGACATTACACAAATCTGCATGCTGAAATGGCAGCATAGGGGCATTTTATTGTAAGTTACTGTTTCAAGTGGCCGGGGTTTTACTTCTAAAGGAAATCATTTCAAGTTTCTTCCAAAAACAATTTTCAAAGTATGTGTCATTTTGAATTTAAAAATTACGTCCAAGATTTAAGATCTCATCTTTCACAGATAACAAAGAGACCCTCATTTACAATTAAAGGAGGGTGGGGTTTTTTGGGGGGGGTGCTCTAATCATGCTCTTGTGATCCAGATTCTATATGCAGTTATTTCATAATCAAAATGAACATGGCCCCCTCAACCATACCAATAAGGTCTTACGATTGCCTCTTTCTTCCCTATACTATGTTAGTCAGGTCTCATAATATGATCCTTCCTTCCCCCTCTATACCTAATCAGTTCTCATAATGTCCATACCTCTTCCCTTTCAATCAGGTTCCCTAGTCAGATCCTCTTTCCCGCTTCTATGCCGTGACCTTCAGTCCTTATGTTGCCCTCCCTTCTCCCTGCATCAATCAGCTAAAGTGGCAGAAGTGCTAGCAGTGACAGGGATAAAATAGTGGTGTCAGGGTTCTGTGAACAGCTGTTGTTCTTGATTGCGTGGCAAGTCACCACTTCCATTCAAGTGGATAGGGAGCAGAATTCAGCAACTGTGCTCTGCAGAAACAACAACAAAGTGCATTACTTACTGTAGCTAGGTAGAGACTTCTGACATGATATAGGAATTCCATGCTGCCCCCAGGTTCAGCCATGTAAACAGGATATTGTTCCCATTGTTTTTTTTTCCAGTATTCAAAATCTAAATAAATACGTACAGCACATCCAATTCAAAGCAGAGTGGCAGACAGGTATGTGAGAGTGCCCTTCCCCCCACCCACCAAAGCAGAAGATCAACACTCCTTACATATTTTTCAGTAAATTAAAGGGCTTATTAAGACTATGTTCATGAATATTTTTTTCAGGTTTTTTTTCCTGCCCCTGCTGAGGGTGGAGTGGATGTTTCCTGTGAAAGCAGCACCCGCTCTATGGTGCACAGCTCCAGCCCCACATAATGCAGTATTATACCTCCAAAACTGACATCTGTGGCTCCCTCTATCCTGGAAAAGCAAACACATGGACAAACAAATAAACACAATATCCATGCTTTTTAAAGGGGCACTGTCAACTCCTCTAAGACCTCAAACTGTCCCTAGTTTAAAAAAAATCACATTTTAAGATTGCTCGCCTTCTGCAGAATGTGTTGATGTAGCTAGTAGTCAGATTCTAATTTCTTTTTTATTTTTAAAAGTGAAAAACAGACTGCCCACCATAATGATGTTACCACAGAAAATGTGTTTGTTTGCATATCTATACCAAATCCCACTACATCTTTCCTGAACTTGCGAATACCCCCCAACACAGTCTACATACTCAAGATGCAATGTGAGGAGAGTAGACTATGGAATCTTGAGTAGCTGCACAGTTTAGGGGTGTTCCTAATGTTAAGGAAGCATTTAGGGGTTTTCCTAATGTTCAGAAAGCATGCAACAAGAGAGATCAAGGAACTGAAAAAAAACAAACTAGGTTGAGTATAATAATACCATTAGCATTTCAGTTCTACAAAGAAAGGAAGTAGATAAAACAGCCAAGAACATTAATGAATTTTATAGAAGGTAAGCAATCATAAAATGTGGGTTTTCAACTAGAAATAATAGGATGAAAAAAGAATGACAGCATCCCTTTAAGGAGATATGGGGCTTGATTTTCCATTTAAAGCCCTGGGAATGATTCATGGTGCTTTCACCAAAAAGGATTGATGCTAGGGGTCCCATGTGGCACACCGTGCACCATTCCCTATTTTCAACTGCAGCCTGCACTGGATGGGGGGCTGCCTGTGATAGTTGGGCTTCCACCATTCTTGCGGCATTTGCATGGCCATGACATGGCAGACAGGGAGTTGTACCACACCACAGCTGCAGCACCACTAATTTGCAATTCCTGAAGCCCCCTCATGGCCACAGGTCCCAGCTGTGGCTAGACCACCTACAGCTGATCTAATGCTCCATGTGCCAGCACCATCCTGAGCCTGTGTACAGCAAATGGGACCTTCAGGGACTGGTAGGTGAGCAGTGCCTGTGATAAACAAATTTGGAGAGCTGTGGGATGGTGTCTATTGATGCTCATGAGAACAGGTCAGCATGGTTCTGCCTGTTCTTTGCAGTGGAGTTATACTGGTTGGTCTGCACTGTGGCATGTGCACCACAAGGGTTCAGGCTCTGGTGGTGCGAAACTTAGCAGAATCTCCCCATGTTCTTATACCCCAAGTCTCTTAATGCAGCTGGACATGGAGTGGCTTTCCCATCGCATGGCAGTCAGTGTCCACACACCCTTGCAGTGCTCACCCTTGCTCAAACTAACCTGCATGACAACCACAATTGTGTAATGGCCAACTGTCTGCTAGGCATGTATCACAGTCCACAGCCACACTAGTACTGGCACTGTACTGAAGCAGCAGTAGCACATTGTGGAGTGGCTAATGGCTGATCTGATGGTAGCATACCACCAGGTGTTCCCATCCCCAACTAGTGCAGTAGTTCTGTGTGTGGCAGCCACCCCAACAATGCCAGCCATTACCATTGTGCAGGACCTCTGCAACTATAGGGGGGCCATGCTGATAGACTGCACAGTGGTGTCATTGCTAACTACCCCAGACCCACTGCATGGACTGCACATGGAAGACATTTGATGGACAGTCACAGTCGTTGTACAGTGGTAACATGTAGGGACAGTGCCAGTGGAGCTACAAGGTGGAGTGCCTGTGGACACGATGGTAGGTACCTCCCAATACTCCTTCTGTGCTGTGGTTTATGCAGATCAGCCTGCCAGTGTCACATCATTGTGCACTAGTCTTTACCAGTCCTGGATCTATGCCACCCACCACCATGCAACCCAACCCTTCCTGTCCCCCACAGCCTCTGCCAGCAAACAGGGCACAGAGCTGGTGAGTCTCTGGCACTGGTTGCCATGCAGCATGGCCATCCTGTAGCTTGTTGCATCCCCCTCCCATGTGCATTTTTTTATGCACAGGAGCAGTTGTGGGACACTGTGGGAGTTTGGCACTAGGACCCCTCCTGTACAAGAATTGGGTGCAGGATCCCTGATGCACCAGCATTTGATGCAAGCTAATGTTTGCTGCAGCTTTCATTGACCAATAGGCCAGTCTGAAAATTGAGTCCATTGTGTTCAACACAAATTTGATTTAAAATATCACCATATTTGGCACCTTGCTCTAGAGAAGGCAAAACAACTTCATGAAATGTATTTATTTATTTTACATATATGTAACATATTTAACAGGTAAGCAAACAGAGTCCAAATGGGCTCAATTCCAGTTCCAACCTGTAAGGACAGGAAAATGTAAGGAAATACAATACAAACATTTCTAGTAGTAAAGGTACAAGTCACTTGTATATGCAAAGTCAACAAGTCAGCAGATGTACAGAATAAAATATATGCAAGTCACCAACTATCAGAGCATAGATACAGAGTTAAACACTCAGATATCACAGGTTCCAGGGGAACGCAGTTTTACAATATGAATGGAGTTAAATACTGCTATGTATAATACGCATGAGGAAGACCCCATCACAGACTGGTTATAGTAGGAGCAAACAAAATGTTTGAGGATATGTATAGTATTTTTAAGTGTTTTCAGCACTCATTTGTGTTTTCTAATAATTATGCTTCTGCATTTTAATGACTGCAGCATTATAAATAAAGCAACATCACGTTGAATATTAGATCTGTGCTGTAAAGGTTATTGGGGTAGCAGACAAGACTGCTAGTCTCCCTCCATAGTGATGAACAAAATTAGCAGTGACTAATCTGACATTGCTTCATTCAAATTTCAGAAATGTCAACTTGGAATAAAGTAAATCCTTTTCAAAGTATTTATTAAATAGCTATCAATTTAGAAAGTACTTATCAGAAATGTTAGCTCTACATAACACATTACACATTCACACGAATAATGAAATCTCTTTTAACTATAGTTCTATTATCCTAGGAGAATGTAGAAAACATATTGCATCTGCATAAGATGAGGGAAAATGGTTTTATATGAGAAAAAAAAAAGAATGAAGTTAAAAAAAAATTACAATCCACAGCCCATGTTATGAGGGAGGAAAATGAGATATTAAACAAAGTACCATACAGCCGCCTACATTCCCTTTGAAACACACCAGAAACAGAAAAAATTAGAAAGGGGCATCATTTACTGAGCTGTAAGGACCAAGTTATGAGTCTGCATTAAATTGTCTAGTCAACATAAAAGCTTCAGCAATATTGTTGTAATTTAGAACTAATGTAGTATGAGATTTGTGTAATTTAACTTTTCTTTCCAGCAGTATAGAGCAATAGACTGTAACATACAAAATGAAGATCACAAATTGTAGTGAGAAAGAAATAATGTGACCTACTTGGGATTAAACCCAGGCCCCCAGAATACCATCTTGCTGGTCTAACCACTGAGTTATAGGATCACATGGTTATACCTGACACTTCCTGGTCACACTTCTTTTCTCTGGTATTGCAAATCCTACAAATAGGAAGTGTGTCTGGGAAGAGTCTTGTCCAACCATGTGAGCCTATATCTCAGTGGTTAGAGCAGAAAGGTGGTATTCTGACAGCCTGGGTTCCATTCGTAGTAGGTCACATTATTTCTTTCTCACTGCAATTTATTATCTAAATTGCTTAGCAGTGGCTAATGCTGCACTAAAAATATCTAATTCTCATATAAAATGAGGGGCAATACTTACAAAGTGAGTGAAGTGCAATTAAAAGGTGTTATTTTTGCAATTTATTTATAGGTCTAAATTTCTTTTATTGTTTTTTTTTTCTTTTCCCTGTCTTAGTTAGGCTGTTTACATCCATGAATAACCCAGATAATCTTAAAGGTAGGAATGGGCAATCTGGTTCAGTTTGTAAGAGGTCTAACATTTTCACTAAAAGCTTGAATAAGATTTTTTTTTTCTTTTTCAAGCAATAATATCAATAAATCTCAATGGAAAAGTGTTTTATAACATAGTTCTAAATGGTTTTATTGGGGGGAAAAGTCCCTGCCCCTCTACCACTACCTGATGTATAAGTGGAGCCACACTCCCTGTCATTTCTTCTCCCTGAGCTGGGCCAACAACTCCTTGGTGTCTAAGTGGCATCCCTCCTCTTTCCTCATCCCATGACAAGTAACCCTTACTGTCTGCATGGCACTCCCTTCCTATTCATGTCTCATGCCAAGTAATCCCTGTTGTCTAAGTGGTACACCCTCTATCTCCCTGTCCCATGCCAAGTAATACCTAATATCTTAAGATGCACCCTCTCTCTATCCTTGTCCCTTATCAAGTAATCCCTGGTATCTATGTGCAGCCTTCTGCTACAAGACCCACACGTTTTTCTATGACATCACCTCCTCAGCTGACTGCCATCATCCAACTTAATTGCAATTTGCTACATTGGTATACACTAGAATGTCAATATACTTACTTATCCTCTAACTGAAAATAGTCGAGCAGTTTTATTGATATACTACACAAACTATTCAGCCATCCCTACTTAAGGGCATTATCCTAAGTCCTCTTGCATTTCATTTACACTTATTTTCATTGTGGTTCAGTAGGTAGCACTCTCACCATTGGGGTGAGAGATCAGATGATGGCGGTGGGTTCAGGCCCTGCACCAGGTAGTTGGGTAATACCCATAACTGGCACTGTTGTACTGTATAAGGGGGGTACTGCACAACTGATGAGCCATTACTTGGATGTGATGTTAAACCAAACTCCCTTCTGCCCATTTTGGGTCCCTGTCCAGGTAGAAGTAAAATATCCCATGGTACTTATTGATGAAGAATATGGACATTTTGTATTGAGAAAAATATGCAAGATCACGTGGTACTATTACAAAAAAAATATCAAAATAAAACACCACAAAAGGAAAAAAAGGAAACTGGTGCATTGATCCTTCGGACTTTTCATATTCCAACAAATACAATTAATGAAAGAAAAGAAATCCACAATGTATGACAACCCGTTCACCCAACATTAGATGCTTAATTACCAAGAAATAACCACCTTAATAACAATAGTGAAAATACCGATCATCACTAACACTACAAAGAAACATTCTGTAGTCAAACTCTTGAATGCATCAAGTCATTTATAGAACAACTGTTTTAGCAATTATGTAGGACATAGAGCAGTAGTAATCCATGTACACTGCCACCAGAGACACTCAGATTGCTGTGTAGTTATTGTAAGTTGTCACTTTCATATGGGTATTTTTTGCAGTGTCTCTTTTACTAATCAGAACTATATTTGTTTCACACTATATTTTTTGCTTAAGTGTGAAAACACATCCGGTCTTCCATAACTAATTACATACAACAAATATTAACCATAATGTACGTTTATGATATCTATGTAACTAAGTTGGGAATAAACCAAGCACCACTATTTTACTGTATATGTAATGGAATAAACATTTTGGTCTCCCCATACCCATACTAAGAAGTCCAAAAAAGGCCATTCAGGAGTGGCATAGTAAAAAAAATGTCTTCTGTTTCTAGTTCCAATAAGCATGTGGGCCTGGGACATTTATGTTCATCAAGGGCCTTACGTTTCAAGGAATTCCTTACCCCAAGCTCACATGGCAGGACAACCAGATGTCACCCTACATGTACTGTATAATGAAGTTCTCTTATCCATTGATTGAAGGAAAGCTTCATCCTCTTTCACCCCAGGGCAAAAAATGGATCTGCACCAGAGGCATAAAACTGGTGGACAATATATTATGATACAATTGTGCCTTCTACTTTGAGATGTTACTTGTAATATTGTAACTTTCCACTGTCAAATTTTAGTAAATACTGGCTTCATGCATGGAGGTATATTGATGGTACTAGAAGCCAATGGCATTCTCGGACAACTCTGATCCCACTTTTCTCTTAAAGGAAACATCCACTCTGCTATTAGAAAGAAACATAAAATGGAGTTATCCAATAACACTGGAATGATATTGGAAATATAAAAAAAATAATCTGGGTTGGTAATATCACATTTAAGGGGATTCAGATGAGTGCTCCACTAGGTTTGATAAATAAATACTTTACAATTTAGTTCCATTGCCATAGGTGGTGGAAAATGAGTGCTAAATTCAGAAAAAGGGGCAGAATTAAAGTTTTCAGCAATATATATATATATATATATATATATATATATATATATATATATATATATACATATATATACATATATTACACTTTGATAGGATTCTGTGCTTTCATGCATTAACCTTGATACAGGCCATATTAAGTACAGCTTCACAGTTGTTTACGACATAATCCTGAGTGCCAAAGTTTATGCCAAGGGTTTTCAAATGCTCAGAAAAAATAAGCATTTTTCCACCTGTGTCACACAACTAGCCTGCTCCATACTATTTATCTTAAATACTCAGCTTTTGCAGTGATTCAACTTTGCCCCTGAAACCTTTTCAAATTGATTTATCATTTGGACTGCTGCTTGGCCAGAAGCTTCCTTATGTAGCCACACAACTGTTTCATCCAGATGTACTTTAATCACAGTGATCAAATGATTTGCCTGCATTGTCCTAATTAGGGGATCTAACAAAAAAACATAAAGTAATGGGCTTATTGGACAACCTTGCCATACTTTCTTACAAGCTTTAATATTGCTGCCAACCCATCCATTAACAATCAGAATAATATTAGAAGTTCTTTATATAGTCTGTATCCATGACACAAATGTAACAGGTATGCCATAGTGCATAAAATATTAAACATGTTGGTATAGCATACCCTATTGTATGCCTTCTCTTGATCTAACACAAGTATAAAACCTGAAATAAGATCTGAATTACTTTTAGATATGATCTCCCTAAGCAAGATGAGATTATGAAACATGGACCTTTATGGAAGTGCACAGGTCCAAACCAATGATATCAGAATCTCTGCCATATTATGAAACATGGGCCTCTTGGGAATTGCACAGGTCTGAACTGGTGATACCACAGTCTCTGCCACTTCAACTAAACTACCAGCTAGAATCTGTGCCAAAAGTTTAAAATCAGTAATGAGGAAACGTAATAGCCTCCAAGTTTCCATGTTATGCTTATCTCCCCTTTTAAACACAAAGAACATGATGGCCTGAGACATAGATAGTGGAAAAGAGCCAGTGGTTAACATTTTGTTAAACAAGTCAGCCAAAGCTGGGCTCAGCTGCATACAAATTTTTTTATAAAATTCAGATTTTAAACCAACCTCACTCGGGACCAAATTATTGTGAAAAGTTCCAATGGCTATCTGAACTTCAGCAGCTGTTATCAGGGAAACTAATTTGACTTTCTGTTTTTCAGTAATTAGTTGCACATCTATGTCTGACAAAAAAAGATTAGTCCCACTGAGCCTCTAAGGGCTTGCCAAAGGTAAATTTCTCATAGGCAAGAACAACTGACATTATTCTAGTGGGTTCAGTTTAAATAATTCCTGACTTTGGGTCTGTAACCCCAAATCAGTCTTTTACTTACTCTACCTGCACAGCCTTTAAAAATGTCAAAATCTGGCTTGTGCCCTTGAGTACAAAATTGAGGTTTGTGTTTCAGAGATTCCACCTTACTATACTGATACCTAAACATGTCTACCTTTATAATATGTATTGATTCTGTTAAATTGTTTTTTTCTTCATATTCTTTGGCAAAAAGTTATTGTAGTTGTACCCTCTAATTTAAATAATGTATATATTTGTATTGTGACTGTTTAACATCTTGCTTTGTAAAGAATTCTTTCAAATCTTTTCTTTTAATCCAGTCACAGTTTGGCCATAGTATCCTAAGTACAACAAATTAAAGTCATGGCCTGATACAAACAGTCCCATTTCAGGGCACTCCTGTCATATGACAGTAACCAGTTGTTCAATCTCTATACAGAATGTTTTCCCTTTTTTCAGTTGAATTTCAGGTGTACAACTGCAAGAGACAGCTAAATGGTCCATTGTCTATATCAGCACTGTACAAGCCTAATGCACTTTGATATTCTGGGACAGAAATAAAAAATCTATAGGGGTGGCAAGGAACCCCTTATATATGTCTTGTCCCAACCTGATGAATCACTTTGTTATCATCCCATAAATTAGCTGTTTGAATTATCCTCTTTAAGAATGACATGTCACTATAGGTTTTGGAGGTATTCCCACCAAATCTTCTATGGATAGGCCACAGTTAAAGTCACCCCTCCCCAAAAAAAAATGCCATCTTGCTTTTATGTGGAAAAGGCTGAACCTTTTTGAATATTCTGCTCTTGCCATTATGGCATCAGGAGCATAGATGTTAATAATGTGGTATGTCCGGTGGCCACAAGTAACATCTACAAGTAATGCTCTTCCAAGGAAGAACTTTCACTGTCTTGTAACAGTGAAACAAGTGTCATTTAGCAATATAACAACATGGCAATCATCTTCCCCTTGGGAACAAAAGAAACATCCCTGATAGCACAGCTTTCTAGCCTGGAATACTTCATGTAGAGTCTTAAGTTTAGTATCCTGAAGGTATACAATGTTGCCTGGCAATGTATTCAAACCATGTAACGCTGTGAGGTGTTTTTATAACACTTGATACCACTGACATTAAGTGTCAGTGAGTTCAGAGTAGATCCACTACATGTGAGGAAGTGTTATAGATTGTCAGGTAACTCTTGTTTGTGATCTGGTTCTCCCTTTCAGCTTTTTAATCCTGGTCACACCAGTTTTGGAATTGGAGGAGTAATTACTAACAGAAGAGGCCACAGAGGAGGCTTCCAAATCTCCCTACTCATCCTCTGTGCTCTCCCTCACTTCTTATGTTTGCTGACTTCATTGGACCTTATTATTGTTGGAATTTATTGAGGTGCATCTTATTTTAAACTGTATCCTCTTGGAGTGACCTCTCCTTTGTTTCATGAAGTTTGATATGAGTGTCTCAGGCAGAGGGCGTGCATTGGGTCTCCTTCATCTTCTACATGCCTAGTGCCTATCTCAGTAGTTGAACAAGAGTTCAGCACTATTTCTTGCAGCTGCTCTGTGACTACAGGGGGAACAGGAGTCTTAATGGGTAACTGAGTCCCTGTCCTTTCATCAGTGCATTTTCAAGGAACTGGTATTGCAATCATCTTTTCAGGTCACTGTACCTGAATAGAGTATTGTCTGGATGGTTCCACTATAGGGGTGCATGATCAGGATCTGTCTCTGGAATGTGATGGGGGGTGTCTCCCTAGGACCTTGGGCACAAGTTTGGGATTTCAAGATTATCTCCTCCTGGTCCTGGCGAACATTGTCCAAGTGGTTGTGAGCAACTCAAGAGCACTGCTTGTATGACTGCCCTGTTTTATCACATGAATCACTGTACATCTAAATGGATTAGTGGAATTCATACTAGCATGCCTGTAATCGAAACAAAAGTTACACCTGGGCTTGTCACAAACTGAGCTAAGATGTGTTTAAGCCCCACATCTGTGACACCTTCAGGATAAAAGTAGAATCCATGGGCCCCTCCAACTATAAAAACTAGCTGGCAGATCACAGATACCAGTGTTGGTTTTAGCTGTATGTTAACCTTCCATTCCCCTGTTCAAACATAGTCTGCATCAAGTAGTGAGGTAGGGCAATCCAACACCTCACACCTCTGCTGCAACCACTGTACAGTAAGACATCAGATATGTTCACCCCATTGACTCCTGAATAGCAAAGTAATGCTTTTAACTGTAGGTTTTTTTAGATATAGTGGAAAAAAAGGTGCTTATGAAGGAAAGTCTTTAACATGGTCATATTTCTGCCAAATATATTTTAAGGGATTGTACTCATTTAAAACTGAAATCAGATACTGAATCTCCCCCCGCATGAATCAGTGCATATAAATCAGAAGCCCAAAAACACAAGGAGGACATGAGCAGTTGCCTCTGCCAATCCAGTGATATGGCCATCCCAGCTTGATAGTTAAGGTGGGCTGCATTCCTTCTTTGTGCAGGTTCCCCCAACAACAGTAAAAAGATCTGCCATTTGGAAGCCCTCCTGAGTAATTTGCCCTTGCTGTTCAGTATGAGTAGGCTCAGCATCCTCAGTATCATTTAGTGCTAGGTTACCAGAAGCATTAAGTTTGCTATGTAGGTTAGTGTCTTTAGAAGTGCCCTCCCCAGCAGAATCAAACCTCTTAGCCTCAGTGGATAAATTAGGAGCAATACCCTCTGAGGGTCCATGGGCTGGGGGGGTAGGTGTATCAGCCTTCTTAGTGGCATCATTCCTCTTCCCTGCTTGCCACTGCAGAGAGTCACTGGGAGTCAGTTCAGGAGCTGTGACTCTGTGCACAGGAAGGCAACATCAGGAACTGTACTGGACTGTAAAGTGTTGTTCTGAGAATCTTGTGGATTTATGACATTTTTCTTCTTATGTGGTACAGTCTTAGTTTGAGGAGTAGTGCTACAGTTCATAGTCTCCACCTGCATTACAGATCTGGTGATATGAATAGATGGGAAAGATACAGGTAGCATGCAAGAGTTTACCTGGACTTTCAAGCTTTCGGCCTCCACCATGATGTCAGCAGCCAACATCGAACTGGGCAAGGTCCATCTGCTCCTGGTTTTGTTCCACCTCCAACTGGCCATCTGCAGTGCAGATTCTGGACTCAAATCACTCAGTTCATTGAGTTTCTGAGTGGGGTCAGGCCAGCTATGGTGTAAACTACTGGCTTCCTTTCTAATTTGACAGGTTTCTCCCTTTGAAGACACCAATACGACTCTGCCAGCTAACAGCACATTTCTGGAGGAAACTCTAGCTCCATTATACCATCAGTAGTAGTAGCCTGATCATCACCTTGCTTTGACAACCCTCAATTAGGCTTTCCACAGTATTCAGGACTCATGGCTGGTGGCTTCACTTCTCAAACTCAATGTCTTGCCAGCTTTTCATCCTCCTCAGCCAGCAGTTGCAACAGGTAAGCTCTGCATATGATCATTGCTTCCTTGAGGATCATCTCCTCCTGCTCCATTCAATATTCATCAGATCTAGTGGATTCTGCACTTCCCAAGTCATCATCTGAGGTGGTTATGGCAGGTTCAGAAAAAAACAGTCAACTGCAGGAACTGTACCTCCATCTCAGCATCTACTGTTTCACTGGTATCCAGTGATGATAGTGATCAAAAATGAGCAACTACAAAAATAGCGACTCATTTTCAACGCTATCATTCTGGGCTACCTAGCAAACTAGCAGCCATATGGGAAAGTGACTGTGGGGAAATGTGACCAGAAGGGGGGGATAGTGAGGGGAAGGGGAGGAACAGGGAAGAGTTATAGGTACTGATGTACCTGCTGCCACTGAGCTAGCCATGTGGCGTGGTGGTGTGGGTGGCTAGCTCTGGCCCAGCAGGTATTGGGTTTAGGACTGCTACCAGGAACAAGTAAATTTTGCCACTGCCTGCAGCTGAGAGACTTACCTTTTTGCAAAATCCATATTTTGCCCCCTCCATGACATGCACCTCCCTGGAGTTGAGAATCTTAATTCAGGGGGGTGCAGGGGGAAAAGCCCCCCCATGAGGGGGGACTCCCCCCACAAAAACACTTTTTAATATTCCGGATGTCAGGTCACCTTGAAGTGTATATCACCGATTTGCTTTTTGATAATATACACTTGCCATAATAGTGATCGCTGTTTTGTGATCACTATTATGACATGGAACTGTTTCACTCAATAGAGTGTCAGAAACAGTAAAGGAACTATCAGAAAAGTAAGAAGCTGGGAAATCTAAACCTCCTCCTCCTCCACCTCCATCTTCCATGTGCACCATCATGGACAGAGGCCTGATAGACAAAGGGAAGAAGAATGGGGGGAGTGTCCACAATATCATGCCCAGAATTCTCCCATCAGTAAAACAGGTCCATGTAACCCACTCTTCAGGATACACCAGAAAACAAGCTATCCCAGCTTAGATTGCCTTCCCTGGTCAAAACTTGTAAATAAATAAATAATTTGGGGAGAACAAACTGCTTCCTCCTCCCATGTGACTGAGACTCTTCCCCCTTTACAGCATCTATGTGGTGGAGCTATGTAAAGTACATGCCAGCTTTGGTGATGATCACTAATTTTTATCAGAATTTTACTCATGGGGCTACATTATGAGTTGCAGTGGCAGGCAGTGCAAGACAGGGAGCAAATGGCAAACCTTTGCACCTTCACCCATTTACACTATTACAAAAGCCAGTGTTAGTCCCCAGGGCACGGAGTCCCCCCCCCCCGTGACTAAGTCACAACGCAAACAGTTGTCCAGATGGTACTGTGTACAGACACGGCTTGCACCTAGTACTATGCTGGTTTATTATTTGCATCATAGCACAGCACCTGTCTCAGGGAGCTATCCCATGCTGTAAATCTAAACAGTCAGGTGGTGTTGCACTTAAATGATTCCCTCACGCGTCCACCCAACCTCAGAGGCCCCTCAGGACTGCTGTTCATTAAGTTTTCTTGGTCAACTAGCCCATTCCTGGTAGTTCAGTGACTCCCATCCATACCCACATCTTCAGACACTCACTGACATTTGTGATGCTTGGCCAACTGGTTATGATCAAGGCCCTTAGAATTCTTCGGCCACAGAATTTTGCGCAGAACTTGCAATCTACTGCAGAACTTCTGCGGTGCTGCAGAATTCACTCTTCTTGGTGATTTTTTTATTAATATTTCTGTTTATCCATAGAATCTGGTTACCTTCCCCTCTTTTTATATTCAAAACCCCCCTATATGTTCAGAATGTGATGTTATCATTGCTATAACATCATACGTTAGCTAATGAAATGGCTGCATCCTGCAACAGAAATGAACAGTCACTTATCAACCACAGCTCCCACTGCTAGAGATGGTGGCACAGCACATCAGACACGGTGATATTTGTTCAACCTGCACTACAGCCTAATACAATTTTCAGTCTTACATTATTGCACTAGGACCAACTTAAACAAAACCTTGTCAATAGCACAGACCTGTTAAGTCCATACCTCACTTTGTGCAAACTTATTTGTGCCATCTGAAATGAATAACTGGTAAAATGAAATTAACTGTCATTTTTAATAAAAATAAAGTAAGTATGCCCAGAAAAGTGGAATATAATAATGTGTAGACCTATTGAAAGAATAGACTTGTTAAATAATTGCACTGTATGCATTTTTTCCAGGGTTATTCATTACATATTCTCATTGGTTGATAGAATCACCTAAAAGATATGGAGAAATGTTGTGTGCAGGGACAGCTGCTGGGTCAGAGGGTAGCATGCTGTGTTTCCGTGCTGGTAACTCAGGCTCAGAGATTAGCTCTGGGAGCTAGCTGGGTAGCACAAGGATTGGTGGAACACATCACTGCTCAGAGCCTAGGAAGGTATGGTGCAGTGTTCTGTCACACGGTGGACACATTGTGAGCTCTATCTCACAATCGGTTCACATGCATGTCATGGCCTGATGGTGTTGCGTAGTGTGTCAGGGGAAGCAGGTTGACATAAAAATGAGTTTTGCAATAACTCCTCTATTCCGTTTATTCCATTTCCAGTGGGACCTGTATGAATGAGGATGCAATTTCATGGAAATTAAAAAAAATATATATATATATATATACAGTATATACACACACATGCACGCACACACACACACACACACACACACACACACATACAGTATCTCTGTCTCACTACACACACACACACACACACACACACACACACTTGTATGTATGTTACAGATTGCATATAAATATGTAAGTGATACACAGTGGGAACCTCATGAGTGGTGAAGAGAGCACATACAAATATATAAGTGATAGACAGTGGAGACCTCATTAGTGGGATAGATAGCATGCACATAGAAATACTTTATTTATCACATAAGGTCCCCTCTGCATATTTCATTTATGCAACAGGCTAGGACCTTAAGGGAGAGACATTTGTTTTGCCTTTTTAGGCATACAATTATTTCTATAAGTCTGTTTTTTTTAACTAATGTTACTGTGCTTTCCCCCATTCTGATTGCTATAATCACTACCATGAAAGTGAAGTCAGGATGACAAGCTGACACTGTGATGTGGTAGTTCATTGGTGCAGCAGAACTTCTGCAGAAGTTACAAACCGCCACTGCAGAAGTTCTGCGGCAAATGGTAGTCTTGCTGCAGAACTTGGTCCCACTGTGCCGCAGAAAAGTAGGGGCCTTGGTTATGATTGCTCTGATAATTGTAATTTAGAATGTGGTTTGTGAGTGTCTCCCATGAGACATCCCATGCTATTGGGGCCCCACCCCCAGGTTTCAGTTAAAATGACAGGATATATATTAAACAGCAGATCTCTGTAATGTGATTAACTTCCAAGGTGCATTTTATGGCCATGTTTATGACCTGTGCTGCTTTGAAGCCCACCTGAAGCCCTGGACGGATGAACTCCTGGACTAGTTGGGAGGGGCAACCTACCTTATGACTATTGACCTGACCAAGGGGTATTGGCAGGTAGAGTTAACAGACAGAGCTTGGGAGAGGTCGGCCTTCATCATTCCAATATGCTTATTTGAATTTAAAGTAATGCCTTTCAGAATGAAGAACACCCCGGCGCCACTTTTCAAAGGTTGGTGAACCAGGTGTTAAATGGTGCTGAGGAATATGACGTGGCATACCTAAATGACATTGCCATCTTTAGTGCCAGCTAGGAGGAACACCTGTCCCACCTTAGGGAAGTGCTGGGCAGGATACAGATGGCCAGGCTCACTGTCAAAGCTGAGAAGGGCCAGGTGGTCGTGGCTGAAGTGACATACCTCAGGCATGTTGTAGACTGGGGACAGCTCCATCCTAGCCAAGTAAAAATAGAGCTGATCAAGCATGGCCCAGACCAGAAATGCAGAAGCAGGTCAGGAGTTTTCTGGGGACAGCAGGGTACTATAAGAAATTTGTACCAAATTGCAGTGCCCTGGCTGCTCCCCTATCTGACCTGGTAAAGAAAAGAATGCCTAAGAAAATTACCTGGGAACCAGCCTGTGAAAAAGCTTTTACCAGACTGAAGGAGGCATTGTGAAGTGCCCCAGTATTGACACATCCTGAGTATAGCAGACCCTTTATAGTTCAGACTGACACCTCAGATGTGGGTATTGGGGCAGTACTGAGTCAGACATCCAACAAAGGGAAAGCTCTCCTGGTAGTGTACCTGAGTAAAAAAGTTAATTCACAGGAAGCAGGCATACTCTACTGTGGAAAAAGAGAGTCTTGCCATAGTGTGGGCCCTAAAGAAGAGCCATAATTATATGGGCAGCATTTTGTGGTACAAACTGACCACAGTACCCTGGTTTGGGTGATGCAAATAGAAAAAACTAATGGTAGACTGTTAAGATGAAGTCTTGCCTTACAAGGGTATGACATGACCATCTTACATAGGGCTGGAGTGACCAATTAGAACAGCAATGGCCTTTTGCGTCTTTATGAGAAGTGCACTGATTTGGGAAACTCATCCCATGCAGGAGATAGAGCCCCCAAATTCAGTCTAGGTGGGGAGGATTTGCGATGCTTGGACAGCTGGTTATGATTGCTCTATGATAATTGTCATATAGAATGTGGTTTGTGAGTGCCTCCCATGAGACATGCTGTGCTATGGGGGACCAACCCCCAGGTTTCAGTTGAAATGACAGGATATATATTAAACAGCAGATCTCTGTAATGTGATTAACTTCCAAGTTGCAATTTATGGCCGTGTTTACGATCTGTGCTGCTTTGAAGCTGGGAAACTAAAATATACATTTTATGACCTGTTGCTTCTTTGAAGTGGAAATTAAATGGGACTTTATGAGTCTGCCAGAGGATGGAGATCTTAAACTTTTATGACGTGTTAAGAAAAGGAACTGGGAAATCATAGACTTATAATTTGGGAAATAAGTTTTTGCTGATGTCACCTTATTTAATATATGCCCTGATAGGACATACTGTTTTGCATATTTTTTATATTCTGAAAGGAGGAGCTAGATGACATCATGGAAGGGGTTGAAACACAGCATTTTAAATTGTATTCTGTGTTTCAACTGTGACACTTCTTTTTTGGACTCTTAGAAACAACATCTAACTTTAAGCACTGTGTAGAGGTATATATTAGATAGAAAAAGTCTAACTATATGTTGGTAGGAATTTGTTTGTAATTTTCTTTGTTTTATTTTAAGAGATTGTTGGCCAGATATTCAAAACTTTGCTCCGGGGCTAAATTAGCACTGCCCAGCCTATCCTATCTGTCCTATCTCCATGTCTTGTGGGGTTCCTCAGGGCTCAGTATTGTCCCCATGTTGTTTGCAGTGCACATGCTTCCCCTCGGAGACATTGTGAGACAGTATGGGCTGAGGTTTCGTTGTTATGCCGATGATACCTAGCTATACCTGCCTTTTGCCCTGGACCAGGAAGAAGCAGTCTCGGTATTTAATAACTGCCTCAAGGAAATCCATGAATGGATGAGGTCCAGTTGATTGAAGTTGAATTCTGGGAAGACGGAGGTGATGGTTTTGGATCCTGATCTCCTCATAGGGAAACTTGAGGCAGGCTTCCCTTTAGGATTGTTTCTTGGGGACACTGAGCTTCAGGTCTCTGAACAGGTGCAAGACCTAGGGGTGATGTTGGATGCGAGGTTGACACTTTAGACTCAGGTGTCAGCTGTTGTTAAGTCATCTGTCTACCACCTGAGAAACATCGCTAGGATCAAGCACCTTGTTCCGTCCGGTGATCTGCCTACACTAATCCATGCCTTTGTGACCTCATGTTTAGATTACTGCAACTCGCTTTACTTTGGGCTTCTGGGGGGTTGATATCCACTGCCTGCAGCTGGTGCAGAATTCTGCAGCCCGGTTGTTGATGGGGACTCCTACATCATCCCATATCACACCGGTGCTGCAGGAACTGCACAGGTTGCCAGTACAGTGGCAGATCACCTTCAAAGTCAGCTTACTGACTTATAAAGCCCTACATGAACTGTACCCTGACTACCTGAAAGAGCTACTGATTCCTTATCACTCTGTGAGGCCACTCTGCTCAGCTGATGAGGGGTTGCTAGAGATTCTGAGGGTGACCTTAAAACCTGCCGTGGCCTGGGCTTTTATGTTCACAGCCCCGTTCCTCTGGAATTCTCTACCCCATTGGATTAGGGAGTTCATGACCATGGGGAGTTTTAAACAGGCCCTAAAATCTTTTTTTCTGGGTCAAAGCATATGGTAGCCATTATTTCTGATCTGTATTGTACATTTTATGATGATGATTCTGTTTTTATTGTGTCTTATTGTTTTATTGTACTGCGCCTTGATACTTGAAAGGTGCATAATAAATAAAGTTTTATTATTTATTATTATTAAAGTTAGCCCTGAGCACAAAGCAAGCTATATTCAAAACAAATAGCCCAGGGCAAACAGCCTCTGAATATAGCATGGGAATCATGCTGGGCAAACTGGTCTGGGAGTGCAGGGCAAATGTAGTCCTGTAATAAGACAGCTCTGAATATAGCAACCAGGAAGTGCAGACCACAACAGCAACACAGTGCACAGCGACGTGAAGGTAGGTAGAGGTGACTTATGTGGCCAATGTGTGTTCCAGCAAATTTGTGGACCCAGTACAGCTGCAGGGTGCAGCCTATGGGAAAGTACAGTGTGCAAAACAGTATAATATCCCCTGAACCATTTGCACAGAGCTAACGCATTTGCATGGGATTAGCGCAGAGCTAAGCTGTTTGCCTGGTGCAAACATGTTTGCCCGGTGCTAAACTTTGCCATATTCAAAAATGACATGCAAATGAGTCTACTTAGATAGTCTCTGGGCAAACAGCCACATTAGCATCCCATTATGCCCTGATTTGTATGCAGTTTGCCCAGCGTTACTGCAGGGTCCCACAGCTCCACCTGTAGGTCAGTCTGAAAGTACAGGGGCTGGCCAGGTCTGACCGCAGCTCCACCTGTAGGTCAGTCAGGCAGTGCATGAAGATAGCTGCAGGCTACATAACAGCATTTGACACCGTGGATCATGGGGTATTGCTCGACTGCCTGTGGTTTCTCTGTGGTCTGAGGGGAGCAGTCCACAGTTGGTTTCGATCTTTTTTGGAGGGCAGATCTCAGAGAGTGGTATCGGGAGTTAACACCTCGGCCCCTCACTGTCTGCCCTGTGGGGTACCGCAGGGGTCGGTGCTGTCCCCTATGTTATTCGCGGTGTATATGCTTCCACTGGAGGACATTATAAGATGGTATGGGCTGAGTTTTCATTGTTATGCTGATGATTCTCAGCTCTACCTATCTTTTATGCCTGATCAGGAGTCGGATTCCATCACTATGTTTAACAACTGCCTCCTGGAGATTCAGGATTGGATGAGTGCTGGTTGGTTTAGGTTGAATCCAGGGAAAACTGAGGTGTTGGTTGTGGACCCTGGAGGGAGGATAACAGGGGCTTGGACGGGGAAACCCTCGGGTTTATATCTTGGGGGGGCCCAGCTTCTAGCCTCTGGCCAAGTCACGTAACCTGGGAGTAATTTTTGATGAAAGCCTGACTATGAAGATGCAGGTGTCGGCCGTAGTCAAATCTGCCTTTTTTCATCTGAGGAATAATGCCCGGGTGAAACACTTGGTTCCACGGGAAGATCTTCCCATTTTGGTCCACGCCTTTGTTACCAGCCGTTTTGATTACTGCAATGCGCTTTATCTAGGGCTGCCGGGGGTGGATATCCGCCGTTTGCAACTTGTGCAGAACGTGACGGCCAGGTTGTTGATGGGAGTTTCATGATCTAGCCATATAACACCTGTGCTGTGTGATTTGCATTGGCTGCCAGTACAGTGGCGGATCACCTTCAAGGTCGCATTATTGACCTTTAAGGCCCTACATGATTTGGGACCCCACTACCTGAAAGAGCTCTTGGTGCCTTACTGTCCTGCCCGTTCTCTTCGCTCCTCTGATGAGGGATTGCTAGAGATTCCCAGGGTACATCTAAAGATGTCTGGAGGTAGATCTTTTGCCTATATGGCACCAACCCTGTGGAATTCTCTACCTCGTCAGATACGAGAATGCCTAACTGTTGAAAGTTTTAAAAAACAATTAAAAACTTTCCTTTTTGCCTTAGCATTTGTTGGTACATAATGAGTAAGTGTATTGTATGGTTGTTTGATTTATTGTTTGAAATGTGATTTCACTTGTTTTATTGTAAAAGCGCCCTGATCTTGGGAAGGGCGCTCAATATAAATAAAATTTTACTTACTTACTTACTTACATGTGAATGGTACAGCATAGCATAGCATAGCATATCGTACCCCAGGGGACAACACAGCATAGGCACAGGTGGTGGTGGTGCTGCATGCAAGTGTCACCCTGTAGGTCATTCTACAGTGCACAGCAGACACTACAGTAGCAAGGAGGCTGGTAATGTGAGGGACAAAGCAATGCCTATGGTATGCAGGGCAGTGATGACCACTGCACTGTACACAGTGACAGGCCCAGCTTGCAGATGATTACTGACAGTGGACAGTACTGTTACACTGTTGTGTGATCCACATATGCTGCACCTGAGACATGGGATGCTCACAGTGACATATACATGGTCAACTGTGTGTGCTGTGGCATCTGTACAGTTGTGCAGTATGTGGTTGGGGGCAGGTAAAGCTCTGACAGGCACACAGGTGGTGAGGTATTCCCACTACTGGCCCATATGCACTGCATGATGTGTCCCAGCCTTGTGGCCACACCTGGGCTGTGGTGAAGTCTGGCCACCTGTACACCCTCCCCTCAATGGCCACCATGCCCACAGTACTGCATGTGTGTGCTAGCATCCCTTGGTCACCACAGATGTATGGCAGCTGTTGGCAACATGGTGGTGCCATCAGTGAGCGGCATGTGTCCTCCATGTATGGCATTTTCTAAGTGTCATAATCATAGGTTAGGGTCATGCAAGCCATGCAAACACCACACAAAGCAACACTGTCATGCAAAGCTGTTTGCCCAGGGTTAAGACCAGCTTTTCCTGGTCAGTAATATGTACCGCGCTTAGGGTCACTCTAAGTCGGGCTAAACACCTTATTGAGGCGCTAATCACTGAATATCTCATAGCGCCTGTATTCATGTTCACTTTGCCCCTTGCATATAATTATGGTTTTCCCAATGCTAATGCGGTTTGCGCATGCTATTTGGCCTTTTGAGTATGGCAGACCCGCGCTAATCCCACGCCGAACCCGTGCAAACGGTTTGTGCACCATTCAAAGCTTTGAATATCTGGGCCTGTTTGCTTTGTGATATATTATGCTGTGTTTACATTTTACATTTTACATAGTTTTATCCATTTTTAAGTAAATCTATATATAAAGGTGTCATCCAAAATACAAATAAATAAATAAATAAAAATAAAATAAAGATACTGTCTGTGTCTTCCAAGTTCTTTCTTTTGCATGTGATGTATGGAGGGTTAAGATTGACAAAACTGTTTATAAGCTAATGGTGTTACCAGACTGGGAAAAGGTAAGACTATACCTAAGGTCTTTTATAGTTTTAAAGGGTTCATTTTGGATACCTGGTTAGGTGCCCTTAGGCGAAAGATACCTGGCATTCTCCAAAGAGCAGATTATCTGAGCCTGTACATTTGGGTATGCTAGCATAAGGTTCACAGTTTGAATCCCCCCAGAACTTGAGACCAATCGTGATTTGGACCCACAAGCAGACAGGAGGGTTACCCTGTCTGCAACTTGTTCACATTGCTGCACTCAGAGGTTGGCACTGTGGGAGCAGAGGGCCTGACCTGCTAGTGGTTTGTGACAACATTCAATGAAATTCTCCACTTCCAAGGCCAAGTTCCCATGCAATCACAGATTGATGGTTCCCTTCTATCCCTTATCTCTTTTTCCCAATGGCACCACCTGCCTATATGGATTCCATAGACAAAGGGGAGGGGTGGTGATAGGCTGCAACAGGGTTAGTATGGGCTTCAGGTATTTGTAAATTGCCCTGCAGAGTGTGTAGGTGCAGTGCAGTGAAGGGCTGCAACCTTTGCTGTACATGTCGGTAGTATGGGGCCACAAAATTACAGCAACCACTTTGTGCCAGGAAATATGACTGAAAGCAGGGATCCTTGTTTTAAAATCATTTTGATCCCATTCCCTAAACTGTGCTGATAACAGGTAGTGTACATTGAGAGCACAAAACTAAACAAATGGCATGCTTCCTCCCCCTTACTCATGATAATTTCATGTTCTGCAAAGAGTGCCTCACATAGTTGCTGTGGAAATTGATATATTTGAAGATACTTTTTTTTTTCATTTTAAAGACAGATTTGGTCCATCTTGATAAGAATTAAATTAATGGGTCTGAAGACAGCCCACTAAAAATAAATGTTTGACCACACATATTCTGGTTGTTGGGGAACTCATTAATATATATCAGAATACCATTAAATAGTTGCTTATCTTTCTAACCAGAAATATTAATATAGTAATGGAATACAATATGACGTAATTAAAAGGAAAGAAAAAGTTAAATCTAGGAAAACTATCTCACTTACTAATGACTCTGATGGGAAGAACCCAGGTAGTTAAAATTAATGTCTTGCCAAGGGTTTTATATATCCTACAGGCTCTCCCCATATTACTTCCAAATGAACAAATACAGAGTCTAGAGAATATAATACAGAGATTCCTGTGGAACAATAAAACACCAAGGCAAAAAATTCAAAAATTAATTGCAAGAGAGGAACAGGGTGGACTGAATCTACTAAATTTAAGATTATACCAACAGGCAGCAATATTAAGTCATAACATAGAATATTATGCAGAGAACTCCCCCTGGTGGACAGAATATGAAAAAACTATAACTTAAAAACAAGAAAAACTACCACCATTTATATAAACTAATGAAAAAAACAAAAATAAAAAGATAACCAATGCCTGTATTAAATCTACAGTTATTGTATGGAATAAGTATCATAAAGAAATGAAAGAAAACATCAGAATAACTATACACAGCCTAATCAAAATTAATAGAAATGGAATAGATAATGGAGTAGAACAAGAATATAATCAATTGTAAAAGTATAACATCTGGGATATAGGAGACCAATATCTGGGGGAGAACTTTGCAACCTTCACCCAGCTAACAGATAAATGCAATCTTCCAGAATCATAAGGATTTAATTATATGAAAATAAGAGCAAGGTTTGTTAAGTGGATGGGGAAATGGTTAAATTAACCTAAATTAACAATAGTACAGACATGGATCTCAAACAAAAACCAAAACTGTTAAATTATATCTAAAATCTATAAGAGTTTATGATCACTAACAGATACACAAATAACTAAATTGAAACAAAGTTGGGAAGAAGAACTTCAATCTAGTACACCAGAAAATAAAAGTTAAGAAGCTATCAAACTCATAAAGATAACAATCAATAACAGACTAAACCAGATCCAAGTCAATATGTTTCATAGAGTTTATTACACTCCACATCTACTTAAGAAAATGAATCAGGGGATATCACTGATGTGCAACAGGTATGAAACACAGAGGGGAACCCTGATACGTGTGATGGTAACCTGTGCAAAAATAAAACCAATATGGGAGAAGGTGATAGAAACATTAAATAAAATATTCGGGCATACAAATTAAATTTGAGATAGAGGTTTGCCTTTTACGAATTTCTAGATCTCAAGCTCTCCCAGCAGGTTACTTGTGTAAAATAATAAACTTTGGTCTCATAAATATGAGGAGGTATATTGCAAGACACTGGAAAGAAAAGATCCCACCAGATTACGTGTTATGGAAAAACCTATTCATAGATTGCATTAATCTAGAGAAGCAATATAGTTTAGATATTAAAGCAATAGACAACTTTAATACAATTTGGACTCCAGTTTTAGAGCTGACTAGGAAACCAAGGATGTAAGCCCCAAGGGAGGGAGGAAGAGAGAGAATTTGGTATAGATAGAGGTTAGGTTTAGGCGGATGAGGGTAGGCACATATTGTACCCTGGGTGAGGATGAAATACAATATAATGGGTGGCACATAGGGAGTGAATCACGAGTGTTGTTAACCAAAGCCTTTTGGACAAACATATTCTGAACACAGGGGAAGAAAAATATATATATATATATATATATATATATATACATATAATATATATATATATATATATATATATATATATATATATATATATATATATATATATATTTGAATGTGATATATCTGCTTGAACTTGTTCAGTGTTAATTATAACTGTGTAGACTTTTGCTTACAACAACTGTCTATAGACAACTTTTTGGTTTGCCAGCTTTGCTACTACTGCACCCTGCTGTAGACTATTGTCATTAAAAGCTGACTGTAACCAAGTACCCCTAGCACCCATATTCTAATTGAATGTTCTGCTATCTGGTTATTACTAGCTTTAGTTGTTTGTACTAATTTATTGTCCTCTGTTTTTTCTTTTTTTATGCACTGTAACCTAGTATTTTTATTGCCTTTTGCAGCTTACCTTGTTTATTTGTGTTCTTATTGATGCAGAACCTTTGTAAAAGAACCATTGGTTCAAATGCCACTGTAATCAATGTGTGTATATATATATATATATATATATATATATATATATATATATATATATATTTATTAACTTTTAAATTTTGATGACCGGGTAGGCCCTCTGAGCCCGAAGGTCCCTTTTTTGGGAGACCCATAATTACATTACAGTAAGAGATACACAGATACAAAAGGTTACAGAGAAAGTACAGGTGATAAACAGGTTACAGTAAATAGCAATTTTCTGAGTCAATTATGTATATTTGTGTATATATATATATATATATAATAAGAGAGAGAGAGAGAGAGAGAGAGAGAGAGAGAGAGAGAGATACATATAGTAGAATATCCATCTTAGACCAATTCTGAAATTATAGCTTACCAATGTATCTGTATACAGTGATTAATTGTGCAGAATAAGCAGAGTTCTTTGTGTTTAAAAAGAAGTTATGCTAACCTAGTTTCTCCCCTTCCTTCTTTCAGATTTTACTTCTACTTCTACTCTTAAGTTTAGCAAGCTGAAAGTTACACATCAGTGTGCTATTAAAAAAGCTGTATTCAGGTGGGACAACTAACAGCTTATAAAAATGAGCCCCCAGCCTCTCCCACTTCTCACTTCTGTGAGAACTCATGCTTGACTTTTTATCTGGTGGCTGACCTCTTTGGCTGCACTTTCAGTGGAAACAGTCCCATGTTGAAACCTTAACAATGGTAATGTGAACACAGCTACCAAAAGGTAAGCAATAATAGAAGCCTTTTTTGTCCTTCCAGAAAGTGTTCCTGTTATACTTTTTGTGGCCAGGGATTAAGGCTGTCCTGCTACTAAATGTGCCCCTTGATAAAATGACAGCAGAGCTATGTGCTTAAAAAGCTAGCACACTGCTTGAAATTAATATTAATTTGCTAATTGGAACAAAACGTTATGTTTCATATCTGAAGTACTTTTTCTAATCCATTCTGTTTATCAGAGAATGTTCTTCCTGACAGTACTAGATGTAATATGAGTAACAGTACTCAACGTACAGTGTGGCATATCTAATTCTATCCCTCTTCATACCTCATCCATATTGTGACAATATTATGACTATAACATCACAACTAAACAAGAAGAGAAATTCTGCCAGATCAGCCACTTGGAATGTCCCAGTCAGTGAGGTCAAAATGCTGATGAGTATGGCTGTACCTTGGCCATGGAAGTCATGGATTCCATGATTTTATTTTTCTGTTATAATGAAAACTCAATGATTTTTTTTCTTTTTTGGCATTTTCCATGACAACTCAACGATTGTTAGCATCTTCCATGAAAACATCATCATTCTTGCTGTGCACCATGACAGATCCAAAATGGTGTGCCTCACCACAATGTTGTTGGTCCCCAGGCTGCCTCAGTGTGGGATTCTGGAACTTGTATGTGAACCCTGGTCTCCAAGATGGCAGCAAAATGTGCTCCCTCCTACAGCTGGGCCAGCCAAACAAAGAAATGTGAAATATTTAAGCCTTTGCTGATGGCAAAGTATAAAAAAATCTGTCAAAATATAGGTACTTTGTTTAACAAACAACAGACCCATGACTTTTCATGACTTTTACTATGATTTCAATGATTTTTGTCATTTTGATCATGACAATAACATTATTTTCTCCAACATTTTCCATAACAAAAGTACTGCTCTACTAATGAGGAACGAAAAAAAAACAGAACTAGCTGTATCAGTCTCCAGGTAATGTATTGCTTTTCACATCACACCTAACACCACCAGGTAAAAAATCTTCAAATGAGGAAATAAAAAATGAAAAAATAATCAGAAGTAAGAAAAATGCAAATGGGTGCTTTAAAGAATGTGCAACATTTTCTGTTTGCTATTTATGGCACTTCACGGTTTCCAGTTTTGTCACTAAAGGCACTTTAACTGTGGTGTGGGTCAGACTTCATGGACCGCTGAGCTTGCAATTTTAAAATCTACATGGGACAAACAACTTTTGTGACAGGCTGCAGTTTATAGTCCAGAGGTAAAATGTTATTTCCATCCCTACTCAGATATTTTAAGCCTGGTTCATTACTCCTTGAAATAAAAATTAAAAAAAACTCTGCTCCATGATAACTAGGAGTCTATTCTAACTAGTTTGGAACTCTTAAAACTAATAAACTATTTTTGGGGATTTACAAGCCTGATACTTGAATTTGACAGAATGGATTTTAAATATCCTTTTTCTTGTTGTAAGTACCAGGATGCCCTGGGAATATTTAGTATGATTTGACGTGCACCGGTACAGTACTTCATTCTCTCTCTCTCTCTCTCTCTCTCTCTCTCTCTCTCTCTCTCTCTCTCTCTCTCTGCTGAAGTGTTTTCATAGAGTTTTTCTGCTTATTTCTCATTCACATGATAACAGCATTCCACTAAAATACTCCTGAGATAATCCTGATGAATTATAGTTTTTGTTCCCAACACTTCATCATCTTATAACTTGGCTCTTCTGGGTTTACTGCTGTTTGCAAAAGCTAGTGTATTGATGGCGTTTAGTGGTCTCTCCTGTTTCTGACTGTCATTAGCAAGGCTGATCCTTAAAACACTGTTTAGACAGAGACTGCAGCCCTAGATCTCCAAATTAAATTTGAAAATGGCTCCAATACAAACAACATTTTTTCCAGTTCACATAAGAAATTGCATCTCATCTAGCAGCAGAGGAAAGCAAAATAACTATAGAAATGCTGGATTTGTGTACTGTAGGATTTGTTCAAAAGGAATTTATTGTACTGTACTTTTTTCTGGAACTAATATTGCTGGTCATTAGATATTTCAAGGCCCACATGGCGTTTTTATGCACTTGCTGTGTTAGGAGAACACCCAGTGTGACTTGCTTCTCCAATTTTAAATATAGTATATTTTTAAAGTGGTAGACTGGGACAGTCCCTTTCTGTTCATGTTAATATGTTGGAATGCCTCTCCCTTTTGCTACTGTGCTACAATACATACTGCAATACTACCATTCTTTTTGCTACACTTCATCTGGCCTTTATTTCATAGACAAGTTCAACCTCTTTACAAATGCATATAGGTCTCTCATTTAAATGCAGATTTCTTAAATGAAAAGAATTTAAAGGGCTAGCATGCCATCTGAAAATACTATCAGTTGTTATTATATAAATTATATCACACCATTTTTAGCTAAACAGGATCGTCCATTTCTAAGCAGTGCAGACACTATTATAACTGTACAAGAGTCCCCAATGGAAACAATTCTAAACCTTTGAAGTTTTACAGTTTGCTTATTTGTCATAATCCATTCCCCACAAAAAGTTCTATCTTATTTTATTGTTCTTTCTCTTTTTTTTTGCATAGAGCTGTTTGATCTGGCATGGGTGCTGGCTGGCTTTTTTAGCCCCTACCACCTTCCCACAACTAGCCACCATTTCCCCCACAGGATTTATCTGCCTAGTTCCACCACAACGTACATCCCCATGGTTTGGTAGGTGGAGGGAGGGCTATCCTCCCGACCCCCAGTGTTCAGATCTGGTCAGCAGAGCTTGGAGCAATCATGCATGTCAAGGGAGGCAGACAGCACTTCTTTGAGCACAGCCATGCTTTACTTTGGTCCCTGTCCCCAAAGCCAACATGCGTACAATGGTGTGGGCATGTGACATGAAGATGTCACAAGTACTTGAATGCCTGCACCCAGCTGTAGAGAGGTGGTACTTGCCATGTCACCCATCCTCCAGTGGGTGGCAATCAAGTAACAGCTCATGCTGTCCCCCTCCACAAAGAAGGAGAGCCATCTGTGGATGCTCAATCCTCCTTCTTCTGTCTGGCCCCTGAGTGACCCTGGTCTATTTCTGAACCTGGGTCACTGACTTGGCAGGAGGTAAGGTGTTCAGCACCTCAGGCCACCACACCACTAGTTTGGTGGCTTATGTTACTTTTTAAGTAAAACATTATTGTTTTAAATTCAAGTTCCTTTTCTTTTAATAGACATTTTGTGCATGATTTATAATGTTTATATGTACAGTTCCTGCATTTTGTATGGTAATGATGAGTGCTTTCTGAAGTCATTGGACTCCTTTGTGTGCAAGAACTGCTCAGCTCTGTGTATTTTCTGTAGCCCACTCTGAGTTAGCATACCAAAGAGGCATTTTGTAGGAATAGTAGTGCATAGGCCCCATAAAAGGATGCCAGGAGGAGATAAGAATTTTCAAACTGTGTGTGTGTCTGTGTGTATATGTGTGTGTGTGTGTGTGTGTGTGTGTGTGTATGTGTGTGTTACTGTTGTATGGCACCAAAAAACTCTAAATGGCACTACTAAATCCATAAGAGATGCCAACACTGTACATATCAGCACATAAAAGTACCAAGATGCCTCTTTTAATATCTGAAGCACTTTTGTTTCTTTTTGCTAAGATTATGTTCCACCTGACAGTACTGGGTGTGATGTGTGGAACCATATTCTACCTGGAGGCTGACATACTGTATGTAGTTTCTTTCCCCTGTATTCATTATCAGTATTGTGATCTCAGTTATTATGACATTATGACTGACCAAGGGGAGCCATACACCAGCTGTCAGACCACTCACAATGAGTGAGGTGACATTGGTGTTGAGGCTTGAACTACTGCAGCACTAGACATGCCTGCTTCCAGGTAGACAATTTTCTAATTGGTGAACGAAACATGAAAAATGCTTCTATACAGAATAAGAATTAATACCATTTCCTGACTATTGGTTTTGGCAGTACAATACTAGCTTTTCAAATGTCAATGACTTGAGTTTTTTTGTTCTACAATGTGGACCGGTTTTATTACCTTAACTGCTCAAAACATTTACACGATTGCTGGCTTTTAAGCTATATTTTCACACAAGTGCTGCTTTGCTGCCGATCCTATGTATGTTTTAATCAACCAACCCAAAGCAATTTATAGGGTATATTAACTAAGAGACTTCATCTTTAAATATCCACACAATAATCTTTTTTTTCTGGATAATTGCTTACAGATGTGTCAGCACTGTAAATAAATGCTGTTTTCATAATGACTTACTAGAATGTAATACTGATTCCATGCTAATACTAATACACCCGCTGACCTTTTGCATGACATCTGTCAGCACCACTTCTTCTAATATTCTAACAGTATCTCCCTAAATGACATGCAGGAGCCCTTTCAATATCACTGTGAACTCTCTCTCTCTCTGTCTCTCTGCACAAGTGCCCATGTCATTTCAGGTTACTGCTGCCCTGTTGTGGTGTCAAGATTAATGCTTTTTCCTCCCTGGATAGAATGGCCTTCATTACCGAGAGCACATTACATATGCATAATGAGATTTTGTGTGAAATGTTTCCACTAGACCTGTTTTACTGTGCTGGGGAATAAACAGCCAGTGAACAATTTATATAGATTCAATTTTCAGCTGCCAGACACCACGGAGTTGGTGTACACTATGCAATCAGTACATGATATGTAACTGGAAGGGCTTACAGCAGTGTTTGCCTTGGAGTGGATTCTGAAATCAGTTAATACCTGCTAACATGGATTGGGGCATTTATGTTAAGAATTTGGGAGTAGCAAATATCTAAATTGCTGAACATTTGTGTATTTCAAATTATAAAATAACTCTGTTCCCTCCAGAATAAAGTAAATAATAATTTACTGAAATGGTAAAAGAGGAACTTTCAAACTGGGACAAATGTGACAAATATTTGTTGCACTGACAAAAACTGAGAATGCTTAGGGTGTTTACATATAGATGACTCCACACTATGCGACACCATGCTACACTAGAGAGTTTACATTTACAGGATTGTGCACAGAATCATGTTTAATTTTTGAAAGTGTAGTTCTTCAGAAAAATACTAACCCGAGTTATCACTGAATGGCAACAGCATGTAAACCACTGCCAAACTTTGGTTTATATGTTGCTGACATTCATTATGAACAGTATTTAATGTTTCATTTCCTGAAAAAATGTGAAAAAAAATGTAAAAATATCCCCCCAAACATTAGATGTGATTCCATTTGTAAACCTTTAGCAATATCATGACCACCTCGAGGACCTCTTGGCCTGTTATACTCCTAGCAGATCACTCTGCTGCACTGAGGAACTACTTTTTGCTGTCCTGAGATCTTGCATAAAACAGTCTGAAGATACCGAAGAACATTCTTTGTGGCAGTTTCAGCAATCTGGAACTGCTTGCCATACCATCTGAGGAGTTCCCCTTTGGTGGAGGCAGTTAAAAAGGGGCTAAAGTGTTATATTTGCATGCTGACACTTCACACTAACTTATCTGTAATTCCTTACCCCTGCTAGTTTTATTGTTTGATGTTTTACATTATTATGTTTTATTTTATTATATATTTAAATTAAATTCATTGTAAAGCACCCTGCTCCTTTTAGATATAGCATTTTATACATACAATTTGCATTATAATAAGAAAATGTAGATGTGATATTATGGTGGGAACTATACATAATAAAGTAGGAAAGAAGTTACACTAGTGAAGTAGCAGAGTAGAGCTGAGAACTAAATGCCTAATTTCTGTATAGTACTCATGTACAGTATAAGTCTACAGAAATGTGCTGAAAATGGGCAAACAAGGAGGGAATTATAGAAAGAGAAGTTAAGAGGAACTCACGGCAGGGTTGACAAGTTATATCCTTTAGTACAGAAATAATGCCGAGGTAGAAATCAAAAGATTAATGTATCCAAATTAAGCTCTAAAAGTCTGACTGATTTGAAAAAAAAGAAGTCAACTTATTGGCAAGCATACTGTATGTAGGGTTGCCACCTTTGGATGAGATGAAAACCGAATACTAAACCACACCCCCAAACTCCACCTCTAACCCCGCCCCTTTTATGACTAATGAGGTCATCGCTTGGACTCTGATTCGCTTGATTTATTCAGAATTGCTGCTGAAACAGTATTGCATTGTGTACAACTTCTTTAAATTACATCATGATTATTATTTTTGGTTTGTTTGATTTAGATTTAAATATTTAAAATTTTAGTGTATGTTAACATTTGGTGGGGTTAGAGAGGCTGTTCAGGGACTTTGCACCCTGTATACACAGCCTAGCTCACACATCAAGTGACTACAATGACACCTCTGACAACTGGCTATTTTGGATCAGGTGGCCTTTCTGGTAAAACTCTTTCAATAAATAAATAAACTACACCAGGAATGGTGAATGAGATGTAATTACAAATATCACCTGCTATTTTAAGATGTGTTACTGTCTCTCCCATTGCTCCTACTCTAAAGTTATTTGTAATGTCAGAGAACTTTTTAAAAGTGGTAGGAACTGTTCTATGCTGTTACGTACCCTATTTCTTTCCATGTCAGTTATACATAGCAGATAGCATGATATGTGATATGTAGCATGGAGGCAGTATAGTGCAGTGGTTTAAGGCTCTGAGCTATAATCCTGGAGACCTGGGTTTGAATCTCACAGCCCAGACTTGCATACTGTGTGACCCTAAGCAAGTCACTAAACTCCCTTGTCCTCCTAGGTTGCACATGTAAACAAGCTTCAGCTTGGTGTGTCTCTTCTGGTTAAAAAAAAATAATAGTTTGAGAAATGTTTGATAAATTACCTAAATGTGCAGTGCCATCAAATCTAGAATGTGTTCCTTTCAACTCATCAGCTATTACTCTATTTCTTTTCTCAGTTCTGTGGCTTAGCATGACATTAGCCACACTATTCTGTGCTGTTCATCTGAAAGGCCTGGAATGGTCTTCCTGGAATATCCAGGTAGTATGAAAATTGACAGCAATAACTACTGAGGAGAGAGGGGGTGTAGTATTGTTAGAAATTGAATAAAAATTATATTATTAATTTAACAAGAAAAGGGGTAACACATATTAACATACAGGACAGACCCTAAAAGAAAAAACGGTGAGTATATAAAGGTATAAAAGTATGCCCTATCACAGCAGTCAAAGACCATACTCACAATGCAGTTTGGAAAGGATTAGGTTGATTTTCTGCAAATGGTCTTAATGGCCTTGCTTTACACCTCTCAGATTTACTGGTATACAAACAAAGGTCTGCATGACATCAGAATTTCTTTGTAATCTGAACTTGCAAGTAAAATGGTGAAAAATTTAACAGAATCTGTTTTACAATTATGTGAGCATTCAAAATGACTGAAAAAATACTACCTCTCTAAATAAAACTGGATTAGCAGGTAAGGTTTCTGAAACACAGATTATACAGTCCACACTGGGACAGGAGGCTATCCTAATGTGGTGCCTGTCTGAACATCTAAGGGTTTCTGAAAAATGAAGGTGTTAATTAAGGTGGTATTGTTTACCCTCCCCATGAATAATCTTCCAATTTGCTGGTGTGAAGTTAAAGGTGACAACTGAGCAGACAGGGACACATTTGGTTCTTTTAAGTGCCCTGTATTTGAAGGCACTTCCTGATTAACATGCACTGCAAGCAAGCAAGCAAGCACACTGAAATGTTGCTTGCAGTCAGATGAGAACAAAATAAAACTGTTAGTGGAGGACCTCACAGATGCTGCTTGACCCACCATAAAAAACGAATTTGCTATGGTGAAAACAGGAGGACCGAATCTGGACCAGAAAACCGAATCCATTCGGTCAAAAACCGAGTAGGTGGTAACCTTAACTGTATGTGGTAGGTAAAAAGTGACTAGTTGTAAGTAGAAGTAGCAGGTTGAGATAGATCACAGAGGAGAGCTTTGAAAGGGAAACATGATGGAGTAGAGCAATAACCTTCAGAGGGAGGTTAGCCAGAGAGAGAGTGGTTGGATAACAGACCAGACTGCCCAAAGGAGGTGTTAATGTGGGGTGCAGAGCAAGTGCAGGATTCAGAGGAGTGAAAGAAGTACAAAGATGTGAGGGATGGTGTCATGAGAGAGAAAGGAAAGATAGTATGGGAGGGAGCCAAAGCAGAATTTAGCAAGGGAGGTTAAACTCTAGGATAAATGCTGGAACTCAAGGGAGGGGAAGGAAAGATTAGCCTATAGAAGGCAAAATGACAGAAGGTGTGAAAGAAGGTCCCGTCTTTGTGAGGGAGTTTTGGGAAAGTGCTGTAAAGTATGTCCACTTAGCCAGGCACAACACAAAATTATCTTAAGGAATACCTTCGTTAGGCGATCAGTGGAACAGAGTTTCAAACAACCATTTAACATAAAATATATGTTTTCTGTTTAGAAAAGTTATTTTAAAAGTTTGTTAGTTATTTGTTTACAGATGTGCAGAACCAGCTGGGGGTCAAAACAATCTACCCAGAAGTTAAATGGCACAGTAGCGATAAAGCCAGAACTGGACCTTGGTGATTCGACACATAACTGGTTCCATTTGTTGGTGGTGCGTAAGGTAGTGCAAGTGTCAGTAAGCAGAGTGCAGTATGTGCTGGAGCTAGCTGAACCTCATTTATTGATTGAAAAAAAATGGATTGCACACTGCACATGGGACTTGAGCAGGTATGGATTGGACTAGCAAACTCTGCCTGTGCATAGGTCAAAAGCAGCAAGCAGCATTTTTAAAAAACATGCACACCACTTTTAGTCTGGTTGGGGGTGGGGACTTTATCAATTTTCTGATAAAAAAGAGTTGTTGTTGGGAACAGGGTATGTGAACTGTTTTTTAGCTCCATGTGGTGGAATTCTTTATCTCTGACTCATACCCATCTGTTCACACAGTCCTCATGGGGGCATCCACACATAGAGTAATTTAGATAGATAGAAAGAAAGATAGATAGATAGATAGATAGATAGATAGATAGATAGATAGATAGATAGATAGATAGATAGATCAGACAGACAGAACTTTATTTATAAAGCACCACTCCAGAGCTCAAAAAGCTGCAAAAATTGAACAAACAAATAATCATCACATCCAAGTTTGCATTATACATATAAAACGCAGAACTCAAATCACAGTACATATTTAACCAGTCTATCAGGCTGTCTCCTTATAAAGCTGATCTAAAAAGTCAGACCTTCAGTTTAGATCTAAAACTTTCATCCAATGGGGTAGAATGGATAGATCTCAGGACAGTTTTCCAGAGTTTCATGCTAGCAAATGAAAAAGCTTGGCCCTCAGAATATTGTAGCTTCCCTGGCAGGACTATTAGAAGTCTCTAGGTTTCCTAATGAAGGACTCCACTGACAGGACAATCTTCCTGGCAGATAGCCAATTGCTCATGAATGAGGGGGGCCCAGAATGTTTATGGCCTTATAAACCAACAAGAGTCGAACACACAAATCCATGGATACCTCTGCTGACAAAGGTACTACCCTTACCACTACAGAATTCTATAAAAAAAAGAGTGCATACAACACCATGAAATACTCAGGGTCAGTATAAATTACATATATTAACATATGGACATACATGTGCATCCGTATGTTAGCACACAAATAAATATATTTAATTTATATTGATCCTGAGTTTTCCATGGTGTTGTGTGCACTCTTTTTCTTTTATAAACCAGCAGGAGGATTTTAAACTTAGAATATTATTTTATCAGCAGGTGGTGTAAGTCAAGTAAAGCAGGAGTAATGTGATCAAATTTGGGTGTTCCAATTAACATCCTGGCTGCTGAATTCTGAAGCAGCTGGAGCTGGTGACACTGAGTAGCTTGAAGGCAATAGTAGAGCACGTAGCAGTAATCAATTTGCAAGGTAACAAAAGCATGCAATAGTGTGCTGAGATCACACAGGTCAAGTGGGGATGCAATCTAGATATATTTTTTAAGTGATATAACCACTTATGATGACAGCAGAAGTTTAAGATGTCAAAGCCAATTGCCTGTCAAAAATCACTCCTAGATTATGAACTTACTCTCTTAAGTGCAGTTTTGACCCATCAAGAACTGCAAAATATAGATTTTCATCAACTGCAAAAATCAGGCAATTTGGGCCAAACTGAAGCAACTCCGTTTTACTGCAGCTGAGTCAAAGCCAGATCACTCTCATCCAGTCTCTGATTTCCAAAATAGCCTTCTCCATCACAAGCATCAGAATACTCTTACTAGGTCTAAAAATAAGGTGAAGCTGACTGGCATCTGCATAGCAGTGAAATCTCAAGCCATACCTTGAGTTCACATCTCCAAGTGGGAGAATATAGACTGCAAATAACAATGGAGAGAATATTGTGTACTAAGAGATGCCACAAAAGACTGAGGAGAGAGCAGATTGACAATTACCTCAAACCACAGTCTGGCAGCTACTTTCTAGGCAGGATCTGAACCAGTTTACAGCTGTGTCGACTGACCATAGAAACTGCTCAAGTGTTCCACCAGCTTCAGATGATCCAAAGTATCAGTGCTTATAACAGGTCAAGAAGAATAAGAACTGCTAGCTCTCTATGATTCTTTACCAAGAGCAGATCATTCATGACCTGGAGCAGAACGGTTTCTGTGCTGTGGCCAGAAACTTGACTGAAGAGGCATGTAGAGTTCAAAATTCTCTGGGTGTTCCGTCAAATGAAGCACCACCACTTTCTCAATAACCCTTCTTCAAAAAAGATGGTTAGAAGTTGGACTGCAGTTTACAAGGGTTTTATGTGATAAGGGTGACTCAAAAAGAATGTCCACAACAACAGAGAAGCCAACATCACCAAAAGTGAAAATGGCAATCTGAACTACAGTGAACGCCGCAAACAGCAATGATCATTTACTTTCACTGTGGGGACAAAATAAATGAAATGTTTATGTGGGGGGCTTTCCCCCCACAACCCCCAAAATTATTATACTCAACTCCAGGGGGTGTGTACACAGGGGAAAAGAGAGAATTCTGGAGTGGGGCTGCTCTGGGTGGGGAGAGCAATCTGCGGGTGGAAGGGAACAAAGCCAGGAAGATGGGGAAACAGCATTATCTAAAAAAAATATATATATATTACTGTCCAACACACAAGAAATCCACCACAGTGAGACCCAGACCCAGGTCCACCAGCTACAGAGATGGTGACTGAAGCCACTACTTCAAACAGCAAGCTAGAAACTACAAGGCAGAACATAGCCACATAGCCTAATGCAGCTGGTGTAGCTCACTGCTACACTTGCTATATACTAATACTCACTACAGTTTCACACTCACTATTGCTGCCGGTGGTCAAATTGAGTCACTCAGTTTGACTCGCCCACATTACGTGATACCATTTAAGAGATCTGTTGGATCTAAACACATTTTCTTCAGATGGTACTTCACAATAATCTCCTTTATGGAGTCTGGGAAGACACTTTCCTTTAGAGAGGTGTTCACAGTCTTTACAAACACAGGCACTAGCATCTGCCAACCCACCATCAATAACTGGGAGGAGCTGTGTCTAAGATGCAAACTGACTGGTGCAACACTGACAGCACCTGGCAGACTTCTACACAATCAGCTAGCTTAAAGTACAATCATAGCACCTGAGATTCGATTATCTCAGCTCTTTCAGTACCATGCTAATAACCAGTCCAAGAAGATCTAGCCTTGTTTAATCTTATGTTACAGAGCATAGTATTAGCAGAACAATATAAATCATACATAAAAAAATCCATTGGTAAAACAAACGAGCGTAAGGATTTACAATATATAGCTAGGTCCAGATTTGCATGTTGGTATACTTACAATGATTATCATTACTATCGCTATTATCTCGACATACTTGAAACCCAATTGTTGCGTAGAACTTTTGCAAAATTTAAAATTGGCTTCTTTGAATTAAATGCTATTACGGCAAGATTTAACAAAGCTACAGACCCAATGTTTGCCTGGGGTTTTTGTAATGGAAATGAAATAGAAGACCTTGAGCATGTAATATTAAGATGTTGCTGGTACAATGCAGCAAGAAGTAAATGGTTGGTACCCATTTTAACCGTATTGACTGAATGTTCCAACAGTATTGTTCTGCAAATTTTATTTACCTCAGAAGATGAATATATTACAATAAAAGACTGCACTTTTCCTCTGTAATATACAAAAAATAAGGTGAAAGAACACATCAACTATTCAAGATACTGTAGTGTACTGATGGTATTTATATATTTATTTCCCACTCTTTGTACAAATCTTTTCTGTGTATTTTATTGTGAGACTGATGTTTTATATGAACTGAATTCTGTAATAATCTTTTTTAATAATTGAACAAATAAAGTGCAATACAATGCAGTCTCAGCAGAGGAGATATTTCACCTCTTCTCCACTATCTTGGTTAAGAAAAAGTCTGAAAAACACTTGTATCTCTCCACTGAACAATGCTCCAGATGGGAGTCAAGACAGTCTGGATTCCAAATCTTATTAACCAGTATGCAAAGAGCAGCTTCTTCCAGCTGCAATAATGTCAGAGTAAAACATTTTCTCACTCCAACCATTGCTTCCTGATGTCATTGATAATGAGATCAGGACAAGCATGTCAGCAAGCAGGCCTGATCTCCTCCAGCCCTCCTCCAACCTCTGCCCACACTTTTAAATCCCTTCAGCCATCTTAGCTAAGCTGCAGTAACATTGCATAATTTACTTTACTCTGCAAACTTAAAAAGTTAGTCACTAGCCTGTGAAGCATCAAGTGAGGAGGAAGGCTTGTAAGTAAAAAGTTGTAACAAAAAAATCACTGCCACCCCCCAGAAAAGGATAAACTAAAACAGTACTAACTGTGAGAGGTAAGGACCATTATAGTCTCTGTATGGGAGTTCATATATATGCAGTGAGGAATAGGAGGGAGTAATGTGAGAGTAAAAACTGTTTCAGTGAGTTTTTCACAGTTTAATAAATCAGAAACCTTAGTGTCTGTATGGAGTGGTGGGATGGAGTAATAGTGCAGGACAAAAGGAAAGGAATTTGATTTTTAAATATCATAGCACCTTTTACACAGTCTATCCAGGAGAAGTTTACAATCCAGGAGAGGGAAGAGGAAGAATATTGATATCATTCATCCAAGGAAATAAGGACACCATGGAAGAAGAGAGAGATTAGAAGGAGGCTAAGCCCAGGAAAGTTAAGTCGCTTACTTCAGGTCACACAATGTGTAAATGGTTGATGTAGGATTCAAATCCACATCTCAGCTCTGTGCTTTAACAGCTATGCTAAACTGTCTCTCTGAAAGGGATGTGGGGGTTGAGAATCTGGGGGGGTCCAAGGGTGATATTGTCCATTAAGAGTGTTGACCAGGAAGAGACCAAGAGAACACCACAGGTGAATGTATGACCAGGGTGGGTGGCAGCAGTTTGGGATCTGCATGTTTGAGGTGAACATGTAATCCAGCTGAAGACTGCAGCGGGAAGAGGCCCAATTGTGAGGCATGATCATGCACATTTATTATGCAGTGCGAGGCAGCACTGGAAAGTGTTGTGATACCTAAAACATGTCCAGGGAACACTGGAGGAGAAACAATTAAAAAAGTAGCTTTCCAGAGGAAGCTGTTACCCCAGAAAGGAACAGTCATGGGTTGTTTAGTAGTTTATGGAGAGGGATATTCATACACAATGCCTTGAGAAGAGGGGGGGGTGGAACTGGAAGCTCAACAAGAGCTGAATAATACAGTATATTGCTGAAGGATCAGGGAGACCAAATATGGTACTTTTGTCCCATAGTGGTAGAGGCTTGGTTGAGGGTTAATAAGGAAGGGAGACACCACTTATTCCCCAGTTGACTCATAAAATCTTAAGAGTCTTTTTATGCTTAAGAAAAGAAAAATATTTGCTGTGTCCTTCCACTGTAATAGTTCATTCAAGTAGTTCATTATAGAACAGCATGGCAACTACTTTGTGCAAAAATATGTTAAAGTAAGCAAAATTAACTATCAAAAAGTACTAATTTCTGTTACTGTTGCTTTAAATAAACTGCAGTTTCAGTCTTAAATGTTTACTTTCACTGTGATTTGTTTCCATTATCAGCCTCAAACTACTTTTGCTTTTTTTTTTCTCTGAATGTCAGTGTTATCATCAAAATAGTAATTAACCCAGTCACTTACTGTGAGATGTCCAAAGTCTGCGAAATTGGGTTTTGGTATTTCTGTTGTTTTGATAATTTGCTGAAACTGTTTCTTCTGTGCTTCCTTCCCCCTTCTTTAAAGTCCTGACAAACAATGACTGCCTATTTTATTTGTGAAAGAATATGTTAAACTAAGTGAAAATAACTGGAGTGAAAAGTGACTATTTACATTACTGTTCCTTAAACTGCAGTTTCAGTCTTAAATGTGTACTTTCATTTTAATTTGCTTTACCAATTTCAAGATGCTTTTTTTTTGTTTTTTTCCAATGCCAATCCTATCATCACAATAGTAATCAACCCAGTCACTTACTGTAAGATGTCCAAAGATTGCCAGATTCCATTTTGGTATACAGCATAACCTCATGTATCTGAATGTGTTGAAGGACAATGCAGTTTTTTGGATATATGAGGTTTCAGATAAGGATGAGCACCTTACAATGAACTCTATTAAACTGGGAGACCCACCACAGTTTTGCATAACTAAGAGTTTTGGTTAATTGAGGAATGGATAGCTGGGGGTTTATTGTTTCATTCATTTGATGGTTTGCTGAAGCAGCTTCTGCTGTGCTTCTTTGAAAATTTGACAAACAATGACTTTTGATACCTGTATAAAACCCTCAAGCTTCGCTCTTGGGGTTTATTAGGAATCACACTCTTCAGGATTGTGTAAAACCCATTACACAATCCTACTCATACATTATTTTCTATGAAAATCAGGTTAAATACTTCTGTTTGAAAAAATGGAACTTGAATTTATTTTCTTTTTGTATTAGCAAAGAAACCACTGTGTGTAAAATGGACTGTGCCAACTGAATATAGCACTTCTAAGTTTTGAAAATGTTTGCAGGAGACACCCCCTTGTGAATTTTTAGAGTACCTGGAATGTTTAGAAATAAACAATCACATTTGGTTAAACATGATGTCATGACTTATAATAGGGCAAAAGCAGCAGTACAATAACATACTGTATTCTTCTTCTGGTGCTTTAGGGAAAGCATTTGTATTGCAACAAAAATTCAGCTGATATTTCATTAAGTTATCGTTTTTATTTTCCACTGTTTTTTTTTTTATAGGAATTGCATTTACATGAAAATAGGATAGAAACATAGAAACATAGAATTTGATGGAAGATAAGGACCGCTTGGCCCACCCAGTCTGCCCATTTCCCTACCTAATGGATATGCTGCAGATCCTAGTTAACCAAGAGCCTACTTCCTCCTACAACCCACCAGAATTGCCTTATGTCTGTCCCATGCATTCTTGAATTCCCCCTCTGTTTTTGACTCTACAACCTCTTCAAAAAGGTTGTTCCAAGCATCTACAACACTCTGTGAGAAGAAATACTTCCTTACATTACCTCTGAGCCATCCCCCCTCTATCTTCAAATTGTGCCCCCTTGTTATTGCATATCTCTTTTTCTGAAAGATGCTACCCTCTTGGAATTTGTTGATTTCCTTGAGGTATTTGAAAGTTTCTATCATGTCCTCCCCTCTACCTCCTTTCCTTGAGGCTATACATCTTAAGCTCCTTTAGTCTTTCTTCATATGTCTTCTGGTGTAGACCCTGCACCATTTTTGTTGCTCTTCTCTGGACAACCTCCACCCTGTCTATGTCTTTGCGGAGATGAGGTCTCTAGAACAGTACACAGTTCTCCTGATGTGGTCTTATCAACTGTCTGTACAGAGGGCCAACAACTTCTTGTTTTCTACTGGTGATGCCTTTCCCTATGCATCCCAGTATCCCCCAGCCCTCTTTACTGCCTTCTCACATTGCTGGCCCACCTTTAGGTCATAGAAACATAGAATTTGATTGCAGATAAGGACTGCTTGGCCCACCCAGTCTGCCCATTTCCCTACCTACTGGATAAGCTGCAGATCCTAGTTAACCAGCAGCCTACTTCTTTCTACCCCCACCCCTTAGAATTGCCATATGACTGTCCCATGCATACTTGAATTCAACCACTGTTTTTGACTCCACAACCTCCTCCGGAATGCTGTTCCATGCATCCACAACCCTCTCTATGAAAAAATACTTCCTTACATTACCTCTGAGCCATCCCCCCATCATCTGATATGACTAGCCCCAGATCCCTTTCCATTTTTGTTGTTGTCAGTATCTCACCCCCCATTGTGTACTCCTCCCCTGGGTTTTTGTTTCCCAGGTGCATTACTTTGCACTTCTTTGCACTGAATCTAAACTACCATACATTTGACCATTCCTCCAACCTTGCCAAGTCCCTTTTCAACCTTTCCACTCCACCTTGCATATGAACCCTGTTGCAGATCTTTGTGTCATCCGCAAAGAGACATATGTTTCCTTCCAGTCCCTTTGCAATGTCACTTATAAAGACATTAAAAAGGACTGGCCCCAGTACAGAACCCTGTAGTGCCCCACTAGTAACCCCCTTTCTTCACTGTGGACTCCATTTACTATTACCCTCTGTGTCCTGTTGTCCAGCCAGTGTTTTACCCAGGCTACTACCCTGGGACCCACTCCCAGGCTGGCTAATTTGTTTATTAATCTTTTGTGCAGGACTGTGTCAAATGCCTTGTTAAAGTCTAGGTAGGCCATGTCCATGGCCCCTCCCTGGTCTACTACTTTCATCACCCAGTCAAAGAAATCAATTAGATTTGTCTGACATGAACTTCCTGCTGCGAATCTATGCTGCCTTGGGTCCTATGCCCCACTGGCCTCTAGGTACTCAACAATTCTTTCCTTCAGAAGCGATTCCATTATTTTCCCTACCACTGAGGTCAAACTGACAAGTCTGTAGTTTTCTGCCTCTGTCCTGCTCCCACTTTTGTGAAGGGGAATCACATCCGCCCTCCTCCAGTCCTCAGGTACCACACCATCCTCCCATGATTTATTAAAAAGTGTAGTCAGTGGTGTTACTAGTTCTTCTCCTAGTTCTTTTAGAATTCTGGGGTGAATCCCATCAGGCCCCATTGCCTTATCCACCTTCAGTTTTAAGAGTTCTTTCAGAAACCTTTCTTCTGTGAAAGAACTAATATCAACCCCCCTATCCAGAGTGCTTCTATTGACTGGATTAGGTATTTCCCCCTGCTTTTCCATTGTGAATACTGAGAAGAAGTATTCATTAAGTATCCCTGCTTTTTCACTGTCGCTCTCTGCCCAATCCCCTTCATCTTTATTCAGCCTCAGTATCCCTGCCTTAGTCATTCTTTGCTCCCTAATGTACCTATAAAAGGATTATCCCCTTTCTTAACTGAGTTGGCTATCTTTTCTTCAGTTTGGGCCTTTGCTATTCTGACTGCCTTCCCTGCTTCCTTCTACTTTAACTGGTACAGTTCTCTGTTCTGCTCCTGCTGTGTTTCCTTATACTTACTGAATGCCATATTTTTCTCCCTTACCTTCCCCGCCACTTCTTTTGAGAACCATAGTTTTTTTTCTTTCATTTTGGTTTGTTTATTTGCTTCACACAAAGGCTTGTTGCCTCTGTGATGGCAGTTTTGATATTTCCCCATTGTTGCTCCACCCCCACCTTCTTGCCTGTTTGCTAGTGCTTTTCTGAGGCACTCTCCCATTTTGACAAAATCAGCCCTCCTGAAGTCCAGTACCTTCACTTTTGTGTGGCTTGACTCTACAGCTAAGTTTTTGGTGAACCACACTGTTTGGTGGTCTCTTGTTCCCAGATGGCAACCCACTTCAAGATCGGAGATCCTCTCTCTGTCCCCATTTGAGAGATCTAGGTCTAGGATTGCTCCATCCCAAGTGGGTTCCAAAACTAGCTGTCTGAGGCATGCCCCCTGTAGGGTATTGAAAATGGCCCTGCTCTTGGATGTGGCTGCAGCAAACATTCTCCAGTCAACATCTGGCATATTCAGGTCCCCCATCAGCAATATATCCCCTTTCTCTGCCATCCCAAGGATGCCTTCTATCATTTCCTTGTCCATTTCCTCCCCCTGAGATGGGGGTCCATATACAACCCCTGTGTGGATTGTGGAGCCATTTCCAGTCTCCAAGGTGACCCACAATGCCTCCTTTCCTCCCTATTTACCCTTTAGTTCTGTTGCATTGATCCCTTCCCTTATGTAGAGAGCTACTTCTCCTCTTCTTCTTCCCTCCCTCTCCCTCCTGTAGATTGTGCACCCTGGTATGTTGACATCCCAGTCATGGTTATCTGTGCACCATATTTCTGTGACTGCCATGATATCCAGGCATCCCTCTTCCATCGAGGCCACCATTTTGGGGGAGCTTTTTACCTAGACTACGGGCATTGGTACTTATTAATCTACATTTTTTTATGGCTTTATTTCTTTTTGCCCCCTCCCTGTTCTTACTGCCTTTGTCTTTTTCTCCATGTACCCCTTCCCTTCTTCCTATCAACTGCTCTATCATGGTGTTTACCTCACTACCTAACCTGATTTTTTTTGGTTGGGGCTAGGATTTCCCTTCTCCCTTTCAGTGCCTCCTCCCCTTGGCTAGTTTAAATGATTGCCAGTGAAGCATTTAAATCTGTCACCTAGGATCCTGGTTCCCCTCCTGGATAGATGCAGACCATCACACCTGAATAGGCCTGCATCCCTCCAGGTGGAGCCCCAGTCCCCAATGAAGCCAAATCACTGAGCTCTGCACCAGTTTTCCAACCAGTCATTGAATTCCATGGTGCTGAGTACCCTAGCCTAATCCATGTCATAGATAGGTAGCATGTCTGAGAAAGTTGCCATGGTTGCTACTTGTCTAAAGCCCCTCCCGACTCCACAAACTCCTGTTGCACTGCTCTGATCCCATTCTCAGCCAGGTTATTCATCCCTAGGTGGATAATGACATCCAACTCACTCCCCCTTGCAGCTGCTCCCATGATCCTGAGGATTTGTTTCCTGTCCCTCCAAGCCATGGAGCCAGGCAGGCACCTTACCTCCCTTCCCCCTCCCTCCCCCAGTTTTACCCCCCTAACAATTGAGTCCCCACCAGGAGTTGTTTCTTTCCTGTGGGGTCCTGTTCCACCCTCCTGTGGGTCTCCATTGTGGAGGTTCCCAGCATCCTCCTTGGTCTCCACTATGGGTGCCTCCATAGAGGAACCATGCTCTGCCAGAGTGGTGAATGAATTGTGGAGAGGCACAACTGGAGGGATGCATCTCTGTTCCAGAACCCTCACCCTCCCTGAGCCAACCATGATCCAACCTCTCCTCTTTCTTGGCAACCTCAGAGGTAGTGACTGTGTCTTGGGTGGTCCCTGGGTGGGGGAGCAGGTTTCCCAAATCCTTGCCAGGTCAGCATGAACACGAAGGATCTTTGTCTCTTCACTGCTTCTGCTGCCATCTCCACTCATGATGTCATTATTGTCTGCTTGTGACATCAGTCTCCTTTCTGGTTCTTATTATGGCTTCAGAAATAACTAAAAATGTTTATAATGTATGGTAGAACATTGTTATATGTTGAAATCTACCTTTTTATAACAATGTTTTACCATCGATGTGAATCACAATGTTGTTAACCCATTGATGGTACATCACATCGACGGGTTAACCACTGTAAATGGTCTTTGCATGTACACTACACAAATTGATGACCTTCCTGGCTGGCCCAGTGGTGCTGACCCTTGAGGCACTGGACACCACACATCGCGCCACGCTGGTGAGATGGGTTCAGGAACAGACTCAGGCTGATGGGGGCTGGCAGGGGAGAGGAAGGATTGAGAATCCCATGACTGCTCTCCTTTCTCTGGGGAGGGTAGGAGCAATGTGTCATGCTGCAGCCATGACTGGCAGAGGCCAGCCACACTACAGTTGCATGCATAGCAAGGGGGGAAGTGTGGCGGGCATCAGCATGTACATGCTCTGATGCCATTGCACATCTGGCTCCCTAGGGGGAGTGTAATGTGGAAAAATAGTGGGGCAATCTTGGTGACTGATGGCCACACCCTGTGCCCCCAGTCACAAGAGGTGCCTTCACTGGGGTGCGGAGTGATGAAAGGCTGGCCCTGTGTGTATGGGGCATATAAATCCATGTGCCAGACCTGGTCTAGGGGTGCGGGTGCTGGCGGCCAGAGATTGCTATGGGTCCACTCTGCAGAGGGTGAAATAAATAGAAATATGATAAAAACAAAATGATGGCCTTCCTGAAATTGCCATGGCGATGACAACATGACACAGAAATAGTGATGGTGACTGAACTAACTGTAGCAGTAAATGTTCCTGCTTTATTTTTTTACTTGGTTATGTGAACCATACACTATAAAATGTAATGTATGGTTTGCTATTGGCAACCAGTTGGTTTGACCATCTCGAGATTGCCAAGGCTATGTAAACCTCTCGAGCTTCACTATCGAGGTTTACACGGTCACTATGGCAACCTCTAGATGGTTAGCAAGCTGGTTACTGATAGTGACCCATACATTATCCTCTATATAGTGTATAGTGAGGGTTTGTTCTGCATGGATTTCCTTGCCAGCTGAAACATTGTACCACTGTTCAAAGGTCATGGGATGCAGTTGTACCCTTCTGATATACACCAATATTCCAGCTGATTTTAAATCCTTGTGGCAGCTGATATTTTTCATAACACTTCTGCACACACAACAGTCAGATCAAGTTCTGACCTGAAACTGCCAGCACATTCACTGCTGCTGTGGAGCATTGTGAAAACAAACTAAAACAAACAAACAAAAATATACACTATAAAAAACACTAACTGGACAACCACATGTCCAAGCAGCCTGTACTGTCACCTCAGGCTTCTGATTAAATGGGACCTCTTGACCTTCACTCTCAAGATCTGATGTAATCATGACCCTTCAGTGGCAGTACAGGCTGCTTGTGCATGGTTGCCCTACTAGTTTTTTGGTATGTGTAACTTTAAGCATTTAACAAGGTTGTACCACCAAAGATTGCCAATAGAAAATGTAATTCATTTTTAAAAGTAATGAGTTCTTACTTATTTCTGGAGGATTTTTCTTTTTGTGCATTAGATCATTTACCACCTGGCACTGTTAGGTTTGTGTTGAAGAGCAGTGCTTTTCCCGGCAGCTGACATATCTTGTGCTATTCCTCTACACACCTCATCAATATTGTGATCTCACTAATTGTGACATCACAAGTAACCAACCTGGCAACTGCTAAGTGGGTCTTCCTGAGCAGCTGTAATTACATTGTCAAGGAGGTCACAATGCAGATGAGGAATGAAGAGGAATAAAACTAGATATGTCCACATCCAGGCAGAGTGCAGTCCCAAACAATTTAAAGGTATGGTCCCCTCAACCTATTTTCTACATACCTGGGTAGTTTGTAGGCTTGGAAAATGATTCCCTGTCTTGCGTCCCCTTAATTTCATTCTAATTTAAATATAAATGAGGTTGCTTCACTCTGTTTTGCATTGGTGCAAAACCCTTTTTGTCTCCATTCCAATGGCCATGACCCCTTGCAAGGCATCATGGAAGTTGATGATGCATACATGCACCAGCCAGCAAAATTTATGCTCTCATTCAGTTTTGTTACATGTCTTGTGAAATCCCTGTATTCTCTAAAAGCATTTTTTTCTAACTCAGATACACTTAAACTACAGAAAACAGCAGGGCACTTAGTATGCCTTGAAAAGTGCCATGGCCAGCATAAGACAAGAACATAGGGACTGCAGAGGACAGCAACAACACTGACTAATGCAGTGTAACTACTGCAGGCTTTTAGCACCAAAACATCATAAAATTCCTAGATACCTTACATGAGTCAGATCATGACCTTTGCAATGGAGTCAAGCAAATTTTCACACCAGACTTAAGTACCTTAATTTACATTTAAATCTTGATGAAATTAAAAGGGTGCAATATAGACAATCATTGTGTATGCCTTCAAACTTCATATGGAAACCGAATAAAAGGCTAAAGTGCCCTTCTCTTTAACTAGTGCTGCCAGGTAGAAATTCTAATAATAAGCCAAATAGAAAAGAAAATCTACCTCAGAAATACAAAAAGTAACTACTTTTAAATGTTTAATATTAATTCCAAGTAGTACACTTGCTCTTTAAGCTACAACTGCCACTTGTCCCTTACTTTCCAAGTAGTCTCTTACAAGTACATTCTTGGGACCAGCTGACACAGCATGTATTTCAGTGACCTTTTCTGGGTATACATTTATTGATAAATAAAATAAATTTCCACAGCAACATGCTTTCATTTCATAGACAAAGTATTATTATTTTAGGTGCAAACAAGCAGCAGAGGCAGACAAGACCAAGTGACAAAGGGAGTGTTTCCATGTAACCATCTCAAAGGAAACTACGTGCAAAAATTATAAACTTACATGTTGTGCATAGGGTATTTATTTCTCTGATAATTTCAGACATTGCAGTTCCCTGTGTCTGTGGCAGTTTTCTTTTTTTTTTTACTTTTCCCTGCCAATTTTATGGCCCTTGGAATTAGCCATGCAGACTTCTTTTATTGCCTTTGAATGTCTCTTTGAATTGTGGCAATTAGACCAAGGATTGGAAATAAAAACCCAGAGTCCTAGTTATATTCATCTGTTTAGTTTATGTTAACCAGATAGGTGCACTACACAAGAAAATGCCTATTTTCAGGCATGACCCTGGAGATTACAAAGGCAACTGAAGTTACAAAGGCAGCAGTGCAACAGCATAACGAAAGTGCTGAACAACCTAAAGACAAAATATGTGTCCTATCAACAGAGTCACAATGAGCAGGAAAGGATCAAAACAAGCAGAGATAAAGCAGCAATGAGTGCAGCACAAGCAATAAAACAGCCCAGATACACTTATACAACAAGGTCATGATGATATATATATATATATATATATATATATATATACACACACTAAAGGATGTGAGAGGTAAACAAAGATTACAGGATTTGATCATTACAATGCAGGAATACAAACCTGGAATCAAAGACAAGAACATTTATCTATAGGACTAAAGACATTGTGAAGTTCTTTTTTTTAAAATTGGGATGTGACTGAGATAGCTGAAGGTAAAGAGGGAGGAAGTTCCAGGGCCTTGGAGCAAAGAGGGCAAACACCTGCTCACTCATATTAGAGGAACACTTGGTATAATCTGGATACGGATAATTTGATCACAGGATGTAGGCCTCGTCTGAAGGAGTTAACAGAGCAGGCAGTATGACAAGTTTAGATAGCTTGATGATGTTGTCAATAACACAGCCTAAGGTATATAGACAATGAGAGTGGGGGGAGAGAGCCAACCAAGACTGAAATATGGCATGCAGTGATGGGTCATCCAGGTGGCATATAAGGCAATATAACATATGTTGTTGTAGACTATGTTCAATTTGAATAAGTTGTAAGTACTGGCCTGATAAAAAGAGGGGAGCCCATATGTAAGGCTAGGTATGAGTACTCCCTTGGCTATTACAACCCCTGTAGGAGTCAGGGCATATTTGATTCTATATTATCTTGTCACAATATCCAACTGCAACTGCTTGTGAAAGTTAATCACTTTAAAAAAGTGTGGGTCCTCCCTTCCCAGTCAAAGTCAAATTTTTCTAAGCGGAAACTGCTGTTACTATGGATGTGGCACTTTTCTTTGTAAAGTGCAGTCAGTGGGTGTTGATAAAGCTGATACAGAAGGTCTTAGGTCTACTTAACATTATTACCAGAGGCATTCTGAGAAAATTTAAACAGATCAAAGACAATAATAGATGCCTGCATGGCAACCCCCAAGGGCTATAAAACTGGCAGGGAAAAGTCAAAAAAAAAAAGTTGCCGCAGACACAGGGAACAGAAAGTCAGAAACGATGAGTGAAACAAAAATGCAATGCACAGCATGTGTTTTTATATTTTTTGAATGTATAATGAAGGAAAGCTACAGGAAATAAAGGTGACATGTGAGCTGTTTGTATGAGGAACTGTAACCAACTATTATGAATTCCAAAGTCTTCCCTGAAGAGTCATTTGCGCTTCGATGGGACTTCATATACACCTCTTAGTAATGACTGACTTTTTAACTAAGGGCAGAATAACAGCAGCCCCACAAGGTATAAACATTCAGTACATACTGAGGAGTGCTAGGGAGGAAAGCTATAACCATATACACTGGTGTCGGCCAGGTTATGACAAAGTGTCAGAGTGTGTCACAGTTTCTTGCATGACAACTGCCATTGAATTGCACTGTTTCCTGTGGAATTCTGCAAAATCCTGCAGAATTCTTGAGGATCAGGTATCTGAACCTAGTGGGCACCACTGTACTGTAAATTACAATATTTGTGGTAAACAATGCGGTAAATGACAATATTTTCCATTAGCCACTTGGTAGTTTTTTATTAGTCATACTTTATTTTAATTAGACATCGGCTACTGTGGCTATCCTTAGTGCTCAGGCAGAATGAATTAAAAAATACCTTTTTGCCCGAGGGCAAAAGTAAGACAAGGCAAGGCAAATTTTATTTGTTAAGTACTGTACCATATCTCAAGTGCCCAGGGCACTTTACATGCAGCACATCATTTTAAAAGAACAGGATAAAACAAATAAACCCCATAAAGCTATAGCTAGAATTGAAAGATAACTTATTAAAATTCAGTGCCAAATACAAGATTAAATAAGTAACTTTTCAGGTCCCTTTAAAACTCCTGCACTGAAGGGGAACTTCTCAGATGGATTTGCAAGAAGTTCCATATTATCGGTGTTCCCACTAAGATAACCATATTGCCAGACTGTTTTAAGTGACATCTTACGATGGCCAGTAATTTATCCTCAGTGGAGGCATAGTAGACACTGGGGATACAAAGATATTTTATTATATATCTATACATATATATATATATAAATATCTCTCTCTCTCTCTCTCTCTCTCTCTCTCTCTAAATATATATATATATATATATATATATATATATATATATATATATATATATATAGACAAAGAACCTCTGTGCGTAAACACTGAGGCAAGGGTTACCCCTAAGGGCATTTGGCTGGGAAGCCAAGTTTCAAGAAAATACAAAATCACACATGCCCCCACAATGCAAAGCATCATGGGCTGCATATGCAAATCACCACAGAATGTTATGCTGGTCCAACTTTAAGCAGGATTGCATGGTGCCAAAAGGCCTCTCACACAGTTTGCAAAGGGTGCTAACAGAAGGGTGCTATATATATGTAATATTGCAGAAAGCTATAAAATCTTAACTAAAATACCTTTAAGAGTATAAGAGACAATAGAAACAACTAAAAAAACAACAACACATAGTCTTAATTCTGATAATATAGAGAAACCATGTCTGTCACATTCATTGAGGTTACATATTGTCCTGCAAAAAATTATGTTTCAGTAAGAATTGTCCCACTTTGGGCTTCTTAAAAGGTGATAACTCTACTGGGGATCCAAGTTCACACTGTTAGCCCAGGATGACAAGAGCTGAGGCTATCAGGGAGTGTGAGGAAGATCAGTTAGGAGGTTCTCCTACTGAAGGTGGGTGTCACTGATGTTTGCTCATTGAGTAATACCTACTAAAAACATAACCTGATGGAGGTGCCACTGGCAATGCTGGTGACTATACCTAACATTACCCCCCCCCCCAAGCTGCAGCTAATAAACACATATCACAATGGGTGGTAGGATAGTTCATACTTGGTGGCAAATTCCCCTTAGAAAAGGATGACTGCAAGGGCCAGTAGCCATACACATCCCAAGGGCCCACAGCCCCACCATGGGATAAACAGGGATGTAAAAATATATTTGCAGGCTTGGGTTAATGGTATTCTTTTAACTCCAGCCTTTGAAAGTAAAGGAGAAAATACTTTGCATCCATAGTGTTGCTTTTTTCATACTGGATTTACAGAATATTAAGAAGCAAGAAGCAACAAAGCCTTAGAAAAAGCTTGAGATTATGGGTCTGCTGTTTAACCCATTAACTCACTGAAGGTTTTTTGTTGTTCATAAGTATTCTGCCTAGGAAATATTTCAGAGGTGTTTGTTAGAAGAATGATCAGTATTTTTGTTTTTAAATAAATGAGTAACTAGATACCATACATTGCCTCCCACTGAAAGAAATTGGGACATTTTCCATGAGAACATCATTATTGAAATGAAGGAAGTATAGGAAGTGGGCCTAGTTTCTTATAATGGTAGTTAAGGAATGGCATTCCTTTGGATATATGTGACCAATACCATCCCTATTAGTGATAGAAGGTCTGCATTACATTGTTCTAACCTTAACCCAGTGCAGCAATGTATGGGTTTATATCTTGATATCCCTGTGGCCTCACCCAGTTTTATACACTTATGTCTGTGACCAGACCCAGTAGAAGACACAATATTTTCAACTAATCTGATATCATCTGACATAAGTAGTTATATACCACAAAATTACCTGATAGCTAATTTAGATAATTTTGTGACAATGAGTTAACTGTTGTTAGAGCCCTTATCTCAGCTCAGGTAGTAATAACATAAGTGGAATACAGTGCAATGTATAGCAGTGTGCTATATAAAAATGCATGAGGCAGCAGAAAAAAAAAATGATGCGGCAATTGTGCCCCAAAACACTTCTTTATTAAAAATCCATATATATTTGGATAAGCAATAATTAAACTGATGTCTGTATTAATTTATGTAATACCTTAAATGTTTTCAAAGAAACCAATCATATGTAATCAAAATGGCTTCCGTATGTTGGGCATGTTTTTTCATGGTCAGAAGTCAGAGGGCTGAAGATCTCCCAAGTATCTTTCAGATAGAGTATGCACCTCTAGGTCTGTTATCACAGATGCAGTTCTGTTGGTACAGTTAGTGACATATGGTTACTTTAGAGTTATTTGAACCAGAAGGAGTAACCCAACCACACAAAATGGCGAACCTCTAAAGGCACAAGTGCAAAGAATCAGAAAAATTATTTGGGGCATTCAAGCTAAGAGATGCCACACAAACCTGAAATAGAAAAAATATTTAATCAAAAGCAAGATAAGAACATAAGCTTAAGAAAGGCTACATGGATTTACTACCATAAGGGAGATTTGTCTCACAATTTTTTAAATTGTTCATGAAAGGCATGTTTTTATCTATACAGTTGCCTCTTTTTGAACATAGTACTGCTGTTTTCTTTTGCACTTAAATCTATTGACCACTAAAAATGATCACAAAAAGTATTTCTTTACAAAAATAAGATGTAAGTTGGCTGTTGTGCTACTCCATTTTGTTACCATGGCAACAACTTCAATATAAAAACATAGCCATGGAGAATGCACGTGCACATCCAGCTTGTTCTATCATGCAAGAATGCTGCGGTTACACTTTGAAAAACTATGGGACTATCAAACTGCAGCAGAACTTGACACAATGGAATAGGCCACTGAGCCATGGAAAAACAAAGGTTGTTGTCAAAATGAGCTTTCAAGAAAGCAGATAGGGTTGTTCTTTTCACTGTGCTAAAGTGGATGAAAGAGAGTAAAATACAATTTGGTAAGAAACAAGTAAGTCAAATGACTCTTCTCTTTCTTGGTAAAATAGTGTGCAAATAGACTGACTACACAAGGTAACTCTTAATATTCATGTCCCCTGCTATTTTGCACCTGAATCCTAGAAGCTTATTTTTAGAGCTTACATGAGCAGAACCTAATCTGAGGTAAAAGTGTATACGTGAAGTAGAAAAGACTTTGCATCCATAATACAGACTATTTAGAAGCAAGAAGCAACAGAGCATTACCTAATGCTTGAGATTATGGCTCTGTTGTTTAACTCATTAACTAACTGATTTTTTGATATAAGTTTTCTGTCTAGGAAATATTTCAGACAGTTTAAGTGAGGCCTTTGTTAGAAGTATGATAATTATTTCTTTTTAAATAAATGAGTAATTAGATATCTTACCTCCCACTGAAAAAAATTGGTAAATTTGACATGAGAACATCATTATTGAAATGAAGGAGGCATAGGGAGTGAGCTGAGTTTCTTATAATGCCAATCAAGTGATAACATTCCTTTATTAAAGGAAGCTTTAAAAACTAAGAAAAAAAATGGGGTACATTTTTACACCTTAAGGGGGATATGTTTTATATCAGGAATAATTTTATGGGCAGTGTTTTGACATAGCAACATAGCACTAGAAGGATATAAGTGACTAAAGGTTCAATTTGTCTGCCACAAGGCAGTGATAATACCCAGTATGAGCATGGGCATAAATATAAGCTTTACAGTGTGAATGTTATTCTGATTTTGACTGTGTAACCCTTAATGCCATTCTACAGTACCTCCGGAATCTGTCTAGTCCTGTTTGGAAAGCCCAAGAAGTTGTAGCTTTCAAAACATCACTAGACAGGCTATTTCACATAGAAACCACCCTTTGTGAGAAGCAATGTTTTCTAATGTACCACTTCTTTCTGACCTTCCTCAGTTTGAGGGCATGCCTTCTAGTTCTGCTTATACTCACAAGCTCAAGCATCTGTGTATACATCACCCTGTCTATCCCCTTTATAATTAAAAAAAATGTGGTTTTGTCCACTCTCAACCTTCTCTTTTCTAAATGTCTTGTGTACATCCACTCTCTCCTTATAATTCTTGCCTCCAGCACTGTTAATCAGCCTGGTGGCCCTGTACATTTGAGAAATGTTAAGTCCTGGGTAAAGTCTTCTGTATAACGCATGTACGTTATCATACAGTAAATGTATTGAAAATAGCTGAACCTTTGATACAGCAGCAGCATGTTTGTTGTTCACAGGATCACCAGTGTTTGTGAGCAAGACCCAGAATCCTATGCTGCTGTAGTCTAGGGGGCTGTGGGCATTAAGGAGACAAGAGTATTGGCTCCCAGAAAGGTAGGCAGATGGGGAGGGAATGGAGAGGGCCTCCTGGCATTTATATACCTCATACCAGTTGATCAAAAGATGGGAACTGTATGCATTTGAACCTAATCTCTTGAAACTGTTATCTGATTGATTTGATTGCTCTTGTTTCACATAGTATCCTTATTTAATTTGTATGTATGTTTGCTGTTTGTTTACTGGTTGCTGTGAAAAATGGGAAGCTCTGTCCATCTGCTAACCAATTCAAAAAAAAAAAAAGAAGTGAAATGAAAAATGAGATTATATGAATTGGTGCCATAGTGTAGGTAGACACTCAGCAGGTAAAGGGTAAAGACAAGGAATGGGAAGAGTAAAGAAAACAAGCAAAAATCCACAAACGTTTATCATTGGTTCCAGAACCTATGGTTGCAGGGGTGCTGCAGTTCCCCCACTTTAGCCCATGACCATTCAAAGTGCTCCTTTGCTTGCAAAAAAAACCTTTTTTTGCCCTGTGCCGTTTTGAACTTCAACACCCCCACTTTTCTCCATGTTCTGACACCCATTTATACTCAATAAATTTCACAACTGATTCTTGCTAATGGTAACTAAGCCCAAGCCATACTTGCTAGAAAATAAATGCATTGTAGGCATAACATACTGTATGTATTTTTTACTGAATAGTGAACAGTGAGGTAAGTACTGTACCTACATTCAATGACTTGTGTAGAGCTATTTAGAGACAGATACCATCCAACTTTCATCTTGCTAAAATTTCTTCTCAGTGCTAAACTATGACCATGTTCTGTAAAAATGTGTTATTTATCAGCAGGGCAAGTACTGGTTTGTGCTTTAAATTAAGCATCTGTTGAACAAAAATCAAATTCAGCTTGAAATGTAATCAAAAAGTGCATTTAGCTCTTAGAAAAACAGATTGCAAACAGCATCCAATGCACAGCAAGCAGCATTGGCAATAACAGGAGCTCTGCTTCAGCACCTCTCATTTTTCACAGGAAGAAGGAAGCCTGTTCTTAAACTCGTTCATTTCGCAGAGGGGAAAAAATCGAACTCTGTAGCGTATTGTCAGAGCTGTTTTATTGTCATCATTTAAAAAGGTCTCCTGAATTAATTAACCGGCTCCTTCCTTTACATGTTTACCTACTTTCTGGCAGATTTATAATAAAAGACTTACAGTAGAGCTGCAATTGGTAATATGCCTCATTCAGTGATTATATAGTCCATTTAAGGGTGCTCCAACTTTAAAATGTGCATGTTGCATGCATTTCTAATCTGGAGAAGTCTACATTAGTGTATAGTTTTTCAGAGAAACAGGTTGCTATCCTGCTTATTATAAACATAAAGAGCTGGCTATAGAGTTAGAAGTCTGTCCCCCCCCACCACCAAACATACACACTACCACCAAGAAAGAAGCCTTTAAAGGGTCAACAATCTTTGCTTTTATGTGGAAACTCAGGAAAGGGGTCCTTCTTTCCTGCCAAAAATACTCCTACCATTTTGACTGGATATGCATGCAATAGTTTAAAAGGAAGGAAAATTAAAGATGGGATCTAGTTCGGCCAGCATCACCAACAACAATATAGTTCCAGTTTGTATTGACAAACTTTACTTGCCTAATATCCCTCCAGATCATTTAAATTTGAAGCCATTCTGTTCTTTACTATTAACTCTTAGACTGCTCACAGCATTAGAACGTATAGGAATTCTGGACAGATATATCAGTCCTGAAAGCAGGATTGTTGTCCCTCAGAGTTTATCTGGTCCTGATGCTTTCTATCTAACTAAGGTCATGGTCCTCAGCTGTGTTGCTGCACTAGGTTGCTGTGGAGATTATTATGCCACAAGCAGAGAATTACAGCCTTAGCTAGAGACAAATCATCCAGAGCATTTGAATTCTAAGGGACAAACACACTGTTTTCATGCAAATACCCTTAATAATAAGGCATGGGATGACTTATTAATTGTTAAAGTTGTGTAACTGAATTCCACCAAGAGTGATTCTTTTGGGGGGGGAGTGGTGCAGCACCCCTTAATGATTTGTGCACTCTGGGCTAAGGGTTAGTGTAAATGTCAATGACTTGTTTCTTAAATACATTATATGCAGATTTCATATGGATATGCATGCTTTAAACTGTAATAGCTATCCAAATTCTAAAACAGGATAGGCTTGCACTGTAAGGCCGAAACATTGACTCTAGTGTCCAGATTGTGCCATTTAAGGTGGACTGGCATCTGTCTCTGGTGAAGGGGTACAACAAAGAGGCCTCACCCTGCATGGGACTGGAATTTAGAGATATCTGTCAATGATTGTCTATAAGAGCACTGAAAGCCAGCTGTCCTCTTGAAATAAAGTATGATGGGGTTCTTCAAAAGCTCCCAGTACAGTAGATCCTCAGTTCAATTTAAGTTAATTAAAAAGAACCACTGTAACAAAGTGAAGAGGTGAGCTGAGAAAATGTGATATGTAGTGCTGCTTGGAACAGTCAACTTGAAACAGACCACACACACTTGAACACACAGTTCTGCTACAAACACACTGACACACACACACACACACACACACATATACAAACACACACATAATTGGGGTTATTACACACCTCGCTTGTGTCAGTTCTAGATGCATAAGAAATCCAGTATTAATGCTGCCTTTTCTGATACACTGATGGAAAGCCCATTTAGCACAGGCTTGAAGATGTAGCCTGGCAGAAATTCAATACATGTAAATGCCTGTGATATTCTCATCCAGCGGTGCTGTGCTTAGTGGTTTTAGGATTTGAGACTTATACTGACAATTTATGTTAATCCAGCCCTGAAACAAACAAACAAATAAAAAACTACACCATGCTGAACTGACTTCTTGCTTGGAGAACGCAGACTAACAAAGCAAAAGGACTTTGTTCTCAATACATTGGATTCCAAATAAAATAATGATCATGATCATTTTCCTTCTGCTCTGAGATAGTGCACAGATACATTTGTCTTTCACAGACCTGTATCACTGAGCTATTGTCCATGGCAAAGCCAGTGTTTTCATCATCATATTCTTCTGTCAGGGAACAAAATGCCAACAAAATTGTCATGAAAGAAGCACAGCACAGAGTAGGCAGGTACTTGTATCTAACCAAAAGTAATTCTACCTTTTAGATGGGGAAATCAAAAAAAAAAACATAATAAAATCTTACCATACAACAGCAGGTGTCTATACACTGAAGCCACTTAGTTTACATTGCTTCCTTTTGTACTCATAGCCAAAGCCATACAGTGAAGACAATATTTCTGAACACTATATCCAAAGAGAGAGAGAGAGAGAGAGGCAGACAGAGTGGAAAAAAATCTGCGTGCTGTCACTTCCAATTCCTTATTTGCTGAAGAGCTCTGCTGCTCACAGGCTCATATTTGCCATCCAATGCAGAGAGAAGCAGCTCACTCTTCAGCTTGTTTTTTATTTTCCTTGCCTTGCTTGCTTCTAGGGTGGTTAGTGGTGCAGCATTGTTCAGGCGATCAGTTGTCCCTGCAGATGGATTGTGCCCACAATGTCTGATCCAGGATCAGATTACCAAAACTGCTGCAGATTGGAAAACTCCCCCCCCCCCACCCCACCACCGTGACATCACTGGGGCTGTCCCTTGCTTTGACATCATCTGCCCGCCCTGTTTATCCCCCAGCTCCTGTCACAAGATGTCACTAGCCCTGCCTCCAACTGCCATTTGCAGAGAAGCCCGCCCATTTTGAACTGCTAGTAGATGAACAGCAGTGCAGCAGAGAAGAGCTGAGCAAGGAGGTAGACTTTGGCAATAGCAAGGTAACATTTGCTTTCTATACCATTTTAAATTCATAGATTTCTGCCTCATTATTGCAATATGTGCAAAAAAACTGGAACTCAGTGCCACATACCTCCAGCTATAAATATCAGGTTGCCAATACTAGGCTTCCTAGTGTGTGTGTCTTTATGCTTTTGTAAACTAAAATATTCCTCCATACCCCTCCGAATGGAGACCCTGCAATTTCATTATATGAGGGTGAGAAGGTATTGCCAGGAGATGGACCCCTGCCTCAGTATTTTTCTCCATAATTCTTTAAATACAAGGCCAGATCACTCAGCAGAACTCAGGTGTAGTTTTATTTCATTAGAAACCATCACATTTAAGTCACTCCATTCTTTATTTCTAAGTCTTTTAAACAAGCATTTCCCCTTGCAGTTTATCTACAGATTAGGCTTTTTCAGGAACTGAATTCATAAACGTATTTATTAATTTGAAATTATTTCAACCAGTATAATCCCATGCAATGCATCATCTGGTTTTCAAGGGGGTCCCAGTGAGGACAGCAGCAGTCAACAGGTCAAGATAGTCCAGCAGGGATGCTTACATACAGGCTAAAATATACAAAGCGAAAACAAAAAAGCAGACTACAAAGGGAAGCACATTCAAACAGTAATCAAAACAAGTAACAAAGTGGGATGGCAGCATTTCTTATTACATCCTAGTCAGTCCCACAGCAAGAGAGCTTAACATCTCTAGCAGGGGATTATTGCTTCAGGTCCAGAATGTGTCAGTTGTTAAGGTCGGTCTTGTGGTGTTGGGGGGCCCCTAGCAGGATAAGTCAAGTTACGAGGCCTCTCTAATGTGCATAAGTGACTCACCTTTATCACATGAGACTAACTGTACAGTAGCCCATATGAACAGCATTTTATTTACAGTAAACTAGTGACCTTTTTTAATTGGTGCTCATGCTCCAACTTGTGTCTGCCACTTTATATTAATATCCACTTCTGCTCCTTGCACCCCCCCAGCTCCATCACCTTGACATCCTCCAGGGCTTAGTTTCTCTCATCCTGCCACTGTGGCTTGCAACCTATGGTAGGGCCATCGGGGTGGCCCAAGCCTCTCTGGACATGCTTTTTCAAGTTGCTAGGAGGCTGTCTGAGTCTGCAGGTGTGGAGCCTGCTGATGAAGGTGAACTCTTTAATGGTGTATCGGGCAGATACCTTTCCTGCATTCACTGCTCTCGGGATGCCACACTGACATACCATCAGACATTACACAGATTACACAGAAATGTGATGGCAGAAAAATGCCCCACGGCCCATCTAGTCTGCCCAATAACCTACCCCCCTTCTCTTATGCTTCCACCTTTTTTCCCAACCCCTTAAAACTATCCCAAGCCCTCTTAAACCCCTCCACCATTTTGGCTGTCACTACCTCCTCCAGCAGCTTGCTTCAGGCCTCCACCACCCTCTCCATGAAAAACTTCCCCCGACTTTATCTTTGTATTTCCCACCTTCCAGTTTGAGGCTATGACCCCTTGCGTTCGCTCCCTTCTTCAGTTTGAACAAGCTACCAGCCTCCACCTTATTCATTCCCTTCAAATACTTAAACATTTCAATCATGTTCCCCTTCTCCCTCCTAGTCACCAGAGGGTACAAATTCATCCCTCTCAATCTTTGCTCATAGGGTACATCCCTCATTCCTCATACCACTTTGGTTGCCCTTCACTGGACCCTCTCCGTCATTTCAATATCTCTGCATAGGTGAGGCCTCCAGAATTGCACCCCATACTCCAGATGCGGCCTGACATTGGTTCTGTATAATGGCATTAGCACCTCTCTCTTTCTGCTAGTAAAACCCCTCAAAATGCAGGCCAACATACCATTTACTTTGCCCACCGCTCTGCTACACTGGCTGCCCACCTTAAGGTCATGCAATAACATAATTCCCAGGTCCCTTTCCGTTTCCTTCTCCTTATTTGTCACCCCCGCAAGGGAGTATGTTTCCCTCTTATTCCTCCTTCGTAGGTGCATCACCGAGCATTTTTGTGCATTAAACTTCAATTTCCAGGTTTCAGACCATCTCTCCAGTCTTTCCAGGTCCCTCCTTATGGCTTGAACCCCACTAGGTGAATCCACCTTATTGCAGACCTTTGTATAATCTGTGAACAGGCACACTTGTCCCTCCAGACCCTCTGCTAGGTCACTAACATAGATGTTAAAGAGTATTGGTCCTAGCACTGACCCCTCTGGCACCCCACTGGTCACCACCCATTCCCTGGAATGTGTCCCATGTACCACCACCATCTGATCCCTTCCCTTCAGCCAGTTCTCCACCCACCTGGTGATCCTGTGGTCCACCCCCAGTCTGTCCACCTTATGCACTAGCCTACTATGTGGAACGGTGTCAGAGATCTTACTGAAATCCAGATAGGCCATGTACACCGCTCCTCCCTGGTCCACTATCTGTATCACCCCATCAAAGAACTCTACTGGGTTAGTCTGACAAGACCTTCCCTTGGTGAAGCCATGCTGCCTGTCATCCTGCATGCCATTTATCTCCAAATATTCTATTAACCTGATCTTAAGTAGTGTTTCCATTACCTTCCCCACCACCGAGGTAAGACTAGCTGGATGGTAGTTTTTGACCTCGTCCTTCCTCCCCCCCTTATGTAGTGCAACCACCTCTGCCCTCTTCCAGTCCATTGTCACCACACCTGTGAGCAAGGACAAGTTAAACAGCCTTGCCAGATGAGGCGCCAGTTCATCCCTCACCTCCTTGAGAACCCTTGGGTGCAATCCATCAGGCCCCATTGCCTTGCCCACCCTAAGTCTACCCAGCTCTTTGCTTTCTCCATCAGCTGTAAATTCTGCCACATCCACCTGCCTGTGGCTGTCTCCCTCCTCCCACCCCATCCTGGTCCCCTGCCTCGCTCCTCCTCTGTGAAGATTGAAACAAAACAGCTATTTAATGCCTCTGCCATTTCAAAATCCCCTTCCAGTATTGTTCCACTTACCCCCTTAACCTTCTAATCCCATTCTGTGCCCTCCTGCTTTCTCCAACATGCCTAAAGAAGGTTTTGTTCCCCTCCTTGCCTTCTTCGCTATACTTTCTTCAGTGGCCTTCTTTGCCCTCCTTATGTTTTGCCCTGCCTCTCTTCTTTTTTCCCTAAATGTCTCCCTGTCCTCATCTTTTTGTGTCATCCTGTACCTCTTGAATGCTCTAATCTTCTCCTTAACCCCTAATGCCACCTTTCTAGTGAACCATGGATGTCTTTTCCATCTTCTATTCTTTCTTACCTTTCTTATGCATGAGTCCATGGCTTTAAATACCCCTCTCCTGATGGCCGCCCATAATTCCTCCACCCCTGCACATCCCCTATCCTCGACATTTCTTCCCTAACTACCTCCCCCATTCCATGAAAGTCAACCTTCCGGAAGTCCATTACCTTGGTTCTTGTCCTAATCCTCTCTCTGCCCACTCTCACACAGAACCTGACAGCCCTGTGGTCACTGGTACCAAGCTCTTCCCCTACCTCCACCCTGTCCTCATTTGTGAGGACTACGTACAACAGATTCCCACCCCTAGTGGGCTTTCTGACCCTTTGCTGCAGGAATATGCCTTGCAGAGCCTCTTGGATGCCCCTGCTCCTTGAGGAGATTGCTGTCTGAGCCTCCCAGTTGATGTTCAGAAGGTTTAAGTCCCCAACCAGCACAATTTCCCCTTTTCAAGCCATCCTCGCTACTGATTCTGCAAAGTGGCTATCCCCTTCCTCCCCTGCATAGGAGGTCTACAGATTACTCCAATGCACAGATTTCCCCCCTGTCCCCTGTCTAGGTTGACCCACATTATCTCTGTTTCCACCTCCTCATCCCACCCTTCCATGGTCCCAATCTCTTCCCTAACATATAATGCCACCCCTCCCCCCTCTTCCCCACCTAATCCTTCCTAAACAAACGTTACCCTGGGATCACTGTCTTCCAGGCATGGTGTTCATTCTTCCAAGTCTCACGCACTGCTACAATGTCTAGGTTCTCCTCCACCATGGTGGCCTCTAGTTCTCCCATTTCTTCCCCAGGCTCCTGGCATTTGCAACCAAAACCCTCCAACATCTGGCCCCATCCCATCCCTCCCTGCTGCTAACTGTTTCCTTGATGAGTGTTGTGGCTTGGGGGGAGGCTGATAGCCTCTCTGCTCTGCAACACATAAGGATGGCCCTGTCTGTAGCCACCCACTTATTTAGTTTAAATTGTGCATGTTGTGATTGCATGTCAATGTCAGTGGTGTCCTCCCCCATTCAGCAGTTTAAGTTGCATCTCCCCCAGTTGCTGCCCAGGGGGCATTGTAGCAGTGGGACTCAATTATCTTCCTCCAGGATACTCAACGGTTGCCCTTAAGACAGCCTTCTGATGATTTGAGCTTATTCCTGAACTCAGGCCACCTGCATTGGAGTTGTAGCACTACCAGTGGACTGGAGGGCTGGCTACATTTTTTAAGCAGGAAACAGCAATGTTAGTCCCTGGAGCAGTTCTATCCATCCCACACATTTATGTCCATCTGCCTCTTGTTGGCTGGGTCATAGCTTTGTGAGGAATTCTGTGACATTATGATGTTTCATCAGAAGCAGCAGCACTTCCCTTTATTGATGTTTTGATAATAATGAAAAGATGAAAAAATGAAAAAAACTAAAAGAGTAAATTGGCTCAGGCTGAGACCCCTCTCATGAGCAGGGATGCCCCCAGCAATGGCAGGGTTCACTGGTGCCTAAAACTGAGTATGATTGGGAGGGAACAATAAAGGACAGATATCCTGTTTTCATGTAGAGTCCAATAATAAATCAAACAAAAAGGAGTGAAATTCATATAGTTTCTGGATGTCATGTAACTGAGTTCTGCTGATACCCTTTGAGATTTGTTTACTGGTGACTGTAGTTCCACTTTACAAGTTTTTATTCATGTTTCACTGCCCCCCAAACATAGTAGTCCTCTGTGACAGACTAGCTCTGGTTACTTGGAAGGGACTCAGGGCAGGAAAGTCTTGATATGTAGAGGGTAAACACTTGAAACTCTTTCCCTGGACAGTAATATCACAGTAGCCCCTATATGGGCAGTGACTTCACACTGGTCAGGTACAAAACATAATCAGGGATTCACACAGCTCAGAAATCAGAAAATCAGAGTAGATATAGGCGCAAAGGATTGGAATTTCAAAGCCCTGCATCTGCTTGGCATCTTAATTTTCAAAGGGTCTGCATTAGTCTTTTGGCACCCAGGCATGATTCTTGATCTGCAAACACAGAGCTCAATTTTTAATTGTCCTGGTGAATCTCCTAGATGTGGCTACATCCAACTGGCAATCACAGTGTCCATTGCCCTCTAGGCTATAATGAGTAAGATTTGCAAAGCCACATCTGATTCCACTAGTTGGACGTGGTTTATAACAGAATGCATCCATCTTTGGATTTAGCTGCTATTTTCAGCCTGTTAGTTGGGGAATTTATGCTAGCTAGGGGAGGAGGGGCCAATCACAGCTCACAACAGCTCCCAGAGTGTCCCAGACCACCAATCGCCCCCCCCCCACCTCCACCAGAGTACCATCCCCAAACAAGCCAGAGCTACCTGGCCCCTGTCAGTCATGCCCCGGATCAGAAATAGAAAGTAGTCAACAGTGCAATCAGTCTGGAGGAGGTACTGTATGTGTCAGGACACATTTAAGTCTGCTTCCTGGCTCTGTGTTTGCTGTTTGAAAATCTGGCCTGGGTCACTGGGACTAGCATGGCCAATCAGAAAATATATCAGGGATAATGACAGGCTTAGGGCTTTGAAAATCAGACATGGGCTTGGGGTTGGGGTGGGGCTGGGCACATTTTGCATGTCTGTTACTTGAGGGAGTCAAGGACTATATCAGTGAGACCACTTTTTAAGTCTAACCTGATGACGTACTTGATGACAGATGCATGTGAAGTGAAACACATGCTACTGTAAACCATGCCTGAGTATTACAGTCAGACATTTTGAAAATACCACTGGATGCATTCAGATGGACAATAGAAGTGATGCTTCTGGGCATTTGAAAATCTTGCCGAAGGGAGGATTTGTAGACTACTTGGTGTGTTGGGGGAAGAGTTAAACTAGGAGAGTTAAATAGGAGGCAGTATAGCGCAGTGGGTTAAAGCTCTGAGTTGCAGATCTGGAAACCAGGATTTGAATCCCACAGTCACCTAGGTGTATACTGTGAGATCCTGAGCAAGTCATTTAACTTCCTGGTGCTCCCAGGTCACATCTGGAAACAAGCCTCGGCTTAGTGTGCTATTCCTGGTTAAACAAGGTTCCCCTTCTCCTTTTCCTAAACTGTTAAGTTACTGCATTTGGAAAAAAAACTGGTCCTGCCTCACGGTAAATAATGTTACAACTGCAAACCATCTGTCTGTGCTATTCCCAGGCAATTACTGACTGCAGAATTTAATCTGGGGGACAGTGCTGGTTGTGAGTTCTGAAATGGGTGAGGAGTACAGTGCTGGGTGTGAGCATTGAGAGATGTTCAGTGGTAGCTTTAAGCTCTGGATTAGGGGAAGTAATGGCAGCTGTGAGTCTTGAGCCAGGAGTAATGGTGGCTGTGAGCACTATGTGGGGGGGGGGGCAGGAGTGCTAACATGTCAAGAGTTAGAAGACACTGGTGGCTAAAAGCCTGGAAGTTCAGGGTAGTAGTTATTGTGAACCTAGAGCTGGAGGGCAATAGCAGCTGCATGCCTTGAGTTGGAGCAATGGTGGCTTCTAACCTGATATAGATGGGCAGTGGAGTCTGCTTGAGCCTGAATAGTGGTGGCATTTTGGCAGCCATGCGTCTTGAGCTGAGGGACAATGTTGATGGCTAACCTTCAATTTGGAGGTAGTTATGAGTAATAGCCATAGGCTGAAAGGCATTAGAAACAGCTAGACTTGAGCTGACAGAGCAGTGACAGGCAGTTAAGAGCTCAGAGTGGGAGATGGCAGTGGCAACTGGAGCCAGATAGCTAGGCAATGTCATTGGTTTGCTGTGAGATGGGTATCAGTGCTGCAACCATGAATAAATTTCCCCATTCTACACAAAGACACACTGTATAGTAGTAATGTCTTATATTGCGTTATTGTGTTGGAGCTACATCTGGCCATGCCAACTAACATATACACAAAACATATCAACTACACTCACATTATTTGGTTAATTAGGAAAGCATTACACATTAAAAGTCTTCATTTTGCACATTCTAAATCAATGCTACACTTTTTAGTTCTCACAGACTGAGAGGTATGTCCTGAATTCCTGTGTGGTAAGTGCAAACAATATGTACTAGGCCATCAGCAGTGTTACGAAATAATTTTGTTAGAGAAGTAAAAAGATAGTTTGAAAGAGGTCGATTTGTAAGCAGTAGTAGTACCCTCAAAGTATTGGAAATGAAGGTTCTCCATTTGAAGGGGTATTGAAAATTAAATACTGAAAAACAGGGACAGTTCAAACTACAATGTAACAAGGTTGGTTACCCCGTTTTTACAGCTGGACATATAAGGTATTAACATGTTTTTTTTCTGTCCTATCATATGTAAGGACAAATCTGACATCTATGAATTTAAAATGTTAAGGAACACAACGTTGACCTTGTTTCAGTTGCTTCTGCAGGTGGCTGTGAGGGCCCCTGCCAAAGCAGCCCTCCCCCGAAATCCCATGCTAAGACCACCGCAGGAGGTTGCATGAGGTGGTCATGAGGGCCCCTGCTAAAGCAGCCCTCCCCCAAAATCCCATGCTAAGCCCACCACAAGAGATTGAACAAGGTGGTTGTGAGGGCCTCTGCTGAAGCAGCCCTCCCCCGAAATCCAATGCTAAAGTATGGTGGTGTACAACGACAGCTTCCGAGCATCTTCTCTGTGTAAATGTTTTGGCACCATATTCAAACTGATTTCAGGACTGCACAATTTATGTCACAATAGGAAGTGCCTCTTAATTTATTTTATTATTAATCGGCACAGGTCTACAGATAGTTTCTGCACGACTTTTCTATGTAAATCCGAATGTTTTTGGTATAGGTGCAGGTTACCTTAAGGTTACCTTAAAGGGATTTTAAAGCATTTTTTACCATAGTATGGGTTGGCTGCTCCAAAGTGTAGTAATTAATTCAGCTGAATGCCAGGCTTTTATTTATTGTCACTGTGTGCCAGGTTACTCAATGCACATTATTGAATTTCTACCAGTTCCACCTATCTATCACTGTGGGTATCAGGAAAAGCTTAAGGCAAGGGGGAGATTCAGTTTAAAAACTATTTACTTTTCTCATGCTGTTTGCTAGCTCTGGCCCGGTTCTTGTTGTAGTGTTGTGCACAAGTTAAGTCTCTCGATTCAGTTAGGCAAGCAGCCCACCATTACTTGTTGCTGTAAATCAGCGTGTTTTAAATTTTAACAGTTGTGCCATTACTTCAGCAGTATTTCAGCTGCAGATTCAGTTGCTTTAATTAAATTGGCTGCCTTAACAAGCGGGAGCTGCCCAAGAACCCAATTCATATTTACATTTTTGTTGGGGCTAGCTGAGTTCTGAATTCCCTCCCCTGTCTGCAGCTCTAGCAATTTAGCTTCCACCCCCACCCCCCGGCTTTATCTTGACTTACCTCCTCTTATTCTCTGGATTTCAGGATTGCACAGTCTATGTGCAATCGGAAGTGCCTCTTTATTTATTTTATTATTAATCGGCACAGGTCTACAGATAGTTTCTGCTCTACTATTCTATGTAAATCTGAGTGTTTTTGTTATAGGTGCAGGTTACTTTAAAGGGATTTTAAAGCACTTTTTACCATAGTATGAGTAGGCTGCTCTAAAGTGTAATAATTAATTCAGCTGAATGCCAGGCTTTTATTTATTCTCACTGTTCCACCTATCTATCACTGTGGGTATGGGGAAAAGCTTAAGACAAAGGAGGGGATTCGGTTTAAAAACTCTTTACTTTTCTCAGGCTGTTTGCTAGTTCTGGTCCCACAGGAAAAGCTTAAGACAAAAGGCAGATTTGAATTCAAAAATATTTATTTTTTTCAGGCTGTTTGCTTGCTCTGGCCTGGTTCTTGTTCTAGTGCTGTGCACAAGTTAAGTCTCTGGATTCAGTTAGGCAAGCAGCCCACCATTACTTGTTGTTGTAAATCAGCGTGTTTTAAATTTTAACAATTGCGCCATTACTTCAGCAGTATTTCAGCTGTAAATTCAGTTGTTTTAATTAAATCGGCTACCTTAACAAGTGGGAGCTGCCCGACAACCCAATTCATATTTAAATTTTTGCTGGGGCTAGCTGAGTCCTGAATTCCTTCCCCTGTCTGCAGCTCTAGCAATTTAGCCTCCACCCCCCAGGCTTTATCTTGACTTACCTCCTCTTATTCTCTCCACAGCCCACCGCAAGATGTTGCACAAAGTGGTGATGAGGGCCCCTGCCGAAGCAGCCCTCCCCCGAAATCCCATGCTTAGGGTAAGGCAATGTACAAGGACGGCTTCTGAGCATCTTCTCCATGTAAATGTTTTCCTTGCCAATGCTTTGCGTCAGATGCCCCACCACCCCACCACCACCCTTGGTGATCCTTTACTTTATATAGGGCCTCTCATGTGCTAAATTGAACCAATCAGCCAACTTTCCCACTAGCAGCCTATCTAACTTCACTACTAGAGGCCGTTATTTTCAAAAAACTCTCATTTAGCAGACCATCTCTCTAAAAAAATCATCATGATACCTCTCTGCCTCACTCTACTTGCCCCCCTATTTTCACTAGTGGCACTCCCTCCCTCCAACTAACCTGGGGTGCAAGTTTATAAGGAAGCAACTTGCACACTGTTCACTATGCCAATAGCATCTAGTACACTTGATGCTGATCATTACCCTGCTCCTAAGCTACTATTAAGGTTAGTCGGTCCATCAATCCTACCACCCTCCTTTCATGCTGGACTATAGCACTAAATGCTATCACTCAGAAATATCCCATGAATGGCCTTCATTTTCAGTCCACCAACCGCAAACCCCAGCGCTCCATACCATATACCAAGCTCCTGATGACGCTTCTGCTACTACTTTCTGGGGACGTTGAGCCTTATCCAGGGACAACCTCCAACCCCTTCAGGCTACCACGTGGCCTAAAACTAATGCATTTAACTATCTGAAGTCTACTGAATAAAATCACCTTGCTGCAGCCAACTGTAGTCTCCCTAAGGTCTGACATCCTGATTATTACCAAAACCTAGCTTAAGCCCGACAAAAATGACTCTGAAGTCACTATCCCAGGCTACTCCATTATTAGACATGACCACCTAGGCAACAAAAGGGGAGGTGGAATAGTTATGTGTATCTCTTCCTCCATGCATTTCACTTCAGTCAATTTACCTAAGCCCCCACACCCGATTGATATCTTATTGATCAAGCTTTCCCTCCCACATACAAATCCAGTTTTTATATCAGGGGCAGTATTCCCAGACACAGCCTATCCTGGAACACCTGGGCACCCTGAAAACTGCTGCCAAAGAAGATAAGCACCATATCCAGGGTGATTTCAATCTAAACTGGCTTTCTTGCACATCCTCCAAGATCAGCAACCAGGTTGCAATGCTAAACCTGTCGCAAATGATCTCAGACCCCACTCATTGAAACACGAAATTGAATAAATACTCTCTATTGAACTAGCCCCTTACCTCCCATTAGCATCGTATAATTACCTCAGGCATCTTACCCGCCTCATTGAGTGATCATCATATGCTCTACTCGATCCACAAAATGTTCAGGCCCAAAGCCCACCCCCCCAAACCATTCTCACAAGGTCTTTCAAATCCCTGGACCTTGCCTCACTTTTAAATGACCTGTCAGCCACTGACTGGTCCTTCATCCACTGGGTCTCCTCCATTGATGCTGCCCTGGATTATTTCAAGCTCAGGTTTCTAGCAGCTTGGGACCTCCAAACTCCACTCAGATGGTATCATGTGTGGGGCGCCCACTTACCATGGATCACAGCTGAAATGATGTCCCTCACCAGAGCCAGAGACAAGGCATGGAAGTCTTTCATGCTCTCCAGCTCCCTTGCAGACCACGAAAATTACCATTCCTTATGCAAAGCCAAGGCTCCTACTTTTCTGCGGCATGTTGGGACCAAGTTCTGCGGCAAGATTACCATTTGCCACAGAACTTCTGCAGCCATGGTTTGTAATTTCTGCAGAAGTTGTGTGGCACTAATGTACTACGAGATCACAGTGTCAGCTTGTCATCCTGACTTCCTATCCATGGCAATAGTTATAGCAATCAGGATGATGGAAAGCACAGTAACACTAGTTCAAAAAATAACAGACTTAAATAATTTTATGCCTAAAAAAAAAAAAATCTATACCTTAAGGTCCTAGCCTATTGCATAAATGAAATATGCATAGGTGACCCTTATGTGATAAATAAGGTATTTCTATACTCCTGTTGTCTCTATCACTCATGAAGTCCCCACTGTGCATCACTTATATATTTATATGTGCTGTCTTCACCACTCATGAGGTCCCCACTGTGTATCACTTATATATTTATATGCAGTCTGTAACATACATACAAATGTGTGTGTGTGTGTAGTGAGAGAGATACTGTATGTGTACATATATATATATATATATATATATATATATATATACAGTTTTTTAAATTTCCATGAAATTGTATCCTCATTCATACAGATCCCATTGGAAATGGAATAAACAGAATAGAGAAGATAATTGCAAAACTCATTTTTCACACCAACCTGCTTCCCCTGACACTTCGTAAGACCATCAGTCCATGACATGCATGTGAACCCATTGTGAGATAAAGCTCTCCAGCCCATCACAATGTATCCCCCATGTGACAAAACACTGTGCCATACCTTTCCAGGCTCAGAGCACTGGTGTGCTCCCCCAATCCTTGTGCTGCCCAGCCAACTCCCAAAGCTCGTCTCTGAACCTGAGTTGCTGGCATGGGAACACAACATGCTACCCTCTGGCCCAACATCTGGCCCTGCACACATTTCTCCATAACTTTTAGATGATTCCATCAACCAATGACAATATGTAATTAATAACCCTGGCAAAAAATGTGTACAGCAAAATTATTTATTTAACAGGTATATTCTTTCAACAGGTCGATACATTATTATATTCCACTTTTCTTGGTATAATTACTTAATTTGCAACCCCGGGTCATGCCTGAAAATAGTCATTGCCATGGCTAGTGCACTTACCCTGTAAACAAAAACTAAATAAAATAAATAAGTTTTCTTAAAAACAACAGCTTAATTCATTTTACCAGTTATTCATTTCAGATAGCATCACTATACCTTAAAGGCACAAGTAAGTTTGTACAAAGTAAGGCATGGACTTAACAGGTCTATGCTATTGTCAAGGTTTTGTTTAAGTTAACCCTAGTGTAATAACGTAACATTGAAAAGTGTATTAGGCTGTAGCACAGGCTGAGCAAATATCACCATACCTGATGTGCTGTGCCACTGCCTCTCACAGTGGGAGCTGTGGTAGATAAGTAACAATTAATTTCTGTGGCAGAATGCAGCCATTTCATTAGCTAATGTATGATGTTATAGCACTGATAAAATCATATTCTGAGCATAGCAGGGTTTTGGATATAAAAAGAAGGGCAGGGAACCAGTTTTTATGGATAAATGGAAATATTAATACAGAATCACCAAGAACAGTGAATTCTGCAGCACTGCAGAAGTTCTGCGGTAGGTTGCAAGTTCTGTACAAAATTCTGTGGCCGTAGAATTCTAGGGGCCTTGAGCAAAGCCTGCACTAGACAGATTAGGAAAGCTAAGACAATATGCTTCTAATTTTCCTTCTAAGCAAACCTAAACCACCGATCTAAATTTTGGAAATAGGTTAAATCCCTCTTCACCCCACCCTCTCAGTCCCCCACAGCTGCGTTAAACATAAGTGGAAATGCTGTAACTGACCTCTAGCAGTAGCACCAGAATTTAACATCTATTTTACAAACTGCACCACGGCACTACTGTCTGCTCTCCCCCCATCCCAGACCACACCCTCCACCATAGCCACTTCAGCTCAGACCTCTTCTTCTTCAGCTGCCCCAACTTTCTCCTTCTGTCAGGTCACACCTTCAGATGTTTTCAAAGCCTTGACCTCCCTAAACCCTATCAAAGGTAAATGCCCCTCAGGGCTGGACTCTAAGTTGCTCTGCCTAGCTGCTCCTGCTATTGCAGCCCCCCAGGTTGATCTATTTAACCTCTCCTTCTTCCTAGCTTCTATCCCCTCTGAATTGAAACATGCTACTGTTATCCCACTCTCAAAGGGGGATGACACCTCTTTTCCCAGTAAATACCATCCTATCTCCCTCCTCCCCATTCTGGCAAAGCTTCAGGAGCACATAGTCCTCTCACAACTTTCCTCCTTTCTCAACTCCTCCTCCTTTTTCTCTCCATACCAGTCTGGCTTCAGGAAGTCCCATTCCACTGCCACCTCCCTCCTATAGCTCACCGACTCCATCCTTGATGGCATGGATAAGGGCCATAGCACCTCTGCTATTTTTGTCGACCTAGCCAAGGCTTTTGACACGATCTCCCACCCTCTCCAACTAGACAAGCTCTCCTTTGCTGGGCTTTCTACCATGGCCAATAGCTGGTTCCACTCCTACATAGTAGGCCATTCTCAAACTGTCAGAATCGGAGGTTCCACCTCTTCCCCCCTACCAGTTACCTCAGGAGTCCCCCAAGGCTAGGTCCTCAGGCTGCTCCTCTTCTCCATCTTCTTAAATGACCTACCCACCACCTGCCCATGCACATCCATGCACATGTATGTGGATGACACAGTTCTGTATGTATCAGGCCCTTCAACCGTGATGTAGTGACCAGGTTGCAGCAGGACTTCAATGATATCCAGCTCTGGCTTCATGCAAACCAGCTTTTCCTCAATGCCAAGAAGACTGTCTCCATGACCTTTGGCATGAGACAGAGACTCTCTTAGCTCATCTCCACCCCCTCCTTCCATACCCTGGATGAGACCACTCTGGAGGCCTGCCCTTCCTTTAGATATCTCGGGGTCTGGCTGGACCAGCACCTTGACTTTTCTGTACATGTTGATGCCATCCACAAAAAGCTCCACTCACAACTGGGTGCCCTCTACCACAATCATGGATGCATCTGCTGCCAGCCCGCCATGCACTTGTACAGAAAAAGATCCTCCCTATCTTCGGCTACAGGGATGTAGTCTACAGTGTCACTCCCAAGTCCACCCTAGCCAGACTGGACTCCCTTTTCCATTCTTTCTGCCATTTCACCCTTGATAGCCCATCATCCTCCCACCACTGCATGCTCTATCAGATTCTAAGTCTTCCCTTACTCCAGGACCGCAGACAGTCCCACTGCGCTAAGCTCATGGCAAAGTTCTGGGCTCAGTCCTTGCCTCCATACCATGATGCTGTGTTAGCTGCTCATTCAAATCCTGGCTACACCCTTAGAAATGCTGATACATGCCTCCTGGTGGTACAGTGCATATCCTCTTCGACTGCCCAAGCAGCTTTCAGTCATCGTATGCCCAAATTATGGAACTCCCTCCCTGCAAATATTTGACAGACACTACCTTCTCAGTTCCTCGGCTACCTCATACATGCACACTTCTCCATGACCTGTGTCTGTGGCTAGTTGTGCCTGCAAGTGATCTAATTGGTTCTTCCACTTATCAGCTAACTGGGATTAGACCCTATCTTGATGCTTGCTGTTTGCCTCAATATCATACCTCACATGTTGTTATGTCATAATGTATTTGTATGCTGTTAACTCATGCCCTTGTATACCTCTGTATTACTCATGTTATAATTTGTATACCTCTGTATTGCTCATGTTATAATCTTATTGTACACTCTATGTATTGATGGATTGTTGTCCCCCATGTTTCCCCTCCTCAAGGATGAACCTGGAATCGAGCAGTACCCTGCTCAATGTACCCTCCTGGTAAAACTTTTAAATAAATAAATAAATGAATTCTGCAAAAGTGTGCACCAATTTCTCATATCATCTCTTTGCTGTCTATACAAAATGGACATAATCCCTCTAAAGGCCTGTTTGGGGCATTTCTTGGTATGTCAGAGGTGGGGCACACAATAGAGGCATAATGTGGGCACAAACTGGTATATTGTATTATAGCAGGGGGCATTTCTACTGATTTCATTTGATTAAGTTCACACTGTCTTCAGCAGTTTTTGGTACAGCATTCAGTCATGTGCTGCCAGCTCAGTCATTAATAACTAAACACCGACTACTTCCTGGAGAGCAGAATATCACTTTACCAAGATAGTATGCGTGTAGTTGCAGAATGCTGGTTGGATGAAACTGCCTTCCTAACAGATGAGAACATCCCCTGGTTGAAGAGTAGGGCAATGGAATAGGACAGTTCAGACTGCTGTCTCATGAAGGGGTTGCAGAGTGCTCTCCTTACAAGAAAGTCTAACAACCTGTCTTTTGGGAATGGGCATTAACGGAGAACTACTCTGACAATCCAAATGATTTTTTTTCTGTAGAAGCTGTTTTCATAAACATTGTTTCCAAATTTGTAATTGCTCTATCTTTACTGGCATTTTAGTAAATTCAGGGAGGGTTTATGATTTGTGCAATGCATGTGAGAGAATAAACTGCTGGATAAAGAATGTATCAGGTCAGGTTCAGTGTTCTGAATGAGAAGAAATGGTTTATCTAACTTTATCCTCTTGGTGTTTATTTATCCACACACTCTGCACATCAACTTCTTTCCCTGAAGAATCTGTCCAATCACAGTCAGATTCTAACATTATGGCCCTGTCTACACTGCTTCATCTTTTCTAAAATGTTTTAAAAAATGTTTTGTGTTCCATGATAGAGCATGGTTGTCAGTGCGTGCACATTGCAACCCGACACCGTGCTTGCCCACTTCAGTTCACAGACATGCTTGAGGCAATACTGGGCACTGCAATGCATGCCAGGATACTCGTGAATGGGCATGGTCACGGATCAGGAAAATAATTACTCCATTAGATTCAAGAGCTCATCATGAGGTCAGGGATGTAAGTTCTTTTGGGCAGCAATGTACAAGCCCCAGAAGTTGGCAGAGGTTGCCTTAAACCATGTTACAGCACGGTTTGCATCCACATTACTGTTAACATGGTTTAAGGCAACTGTTTTGGTCTGAAACCATGCTCGAAACCTGCTCCAAACAGGTTTCAAGCATGGTTTTTGAATACGGTTTCTAACACAGTTTTACTGTGCTACAGTGCGGACGCGAACCGTGTTTGCCATTCTTGTAACATTAACGATTGCCAGTAATGTTACAAGACCTCCACTGTGGACAGGGCCTATGTGGACCAATCAGAAAGCTCTGCATTCCTCCCTTTCAGTAACTGGTGCAAACATCAGCACAGCACTGATAAATTAACAAAATAGGTCCATGGATTTTGTTCAAAGTAACTAATAGTATATATACTTATATCAATCAAGCAATATCTACAAAACAAACTACACTGAATAACATAAATTGAATATGCAACAAGTTCAGTGTCTGAATAAGTTATTCATCCAAACTCATTGTGGTGACTTTGGAGACACTTCATTCATGGCTATGCTTTGCTCTGCCACCTCTGAGGTTATCCTAGGTCACCAGAACTCATATGGATAATAAATGTATTCATCACTGCCTTGTTGAATATCCTCTATACTGTAAATGCACTGCTGCTAGATCCATTTTAGAACTGTAGGGATTTATTTTATGCCCTTGCTAATCTCTTCCATTATTATCCTCACAATGGACCGGTGGTTATTTATTGAACTGTGTGATTGAAGGGGGGCATGAACTACATTTTGTAGTTCACTGGGTCATCAGGTAGGTTTATGTGCATATGTTGAAATGCTTATGCAACATTTGGCCATTCACACTCTGTCCCATGACTGGGACAGCCCTTCTCATGATGTTCCACAGAGCTGGGTCATGAGAACAAAGGAATTTTCAACACAGTGAGGGTTCCACCCCTGATGAGTCAATGGGATGAGGCCACCTTAGATTAAAGGTACTTTAAGGAAGTCCAAAGATTACATTTCATTAGGAAATAGATGAAACCATGAGAAAGGGAAGAGAAACAGAAATATAGAAAACTACTGGCAGAAGAAGGCTTTGCAGTCTATCAAGTCTGCCCTGGGAGGTTGTATGTGTCCTACCTAGGGGATCATGACTGACCTCTCCAGCTCCCCTGCCCCCTTGATCGCTTGACCAGCCCTTTGTGTCTATGACACTCCTTCTTAAAAACTTCCACAGTTTTCACACTGACCAGTATCTCGGGGAGTTTGTTCCATGCCTCCACCACCCTCTCTGTGAAGTAGTACTTTCTCACATCCCTTCTGAATTTCCCACCCACCAGTTTCTTACTATTCCTCTGGTATTCATATTGCCACTGGTCACTAACAGCCCTCTGGGGTGAGCTTTGTTAAAACCCCTGCATATACAGTATTTAAATGTTTAAATCATGTCCTTCCTTTGCCCTTTGCCTTCCAATGAGTACCAGTTCAGGAATTCCAGTCTTTGTTCATATGTCCTCCTTGCTACCCCTGATAATTTTCGTCACCTACCTCCCTTTGCACTGTCTTAGTTGGTTGGTGCCCTTTATTTAGGTGCAGATTATAGAACTGTATGCAGTGCTCCTGGTGTGGTTGCACCAGTGTTCAATATAAAGGCAACATAACCTACCTGTTTCTGCTGCTGAAATCCATACCAGTACATGAAAGCACACTGTTCACCTTCCCTATTACCTTATAACATTGTGCTGATGATTTGGGATTGTTTGGAGATCATCACCCCAGATCTCTGTCCTCCTCTGTCACGTTAACTGGCATTCCCCCATCCTGCTATAGATTCTGCCCCTGGGTTTTTGTTTGTCATGAACATGACCTTGCACTTTTTAACACTGAAGCCCAGCTGCCAGATTTATGACCACCTCCAAGTCCTCCCTTAAGCTATGGATATTTTCTTCAGTATTAGCCCTGCCACAGGGCTTGGTAGCATCTGAAAAAAGGCAGGTTTTCCCTCTGATGCCTTTACCTATATGTTACTAATGAAAAAGTTAATGCCGGGCCTAGCAAAAATCTTAGTAGTACCAAACCAGTGACTTCATTCATTCTCGAAAACACCCCATTAGGTACCAACTTCTATGTCCTCCCCCTCAGCCAGGTTTCCACCCACCTTGTTAGTTTACCCCCACCCCACCCATAGATTCCCCAGCTTTTTTACTTATCTCCTATGCAGGGCTGATTCAACAGTGTTGTTGAAATCTTGGTGCAATATGAAAGGAGCAAGGAAATGCTTCCGCAAGGGAGCCAAGCCTGTGCACTATTTATAGCACTGTAGGGGGTGACATATGTTATCTAATATCCCAGCAAACCCCAGGCATAGCCCATTAAAACCTCCATGTCATCAGGCAATTTTAAAGAGCAGCTGACACATTCAGAAGAACTTTAACAAAGCACAATATTTAGACACAGTTTAGGTTGTACTTCACATTTGTTGTGTATTCCTCCTCCTCATTATTCATTACTGCGGTAATGTGCATAAAAACAGGATCTTTGCTCCTGATGAGTTCATCTGTTCATGTTGCCTTCTCCCTACCTGATCATAATGCGCTACTTGTAACATCACAGTTACTCCCATGGCAACAGATTGTGATGTTACAACACAGGATTATGACATGAAGTAGCGAGTAAGCTACAGAGACAGATAAACTCTAAAGGAACTCTAAAGAACACCCATCATGTATTCATACAAATTTACTCAAAAATAAATAATGTGAAGGAGAACTATGTAAAATATATGTGGACTGCAAGCTGAATTATACCTAATTACTATGTTTTTCCAAAGTTTTTTCCGAAGCGTCAGTAGCTCTTTAAGGATTCTCAGTATGTTAGAATATTTACACGCTGTAGATTTAGTCATTTGGACTCTTTGTCCCATGACTGAGACTACCACCCTCATGAATGGCACAGGGAATGGCTGTGTGAGTAAAGGAACTTTAGATCTGGTGAGAGTTCCACCTTTAAATGTACCATAGGGATGAGGTCCCCTTAATTTAAAGGTACCTCAGGGAAGTATACTGTATGTATATTTCCATAAGGAACGGGGAATGATGCATGAATGATTGAAGACTGCACCATCCAGGCCCTGCTCATGACAGAATTGTATAACCTCCATCACAGAGAGAAAAACCCTGGGATGGAAACCTCTGGGAATCCATGGCATTAGGTTGCCATCCATCTAGGCTTATTGTCACATTTTTCCAACTGCCTACCCAGTACCCAAATTATGACTCCTCCTCCCTCCCAGTGTGGCATTTCTCCATGTGTTCTGTGAGCCCTGTGTGTGTGCAGAACACCTCCCATATGTGTCTCAGTTCAGTTCAGTTTATTTTTGAAGGGATAACAGCTGTTGAGCAAACTCACTTGCAAGGTGGTCCCTTGTACATAAACCATAACATCAACAATTACAGAACAACACATAAATGGTTACAAGGTTAGGGCACATAACACAATTGTAGTATGTATATTTAACAATCAATAACTAAACATTAGCAGAACAAATACTGGCCATGGCCAGGTACATACAAAAGTGCATAATGGATAAGTGTGATTTTACATTTATTTTATTTACTTCCATAGAAAGAGGGGAAGAGAAGGTGAAATAGAAATATGGATAACAACAGAGCTAGGATAGGATAGGGAGAGAAAGTTGGTAGCAATGGCAGATGCCGGGAGTAATTTTATCAATCGATTTGAACGCACTCAAGGTGATCATGTTTTTTTAATTTGAGCATGGAAAGAAGTTTGTTCCAGGCTGTGGGAAAAACATAGTTCATGGCTTACTTACCAACGTGAGTGTGAATTTTGGGTACCTCCAGTGAGATGTTTGCATATTTCCTTAGTGCATAGGAGCTGTGGGAATGGTGGAGGAGAGAAGTGATATAGGGGGGCAACTTGCTTATTAGTGCTTTGTAAACCCAAGTGTATGTATAAAAAAGTCTTCTGGTTGCCAGGGAGGTCCAACTTACCTCCTTATAATAATAATAATTATAATTATACAAGGAACAGTGGTGGGTTTTGGCTGGAGCATTAGTCATGAACTCGAATCACATGGTGATAGAGGGTGTTCAGCTTTCGAAGACTGGTTATTGAACAGTTAACATATATAATATCTGCATAATCCAATAGGGGTATGAAGGTGGCCTGGACAAGTCTGGACAAGTCTAATTCTAGAGTCTTGAAAAAATAGCGATTTGTTTCTGAAAAATAACCCAAGTCTCTGCCTCAGTTTTTTTTAATAATGCCTCAATGTGAGAGGTAAAGGAGAAATGAGAGTCAAGCAAGAACCCTATATATTTGAAGTTATACACTGACTCAAGCGTATCGCCTAGGAGCGAGGTAATGGTATTGGTAGTGCTTAGGTTAGAGAAAACAATAGGTGAATTGGGTGGGTGAAAGAACATTACGTTAGTTTTTTTTAGCATTCAACAGTAGTTTTGACACTATTAGATTCTGCTGAAGCTGGTTAAAGTCCATCTGAAGTGCTGAGCAGACTTGGGCGAGGGAGGATTTTGAGGCATATAGAACAATGTCATCAGCAAATACAGTAAGTGGATGTTAGAGTCAGTGATGTTATTGTTTAAGGTGTTGACATAAATCAGAAAGAGCAGTGGGACCAGAATGGAGCCCTGAGGGACCCCTCCCAGCAAGGGAAGTAAGTATAGGAGAGTACTATTGGCATTTATCTGTTAATATCTATCCCCCAGATAACTGGCAAACCAGTTTAATACAGAATTATTGAAGCCCAGTTGTTTAAATCTGTTGAGGAGAAGGAGATGATCCACCATATCAAAGGATTTACTCAGATCCAAAAAAACAGCCCCAGTGATTATTTTTTTCTCCATGGCCTCTAATCAATCACTTGTAACTTTGGATAATGCTGATATTGTGCTATGTAGTGGTCTGAAACCAGAATGAAAGGGGCTGATTAACTGGTGCTTATCTAGGAATGTTTTAACTTTTATGCTGACTCATTTTTCTAATAATTTTGAGAGGGCTGGCAGGATTGAAATAAGCCTATAATTATTTAGGTCTCTAGGATCTCCAAATTTAAAGATGGGTAGCAGGTGGGCTACCTTCCAGTCATGTGGTAAAGTCCCCTCTGCTAATGATAGGTTAAATAGGTGGTTAATTGGGGCCATAAGGTAGTGGTAGCCTAGTTTTAGGAGGAAGGGATCGATATTGTCTGCCCCAGCACTTTTTTAGTGTCAAGCAATCGATCTTCAACCTGTTTATAAGTAATGTTGGAGAAGGTGAAGGAAGCATGGGTGGAAGGGCTGGGTGGTGTAATTGCACGGAGAATTGAAGGATGCAAAGTAACTGCCTAGGAAGAATCGAAGGCAAGGCCTGCTGTTGCAAAATGCTCATTGAGTTTGTCAAGTATTGTGGCCTTGTTAGTTATGGAAGTGCCTTGGAAGTTTATTTTATTTGGCAAGGTTGGAGGTGCTTTACTATCTTCCACAGATTTGAATATACATCAGATTTTGGCTGTGTTTCCTTCTGTTGATTCGAGTATGTTAATGTAATTCTTCTCCTTTGTATTTCTAACCATTTTTGTGCAGGCGTTGCAGCATTCCCTAAATGTTATCCAGTCCACAGTGGATTTGGTCCATTGTGCAGTTGCCCATAATCGATTCCTATTTAACAAGGATTTTTTGATATCCCAGTTGAATCACTGGGTGTCTGACACAATCCTCTCATGTCTGGCTGTATATTGTGATGCCAGCCATATATATCAGCACACAATTACCCATCCTTGATAGAATGTATTCCAAAAGCCTCTGAAATGTTGGTGGCACATTCTTCATCCTGAATGGCATTATTGAAAATTTGAATAATCCAAATGAGGTGACAAATATAGATGTTGCAAAGTTAGAATTCACAACGGAAGTTTGTGGAAAGTCACTTGCACACACTGTGATAACTTCACAAAGTTCCTGATGGCCGCACCAACTTCACCTGTGTTTCTTTTTATTTAAAAACAAAAAACAGATACAATAAAACTTTTCCATCCTCTGTGGCACACTTTCTTCACCACTCCCACTATGCTACATGTTTTAAAATATAACCCCGACAACCAGTCCACCCAGTAGGCCTCTACCTCCCCCACTACTCAGTGAAGTTTATAATAAGTGTAAAAGCCTGTTGTTATGATCCTTCCTCCCAGCAAAACCAATCTCTTCTCCCTCTATCTGTCCCTCATTTTAATAATGGAAACTCCTTCCTTTACAGACCTCTTGCCAAAATAAATCTCTTCCTCAAAGCCCTCAAACTCCAGTTTTCAGTGTAAAATCTTGTACTGTATAAAGAAAAAAGTCCCCCATCAGAACAAGTGCATCTTTATTCATCAAAGTCTCTGAGCAAAATGTTAAGTGCCTTATATCTCAGTAGTAATATCTGACTGGCTGCTTATCAGTCAATCAGGTATTACTACCTGACTGACTGGTTCAGTCAATCAGGTACCTGTATTATTACTACTAGGATATAAAACAGTAGAAACACAGAAAAGGCTGCACTAGGTGAGGTGGTGCTCCAATGCAGTCAGAAATTTGCACAAAAAAACATGAGCACTCGCCAACCTTTGTAGTAGTCACACTGGCTCCAAAATAGTTGCAAGAAATTAGATTGTTATGCCAAAACACACATAAGTGCACACTGGATGTGTTTTGGACAAGGATCTTTCTCAAAAAATACTATAGTACATAAAACACCACTGTTTTATAAAACATGTAGGATATAAAACACAACATTAGAAACATATAAACATAGAATTTGATGGCAGATAAGGATCGCTTGGCCCACCCAGTCTGCCCATTTCTCTACCTAACAGATAAGCTGCAGATTCCTAGTTAACCAACAGCCTACTTCCTCCTACCCCCCACTAGAATTGCCTTATGTCTGTCCCATGCATTCTTGAATTCCCCCACTGTTTTTGACTCTACGACCTCCTCAGGAAGGCTGGTCCATGTATCCACAACTCTCTCTGTGAAGAAATACTTCCTTACATTACCTCTGAGCCTTCCCCCATCTTCAAATTGTGCTCCCTTGTTTTTGCACATCTCTTTTTCTGAAAGATGCTACCCTCTTGGACTTTTTGATTCCCTTGAGGTATTTGAAAGTTTCTATCATGTCCCCCCCTCCCTCCTTTCCTCGAGGCTATACATCTTTAGTTCCTTTAGTCTTTCTTCATATGTCTTCTGATGCAGACCCTGCATCATTTTGGTTGCCCTCCTCTGGACAGCCTCCACCCCGTCTATGTCTTTTCCAGAGATGGGGATCTCCAGAACTGTACACAGTACTCCAGATGTGGTCTTACCAACTGTCAGTACAGAGGGCCAACAACTTCCTGTTTTCTACTGGTGATTCCTCTCCCTATGCATCATTCATTCAGCTTTGAGATTTTGAAGGGTGAGGATGTGCTCACTCAGATGGAGAACAGCTTTCTTTTTAACAGGTTTTACACTGGAAACTGTCATTTTGGGATTTGGGGGAGGAGTACTTTTGGGGGCAAAACAGTGGAAGGGAGGGGGTTTCTGTTATTAAAAAGTGTGATGGGCAGGGAGAGGTGGGGGAGATTGGTTTTGCAAGCAGGGTAAAGGATCACTGCAGCATGCTATTATGATTTTTTTTTTGCAAATAAGTTTATTTTATTTTATATTAAAACACAACATTACACTACACAAAATCCCATTAAAACAAAAAAAACATATTAAAGGAAAAACAGATTGTGGTCCTTTAACCATAGCTTCAGAGTAATAAAATGCACATAGCTTATCATAAAAAAAGAAATACCTTCCTTTTAATCCCCTATCCTCCAACCCCTCCCCCCAACCAGAGCAGCAGTCCAATACGTAAGGTATAATATCGATATGATTAACTTTAAATAATAGCCTATATGCTTTAACAACCTCCACATTAATAACTCTGACCATAATAGATTAGTACCTTCCTGAAAATCATCCCTCTTAGTTACCTTCTCCGGGGGAACAAAAAATGCTAACTAAGCTAGTGTCAAGCATAGCCGAAGAGTGTAGGAAAGCCCTACCCATCTACAGGGTGTAACCTTTGACAAGTAGAAATAAATAACAGAAATAGGTAAAGGGGAGGGCTCTCAACTACACTAATAGCCATACTTGGCTTTCAAACATTGTAAAAAACTATCCCAATAATAATTAAACTTCTCTACTGAGTTATAAAAGATTGCAGCGAACCTCTCTGCATTTAGAGCATTAAGAAATTCGCTCCACCATTCCTTACATGAAGGAAGTTGGTCGCTGCACCAATATCAAAGAAGAAGCAACTTTGTCACCTGTGCCACTAAGGCCATTTGGTACTTATGAGACTTTGCCATACTTTGCGTAAACATCCCAAAGAAGCATGTTTTAGCGTCAAAGTATGTAGCAATCTTGGTGAAAGGGGCTAGCCAGTTTTTCACCAGATTCCAGAGTTTAACTGCCTTAGGACATTCCCAAAGTATATGATATGTAGTAGCAACAAGGCAGCCACAGAACTTGCACCTTGGCGAATTAGACTTGTATAGCCGGGCAAGCTTGGCTGGCGTAGAGGTAGAGATTATGTAGAAGGTTGAATTGTAAACCCTTAATCTGTCTTGTTTAACATAGGCATATAAATCTAGCCATATCTTACCCACGTCTCTTCCGCCATCCCAAGGATAAGTTTGTCTCCCAGTAAAATGGAACTGAAGAGATACCAGAATCCTCTTAGTTAGGATTAATTTATACAATTTTGAAACTGAATTACCAGATATTGCCTGATCTCATCTTCTTCAAAATTCCAGCTTCTACCGCCCCTTGCTACCCCTAAGGAAAGAACTAATACATCCTTGAGTCTGATACAACCTTAACCGATCCCTAGGTTGAATGTTAAATTTTTCTGCCAGGGCAGTGGATGAGATAACTAAGCCTTGCGAAACAAAATCATTAGTCTAAGGTTAGTAAAACCATTACCAATATTCTTCTTTTACATCTGACTCCCTACCATAAAGTTAGGATTCCTTAAAATAGGTTGGAGTATATCTTTTATATAGGGAATTCTCATCAGCGAATATACTTGGCGAAGGGCCTTTATATCCCACCCCATAGGGGTATCCCTCAGCTTAACAGGAACCTTTAACAATGGAATAAATAAGCAAGATTCCAAATCTACATTAACATTCTTAGCCATCAGCCGGTCCATAGCCAGACCAGTGGAGGCCCCTTCTACATCTGAAAGCCATAAACTGCCTAGCAGCATGGCAAGCTAAATAATATATGTAAAAGTCTGAAGCTGAAGGCCTCCCACCTTCCTTGAATAGGTAAGCTTCCTGTAAGCTCTCTGAGGGAGTTTCCCCTTCCATAAAAAATCGGAACAATGCTTAGTAACCAAGTTAAAGAAGGATCTGGGAAGAAATACATTGAGATTATAGAGGGGTTAAAAGATTTTTGGCAAAATCATCATTTTAATTGTGTTAACTCTCCCATAAAAGGATAGCAAGAGCTTCACCCACTTCTCTAGGCTTTCCTTAATAGATTTCACTAGTGGTCTGAAATTTAAGTCTACCAAATCATCCAAATTCTTGGAGATCCGAATACCTAAGTAAAGCAGAGATTTGGGTTGCCATTGTAATCCTAAAAGTACACCAACTTTGTTGAAGATAAGGAGATAATGGAAGAACCATAGTTTTACTTTTATTTAAATAATATCCTGAAAATTTACTAAAATCAGAAATAATTTGGAATACACGAGGAAGTGACTCCCGACTATAGCGAACGTGCAATAATAAGTCATCCGCAAATGCTGATAACTTATATTCCGATTCTCCAATACGAATCCCAAGCACTTGGTTGTCATTATTAATAGCCCTAATTAGGGGGTTCTAAATATAAATTAAATAAATACGGGGAAAGGGGGCAACCTTGGCGAGTACCTCTTCCTTAGGGGAAAACCGCTGAGATCAGGTTGTTGCACTGGATCCTTGCTGTTGGACAGGTATAAAGGACCTTAATATATCTCTGAAATTTAGCAGGAAACCCAAATTTAGATAGGGCCTGGAACAGAAACCCCCATTCCACCCTATCAAAAGCTTTCTCTGCGTCTAGAGAAACCAGAGATGCTTCCAAATCCGGACACCTAGACGCAGAGATTAAATAAAATATTTTCCTGAAATGATCACCTGATGAACGACCAGCCACAAAACCAACCTGTTCCGGGCTCACCAAGTCGAGCCATATGTTTTTCATTCGAGCAGCTAACATCTTAGCATAAATTTTAATATCTACATTGAGTAATGAAATTGGTCTATAATTGCCAACCAAATCAGGTGATCTCTCAGGTTTGGGTAGGAGAATAATTTTAGCTTCAAAAAGGGAAGGATCCTGTACCCCACAATCATGCCAGAAGGTGTAGAGTTGATGCAGCAGTGGTACAAGGAGATCTTTAAACAACTTAAAGAATTGGGCAGTGAACCCATCAGGCCCAGGAGCCTTATCTAGCTTAAGATCATCGATGGCTTCAGCAATCTCCTTCTGGGTAAAGGGAGACTCTAACTTCTGACAGCTTGCCTCAGAAAGCATAGGGAGTGGAAGGTTTGCCAGAAATTCCTTTATCCCTGCACACTCATCAGATGGCGACAACGCACTAGAATATAAATTTTTGTAAAAATCAAAAAAAATGGCTAAAATCCCTTCCGGGTCCGAGACTAAGTCATTAGTACATGGATGCCTCAGTCCAGCCACACTTTTAACTGATGATCTTTGCTTTAGCTGCCATGCCAGAATTTTACCAGCTTTGCTACCCTGTCCTAAAGATGTGGCCTTCAATCTGGAAGCCCGATTTTCTACCCCTTCTCTCACTGTCCTCGAATACCATGCCCTAAGCGTGACTAATTCTTGCTCTTGATCCGTGATCTCAAATCATCACCCATAATCTCCAAGGCTTTAACCCTCTCTAAACACTTAGACAGGAGGCTCCTTGATTTCCTTTTATGAGTTGTGGCATGCCTGATCAACTCACCCCTCCACGTAACCTTCAAAGCTGACCAAGCAATATCCGCCGCCCGGACTGAACCACATGCTATTATGATTTTTATAAACATTGCTGGGTACAGGTGAAGGAGGGAAGTGGGGGCCCAGCAGGAGGACAGGTGGGGGTTATATTTAACAATGTGGCATGGTGGGAGGGAATGGTAGACATGCCACATAGGGTGGTGGTGGTTATCTTGGGTTTTGTAAGTATTTAATGTTAGTTCTTTGTTAGTAAAGTACTACTACACTCAGCCAAGTAGGTACTTTGTTGCATGAAGAACTTTGCAAAGTAGGTACCTCACACTTGACAAAGTCAGGAAACTTCACAAAGTATTTTGTGAAAGCAAAGTTTTTCAACTTACACTCTCCAGTGATGAAAGATGATCCTTATGTGGCTTTAGGGTTCAGATGCAGAACTGACACTTTTTTGCTCATATTCACATCCTCTTCTCTCCTGCTGCTTCTTGATCTCATGTTCATGCTCAAGCACTTGGTGCTTTCTCACTCGCTCCTTCTGAAGTCAGATCTCATGTTGGCACTGCAGTTTTTGCTCTTCCTGCATCTGGAATTAATGCTGGCACTGTTTCTATAACTCTTCCACCTCCACCTTTGTTTTTTGAAGTGCTGTCTCCACTTTCACTTCTGCAGTTCAGTCTGTATTTGCCTTTACCAGGGCCAGTTCCAGTCATATCCTTTGGATCTAGTCTGGTTTCACAGTTGCCCAAGTTATAGGCACTGACTGATTTTCACTGTCCTCTGTTTGGCTAGCCCCTCAGTGACCACATCTGCACCATGCTCCTGATAACTCATTTATTATGTGTGTAAATCTATGAATGTAAATTTTTGTAAGTGTACTGTGCTATATTTACTGGTTAGGGTCAGTTAACCAGCACTGGCAGAGCGCTACAAACTCTATAATTTACACTTGTGAATTACGGAGTTCCATGAACCACGGCTCTCAGACATAGCCGTGAGTATCCTTGAGCACCTCTCCGAGAAACTGTTCTCGCACTGGAGGTCATCTTGCAACACTGACAGAAAGCTGCCAGCACAAAAAATAGCCTTCTTGGAGAACTAACAGGAAAAAGCCTGCTGCACTGTTTAAATAAAACTTTAACAGGAAATGATTTAAAGATGGCAACCACATCACCTTCCATGCCTCCGAATGAATCAGAAAGGCAAAAGTAGCTGCTCTCAGTCAGCATATAGACGGATTGGTCACTGCTACAAATTTTCTGTCTATCCATCAATTTTTCCAGAAACCAGTTAATATAAAAAAATAAAACAGAGAAACATAAAAACATAGACTTTGATGCCAGATAAGGACCGCTTGGCACATCCAGTCTGCCCATTTCACTACCTATTGAATGAGCTGCAGATCCTAGTTAACCAACAGCTTACTTCTTCCTTCCACCCATCAGAATTGCCTTATGTCCATCCCATGCATTCTTGAATTCCCCCACTGTTTTTGACCCCACAACCTCCTCAGGAAGGATGTTCCATGCATCCACCACCCTCTCCATGAAAAAATACTTCCTCAAGTTGCTCCTTAGCCATCCCCCATCTATCTTCAAATTGTGCCCTCTTGTTCTTGTACATCTCTTTTTCTAAAATATACTACCCTCTTGGACTTTGTTGACTCCCTTGAGGTACTTGAAAGTTTCTGTCATGTCCTCCTTCTCCCTCCTTTCCTCAAGGGTATACATATTAAGCTCCTTTAGTCTCTCTTCATATGGCTTCTGGTGCAGACTCTGCACCATTTTAGTTGCCCTCCTCTGGACGCCTCCATCCTGTCTATGTCCTTGCGGAGATGCTGTCTCCAGAACTGCATGCAGTACTCCAGATAGGGTCTCACCAAGTGTCTGTACAGAGAGATAACAACTTCCTGTTTTCTACTGGTGATGCCTCTCCATATGCATCCCAGTATCCCCAAGCCCTCCTTACTACCTTCTCACATTGCTTGCATACCTTTAGGTCATCTGATATGACTAGCCCCGGGTCCCTTTCCATTTTTGTTAGTACCCCCCCGTGTACTCTTCCCCTGGTTTTTTGTTTCCCAGGTGCATTACTTTGCACTTCTTTGCATTGAATCTAAGCTGCCATACTTCTGACCATTCCTCCAACCTTGCCAAGTCCGTTCTCATAGCTTTCTATCCCCTTGTGTAGCAACTCTGTTGCAGATCTTTGTGTCATCTGCAAAGAGACATACTTTCCTTCCAGTCCCTCTTCAATGTCACTTATAAAGACATTAAAAAGGACCATTCCCAGTACTGAACCCTGCTGTACCCTGCTAGTAACCCCCCTTTTTTCTTAGTGGACTCCGTTTACTATTACCCTCTGTGTCCTGTTGTCCAGTCAATGTTTAACTCAAGGTGGGTGAAGTGGCCTAAATTCGCTCCACAAAGTGATTTGTGGAGTAACACGGAATCAGAGAAGCGCACCACAACATGAAGCAGAGTACTTTGCGTCATAATGGGGAACGCAAAGTCTACTGAAACCAATGACTTTGTATTATTCCACCTTCCCCAAACCACTTCTTCACCAATTTTAAGGTGAAGTACATTGAAATCAATGTACTTTGCATCACTTCACCTTGTTATTTAGCTCAAAGGCAAATTTGCAGTGCTTCATGGGATTGCAGATCACATGGGCTCTAGATTGTTCTGCAGTCTCAGTTCTGTGTAGTGTGTGTGTAGTGGAAGATGGAGACAGTTTCCTCTCAGAGCTTTGTGATTCAAATCCTCTAAAAGCTGTTAAAAAAGCCTTTTTGAGCAATTTATTTTGCTCAGAATTTAGTGCATCGATTGTAGGAAACCCTCCTGTGCTCATATCATTGAGTGTTTATTGTTTGTGTGTGGATTCTGAATGTTAATTTAGAACAGTCAGTCTGTGTGCGGTGAAGTGTGCCTTGGGGGAGGAGTGTATCTGTGGTGTAGGTAGATTAACTGTGAGAAAAAAGCAGTCTTTCTGTTTTGGTTATATTTTTCTTGTACAACGGTTAAAGTACACACAGTAATATTTTCAGTAATTCTTGACATTTTTTTTTGCTGATTGTAGTGGTGCAGCAGTGTATAATTTCAGTTTGTTTAAAACATTCTGTTCTATTGCTAAAGATTTTCAATTTGCTACACAATACTTGTAGTGTGTGTGCAATGCGTACCACTAAAATCAGACAACTTTTATTGTGCCAGAGTAATTGCAGCAGTATGAACCTGCTATCCACTGCACCTCCATGAATTTGTTATACTGCTTTGTGGTATCTTTACTGGTAGTGGACTGTTACTGCCATGCACTACCCCCCACTCGGCAAAAGATATTCTTTTCCAGATCTGGATTTGTGACTTGCGACCACTGTTTAGGTGTTGTTGTGCCTTTGCATCTGCATCTTTTGAGTGTGCAGTGCAATCTTAATCTGTCTGTGTATTTGCAGTACACCATTAATTGTGGGAGACTTTGCATTTCTTGTTACGCTCTCATTTCACTTCGTCTGGGGAATTTCCTGGACACAAGACAGTAGCATTTGGGGATGCACATTAATTCTACTGACTGTGTGTGGCCACTACTCACATGACTGAGTGTGCCATAAATTCTGGGAGACTTTGCATTTTTTGTTACCCTCTCATTTCACTTTGCCAGCACTGGGGAATTTTATGGACAAAAGACAGTAGCATTTTGGGATGCAAATTAATTCTAGTGACTGTGTGTGGCCACTGCTCACATGGCAGAGTGTGCCATTAATTCTGGGAGACTTCACATTTTTTGGTACCCTCTCATTTCACTTCACCAGCACTGGAGAAGTTTCTGAACACAATACAGTAGCATTTGGGGATGCAAATTAATTCTGTTGTCTGTGTGTGATGTGACCACATCCACTGTGTGCATGGCTGAGTGTGCCATTAATTCTGGGAGATTTTGTATTTCTTGTTGTGCTCTCATTTCACTTCATCAGCACTGGAGAGTTTTCTGGACACAAGACAGTAGCATTTTGGGGATGCACATTAATTCTGGTGACTGTATATGTGTATGTGTGGGGGCACTCGGGGCTGCCAGTATTGTTGCCACTCTGCCTTACCTCATGTTTAGGCGGAATAACAATGCAAAGCATTAATTATAAGGTGAAGTGAGCTTTTCCCATTGGCCACTCCGCATAGCAGAGTGACAAGGGGAAGTGGCCACTACGCGTTCACTTCATCAGTGGGATTAAATTTCGCTGCATCTCTTTGTTTAACCCAGGCTACCACCCTGGTACCCACTCCCAGGCTGGATAATTTTTTATTAATCTTTTGTGTGGGACTGTGTCAAATGCCTTGCTAAATTCTAGGTAGACCACATCCACAGCCCTTCCCTGGTCTACAATTTTTGGTCATCGATTCAAAGAAATCTATTACATTTGTCTGACATGACCTTCCTGCTGTGAATCCATGCTGCCTTGAGTTCTGTGCCCCGCTGGCCTCTACATACTCAACAGTTCTTTCTTTCAGAAGTGATTCCATCATTTTCTCTACCACTGAGCTCAAACTAACAAGTCTGTAGATTCCTGCCTCTGCTTTGCTCACACTTGTGTGAAGGGGAATCAAATCTGCCTTCATCCAGTCCTCAGGTACCACTCCATCCTCCCATGATTTGTTAAAAAGGGTAGTCAGTGGTGTCACTAGTTCCCAGGTTAGTTTTTTTTAGAATTCTGGGATGAATCCCATCATGCCCCATTGCTTTGTCCACTTTCAGTTTTAGGAGTTCTTTCAGAACCTTTACTTCTGTGAATGGACTGGTATTGACCCCCTATCCAGAGTGCTTCTATTGATTTGACTAGGTATCTCCCTCCTCTTCTTTTGTGAATAGTGAACAGAAGTATTCATTCAGTATCCCTGCTTTTTCACTGTCACTCTATGCCCACCCACTCTCCCCTTTACTAAGCCTCATTATCCCATTCTTGGTCTTTCATGGCTCCTTAATGTACCTATAAAAGGTTTTATCCCCCTTCTTAACCAAGTTGGCTATCTTTTCCTCAGTTTGGGCCTTTGCTATTCTGACTGCCTTCTCTGCTTCCTTCTGCTTTAACTGGTACAGTTCTCTGTCCTGCTCCTTCTGTGTTTCCTTATACTTCCTGGATGATATCTTTTTCTCCCTAACCTTCCCCACCACCTCTTTTGATACCATAGTGGTTTTTTTCCTTCATTTTGATTTGTTTATTTGTGTCACACAAAGGCTTGTTGCCTCTGTGATGGCAGTTCTGATGTTTCCCCATTGTTTCTCCACCCCTTGCCCGTTTGCTAGTGCTTTTCTGAGGTACTCTCCCATTTTGCCAAAGTCTCCTAAAGTTCTTTACCCTAACTTTTGTATGGCTTGACTCTACGGCTGTGTTTATCATGAACCACACTGTTTGGTGGTCACTTGTTCCCAGATGGCTACCCACTTCTAAATCTGAGATCCTCTCTTCATCCCTGTTTGAGAGCACCAGGTCTAAGATTGCTCCCTCTTGAGTGGGTTCCAACACTAGCTGTCTGAGGCATACCCCCATAGGGCATTGAGAATACCCCCTGCTCTTGGATGCGGCTGAAACAAAGGTGTTCCAGTCAACATCAGGCATGTTCAGGTCCCCCATCAACAATATCTCCCCTTTTTCTGCCATCCTAAGGATACCTTCTATCATTTCCTTGTCCATTTCCTCCCCTTGAAATGGGAGTCTGTTTACAACCCTGTGTGGATTGTGGTGCTATTTCCTGTCTCCAGGGTGACCCACAGTGCCTCCTCTCCTCCCTGTTTACCTTTTAGGTCCATTGCTTTGATCCCTTCCCTTATGTAGAGAGCTACTCCTCCCCCTTTCCTACTCTCCCTGTCCCTCCTGTAGATTGTGTACCCTGGCATGTTGACATCCCAGTCATGGTTCTCTGTGTACCATGTTTTTTATGATTGCCACAATATCCGGGTATCCCTCTTTCATGAAGGCCACTAGTTCAGGGAGCTTGTTACCCAGACTACAGGCGTTGGTACTCATTGCCCTCTATTTTTTGATGGCCTTACCCCTTTTAGCCCCATTCCTGTCCTTACTGCCTTTTCCTTTTTCTCCTTTTACCCCTGCCCTTCTCCCTAGCGACTTCTCTATCTTGGTATTTACCTCACTATCTACCCTGTTGTTTTTTTTTGTGGGAGGCTGGAATTTCCCTGCTCCTTTTCAGTGCCTCCACACTTGGCTTGTTTAAATGCTTGCCAATGAAGCATTTAAAACTATCACCTAGGATCCTGGTAGAGATGCAGCAACATTTTATTTCACCTGCAAAATTCTGGCAAAATCACCATTATACAACGGCAAGAAAAATCCTGGACTCTGATTGGCCAGTCTTGTGCTGGACCCATGATGTTTTCCCAGCACAACATCATGGGTCTAGTCTCATCATTATTGCTGCTCATCATTATGGCTGCTCTTCTTTTTTGCATACCCTCTTAAGAAACAAAAATATTTTTCCACACTAATAAAACATTCTTTAAAATTATTTTTTTATTTTATATATAACAATGAGCCATTGTATAATAGCAATAATGCCTTCCAGGGTGTGTGTCGTTTGGGATAACGTCACTCCTCAGTTGTTGGATGCACTTGGCCTGTGACCTCGTGCCCAGCCAGCTGAGGCGTGATGTTATCCCAGCACGACACACACCCTGTTGGGCATTATTGCTTAAATTTCACCCCGTGAAACATTTTGTGAAATTACGGCCTTGGGGAGGAATTTTGTGCATATGGTGGTGCAAAATTTCGCCCGTATAGTTGTGCGAAATTTCACCCATCTTATACAGATAACTTCAGCCTGTAAATTTTGCTTCCACTGCTAAGTTTTGCCTTAGCATTTAACTAAGGTGAAATTAGGAAGAAAGGCATGTCACATGACTTGCTCTCTGAAGCAGTCTGCAGGTCACATGTGTGCCTGTACTCAGACAGGAAGCTACTGATTCTACATCCTGTTTCTGCAGTTTGTAGGGTAGAGGGGAGACAGACAGACTGTGTGACTTGTTGGAGAGAGAGAGAGCGAGAGAGAGAGAGAGAGAGAGGAAAAAATATATCCTTGATTTGTGAGATTGAGAGTTTATGCTGTGTGTGTACAGTGTGTGTGAGTGTGTGTGTGTGTGTGTGTGTGTTGATTTTGAACTTCTGTTTATACCCTATTTCATTATTTAACAAAAGTTTATCTTTCTGTTGTGTTCTTTTTTCTCTGTTTATCTTGTGAGTTTGTGAGTGTGTGTGTGTGTTTCACTCCCCCCTTTTTTCATTTTTTTCTTTCGTAGTTTTTTAAAACTTTTTTTTATAATGATGGAAGGGACTGGGACTGGGAGTAGTGGTAGTAACAGTGGAAGGGAAAGAGGATGCATTCACCTCAACAGGCGCATAGTTGAAATCAAGCCCCCAGCAGCAGGAGCAGTTGGCCCCAGTCTGTGCCCCCCAGTGGCAACAGGTCATTGTGGAGACAGCCACCCAGTAGCAGCAGCAGCAGTCAGGCTCTGAGCCCATTGTCCCCCAGGATGATGATGTGGCTCCTGTTGTGTCTGCCAGCCCACAGCCACAGCAAGATATTGTTGTACAGGGAGAGGCCCCCTCAGGACATAAGCTTGCACCCCCCCAAACTAAAGATCACCAGTTTGGGCCTTTTTTAGAATCAAGGCAGATGATGCAAGCACTGTGGTCTGCACCCTGTAGTGTATGTGAAGAACATTAAAAGGGGGAAACCAGAGTCCTACTTTGGGACTTTTGGCCAGAGGAGCCACCTGCAGCACCACTATGCTGCAGAGTGGCTTGCAAAACAGAGAAAGGCAGCAGCAGCAGAAGGCAGCAGTGAGGCTCAGGGGCGCCATACCAGGGCTGGGAGGAGGAGGAACTACCAGCAGGAAACATCCTTCTGAGCAGCCAGATGCATCCCCCATCCGTGACCATGATGCTGCACCATGGAGGACCCGTCGGAGATGCCACTGCCCTGATCATCCTACAGCTCCCCCAAGTCAGGTGGTGGTCACTAGAGCAGACCTGGAAGCTGTACACACTGAGGTGCAAGGTGTGCATCACGACCTCAGCCAGCATCGCCAGGAGGTCAGGGAGACCTCCAAAAAATAATGGAGGACCAAAAGAAGGTCTTTGACCTCCTGGTGGAGCATCGTGGTGGTGGTGGTGGCAGTGAACAACCACAGTGAATGGCCTGTGGCTGTGGTGATGGGCCAGTGTTATTTTTTTTTCTTCTCCTTTATTTGTTTTTTTCACTGTTCTTGTTCTACACCCCCTCCCTTAAAAAAGAACCCCCCCAAAAACTCCAAAAAACAAAAAAAAAAATGTTTGTCCTCTTTGTCTTCTGTTATGTTACTCCATTTTTCTTTATATGTTTCCTCCTTGTTCCTTCTATCATATCCACAAATGTCAAGTACAAGCACTTTACTCTGAACAAACATATTTTCCAGAGCTATGTGACAGTGAATCGTGGCTCTGCTCATGTAAAAAAGGGCCCTCAGGTAATTAAATGCTTCCCAAAAAATGTGACATCAAATTGTGACTGAAACGCACTATCAGTCCTGATGTTTAATGGTGCCCACCAGCAACCAGACATTAAAATGCTGTTTTGGACTCTATTTAAAAGTGTCTTTAGGTCCTATCTTTTTTCTGCCACTGTAGCACAGGTAGGAAATGTCCAGAAATGTTTCCAAAAAAAATTGCACAGTACATTAAGAGTGAAATCAGGTGTGAGACATGCAGTTACAGGCTCACACCCACCCTGCGGACCCAAATGTGCTGTTTTCTTCATGTTTCAAATGATTTTGGGGCGGAAGTGTGTGGCTGCATGTTCAAATCATGTCCCATATGTCCAGAAATGATGCCCAAAAAATTGCACAGTACATTGAGAGTGAAATCAGGTCTGAGACACACAGTTACTGGCTCACACCCGCCCTGCAGACCCAAATGTGCTGTTTTCTGCATGTTTTAAATGCTTTTTGAGCTTAAGTGTGTGACTGCACATTCAAATTATGTCCCATATGTCCAGAAAAGTTGCCCAAAAAATTGCACAGTACAATGAGAGTGAAATCAGGCCTCAGCCATAATGTTTTATGGCACCCCACCACCACTCGGACCAAACGATGGTCTTTGGTCCACTTTTACTATTGTGTTTAGGCCCTGTCTTGGTTCTGTCACTGCAGCACAGGCAGTAAATGTCCAGAAATGTTGCAGAAAAAATTATACATTTAATTGAAAGTGGAATCTGGTCTCAGCCATTATGTTTTAAGGTGTCCCCCCCCTCCCCACTACCCAGACATTAAGTAGCTGTTTTAGGGCCTATTTACCCAATATTTTTGCCTGAAACTCATTGTTGCCAGTGCCAAACAGGGCCTACAAGTCCAGAAATGTTTACCCAAAAATGTGACATCAAATTGAGACTGAAATGTGCTTTCAGTCCTGATGTTTTATGGTGCCCACCACCTCAGGGACCTGAAAAGGGGTGCCAACGTGCAGAGAAAATGAATTCCTCCTGCAAAATGCTGTTGCTACTTTCAGTTCTTTCCTGCTGCTGCTGCTGTGTTTCAATTGATTGACATAGAAATGCAGAAGAATAATTTCCCTATCCTGTGCTGCTGTACTGATTGTCTAGTTGTGTTGACTGTCTCTGTGGTAGTACCTTGCCTGGCGGTGGGGTAGTGAATGAAATTTTAGGGCACTGTAGCTTACTGTCTGCTGCTGTCTATGACTACTACTTTCCAAGGTGCCACAAGAACTACTGTTCTGGATGGCTATTGCCTGGTGGCTTATCCTCACACAGTCCATACTGCTGCTGATGGACACCTAAGTATCTGTCTTCATTGTTTTTCTCATGCACGGTAAGGGTGTTGGTGGGTTGGTATTGTGGCATCTTGAGTTCTAATATGCTTGTACTGCTCTTATATTATTTTTCAGTGTGCTGTGGATGGCATCATCATGCTGGGCTGTGAGGGAGGGAGATGTCAGATGTATGGATCTTCCCAATTTCCCAACGCAGACGGTAAGTATTGGAATTTTCATACAAGTGTGGTATGTCTGTTACTGCCATATGGTTGTCTGAGCTTGATAAGAATTGTGTTATTTTTTGCTTTTTTTCAAAATCAGGAATTCAGTGGAAGATAAGTATTTTTCCATCCTGCTGCTGCTGGCTGCTGAACCAGGTCTGGGGATTTATTTAATTGCACCATTGCATGATGGTTCCACTGTCACAGCCCTTGAGGTAAACATGTCTTCATTTTTTATGATTCTCTTGGGCACGGGAGAGGGGTGGATGGTCAGACTCACGGGTGATGGGGGGAATTTTCAACAATCACCAAAATTTGTTGTTATTTTTTTATTCTTACGTCAAGGTATGCAGTGCTGATAGGGGAAGGGGAATGCCTCCTAGTGCCACTGTGGTTCATCAGACCTTATCTGGATTGGAATCATGTGCATCACACAGCATGTTCCTGTGGGGAATGTCCTCAGTTGAATGACATCACATCACAGGGTATTGTAAATATAAATGTTTTTGTTGCTTGCATGCATGTGCAAGAAACACATTGCTTTCAGCAGTTAGAGAGAATGCCTAAATGCATCAGGAAATTCAGGCCACATCACCACGAAATCAGCTGTTTTTGTTTATTGTTTATTGACAAATATCAGATAACACATTTGAGTCAAAGACTCCTTTACAAAGGTTCCACGTCATACATAAGACAGAGACAACTGTGACAAAAGTGACAACTAACATGGTAATTAAAGACAATGGTTACAGAATGGTTGCAAATGAATACAGAAAATACAAAATAGCAGCAGGGAATACATGGTAACAGAGAGCTGCTAACAAGGTACAAAGTGCAAAAGGTTACAGGTACAAGCATAACATTTCAGGGCGATGGTGCTAGCCATGCCAAGGAGTTCTTCATTGGCCAAGGCAGGACATTGGGGTCCATTGTCACAGTATAGGCAAGCCCAGCGGCGGCGGACCAGTGTTAGGTCCATGATAAAGGGGGAAGGGGGGAGGTTAGGGTGGTAGAAATGGAAGGTCAGGTTTAGGGGCAATCACATACTGATCCCTGGGTGATAAGGTCCCTTAGTTGGGACTTGAACTGACCAAGTTTGGGTTCAGTGAGGAGGGAATTTGGGAGTGAGTTGAGCCAGGATGGGGCCAGATATTGAAATGTTCTTTGGCCTAAGGTGGTCTTGCAGCGAGGTACCCTAAAGTGGATAGTCGCTGATTGCCATGTCAGGTGGGTAGACAGTGGGGACTGAAGTAGTGGGGAGAGGGCTGGTGGGAGTAATCCTGAGGTGATTTTCTTTGCGAAGAGGCAGGCCTGGTACTTTAGCCTTCCATCAAAGCTGAGCCAGTTTGCTGAGGCATAGAGGGTGCAGGTGTTTGTAAGTCTAGGACAGCCTGTAGCAAGTCTGCAAGCCTTATTGAGGGCCAGTCTAATCTTGTGTAGGTGGGTGGTGTCGGCTGCACCATAGATGATGATTCCATAATCAATTAGAGATAGAATAGATGCAGAGATGGCTAGGCAGAGAGATTCAGGGGGAAGGCAGTGCTTATAGTGGTGAAGAAGACCAATACATGGTGGTGCTGAGCATCTGGATATGGTTGTGGAAAGTGAGACCAGTGTCTAGGATGATGCCTAAGTATTTGAAAGTGGTAACCTGCTCAAGGGGGTCTTTCAGTGAGTTCAGAATGATCAAGGGTTGTCCTAGATTCTTATTTTGGGGGTGTGCAAACATCATGGATTTAGTTTTTTTTTTGTAATTTAGTACTAATCTATGCTGAATGAACCAGGATTCAGCTTCAGAGAAGGATTTCTGGAGTGCTGAGTGGAGGGCTGCAGGATCAGTGTGTGAGTTGTAGAGGACTGCATCGTCTGCATATAATAGAATTTTTCCCGAGCAGAGATTGGGTAGGATGTTGAGGAATAGGGAGAAGAGAAGTGGGCCAAGAATTGAGCCTTGAGGGACCCCAGACCTGACTTGGTGGGGGGATGACAGGGAGTGGGCAATCCAGAATTGTCTGGGTTCTCTCAGACAAATAGCTGGCAGACCAGTCAATAGTCTCATGGGGGAGGCCTATCTGAGTGAGGGAGTCCAGCAGAAGTGAGTGGTGCACAGTATCGAATGCCTTTGAGATGTCTATAAAGACAGCACCAGCAGTGTAGCTGGTGTACAGGGATGTATGGAGGGTGTCAGTAAATTCCAAGAGGGCAGTGGTGGTGCTATGGTTCTGGAGGAAGCCATGTTGTTTAGGACACAGGATGCTATATTTAGTGAGGTAGTCTGTTAGTTGGGTGGCCATGATTTTCTCCAGGGTTTTAGAGAGGGGAGGCAGGATTGATATTGGGCGGTAGTTCCCAGGCAGGGAGTGGTCACCACTTTTAAGGATAGGAGTGATGAGGGCAGATTTCTATTTGTTGGGGAACTGGCCCAGAGAAAGGGAGTGGTTCAGAAGCATGGTATGGGGGGGGACCTCACTGAATGTGAGTCTAAGCAGTTTCAGGTCCAGTGTGGCACTGCTGAAAGAAGATTTACTGAGGGCTTTGAGTAGTAGAGGGGCAGCTTCATGCTGGAAAACTGCTTTAAAGTGGGAAGGGGGGTTGGGGAGGGGGCAGTGTGGTGTAGGGTGGGTGGGGGAGAACACCAGTGAGGTCAGAGAAGGCATAGTTTCATGTGTCTGCGATAAGGGCTGGGTCTGAGGTGATAGATCCGTTGGCTCTGATATGGGTAGGTGGGGCAGCAAAGGCTTTGCCACTTAGCATTTTGAGGGAGACCCAAAACTTGCAACCTAAGCCCCATGTGTTGGTGATCAAGGTTTTAAAGTATTCAGCCTTTGCTTTTAGAGTATCCCATGTGCATTTATTGCACGCTTCCTGGTAGCGCTGCCTGTCAGAGGGTTTTCTGGTATCCTGTGGAATGTGCCTCAGATTGTCTCATTCACGCATCTGGTCCAAAAGGGCTTGAGATAGCCACGATGTGTTGGCATCTTTAATTTTTTGTCTGGTCAGGGGTGCAAACAGGTTGCAGGCAGTGTTGAACATATGAATGAAATAGTTGAGGGCAGAGTCAATGTTCTGAGCATTTCTTATGGGGGACCAGTCAGTAGCTAGGAGGTACTGTTTAAGGGACTGTAGTTTGTCAGGTTTGAGGCGGCGTTGTAAGACAGTTTGGGGGGGACTTGTTAATACAGTATGACCAGTGACATAGCCCAATCCCCTGTCGGCTCCACTGCCCCCCCAAACAAACTTCCATCTGCCATGCTGGGAGCCCACACCAGTGTGTCAAAAGTCTCTTTGGCCAATGGGGGTGCCCAATCCCCTGTCAACTCCACTACCCCCTCCAAACAAACTGCCTGGTGCCACACTGAGAGCCCACCCCAGTGTGGCAAAAGTCCCCCGTCGTCTGTGTATATAAACCTAGAAGAAAAAAACAGTTCCTCGTTGATTCTTTTGCTCCCTCCCCCAAACCATGTCCACCATCTGCGTACCCTACCTCCCCAAATCTGCACATCACCCCACACTTACCTCAGGAGCCCAGAGTGACAATCTTCGGTGGACTGGGAACACTTCTGCACTCTTCAAAGCCGACCATGAACTGAAGAAATGCCGGTAAGCTGTATAATGGCATAAATGTTTTTTTTTTAACTTTGGTATATATCTCGGCCATTTTGGGGAATTTTGTCACTAAATGTTCAACATGGGATTCTTGGGACCCCACCTCATTAACTCAGTCACTGTCATTTTGTTATTCGGTCCTGAAAGATGATTTTGTGGTCACTGTGCAGAACCATCTTTTGGAATGAATTAATGAAATGACAGTGTCACAGTTCATAAGGTGGGCCCCCAAAAACCCTATGTTGAAAATTTGGTGAAACAATTCCCAGAAATTACTGTTTCACAAACATGCATTGTGCAGTTCCTCTGCGTGTTCGTAATTTTGGAATTTTTAATTTTTTCACTCCAGATTGTCAACATTGCCATTTTACCACACTTTCTTATGAACAGTACAGCTGTCATTTTTCACATCTTGCCTGAAATGTGTTTTCGCACATGGTGTGCACAGTGGTGCGGTCAGTGTGTGAAATCAATGTTCAGGACAGATTAAGAAAATCACAGTGACACTGTTCATGAGCAGAGATCTTAAACTAGCTGTGTTGAAAATTTAGTGACAAACATCCATAAAATGACTGTGTTACGAGCATGCATTGTGCAATTTCCATGCGCCCTCGTAAGTTCACAAATTCATAATATTTTCAGTCCAGATTTTCAACATTGGCATTTTTCCACACCTCCTTATGAACAGTACAGCTGTCATTTTTCACACCCTGGCTGAAACGTGTGTCACACTTCTGGCACAGAAAAGCGCAGTCACTGTGGGAAATCAATGTTTGGGACAGATTAAGAAAATCACAGTGACAGTGTTCGTGAGTGGAGGTCCCAAAATGCCTGTGTTGAAAATCTGCAGTAAAATATTCCCAAACTAATTACATTGTGGGTGTGCATTGCGCAGTTTCTACGCACACCCGTGACTTCACCAGTTTTTCATATTTTCACTCCAGATTTTCATAAATGCCATTTTTTACACCTCTTCATGAACAGTACAGGTGTCATTTTTCACATCCTGTTCGAAATGTGTTTTTGCACCTATGGTGCCAAGTGGCGCAGTCTCTGTGCAAAACCACCTTTCGGCTAACAAACTGATAGTGTCACTGTTCATGCGGTGGGGTCACAAAAAGCCCATGTTGAAAACTTGGAGTAAATATACCAAGAAACGCCCAGGGTGTTAAGGTTTATGACCATGACGTCCTACCCTGTAGGGACTGACAGACATCAGGGGTGTGATTTGGGATTGTCAACAGTAATGCTCATGCCATTCCACCCCACCCTGCAGTCAGTGGCAGGCATCGAGGTGTGCCTTGGATCTTTGGCCCAAGAGTTCACCCCATTCTCCTATACTACACCCATTTCAGCATATTTCTTTATGGAATGAGGTGAGTGTAAAGCCCAAACACTCCAAAGCATACCTCAACACTTGTAAGTGTCTGCAGGGTAGGGTGAGGTAAAATGTCGTGACCGTTATGGGTGATGACCCAGAGGTACACCCCAATGCCTGTCCATCTCTGCAGGGTGGGGGTGGATTTGGCGTCAGTTCAATAGTTCACTGCCATTTCTATACTGCATCTGTCTAACTCTTCGACTTCCACTGCTAATGACAGCAAGCAACACTCGGCATTCACAAATGCTTGTTTTCTCTGCTTCTTGTTCCAACTTGTTAGGTATAGCAGGTATGCAGATTGATTAGTATCCAACATTTTTTCTTATCTTTGCTCTTGCTTCGGTCATTTTCCTCTGTTGAGGTTTCAGTATGTCATATCTTGATGACTACATGATCAATCCAGGCCATGCAGGAGCAGGAGCTGTGTTGTGTGGTTGGAAGACAGGGGTGTTGCTTGAACTGCGATGTTAGCCACTGGACTAGCGTCCATACCAATACCATTAATGAGTAATCACCACTGCCACCCACATACAGGGAGGAACTATATGCGAACACAGATGGTTGATATGGTGTTTAGTAAATAATTAGGTGGAGGTGGTTAGATCTTGTTTACTCAATTGAGATTGCATAGCTGCTGTAATCATGAACATTTTGAATCCATTCAAAAGTGAGGACAGCAGGACACTCACCCATAATCTGACTCCCCGGAACCATTGCAATTTTGGGTGTACCTTACGCTGGTACTGTAGAAGTAACCTTTTGGAGGGGATTTGATGCTGTAAGTTGTTAAGCCTCTTCATGATTACTTTTGTAATTACTGACTTGTATCTTACAGATGGTCACCACTCACCTTTTTTCAAAATGTGTTCAACTTGGTGTTAGCTGTTGAATTAGCATGTTACATGCATATGCTACTTGTACACTTGTCTAGGAGCCAGGTTTCTTGTACATGTCACCAATACTAATTGGCAGAAACATTTTTTTTCAGTCACGTGGAGTGCATGGGTATGTGAGGTCAGATCAAGTGACTTGAGGGGGCAGTGGAGCAGTGTGGAATTTGCCATCCTGGGCACTTTTAAGGACATCAAGACAACATATCTTGCTGTAAGATGATGATGTGTTGATATAGTCAATATGAAAAGTAATATATTTTTTGAAGTAAAACATTAGTCATGCAATTCCAAAATATTTACGGTTATGGTAATTACATTGCTGCTGCTTTATACCCAGATATGGCAAATCTGCAATAAGTCATGCTCTTCCTGTCATTTGGAACACAATACAGAAAACTCTAATGTTGTCAATCCCTGTGAAACTGAGCTTCTTCAAATCCCTTTACCAACATTCTTTTTCAGAAACCTGTACTTGCTTCCATTAATGGCACTCTTACCACACCTATTCCATTCTCTATTCTAAGCTCCTTTCCCCTATTTGTTTTCCGTGCCCTGCCCCTTTTCACATTGTAGCTTACCCTGACTTATTCCCTAAACTAAGTAATGCCCTCCCCAAACGTATCACTCTTCTTCCCTGTCTTTCTTTGCCTCCTTCCTTTTTCTACTGCCCCTTCTCCTTACCCTTTCCTGCTGCATAGGTTCCTGTCACAGCTAATGTACACAGGTTTTCATACCATAATATGTATGCTACTTTCATCCAAGATATGTGCCCTTTCTTCTTGTTTACACTAGCATTACTGCATGGTATGAACACTGATTTGTTGTAACACTGTATATATCCCTGCCCTGTACCTATCGTGTGTTTACTTTCTTTTTTTTTTCTTTTCTTTTTTTTAATTACTGTGTTGTTGGACTCCCAATTGTTGTAACATTCTATATACTGTTGCCTGTACTTATATATGTGAATGCCCAGGCTCATCTTGTAAATGAGTTCTTCTCAATGATACTCACCTGGTTAAATAAATAACGATTGATTGATTATATAGGCCTATGGCTTTGGGGGGCAGTTGTAGGTGGTGAGGTGAGCAATCAACGGGTTATGGCAAAGGGTGATCAAATGAAACTTATACACACTGCAGGCTGCAGCACATAACAGCATATTTCCATAACCAATCCAGTGGTACATAGCTAGAAATAAGGTGTAACATACACACCCCAGCAACCTGAGTTGAAAGTTATTGGTTGGGGGGGGGGGCCCTTGGAATAAACTCAGCATTTTTCAACTTCCAATTCCACATCATCCAAGAAGCACCCCTCACAGTCTTCAAGACTGGAGTTTTCATCAGGTGTGAATTCTCTCAAAATTGCTGCCTCATCCACCTCGCTGCCGGTGGCTGCCTTACTCAAGGGATTGTCATCTTCTTCATCACTGAGACACAGCTCCTGTGGCAACACCACTGACATCACTGTGTTGTGGAATGTGCCTTTCATTCATTTTGATGAATGTTAGCATGGACACATTCTTGGGCGACAAATTGATCCTAGAGTCACTCATAATTGCCCCAGCTGCCCTAAACACTTGTTCCACAGTGACACTGGATGGTGGGCAGCTCAAGTATTTCATAGCAACTGATGTTAGTGTTGGCCATTCAGTCATTTTACTGCTCCAGTACAGCAGTGGCTCATCATTAATGGCAAGGTACTTTGGGTCCCCCATGTAAGCCTGCACCATTTGTTCTGCTGCCCGGAATCCAGCTGTCTCATCTGTCTCCTCCTCCTTTTCCTCCATATCTTCCACTCCCACCTGAAAATAACATCCAAAATGGGAGTGCTTGCTGTTTTCTGCTCTGCCTTGCCCATTTTCTCTGATTGGGTTCCCTGTGAGCTGCTGGTGGTGGTAACAAGACCCGTTTTTGATGCAGTGCGTGCATTTTTCATTTTTTATTTGTGCAGCATGTACCAATCTACCAATCTAATGAGGTTATCTGTCAACTGCTGTACTCGGTGATGACCTTCTTCAATTATACAGGGCAGGCCATGTTTGTACCATGGATCCAGCATGGTGGCGATTGCAAACTCAGCTGACTGTAAAATGCCAGATACATGGGTATTTGTGTCCCAGCACATGGAGCATGTGCTCCATTAGATCTCAAGTGCCATGATCCACACTTGCCTCTGCCTGGTGTCGCACATTCACTAGTGTCTGCCTCAGCACACGTATGAGAGGTATGAACTGACTTATACAAGCAGTGCCCCCACTCACTGCCTGTGTAGCATGCTTGAATGGATGGAGAATGCATATTAGCCCATCAATTTGGTGCCACTGCTCTGTTGTTAGAGTGATGGACACTCCAGCACTGTCATGGGTGGTGTGCAGCAGCAGGTATTCTGACACTCTGAAAAAAACACCATTGCTTATGCACTTCACTACACTGGAGCCATTATCACTTGTGATGAATCCTGCTATGAGTGACTGTGTGTGTAGCCGCCCATCAATCTCGTCCAGCAGAACATTATGCATTTTCACAACCTTGTGTGAACCTGTGACACTTGTCATAGTTAGGGTTGCATGCTGTCCAATACCAGGTGTGTTGCTACCACCACAGTTTTGCTCCATGCATGTTTTGCCAGGCCCAAAATTAAGTACCGCACTAGGTAACTGTGCCCAGTGTGCTGTTATGCACAGATACTAGCTTGCTGCTTTTTGTCCACTGGTCCACATATCTATGCTAAGATGGATACAGTGTGCTGCACTATGCTTCAATGCATGTCTAATGTAATCAGCAACTCTACTGTTCAGCTCTGGTATGGCACGCTTACTAAAATAGATTTGCAATGGAACTTGCCATTTGGGACAGGCCCAGGCCATCACTCTGCGGAAACCAGCATTCTCTATGAATGAGAATGGCAACAGATTGATGGCCAGCATTTCAGCAGTGGCAGCATTTAACTCTTGTGCAGCAGCTTGATTGAGTAGGCACTTTGTCTGCTGCTCAAGGATGGTCTTCAGAGTGGGCTGCATCTTTGGGGCTGTCTGACCAGAACGCTGTACTTGTGTCAGCAATGATTTTCTTTTAAGAGTAACAATTGACTCTTGTCTGGGCAGTGGAGACAGCATGAAACCAGTTATTTTGGTTGATTGTGGATGTGGGGGTGGTGTACTTTTAAGACTCATGGGACTGGGACTCACACTGCCACTGCTATGCCAACTACTAGACAGAGCAAAGGATTGCTCACTCTCCTCCTCCTCCTTCACCAACGACCCACTCTGCCCTCCCTCCTCATGTTCCTGCTCTACTACATGCACCTTGCTACCAACAGCTCTGGCATCCTTCTGATGTTGATACCATCTCAGTGGGTGCCTGTTTTTCAGGTGGACTTGTTGGCCACCAGTGCCTATGTGGCTCCCCCCCCCGACTAACACAGGCTTGATATAGTTGGCATATTGCTGTGGTCTCATCAGCAGGATCTAGCATATAAAAGTCCCAAACTAAGGACTTTTGACCTCTGGACTTCAGATGCTTCTGGGACTGGGATGATTCAGAAACAGGTATGGAAGTGTGTATTTTTGAGCTGCTAACATGACTTCCATAAGACTACTTTTGGGAGGGGTGGTTACTTGACTACTTGGAGGTGTGCTTATAGGCTTGGTGACAGATTCACCCACCACAGGCTGTACATGTAAATGGCCTACATCACCCTTGACCTTTTTTAACTCAGGCTTCCATGTGGGATCATCCCAGTCATCATCATCATCACCACCAATAGCGATGATGTCCTTGTCTTCCTCCTCCACCTCCCCCCTTTCACTGTCTTCTTGGAGGATGGCACTTTTTTCTTTCTCTACAACTATCTCAGAGGGCTGACTATCCTTATCTCCAGGACTATCAGACTCTTGCTGAACACTATCATCACCAACTCTTGCAGGAACATGGACAGTCACACTGACAGACTTATTATCACCCTCCTTCAAGTCCTGGACCACTGTTACTGTGCTGGTGTCAGTGCCTTCCTTCTTCTCCCTGTCAGCATCCCCCACTAGCATGGCTGCAACAGTCTGAGCTTTAAAAAAGTAAGATACAGGTATGCTTGACCCAGTTCTGCCACCAGCTCCTTTGCTGGTTCCTGCCACACCACCAGGGCGCACATCAGAACTTGAAGACAGTGATGCAGACATACAGTACCTGTACGTTCACTGCTATGGGGAACTGGAACTGAAATTGCACTTTTTTCAGCAGACTTCTTAGCTCCCTCATCCCCCTGCCATGTTTCCTCCTGTACTTGGCTGCTTCTTACCAGACATTTTTGCTGCCTGCTGCTTCAAAGCTTTGCCTTTTTCTAGAAGTATTTGAAGAAAGGATGTATTACTACTAACTGTGTGAATAATACCTCACACGTGAATGATGATGTCACACACCTACAGTACTGGCTTCCTTAAAAGTCCAAAAACAATCAGGACAGGTACCAGAACTTACAGTGCAACTAATACCATATATGGTAGGCAGCCTAGCGTAGTAAATCACAAAAAGGTAACTTTTTAACCCCCAAGCAGGAAGGAATTAAAGAAACATACACAAGGAAAAAGGGCAGAAGTGGCACACTTTAAATACAGATCACCTGTGTCTCTCAGTCTCTGGACAAATAAAGTACTGTAATGTGTTATGTTATGTTACTCAGTACCACAATTTGTTTTTTATGTATGAGCAGAGACAACCATAAAACAGCAACAAAGGAAATTAGTACCACACAATATGTTAGTGGTCTGGATGGAAGGGATTAACAAGAAATCTCTTGAAAATAACTATTTTAATATACACTGTTTTATAATGCGCACGTCAGGTAAGACACAAACAATGCTGTAACAGAGAAAGGGTAATGTATGCAAGTTAACTAAAACAGGAACACCATAGACTGTGCAAAGTCAAGCTCCAGCAATAACATACAGAGGAACAATTCAACAATGCAGTGTGACTGTAATAGACAAGTTCAAGTGATCGAGTAGAAATACTTTACAACTGTTGATTTTCTCAGTTTTAATAATGCACAAGTTAACACTCCAGCTAACAGAACTAACCACAAAAAAATAAAAGAAAGATCAGCTCTGTGTGTTTAAACTTTAGAATTCAAAATCAATTCACAACTAAAAGCGGAAGAATGGTATATACAACACAGCTAGCAGTGACAGGAACTCTCTCAAACAGGACAGAAAAACTTTTCAGAGAAAACAAATTCCAAGGTATAACAAAAGTAATAAGAAATAACAGTAAATAAATAACTCACAATTGTGAGTAAATATACCAATTTGCTTGGCTAAAAATAGTCTGCACTGCTTTACACTCCTACCCTACCCCACACAACTCTTTCAAAGACAGAGAGAAAAGTAAACCTAATTCAAACTATGTATTATACAAAAATTCACAAAATTAGAAAATGTTCCCTAGTACCAAGTATTACCAGCACAGCAGCACTAGGAAAAAACTTTATAGTTTGCAGCAATTAAGTCTCAAAAACAAGTTTTAGCTATGTTTTTAAAGGCTTTATTGGCTCTGATCACCACAAGACACTGCTCTCTGACTCAACAAGCAGCAGAATGAGCTGGAAACAAGTTACAAGTGACTTTTGACATGTTTACCCACAATGCATTGCACATTTGGCTCATCAATAGGCGAAATTGCCATGGCAAGTGAAATTTTGCCAATATGTAAAATCTAGAAAACAGGTGAAATTTAATTTTGCATAGGCAACAAATTTCACGTAATTGCAGAATTATGTTAAAAAATTTTGACAGGCGAAATATTTAAATTTCACACAACACTAGGTCCTGGTTACTCTCCTGGGCAGATGTAGACCATCACACCAGTATAGACCGACATCCCTCAAGGTGGACCCCCAGTCCCCAATGAAGCCAAAACCCTGAGTTCTGTCCTATTTTTTAACCACTGATTGAATCCTATGGTGTGAAGCACCCTAGGCTCACCATGCCATAGACAGGCAGCATCTCTGAGAAGGTTATCGTGCATGCTACTTATCTAAGGCCCCTCCTCAACTCCACAAACTCCTTCTGCACTGCTCTTATCCCATTCCCAGCTAGGTCATTTGTCTCTAGGTGGACAATAATGTCCAGCTCCATCTGCTGGGCAGCTACCCCCATGATCATGAGGATTCACTCCCTGTCCCTCCAAGCCATTGCACCGGGCAGACACCTTACTTCCCTCTCTCCTCCTTCACCCAAGTCTACTCCCCCTAATAATTGAGTCCCTCACCAGGATTGGTTTCCTTCCCCGTGGGGTCCCGTGCCACCCTCCTGTGGGTCTTCTTTGTGGAAGTTCCCATCATCCTCCTTGGTCTCCACTGCAGGTGCCTCCATAAAGGAACCATGCTCTGCCAGAACAGCATATGAATTGTGGAGAGGTACAACTGGAGGGATGTGCCTCTGTTCTATCACCCTCACCCTCCCTGAGCCCACTGTGGTCCAACTGCTCCTTTTTCTTGGCAACCCCTGAGACAGTGACGGTGGCACTAGTGGTCCCTGGGTGGGAGAAGAGGTCCCCCAAATCCTGGCCAACTTAGCCTGGAGATAAGCAACCTCCTCCCACAGCCCAGAGAGTTACCTGTAGATAGAACAACACTGCATCCTCCAGAATGTCTCCCAGAAGACTGCCGCACCACAGCCACTGCACTGCACCAGTCCCATCATGTCTTATTTGTGGCTCTTCAACTGTTGTTTTGTTTGCTTACTCTTTCCATTGTCTGTTTACTTTTTGTCTCCCTACTTTCCTACTCCCTCTGTGCCCTTACAGCTCTTACCCTTAATGTTCTGGGACATGAAGTTCCTGTGTTCCTCAGTAGTCTCCTTCTTACTTGCTCAGAGACAGACCTCCAGCAGCTAGGGAGCAAGGGAGTGCTGTTCTTTTCCTTCTAGGATGGTGAGTCTTTTGTGCCTCTGTGATCACTCTCTTCCTGCTCCCAAATGGAAGTTCCTGTTGTCAGTCAAATCCAGTGCCTATAAAAGTGGAACTGGCTAAGGGTGGGGGGATGGAGGGGAGGGAGGGCTATATAGTCCCAGTAGTGGAGTTCTAGCAGCTGCCTCCTTCCTCTTGCTGCTGTCTGTCAAAAACTAACTAGGGAAGTTTTAGATGCAGACACCTGGCTTTCAGCTGCCTAAGTCACATGCCCTAATCTACAGCTCTTCTCTACACCTAGCTAACAGCATACAGTAGATAACAGTTCCCTTCCCCCCCAACTCAGACAAGCACACTAACTCTTGTTTTATTTTTTGTTATGTGTGTTATTTACCCTAACTGAAGGTCCCAGTAGAGTTCTAGTTCTTTAGTCCTAGTAGTGGAGTTCTAGCAGCTGCCTCCTTCCTGGCTTTCAGCTGCCTCAGCCACACCCTCTAATTTGCAGCTCTTCTCTTCACCTACCTAACAGCACAGATAACAGTTATCTTCCCCCAACTCAGACAAGCACACTAACTCTTGATTTATTTTTTGTTTTGTGTGTTTTTTACCCTAATTGAAGGTCCAGTAGAGTTCTAGTTCTTTAGTCTCATTAGTGGAGTTCTAGAAGCTGTCTCTTCTCTTGCTGCTCTCCCATGGAGAACATGAAGAAGTGTGGGAAACTTATGCACACCCTCAGTGTGTGATGCTCAGATAAACTTGGAGGGTGAAGTTTATGGGGCATCATACACCTCATGTGTGCATAAAATCCAAGTTTCCCAGACATCCCCATGCATTATTCTAGAATTACTCTTCTGCTGTTACATTGCTAGCCAGACCCTCCCTGGCTATTTATTTATTTATTTATTTATTGTATAATTGGATTTACAACCTTTGAGCCAGCGGCTCATTTACAAAGGTACCTGGTCACAGAGAGGACACACATGGCTAACATAGTTTACAGAGTACAGTCAAGACAGAGTAACAGATTTTTATGTTTACAGAATACAGACATACAGAGTCAACATAGTATTACATAGGTTGCATGAACAGAGATACATATTATTACATGCAATTGCTTGAACATGTGTAGATAAATAAACATTTCAAGTAGTACCAGCAGGTACTGGCAGAGAGAGAGAGAGCCTGGGGGTTGGGGTGGGATGGTGTGGGTTGGTGTTCAGCCCAGTGGGCCATGTCAATAGTGCCAGAGGAAATAGCAGAGTATCTTTAGTGACAGGTGCAGCAGCGGGTGTTGAACAGCAGGTCTCGTAAGGCAGCTTTGAAGGGGGCAATTTTGGCGGTGTTGGAAATGGCTGCGGGGAATGAGTTGAACCAGGTAGGGGATCTGTAGCTGAATGATGTCTGAGCCTGGGAGGTCCTAGTTCTGGGCACTATTAGAGTGACCTTGTCAGGCTCTGGGGTGTATAAATTGGATGGAGGCAGACACCCCGGGGGGGGAGAGCCCAAGTAGGATCTTCTTGGTTAGCAGGCTGGATTGGTAGTAGATGCATTCGTTGAGGTTTAGGAGTTTGGCCATGTCATAGAGTTGACAGGTGTGGGTGAGTCTGGGGGCACTGGTCAGCAGCCTGCAATCCTTATTTAGCATGAGTCTAATCTTGCTGAGGGCAGTGGAGTCAGCAGCACCATATACTGGGACGCCGTAATCAATTAGGGACATTACTGCAGACATGATGGCGAGCCTGAGGACATCAGGAAGGAGGCAGTCCTTGTGCCGGTAGATGATGCCAAGGTGTGCGTTTGCGGTGGAAGCAAGGGCAGTAATGTGGGCATGAAAGGTGATGGCCGAGTCAAATGTGATTCCAAGGTATTTGTATGAGTAAACTTGTTCGAGTGGTTGACAAGTGCTCGGGAAGATTTGGAGGGGACTTTTGCTGGCTTTGTTCTGGGGGTGGGCAAAGAGCATTGCCTTAGTCTTTTTTTAGGTTAATTACTAGTCTGCTCTTCTTAAACCAATTCTCAGCAGCATTGAAAGAGTGCTGTAGTGAGTCTTAGAGGGAGATGAGATTTTTGTGAGCTGCATAAATCATGGCGTCATCAGCATATAGCAGAATATTGCCATAACAGGTGCTAGGCAGGGCGTTTAGGTACAGGCTAAAGAGTAGTGGGCCCAGGATAGAGCCCTGGGGAACCCCTGAGTGGATGGGACAGGTTTCTGAGAGCACCCCATTGATTTTGACATGCTGGGAGCAGGTTGATAGGTAGCTCGCACACCAGGAGAGGGGGCCAGCGGAGAAACCTGTATGGTTGAGGGCATTTAGTAGGAGTGGGTGGGAGACAGTGCCAGAGGCCTTAGAGAGGTCAATGTACACTGCCCCAACTAGTGAGCCATGGTCCAGGGAGCGTGTAAGAAGTTGGAGAACTCCATTAAAGCTGTGGCTGTGCTGTGACCAGCATGGAAGCCATGCTGTTCTGGACACAGGATGTTATATTTTGCAAGGTATTCCATGAGTTGGGTGGCCACCACTTTTTCTAAGGCTTTGGAGGGGAGGGGGGATGGAAATTGGCCAATAGTTGCTGGGGGAGGACCAGTCACCACCTTTGTGGATAGGTGTGACTGTCGCAATTTTCCATGCTGTGGGGAATTGCCCCAGACAGAGGGATTGGTTCAGTAGTTCTGTAAATGGGACCAGGACATTATCCAGGACCAGCTGGAGTATTTTTGGGTCCAGGGGGTTGCTGCTAGAACTGGTGCCTTTTAGTGCTTTAAGCAGGAGTGGTTTGGATACCAGAAATGGATACCTTGTGTGTAGGTAGAACTAGGAGCACTGTGGATCTGAAGGTGGTGGGTTGTGAGTAGGGTCAAAAAAGTTACTTGGGAGGATAGGGCTAAGATCAGAAAAGGAGGAGTTAAGGCAGTTGGCAATGTCGGTGGGGTCAGTGATGGTAGTGCCATTGACTGTAAGGTGTGCTGGAGGGAGCGTGATTTCCCAGTTATTTCTTTTATATTGTCTCAGAAGTTCCAGACGAAGCCCCATGAGGAGGTCAGGGTGGCCTGGTAATTGTTTGCCTTGGCTTTGCAGATGGCCCATGTGCACCTGTTCTGGGCAGCATTATATGCCTGTCTGTCAGTAGCCTGACCAGTCTTGGTGGCAATATGCCAAAGGTTATCCCTATCCTTGAGTAGTTGGAGTAGGGCAGGGGGTGACCCATGGTGCATTTTGTTGTTTGGAGTGGATCATGGTGAAGGGTGCAAAAAGATCACAGGCCTTGGTAAAAGCCTGTGAGAATAGGTCGAGGGCAATGTCAACGCTCGTTGCCTGGCGGATGGGAGACCAGTCAATGTGAGCTAGGAACTACTTGAGTTTTTGCAGTCCTCCTGGATGAAGGCGCCTGCTTTGAGTGGTTTGGGCTACAAGTTTGGGGGTGGGGGTAGACCAGAGGAATAGGAGAGGGGAGTGGTCACTTAAGGAATCTGGGAGGACTTGAATATCTTGAACCATTTGGGGTCGGTTTGAGACAATGATGTCTACGAGGCTGCTTGTCTCTGCCTTTTGGTTACATCTGGTGGGTTGTGTGACAAGTTGGGTTAGGTCTAATGCAGCAAAAGTGTCTCTTATCGACAAGGCAGTGGGACTGAGGCATTTTACATTGAGGTCTCCTACTAGGACTTATTGAGCCTTATGGGGGAGGGAGGAGAGATATTCAGTGAGAGATGATATTGCAGGGGTCTGGTTCCTTGAGGGGATATAGGAGACTGTGAGATAGAGGGGCCTTTTGGATGGATCTGGGGTGAGTTTGGGGGTGAGGGCCTGGGCACCATCAACAAGCTTCGGGGCTGCGAGGGCATGGCCTACGATGGTGTCATGAGCATAGAATGCACAACCACCTCCACGTTTATCTACTTGATCCTCGCGAAATAGGGCATAGCCTGGGAGGGAGACAAAGGATTCCAGGGTGGACTTCATTAGCCAGGTTTCTCTAGGGCTAAGATGTCTGGTTGGTGTGATATAACCCAGCACTGAACGGCAGCGAATTTTTTAAGCAGGCTGCATACGTTCATGGAGGCAATCCAGAGTCCATTGGACTTAGTTGGTGGATTGGTGGGGGCAGGGCCTGGGTTTGGGTGGATATTAACAGAGAGGAGGAGTAGTAGTATGACTAAGGCTCTAGCCCTAGGGTGGCAGTTTGTTAGTTTCTTGTGGGTACGTTGAAGGGCCGGGCAGGCAGTGGCTGAACAGGGAATGGGCAGGGTTTGGAAGGTCTGGAAGATGCAGAGGTGGTGGGGCCAGGGGGAGCCAGAGTCAGAGGTGGGGTTGGAGGGGCAGCACGGGGGTGGATGCAGCGGTCCGGGGTGCATTGACATGGTGGTGTGTGGGTGGGCTACAGTGGTTAGGTATGTGGGCACCATAGACCATGGGCAAGGGCTGAGGTCTGGCTGGTAGGAGGTAGATTCCAGGAAGTATAAGAAGATGATGCATATGAGGTGGAATTTAGTACTCATGATGCCAGGTAGCCTTGGAGGTAGGGCACAGTGGCCGAGAGGGGGAGCCAAAGCTTTAAGAGCTGTAGAAATCAAGTCAAAATTGCCTTGCCTTGTCTTGGTGAATGAAGCTGCAGACTTTGGTTTCAAAGGTGCTGGGTTTAAGACCCGGGGAAAGACAATTGAGTGCCCTTATTATTTTTCTTGGGGGGGGAGTTAAGGAGCAAAAGGTTTAAGAGCTTTAAGATTCAGTAGAATTATGTCTTGGCTTGATGGCCTGTTGGTAGGACTGTAGACTTCAGTCCCAAAAGTACTGAGTTTGAGACCTATGGTAGGACAGTAGAGTATTTTGATATATTTAAGGAGCAGAAGCTTTAAAGGAGAAGACTCCTGTATATGTATGATTTGGATATGTCTGATGTATTTATTATACATTACATCAAGTACTATACATATGTCAATAAGAAATCAGCAATTTCTTCTGTTGCAACACATATCTAGAGTTTAAGGCTCTGACACAAGGTAGTAAAATGTCAAGCAAGCCTCCATTTACATGCAAATGAGTCACTTGTAATACAGCCCCTCCCATTCCTTGATGTCACTGCAGCAACAGTGCAAAACAAAACATAAGGGTATCAATGCTGTCTAGCCTGATTTTAGTTTAAGTTTGCAATGGCTTAAGGCAGTTCTGTCATGCAACTCACACATGGAGTAGTACTTGTAGCCTTAATACTGTATGTGTAGATCAAATAATACATCTAATAGTATTTCATTCACAGGAAACACAAGCTATTTCTCTGTACTGCTCATTTCTCTCTGTGAGACAGTTGTAACATGTTATGGAAAGCAGTAGACTACATCAATCAACCAATCAACCAACCAATCAATCAATCAAGTAGTCAATCAGTTGCTCTGTATTGAACCAGGTGAACACCCATGAGAAGATTCATTACAAAATGAGCCTGGGCAGTTTACTAAATGATCATACAAGACTGACTTATGCACATCCCCTTTCAGCAGCCTGAAAGTGGATAGCTAGATCATTTACTTTATAAAGTGTATTGTTTTACATTTCAAATGCTCCTTAAATCTGAGTTTCTGACTTGAAATACCAAGAGTCAGAATGGATATGACATGGGAGGAGTGAGCTAAGCAAATACAGAGCACTACAAACAGAGAATGATTAGTTTCTTTACCTACAACAGCTGAGGTGTAGCATCTGATTTGTGAGGGACATCCTACTTCAAATGTTGGCACTACAAAGTGAGGGGGGGCTGCCACAGCTTATCCTTAGTACCTTGAAAGTGAAGTGCTGTAGCTCTCACATCACTGCTAATGATTTATAATGGGAATTGGGGCACTTTTAAAGTCATGGACCTGAAGGGCCATCACAGTTTCCAAGGAGGTTAGGGGAACTTCTTAAGGGTTAGAGAGTAAGGAACTCTAGTAGGATTTGAACCAGAGTCCCCCAGTGCTTGTGTTTGTGCTTTAACCACTAGATTATCCTTCTTCCATATGCTGCAGCTGATGCTTTCCTGGTAACCTATTCCTTATCATAGCTGAATTATTTATTGCCTTACAGCAGCCATCCAATCACTGACTGCCTAGTTACAAAGGGAAAGGGGCTTATTTGCAAGATTGTTACTCACTGCTGGTGTCAATCAAAACAGAGAATGTTAACACACACCATAATACAACAGCTGCATAATACCAATTAAAACTCTTGTTGTACCCAGAGTCATTTATTGGGAAAACTGTTTCTGCTAACAGAAACAGTAACACAACACATACAGGCACTTCCTTATATGAATACTGTATATACCTCAAATCAGTGCAGCATCACACTCATATAGTCCTAGTCCCTATTAGACCTGCACTTCAGGATGTGCACAACACTTAAAGGGTTCCTCCATTACTCAAGTGAGGAACCAAACATTGTGGGTTTGGTCTACTGGTGGAACTGCATTTAGTGCAGCACCATTATCTGTTGCTCTGATGACATCATCCTCCAGCAACACTGATGGTAAAATGGAGGACAAACACATTGATAACTTTTGGGGGCTGTATATTTTTATTTATAATCTAGATTTGGACAGCATTAGGACTGCTGGCAACTGGAGGATGCACACAACAGTTACACATAAGGAGTTGGGAAAATATTGGTGTGGAACTATGGGAGGCTTCCCCTTTAATAGTTTTCAGATTCAAAATAATTATATTTTGGCTTGGTGGCTTAAAGGCAGCGCTGCTGACTTTGGGGCTAGATGAGCAGGGTTTGAGAACCACAATGGAACAGCAGAGATAATTTTTTCTAGGTGAATTATGGTGCCAAGAAGCTATAAGAGCTTTAGGGAACCATATTTGTTTGTATCAGCTTGCTAGTCTAGTGGCAGAGCTGCTGACTCAGGTGTCAAGCATACAGGGTTTGAGACCCACAGCAAAATGTATTTTTTTAGCTGAGTATGGGGCCAAAAGGTATAAGAGTTATGGATCAGAGGAAGTCAATAGTCTGACTCATTGGCTTAGTGGTAGAGGGTTTGAGACTCACAAGGGGCAGAAGTAGATAAGGTGGGAGTAGAGATTAGGAGGGTGCAGAGTGGTGTAGGTGAGGAGGAAGTAGTAGTTAGGAGGGGTGCTATAGTGACTCCTAGTGGCCAGTGCCAATTGTAGCTGTAAGTAAGGAGTGGAGATGAGGAGAGAGAGAGATAGAGTGGTGCCTGGGGGTGCACAGCAGCAACCCCTAGTGGTCAGTGAGTATAAGCTGCAAATGACAAAGTGGACACTTAGTAATTGGAAGGAGGGGGTCACGTGATATGTCATGTGACCTGTAAGCAGCAATAAATTCAGGGATAATCCTAGCTTTTGTCTGTATTGTGTACTTCTTGTGTTCCTTTGTTCATACTGATGTTCTCTTCCAGGTTGTACTATACCTGTAAATAGGCATTATTTGTCTAGAGTGCTCTACCAAGTTAAAAAATAAATAAATAGACTTCTCTGAAGGACCTCTATATTTGGAAGACTATAGCCTGTAGTTCAAGGGGGTGGTGCAACTGGCCACACACCCATTTTGGCCTATTTAAGGGCTGTTCTCCTCACTCCACACACCAGCATTTTTCCTTGCTGGCAGGAGGCTCACTCGGTCTGTCTTCTCCCTTGGCGCTCACCAAGGACTTGCCCCCCACCCCCGTGTTGCTGTTCTTTGAGCTCTGCTGGTTTGTACTGGACTTCTTGTTTTGTGTTCTCCTGCTTTGGTTCTTATTACCTGCTTCCAGCTACCGTGTGCTTCCTATCTGCTCCTTTACTTGTGTTTTCTTTTGTTTCTTTTGGGTTTCTAGTTTCTACCACCTATGTTTACATTGTTTAGTTGTGCTCTAGGTTGTTTCCTTCCCAAGCTGCCCTGTGCATGTGCTGTCAGGCTGTATTTCCTCATCAGATTTTCCCAGTCCTCAGCCACTTTCATTTTGTTGTGTGTTTCAGCTTCCAATGCTCTTTTCCTGCCTGCTATCTCCAGTGCATTCAGCCTAATCCTTTGCACCTGGTCCAGACTTCACCCTGCCCCTCCTTGTTGCTCTGTGTTCTCCCAGCCCTGCTCTTGCTCCACTCAGTGCTAGCTCACTTCATTCAGTATTGGAGTTCAGTGTGCTCTGCTCACCTTATTCTGTGTTTGCTCAACCTGGCCCAACTGCTGCATTGCTCTACTGATGTATTCAGCTATTACACTGGCTGCCTGGTTTCCACTCCAGCTGCAGGCCTTTTAGCAATTTGTTTCTGAATCTAACTCTTTTGAACCTCTCAGTTATTACTTTGCTTCCCTTGTTCCCATTGCTCTAGCAGCTTGCTTTCCTATGGCTTGTCCTTCATTAGTAAGTTGCCTATAAAGGCACCTCTTTTGGGGATCCCTATCCTACTAGTATTACAGTTGCTGTTGGTCTCATCATGATCTCACTTCTATCTAACCTTACTTTTACCAAATCCACAGCAGTCTGTTTCTGATGATAACCTAATCCTGCTTTCATGGCTGGCACATACTTAACTTATTTCATTAACTGCTTGATGTCGTGGCATCATGTCTGTGGCTTCTTTGTTTTTCCTACAGCAGGGGATTGAGGAGTTGCAGCAGGCCTCATGGCCCCAGGCAGCGGGAGCAGCTTTCTATTTGTAGTGTATTGTATAAGCCCCTGGCTCGTCTGGCCTTCTACTGCTGATCCGCATAGTCTTTATTGCAATACACAACGAGCAATTCCAGGCAACTCTCTACCTAAGGGCTTCTGGCTCTACCCAGTCTGTACCTCCTCTTCCTACACTCCTGGGTGTCAATGCCCTAGGTACCAAATGTTGCACTTTTTGATGTTGATTCCCAACCACCATGTTTTTTATCACTCCTTGAGTTTCCATGCACATTCTTTCTGTCCCTCCTAATTGTTCACCCTTTTATGGGGTTCGGTAACGTCAAGAAAAATACATGCCTTCCCTTCCAGTTCATCCGCAGTGTCACTTATGAAGACATTGAGGAGGACTGGTCTCAGTACTAATCCATGCAGCACCCCCACTAGTCACTGTTTAATCCTTAGGATGAGTGCCATTAACCAGTTTCTAACCAAATTCAACTTTTTGGTCCACCCCAAGACTGCTCAGTTTTTTAAACAATCTCCTGTGTGACACAATGTTGAAGGCCTTGCTATAGTTCATGTAGGTGTTACATTAATTATAAAAAGGTTCTCAGAAATGCTGCAATCTGATTGGCTGGTAGGATTCCAACAGCCTTACATTAATCCATGTTATACTGTCATGTACAGCCTGATCACAGTGGCACATGGATTCTTCCTGTCAGCATTCCATCCTGTAGCACTGCTGAATGACTGTAATGATGCATTCTGATTCTGAACCAGTATTCTTAAACTGTTGGTGGAAGAACTATTTTGTTAAAAATCTCCCTCTAAATGAGGAAAACATTCAAAAAGTATTCTTTTAACCCTCTTCTTTTGGAACTTTTTTTATAATAGCAATAAGGCACTCCTAGAGTAACAGTCAGTTAATCACCCTCGGCTGTGCCTCGTGCCATATTACACCCCTAGGGGTGATTAACAGACTGTTAATCTAACCCCTGGTTATGCCTTATTGCTTAATTGAAGAACATGAAGAATCCATCATCATCAACTGACTGACACACCATGGTACAGTAGGTTAAAGTGTGGGCAGTTTAATATCTGTTAGCATTGCTACCAGATTGGTTACAGCTAGAGGATTTTCAGAGACAGGTAGAAATTAGACAATTCATCTCATGTGATACTTATTTTGTTATTTATAACATGTGGTGTGATGCCAAAAAAATTATCTATCAGCCAGCCAGGTGGCACAGAGGATTGAGGCGCTAGATGCCTTACCTCACACTATGCCAGTGACCCGGGTTCAGAAATGACCTTGGGTCATCATGTGCCAGTGCGGGGAGAGAGGGCGGAGCAGGATTGAGCATGCTGGCGGGCAGCTCTCCTCTTCTGAGGATGGTGGGGGTGGGGTTGGTGCCTTCCCCATAGTTCCACTCCTACCAGGTGGAGGTCTGGGGGTGGTGTAGGTGAAGAGGGGGTGGCAAAGTAACAGGAGGTGGATGGGACTGAGCTGGCACCACTGGGTGCAAAGTGTGCTTCCACATGCTCACACAGCCATGTGCTGGGCCTCAGGGGAAGGGATCAGGGGAAAAATCTTAAAAAAAAATTGCATATGTGTCCCCATCACCAGCTGGCAGGAGGAGGCAATGGGGCCCAAACAGCTATATATACAAAAAAAAACTGTATATCAGCAGAACTATCCATGCATTCAAGTCCAGAATTCAAGAGCATGTATGGGACATAAAGAACTGTATTCTTGAGACTCCCACTGAGGAGCATTTTGCTAATCACCACAACCATGACCCTAAGAGAAGGAAATTCATGGGTCTAGAGGTTATTAAATGTGGACGTAGGAGTGGCAACTGGCTTACTAGATTGCTCCAAAGGGAACGCTATTGGATTTTTTCCTTAGGTAGCCTGTCCACTCGGGATTTAAACTCCAGCTGGGACCTTAAACCCTTTTTGGTTGAATAATGGCTACAAACCTAGATGAATTTATAAATTACTCTTCATTTTTGATCACCAGCATTTTTAAGGGTGATATTGTTTTGTTTCACAACCTATGTGCCAGCTCCTTCAAAGACATGCCGGGACCCCCCCCCAACCAACTCCTCCAGCCCCACCTCCCAATTGAACCATATTTTTTTCATTTTTTAATATAATCCTCTGTGACTTAAATCTGGTTGCCACTGATGATATATAAATATATTTGTCTGAGTTGAGCAATTTTCCCAGCTACTGACCTTCCTCTTTATGCCCTAGCAGAACCAGTACACTATAAGGTATTAACATTTACTAGTGTCATGATTTATTTTTGTATAGAATTGTGATTACAGTATTACTAAAAAGTGCTTTGGTGTCAATATTCAATATCTCCTTTCTCACTTTTTCTCTCAGGCCAGACTAATTTCTATCCTTTACTTTGGAGGCATACTGGGGCCATAGAGTGTGGAGGTTAGCTGTTTTAACATGGAGGGGCAAATTTCCCCTGTGGAGAGCTCCTAACCTACTTTACCTTCTATTTACTTTGTCTTATATGTATTCATAGGATCGATATTTCTGTGTTTTACAACTGGAAAAGTGTGTGAAATTTGGATACACTCTAGAAAACAGCTTTTGTATGTTTTTTGGAAATGCTTAGTTTTTTATTCTGAAAGTTCATATTTATACATACCACATGACTGTTTGCTGCTCCTTGAGTACTCTAACCCACAGTAGTTAAAGAAATTTTAACTTTTGATAATGAATATTACTATTTGCTGATACTGTATATAAAACATTAGACAACATGGGCCAGATATTCAAAAGTGCACATAGGTGCAATGTTTGCACTGCACTGCTTCCCAAGCCTGCTATAGTAAGAAGCATAGTGCTGGCACGCTGGAACTAAACCATGTGAACGTACGGTGGATTGTGTGTCACTCAAATGGCAAGGGGCTGTGCAGTGCACTGCAGTTGCACAGCTCTGAATATAACACTACGGACAGCACAGCCCACAAAGGGGGCAAGCAGTGGTGCAGCCCTGTCCAGAGCATCAGCAAAATTTAACATGAAAAAGTGCAAAGTTATACATCGGTGCAGAAGCAACCCAGAGACAGACTACTACCTGGGAAGGGAGAAGCTTGAAACCACCCATCATGATAGGGATCTAAGGGTTATCATATCAGACAATTTGAAGGTAGGTGGATACTGCACAAAGGTAGCAAAAAAGGCCAGCAGGATGCTGGGATGCATAAGAAGAGGCATGACAAGTAGAAGAAAGGAGGTGATCCTGCCACTGTTCAGGTCCCTGGTGAGAACCCACCTTGAGTACTGCGTCCAGTTCTGGAGACCGTATCTCAGGAAGGACATAGATAGATTGGGGACAGTACAGAGGAGGGCAACAAAAATGATACACAGTCTCCATAAGTTGCCAGATGAAAACAGGTTACAGGAACTCGACATGTACTCCCTGGAACAATGCAGTGATAGAGGACATGATTGAGATATTCAAGTTTCTGAAGGGTATAAACAGAGTATCCTCCCCCAGGAGTTCTTTATGGTCAGTAGCACCATTAGGACAAGAGGACATGAAATTAAATTGAGGGGAGGAAGATTCAGGGGCAGCATGCAAAGGATTTTCTTCACAGAGAGAGTGGTTGACCCATGGAATGGTCTACTGGCTGTAGTCATTGACTCCAAAACAGTAGGGAAATTCAAAGCAGCTTGGTACAGACACAAGGGGATTGTCTCATAGAAATCCTAAAGATGGGGGTGGGTAGGGCTCAGGGCAGACTAGGTGGATCTTTGGTCCCCATCTGCCGTCAATTTCTATGTTTCTACGTTTCAGTTATGGAGCAGCTCACTAAGGGTGGCTGAGGGTAAGTGAGAAGGGCACAAAGGACAGACTCACAATACAGCTGCATTTGTATCAAAAACAGACTTTAATAGAAAACATGGCAGCAGGCTGTACACATAGAAAAAAAAACAGGAACAGGAAATAATCGGGGGGGATATAGGGAAAACTGTTCAGAAAAGTGTGTGGAGGGGAGGCAAACACATGGCACAACAGGGACTCCCACACTGCAGGCACAGTCATGGGACACTGCTGCAGCCAGAGGTTGAGGTGATGGTGGAGGTGGTGTTGGTGGTAGATGGTGCTGCTGTAGTGCAGCCACCAGCTCCTGAATGGCCTCCTCTGTTCTTGCCACTCTGCTGAGCAGTAGTCTTTGCTGGCATAGAAGTCACCACAGGAGATTGTCCATCCCTTCATGTGCCTCCGGTTGGCCATGTCAGCTGTGCACACAGAAAGGATCATGCAGGTGTTGCCTATCATATGCAGCAAAGGTATAACCAGCTGACACATGCACCAACATGCCACACAGGGATGATTGGTGCCTGACATTCACACTGGGCCGGACGTGGCATACCAGTGACAACATGGTGAACCTGAACAGTGGAGGAGTGTGCATGCAATGGCTGTGCCATACAGTACCACAACAGGCCTGGTTGTGGCATGGACATACACCATTGGCAGGCATGGCAGAGGTATGCCTGTGACACATGCATCAGCAGCACTACACCAGAGTCCAACAAGCAGTATCATGTCCCTGAGTGGCAAATATGTGCACCCACACACCCTGCAGCCACTGGCCAGGCATCCAGCTCACAGGCCAACCCAGGCATTCAGGACACAGACATCCAGGTGCCTCTCTGGGTCACAGCGAGGTCATGGCACAGGCACACACCTGGGGTGTACACAACACAGCTGAACATGGCTGGGACCATCAAGAAACTCTGTGCAGCATGACTACAGTGGTGATGTATTTGGGAGGGTGCAGGACACACTGTGCTTCAGTTACCACAACACTGGTGTACAATGCAGTGTGGCCTGGAGGCAGCTGCCATCCCATTGGATGCAGGTACACCCTATGTAGAGTGTGGCCTGAAGTCAAACTGGGCCACCAGGATACCTAGAAATGCCCAGTTGGGCTACCCCTCTGGTGGGTACCTGGCCACCCTGTATACACTGACACTTACTCCATGTATCATCCATACCCTACTTGAATTGGGTTTATGAGCCATTGTAGGTAATGTTAATGTTCAACCACAGCACTACAGTACCACATTGACATTGATTACTGATTTTATTGTGCCACCCTGGGCTTGCCCCATTGATTGCCCAGGTGGGCCCCTGTATCCACCATCCAGGTTGGCCTCCTGTACCCCAGTCAGACCCGGGGAGTGTCCTCCAATAAAGGACCTGTGCAGATCATTGGTTGCATGCCCTGTTATGCCTGACTGTATGGCTGATTCTGCCGCATACAATGGGGTCACCATATTCTAGTCAGCACTGTGTCAGTTAGTGACCACCACAGCTGCGTCCTAGTGCACTCACAGAGAGTACCCTACATGCACTGCCCACTAATGAACCCACTGTCTGCTAACACCATACCACAACTACTGGCCATTATGGAACTGCTGAAGCATGCCACATAATGCATGAGGCACAGGATATGCCACCAGTACAAGTCTACTATGATGGCAGCCATCTGATGTGCACGGATGGACACGGTGGTGTACTGAGACCACACTGGCCAATATGAACCACCTGCTGACAGCCAGGCATACATAGTCCCAAGAACTGGGTACTACAGGCCCGATCACCTGTGAGGGGAGCACACTTGAGACTGTGTGCACTTCAACCACCCCATGCCCCATGGCATCTCTCCGGTGGCTCAAGGTGCTCACATCCACATGGTGGATGTCATGCCACGGCATGGTTGACAGTCACAGGGCAGCATGCCAGCAGCATGTAGGTACACTGCTCAGAATGCACAGAGCATGATACAGTGGAGTGGCACTTGTAGCCCACCACCACATGTGCAGGGTGTGTCCCCCCACAGCAATCCCTGAGGTGATGCCCCCACAGGCACATGTCCAGCATTGTGGCCCACACAGGCACCCATCTCTGGCCACAGACACATACAGCATAGTGTAGAAAGGTAGTAGACAGATCTGCACTTTCGGGCCTGGGATGAAAGGGATAGTCCCCAACCCCCACTTGGTGTCAACAACACCCATATAGCTGCCTTGAGCAGTTGTACAATAGTAGTGTATATCTACATACCCACTGACAGCACCAACCTGTGCCTTGTACCCAAAAGGTCTGGCACATCATTTACATTAGTAACGTCTGGCCACTGTGCCATGTCCCAGCAGGACAGGACCCCACCAACCCTCAAACCCAGGGTCACCGCCATCCCCAATGCCACTGATGTCCATCATGCCACAAAGATGGTGCTGTATATGTAACCTTCTGGATGGCATGTGTGGCAGGGTCAAGGTGCACTTCACCTGTGTCTGATATAGCCATGAGTACAGCAACCAAAAGATCCAGGCCACCACCTATGACAGTTGAAGGGCCATGGCCAGAGCAGCTCAGCCTGTACTGGCACTTATATGTGTATACAAGTAACCGTGGGTGAGAGACACAATGCAAAGTACTCACCTGAAAGCCCCCTCCTATGTGGCACTTTCATGGCTCCCGTCACTGTCTGGCAATTCATCACCTGCCTCCCCTGGTGCTGCTGCCCCTGTGGCTGTTAACCCATGTCTGGGATAGAAACATAGAAACATGGAAGTTGACGGCAGATAAGGACCGCAAGGCCCATCCATTCTGCCCAGGATGGGTTGGCTACTGAGATCTGTAAAGGAGACAAAGAGAGGTGTGATCAGTATCCTGCAATGGTGCACCATTCTGTTCATATTACACGTTATAATCCCCAACACACCAGTACCACGGACCAGCTACCACATATGCATGATGAAGGTGGGCAGGCTAAGCAGGTCTGCAAGGTATGTGTAGCACCACCTGTGGCACCACACACATGCATGCCCTGGCACATGCACAGAAGGTCTTGAACCTCCCCCTTTAGTAGGTGTGGCCTACCACAGTGTACGCCATACCATGTAGTGCCCACAGCTTGCCAGCCCCCCAAGTCCCTGTACTGCAGACCATACATGCCAGCCTCAGATCCTCTCCAGACATGGAATCCATGCATATGCATGATGCACCACATAACACATAACACATGACAAGGCCAGGCATGGTATATCGGCATAACAGCTGGGGAGGGCCTGGATACAATAAGTGTTCACCAGCACAATGGCCGTTACATATCCAGACTCCCATGCAGTATCATCACACTCCATGCTGCACCCTGTGTATGCAGACCTGTGGCCATGCTGTATAATACAGACAGTGTGACACATGTGACTCTCACCCTGGTCATATGTGGCAACAGGAACTGACATGTCAGGGTCACCATAGCTGGTACACAGTCCCTGATTTCCATGAAATGCCACCATACATGGGCCCGTCATGCTTATGACACTGCCCCCATGTTTCCATGGTGACCCACAACTGTATGCTCAAGGCAGGTGCACAACTCAGGCCTTCATGGCCTGTCCAGTCATGCAGAGGGCACAAGGATGTTCTGTGGGTCCAGGGACCCAGACAGCTGCATATGATCAGCAAGTTATGCAGTGTGGCAGGTCCCATAGCACTCAGGGGAACACCAAGGGCACTCAGGGGATGTGCACATAGTGAATCGGTAGGTCTAGCTCTATCGCATGCTATCATGTCATAGGCCTGCACATACGTAAGTGCACACACCATACAGACAAGCATCTGTACTCAACTGGCCTGGGCATGGTGCTACCATCCACGCAGTTCACGTGGGTGGTGTACCTCCCTTCTTTGCAGGTCATTGAACCTGTGACTGCACTGGTCTTTTGTATGGGTGACCCCTAGCTGGCACAACAGCCACAGGCCCACTGATGCCCAGACCTCACTGCAGGGTCCATCTGCCTCTGCTGCTTCCCCCAGCAGTTGGTCCTCCCTGTTCACAATGAGCTCAGCCAGGTTGGCCAGCTCTATGGTTGACCACCTGTAGACACGCTGCAGGACTACCCTTCATCGCCGCTGGGACAGCATGTTCCCACACTGTGTGCTGTGCAGGCTGAAGGCACAGTGCTTCCTGTTCTAGGCCTGTTTGGCTATTGTGCAGCATACTGCAATTATAGCTGAGTGCTATGGCACATTGTGCATCACAACATGCATGTCTGTGGTGGGGGCTCGCACAGGGACATGCTGGCAGCACGGGGCAGCATGTGTGCAGGATGTGCATTTGCATTTTGCATGTGCTTCATACTGCAGACTGCTGCATAATGCACTTGCACACTGATGCGGTGCACATGGCCACAAAGTATGAAGACATCATAGGTGGCACATGACATCATGCCTGTGTCATGGTCCTAAGATGTGCAACAAGAGGTGTGGCACAATGCTGGTGTGCAAGAACAAACCAGGTTTGTGTGCTGGTCAAACTTGCAGTATGCAGCCTGGGTTTGCAAATTAGGTAATTTAGCATTCTATGGACAAACGACCACATTTGCATGTCATTACATGCAGATCTACGTACATTAGCATGCCTGATTGTGCCGGGCCTATGTAGGGGAGCACACTGCACCACCTAGACACAACAGCAGAACTGCAGGAGAACAGAGGTATGTGTCCTGTAGAATGGCCTAGAAAGGGATGAGTGTGCATTAGACTGTGTGTCTGGGTTGGCCTCAACATGGCCTCCAGATGCATGTGGCATGTAAAAGGCAGGGCTTCCAGATCTACAGGGCTTCAGGAACTGTATAGGAAAATGGAGCCATGTTCAGGGCACTTGTCCCCATAGTCGTGTAATGATTATATGGGACAACAGAGCCTGCTTTCTTCCACAGGCCATGTACGCTACAGGGAAACATGGGACCCATGCTATGGACTCATAAGAAACATACCACAATGATAAAAGAGCACTGCCATTGTGTCCCCAGGCAAGGTCCACAAAGTTCTGTAAACTTCCATGACATACTGTGGGGGACAATGTAGTCAATTGTACTGGGTAACCACTGTAACACCAGGGACACATTGTCCATGTGCGAATCTCTCTTGCCCTGTATGATACAGAATGCCCTTTACAGCTCAGCGCCATGCTACATAGGTACTGCTTAGGTGGGGGACCCATCATATCCTAATTTCTACATAGTTCATGTACTGTGGTGGTGGTGGTAGTTAACAATAGGTCTATATGGGGCTGGATGATGGTGGTGGTGGGCCTGTCAGACATGTGCTGGGGACATGCTTGGATGGAGGTCCTGTGACTCTTGTGCAATGTAACCCCTGCATGCGCGCTGTGTGCAGTAGAACTGTGGACTTATGGCAGTCGTGGCCAGTGGTGCCCACATCTAGTGAGGTAGGTGTTGCCTTGTCTGGGGAGGTACCCCCTTCATGGTCCATGGTGCACACTGACAATGGGGTCGCTATCCACAGACATGTGTCAGTGGTTGAAGCCCAAGGGGTCTGTGGGCCCCTGCCCCTGTCCACCCTGCCTGTCTGTGCCCATCACAGTGGAGGTGTGTGTACTTGGACAGTCCACTGTCCATTGGCCTAGGACTGTGGGAGGGCAGGCATTGCCAGGACTCCTACCTGGTCAGAGGCGGGGTCTATAACACTGTCCCATGCAGCAGTGTGCCACTCTGTGTACTCTTAGTCACTTGTCTTGCACTCCACTGTCCAACAGGTACCATGGAGGATAGTGACAGACTTCAGACCCACCACTTCACTGTGGAGGAGTCACAAGCACTGGCAAAGGCCTACAAGGCCAGGGAGAAGGTCACTTCCTGGTGCAAGAGCACAGATGCCCAGGTACGGTGTGCCTGGGATATCACATCACTCAGGAGGTCAGTGTCATCAGTGGCCGAAACAGGCTTGTGGAAGTAGTGAGAAAGCACTGCAGGAACATGAAGAGGTGCACAAAGGAGGTCATGGCATCTGAGAGCAGGAGTCTACATGCCACAGGTGTATATCCATGGGCATCAGTTGCCACACATATCCCGGATCCTGTGGAGGAGGAAATAGCATCCACTCTACAGCCGAAGAAGGTGACGGGAGTGTTGGGCGGTGGCTATGAAAGACAAGTGAAGCCTGCCCAGCCATGTGAGTGACTACCAGTGCAACATCCCCTAGGTCATGTGTGTATGTCAGGGTGTCTATAAGTATGGGTGCACATGTCTGACAGTGCTGTATAACACATTGGGTTTAGGCCACACCACTGTTTCCCTGTCATCCAGTGTGTACCCATCTGTGTGCAGGTCCATGACCACGCCCTTTGTGGTGTTTTCCATGTGCACTCTGGCACTGGTATGTGTGTTGCCTGGGGAGGGTGTGGGTGCCTGTGGCTGCTGAGGGGTGTGTCCACTGGTAATGAATGTGTGTTCCCTGATGTTGAGATGTATGCCTACTGCTGCTGGCTGAATGTTCACTGATGGTTAGGCATGTACTCACTTGTGCTGGGTGCATGTATGCATGTGTGGAGGCATGGGCGCACTGGTGCTAGGCCATCTGCACACTGGGGTTGGGTTGTGAGCCCCCTGGTGATGGCATGTGAGCTCACCATTGTAAGGGTGCACTGGCACCTGCAGGGTATAGGCAATGTGCCTGCACACAGTTTTGGTGACATGGCACTGTACAACTGCCTCAGCCTGTGCACCGCTCCAGCCAGTACAGTACTACATAACTCCCCACTCATCTCCCTATAGCACAGCACATGGGATCAAACACAGAGGACAACACCCTAGGATTATTAGAAACAGAAACATAGACTTTGATGGCAGATAAGGATCGTTTGGCCCACCTAGTCTGCCCATTTCCCTACCCACAGGATAAGCTGCAGATCCTAGTTAACCAACAGCCTATTTCTTCCTACACCCCACTAGAATTGCTTTATGTCTGTCTCATGCATTATTGAATTCTCCCATAGTTTTAGACCCCACAACCTCCTCAAGAAGACTGTTCCATGTGTCCACCACCCTCTCTGTGAAAAAATAATTCCTCACATTGCCCCTGAGCTGCCCCTCTCCCCTCTATCTTCAAATTGTGTCCCCTTGTTCTTGCACATCTCTTTTTCTGAAAGATGCTACCCTCTTGGACTTTGTTGATTCCACTGAGGTACTTGAAAGTTTCTATCATGCCCCCCCTCTCCTCAAGGGTATACATATTAAGCTCCTTTAGTCTCTCCTCATATTGGTTCTCTTGCAGACCCTGCACCATTTTAGTTGCCCTCCTCTGGACTGCCTCCATTCTGTCCATGTCCTTGTGGAGATGGGGTCTCACCAACTGTCTGTACAGAGGGACAACAACTTCCTGTTTTCTGCTGGTGATACCTCTCCCTATACATTCCAGTATCCCCCCAGCCCTCCCTACTGCCTTCTCACATTGCTTGCTAACCTTAAGGTCATCTAATATGATTACCTCCAGGTCCCTTTCCATTTCTGTTGTTGTTACTACCCCCCTCTCCCCTATTGTGTAATCTTCCCCTGGGTTGTTGTTTCCCATGTGCATTATTTTGCACTTCTTTGTATTGAATCTAAGCTGCCATACTTCTGACCATTCCTCCAACCTTGCCAAGTCCTTTCTCATCCTTTCCACACCTCCTTGTGTATCAGCTCTGTTGCAGATCTTTGTATTATCTGCAAAGAGGCACACTTTTCCTTCCAGTCCCTCTGCAATGTCACTTATAAAGACACTGAAAAGGACCGGACCCAGTACTTAACCCTATGGTACCCCACTAGTAACTCCTCTTTCTTCAGAGTGGACTCCATTTACAATTACCTTCTGTGTCCTGTTTTCCAGCTAATGTTTTGCCAGGCTACCACCCTGGGAACCACTCCCAGGCTGGTTAATTTGATTATTAATCTTTTGTATGGGACTGTGTCAAATGCCTTTCTAAAGTCTAGGTAGGTCATGTCCACAGCCCTCCCTGGTCTACTACTTTGGTCACCCAGTAAAAGAAATCAATTAGATTCATCTGACATGACCTTCTGGCTGTGAACCCATGCTGCCTTGGGTCCTGTGCCCCACTGGCCTTTAGGTACTCAACAATTCTTTCCTTCAGAAATGATTCCATCACTTTCCCTACCACAGAGGTCAAACTGACAGGTATGTAGTTTTCTGCCTCTGTCTTGCTCCCACTTTTGTGAAGGGGAATCGAATCCACCTTCCTCCAGTCCTCAGGTACCACACCACGCTCCCATGATTTGTTAAAAAGTGTAGTCAGTTGTGTCACTAGATCTCCCCTTAATTCTTTTAAAATTCTGGGGTGAATTCCAGCAGGCCCCATCACTTTGTCCACCTTCAGTTTTAGGAGTTCTTTCAGAACCCTTTCTTCTGTGAAAGGACTGGGATCGACCCCCCTATCCAGAGTGCTTCTGTTAATTGGATTAGGCACCTCCCCTCCTCCTCTTTTGTGAAAACAGAACAGAAGTATTCGTTCAGTATCCCCACTTTTTCACTGTCCCTCTCTGCCCATCCACCATCCTTTCTATTCAGCCTCACTATCCCTCCCTTTGTCTTTCTACACTCCCTGATGTACCTGTAAAAGGTTTTATCCCCCTTCTTAACTGAGTTGGCTATCTTTTCCTCAGTTTGGGCCTTTGCTATTCTGACTTCCTTCCCTGCTTCCTTTTGCCTTAACTGGTATAGTTTTCTGTCCTTCTCCTTCTGTGTTTCCTTATACTTCCTAAATGCTATCTTTTTCTCCCTACCCTTCCCCGCCACCTCTTTTGAGAACCATAGTGACTTTTTCTTTCATTTTGATTTATTTGCTTCACACAAAGGTTTGTTGCCTCTGAGATGGCAGTTTTGATGTTTCCGCATTGTTGCTCCACCCCTCCTTCTAGCCTGTTTGCTAGTGCTTTTCTAAGGCCCTCTCCCATCTTGCCAAAGTCAGCCCGCCTGAAGTCCAGTACCCTCACTTTTGTAAGTGACTTGACTCTGTAGCTGAGTTTATCATGAACCACACTGTTTGGTGGTCACTTGTTCCCTGATGGCTACCCACTTCTAGATCTGAGATTCTCCCACTGTCCCCATTTGAGAGTACATGGTCTAAGATTGCTCCCTCATGAGTGGGTTCCAAAACTAGCTATCTGAGGCATGTCATCTATAGGGCATCGAGAATGGCCCTGCCCTTGATATGGCTGCAGCAAAGGTGCTCCAGTTAACATCTGGCATATTCAGCATGGCATATTCATTTATGTCATGTGTGGCCCCTGCCACCCACCCTTCCATGCCAGTTGGTGGACAACAGTGAGGAGGATATTGCAGAGGATGATGACGAGATATATCTTGACTGCATGGAACAGGTGGGGCCAGCCCCAGACTGGAAAAGGCTGTGATCCACCCCGATGAAGCTCTACTAAGTGAAACACTGGGGCACTTGTGTAGTCTGTGGACCTGTATCTTGGTCTGTCCATTTGGTCAAATAAATGTACAAATTTTGCAGAATTTTGGATTCCGTCCATTTTCTTCGACCCACTTGAGGCACTGTGTGAGTGTGTATCACCCTTGTTTGTTTATTTGTTCAGTGTCAAGGGAGGCAGCAAAGTTCCCTGGGTTGCACCTGTGTCACACCGGAGAGCATGGACCATCCTTGTTTTTGTCTTTCTGAGAGGCTGTCCCACTCTGCCAGTCCTCGAACAACTTGAGCCCGGCCACTTTTTCCCCAGAGCACAGCCACTGCTATGTCACCTCAGGACCCCAACCATGACATACCCATCCCTCTACCACCCCCAGCCTATACCACAGGGCCAGCCACTGCTACACTTCCTCATGATGCATCCTGTGGCATGACCACAGCCCTCACCCACCACAGGCTTCTACTGTGGTGCAGCCCCAGCCCATACAAAGGCCATGGAAGCAGCCTGATCCTGTCCCAATGGATAGTCCCTGGTGACAGCAGGATGTGGCCGAGAACCATCAGTGATGGAGGCACAGAGTGCTGTGCAACAGGAACTGACATGTCTATGCCAATAGCTGCATGAGGACATTCAGCATACCCAGCAGTGGGCAGAGGCATGGCACGTGGAGCACACGACAATCTTATGTGACCTGTGTGCCACTGTGAGGGAGGTTGCAGCAATGGTATCAGGCACTGTGAGGGCTGGCCATAGCCCCTGACTGTCCAGTGGGAGTAGTTCTACCCCACAGCAAGCACCACAGCATATGCTGACACCACATAGTGCTGGGCTGAGAACGCCCAATACACCCGGGACTACCAGGTCACCTAGGATAATGCCTACAGCAGGTCAAGACCTGCACTTCCCAGGGAGCAGGACCCCATGGGGGCCACAACAAGAGGTGGGTTACACCATCCTCATACCCATCCCTCATACCGTGGCTGAGGCTCCCCACCACCATACAGCATACGTCATAGGCATACTGTCGGTACCTGGGGTGGTGGTAGGGGACAGACGTAGGCTGCACATGGCCATGCCCTGCCAATGTGGCTCCCAACCTTCCTCCCTGTAACCCTTTAACACCACCATCTGCCATTTTGACGTACCCCAGGCAGTCCTGATTCCAGCATGGATGGCCTCTAGTACAGTCCCCACCCCAACCTGGCTGGTGGGTATCCCTGTGTAGATTCCTGTCGCCCCCCCCAATATGGCCTGTGTTTGTGTGTACCCCATGTGCTACCCCATGCATAGTGGGAATGTTATGTCATGCTCCCTGTCTCCCACCTGGATGGCATGTATCTCTAGTGACACCCTTTTTGGACCCCCTGCTAACATGGATTTATGTTTTTGTGTCGGTATCTGCACCCCTCCCTTGCCTGGTAACATTGCATTAGTGTTTTGCCCATCTTTTTATCCCTCTGCCTAGCATACTGCACTGTTTGCACTGTTGTGAACATTGATAATACATTGCTTAACCATATTACAGCCTCCTGTGGTGTCTAGCTCACCTGCCATGTCTGTATATATCACTTATAATTCAGGCTCAGTACTCCTGGGCCCTCCTGGCCATTTCTGGATCATGCCTGTTGAGCTGCTGTGATATTCCCTAGCCCTCTGTCTTTATATCCGATACAGTGTGTTCCTCTGTGGCCAACATGCATATCTGACAGTTGAGTTCCATGTTGTGTAATATACAACAAGCAAGGTATATGGCACAGACCTTCTGTGAGGGATACTGTGAGGCACTACAGGAATGGTCAAGGCACTGGAACCGCATGTTGAGCATTCTAAACACATCTCCAATGATATTTTATATGGTGATGTGTGCAGCATTGTACCTGTCCTCTTCAATTGATGCCGAGTGTAAGACAGGTGTGAGGAGCCAGGGATGCAGAGGATAGGCTCTATCCCCTATGTAGGAAAAGGGAATAGGTTACTGTCACATAGAAACATAGACACATAGACAATGATTACAGGAACAGACCACTGATCCATGCAGTCTGCTCAAAACACTAACAAACCTGGGGCCTACTGGACATACAGGGTGCTGACCCTCATATACAACAAGATTCAGCAGGGAGGGACCTGTGGGGTACATTCACTGACGAGATGGCCACTAGGGATGTCCCCACATTCAAACCTCCAGCACAGGATGGAATTGTGCCATATGCCAAATGAAGGCATTGTGGGCACTGCCAAGGTACAGTGCCAGGACATTGATGATGTGCCCTGTTGTATTACACACCACCTGGCGATTGATGGAGTAGTACCCCTGCCTATTGACAGAGGTCTCCACTCCATCACCGGTGGTTGCCCAGATGACAACATGGGTGCAGTCAATGGCAGCAAGTATAGCTGGTAGGTGCACAGCTTGATGGAACTGCTGCATGGTTGCTGTTCGTTTTGTTTGGGTGCTGGGGAATATGATAAACTCGCCAGCAATATTCAGCAGAGCATCTAGGAACTGGCACAACAGGCACAAGTTAGCTAACTGTGAGATACTGGTAGTATCTCCCACCAGTATCTGGAATGTGGCTATGGCCAGGAAACACACTGCAAACCATCACTTTCAGTTCTATGGATAACATATGGTTGCACTGGGTGTCTGCCTTGGGCTGGTCATATAGCAGCTCACACAGCTGCCTGAGCATGGACCTCTTGAGCATGTACCAGACCAAGAACTGGTCACCACTGAGTATTTTGTAAGTGAATTCTGAACAGTGCTGTCTGTGTGCAGCGTAGTGCCTCTGCAGCCTACATATGGGCCCAGGGTGGGCATCAGCCCACTCCTTCTCTTGTATGAACTGCTGCAGCAAGTACAATACATGAGCTCCCCCAAGCACCATCTTGCACTGTGGCCTGCAATCTCTCCACCCACTTCTGGAGTTTGACCAAGTTAAGTAAGCCTTGTTATAGGCAGTAATTTTATGGTTCTAAGTGGTCTGCACTAATTCCACTGTGTAGCGATAACGCGCTGAATATCGCACTGTTTCTAGTATGAATGATGTGGCCTTTTTGTGCTACAAATATTTTCTCTGTACACAAGCACAACTGGATTTAGTGCACACTGCACACCCCTTTCAATATGGGAATACAGCACAAACCATGCACAATACGGGTGCAAACCACTTTGTGTCTAGTGCAGAGTTTTGAATATCTGGCAGCAGATTATTTATTTTGTATTATTTGTGCTGTCAGTTCTTATTTACTGACTTTGGGTGTTCTAGTTTACTATTAACTCTCCCCTACCCCCACACTCTTAACCTGTTATCCCCCACTTTTTTTTTCAATAAAAGCTCTGCTCCATGTTGATTGGCAGGCTTCTGGAGAGGACAGGTATAAAAGGGATGTGTTTTCCCCGGGTACCTGCCTCCTGATGAAGTTCCTTTGAGTGAAGCACAAGGGCACCTGGTCAGTTGACATTGATGTTGAGGATTACGCAGTGTTGGTATTTTGTGTATATTTGGCAATAAATCAGAATTTGCACCAGCTATTTTGTCTGCCCTGAATTCATCTTTGCTCACACTATGTGCTGGTAATAAGTGCAGCCACTGTTCTGCTTGTCAGTCTGTTTGTTGGGGAGTAGCTCCTCCCAGCAGCAGCACCCACTGCCAACCCCTGGAATGTGTGTACAATTCTGGAAATGAGTTTCTAACCCAATTCACCATTTTGGATCCCAGCCTAAGACTGCTCATTTTCTTAATAAATTTCCTGTGTGGCACAGGGCTGAAGGCCTTGTTAAAGTCGAGATGGGCCACGTCCACTGCCCTTTCCAAATCTAATTCCCTGGTCACCCAGTCAAAGAAATCAATCAGGTTCATCTGGCATTACCTTTTCACCCAGGAATCCATGCTGCCTTTGATCTTGCAGCCAACTGGATTCAAGATATTACACCAACCCTTCCTTTTAACAGTGTTCTCATAAATTTCCCCACCACTGAGGTGAGGCTCACCAGCCTATAGTTGCTAGCCTTTTCACGCTGCCAATCTTTCGTTTCACCTAATTCTGGTCCAGCGCCAAAATCAGAAGTGAACATCCACCTCACTTCTTTTTAGTGGCTTAAAATAACTCATAATAGTGAGCGGGGATCAGTGTGCATCTTGCTGGAGTAAGAGAACCTCTGGAGAGAGGTGGTACCATATGAAACTTGATTTGAGTACTGAATTTGTTATTGTAAAAATCTAAAACCTACATCTTGTGCTTTATTTCCTGTGCTTTACTTCCTGGAGTTTGTCTAGCTGAAGTAAGCACTCACTGACTTGCTGTGCACTCTGGGACTATGGAGGTTTACCCTAGTCCCTAGTATCCTTGTTGTACTCTGGGAGATCAGCCAGTAGCTGTGTTGTGCTAATTCTAGGCATAGGAGCACTATTGCAGTCTTGCACTGCTCTTATCTGCTGTTTTAACAGCATTTTAGTGTTTTTATACACTGTTTCACCTAATTCTGGTCCAGCACCGAAACCAGAAGTGAACGTCGGCCTCACTTCTGCTCTAGCAGCTTTAAAGGACTTGCAATAGCAAGCGGGGCGAGTGTGCATGGGGCCACACATGCAGAAGTGCACAGAGACACGTGCATCTTGCTTGTGTCAGTTGTGTCTGCTGGGGAGGCTGGGAAGCAGGGACCCTAAGGCATACTCTGTGCAGTAATAATAATAATAATCTTTATTTTTATGGCGCCTTTCAAAACACCAAGGCACCTAACAAAATTTAAAATAACATATCAAACATCCTAACATCATAAATAGTATAAAAACAACTAATACTGTTACAGAAATTATTTGCCAAATGCGTGGTACCATAGATATGTTTTTAAAGCTTGTTTAAATCCCTCCACAGTCATGCACTCCTGTAACTGATGGGATAGAGAATTCCAAAGGGTTGGGGCTGCATGCATAAATGCCCGGGCCCCAGAAGATTTCAAACACACCTTTGGAATCTCTAGCAGCCCCTCGTCAGCTGAGCAGAGTGATCACCCAGGGCAGTAAGGGACCAGAAGCTCTTTCAGGTAGTCTGGGCCCTGTCTGTGTAGGGCTTTAAAAGTCAGAAGACTGACTTTAAAGGTGATCAGCCACAGTACCAGCAGCCAGTGCAGTCCGAGAAGCACCGGCGAGATATGACAGCACCAGGGATTTCCTGTCAAAAGCCTGGCCGCAGCGTTCTGCATTAGGTGCAAGTGATGGATTTCTACGCTAGTAACCCTAGGTAAACGGAGTTGCAATAATCTAGGCTCGAGGACACAAAAGCGTGGACCAGCATAGGAAGATCACCAGACAGAACCAAATTCTTAATCCTGGAGATATTCCTCAGATGGTAAAAAGAGGATCTGACAACAGTTGACACCTGCAAATGCAGAGTCAGCCCTTTGTCAAAAATTACCCTCAGGTTTCGCACCCATTCAGAGGTCAGGAGTGATAAGCCCCCAAGAAAAAGTCCTGAGGGCAAATCTGCCCCTGACCCCCCTATCTGGCATGCTGGGTCCACAACCAGCACCTCAGTCTTTTCCGAGTTCAACTTCAGCCAACTGGAATCCATCCACTCCTGGATTTCTGCAAGGCAGCTGTTATAGACAGAGCGACCTCCATCCTGGTCAGGCGCAAAAGAAAGGTAGAGCTGGGTATCATCAGCATAGCAGTGAAACCTCAGCCCATACCTTCCTACAATGTCTCTGAGGGGTAGCATATACACTGCGAACAACATGGGGGACAACACTGAACCCTGAGGGACCCCACACGACAGAGGAACTGGGTCCAAGGAATAAACCCTGGACACCACTCTCTGAGATCTTTCAGTGGGGGAAAGATGTAAACCACATGAGGACTGTACCTGACAGTCCACAAATGAACCTCAGGTGACCGAGTAGGACCCCATGGTCCACAGTGTCGAATGCTGATGAGAGATCTAGAAGAACCAAGATGGAGCATTTTTTTCTGATCTCTAGCCATTAGGAGATCATTGAGCACCCGAACCAGCACTGTCTCAGTACTATGTCTCCTTCAAAAACCGGACTGGAGAGGTTCATAGATGTCATGGATGGTCAAATGGTTGTCCAGCTGTACGGCCATTACTTTCTCACTCACTTTCTCTAAAAAGGGAAGGTTTGAGATTGGTTTGTAGTTTGCATGGCAGTCTGGGTCCAAAGAAGCTTTCTTTAGAAGGGGTGTTACCACCACCTCCTTCAGGGAGCTGGGAAACTCACCTATTTCCAAGGAGCACCAGACTATCCATGCTTGGACCAGACCAAAGGAATCAATACAACCCAAAATCAGGGAAGTTGGTCCTGGATCCAAACTACAGCATGTAGGGCACGCACCCTGGACAATCCGCATGACATCCATGAACTCCGGTCGGTCGCAGGTACTCCAGGAAAGCTGAGAAGCAGTGGCCTCATGCCGATCCAAAGCAACACCCATACAGTGTGCTTATTGGAGTACCGTGCTGATGTCAGCCATCTTAGTCACAAAGAATCGAGCAAGCTCCTCGCACTCTACTTGCGAAAAGGCTTTTCAAACTTGTAGACAGGCTGGGATGCACAGTATGTCCACAGTTTGAAAAAAGCTATGCTGGTTGATTCTGAGCATCCGCATTCTCCCCAGACAGGAACTCTGCCTTCTTACAGGTGATTGCAGATTGATGGGCTTGATGATGGTCCATCAATCTAAGGTGGTCAGCATCAAGGGTGGATATCTGCCAGCAACGCTCTAGCCTTCCTCCTAGTTGTTGCATCTCCCTCAAAGTCCCATCAAACCATGGGAACTGAGGGAGAAGGGAGAGAGGATGAACCCAGACAGGAGCAATGACATCCAAGGCCACAAAAATGGCCAAATTATAGGCCAACACAAGGGCCTCTGGGTCACTGTTTGCCACTACAAGGGACAACAGGTCATGTACAGCCACCAGGCCTTCAGAGCTTACATCTCATAAAGGGTGATACTTGACTATCTCCACAGGGGTAGACCTATGAAGGGGGTGCTAAAACTGACCCCCACGGTGTAGTGATCGGACCATCCAACTGGTTTCTCCCACAAATCAGAGGCTTCGATTCCCAGGAGGAAGACTAAGTCAAGAGAGTGACTGTGTTTATGGGTAGCAGTGGTAACTATCTGTGTGAGGCCCAGAGATGTCATCAACTGAAGGAAGTGTTGTCCAAATTGCGAGAGTTCGTCATCGACCCAGGCATTGAAGTCACCCAGGCCATTAGCCTGGATGACTCAAATGCCATGTTGACGACGAAGTCCACCACTTCCTGAAGGAACTGCTTCTCATCTCCGGGTGGATGGTAGATGAGGGCAATCTTACAACCTACACCTGCTACCACAGTACACTCAAATGACTCAGTGTCATCAACTGGTACACTCCTGAGGTTAAGTTCGGTCTTGAAACAGACCACAAGCCCCCCCTCCATGATCCAGTCTTGGGCAGTGAATCACTGAGTACCCAGCTGGAGTTAGAGCCTCCAGTATGGGGCCAGAGTTCTCATCCAGCCAGATCTCGGTGATGCAAGCCAGGTCCACTGTTCCTGCAAGATCTGCACTAATTGCAGTCCTGTTTTTTTTTATAATTTAAATTTTTATTGATTTTATGCGCCACCATCATCAATTTCACCAGTACACAGAAATGAACCTCATTGTAATTACTACCATCATCACAACAGGTTTCAGCAAACATATGATAAAATACATAAAAGGCGCAGTAAAAAAAACTCCCCCAGCCCAATACAGGAAAAAAAAAAAAAACACTCTATACCAATACCCTTTCTCCCCCACCCCCTAAGGTTACAATCAAATACATGATACAAAGGTACTCCACATGAAGAAGAGGAAAGATAAAGAAAAGCAAAGAGAGAAAAAAAAAAGAAGCGCAAGGACATTGGCTTACTGTATTGCATTACAGTTTACACTTTCCAAACTTCTCAGCATTGAATCCAAGCAACCCCATAATGACATGAAGGCATTAGCCTTGCCACACATGGAAGCTATATGCTTTTCAATTGTAAGGCTAGCATACACTCCGGTGCCATTCTAAAGAGAGGAGAGCCCTCAGATGACCAATGCCTTAAAATTATTAACTTCATAACAGCAGCAGTAAGTGACACATGAGCTCTCAAAATTTAGAGGTCATATCTGGGAAGATTTGCAATAGACAGATTTCAGGGTGTTCATACTATAAGAGCCAAGGATAGGCGTACAAGTCCATTAATGGCCTCCCAAAGAGTCGCGAATCTTGGGCACTCCCTAAAGCATATGCAATAGAGAGCCCTCCTCCAGCCTACAGCGCCAACATAACAGGGAGCTTCGTGCTTTCCATCGGTAGAGATATGTAGGAGTCAGATAAAGATGGCGATGATATTAAATTGAAACATCCTGAGTCTATCTTGCTTAACATATTTATAAATGGAGTTCCATAGGTTCTTCCAAAACTCCGAGAGTCCCTGATACCCAGCTCCCGACCCAATAATAACACACCGGATGGGATTTTATTATCCCATTCTAAAATTTTACTGTAAACTTGGAGACGGCATAGGGCTGCGCCATGCACCTGAACAGACAGTCCATATCTATGGATTGACCGTGCAGAGTAGAGGGAGAGACAGGACCCTGAAACACGGCATTCTTAAGCTGCAGCCATTTGAAAAACAATTGTCCATCAACACCAAAGCACCTTCTCATATAATCAAAGACCGTGGTTCATTCTGGTCTAAAAATCTGCTATGGTTATATGGCTGATCTGAGGCCAGAAGGATGGAATATCGGGACCCCACCAATCTTAAAATGCACATTTTCAAATATAGGCTGGGCATCTAGAGTCCACCACTTAAGACCTAAATGTTGTTGCAACTGGAGAGAGCTCTTAGTGACCACCCCATGGGATTACTCTTTAGAGGACTCAGGATATTCACAGGGGAAAGAAATAATAAAGCTCGCAAGGAACACACTATTCCTTTTGCTAGATCAATTTCTGTATCGTACCAAAGAGGCCTATAGTCCGTGAGCTGATAGCCCCTAGTCCACCAAGCAAGTTTACCAACATGCTGAGCCAGGTAATATGTAAACACAGAGGGAGCAGCCAATCCTCCCCTACTTCTTGGGGCTGTCAAATTGTTATAGGACTCTGGATACGCTTTTCTTGCCCTATAAAGGAGCTGAACAGTTTTGCAACTTGACAAACCACTTTTCGGAGGTAGACCCTGAGCATTCCCAAAGGGATATAAAAGTCTGGGTAGGACATTCATTTTCAAAGGTTTATCTTACCCCAAAGAGTCAGAGCAATGGACCGCTACCTGGTTAGGTCCTCTGCTACAGACTGAATAAGAGTATTCAAATTCTCCTTAATCATTAAAAGAGATTTGTGTTAATCTTGATACCAATTATGGCAACGAATTAGCTTCCCAACCCAATCCTAAGAATTGCAGATCTGCCCTTGTCACTCTCCCATTTAAAGGAAAATCTTAGTCTTAGAGTGATTTAGTTTGTAACCCGATATCTTAGAAAAACAATCAATTTCATCAAGTATCGCTGCTAGCGAAGTATTTGGCTGCACAACATGCAGTAATACATCATCTGCATAGGCTGAGCAGACATGAGCCTTACTACCTACTTTGATCCCCTTGATCTGCGGGTTTCCATTAACCTCATTAGGAATGGCTCAATATAAATGTTAAATAATAATGGGGATAATGGACATCCTGCCTAGTACCCCTTTCTAATCTAATAACCTGTGACAATACCCCATTGCATTTCACTCTGGCAGAGGGTAGAGTATAAGATTTTGACCCATTTTATAAAAGCATCCGGCAATCCAAGACGACATGGTAGAAAAGAGATAGATCCAGGAAACTCTATCAAAGGCCTTTTCGGCGTCAAGTGAGAGAAGCACTGCAGGAATGTCTGAGTCTCTAACCTCTGCCATGAGATGCAATAATTTTCTAAGGTGATCCTGGGGAATCCTCCCCTTCATAAAGCCAACCTGCTCCCTGCAGATCAGCTTGTCCACTACTTTAGACAATCTGCCTGCTAATATCTTTGCTAGAATTTTAACATCCGTATTTAACAAAGATATCGGGCGGTAACTATTAGGATCAGATGGGTCTTTGCCTGGTTTCAGGATTAGAGAGACTATTGCCTCAAAAAAACTAGGGTCAGAGATACCATGATTGTACCAATACTCAAAAACCTCTAATAGAATTGGGGCTATTTGACATGAAAAGACCCTAAAAAAATTATTGGGATACCCATCAGGTCCCGGGGACTTGTCAGGGGGCATCTGTTGGATAGCTTGGCATACCTCCGAGAGTGTTATGGGAGCACCTAAACTAATAGCTTCATCCGCTGAAATTTTTGGGAGACATGCAGACCCTAGAAAGTTACTGATTTCTGATTCTGAGGATCCCCCACAGTCCAGCGAATAAATTTTTTGAAAAGCTCTAAAGGCCTCTGCCATATCAGCAGTGGTACAAACTTGACCTCCCTGAAATACGAATTCCAGCAATATGATGTGCCAGGTCTAATTGCTTTATCCGCATAGCTAGGAGCTTTCCAGCCCTCTCCCCTGAATCTAAATATTGAAGCTTTGTACGGAGTAGTGCAAGCTCAGCTTTTTGTTGGACCAGCTCGGAATATTGCGCTTGCAATTTATGCAACCTAATCCTCTCAGAGTCAGCTGAATGATGGGATATACTCAACTCAATTTGTTTAATCTGGGTCAATAAGGAGTTCATCATCTCTCTCTGAGTATAATTTTTTCTAGAAGAGATCTTAATTAGCTCACCTCTTACAGTACATTTTAATGCGGCCCAGACCAGATCCTTTCGAGTCACTGACTGTTGATTAACCTGAAGAAACACCTCAATATGATCCCTGATTATTTGTAAGTATGACTGCTCTTTTAATAACTGACAATTTAGCCTCCATTGCGGAGATCGTTGGGGAATGTTCAGGGACCTGCACAACACACTTACTGGGGCATGGTCTGAAATGACCCTGACTGAGATATCTGCCTGAATTATGTCGGGGATCAGCAGGGCACTGACTAACGCAGTCCTGTTTTTAATGGACCCTGCATTGCATAGCACCGCCTGAGCTGAATGAACCTCCTGGGCTGCCCGAACCACCTGCCCACCAAAATTGGCAGTGTCCTTGGGTATGGAGACCAGACATGACGGACCATGATCTTGGTTCCATTTTCCCCCGGTGTCTTCTGGATCATACGATGCTGATGCAGTGACCCCACTCATTCACCCTCCACTGTTGGCACCCCCCTGCCCCTCCCCCTGATGAGCAATACCTAGTGCCCTACAGTACTGGTAAGTTGTAAACTGCAATGGGGAAAGGAGGGGTGGTGGGCATAGAGTGCAGAAGATGAATAGCGTACAACCCTGGGGGCAGGCCTCCAACACATTCTGGTGGCCAATATATCAAAACAACTCTCCCTTAACTAAACCAATTATATGCCTAAAACAAACATACAAAAATAATATTGAAAATAAAATAAAACAGAATTAAACAAAACTCGCACTTAGGGAAAATTTAGTAACCCTCAAACACCCATCCCCTCTAATAAAATAAATAAATAACCCTCAAGTACATCTCCCCTATATTAAAATTCTAAGATAAATTAAAAATATAACAACTCAGAGTCTTGGATAGAAGAAAATCTGCTTGAAAAGAATTCAGTCACAAATGAGTGATTAAGTAGAGTAAATACAATCTATAACTACTTCTACTAAGCTCATAATATCTACAGCGCTGTCTGACATAATGGAAGGCCCAATTAAAATGTATGCCCACTGTCATATGTTCTGTTCAGGAGAACTGTCCTGTGAGTTTACTTGCAATAAATGTTTACTGATATATACACTACAAGAAGAAATAGCTAGACTCCTCAACAAAGAAACAATTAGTGAGGACTTTGAGTCACTAAAAAAATATATTGATATCATGGCTACACAGATTGAAACCTTATCTACATCTGATGAAACTGCTGTAAATCCAGACATTCAGACTGAACACTTAGATCAAAATCAACCTAGTGTAGAGGAGTGGGCTATGGTAACTAAAACAAACAAGAAATGTAAAGGAGTCCAGAGTGCTGTTATACAATAAATTTAACCCTTGCCTCTGAAGACATAATACAAGAAGATGACTGCTCAAATCCAGCCCAGCTATTACCCTCTAAATGCATAAAAGACTAAGCTAAACCCCGTAACCCTTCAGGGAAAGTTAGGAACCCCCTCGTTACTCCAAAACCACAAACTTCCATGTGGACATCCCCCTCACAGGACTTTCCCCAAAATAAATCCAGTTCTTACATAGAGGAGGACCCCCATCCCCAGACAAGACAAGTGTATGTATTGGGTGATTAAATCATCAAACATCTTGACAGAACCATCTGTAATCCTGATAAACTCAATCTCACTTGTTCTATCTTTAGAGGAGCCAAAATATCACATATTACCACCATGATTCCTGACATTTTGCACAATGCTGGAACCAATCCACTTGTAATCATTCACCCTGGTACTAATAACATTAAGTACAGCAACCCTTATCAAATAAAATAAGATTTTGTAGCACTCAACAACATACTTGTTGAAAGAGGCTATACAGTATATTTCTCAGAAATATTACCTGTCCCCAGAGCCACAGAGTCCATTGCCAGAATGGTTAAGGAAATGATGTCTTAGGAAGGGAATCCCATGCATCACCCACTGGGAGAACTTTCTGGACAAAACCCCCTTGTTTTGTTGGGATGTGATACACCTCAGCAGGAAGGGCAATACTTTATTATGAAAATCCTTTTCAACTATTATCAATAACTTTTTAAACTAAATACAAAGGAGAAAAATGGCAATCAGCCCAAGTGTTTTAATTTTCCATCCCACTCTTGCCCCACACCCTCTTGCAAAATCTTATCATTAAATTCAAGATCTCTTAACCTAGCCAAAATGGAGGAACTGGAAGCTAGAAGCAAGTTATTCAATCTGGGCATTATAGCAGTTACCAAAACTTGGTGGGATTCTTCCTCTTCCTGGATTAAAGAAATGCAGGTGATACAAGCTATACCATAAGGATAGATCAGGCAGACAGGGTGGGGGATGCTGTATCTACATGAAATCCACTATCAAACCAATACTGAAAGCATCTGGGTCACCATTCAATTCAAAGGTCAGCCTCAAATTATAATAGGCAAATGTTATAGGCATCCAGCATCAGATTCAGAATATACATCCAAGCTACTACTCAATATTTCCAATTTATCTGATAAGGGTGATGTCATAATTTGGGGTGATTTTAATATGCCCAATATAAACTGGACATCATTAACTGGCAGTTGCCATCAGGACAAACTTTTTTTTATTAACCATTACAGACAATAGCCTTACCCAACGTATCACACTGCCAACTAGATGTACAAATATCTTAGACCTCCTAGCCACCAATATAAGTGATAACATCTCCAACATCCACATAGGGGACCCGCTAGGCAGTAGCAATCATTCTACTATTTTATTTGATCTGGAAGGGGCACACATTAGCTTAAAGAAACATACAATTTTTAAGAACTACAATAAAGCTAATTTTACAGAAATTAATAACACCCTAAATCTGACACCATGGGAAAAGATCATGCAACATTTGTCAGCGGAGGACGCCTGGACCAAACTTAAAAATATAACCTACTATCTTAAAAGAACCCACGTATCAATTAAAAATAAATGTAATAACAAAGGAAGAATTCCAAGGTGGTTAAACAAGAAAATAAAAGCTCAAATTAAACTCAAGCACAAATTATTCAAAAAGGTTAAGAATGGTCAAAAAATTAAAGGACCTCAACTTATCTAAATTACTAAAAACCCTTGCATACCCTTAAGCATATGATAAAACAAGCAAAAGCGAAACTAGAATTTAAACTAGCTCACTCAAAGGATTCCTACAAATTCTTGTTTTCATATTTGAATAATAAAAAGGGTAATACTAAGAAGATTGGTCCAGTGATACAAAATGGTACTTGTGTACAGTCTGATTTGGACAGTGCTAATTTATTCAACACTTGCTTCTGTTCTGTATTTTCAAAGAAAGATCCCTACATACTCTCAAACTCCCTATTAAACAAAGCTTCACATATGTACAACATCTCTGAAACAGAAATACTTTTAATTTTGAAAACTTTAAAAAAAATACCAGCCCAGGCCCAGATAAAATAAGCTCCAGATTCCTGATCGAAACTGCTGAAGCATTAGTTACCCCCTTAAAAATTATATTCAATAAATCACTTAATAATTCACAAATTCCACTGGATTGGCTATCAGCCATAGTAACACCAATACTGAAAAAGGGTAACAGGTCTAGTGTGCAAAATTATCGTTCCATCAGTCTAACCTCCATTCTGTGTTAAACGATGGAGAAAATTATCAAACCATACTTAAAGAAAGAAATGGGGGAACTTCAACTTATGGATAAAACATAACACTGTTTTAGACCAGGTCATTTTCGTACCTCAAACCCAATCTCCTTCTACAACAACATCAGCCAGAGTATGGACAACAACATTCCAATGGATACTTTACTTAGACAAATTAAACACACCTATGTGACCAAATCTGAACAGTGCCTCATTCCACTCTACAGAGCCTACATTAGGCCATATATTGATTATAGAACACCATTTTGGAGTCCATATCTAAAAGGAGACATATCATGAATCAAACAGGTCCATAGACGTGCCACCCAAATGATCCCAAGGTTATCCTCCACAACTTATCAGGACAGATTAAAAGAAACTGGGCTTACCATGCTCCAACATAGGAGACATAGGGGGGATATTCTGCTCATCTATAAATGACTAAAAACCCCTGAAGTAATGGAACAGTGCGGTCTCATGTTTTCATCCAACCGCGTCATCCCCAGGCTTCATAATAAACAAATCAAGGTTAATATGGCAAAAACAAATTTAAGGCATCACTTCTTTTCATTGCATGCCTCCAGATTATGGAACACTTCACCCCAGGAACTAGTGGACTGCAGTAACTTTAACTTGTTTAAAACAAGATTAGATATCTGGTTAACTTCTCATCCTAACTTTACAAATTAGCCCACTCAAATGTGTGTGTGTGGGGGGGAATCTCGATGGGCCTCAGCCTTCTTTTTTCTAAACAAAACCTAGTAAACCTAGTAAGAGACTGTCTCTGCTTTCCTCCAGTCCTCTGGAACTATGCCTGATTCAAGTGAGCTGTCGAATATGGCTGTCAGCAGGGTAGCCAGCACCTTGATGAGTTAATTTAGTACCCTTGGATGCATCCTGTCCAGTCCCATAGATCTGACCACCTTCAGAGCTGCAAGTCCTTTCAGGACTCTTTCTTCTGAAAATGGACTTGCACCCCCAACCCCCAATTCCTACTTCTCCCTGGTGGTCTGGCCTCCCCTTCACTGTGAAGACTGAGCCGAAGTACCTGTCTAGGATGTCTGTTTTTTTTGGTCCCCTTCTTCACAGTTTCCCTCTGCTGTCCACTTTATCCTCACTATCCCTCCCTTTGCTTTTCTCTTCTCACTTATGTACCTAAAGAAAGGCCTAACCCATTTGCTATCCCTTAGGCTATCCTTTCTTCTGACTGTGCCTTTGCCCCACCACTGCCTTTCTTACTTTCCTGATTTCCTGGTACCCCTCCCTGTCTTTCTCCCTCTATGTTTTCTTATAATCCTGAATGCCACTCTTTTTTCCTTCACCACCATAGCCACTTCCTTAGAGTACCAGAAAGGCCTCTTTTTCCTTTTGCTTTTACTCATTTCCTTCACGCAGAGGCTGGTTGTCTTAATTGTACGCTCCCTTATTTTTCCCCACTGTTTCTTTACTCTTCCTTGGCAATCCCCATTCACTAGGCAATTTCTGATGCAGTCTCCTCCTTCTTTAAAATCTGTCCTCCTAAAGTCCAGAACCTTTCCCCTCATGTGGTTTGCCTTTACTCCCATCTTAATGATAAACCACACTATATGGTGATCACTGGTGCCTGCAGGACTGTCCACTGTGATGTTTGCAATAGTGCTGTTCAAATAGTATCCTATCAATTACCTCTGGATACCAGTCTTTTTGTCAGATAGTAGATCCGGTCAGATAGTAGTGCAATCCGACCTTGGAGCTGACCATCCTGGATCCAGGTTGGATCTCTCAGATCCACGGTCAGATCCCTGGATCCAACATTGGATCTGACTGTGGATCCTTGAATCCAACGTCAGATAGTGAGGGATCCAACATCGGATTCCTGGATCTGACATCGGATAGTGTGGGAACTGATCTGGGATCTAACCTCCAACTTGGATGGATCCCAAATCAGATACTGCCACTATCCAATGGATCACAATCTGATCCACAAAGGCACTATCTGAGCATTACTAGTCTGCAATGCTCTCCTTGTTTGTAAGGATCAGGTCCAGCACTGCCCCATCCCTAGTGGGTTTGTTGACTAGCTGCCTGATAAAAGCCTCTTGTAGGGAGTCAAGGATGGCCCTGCAGCTTGCTGAAGCTGCAGCTGGAAGGCTCTAATTCACACCTGGCAGATTGAAGTCTCCCACTAGCAGCACCTCCCCCTTATTTGCCATCCTGATGATGTCTTCACCTAGTGTCTTTTCCAACTCCTCTCCCTGTGCTAAAGGTCTGTATACAACACCTGTAGGGATAGCAGCACCAGCTCCTATCTCCAGGACAACCCACAGCACCTCCAGCCCTTCCCTTCCCTTTCCTTTCCTTCCAGTGCCCCTGTATTTTTCTGTACTTCCATAGACTTCATTCCCTCCCTCACAAATAGTACAAACCTTGCTCCCTTCCCTGGCTGTCCTGAACTGGTCAGATTTCTGCTGGCCGGAATTTAGCTGTATATGTCCTTTCTACCCAGACAGAATGCTACACTTTCCGTGCTAAATAATTGCCTTGCCGAGATCAGAACCTGGATGAGTACCAGCTGGCTGAGACTGAATCCAGATAAGACTGAAGTGTTGGTAGTGGACCCTGGTCATCCAGGGGTCGGTTTGGGAGCTGGACAGCCATCAGGTTTATTTCTTGGTGGCATACCGCTCACTACCTCAGACCACGTGCGTAACCTTGGCATTATTTTTGATGATGGTCTGACACTAAAATCCCAGGTGTCAGCCATCATCAAATCCTCTTTTTACCATCTAAGGAATATCGCCCGGGTGAAACACATGGTTCCTCCTGATGATCATTCAATGTTGGTCCATGCCTTTGTCACTACCCACCTTGATTACTGCAATTCCCTCTACCTAGGGCTACCAGGGGTTGATATCCACCACTTGCAGCTGGTGCAAAATGCGGCGGCCAGGCTTTTGACTGGGACCTCCATGTCCAGTCATATTACACCTGTGCACTGGGAACTGCACTGGCTGCCTGTTCAGTGATGGATCATCTTTAAGGTTGGCTTGCTAACCTTTAAAGCCCTACATGATCAGGGACCCAGTTACCTGCAAGACCTCCTGGTTCCCTACTGCCCCCTGTATCCCCTCCGATCCGCCGACGAGGGGTTGCTAGAGATTCCCAGAGTACAATTGAAGACATCTGGTGCCCGTGCCTTTTCTTTTTTGCCTCCAACCCTGTGGAATTCTCTACCTTGTCAGTTAAGAGAATGGCTGACCATCGATAGATTTAAAATTGAGTTAAAAACGTATTTATTTGAACTAGCCTTCCCTAATTATGGCTAACCTGTTTTATTGTTTCTGTTTTTAACGTCATATTTATATTTGTTTTATCCATTTTTATGTACAGCACTTTGGTTTTGAAAAGCACTATAAAAATAAACTTTGATTGATTGATTTGATTGAACTGAGAGTATTCTGATATGGCTATATCTCAGTCATGACTGTCAGTGCACTATGACTCTATTGTGTCCACCAAATACAGGCTATCATCCTCCATGATGGCCTCCAGGTCTGGAATTTTATCTCTCAGACTCCTTGCCTTGGTGTACATGGCTCACCACACCTTATTCCCTCTCTGCCTGCCTCTCTGCTTTCTCCCCCCTCCTGCACATTCTGCTCCCCAAAGGTCCCACAGGCCCCTCTTCTCTTGTTATCCTCACCGCTTCCTGCATCTTTTACACCTATCTTCTTACTTTCTTGAGTAATGCTCCCCTTGTCCACTGCCATGTTCCCACCTCTTTGTTCTTGCACTCCTGCCCTGGGGGAGCTTCCTCCCCTCTGGCCCTCCCTCCTTGTTGTTTCATCATGTGGGGGCAATTTTCCCTTCCCTTGGCATTACAGCCTCCACTCTCCTCCCCTCCCAGCTAGTTTAAATGCTCATCCAAGTAACATTTACACCTCCCACTAAGGGCTGTGAACCCCCCCTTCTGCAAGGATGCAGACTGTCTTCCTTATAGAGGCCCATATCCTTCCAGGCTGACCCTCAGTCCCCAATGTAGCTGAATCTTTCCTCCGTACACCATGCCTTCAACCAAAATTAAAAGGCATAGTGAGAAGTGCTTTCCTATCCCCAGTAGGCAATACCTCAATAAGCACCATGATCAAGGCCACTGATTTACGGTAATGAAAAAAATTAAATTCCGTTTTCAAGACTTAAGATTCCGGAATTTTACCGGTGATTGTTACTCTAATTTCCGGATTTTACCGGGATTCTGTTATCATTCTTTTAATATGTACATAAATAATCAGAATTAAAGAAGGCTTAATATACAGAGCATTAAATAAAGCAAACTGAAAATAGTACAGGAAGGAATTAAAAGAAAAGCAGACTTTTTTATAGATTTACTGATCTGAAAGTAAATGCCAGATTCCATGAAATCTTCATTTTTACCGGTTTTCAGGCAGCCCTAATTCCGAATTTTACTGGATTTTCCGGTAAAAAACGAAAAACAGTGGCCTTGACCATGATGCATGTTACATGCTTCAGGCCCCTCTCCAGTTCACTGAAATTACCATGCACTATCCCTACCCTATCCCTTACCATGTCATTTGTCCCCAGATGGACAATGACATCCTGCACTCTACCCTTTCCTACCACCCTAGTAATCCTCTGGATCTGTTCCCTATCCCTCCAAGCTGAAGCACTAGGGAGGCACTTCACCTCCTGCTGCCTTCAACCTTCTCAAGTTCAAGTTTATTTACAGAAAAGATCCATTGAACATGATCATTTACAAGGAGGTCCTGTCAGGGACAATACTGAAAACAACAAATACAATACAGTATTACAAAAATAACACAAGATTCCAACAAAATATGAACATAATAAAAGGGGTTACAATTAGTTACATTAGTTTACAAAGGTAAGGTTGCGAAACATACATAGCAGTTTTAATGATCAAACATATTATAGCGAGTTCAAGGTAAGTAGGTAAGGCAAGTAGATGAGGAAGCATAAGTGCAAGTTTGAGGAGTAGGGTGCCATAGCTAGAGATATGCTAGCCAGCTTGACAGTGGCATGTTTCCATAAGGGCTTTGCTAGTCAGGAATTTGAAAACGTTGATGATGACCAGTTCTAAGAGCTTATGGATGGACTAGAACTTATCCCAGGTGGCCCAGAATTATGTAGCTAATTGCTGCTCTACCATAGTGGGTGTGCAATATAGGCATATCCAACAAATTGTAGATTTTTTTTTTCTAAGAGAATAACAACAATGAGAGCGATGATATGGAGATGTAATATGGGAGGGGGGAGTCATTCAACAGTGATTTGAATGTCCATGTGCAACTATGGGACATCCTTCTAAGAGCAAGAAACATCCAGCCTACTGCAGAATACAGGACACAATGGTGGGTTCTGTAAGGGCCATTAGTTATGAAGCAGATCTCATGGTGGTAGAGGACATCTAGCTTATGCAAATTACAGGTTGCACTACTGTTTTAAATGTTGTCTGCGTAATCAAGAAAGAGAAGGAAAGTGACTTGAACTAGTCTTATCCTAATGTCAGTGGGAAATAATGATTTATTCCTGAAAAAGAAGCCCAGTCTTGCATTTATTTTATTTGCAAGGGTTTTGATATGTACTGCTAATAATAATCAGCTATCTAGCCAGATACCTAGATATTTAAATGTATCGACAGGTTCTAGTGGGTCCCCTAAGAGAGTTAAGATTGGTGCTGGAGTAACGTGTTTAGATGGTAGGGTTGACTGGTGTGGGGGTAGAAAGAATATGACCTTCATTTTTCTAGCATTAATTAATAATTTAGAATTTATTTAAGTTACATTGTAACTGGTCGAATTCAGACTGCAGTTCTATGCTGATGTCTTCCAGTGCAGGCTTTGTCATGTATAGGACAGTGTCATCAGCAAAGAAGTGCAGTTTAGAATTGAGTATATTATTGTTGAGGGAGTTAATGTAAATTGTGAATAACAGGTGTCTTAAGATGGATCCTTGGGGAATGTCTCTTGAGAGTGGTAAGGGGGAGGATAGGAGCCCATTGGCTTTAATGCACTGGAATCTTCCTGATAAGTAGCTTGAGAACCAGTTTACTGAGAGGGTATTTAGGCCATGCTGTTTGAGTTTAAATAGAAGGAGATCATGGCCTACCATGTTGAATGCTTTACTTAAGTCAAGGAAGACAGCTCCTGTGGAACATTTTTTATCTAGGGCAGTGAACCAGTCATTCATCACTTTAGCTAGTGCAGATACCAAACTGTGGTTATGCCTAAAGCCTGACTACAGTAGACTGAATAAGTTTGAGTTTTCTAAATGTTCCTTCAGCTGGGTGTTGACTCCCTTCTCCAAGAGTTTGGATGGGGCTGGCAATATGCAGATAGGCCAATAATTATTTAAGTCACATGGGACACCTGATTCGAACAGAGGTATTAAGTAGGCAGTTTTCCAAAGAGAGGGAACTCTCTAGTGGATATTGTCATATTAAATAAATTAGTTATGGGGGCAGTTAAAAAGGAATACCCTAGTTTTAAGAAGGTAGGATATATGCTGTCAGCACCTGTGCTCCTTCTCATGTCCAATTTCATTAGTAGGTCTTCTACTTCTTTGTATGAAACAGGGGAGAGACAAAAGATGTCGCGGTTTGGGAGATCGATGAGATCATTCTCTGGGGGTGGTACCTAATAATTTAGTGGAGGGGAGGAATCAAATGCCATTCCTGCTGTTGTAAAATGTGAGTTTAGTTGTTCTAGGATGGCACCTTGGTCCATAACTGTGGAACCTTGGATGGTAATTTTTGTTTGGATAGAAGAGGGTATTCTATGTCCTTCAATGGTTTTAGTCATCTGCCAGACTTTTGCTGAATTGACTTTGGCGCCTTTGAGGGCCTCTACAAGTTCTGATGAGTTTAGTACATATATTTCTAGATCTTCTAAATGCCATCCAGTCAGTCGGGGATTTGGTCTGTCTGGCTGTGGCCCAGAGTTTATCCCTATGAGTTAGAGCTTTTTTCAAATCTTCAGTGAACAAGGGGTCGGTGTTTTTTTTTTTAATCTACATTGTAAAAATAGGGTGTGTTTGTTTATAAGATTTGTGAGAGTGGAGTTAAAGATATCAACTGCATCATTCACTGAGGGAGCAAGGTAAAACTTTTGCCAATTTATATTTCTCAGGTGAGATAAATATTTTTCTGGATTAAATTTACAGAAGCTACGTTTAGTGATAAATTTTGAGCAGGAAGTACATTTTCCAGTGCATCTGATGCAAACAGCAATATTATGCTCACTAAATCATTGTGAAAAACAGCTGGTCCTTAGATTTTTTTGTGGCCTATTTGTGAGGATCATATCTAACACAGAGCTTTTTTTTTTTTTTTTTAAGTTTACCCTAGTTGGCTCAGATATTAACTGGGAAATATCCAAATCATTGCAAAAGTCTTTCAAAGCATTCACTTTAGAGCTGTGCCAATCCAGATTGAGATCGTCAAGTATGATGAGTTCATAAGAGTTAGAACTGATGATGTTTTGGAGTGTTGTGAGTATTGTACCCCAGATGGTGGTCTGTAACAGCCAATGATATTGATAGATTCCGATTGTGACAGTGAGAGTCTTACAGCTAGGCATTCGAATTCCCTGGGTTTAGAAACCACAAGGAATTCAGTGGCTGTAAATTTGTTGTTAATGTATATGGCCACTCCCCCTCCTTTTGTGGATCTGCCCAATCAGAATATGTTAAGGGATTGCAGCTCTACTTGTTGGTCTAAGGTGTTGCTTTTTAGCCACATTTCAGTAACTATCAGGATATTGGGGTTTGTGTGTAATGCCCATCCTCTGACATTGTCAATTTTTTTCTGCAGGTTACAGACATTTGTTAGCTTATTTTTCAGCCAGAAGCAGTGGCAAATTCAGTGTGGGGGGTGATAGGAACTGTATTTACTTCAGCATTTCCTGAACAAAGGAGTAGTATTATAATAAGATTTTTAACATGTTCCTCGGCATTATACATTCTTTCTTATAGGACGGGGTATCATGTGACAAGAATGGGATGCTATGTTTTGGATTATGATACAGGCAGAAAGGGGCCAGCACATAGGTGAGTGAGATGGCTCAGATGGTTAGAGTTTTTGTTAGGATGAGCATCAATACAAGAGAGGTAGTAGATTCATCACTTCCTTAGTAGTAGTAGATTCATTCTTCATTAGTAGTAGTAGATTTATCCTTCTGCTAAAAAGTCTATTCCCCTACTGACAGAGTACCCCACCAGCAGCTACTTCCTCCTTGGCTGAGGACCTCTTCCTGCCACCTTATGGCCTCTCCTTCTGAGGACCACAGCATCCTCTCTTCTCAGTGCTGCAGGTGCTTGCACCTGAGTGCTCCATCCCACCAGTATGCCTAAGGAATTTTGCAGTGGTACAGGCTGAGGTGTATGTACCTTATCCACCATCACCATCCTCCCAGAGCCCACCAAGGTCCAACCATTAGAAACATAGAAACATACTGCAGAAAAACAGAAAAAGAGATGGCAGAAGGAGACCAAGGGTCCATCTAGTCTACTCATGTGTTCCTTGGACCTACTCAGATCCCAAGACCTAACTCCTTTTCTGCCTAATGCTTCCTACTTTTCCTGTTGCTTTTGATCTTGCCATTGCCCTGTCCCACCCCAGTTTGAATTATGTCACAGACTTTGCTTCCACTACATCAGCTGATAGTTTATTCCATGGTAACATGACCCTTTCTATAAAATAGTGTTTCCTCAGCTCCCTCTTGACACTTCCCCCCTTGACTTCCACTTGTGCCCCCTAGTATTACAGTCAGAGACTCTGTTGAACAAGTCACAGGATGGCACTTTATTTATTCCCATCAGGAACTAGTATGTTTCAATCATGTCCCCACTCTCCCTCCTTGTCTCCAGTGAGAACATATTTAATGCTTCCAGATCTCCTTGAATGAGCGCCCTTGAAGGCACTAAATCATTTTGGTCACTCTTCTCTGAACAGCCTCAACCTGATTTAATCCTTTTTCAGATGTGGACTCCAAAACTGGATGGAGTACTCCAGATGGGGCCTTACCAGGGGCCTGTAGAGTGGCAGTATCACCTCCCTTCTCCTGCTGTCGAATCCCCTCCCTATGCACCCTAGCATTTTGTTGGCCTTGCTATAAGCTGTGCTGCATTGATTTGTCTGTTTAAGGGTGTTGCTTATGATAACACCCAGATCCCTTTCTTCCATCGAGGTACTGAGCTGGACTCCGTTGAGGTAGTATTCGTCCTTGGGTTCCCTTTACCCAAATACATCACCTTGCATTTCTTTACATTGAATCTCAGCTGCCAGACATTAGATCAACTTTCCAGCCTCTGTAGTCCTTTTGAAGGTCCCTAACTGCCTCTTCACTGTCTTCCCTTAATCCTAGCTTGTTATTGTCCATGAATAGGGCAATTTTGCCCAGAATACCTATGCTGATGTCACTGATAAAGGCATTAAACAGGACTGTCCCCAACACTGAGACTTGGGGCACACCACATCCATCAGACCTCATCCCATTGACCACTGCTCTATGTTTTCTGTCCCTAAGCCAATTACCTACCTAGCTGACTATGCACTTGGCTGTACCCAGGTCCTCCAACTTTTTCAGCAGGTGGTTGTGCGGCACTGAATCAAAGGCCTTACTGAAATCAAAGTAGAGGAGGTCCACTGGGTTGCCTCTGTTTAGTTCCTTGGTGACCCAGTCAAAAAATGTGATTAGGTTTGTTTGGCATGTCCTTCCTGCCACACACCCATGCTGTCTGTCATACTGCAGATTGTTCTTATCTAGGTACTTTACCAAGTCCTATTTTATTAAGGTTTCTATCAGTTTCCCCACTACCAACATAAGACTAACAAGTCGGTAGTTACCTGCTTCCTCCCAACTCTCTCCATTGTTGACAGGCACCACATCAGCTTTTTTCCAGTCCCCCAGCACTACCCATGTCTCAACAATCTGCTGAATAAACGTGCTAAGGGATCTGCCAATTCACTTGCTAGTTCCTTTAGCAACCTCGGATGTATTACATCAGGCCCTGGTGACTTGTGCTCTATGAACTGACTCAAGGCCTCCCTAATCCTACTGCTGGTGACTGGTGGTGTTTCCATTTGTAGGACATTTTTGTCAGCAGCCTTGATGCCACTGTCTGGTACTGAGCCTATATGTTCCTTGGTAAACACTGAGCAAAAAGAGTTATTCAGAACAGTGGCCTTCTGAACTATCCTCCTCCACCATTCTATCACTGTCTCTGAACCTAATTATTCCTCCTCTTTTCCTTTGTTTTTCTTGTCTGTATTGAAAAAAATGTTTGTTCCCCTCTTTGACCCCTGCTGCCAGCTGAAGCTCCATTACGGCCTTAGCTGATTTCACCATACTCTTTGCTTATTTGTTCATCTGAACATAAGCTTTCCATGCGTTGTCTTCCTGAGTTCTTTTATAATTCCTGTAGGCCTCCTTTTTGGCCCTAATTGAGGTCTTTACCTGTCTACGGAACCATATTATTTTTTTGCATTTGTTCTTTTTACATACTAACATACTATTTGCCAGCAGATTAGGCCTCACGGTCTATCGAATCTGCTCGAACCTCAGATCCCTAGTTGGGTTCTGAGGCCCTCCCCTCCCTTGTGTTCCAGAAACCCCTATCATCCATTCCCACCCCCTGGGACAGGTCATCATCTGATACATCCACTTTCTGTGTCTGTCCCACCCTCTCTTGAAGCCCTCCACTGTGGATCTCTGAACCAGCTCGCCAGGCAGTGCATTCCAAGGGTCCACCACCCTCTCAGTGAAAAACCTCCTCCTCTTTCCCCCTCACCCTTCCACCTTCCAACTTCAAACCATGCCCTCTGGTGATACCTCCCTGCTTTAGTCTAAAGATCCCTCCATGTTTACCTATTTATTCCCTTGAGTACTTGAAGACCTCAATCATGTTCCCCTGTCTCTCCTCTCCTCCAATGAAAACAGGCAGAGCTCCTCAAGTCTGTCCTCATCGTCAAATCCCTAGCCCTCATATCATCTTAGTTGCCCTCCTCTGTACCCTCTCCAGGAGCTGCATGTCCCTCTTCAAGTGTGGTCTCCAGTACTGTACACAGTACTCAAGGTGTGGTCTAACCAGTCCATTGTACAGCTGCAGAATCACTTCCTTGCTCCTAGAGGTGATCCCCCTTAGGATTAATCCCAACATCCTGTTTGCCTTGCTAGCCGCTCTCCTGCACTGCTCAGAGTTATTCATACATGCATCCATCATGACCCCTAGGTCTTTTTCCCCTATTGAGGCCTCCAGCGTCTCCCCTCCCAGGATGTACCTGTGTTTAGGGTTTCCCCACCCAAGATGCAACACCTTGCACTTGGTGATATTGAAATTTAATTTCCATGTGTGAGCCCAGCTTTCCAGGGTGTCCAGGTCCCCTTGCAGGGCCAACCTCTCCTCTTCTCCCTCAACTACTGCTCCCATCTTGGAGTCATCAGCGAAGAGACTCATTTCACACCCTATACCCTCCCTGATGTCCGATATGTATGCATTAAACAGGATCAGACCCAGGACTGAGCCCTGCGGTACCCCACTACCAACCTCTCTAGGGTTCGAGAGCTCCCCACAGACCACTACTCTCTGGGTGCATCCAGCTAGCCAGTTTTCAATCCATCTGACCATCAAAGGGCCTACTCCTAACCCCATCAGTTTCTCCACCAGACCATTGTGGGACAGAGTCAAAGCATTGCTGAAGTCCAAGAATAATACATCCACAGGCTTTCTCCTGTCCAGTTCTGATGTTATCCATTCAGTAGAACTCCACAAGATTGGTTTGACATGATCTACCTGGCACAAACCCATGTTGCCGACTATCCAGACCTCCCACCTCCTCCAAGTACACCCCAATTGTTCCTTTAGTATACTCTCCATTCATTTTCCACCACCGAGGTCAAACTGATGGGTCTATAGTTACCTGGTACTTCCTCAACCCCCTTTATGGATTGGCACTACATGTGCCTCTCCGTAATCCTAGGTACCCTCCCTGTCTCAAGTGACCTGTTGAAGAGCTCAACCAGGGGTGCAGCCAGTATGTCCACCAATTCCCATAGTACTCTCGGATGAATGCCATCCAGCCCAGGAGATTTGTCTTTCTTTAGGGCCTTGAGGGCTAACCACACCCTTTTGGTGGAGATAGCATCATCCATCCCCTCCACCTTACTGGCGTTTTTATCCTTATCCAGATGTGACACCCCTGGGGTACCTCTCCCTCCCTCTTGCTCCATTTCTGTTGCTCCCCTGATCCCACTCACTGCCGCTTCTATCCCCATCATGCCTTGCTTTGTAGATATCCCATCCCCCTCCCTAGTGTACACAGAGGCAAAGTACTCATTAAATACCTCTGCCTGGTCCCTCGCCTCTTCCACCCATCCTCCTTCTGATCTCAATCTGCTGAGATGGCCCTTAGTTTTTCTCCACTCCCCAATATACCGGAAGAACCCCTTTTCCCCTCCATGTATCCCCTGTGCCAGTCGCTGCTCTTTACTGGACTTTGCTCCCCTCACCATCCTGGTGACTTTTCTAAATGCAAGATGGTACATTTCCTTATCCCTCTCCCCTCTTGTTGTTTTATATTTTTTGTAGGCCGCCTTCTTTTCTCTGACCGCTACCTGTACCTCACTGGACCACCAGCATGGTTTATGTGACCTTGCTCCCTTATGTTTCCACTTAGCGCAGATACTGACTGCCTCATGAAGTCCCCGTTTTATGACCTCCCATCTCCTTTCCACACTTGTCATTGATGTAATCCCCTTCAAGTGATCCTTGAGAATATTTCCCATGCCCACAAAGTCTGCCCCCCTGAAGTCCACTGCCAGTGTCCTAGACATCACACCCCTTCCCCCCATACTTATTTGAAACCAGACAGTATTGTGGTCGCTCCCAGTCAGGGGGTCCTCTACAACCAGGTCCCTTACCAGATCCCCATCTGCCAGAACCACGTCCAGGACATGCCCCTCCCTTGTGGGCTCCATCACATGCTATATTAAGAACACATCCTGGAAGCTGTCCAGCAGCCTCTGCTCCTTGGCCACCTTAGAGGACATGGTTCCCCAGTTTGTACCTGGCATATTAAGGTCCCCCATCAACACCACTCCTTCCCTTTGGTCCACACTGGGCAATGATGTTGTCCAGCAAACCATCCTCTAGAACATCACTCATCCCGGGGCCTATATACTACACCAACTTGACCTTATCTCCTGCTGGGGATCGTAAGGTGACCCATAAGAGCCTCCACGTTTCCTCTCGTCTTCTACCTAGCAATTTCTATGTCATCTCTAATGAACATAGCCACTCCACCCCTCTGCTCTCCTTTCTATCCTTCCTAAGCATAGTGTACCCCGCATGTTTAGGTCCCAGTCATGGTTTTGTTGGCCCCGTCTCCGTGACTGCCGCCACATCACACACCCCTCGAACAGCATGGCCTGGAACTCTGGCAACTTGTTTCCCAAGCTCCTGGCATTTACTACACCAACCCCACCCCTTATCCTGATCCCTTTGCAGAACCCCACCCAGGTTCCTTATACTTCCATCTCTCTCTGCTCCTCCTGAAACCTCCACCCCCATCTGTTCCCCCTCCCCCTTGTGTTTGAAGGCTGCTCCCCTCATCTGGAGGAGAGGGCTTCTGGTCAGCCCATCCCTTATCCCTTCCCCTCACAAGTTTAAACCCCACCTTTCTTGAATGTAGTCAACCATCCCCTGTTTAAGGACTTCCTTCCCTAATGGGTCAAGATGAAGCCTGTCCTTGGCATACAGTCCCTTATCCTCCCAAACTCCTTTCCAGTTCCCTAACACCCCCAACCCACTCTCTTCACCCCACTTCCTGAGCCAGTCATTAACCTCTGTGATCTTCATTTTTCTCCACTCAGGCCTTTGGTACTGGCAATATCTCCGAAAAGGAAATGGTCACTGTTCTTACACATCCTGGTAGCCTCTAAAATGACTAGCTTAACCAGGCCCCATATTTCTTCTACATCTATCTGCTCCTGTATCCTTAACAACCTGCTTCTAACTACTTTCCTCATTTTGCCAAAATTGGCTCCTCTAAAGTTTAAAACCTGAGTCTGGGATTGTGATTTTCTACTGATAAGGCTAACTCAAACCACAGAGTAGTGGTCACTGTTAGCAGTATTCTAACCATTGTAACATTACGCCCTTCAAATTAGTGAGGACTACATACAGAAGGGTCTCCAGCCTAGTTGGGGCACTAACTAGTTGTGTAAGTAGGCAAACTTGGAAGGCATCAATCGCTTTTTGACTCCCATTGCAACCTGCCACTGGGATGCTCCAGTTAACATCAGGCATATTCAGGTCACCTACAATCACTGTATCTCCTTTTTGTGCTACACCCTTGATTTCCTCTAGGAGCTCCTCATCCCTGCTCTCAGCCTGCCCCAGAAGCTGGTATAGCACTTCTCTGTGGATCCTCTCCCCCCTTTGCTGATCTGAGTAGCATCCACAGGGATTCCACACCCTCCTTTTTGAGTCTATCTATGGTGATGGCCTTTATCCCATCGTTTACATATAGCACTACCTTCCCACCTTCGCTTCTATCCTGTCTTATGTGGGCATAGGCTGGGACTGAAAGGTCCCAGTCATTTTTCTCTGAGGCCCAAGTCTCCATGACAGTAACCAGGTCCACTTGGGAATCTGCCATCATTGCCTGCAGGTCACTTATTTTGTTCCCCAGGCTTCTGGTGTTGATGCATACCCTTTCCAAAGTCTGGTACCCCTGCTGTTATTCACTACTATTGGTTCTGCCCTTGGGCTTGTGGATGTGTGGTCCTGTGTCTGGTTCACGATAGATTCAATCACTTCATACGTGATTTCTTAGGTTGTGGGAGAATTCCTGCTCATGGGGGTGACAACTATGATGCTATCAGAAGTTTGCTTTCTGATAGGTTTCCTAGCATTAGACTCCCCCTTTCCTAGTTTAAATGGTCGATGTGAACGTCAAATTTCTGCCCAAGCATACTCACTCTTTCCTTTGTTAGGTGAAGTCCATCAAACCTGAATAGCTTCCTTTCCCAGAAGCTCCCCATGAGCCTATGACGTGATATCCTTTTTCACAACACCATCCATGTAACCAAGCATTGAATTCCTTGATGTCGTCATTCCCAATTTTGTTTTCATAATCCCCTTTGCACCACTTTGGGAGAATCTCTGAGAATGTCAGAGCAGTTCTATTGGCCTCCAGCCATTCCCCTGGCTTAATAAAATTCTGCTTGGTTTCTTCCACCATTTAAGCAGACAGGTCATTTGTATTGAGATGAATTATAACATTGGTTCCTTTCTCTGCTGTGTCAGCCAACCTACTGATGCTTTAAGTGTCTCACTATGCTGATGCTCCAGGGAGGCATTTAACCATTGGCTTAGGTTGTGTTCCTTTTCCCAGGTGAGACTGGACTCCTCTGATCATTGAGTCCCCCCGAAGAATAAATTGCTTACTCCTGGCTCTACCTCTTGTTTCATTGCCTGCTTTAGATGCCATGTCTCCAATCTGCCTGGTCCCTTCATCGAGCTCAGGGTCACCTCTATATGAGTCATGATACTTCATCTTTCCCAGTGGTGAAAAGCAATTCTTCATCAGGATGGTGGTCTGAACAGGTCCTGCATTGTCCATCTTTGAAATATTCCTCTTCCCTAACCAATTAACCTCCAAGCCACAGGGCCTGTGGGTCTCTGGGGAGAGGCGAGTTGGCTTGAACTCTGGTGTAGCTGTTGATGCAGACTTGCAATCTCCGTCCATAATGCAACCAGCTGGGCTCGAAAGTCATTCAGTTTCCTACATGTAGGACATTGACCCAGCCTCCAGAGCTGACTCCTAAAAATGACTACCCTGTAGCCCCTGCAACTTACCACCTCCATCCTGAAACCAAGTTTTTTTTTACTCCCTCACTTCCTGTTCCTGACCAGAAAGTACCTGCTGTCAATCACTTTTGTTGCTTATAAAAATAGAACTTCCTCCAGGTCAGTGGGTGGGAAGTGTGAGTAGCTAGGGTGTTGAAGCTGCTGCCCAAGCTGTGCCTCTTATGGTGCTGACTGTCACTGTGTGTCCGCCTGCAGTCAGTGTCTGAACCTGCCCCTGATGAGTAAATTCCCTGCTATGGCAAACAGCATTTATCCAGCGATCTACCTACAAGGTAAAAACAATCAGCAGTGTCCTCCAACACTTACTGCCTAGCCACTGATTGTTGCTGTAGCTGGAAAACAAAGCCCTTTTAGTAGTAACATTCTAGCTCCTTAGTCAGCTGCCTCCTTGCTCTGATAACAAGATTGCTCTCTGCCAAAAGCTATCAACAAGGAAGTATAAATGCAGACTCCTGGTTTACTTCTGCCTAAGCCACCCCCTCAATTTACAGCTCTCTTTCTCACCTAACTACAAAGATAACAGTTCCTGTCTCCCAAGTCAGACAAACACACTAACTCTTGTTTTGTTTTTTGCCCTAAGTGAAGATCAGATCTACCTTGTTGATCTTGAAACAGGCTCCGACTCTCTTGCTGAGTCAAGTGTTCTAGTAGTAAAGTTCTAGCTCCTTAGTCAGCTGCCTCCTTGCTCTGACAGTAAGACTGCCCTCTGCATTTGCTGAAATATGTAAAAATTTATACAGCATCTGCAAAGACCAAAATGGGTAATGGTTTACCTTAGAGAATAAAAAGTTGCTAAATACAAAAGAACAGATTACAGACGAATGACTTACAGTGGCTAACTGCCTAGTTTCAGCTCTCCTCACACAGACCAAGATAATGAGTCTTCAGCAACTAATTCCCTAATTTCATTAATTGGGAATCTGTGCTCCTCAAAGCTATAGTGAAGAATGCCTCTAGGGGTTATTGTGACAAAACAGATTTTACCCTTTCTGAACACCCCTCAATGACACCAGCACCTTGCCCTGTCTGTCAAAATCTCCTTTTAAGTTGATTAGAATTGGCCTTCCCTATTGTCTCAGTGTCAGGATGTGGATTTGAAGCTTGTCTGCTTTCTCAGACCTTTTGTGATGTACAGCAGGGTTCTACTCAGTACCACCAATTCCTGTTCATTCTGCAGGTGTCCTGCACACACACACACACACACACACATGGGTCTGATTTAAGTTCATGTCTTATTTACATGGTCACATCAGCACTAAAGCAACATGAGCGCTTGTGTTGCTCCATTGCAAAGGCTGCAATGTAGACACTTAACAGATCACTGTAAACAATCACTGCAACTCTCCAGTATCCTCTGAAAAGTTGGGAATGCTGCTCAGAGCAAGCAGCTTAAGCAGTTGTGTGGACTGACTGTGCCACCTGCTCTGATGTAACATGAGTTAGTTCATCTATGCCTCCCAAGATGCTCTTCTTCCTTCCATGATTATGGTATCATTGAATGACGAAGTGAGACGATGTAGAGAGTTTGCTTGTTCACTGGGAGTCAGCTCTCCAAGGAAGAAAATTTCACCAGAGTGAGGGGTTAGTGTGGACCTGGGTAAGGGCATTGAGGCAAGTAAAGGGAAGGCAAAGTTCATTTATAAAGACCCCAATCCAAATGAGGCTCTGAGCACTGTACAGAGTTAAACATAAAATAAGACAAAAGTGCTACATTTAACTAAAATAAACAGAGGCAGAAAACAGTCATAAATTAGTGAATGTCTGTTGAAATAAGAAGGCTTCAAAGAGGTTTTAAAGGCCTCCACTGTATTGGACATAAGCATATTTAAATGGAGTCAGTTACATAACAATGGAGCAACCACTCTGAAAGCTCTGTCGTCAGATAATTTTAGCATAGATGGAGGGACATGAGCAAGCCACGTCAGTAGAGAGGAGTTACTGAACTATGTGGTAGAAACCAGGAGCTCTTTTAGTAGTCTTGCCCCAGACCATGTAGGGCCTTGTTGCAAGCAGAACTTGAAGGTGATGTCCCACGCATACGTAGCCAGTGCAGTGCATGTGAATTGGCATGATATGTTCACTCCATGAGGATCTCAAAATCATCCAAGATGCAGCATTCTGGACCAGATGCAGATGTCACATCAAACCTCCAGATAACCCTAGTAATAATTGCAATAGTGTAACAAAGAGGGATGGAAGCATGGATGGTTGTCACTAGGTCATCCCGAGCAAAGATACTGCTTGATCCTGGCAATGTTACAGAGGTGGTAAAGCTACATTGGACCACAGATGACACCTGATATTCTAGCATCAGTCAGCAGTCCAAAATGACTCCCATGTTCTTTACCATCAGCTGCCATGAGGGGCCAGCCACCCACTGATGGGAGAGCCACACCAACCACAGCAACCAAGCCCCAGCAACCTGGTTCAATCACAAAATCTCTGTCTTAACTGGGTTGAGACATAACCAATTCAAGGCCATACAGTCATTTATCTCAGTTAAAGGCTGATTCAACACTGAGATCACAAGATCATAAACAGGAGAACAAGACAGGTACAGCAGAGTGTCATCAGTGCATGCCAGATCAGAAGTTCCAACAAGATCAGCGATAACTGCTGTCTTGTTTCTAATTGACCCAGCATTGCATAACACCATCTGAGTTGGATGAACAGCCGAGGTTGACAGCGCTACTTGCCCACACAAGGAGGAGTGCTTGGGTGTAGGAACCAGGCAGAGCAGACACCTTCCTGAGCCCATTTTGCCCCAGGGCACCTCCTTGACCCCACCACCCCAATTTGTCCACCCCGTCCACTCCTATCCAGGCTCATGGCCCCACCACTCTGATGCCCCTCACTATGCCCAAGGTGCATCAGCACCTATAAATCTCCCTGGAAGTGGGGACCAATCAAAGGATGGAGGGCCTGCAGCTGGTGAGATCTTGAGATGACCTGGAGCACCTCAGCAACTCATCTCAGGCAGGCAGATCTACATCACTATGGCATGACTACAACTTACCTTAGCCAGGCCACTCAAGGCAATACCCAATCTAATGGCAGACACCTAATTAGTAAAAATTGTCCAAGCCGGCCTGGTGGCACAGAGGGCTGAGCCACTGGATGCCACACCTCACACCATGCTGGTGAACTGGGTTCTGGAGAAGTACTAGGGACGCTGGGGTCAGCAAGAGAAGGAGGATTGAGCATCTGGAGGACTACTGTCCTCTCCTGGGGAGGGTTGGGGAGCTTACCTTGCTCTGCAGTAGCCCCGAGGAGACTGGGAGCACTGCAGAAACGGCACCACACAGGGCTATGAAAACCAGGGAAAAATGGTGTCTCGACAGACTGGATGATGTCCACCCAGACCTCGCCACCATGGACCCCCGACAGCCAGGACCGACCTCAGCAGTACCCAGGGCCAAGAAAGGTAAGCTGCAAGGCACATTCTTTCCAGAAGGAGAGGACCTGTCCAAGAAAGGGATACGTTGGGTTACCCTGTAAGAGTGGCTGCAATGTGAGGTGGGAGTTGGAGATGGGCATTCTCGGTGAGGCAAGAGTGTTCCTTGCGGCAAAGGAGAGGCTAGTCAAGAGGAAGAGGCAGATAAACATATAATGCAAAAAATATATATATATTGTCCAAACTCCTCGCATTTTTCTGTGGAAAATGTTCTGATGGACTGCAGAGAGGGAGGATTTAACAACTTATTTGCAGTGCAGAAGAGGAGCTTAGCAATTTTTCCCAGCAGCAATGGACTGTGACAGGAACTTTGCCTTTTTCAGGTCAGTTGCCCACTGATATTCAGCATAGTGAATTTTCAGTGCCAATCTGTCCTTCATAGACCTGGATCTCATCCAGGAATGCTCCAATCTCTGTCACTTAGTCTTCAGCCAATGTAGCTTAGCACAATACCATGGTTAACTATGACAGGGGGTCAAGAGATGACCGTGATACGGTGCAACAGAGTTCAGTGTGGCCATAAGTGCCATGATATTGCACTCCATGACCACATCCAAACTTTTTGCACATGCCAACAACATACCCAAGACATCCAGTGCCCCTTGGAGTTCGCAAGACACCAAATTAAGTTTGGAACAGCACCGGATAGTCTTCACAGAGGGGATATATAAACAGAGGACCCGGCACTAGAATGACGTTGCATGATGATTCAACCAAGAGATCAGATCAGTCTTGACCGTGCACGTATCAAGTCCCAATAAGAAGATCAGGTCCAATGTGACCCTGCTGATTGGTTTCAGAGGTAACAGCCTGTGTCAGTCCTAGCAAAGACATCAACTGAAGGAGCTCCTAATCAGATTTCGAGAGTTAATCATTGAAATGCTCCAGCATCAGCAGTCTGGGGGTGTTCAACACCTGTTCCACAATTAAGTCTGCCCACTCCAGCAGAAACTCATTCTGACTCCGTGGGGGACAGTAAATGAGAATGACTCTGCCACTGACACCTGAACTACATCTAGCCATTACACATTCAAAGGACTCAAAATTTCTAATGGGGAGTGCAGAGAATCCCAGGGAGGATTTGAAGCAGATGCCTGTCCCCCTATGGTCCCTCCTTAAGCAGTGAACCACAAAGAAACTAGATGGGACAGATGCCCCCAGAATGGGTTCAGAGTCATCGCTCAGCCAGGTCTACATGATACAAACAAGGTCAGCTGAGGAATCTGTGATGAAATCCTCCATCACTGCCGGCTTATTCCTCAGTGATGTTGGGTTGCAGAGAACATCCTGAAGGGGAGGAGTAGTGCTGGCCAGTTGAACTGCAACCTGCTTTTTGACATTTGTCCAGGCCCTGGGTAGGGAACCAGTTATGGGAGTCCCCTGATCCTCATTCTGTGCTTTCCTCAGGCTTCTCCTTGACTCCACCGTGCCAATCCTGCCCCCCTCTGATCATCATACCTGGGATCTGTTCTGCAGATTTTGCATCTCCTTCGAAAGATACCCACTTCCATACAACAGTGGAGAACCTCTTCTGGGAGGATTAATGGGCCTCCTGCGAACAGACGAAGCAGCTGCAGGTGATCAGAGTAGATGTGTCTTTTATTACTAAAACCTCTACACATCCTATCCTAGTGCTAAAAATGCAGAGTCTAAACAACCTCTTCAAGTCTTTGAAAGCCCTCACTCACACTACAACCTGTCCAGTGTTTTACAGAACACCCCTTTAGCCACTCATTAACCCACAAACACACTCTGATACACACCAAAGTTTCTACACGGTCACAATCACTACAAATGCACACCTGGATTCACGCAGTTGAATTAAAACAAAAAATGTAAATAACTTTATATATAAACCCACACAACTTTATCACAAACCATTAATAATAATACACAGAGAAATCTGATAAAAAAGGAGACTCCAAGAAACATTTAGTTCATGGTGAGCCCATTTGAAAGTACCAGATTAGAAAGTAAGGGTATACAGTCAAAACAGCGTAGAACAGGCAGCATGTAAATAAGGTCATAGTAAAAATATGCTAATGATAGGACATGCATGGAGTTTACAGTGTGTGGCATTGTTATGTAATGTTTAATTAAGATCTCACAGCAGGCAACTGTTAATACCATGAGAAACACCATAAAGAGATATAATTTCTATATAGTCAGAACTGCACGACTGTGGAACTCATTACCGAGTGAATTGATAAATGCTTCATCCTTTGAGGCCTTTACAAATGGGCTTGAAAAATAACTTTTGTCAAAGGGATCTTAATTACCCCACTGGGAGTGGGAGACAATTTAATGGGCCTATAACCTACTTTGTCTTATTCTTCCAAGTAATCCAAGTTAGCTGTTTTAATGATAACGATACCATCAGTGTGTGCTGCTTCCCGGTGGTGGTAACACAGAGTGGAGGTAAGAATGACTGCCTGTGACTGGGCTTTCTACATCCAGGAGGCCAGGGTTTGAGACTAGGGACCTTCATTTTTTTTCGTGTTTTGTTTTCGTTTTCCGCCCCTCTGTTGCGTCGCCCACCCCCAAGTTGCATTCCCCCCCAAGTTGGAATAGTAAATCCACCCCCTCCCGACTTTCTCCCCATCCTCGAGTTGCACCTCCCCAAGTTGGAATAGTAAATCTATCCCCTCCTGACTTTCTCCCCATCTCTGAGTTGCACCCTGAGTTGGAATAGTAAGTGTACCCCCTCCTGACTTTCTCCTCCTCCCTGAGTTGCATCCCCTAAGTGAGAATACTAAATCTACCCCTTTCATGTTTTCCCTCGTCAACTTGCATTCCACCTCCCCCAGCAAGAAGAAGTTGTCTTGTGTTGGTGATGGTATCTGTTGAGTGCAGAATGATTAAATACCGATATTTTTTTGTTTGACGTTTTCCTTGTGCTGTTTTTTGTAGTTGCAGTCTTTGTACACACTGTTATTTGTATGAACCAAAAGTAACATTGAATCCAAAGTAATAAGTAGCAGTTTTAAGTTTACCCCTTTCTCTCACAAAAGGGATTGTTTTCGAAATTAGAAGACTAACGATGCAGCTACAGGTGGTATTCTCACCACCACCAGTACATATGCAAACAGGAAACAGGAATATTATAGCCTGAGGCTCTTTACCACTCTCGGTCAGCCCATAGCTGCTCTTCAGAAGAAAGTGTCTGGTAACTCTGCAGCCGATCTAGAAAAGCACTAAGAAGGCAGTTTGCTGGGTAAACAGCTGACCTGCAGCTCCAATAGGCCAACAGATGAAATATTTGCCACTACAGTCACTCCTTCTACTGTTACACACAGACTGACTTCTGCAGCTTTCCTCAGCATGTACCAGTCTGGGCTCCACCATGCTCCACTGTGCGGAACCAATCACACATCCTTGCCAGCAGTCACTTGCATAAATACATCCACACAGAAGAGATACAGTAGTGGGCTTAGCATGCAACCATAACGCACACCTCTACAAACTTTAATTTTATTACCATACCATCCATTCACATTCAGAATAATAACTGCTTCCTTATATAATAGTTTAATTCAGTTTAGGAATTGTCCTGGTAACTCAAAACCTTCCAATACTGAGAATAAGAACTGGTGTGATAATCGATCAAATGCTTTTTCCTGATCAATACTTATTATCCACCCACACAGTTCTCCTTCATTCCATTTATGAAATATTTCCCACAAGATGATTAAATTGTCACACTGCCTCCTCCCCTGTACTGCTCAGGCTTGAGCATCAATAATGACATATGATGCTATTTTTGAAAGCCTGTCTAACATGATTTTTACTAAAAGTTTTACATCAGTATTTAGTAAACTCAAAGATCTCCAGTTGTTTACATCAGCAGGAGAACCTTTTTTGTGTATTAGTACCAATATTATCTCTCTCATTGAGGGGGCCAATTTACTTTCCTTTAACATGTAGTTGAAAAGGATGGCCAGAGCTGGAGCTAGAGTTGCTTTAAACTGTTTATACAGCCCTGCCCCTACTCCATCTAAGCCTGGAGCTGAATCTGTTTTCAGTTTATCAATAACTAATAAAATATCTTCTTCTGAAATGTCTGTAGTGAGATAGCACCCTCTAAAGTAACCTGAGGTAAATTTAGGCCTTAAAATATTCTATTCGATGGCTCAATTATAGGGTTTATCCCAAACAAATTCTGAACCTGGGTCTTTACTACATCCAAGAGGCCTAAAGGGGAAGGGACTGTGTCTCCTGATGAGCTGATTAACTCTTTAATGACTCTTGATTCTACCCTTTTTTTACATTCTTTATATGGATCAATACAGTGTTTGTTGCCTCTCGTCCCAAATATTGCTTCTTGCCCTAAGGATTGAGCTCTATTATACTGTAACTTCTGTAATTTTTCTTTACTACCTGGATTTGAGGTCCACAATCTAATGCTGAGGTTTCTGTTAAATAAATTAAGTGCTGTATTTGCTGCCATAAATGTAAATAATCCATATCATTTTTATTACTCTCTTGATTTGCTTTATTTTTGAATAGTTCTTGCCATTAATTCTTTGTATCTTCCCACCATTCAGTGAGATCCTCATAACATTCTATGACTGACAGCTGTGCAATCCAGTTTTTTTCCCAAAGTTTTTAGATTTTTACATCTGATAACAAAGATTCATTTAACTGCCATTTTGTCTCTCTGCACCTTGGGGTCTCCTGCCACATGACCAAATTGCATACTGCCATGTGATCAGAAAATTCATAAGCACAAGTCCAGCTGGAAAGCACCTTTAAAATATTTGAAACAAAAATAAAGTATATTCTTGTCCTGAGCTTACTTTTAAAAAATGTGAACCCACCTGAACTATGAAGACTCCCTGTATGAGTATTTCAGGGCTGCATTTGAGATGATTTGCTGCAGCACCACAGAATCACAAAAAAGTTTTGCTGTCTGTAATCGCCTATCTTGTTGGTGGAGACTACAGTTGAAATCCCCCACCCGCAAAATCAAACGAAGGTATGCAAGAAAGACTGACTGTCTTTGAACAGGGCTGCCCCAAGTGCCTTGGTCTGTGGGGCGTAAGTTGCTATCAGATGAAACCATTCCTTATGATATGAGATATCAAGTAACAAAGCATGTCCTGGACAAATGTCTACTAACCTAGTAACTAGGAGATTGGGGTAAGCTAAGAGTATCCCCACCCCATCACATAACTCCATACCGGTAGACCAGAAAGATGGCCCCAAAGGCCAGGCTTGCAAGGCTCTCAAAAGTTTTCCATTGGTCTTCAATCTGGTAACCATAATGCAAGTTATGTCACTAGCGGCTTCTTGAAGTGTTAACATTGTGCCTTCCAATTTCTTATCCCCTTTTATGCTGTTAACATTTATTGATTTTATATACAGTTGTTCCAGTAGATTAGTGGAATGTCTCATGAATTAAAATATCATGGTGTATGAATCCTTTGTCTCTGCCTAGTTCATTTTGCTATGTAATCTGAACCCCCTCCTTCTTCTGTATCAGTGTAAGACAGTATTGAGGATGAATCAGCACCTTCTCCCTCAGAATTCATCCTCAGAATGCAGGAATGCAAATTTGTTCCCATTCCTCCAAGATCTAGGTATAGCTTCTTTCCTGGTCCTTCAGTTTTCCTGGACACTACTTTCCCAATCTAGATCTTTTAGTTTGTGTAACAGTTTTAAAACCTCTTTCACTGGGGAGGCATATCTATTAATATACCCTTGCCTCCTCAGGGTTTCCCTGTGAGTCAGAGGCCTGCCGCTGCTCTCATTTGAGATCTGTGCTGGGACTATGCCTGAATAACAAACTGGATCAGAGGTGGTATCTTCAGGGTCCGATCCTCCTGGACCTCATGACACCCAGTCTGCTCCTGTAGATCCACCTTCTTTCTTTAGTTTGCTCTACTACTGTTTTAGCTTGCTGTTGTTGGGCTATATTGATCAAACCTTTGTGGGAGGGGCAATCACAATTGTGTGAGGCCAATGGACATCTACCATAAGAATGAACCATTTGCTCACATAAGTCACATCAAAACAAGTTAAGACATTTACCGGAAGAGTGGCCAAATTCAGAACAGTGGCTGCATTTAACCTGTACTACATGCAGAGCTCAAATGCATTCTTGTCCCACATTTAAAACATGACCTTGGCTGGCTGGCATAAAAAATGATCCTCCATCTTTCCCCAAGTAGAAGGTGCTAGGAGGTGGACTGGACCCTGTTGATGATAATGAGTTTCACTCTAACTCTCCACCCCCATCCCAGATCTGTTCATTGTCCAGCATAGGGCAAGGTCTGTTTAATATTTCACACCTTTGACGCAACCAGTAGAGAATATCTTCAATATTCACACCTTTGTTTTTAAACATAATGGTTATGTTTTTAACCACTAGTTTGGACAAAGCTATTGCATGAAAAGGCACCCATAGGATAGTATTTTTTAGCTTACTATACTGGGCCCAGAATCTATCCAAACTGGATACATTTTTAAAACTAATGTCGAACTTATTATTCCTTAGTTGTATAAGGGCAAATATTTCCAATGAAAAGAATTTTATGGACCCTTTCAAAAGCTGTCTGGCTACCACTATCCTGTCTAGGCCACCTTTATAAAGCAACCTGACTGCATTCTGGTGTGGAACCAGTTCCCTCTGTTTTGAAAGAGGTCTGATAGTTTCAAAATAGGATTCCTACCCCACTTCATCATCTAAAACTTGTTGTGATAGACCTAGTCTGACTGGTCCCTTACTTTCCTCATGAAGATCTTGATTAAGTATTTCATTAATAATAACTGCATCACTAGTGTTAAGTGTAACAACAGTGTCATTATCATTTTGTAACACATCAGTCTCAGATAGAACCATATCGTGGGGTCTGTTGGAGCTCATTTATTTTACTGTGTTGGTGGCCACATCCATAGAAGCTGTAGTTGTTGCAGCCAACATAGCTACATATGTTGGGTCAATTTTATCAGATATCCACTGTCCATCTTCCATTTGTTCCCAGCCTGCACCCTCTAAGGCTCGGATAGGGGAACAACTCTGATCTCCACTTATGCCTTTGTCCGAGGAAATGTTGCAATGTGTGTTTGTTCTGATGCTTGGTTTTACCAAACCAACAGAAGATTTACTCCAACCAGACCCTGTTTTATCTTTGGGAAAGGAAAACTCCTGCTCTTGCTGCACATTTTGTGCCTCCATTTCTGTGTATCATTTGACTGGGACCACGCCCTAGACCAAGTCTCTTGTGTTGAATTCTTGATGCCATAGCTGTTCCTGTAGCAGGCTTTTGGCACACCACCACAATGCTACTAGAACTGCCAGCCTGAATGATCTTAGAATATGTTTCTTTTCATTTGCTTATTCCTGTGCCTGTTTTAGAACTTATACTTTATTTGGGAACCTCTTGTATAACAGTTAGCTTAGTGCTTTCCTCCAGTATCGATACTTTCACTTGGTTCTCCTTTACAACACCTTGATAGGAGGCCTGTGCCACATCAGTACTTTGCTGACTCATTGCTGAACTGACAGTAACTGCAGCGCTTTGACAGATGCCGTTTCAACAGAGTCAGCACTTAATTCAGCTTCTAAGCTTTCCAATTCAATTAACAAGGCTTCTTTCTTTTCAGAATATTTGTATGCTGTTCTGTAGTCAGTAAACCAGAAACTATATTCGAAACCATACCAGCTACATTTGTTCCCATCGTTCCTCTGATGGCTGCGAAGGATCAAACTCTAATAATTGTGCTGTAGCTAAAGCAGCATCACCGGTCTCTTGGCAGTTCTGTGCAAGGAGAGGAGGCCTGCTCCCCTGCACTCCACTTCCATCTCCTCCTGAGGTTCATCCATACTGGCCATTCTGAATCAGATGGCCAAGGGTTGCCCCTACTGGCTAGAAGGGACTTTCCCAGGTCTCCTGGCCAAATTTCTCCCATTCACTAAAATACCACCAACAGCTTAATCTGGCTCAAGGTCAGTTGCCATTTATCTGTATCCCCTCCCCCAGGTAGTGCCTGAAAATAGGTAGAATTTGTCAGGTGCACAAAACTAAATAAATAAATAATACATTGCTAGCAAACCATAGGTAAACAATTGAGGTGGCAGGCACGCAACTCAGCAAGGATGCATTGTGGTGAAGTCATGGTAACCAAGTGATGTAATGTCAGTCGATCATGAAATTTTGGCTGCATCACCATCATCATCACCAACTAGTTGACCACCCATGCACTTATGGCCCTCTCAGTGTGGCTTGTTTGGCGCTAAGTGGGGCCATATTATATCGGCTCCAGTGGTCAGTGCAAGTTAAAAGCTGAAGGAGTTGCAGCTCACTGGATGTGTAAACATGGCTTTTGTGACCTGGTAGAAATATCCCTCATCTTTGCCAGAGCAAAGGAATATGAGAAAAGAACGGTACTGCACATACAGAAAAAAACGAAACAAAAGCTATGTCTTAGAAATCTTTTATAGGAATACATAATGGGTTGCAGTATATACTCATGTATTCTGCCTCCTCTATATCAACCAGTTTCAGAGGCTGTTACATTTAGCATACTAGTTATTTGGCTAATAAATGCAAGTATGAAGAGAAATCTCCATTTACTCTGGGAGGAAACTAAATCCTTTTAGGGTTAACTCAGGCTTAATTGGTTCTGCCTCCTTGACTAGACTCTGTATAGCGTGCTGGGTAGGGCGAGTAGCAGGGTTTCCATAGCTTGCATTGCTTGGAAAACCTATCAGATTTTATTTATATCCTATAGAAAGGAGATTTTCTTTCCATAAGTTCACAGGTGTTTTAAGTCAGGAAGAACCCCAAGCTTTTCAAGACTTTCTGTGTCTTCTCAGCACTCATAGCCATTGATTCCCTCTCATTCATGAAAAATATCTAGCTTTAATTTGAACTGGTTTAGACTATTGTTGGTGACTATTCCTAGAGGTAATGAATTCCACATTTTAGCCTCCCTTTGGGTAAAAATTCTGCATCTCTATATTGAAATGCAGTCCTTCAAGTTGGTAACAATGGCTTGGGTAATTAAATCCTCCTTATAATTAAGATGAAGTGTCTGAATAGTTCCTCATCATAACTTTACCTATACACTAGAATAAGGTCACCTCTTAGTCTTCTTTCTAGACTGAAATAATTTAATTATTTGTATCTGTCAGTGTAATGTAAAACCATTATGTTTTGACCAGTCTGGTCATTCTTCTCTGAACCCACTCAAGCCAAATATGGTAATATCATTTTTTTTAAATATGGAGACCATTATTGTGCACAGGTTTCAAGATGTGGTCTAACCAATCAGTGATGCACAAGCTTTAAAATGTCACTTTCTGGTGTTCCTTTTGGTTACAGTTTTGCACTGCCCTGTAGGTTTAAGGGAATGTGAGATGTTAATCTCTGTGTCTTTTTCTTGGTTACTTATTCATAGTTATGTATATCCAAGATAATATTTAACCTCATTGTTTTTCTTCCCCAGATGCATGGCCATGCATTTACTTGAATTAAATACCATTCACTGTCTTTTGCCCAGTACTGCAATTTGACCAGGTCACTCTGCATTAATAGGCAGTGATCCACAGAACTGAATGTTTTAGCAATTTTGGTGTCATTAGCAAATTTTCATGCCCACACCCTAACATTTATAGTCATCTTGCTAACAAAGATGTTAAATAGCACTGGCCCCATCACTGAGCCCTGTGTGTCCCACGTGTGGCCTCTCCCCAGAATGAATTGTGATGATAAACATCCTTTGTCTATGATGTGACAACCAACTGCTAATTCATGCACTCAGGTTAGACTCAGTATCTATGTCAACAAACATATGGTTCAACCTATTATGTTGTACTATATCAAATGCCTTGATAGATCCAGTTGTACTGCATCTACAGGAGTGTTTTCAACAACAGCCTTGCTAATAGCATAGAAACATAGACAATGATGGCAGAAAAGACCACTGGTCTTTCCAGTCTGCCCGTAAACCCTAACAAACCTGGAAACCTATTGCCCATACAGAATGTTAACCTACACTATCCCCACCATGCTACTTGCCCTACCATTATCACAATGAGCAATCACTAAGACCTTCACTCTGTCCCAGCTGTGTTTGAAACCAATGATAGTTTTGGTGCCCACCACATCAGCAGGCAGATTGTTCTGTGTCTTCACTACCTTTTCCATAAAAAAAAGTTCTCACATCCCTCTTGAACCCCCACCCCCAGTTTCCACTCATGCCCCCATGTTCTTGATCCACTACTTATACTAAATAGTTCCTCACAGTTTGCCTTTTTCATTCCTTTCAGGAACTTGAAGGTCTCTATCATATTTCCCCTCTCTTGTCTGGCCTCTAATGAGTACATGTTCAGTGCCTTGAGTCGATCCTCATAACATCTGCCCTGCAGATCATGAATCATTTTAGTCACCCTACATTGCACTGTATCTAGGCTATCCTTATCTTTTCTTAAGTGAGAACTTCAAAACTGGGCACAATATTTAAGGTGGGCCCTTACAAAGTGACTTATAGAGAGGCAGTAATACCTCTTTCCTTCAGCTGTCAATACCATTTCTATACACCCCAGCATCCTGTTAGCCTTTCTGTTGGCCTTGTTACACTGGTTTGATTGCTTTAGGAGTCACTGGTGATGACACCTAGGTCTGCTTCCTCAGAGGTCATGCACAGGTCTCCCTTCCAGTACTCTGTCCTCTGTTTCTTGTTTCCTATATGCATTTCCTGCACTTTTTGGCATTGTATTTCAACTGGCAAACCTTTGAGACCCTCTGTAGCTTTTTCAAGTGTCTCTGCATCTCCCTAATCCCTTCCATGCTGTCTACCCTGCCACAGAGCTTCATGTTGTCTCCAAAGAGACACATCTTGCCCTGTATTCCTTCTCCTATGTCACTAATGAACAGAGTGAAAAGGATTTGACCCAGGACCAATCCTTGTGACACCCCACTGGTGACCACCCTCTTTTCTAACTTGACTCTGTTAACCACAACTCTCTTCTGTCTCCCTTTTTAGCAGTTTCACCCACTGAACTGTGTCTTTTGCTGTACCCAGATCCCCTAGCTTCTTCAGCAACCTTCGGCAAGGCACCAAGTCAAAAGCCTTCCTGAATTCAAAGTTGAGTAAATCCACAGCATATGCCCTTAGGTTCACCCATGTCAGTGTGCCAACAACCATGCTTCATAAAAAGAGCGAGGAAAAGGGCTACACCAATGGGAGCGGCAGACAATTTGTCACCCCCAGCCAGACTGCACACGGTGTCAGCATCATTTTCTATGAGGGAGGGCAATGCCCCAGCACCCCTTCAAACAAATTAAACACCCCTGGTCACACAGTTTGGGGCAGAGGCCAAAACACTTATGGCCCCATTGCTCACAGTATCCAAATGCCCATCAATCCATGATACCAAAATGCCACACGCCCTGCCAACAATGTCAAGATTACAATGCCCTAGGTCTGGCACTCTCATGGTGGGATACTGGCCCTTATACACTACCCTCTTACCCAATCAAAGAATACTATCAGGTTGGGGTCTGACAAGGCCTTCCTGACATGAACCTGTGCTGTTTACTATTTTGGAGTCTATTGCCCTCCAGGTAATTTACATGGTGCTCTTTGAGTAGTGTCTCCATCAGTTTACCCACAATAGAGGTAAGGGTGACAGGTCTGTATTTATCAGGTTTCTCCTTGCCCCCCTCAAGGAGCAGGAATGTAGACAGGGGCCAAGTGGTAGACATCCTCTATTTTGATTTCAGCAAGACCTTTGACTCTGTGCCTCACAAAAGGTTGATCAGGAAGTTGGTGGATCATGGGGTTGGGGAAAAGATGGCCTGATGGGTGGAAAACTGGCTTAGGGACAGAACCCAGAGGGTGGTTGTGGGGGAGGGTTATCTGGTGCCAGAGAGGTAACCAGTGAAGTTCCACAGGGCTCTGTGCTGGGGCCAGTGTTGTTCAATGTCTTGATCAATGACATTGGGGCTGGCATTAAGGGCAAAATGTGCCTATTTATGGATGACACCAAGCTCTGCGGGAGAGTGGACACAGCTGAAGGGATACAGGACCTACAGGAAGATCTGGAAAAGCTGGAGAGGTGGTCCAGGATCTGGCAGCTTGGCTTCAATGCCAAGAAATGCAAAGTCATGCATACTGGAGTCAAGAATCCCAGGACAGAGTACTACCTGGATGGAGTCCGATTATTTGCATCAGAGGAGGTGAAGGCCCTGGGACTGATAATCACTAGTGACCTGAAGCACTCCACACAGTGTAAGAAAGCAGGAGCAAAGGCAAGCAAGATGTTGGGATACATATCTAGGGGGATTAGTAGTAGGAGAGAGGAGGTTATACTGCCCATGTACAGGTCACTGGTAAGGCTTGCATCTAGAGTATGGAGTTCAGTACTGATGCCCACACCTCAAAAAGGACATTAACCTGCTGGACAAGGTCCAGGAGAGGGCTGTAAAGATGATAGTGAGTCAGCAGGGTAAGGTATATGAGGAGAGGTTGAGGGTACTGAACATGTACTCCCTGGAAGATAGAAGAGAGAGAGAAGGGGACATGATTGGCACCTTCAAGTACTTGAAAGGGATAAATAAGGTTGATAAGGAGAGTCTCTTTAAGCTGAGTGGCAACCATAACACTAGGGAGTACAGTCTTAAGCTTGAGGGTGGGAGGTTTAGGAGGGAGGTCAGGAAGCACTTCTTCAAAGAGAAGGTGGTGGACACTTGAAATGGACTGCTGGAAGAGGTCATCTTGTTGAAGATAGTGGACAGCTTTAAAAGAGGCTAGGATAGGCATGGGGGAAAGTAATGATCATGGGTAGGGAGGATGGGATGAGTGGAGGAGAGCAGGGACATTAGCTCAAGCTGTGGACCCTGCCATATGAGTAGACTTGATAAACCAAATAGCCTTCTCCAGCTGGCTTCTTTGTATGTTCAAGATGTTTGTGTGTCTGCTACCCTGCAGTGTTTTGGAACTAACCTTCTTTGAACTGAGTTGATGAATATCCCCACTACGGGTTCAGATAGTTCCAAAATATGTATGGAGCAGAGCTAACTAATAAAAACTTAGAGCACTAAAAATAGTGGAAGTTATAAAAAATATTTTATTAAAAAGATAAGATATCAGCAGTGACATACTCCCCTCCCTGCCAATGTTTTGCCCCAAAATCTTTTGCGCTTTGTCAAGGCAATGTCATCAGTCGGTGTCCTCTTTTAAATATAAACCTCTTAAAGAGACATATGGTACATGGTACAATGTCTTATAAAATGGTAAGGGGAAATCCTGAAGTCTGATTGGCTGTTGTTCATGTAGCAATTATGTTCCATGCATGGAAAATAAAAAGTGCTGCCAAATGTGCACTAATCACAGCTGGAATCATTACGCTAATAGAATGTTAGGAATTCAACTGGCAGCCATTGTTTTTTACCCTGTAATTGTAAGCATCACATTTACTTGCACTGGGCCCTAAAAATAAAACTACCTTAAATACAAAATAAAACAGATTTAAATGTTGTTTCACTGATCATCACATTCTCCTTACACATAAACAAATTAGGAACTTTAAGTATTGTTTATAGTTTTCATTACAACTGTTTCTTTGCTGACAATGAAAAACCTCTTCTGTCTTTACCTGCTTATCAGGAAATCTCTTTCCTTGCCCTGACAGTGAGATAATTGAGCCTCTGGCTGTAACAGAGGCCTTTGTTGTGTGCATATGTGTGTGTGTGTGTATAGTATGTTAGGAGAGTAACATTCTAGCAGTGGAACTGAGCAGAATTTTGAATCCATGTAGTCCATGGTAAACATTCCATGACAAACATTCCATATCTTGAATGTGGGAAAACAGAGAAAAAACAGGAAGAAGAATAAAGTAGGCAACAATGCAATGGCATCATCAATGACATCATTTGTTGTGGGTGGAAGGACTATTTTATCATAAATGCTCACATGTAAAGCTATTGTTTCTATATAAACATGCTTTTCCCAAATGTAAAAGTTTTAAAAAGTAAACCCATTTCACCTTCATCCAAGCTGAAAAGTGGTTCAAGGATCATAGACTTGTCAATAATCCAAAGAAGACTAAGTCTATGCTCTTTATCCACCACCAAAATAAAGCCAGAAATGCCCCCCTCCTTATCCTCCCCAGCACTCAGCACCCCCTAGAGCAAGTGTACACCTATAAATACTTAGGGATTACCTTCAACACTGCCCTCACTTTCCACGCCCACATTAATGCCCTCTCAACCACCACTAACTCCTGGATTGGCCTTTTTACCGCCACAAGGACTGCCTCCCTCCCGATGCTCTCTGGCTAGCCATAACATCCTCTGTCCTGTCCTAAGTGGATTATGGTCTGCCTATATACGGAGCTGTTGATAACACTGCACTCAATAAAATCCAACTCTCTATCAACAAGGCCTGTAGGCTCCTGACTGGAGCCTCCAAGCTCACCCATACTTGTCTACTTTACTCCACTGCCAACCTCTTCAACCTCAAAGAAAGTTTCCGCTACCAGACCTGCCTACTAACCAAGAAAGTTCTGCTCGGTCTCTCTCCCCCCCCCCAGGGTGTCTACCTTCCAACAGCATGCCACCCCTACCATCTCCACCTGCAGCTTGGATAAGGCCACCCTACTGGTGCCTACAACCAGGATCTGCCTAGCTAAGAGTTTCTTCTGCTACAGGGCTCCCTCCTGGTTCAACGCTCTTCCAGTCAACATTACCAAGACTCCCAAAATCAGTCCCTTTAAAATCGCTTCTATAAACCACCTTTTAAACATGCTGCTGTAAATGTCACTGACCGTGCTCGCCTTCACTCCTGGGCTTTGGGCTCATACCTTCCAGTGCACTCCAATATCGATAATGTCCTCTGACAGCTCACCACACACACACACACACCCTTCTTCCAACTGGCTGCATTGTTTCACCTCTACTAGACATCTGTCTTACATGCTGTGCCTGCAGTCACCAGTCTGCCTATGTTGTAGTCTGGCCCAAGGGCAGTTTTCCATAATTGCTCCAACATTGCAAGCCATGTTTTCTTTGCCTATGTTGTAATTGTATAACAGGGGCATATTTTTGCATAATTTAATTCATATGTAACCTATGTAAATAGACTGTACATAATCTATGTAACACTGTCTGTCTGTATCTGGAACTTTGTATCACTATTTTGTCCTCTCTGTGACGAGGTGCCTTTGTAAACGAGTCTCTGACTCAAAGGTTGTAAATCTGATTTGTACAAATAAATAAATAAAATAATGCACTCCGGGATGTGCATGGAACACATTTTACCACACGGCCAGCAGCTAAAGTCATTCAGCCTTCAGCCTCATGCCTTATTACACCCCTGGCCATGCAGTAAAATATGCTCCATGCACACCCCATTGTACCTTATTGCTTACAAATACCACCATAATACCTATAATAAATAATTCTTTGCAAAAAAATATTAATTAATACGCTAGTTAGGATAATTTAGTGCCACAAAAGTAGGGAAAAGTGGCATTAGGGTTACCAGCCCTAACTCGCATCCCCACCCCAAGCAGCAAAAGAAAAAGCATTAGGATTTGGGGTCTCCAAAGTCTTGGCGTATCAGTGATGGGGTCTTCCTTGGGGTTTTCAACCTTAATGCTCACCCCCACCCCATGGCCTTAAGTCCAAAGCACAAGATACAGCTCCAAGTCACTGCATCATAGTGATATACTCTTAAAGGTACAGAACTATGTCACACCACATGTTGACAATACAGTTTGTTGTAGCTTTCTTCATGCAGGGCCCTGTGGTCCCACTGTGAAGAAAGAAGATCATGTGAGATGTTGTTTGCTTAGGAATGGGTGAGCATTAGGTTGACAACCCTAAGGAAGACACCACTTCAGATTCAATTAAGACTCCAAAGACACAAAACCCTGATATTTTTCCTGTTGCTGCTTTGGGTGGGGATAGGGAGTTAGGCTTGGAAGCCCCAATGCCACATTTCCCTGCTTTTTTGGCATTAAGTTACCCTAAATGGTGCATTAACAAAGTTTTTTTTGTGAAGAATTTCATTTCTTTTTGAGATAGTGGCATCATACCCTCATTCACACAGGATCTCAAAATGCACACATTTGACTTGAACAAAACTTGACAAATCAAGAGAAACTGCCTCCAAGACACTGCATACTAAATTTCATGAAATTCTGTTGAACAGGGCCAAAGTCATTAAGGTGCAAAGTTAGGGTTTAATATTAAACAGCCTACTCAACCCTAACTATAGTCACGGTACCGCACTACTATAATTTATGAAAATATCCATATGAATGTCAGGACACACAACAGTCTTATACTCTAATAAAATCCATTAAAAACTAGTGCTGTCCATGCCATTAATCATTTTGCAATGAGTGTTACAGGTTTAATGCAAAACAAAGGGTAAGGTGAAGGACAATTGGGAGGAAATGGGGGAGCAAAAGGTGAAAAGACAAAGGGTGAGTAGATCAATAAATCAATGCAAGCAATCCCAACATAAACCACAAGAAGATAAAAATATGAACAGGAAAATACTAGAAAATTACATTTAAAAGCATGTTTTCATCATGAATCAACTCTGGTTATTTACCTAACATGGTATCAAAATTGATAGTGAAGCTGGGTCATCAGTGGTTTAAAACAGAGACAACACTGAAGAAAAAAAATAAAGTTTTATCCTTCTAAGTCACCTTTTGTGTTTTTGAGAAAATATGTCAGAAGGAACTCATGAAACTGAAATTAACTCAAACCAAGGTACTGTAATTCTACTAAGGAATAAACTGCTGCTATAAAATCCACATAGGAGGAGAACACTTTGGTTATTAAAAAAGCTGATAACAGTGGAGCAACAGTTATTATGGATGTAGACAAATATGAAAATGGTGACAAGACAGTGAATCAGAATTTTTATATATTACTGACACATGACATTACAACAGAATTGAAAAAGAAAATTGATTGTTTTTTTGTATGAGTCTCTAACCAATGGTTCGCTTTCACAGGAAACCTATGTATTTCTCTTGGTAGAGTGTCTTATATGAGTGACTCTCTACTGCTTACCAAAGGTTCATAAAAATTTCTGGGACCCACCTAGTAGGTCCAGTGTGGCCAGCATAGGGTCCTTGATGAAGCTTATGACCCAGTTTAATGACTGTCATATTAAACAAGAGTCAACATCATTTCAAAATATGTATAAGATATGGAGCATATCTGCTGATGATGACTGGCTGCTAGTTACCCTAGCTATACAATCACTCTACACAAACATCTCACATGAAGGAGAGCTTCGCTTTTAGTGATGCAATCTATGAATTTACTGAGTATTCTCATGTTTATTGAGTTTCTGTTGACTATGGCAGAGCTAGTCCATTGTTCATACCACTTCACATTCTAAGGTTGTCATTACCTTCTACTTAAAGGGTCAGGAATTTGGCATTTTTGCCCCCAATAACGTTAATTGTATCTTAGAATGTGGGAATGACAAGTGGTTTTGCAGAGAGAAAATAATCCAGTCTATGAAAATCTGGAAATATGTAAGAGTTACATAGATGACCTAATTGTTGTTTGGAAGGGAGGGAACCAGATTAATTGAATTTGTCATTTTCTTGAAAGTAGTAATTAAAATGTAAAATTCAGTTTAACTTGCAACTGACATGAATTTTTAAATCTTTGCATTACTCTATTAAAGATGGCTTCCAGGGCTTAACCACAGATTTGTTTTGTAAAAGCACTGATAGAAATGTCGACATTGTACTTTTCTATTTTTGCCAGAACTCCTCCCTCAGACTGGAGGTTCCAGCTCCAACTCTACTCTCCACCCCCTACTGACCAGGATTGCCCCCAGGATGTAGCCACTGGGTGGGCACCCCTTCCCAAGAAGCACCATCTCACAACTCTGGCTTGGCCCCAGGGCAGGGCCATGGGAGTGGACCCCCAGTGGACAGTGTTCACTGTGGGAGTGGTGGTGGAGATAGAGGCCATCATCAATGGGCCCAGCATTTTTGTGCTATGGATCCCTGGGGTGGGGATATGCAATGATGCTAGCATCTGCCCTGCCCCCAAGCATGTGGCATTCACCATGATGGTAGCTCCAGCCTCCACCAGAAGTCCGCTTGGCACCAATCACTTCCCTCCCCTGGAGAAGGAGAGCAACCCTGGATGCTCAATTCTTCTCCCGCTGGTCCTCTGACTCCCTAGCCAGTCACCAAACCCAGGATGTCAGCGCCACGAGTGGATGTCTTGCCACTGCACTGGCAGGCCGGTGCCATATTGCATTTTAATAGTAGCCACCCCAGACCAATGGTTGAAAATATCCCCAAGAGCAAATCTGTGAGGTTAAAAAGAAATTGTGAGACAGACAAAGCAGATGGCAAGGGCACATATGCTAAGAAAAGGATTCAAGAATTGGGGTTATAGTAATAGTGACATCTGTATTGAAAAGCAGCCTCTTCAGTAGATGAAATGAAAAGAATAGAAGTGCTGGAGCTAACAAAAGGTCAGGAGTGCCAGACACAGAATAGAGAGAATGTACAATACAGAGAGGGTGGAGAGATTTTTATTTTATCACCATCGTGACATTTCCTGTAGCAAAGCAGGAAGGGGCAGATCAGAGGGGTATCCACACAGTGACCTCATTTATAGGGGCACTAGTAATTTAACTTGTTATAAAGTTATACAAAAACAAACAAACAAACAAAACACAAAATCAAACTTTTGCTTTCATTTTCTTCCTTCTAATTACTCTGACCAGGTTATAAACCCAACAACTTACCGGAATGGATATCATTAACTGCAGGTACTGTGGAACACTTTTCAGAAGGGCAGTTTTACAGGATTTAGGACACTGTCGCATGCTGGGCCATTGGAGCTCTAAGGCTCAGCTCCAGGCAGCATGGGCAGAGATTGCGCCTCAAAATGCATATTCAAGAGGAAATGTATTATAAGAACCGACCACCATTTCCCCAACATCCAACAGAAGCACCTCAACCTCAGAGGGTAGTTGGTCCGGTAGGTTGGCAGGTGGTTAGGAGGGGCAAATTGGGTGCCCCATCACTCCATGCTCTCCAACATATCACTTCCACAAACCATATAAAAACTACAAACAGGTATCTGCCTCTGTCTCCAAAATCAAACAAAGGGGCAGAGGACACTGCAGAGCAGGGCACTGCAGCACAGGAGATAGCACAATAAAACACGCCCAAAACAGGAACCAAAACAAAAGAAGCAAAAAGGAAATCCAAAAATCTTCTGATCATAGAAGACTCCATGATTCGGGGAGTTGATACGTATCTCCAGCCAGGGGTAATGGTCAGATGTCTCCCAGGTACATCAGCATGGAGAGACACTGACTGCATTGCTAAAATTGTTCAGGAAGCAGGAGAAAACATTGATATCCTGGTACACATAGGGACTAACGATCTCGCCAGATGGTCAGTTGTGGAGACCAAGGAATATCTAGCCAGGCAGGGTGACAAACTATCATCCATTTTGTCTGGCATCTCCTTCTATGAGATCCTACCAGTCTGGGAGAGGGGGACAGATGGACGGAAGGTCAGAGAAGGGGAGATAGGGGAGCTAAACATGCAGCTCAAGGGCTGGTGACAGGAAAAAGGACACACATTTGTAGGGAACTGACAACAGTTTTGGGACCGAAAGTTCTTTAATTTGATGGACTGCATCTGACTAAGGAGGGAGTCAGTGCATTGGGGCAGAAGTTTGATGTCTTTACAGAATATTTAAACTAGCAAATGGTGAGGGGGTGCAGCACCCTAAACGTCAAATGGGAAGAACACCCCTTCCCCCTCAGCTAGTGGTCAAACAGGAGTTCAGCATGTTTGTAGTTCATTTGCATCACCAGGTAAAGAAAAAGGTCCGGCTCCCCATATGATGCACAGGGAAAACGCTGGACCTCATCCAACAACTAACACATCAAAATCTGACCAATGGAAAATCAGTACATTATGCTCGTAGTCTGGGAAACAAGATCCCAGACCTGCCGACAATAATGACAGAGGCTAAACTGGACGATTAGTCATTAGCAAGACATGATTTCCAGTAACCACATTTGGGAGACTTCAGTACCTAGCTATGTACTGTTCAGAAGAGACCAAGATACAAAAAAGAGGGTGGAGTGGACCTTATGTCAATGAAAATATGAAAGCTACAGACATTCAGAATACACATAAGGAACCAGAAGAACTGTGGGTCACCCTGGAAACAGGAAATGGGACAGCCATACGAACTGGAGTTGTGTACAGGCATCCAGACCAGGGGAGGACATAGACATGTTACTGTTAGAAGATATACAAAACATGACAGCTAAAGGGGAGGTTCTGATAATGGGAGACTTCAACATGCCAGATACAGATTGGTCAATACCAGCAGGGACATCTGCCAGAACTAGACACATGGTGGATTCCCTGCAGGGGAAGGGCCTCAAACAACTGGTACAACAACCCACAAGAGACAGGGCTATCCTAGATCTAGTACTGACTAACAGGGAAAGGATCACAGATCTCCAGGTAGAAGGCCACCTGGGGGCCAGTGACCATCACATGGTATGGTTTAATTTGGTCAATAGAACAAAATCATCCCATTCCAAGGCAAAAATATGGGACTTCAGAGGAGCTGACTTTGATAAGATGGCCAACAGAGTTAAGCTAGCCCTGGCAAAAAGAAATAAAGGTGAGGGGGTACAGGTAAAGTGGGCAAGCATTAAAGATGTAATACTTGAAGCAACATCCCATTGTGTTAGTGAGAAAAGGAAGTGCAAAAGAAGAAAGAAACCACTTTGGTTCTCAAACACAGTAGCAGAAAAGGTCAGAGCCAAAAGGCTGGCCTTTAGGAAATATAAGACAGTATGGTGCAGTGGGTTAAGGCTCTGAGCTGCAAATCTGAGACCTGGGTTTGAATCCCACAGCCCTCTAGGTGCATACTGTGTGACCCTGAGCAAGTCACTTAACTTCCTTTGTGCTCCCAGGTTGCACCTGCAAACAAGCTTTCAGCTTAGTGTGTCACACCTGGTAAAATAATTGGTAAAAAAAAAAAGAAAGAAAATAAGGGAATGCAGCAGGATGAAGATAGGAGGCATACCGAATCCTGCTTGAGGGAAGTAGGGAAGGCAGTAAGGCAGGCAAAGGCTCAAACTGAGGAAACACTATCACAAACAGTAACAGAAGGTGGTAGGACTTTCTATAGATACATTAGTGAAAGGAGAAAGGCCAAAGGGGGTATTGCTAAGATCAAAGGGGATAAGGGGGCTTGTGAGGAGGAGGACCAGTAAAAGCATCTCTCCTAAATAGATACTTCTGACCAGTATTTACTGAAGAGAAGGTAGGGCAGGGCCCACAGCTCTGCACCATGGACACAGGGGGAGGGAGGGTGCACTAGTCCCTTCACAAAAGAAAGGGTCCTACAAGAGCTTGATAAGCTCAGGGTGGGCAAGCCAATGGGACCTGATGGCATACATCTCAGGGTACTAAAGGAGCTAAGGGTGGAATTAGCAGAGCCATTATCAGAACTGTTTAGTGAGTCTCTGAGCACAGGAGAGGTCCCAGAAGACTGGAGAAGGGCTCATGTGATCCCGCTTTACAAGAGTGGTAGCAGGGAGGAGGCAGGGAACTACAGATCAGTCAGTTTACCTCAGTAGTGGGCAAGATTATGGAGACACTCATTAAGGAAAGGATAGCGCAACACCTGGAATCCATAGATGCACAGGATCCAAGACAGAATGGGTTCACAAAAGGAAGGTCCTGTCAAACTAATCTCATAGATTTCTTTGACTGGGTAACCAGAATGGTGGATCAAGGGAGAGCAGTTGATGTTGCCTACCTTGACTTCAGCAAAGCTTTCGATACTGTTCCACATAGAAGATTGATTAATAAGCTGCGTAGGCTCAGGGTGGGTCAGACGTTGGTCAACTGGGTGGCAAACTGGTTGACGGGCAGAAAACAGAGAGCGTGGTAAATGGTATACAGTCAGAAGAGATGCAGGTCACAAGTGGGGTACCTCAGGGATCAGTCCTAGAGCCAGTCCTCTTCAATATCTTCATCAGTGACATTGCAGATCAACTGGAGGGTAAGGTTTGTCTGTTTGCAGATGACACCAAGATCTACAACAGAGTAGATGATCCAGATGGGGTGGGAAGAATGAGAAGAGATCTGGATAAACTAGCAAAATGGTTGGAAGAGTGGCAACTGGGGTTTAATGCAAAGAAGTGCAAGATCATGCACATAGGGAAGAGGGACCCTGAAGCCACCTATAGGCTGGGAGGAGAGTTGCTGGCAGTCACAAGGGAAGAAAGAGACTTGGGCGTCATCATCACCGATGGCATTGAAATCATCCAAGCAGACCTCTAAAGCAGTTGGTAAGGCTAGAGGGATGTTGGGGTGTATTAGTAGGGGTATCACAAGTCAAAAGAGGGAGGTAATAATCCCTCTTTACAAGACACTGGTTAGGCCCCATCTGGAGTATTGTTTGCAGTACTGGAGGCCACACCTTCACAAGGACATTAACCAAATTGAGGCAGTCCAGAGAAGGGCAACCAAAATGGTGAGGGACTGTATCAGAAAACATATGAGGACAGATTAACTGAACTCAATATGTATACCCTAGAGCAAAGGAGGGAGAGAGGTGACATGATTGAAACATTCAAACACCTTAAGTGCATTAACAAGGTGAAAGAATCTAACATGTTTCAATACAAGAAAAATAGCAGGACAAGAGGACACAACATGAGATTAGAGGGAGGCTGATTAAGGGGTAATGTGACGAAGTTCTTTTTCACAGAAAGGGTGGTGGATGCATAGAACGGCTTACCGCAGGAAGTGTTGGATACGAATACAGTGTAGGGCTTCAAACAGGCATCGGAGAGGCATAAGGAAGCAATACAGATGAGTATGAATATATAGGCCATTGACAGAGCAAAGGCCTATGGCACATTCATAAGGTAGAAAAGAAATGGGCAGACTGGATGGGCCTTTATGGTCCTTATCTGTCATCAACTTCTATGTCTCTATGTTTCTAAGTTTCTATGAGATAACCACTTTTAGTATTTCTGAATAGGTACGCTTAATTGAATATGTTAAATTTCTGTGTGCAGAAATTAAAATATGCAGATTTAATATTTCAACATAGTATGCATATCCTGATATTTAACAATAACATTCTTAAAAGGTACATGCAGAAATAAGTACCTGAACTGTGTGAACTTAGGGTTTTCTTACCTTATTAACATATAGAAAATTTTAGATCTCTTTAGAATCATTATCATTTATGGCAGCCACTGGAGGGGTTTTCCACCACTCAGGCAGACCAGGGAGACATCAGGAAAAGGAGCTGAGAGAGAGAGAGAGGAAGGGCCGCTCTCTCACTGCAGCTGGAGGAGTTTGTTTTTCTGCAATTTGGGTGGACAAAGGAGTCAGTGGGGTGCTGAGCTAGGACAGCTGCCCAATTTAAAAGGCAGCGGTCTGCTTTTTGCTCTTCAAAGAATGAGGAAGGAAGGGGGAACAAAAGGAAAAAGGGGGAAGTGACAAGCAAAGAGCTAATACAATCTGGAAGGCCATGTTTGTTAATGCTAGAATTCTGGGAAATAAGATCCCAGACCTAGAGGCTACCATAGCAGAGGATGACCTGGAAATTGTGGCCATTACTGAGTCATGGTACACTGACAACCATGACTGGGGCATGGTCATATCAGGTTGTTCATACCAGGATGTTCAGAAAGGACAGGGAAGAAAGAAAAGGAGAGCTTGTGGTGCTTTATGTGAAGAAAAAAATAAAAACAACAGAAATACAGGGAATTCGGGGAGCAGAGGTGTTGTGGGTCACTCTCGAGTCTGGAAACTGAGCCTCTATTTGGACAGGTGTAATCTATAGGCCTCAGGCACAAGGGCAGGATTTAGATAAGGAAATGTTAGAAGTAATTAGCAAAATTACTGAAAAGGTGGGAGTGTTGCTGTTGGGGGACTTCAATATGCCAGATTTAGATTGCAACCTCCCAGATGCAGCTTCAGCTAGAAGCAGGGACGTCCTGGGCTTCCTGCAGGGGGTGTTCCTCAAGGAACTAGACAGTGAACCCATGCATGATGGGGCAATATTGGACCTGGTGTTACTAACAGGAATAGTATTACAGACATCAAGGTTAGAAGTTATCTGGAGACAAACACAAGATTTCCATCTCCTGTATAACTTTCTCTTTTAATTAAGCAAACCTTTGATTCTTGGCACAAGCCACAAAGGCTGTTTTTTACCGAATGAGTATTTTTCATAAAATGTATGTGTTTATTTTCCAGAGACCAAACAGTTTCTGTAAATATGTTCCATCTCTCATCCAGAAAACAAATAGTTTCTGTAAAGATGTTTCATCTCTGATCCAGAAAAATATTACCAAATCCCCTTTGGTAGTCCCAGTTCCCAATGTCTGCCTTCATATCATTGAAGATAGCCTTCCTAAAATGTCTTATTTTAGAGGCATCTTTAGTAATAGTTAATAACCTATTAATTCTGATTTCTACCATATTATGGTCACTTTCACTTGTTCCAAATTGTTCTCTGACCAGATGCCCATTTATGAGACTGACTGAATTGGAGAGGACTAGGTTTAGTAAAGCTTTTTTTATTTATTTATTAAATCCTCGGATTACAAATACCTTTGAGCAGAAACTGCTCGTTTACAAAGGTTCCACGTCAAAGCATGAGGGTCAACATACATACAGAGGTAGTAAAAGAATGCACAATAAACAACCAAAACAACTAAAAGAAAAAATAAAGATACTCAGTTATAACATACTTTGAGATAATATTCATAAAACAAGCAGCTTGAGTAGGCAGCTGGCTGCGGTAACAATAAGAGAAAGAGGGCACCATAGGCAGTTAGTATTGCAGGCATGCGACCGGGAGAGGAAGTTGGCAGGCTAATGGGCCACTGTCCGATGGTAATGGAAAATGTCTTGTGCCAGTGGAGATGTGAAGCAGGAAAGGAGTCACAAGGAAGGCCCAGTGCCAGAGGGAATGAGATTGGGAAAGGGTGGGCTGCGAGACATGAGTGAGCTGGGAGGTGTTTAGAGAGATCTCTGTTCAACAAAGCAGTCACATTGAATGGTAGAGGTGAGGTAAAGTTTGAGATTCCTTTTGAAGGGTCCAAGTGTAGTAGAGGAAAGTGATTCTTTATTGAGGGAATTGAACCATTGAGCAGCTGTATAGATAAAGGACCGCTGACCCATGGAGGTACGACATCTGGGAACCTGAAAGGTTAGAGATTGGGCACCACGTGTTTGTTGAGTGCCACTGTAGGTAGTAAGGAGTGAGCTAACACCAGGTGGCATGAGACCAAGGAGAATTTTTGAAGTAAGCAGGTCTGGTATTGTATTCTGCTGCGAGGGGTAGCCAGCTGGCCTGTGCATAGAGGTCACAGGTGTGAGTTTGTCGGACTGCACCTGTCAGTAGTCTACAGGCTTTGTTGAGAGCAACTGAGATCCCGATGGAGGGTACTTGTTGGGGCAGAGCCATAGATGGCAAGGCCGTAGTCAATGATAGAGGTGACAGAGCTGTAGATGGCTAGTTAAGGCATCCATGAGCATACAGTGCTTGTGTTTGTGTAGTAGTCCAATCCGTATATTGGCGGTCTTGGCAACAGTGTCAATATGCCCAGTGTAGGAGAGGGTACTATCCAGGGTAATACCAAGGTACTTGAACTCCTTGACATATTCGAGTGGGTTCCCAGCGTGGTTCTTGATGGTGAGGGACAGAGAGTTGTGCCTGCTCTGTCGGTTACAGAAGGACATGGCTTTAGTCTTGCTGTGGTTCAGGACAAGTTTATGAGAATTGAACCAGTCTTCGATGCGATTGAAGTCGAGCTGCAGCTGGGATTCAAGGACTGTAATGTCATGGTGGCTGGAAAACAGGACTGCATCGTCTGCGTATAGTATTATTTTTTGGTGGCAGGCACTGGGGAGATTGTTGATGAAGAGGGAGAAGAGTAGAGGGCCCAGAATAGACCCCTGGGGGACTCCGGAGCGGACCGGTTTCTCATCCGAAGAGCTTCTTCCACAGTTGGTTGGTTCACAAATTGTTTAAGGTTATTATCATTAAATGTATGATTAAACTGAGTTTCAGAGGGAGTGATACCACTGTTTGTTTCTCCACTGATACTCCTGCAACTAAATTCCCCTGCAAGTAATACATTACTCTTTATCACTCACTGAGGTAATCAAAATGTTTATTTCCAAATCCTTCTCTAGACTCTGATCCCTCTGATCAAGTGGTATATATATATATTACTTATAAGTATACTTTTATGATTTTTACTACATGCCCTGGCCCATATGTTTTCTATACCTCTGTAAATGTCTATTTTAACAGACAGAATGGTCTTATTAACATATATGGCTACCCCTCCACCTTTCCTACCAATTCTATATTTTCAGTACTGGTTATATCAAGAAACGTCCTTAGGCTATGCATCATTCTGTGACCACCATGTTTTAGTGTTTCCAGAAAATGCTGTGTATTCTGTGGGTTTAATTGCAGTTAGAGGTCCATTTTATATGTTAATCATTTAACACTGATTAGAATTCCTTCCACTTAGCATTGTTAAATGATTTGCTGTTATACCTTTTATGTAACTTTGGGGGTTTACAGAACTCGGTTAAGACTGAATGATTAATAAGGGGACAATCACTGCAGTTGGGAAATGTCATGGGACCCTTCTGCTATTTCTGGATTAATTTAAATCTTTATTTTGCAGAACATGTCTTTGAATATTTGGCTCCTAGTCCATTTAGGTGTTAACCATCCATACTACAGAGCTCATCTTTGTTGCTGAATTTGTACCAGTTCCTATTGAAAGTAAACATTGCTCCTGTGCCCATATTCTTAACCAGGCATTTGGTTTTTGAATAGCCATTTGCTTTCCTGGACCAGTTCTTAGGACTGGAAGTATCTCCAAAATATACACATACAATTCCATATTCTTTAGTTCACTTCCCACTGCTTTACAATCTTCCTTTCTGACATTGTGTGCCTGCTTTCTAATATCATTTATGCTAATATGTAGGATTTCATCAGGCTTTGTCCCTGTCCCTCCAGACTTTTAATAACACTCCTTATGCAAGATACATTTGTCTCTCTTAGTCTTACAACATTTCTATTTTCTTTATCCTGATGACAGAATCTTGTGTCAATGTGTTTCACAATTGATTCCCCAGTACAATTGCTGGTTTGAGCCAGGTTGCTGAATTTGTATCATTATCACACCACCAACAAGCTGTCATTGCTAAAACCACTTTCAGCAGTGTTACAATTCTAATTGTACTATCCTTTTGGAGATGCAAACTCTTATCAGGCTTGTGACTTCTAGCTTCGGATTTTGGGCAAATGAGGCACATCCCAACAAGTAACCAAATCTTCCATTGAGACGAGGACCTCAGCTGCACACACAATGGGAGGTCTTTTAAGTTTGGTCGATGGGTGGAGCAACAACGTCACTCCCCCATTGAGCTTAAAAGGTCATTTATCCTGGCCTCTCCCAGGATTCGTTTTTTCATTGCAGCTGGAGATGCTGCTCTCCTCCTATCTGGATGTTGCTGCTTTTCCTCATCTCTACTGCTGCCCCTTCATTCCTCTCTGACTGCCTTGCTGGTTTCATCTTGTTTTCTCTTCCTCATGTAGCTTCTGCTGCTTCATTCTGTTGGCCCTTGTTTGTCGGCACTTTTGAGCATGCTCTCTCTCTCTGCTTGCCCGATTCCTGCCTCCTGCTGTCTTTTTCCTCTCTGCTGCCACTTATCGGCATCACACCTGTTAGGTCCCCTCTATGTGTCTTGTTCCCCTTTGTTGGTTTTATCCCCAGCGGCTGTCACCCCCCCATCTGCTGCTTTGGCGGCCTGCTCTTTCCCTTCTTTTGGCCTCGCTCAGTCTCCAGTGCTTCTTTCACCACACCCGGCTTCGCACCAGGTATGTTCAGATCTATCCTGGATTTCAACCAAGACTTTCCTGGATTTCACCCAAGCCTTTCCTGTACAAATTACCCCTTCTCTCATGTCTCTGCTGTTTACTGACCTTCATGTTTCTTTATATTTCCAATTCCATGCTTGGCTTTTCAAAGCCAGATGCTTGATGCTGTCTGCTTGCAACAGCATGGGAGAGTTATAGGAGGACACCAAAAGGAATTAGCAGTTTGTTTTTAAAACCTTAAGCCATGATAGTGGTACTAAGAAGTACTTACATTATTTAAGGTTGTGAGCACAACTCTACAAATTCATCTCTAGAATGCCGAAGGCTGGGATAGATTTTACAGAACAAAGTGATAGTGTTTATTGAAGAAATAAAGCTTTTGCGGTATGCAAGGGCCACCTCCCTTGAACAGGAATTAACATTGAGAACTGTGGGTGGGGGAACTGTTGGGACAGAGTTAAACACAGATTTATTCTGGGGCCACACATAAAGTCTGATGGAGTGTTTGTAACCTCCTCTGCTGGAATTTTGGCTGAAGTCATGCTATTGATAATTTTGGAGCTAATGCTAATAATGTATGGAATTCTAATCTACTTGGGAGCTTGACTATTCCTGATTCCCCACCCATCTGAAGGCTGCCTTGTTCCCTGTTTTTTGTTTTACTGTATTTTGGTTTTGTCTTTTGGGGGTCTTTGTTTCTAAGCTCCTAGCATACTGCTACTCAGAGCTCATACTACTGCTTTCAGTTACCTACAACTGCAGCTACTGCTACTGTTTACTCCAATTACTATTGTACCCAGTGCCTGTGTTTTTAAACTGTTGCTCACCACACTCAAACTACTGTAATGCAACTGCAATCATTATCTGTGTGTTTCAGCTGAACCATAGCTGCTCCATGTTGCAAACTCAATTCTTTTCACCTGACACAGGTTTACTGTGACCCTAGCTGTGCTGCTCATTCATGTTCTCATTCTACTTGCAGCTTCATTGAACTGCCTGGCTACACCTGTTTTCAGAGCATTGTCTCTGTGTTTTATTGCAGTTACAACTCTGAGGTAAGTCAACTAGCTCCAGCTGAGGCTGTTAATATAGCTTTATTATTATCAAATCCTGCCTCACTGCTGAAAATTCCTAGGAGTATTAGTCACCTTGATTTGGCTATTCATGTCTGGCTGGCTTGCCCCATTCACTGTCATTTCATTGAACATGTTTTGCAGACCTCTGTGCAGGTCCACCTATCACCTATCACTACTACTGTTTAATGACCTATGTACAGGTCCACGTTTGCTTATGCTATCATTGCTCATTGCTTACACAGATCATTTGCTTCATGTCTAGTGCCATCCCTTGGCTTCAGCCTCTGGGATTCTGCTGCACTCAATTCTGCATTTGACCTTGAAGGGTCTCAGCACTCAATGCTCAATTCGATCTCAGCCTATTGTGCTCATTCAGCTCACCAGCTTTTCCACTCTCAATCAAGTTTTGGGGCATGCCAGACATTCTATTCTGGTGCAGGATTCCTGCAGCCAACAGTCTCACTCTGCATTTAGTCCGCATCTTAAGCATGTCAAACTTGGGGTGGAAGCCTTCTCACCTGGCCCATAGCTGGGAATGTCCTCACCTCAGGCTTGGTTTTAGCTGCCTGCTATGTGACAGCAGCTCCTGGTGAAGAGTGAAAAAGTTACCTGCTTTGGCTCTGGTGTTCCACTATAAGGTTAGCCACTGACATTAGTGGTTCTCAGCAAGGAACCTTCACCTCATTCTTCCTATGACTGCCTCTGGTTCACCTGGTTTGAGTTTAGGTCTGGTAAGCAAAAAAAATAACACAAAAAAACCAGCTGGTTCTGCCTTGGTGCTTTGTCTCCTTTCACAGCACTCATTCAGACATGTTTTGGAGTGCCCTCATTCTGTTCCCCCTCCCTCTCCTCCACTCTCTCAACAGGCTCTGATTTTACCTTCCCATGCCCTGACCTGTTACCTGTGGCCAGTCTTCTACTGATCGCATCTGGATGTCCTTGCCTCATCCAACCTTCTTGTGGGTCTCTTCCATTGCATCGACACTATCCTTCTCATACAGCTGCCCATAGCTGGTATCTCTTGCTCATCTGACCGCTTAATCAGTCTTCTCCGTCACATCACCCATTTGAGCATAACCCTCTTGGGTACCTGCTACCTCAACATCGACCTGTTCTCCCTCACACCATGCCTTTTGTCCATTTCCCTTCACTAAGGGCTGGTAGGCTGCTCTCCCTCTTCATTCAAGGTTCCTGTCACATTTCTACTTCTGCCTTTCAAGCATTCATTTCACATCTCACCCTCAACCATCCATGCCTTTAAAGCTTCTTTCTATCATCGTACTTCCTCTCTCACTTTCGAGCATCTAGTTCTAGACATTGCCTGCATCCCTCGATAGCTGTTCATTCAGTAGGACCGACTCTCTCCATACTACCTCACTTCATCCTGCTCCTCTTTTTACATCGCTCCATTAGTTTCCCTCTTATTGACTCCTCTGCTCCTGGAATCGCATTCCGGCCTTATCAGCTTCTCTCCTTCCTTGTCCATCATCTGATCCATGTTTATCACACCTATACCAGCATTCTAGGCTTCATTCTTTCTCACACATCATCCAATTTCCTTTCTCTCCTTTCCACTGTCAGGCCTCCATGAGTAAAGACCAATAGCACATTCATAAAATAGAAAAAGAAATGGGCAGACTGAATGGGCCTTGTGGTCCTTATCTGCCATCAACTTCTATGTTTCTATGTTCCATGGAAACTCTATCATCGTCCTTCATCTATTTGGCCCTATCAATCAATTGGGCATGCCTCTTATTGGGTCTCTCTCTCTCTTTGGATCTTATGCTACTCCATCGACATGCCACTCTCCTGTGGCATTCCTCTCTGTCCCTACATTTTGGACCACTTGACTCATATGTTGTTTCACTCTGTCCGACCTCCGAGTCTCATCGTTCCTGAACTTTGTGACACCCATATCTGATATGTCTTATCACCATCTGTGTTGTTCCTATATTCTTCAGTTCTGAGCATGAAAAAATGACTGTGTTTTCTTTCTGTGGCATTATTCCTCAGTTCTGAGCTTCTCTAAATTGACTGTGTGTACTTTCTGCGGTATTATTACTAAATTCCAGTCTCCTTCCTGTACCAGTTTCCTTCATGCTGTTTATGCACTGGGTGCATATTTCTTCCTGCACCCTTCTCCTGGCAGACTACTACCTCAGCTTCTATCCCTCACTCATCCAGCCTTTTCCATTGTGCTCTTCTAGTTGATCTATCACTCAACCTCTCATTGCCTCCAATGCCCTGCCTTCTACCAAGGCTTCGCTACATTGTCTTATCACTGAACCTGTCTCTGGCTGACTCATTCCAGTTCATTTAGCCCTGTCAACTCCTTGATGCCTCACACCAGTCTGCTCATCTATTTCCATCACTCAATCTGTCTGCATTTGCTGAATTATCAGTATACCTCGGCTGGCTCTGTCTGGCCTGCAATTGAGGTGCCTACTTCCTCACACTGATCTATCAAGTGTACTACCTTCCTACATGTTCATTTCAAGTTCACTCCTGTTTCCTCTTCTTCACATTCCGTATCGGCCATCAGGGATTTCTTCCAATCGAAGCCTGCAATCGATATTCCTTTTGGGCATACCTATCATGACTTCTATGCCCCCTCATCGACCTGCAGCCATCCTGCCACATGTATCAGGTTCATGACTCCGGTCATCCTTCACTTCTCCTTACCTCAAGATTTACCTACTTACATTGCTTACTCGAGCATTCCTATCATTGAATACTATGCTACCTCATCAACTCTGACCTCAGGGTCTAATAGTTTGCGGTGCATAATCAAGCATGCCCTATCAGCCTCAGCGTCTACTTACTCACATCGCTCAATCATGCATTCCTCTCATTGGGTCTTCTGCTGCCTTATCGACCTGCCACCCTCTCTGCGATCATCATCATCGATCTTCATCACTGCCTCATGTTCCTTCTTCGATCTATGCCTTCTTTCAGGGTTTTCCTATCCCATCATCATCTTCCCTACTCATATCTTTTCTTTAATGATTCCTTCTCTTTACTGACATATGTCCCTGATCAAACATCGCCCTCAAATCAAACTTCATTAGCCTGTAGGGAAGCTGACCTAGGCCTTGGATCCCCAGAGATTTCTTCCTCAAAGGGGATTTTTCTCCTCCATGGTCATATTATTAGTTAGTTAGTGACTTTAGGTTACTTAGTTAGGTTCCGCTGTTGGATGGGGGTGGATGGTGGTCCTCAGCTTTCCTCTCTCATTAGGAAGTCAGCCCTTATCTTCTCAGAATTCATTCATTCATCATCCTCAACTCTTCGATGCTCAACACCTTTGGGTATTATTTTGGGCTTCTTTCTAGCCTACCTTCGCTGGCACAATCATTCCCATGGCACCTGTAGGGGAAACCCTCCTTTAGGGTTCTTACGCCATACCCCTACAGGGTGGTATATCCATGAATAGAGAGGCAGAAAGCCACTAAATAAATAAATTTTCACAAGCATCATATATCTCATCCAGTTGCATAAGCACATCAAATGGGAGGGCTTTAAACCTGAAGTTCGATGGGCAGAGCAACAACTTCATGCCCCATCGAGCTTAAAAGGTCACTCATCTTGGACTCTCCCAGGATTCATTTTTTCATTACCCAGCATCCACCCCTCCTCCTCTAGCAGCTCATCTTTTTATCCATGGGCTTATTCCTAACCTACCTTTAGCTGACACAATCATTATCGCAGCACTTGTAGAGGGGAACTCTCCTCTAGGGTTTCTTGCGTCATACCCAACAGGGTGGTATATCCCACGGATAGAGAGGCAGAAAGCCACAAAGTAAATCAAGTTTCACAAACATCATACATCTCATCCAGTTGCATAAGCACATCAAACTTCTCACAGTAATCAGCAAAAGGCTTTTGCAAAACACTGTGAAAAGGAGAGGTACTCCTAGGACTCCACATGTCAAATATTAAGAACATCTGCCTTGACTCTCTGAGATCTCAGATGGTGAGCTAATGATCTTGTCAACCAGGGTCCCAACTTATAAAATTTCAGTCGCATATACCATTAATGAATTCCTCCATCTTGTCGTTTAACAACTCATTCAGTTCAGTCCAACTCCATTTATGCAAGGTCAGAGCCTCAGCTGACTGAGTCTGTTCATGATATAATTCAACATGAGCAGTTTATGCAAGGAGCTTTGTAATACAGGCCTGTCTCTTCTGTTTCTTAAAAGACAAAAAAGAAATATGTCAATACTGGAGACCTGCCTTCTCATTCCCAGCATCACGCAATACCATGAGGAGGTCGTCAATGACTGATTAACAGGGTTCCATGTGATAACGGCGATCACTGTTATGAGTGTACATTGCCAAAAATCGATTTCGCAATGTACACTCATGGCAAACATCAATTGGGCAACCAGAGACTTTGGCTTTTGTTTTTATGTTGGGGCTGTGCCCCACACACCCCCTTACTAAAGGATTCTCAACTCCAGGGGGTGCATGTTGGGGTGGTGCAAAGTTAAAATAAATAAATACCCTGACCTGGTGCAAAACCCACAAGCATGCCCAGAACCAAACTCAGCACATTCTGAACCCCAGCCTGTCACCAACCCACCACGCCAAACAGCCAGCTTGGCAGTCTTCCACCACACTATACCTCACAAACCCATCCTCCCTTTCACCCATTGCACAGCATGGTCCATCCTCACCCCCACATGTATGTATACATAGCAACATCCTGTTACTGTATTAGCTGAACCCCTCTCTAGTCACCCTCCTGCCAGGTAGCTGTGTACACAGGCACTGTGACTGAGTTGCCCTTTTTGAAAGTGCTCAATCGTGGTCGCCATCATCACAGGCTACCATTAAAAGCCAAATAAGCATCCCACTACTGCAAATCCATGACCTGCTGCAGGTCAGGATTCCCAAATAGTTAAGTTTTACACTGAGACCAAGTATTCAATCACTGCAAGGCTAGAAACACAGTCAAACAAAATGCAGCATGATCAGATATATTAATAGTAGAAATTGTACAATTTGAAACTCTCTAAAACTTAGCATAATGGAGTATCCAATAAGCAGACCAAGTATAAGGATCTACCAGATAAGAGCAGTTCATATATTTTCAAGCGGAAGGAAACAGTACCTTTCCAATGTTACAGAAGCCCAAAGATCACAAATGCTGCTGAAAGCACCTAGCTGATGCCATTGTCCTAGGTGTCTGAGTATTAGTAGAGTACAACTGTGGTTATTCAACATGTTAAAACTGAAAAAGGCCAGCCTGGTGGCGCTGAGGGTTGAGGCGCTGGACACCACACCTCATGCCATGCCAGCGACCCGTGTTCGGGAACGGGCATGGGTGCCATGGGTCAGCAGGGAGGAGATGGATTAAGAGTCTGATGGACTGCTCTCCATCTCCGGGAGGGGGTTCTTGTGGCCAGTGCTTGCCTGACCCCTAGTGAGGCTGGGGCTTGGTGGCACATAACTGCACACCATAGGGGCAGGAGGCAGACGCTTGATTGGGGAATGCACAGGAGCATGCAGGCACCCAGTCAATGGTGTCATTGCAGCTGTGGCCCACAGGGAGAAAAGTGGAAGGGGAATTCCAGTCACAGCAGCTTGATGGCCATATGTAAGCACCTGTGCCTGCTCCAGGAGGATCACCAAGTGTGGATCCGTGTTAGGTGGGAATGGGCCACCCTGCCTTTCCACCATGGGGGTAAGCCAAGGGCAATTAGGTGGTCATCCTCCATGGAGATCGGTACAAGCCAGATGGTGGCCAGAGAAAGGGATGCGAGGACAGACTGGCCGACTGGAAGCCCCAGGAGAAATAATACCTGCAAAAAAACAAACTGAAACAGCTAAAAGGACTGCACCAAGCAGAGGTAGTGCACTGATCAGTAACAGTTTATTCACTAATGAGTGAAGTCAGACACCCATCAGCTGCTGCTCCCTCATTACGCTTCCAATTTTAAATGAGGCACAGACCAAATTCCTTCATATGCACAATTTGTATTACTGTGCAAAATGGAGAAGAAAACATATGTTGGAGTGTGAAATGCATCAGTTCTCTTCGGGAGCCACTTGTAGCTGTCTTAAATATTTGCTTGTTTTGCACATCAATATAGATTCTGCATATAAAGGAATTTGGTCTGTGCCTCTTTTGCAATTGGAAGTGCAATGAAGGAATAGTTAATTGATGCTGGTCCTTGTCCATTACCATCAATACATTATAAACCCCTGTCCATAACAGAATCCCATCAACAGACCTGTTAGTCAAAGAAAAAGTGCTTCATTCTGAATTACAGTAGTGGTTATATACTGTACACATTTAACAGTGTGACACTGGTATCTGCTATATCCCCTTTAACCAAAATGAATCTACCTTCTTTGTCAGCAGAGGTATCTGAATTGAGAAAAGGACCCTGGGAGAAATTAAAATAGCTACTCCTCTCTGATGGCCCAAGGGATGAAAGACATAAAAAGAATGAGAAAACCTAAACTTTCTAATTTAACATGCTCTGCATCAGAAGGTTGTGTCTCCTACAAAATGTGGCTACTCCCAAGACTACATTTTATATAACTTTGGCCTGGAAAGATTTGTATCCTGCTGCATTTCACTGTTTTTTCATGTATTGTTTTCTTTTTTCTTCAGCATGTTCATCATGCAAAACCATATTAAAAGCTGCACAAGCACAACTGTTTCAAGAGACGCTATGCTCTACTAAGTGTATTGTGTAGATTAGCAAATAAGCAATTCATCAGCAGTTGTTCCACTATCCCATGGAGAAGAGAGAACTGACAATAGCAAACTTTTGATACTGCTCTTTGGAGCTGTATCAAGACAAGTAAAAAAGATTAATACCAGCACTCCTTTGCATTATGCCGAAGTCACTGGAATTTCAGCAGACTAGGACACCAAGTAGATATTTGAGAAATGGAATGTAACTATGATAAAAGAAGGAGTTGCATTATAAATGAGTTGGAGTATCCTTGGCAAATAAATGAAAATTCAAAAGTAGAATACATTATTTTATATAAGGATTCTTTACTTGTGAAGATTTGCCAAAAAAAAAAAAAAATAGCAAGAAACAGCAAGCTAGTTTACCATTTTGCATGTTCCAGCAAATGTTCAGTGCTAGCATGTTAACAATACTGGGCTGATAGTTTATTATAAATACTTTTAATTGAAAAAAAACCCCACATATTCTATTGCTGTGCACAGCTAACCTCTTTAACAAATATCATTTAATGGCTAGAAAGGGTTGAAAGTGTGCCAAAGAAAATAAAATATGTTGAAATAAATACATTTTTATAGTGCAGAACAGAAAGTGCAGGACTGGAGAAGAGTTCCCTAAGGAGGAACTCCAGCACTGGTAATAACAGACAGAGAGAATAATGACAGGAATGCCTGCACAGTGTGAGACAGTAGAGGGATGCCAAGGAACAGGAAGACGCAGGAGGGGAGCAGCCCAATGCTTAAGCAAAAGACAGATCAAAATGCAATACCTGTAACAGGAGGAAAAATGGCCAACCCTGCATATCAAGCCAGCAGGTGGAGGGAAGAGCATGCCCAATAATCAGGCTGTGGGATTGAAGCACACTCTGCAGCCATGGGACCCAGGTCATCCTAGGCAGAGGCAGAGAGGCCCACAACAAGCCACATTGCAGTGGCATGAAGTAACTACGAACAAGAACTGAGAGTCCTGCTGTCAGAGAGAACTGGACAGACAGAAGTACAGCAGCTAAGAATAGTTGGGATGAGAGACAAGGATGAACAGAGAACACTAAAACAGCAGGCACAGAGAAGGAGTCTGCAGAGGTGGCAATGGCACAATGAAAGAGGCAGTTGAGAAGATAAGAGTATCAAAGTGTAGAACCTCCATGGAAAACCAGGACAACACCATAAGGAGCACACCTGAGGAACAACAGTGGAGCAGAACAGAAGGCAGGACAAACCATAGAACAATGTTATATGGTGCACCATAGAATTGAGGTGGGAGATAGCAAAGGCAGATGATTAACAGGCAGAATGGCTGGAGGAGCATATTCCAGAGATAGTTAACACTGAGCCAGAAGCAGCAGGACAGCAGCTGCTGTGGAGAAAGGGAAGAAAAGCAGGGACACATCACAGTAGCAAAAACCAAGCATGTTGAGGACACTGTGCCTCTGACACAAATAGCGTTGAGAGGGGTGCAGAGCTGGATTGACTTGTTTCCCCACAAACTCCAGGCAATAGTATATTAAGTTATTATGGCTAATAATATTGGGAAATACCAAGTATGGATATTCAATACTGTGGTTGGTGTCCAGCATTTTTATTTTTTAACCAGGAGATGATTCTATTTGCTGGCCTGGAACATCAGTTTTATAAAACACAGCTGATGGGATTGTGGGGAGGGGGTAGGGGAGAAGGTAAGAGATAGAAGGTGGGGAGGGGAGGACAGGTGAAGTTAAAGACTGGGTAATATTGTAGGATGTCTTGAAAAAAGCATTCTTGGCTTCAGTGATGCGTGGACAGACTGCTGTATGATTGGCCAATCAGTCATGCAAGACAAAGAAAGTGAAGAAGCAAAGAGATTATAGAATGATAATGGTAATAACTGGCTGCGAAATCACAGGGATTTTTATTCATTTATTTTAATTTTTTGCCGGCAAAGGCACACTAAGCTGAAACTTTTTTCAAATTGTTACCTGAGAGCAAAGGGAGTTTAAAGAGGAGGTCTAACCAAAATTTCTAGCATCAATAAATTTAGAATTTGGATCAGCATACCCCCAATCAGCCAATGTCAAAAATGAGATTTGTAAGTTAACTTGTTTCCTGAGATCTTGTTAACTTGAGATCGCCAATGCAAAAACAAAGGTTCTGGACTTCAGAAGGCAGACTTTGGCAGGATGGGGCAATTGCTGAAAACACACGTACATAATATCTACCTTGACATGTACGCAGAACAGAAATGGGCAATCATAAAACTAGGACTGATTGAGTTCACCAAAGCTTGTGTCAAGAGCTAACAAAAGAAATCAAGGGCCAAGCAACCAAGCTGGATGACTAGGGAGGTAACGGAGAAGGTGAAAGATAAGAGAAGGGCATTCCGAAAATACAAGAGAACCAACAGGACAGAGAGAGAGAGAGAGGGAATTATGGGAGAAATTACAGGAAGGTGTCCAGAGCAGTAAGGGCTGTGAAGATAGCCAGGGAAAGGAAATTAGTGCTGGGGATTAAAGAAGGGGAAAAGGATTTCTTTAGGTACATCTGGGAAAAGAAGAAGAGCAAGGATCAAATAGTTAGGCTCAGGAAGGGCAGTGGGTGGGTAGATAAAGGGGACAGAGATGGCAGAAGCACTTAACAAGTACTTCTGTTCAGTGTTCACAAGGGAGAGGGATGGGCCAGTACCTGAAGGGGGAGTGGGAAGGGGGGGTGAGACAACCACGGATGGGGTTATCATGATGGATAGGGTGCTGGAGGGCCTTAGGTCCCTGAGGGTGGACAAGGCACCTGGGCCAGATGGAGTTCATCCCACGGTGCTGAGGGAGCTGTCAGAGGTCCTGTCAGGGCCATTGGCAGACCTGTTCAACACTTCTTTAAATACAGGGTGTGTGCTCAGGGAGAGAGGTGCATGTGATACTGCTTCATAGGAGTGGGCCCAAGGACAAACCGGGGAACTACAGAATGGTGAGCCTTACCGAAATTGTAGGTAAAGTGATGCAGTCTATCCTCAAAGATACACTGGTGCAATTTCTTGAGTCTAATGATCTACAGGATGACAGGCAGCATGGATTTGTCTCAGGCAGATCCTCTCAGATAAACTTGGTTGACTTTTTTGACAGGGTCACGAGGGCACTGGACAGGGCCATGTGTTGGATGTACTCACCTGGATTTCAGCAAGGCCTTTGATTCAGTGTCACATGGTAGGTTGACCTGCAAGTTGAAGAATCAAGGAGTAGGGTGCAAACTGGCTAGATGGGTTGAAAACTGGCTGAAGGAGAGGCAGCAGAGGGTAGTGGTGGAGGGGTGAGGCATGGGAGCCCAGGGCAATGACAAGTGGTGTCCCACAGGGCTCAGTAGTGAGACCAGTCCTGTTTAAGATTTTCTTTGCATACATAGCAGTGGGGATCAAGAATAAGATCAGCCTCTTCGCTGATCACACCAACATCTTTGCTGAGGTGGATGGGGTAGAGGGTGGCAATTTACTTCAGGAGGATCTGGCAAAACTAGAGGAGTGGTCACACACCTGGCAGCTTGGATTCAATGCCAAGAAGTGCAAAGTGATGTATCTTGGTGCCAAGAACCCAGGATACAGTTACTGTTTAGACGGTGTCAAACTTTCCACATCCAAGGAGGAGAAGGATCTGGGGGTGCTGGTAACTGGGAAATGAACCACTCAGCTCAGTGTAGGAAGGCAGCGGCAAAGGAAAACAGGATGCTAGGGTGCATATCAAGGGGATTTACATCCAGAAGTAACAAAGTCATATTGCCCCTGTACAAGTCCCTGGTAAGGCTACACTTGGATTACTGCATGCAGTTCTGGCATCCTTACTTGAAAAGGGATATGAAACTATTAGAGGTGGTGCAACAAAGAAGCAACAACGATGATCCTGAAGTTGGGAGATAGGCCTAATGAAGAGAGACTAAGAGAGATCAACATGTATACCCTAGAGGACAGAAGAGGGAGAGAGAGAGAGAGAGAGAGAGGGGACATGATCAAAACCTTCAAGTACATGAAGGGAATGAACAGAGTAGGCTCTAGGAGTGGGATCACTTTCAGGAGCAGAAAAGATACCAGAGGGCACTCCCTGAAGTTGGGGGGAGATTCAGAAGGGAAAAGAGGAGACACTACTTCACTGAAAGGGTGGTGGCAGGGTGGAATGCACTGCCTGAGGAACTTGTATCATTGCAGACAGTGGGGAGCTTCAAGAGGGAGTGGGACAGATTCAAGGGGAAAGTACATACCATGAGGGGCAGGGTGGAGGTGGAGGGTGGAAGGGCAACTGCAGTCTAATGGACTGATGTGCTGCATTTCCACAATACAGTAATTAACACATTTAAGAATGTGACAGGGTAAAAATAGAAAATATACATAGGAAACATAGGAAAATATCAGGAACATTAGCCAAAAGGCCATTGACGTCCTACACCATTTACAACCTCAAATCATATAGATAGCTACTTCTATATTTATCTAGAGCAGTTTTAACTCATTCATGGTTTCACTGGAAACTTTCCGACTAGGCAGATCATTCCATTGATTCACTGTTCGCTGTGAAAACAAAGCCCCTCTCAGGTTCTTATTATATTTCTCTCCTTTTAGTTGATACTGATGACCTCGATTTGTAGTTAAACTAGATCTTGCTGTTAATCCCAGACATTCCCACAAATCAGGAGTTCTACATGCCTTATAAAGCAGACATATATCTCACGATATCTCCTGTATTGTAAGGAACACAAACCATGTTCCCTTAATCTATCCCTATAGGACAATCCTCCCAGACCTGACACACTCCTCATCACTGCCTCTGGACCCTCCAGTTTACACATCTTTCCTAAACCTGGGGCTTCATACACTACCAGCATATTTCAAATGGGGTCTGACAAGGGACCTGTAGAGGGCACAATAACCTCTTTTCTACTCCTTATATTTCTCATAATTAAAGCTAAAATTTATACGCTTTTTAGATATTTCATTTACTTGGTAATTAGACCTCAACTCTTTATTTATCCATAATCCCAAATCCTTTTCCACCTCTGTTTCCATTAACTGTACTCCATTTATGTAATACTTGAATTTAGGATTATTCCTGCCTAAATGCATGACTTTACACTTAACTATATTAAATTTAAATTTTTTTCTCTACAGCTGTCGTATATATTAAATCAATATTTTTCTGTAACTTCTGAGCTTCTAAACTATTTGTAACAACTGCCCCAAGTTTCATGTCATCAGCAAATTTAACAATCCATTCATTACCATCGCAGTTAATGGAAGAAACCAGTACGTTGAATGAAGAGGGCCCAGAACAACGCCTTGAAGGGCACTTCACACGTAATCCAGTCTGACATTTCTCCTTGACACAGACATGCTGCTTCCTGTTAGTCAACCATGCAGTGATCCTTCTTCTAATTACATAGAAACCCACTCCCATTTCTAAGTGGCACAACAATTCACCATGGATACAGAATCAAATGTCTTTTCAAGTTGATGTATAAAACACCTACAGATAAACTACTGTCCAAGGCTGTACTTACTATCTCAAAAAGGATAGCAAGTTGGTCGTACATGATCTCCTCTTTGTGAATCCATGCTGTGTAATATCTACATGTCCCCTTTCCCTTAACTGACTTTCTATATACTCCTTTATAATAGACTCCAATACCTTACTCAATATACTAGTTAAACTAATGGGACGATAATTGAGCAGTCAGTTTTGGTCCCTTGTGTACTGGAATCACATTTGCCATCCTCCAGTCCTTAGGCACCATTCCATAATCTATAGAGGACTGGAAAATGGCCTGTAGTGGATTACAGATAACTGTGGTAAGTTCTTTAAGAAGTTGTGTATGTAATTCGTCCAGTCCCAGGGAAATATTGACTTTCAAATTAAACAGTTTATCTTTCACAGTATCCACTGAGATTACTAAAGGTATATCAGATGTTTTTATAGATATAGGGTCAGGAATCTGCCCAAAAGAGTATACACTGTTAAAATATTTGTCAAACTCTACTGCCATTTCCTTTTGATTTGTTACATTTTTTTGTCTCACCAATAGGGGACCCACATTATTATTATTTTGTTTTAGGGAAGCAATATACCCATAGAAAGCTTTCTGATTATCTGATACCTTAGTTACCAAACTATTTTCAAAGTTTTTCTTTGCTCTAGTTATTTCTCTTTTTACTTCCCTTAGATTGGTTTTGTATTTTATATATATGCAGTGGCATACAAGACTTTAGAATGCCAAAGTTGTGTGCAGTTTTTAGAATACTGCATGGATTAGATTTTGAAGTGCCAGCAGGTTGCAATTATAGAATGAAATGCAGCAAAGAGACAACTTCAGAAAGTAGCTGGGATGTGATATTTTGGAATGCAGTTATGGCATTGAAATTCATAATGTGGCTGTGTCATAAGTTTTTAGAATGTGGCAGAGAAATATAATTTCAAAATGCGGGAGACGTATAGTTGTTTAATATGGCGGGGATATGCAATTTTGTAACTGTGGTGTTGATACACAGTTTCAGAATGTGGTGGTGATGCTTGATATCAGATTATGGTGGCAAAATGCAGTTTCACAGTATGGTGTGGATGTGGACTCTCAGAATGTGGTGGGAACACAGTTTCAGAATGTAGTGGTAACATGCAATTTCAGAATGTGGCATGGATGCACATAATTGGAATGTGGTGGGACACATAATTTTGGAGCGTGGCAAGGAAATGCATATTTTGGAATGTGAAAGCACAACGATTTTGGAATGTGGCAAGGATGTATGACTTCAGAATGCAGCAAGGATGCACAATTTTAGAATGTGACTTGGACATGCAATTTCAGAATGAGGCAATAACATTCATTTTTTGAGTGTAGTGGGGATGCAGTTTTGAATATGGTGGGGATACATGTTATTGAAATGCGATGAAGTCCTGCAATATAGCAGTGTGGCAGTGAAGATATAAATTCAATGTGGCTGGGATGGGACACACAGTTGTAGAATGTATTGCATGCATCCAGTTTTGAAATGTTACTGAGAAATTCAATTTCATAATGTGGCAGAAATATATCATTCTGGAATGGGCTGAAGATGAGCACTTTCATGTGATGGAGATCCATAATTTTGGAAAGTAGTGATGGCACAATTTCAGCATGCAACAGTGCTGCACAATTTTGGAATGTGGCCAGGACACACAATTTCAGATTGTGGCCATGACATGCAGTCAGAATGTGAGAGTGATATGTACTTTCAGAATGTGATAGGGGATGCATAATTTTATAATGTGGCAGGGATCCAAAATTTGAGAATGTGACTTGGACATGCAATTTTGGGAAGTGGCAAGGACTCTCATTTTCAGAGAATGGCAGGGGTGCACAGTGTCATAGAAACATAGAAACATAGAAGTTGATGGCAGATAAGGACTGCAAGACCCATCCAGTCTGCTCATTTTTTCTACATTATGAATGTGCCATAGGCCTGTACTTTGTCAATGGCCTATCTATTCATACTCAGGCCATTCCATACATCCACCACCCTTCCTGTGAAAAATAACTTCCTCACATCCCCCCTGAATTGGCATCCCTCTAATCTCATGCTGTGTCCTCTTGTCCTGCTATTTTTCTTATATTGAAACATGCTACACTCTTTCACCTTGTTAATACCCGTAAGATGTTTGAATGTTTCGATCATATCACTCCTCTCCATCCTTTGCTCTAGGGTATACATATTGAGCTCCGTTAATTTGTCCTCATATGTTTTCTGATGCAGTCCCTGCACCATTTTGGTTGCCCTTCTCTGGACTGCCTCCATTTTGTCAATGTTCTTGTGCAGGTGCAGCCTCCAATACTGCACGCAGTATTTCAGATGGGGCCTAACCAGTGTCTTGTAAAAAGGAATTATTACCTCCCTCTTACGACTTGCGATACCCCTACTAATACACCCCAAAATCCCTCTAGCCTTACCTATTGCTTTCGTGGTCTGCTTGGATGATTTCAGGTCATCTGTGATGATGATGCAAAGTCTCTTTCTTCCTTTGTGATTGCCAGCATCTCCCTCCCAACCAATTTTCAGAATGTGATGAAGGCAGAAAATTTTGGAATGTGACAGTGACACACAATTTCAGAATGTGGTGGGAAGCTACAATTTCAGAATGTGGCTGAGATGCACAGCTTTAGAATTTGGTGGAGATACCCAGTGTGGAATGTGTATGGGATATGCAATTTCAGAATATGGCAGAAACACCATGGTGAGAGTGAGCATTTTTGGAATGTGACAGGGATGCACGCTTCTGAAAGGTAGTGGTGACATAATTTCAGAATGAAGCAAGGATGCACAATTTCAGAAAGTTGCTAGGACACAGAGTTTCAGAATATGGAAGATACATGCACATTCAAAGTGTGGTGGTGATGCTCAGTTTCGGAATGTGGCAGGGATGCACAATTTCGGAATGCAACAGTGACACAGTTTTGGAATGTGGTGGTGTCAGTTTCCAAATGTAGCACTGATACCCAGAGTTGGAATACGACTAGGATGTGAAATTTTGGAATGTGGTGGGGATGTACTCTTTTGAAATGTGGCAGAAATGCAGTGCCAGAATGTGGCAAGATGCAATGTGCACAGTTTTGAAATGTGGGGTGCATACAGTTCTGGAGATATTGCAGGGACAAGCAATTTTGGAATAAAATGATGTTTCCATGGGTGGAGCCTGGCATCCAAGATTTGGCTGCCTAGCTTGAGTCAGTAGAACCTGGGCATCGCTTCTCACCATCCAGTATAACAAAGAAATACAGAAACATAGAAACATAGACTTTGACGGCAGATAAGGACCATTTGGCCCACCCAGTCTGCCAGTTTTCCTACCTATTGGATAAGCTGCAGATCCAAGTTAACCAACAGCCTACTTCCTCCTAGCCCCCACCAGAATTGCCTTATGTCTGTCCCATGCATTCTTGAATTATCCCACTGTTTTTGACCCCATGATCTCCTCAGGAAGGCAGTTCCATGCATCTACTACTATCTCTGTGAAAAAATACTTTCTCACTTTGCCCCTGATCCGTCCTCCCTCTGTCTTCAAATTTTGCTCCCTTGTTCCTGCACATCTCTTTTTCCGAAAGATGCTACCCTCTTGGACTTTGTTGATTCCCTTCAGGTGCTTAAAAGTTTCTATCATGTCCCCCCCCCTTCCTTTCCTCAAGGTGTACATACTAAGCTCTTTTAGTCTCTCTTCATATGGCTTCTGGTGCAGACCCTGCACCATTTTAGTTGCCCTGCTATGGACTGCCTCCATCCTGTCTATGTCCTTGCGGAGATGAGATCTCCAGAACTGCATGCAGTACTCTGCGATAACGATAACATCTGGTACACTACAGAATGCATAACTCAAGATCAGAACTAAAGGGCATCCTAATGATGCAAATGGCGAGAAGATTGGACAAGAACTCATGGAGCTACATCATGCCAAAGAAAACTTGGTATCCTTGTGTGCTTCCCTCCAAAAGGGCCCAGTCAACAGTGGTACAATGGTGATCAACTACTCGAAAAAAGCGCTCTGATCAGGAGGTATGGGGGAGGGCACCGGAGTGCACTATGGCAGAGTGTACTGCCCTTCTGCATTAAGCCATGAAGCTGGGAAAAATTACTGCAATGCTAAGCAAGGTGCTGAAAGATACAGCAGAATTAAAGGAGACAACTTAAAATGAATTTAGACTTACACAGCTTAGCACTAAAGGTGGCTGGCATGGAGGCAGTGGTCCAACAGCACTCAGCCCAGATCTAGCAGCATGAATGGCAACTACGGAACATCATGGGCAATTGTCAGTGTCAGTGGCTCAGTAGGTAGCACACTCCTCTGAGACCGGAGATCAGAGGGCTGTGGGTTCAGTTCCCACATCTGGCACTTGGGTTAATATCCCAATACTGACACTGTAGTGCAGCATGAGAGGGGTGCTGCACTTCTGAGGTGCAGTCTTTCGGATGAGACGTTAAACCGAGGTCCCATCTGCCTGGATTGGTGGTAGTCCAGGTGGATGTTAAAGATCCCATGGCACTTATCGAAAAGAGTAGGGGAATTTCCCCGGTGTCCTGGCCAAATTTCCCTCATTCACTAAAAATACCACCAACAGCTTAATCTGGTTCAAGGTCAGTTGGCATTCATCTGTATTCCCCTTCCCGGTCATGCCTGAAAATAGGCAGAATTTGTCTAGTGCACTTACCCGGTCAACAAAAACTAAATAAATAAATTAGCAACATGGGCAATTACTAATGATTGTCTATAGGCAATCCTAGCACACTGAAAAAGGTAAACCAGATACAGTGGCTCCTTTGCAGTGAATTATACACTAATCCTTGCTATATTAAGTTTGCACAAGCATTTGATGACACTACACGGGGAATTACCATATCCTGCCCTAGGCTGTATTAAAAATACTTATTATTTCACTGACATTGGGGACATGGGCTTTGAACCTGCACTGCCTTTTCCTCCTCATTACTGCGGTCTGTAACCCTCACCACATGGCCAACACTGCCTTAACAACTGCTGGTCAGAAGCTGTTATAGCACTTTAAGATGAAGCTGAACCTGTTTCCCTTAGTGGCTGCCTCCATGACTGGTGTGCTGCTTGCATTGGATTGTTGTACCTCTGTACTAGCTGTCAATCAGCAGCAGCTGTCTTCCTTTACTCATCTCCCCTGCTGGCCTACTGTGCCTCCCCCTTTTATGGTTAGACATGAATTGACTCCCTTGGGACCAGCTCTTCTTGCTCTCCTCTCTAACACTGAACGTCGCCTGTTTGGACTTTTCCTGTATTCCCTCACCTTCTCATGCCCATTCTGGCACTCTCCGTACCACCCTCTTCTCTTTCTTTTACTCCTTGCTGGCATGGGTGTGGCCAGGCATATTCCAAGTACTCCATGGTGTGAAGTTCTATTTAATGGGGTAGCAAATAGGCTCTGAACCGCTTCCTTTTTCCATGAAAACTAACAAAGAAAATGCTGAACCTTTCTGTAATTTTATTCATAGGAGTCAAAACTAGAAGGACTGGTCACTAATACTGTCTTTGTATCCCAAGGACAATACAACTTTACAGGCTCTGGGTTGGTATGTGGGTGTCTTAGGGAGCAATGCATGGCATTTGTATTTACCCATGCATGGCAATAACCATTGTCATGAGATACAAAAGTTGCATTTATTGTGCCAAATGAGGCAACAAACATGGTCCTGGTGTACGTTAGTATGTTGTCTGGCCACCCCTGGGGTAGCAACGCCACAAGTGGGAGGTGGCAGTGAGTCCACTTGGTGTGCAGATCTGAAATCCCTGGCTACATCCCTGCTTGCTGGGGACATCGAATGTAACCCTGGCCCCTTAAAACACCCATTGACCACACCAGTGTCACTGGGACAATGAAAACTGGTTTGAAAGGGCACATCTAAACATTTGTAGCCTCCATCACTGTTCCCAGACCTAGAGGCCTGGATGTCCCTTTATAAGCCCTGTGTGCTAGGACTCACTGAAACCTGTCTGAAACCATATAACTCCGACACCTCCCTACCAGATTCTGGGCTACGCCTCATTTACCTCAACAACAGACCTGGAACAAAGAAAGGTGGTGGTGTTGCACTGTATGTGAAGGAACATATAAGAGCCACCATTGTTAGCTGCTCTGATCCTCTTTTTCCTAGTGAATGGCTCTTTGTTGAGCTAACCCTGGGCTCCTGTAAAAATCTTCCTGGGGTGCTGCTACAACCCCTACCAGAGGTATCCCAGGCTTATCTAACCTACTGGACAGCCTAGGGCTAACAACTCGACCAGGGACACTATATTAGTTGGAGATTTCAACCTCAGCTGTCTATGCTAATCTTCTAAAATCCCACAACCTCAAGCAAGTCATCTCTGCTCCCACCAGACATAATGCCCATACACTAAACCACTCCCTACTTGACTGCTGCAGACATATTGGGTGGACATCGTCCTTCAAGTGGGTATCCTGTTGGATTCTATAAATGATCAGTCTCCTACTTACATCATTCTGGCCACCAAAATTAAGCGTCCTCCTCCCAAATACCTCTCTTTCAGAAAATTTAACTGCACTGACCTCACCAGGCTTTTCGATGACATAAGAGTGTTAAACTAGTCTGCCCTTTATCTCATTGACAATGTATCATTGGCAGTTAGCTTCTTCACCAATGAACTCCTTCAGGTACAAGACCTTCACTTCCCACTCACCACTCGTATGGTGAGGGGGGCTACACCTGTTGGATATCCAAGGACCTACTTGCGCTAGTGAAAGAGAGGGACAGCCAGTGGAAGGCTTACAAAGCATCCCCTTCCCCCAACTCTGGAATGCTTACCGGCACTTACACAACACCTGCAAGAAAATGGCCAAAACACTAAAGTGCAACATCTACCTCAAATTACAAATGAACAACCCTGGCAATCCATGGCATTTTGGAGCCTCAATAGGGTCCTTACTCAATCGGAAGACTCACAGTCAAGTCATTCAACTCACATCCCCATCAGGACCCCTAACTGACCCCGTTGAAATTGTACAGAGCTTTAACAAAACAATTACTGACCTCCCTGTCCACCTCAATAGACTTCCCCGCTAGTCACAATCTAGCCCTAATAATCAGACAGACTGTCTTCCTGCTGGCCACACACCCTCCCTGCCCCACTTCTACTTTAGAGCCATAGGCTCAGAAACTACCTCCAAGCTCCTAAAGTCCCTCCCTCCCTACCAGGGGTAGCCCTGGCAGTGATGGATGATTAACCTCCTTCCTTAAGCTCATATCTCCTCCAAACATTGAGCCCCTCTAAGCCCCTCACCTTCCTTTTCAACCTTTCCCTCTCCACATCCACCATGCCTGATTCCTGGAAGCATACTTATGTTGTTCCTATCTTTAAAGCAGGCGATCCCCTTTCTACCGATAACTACAGACCCATCTCCCTCCTCCACCACCTGAGCAAGCTACTAGAGAGAATTGTGCACTCTCAGCTTTCTGAGCACCTTGGAAAATATTTGCTGCTGTGCCCCCAGCAGCATGGTTTCCACAAGCTCCACAGCACTGCATTGACCTTAGCCCATTTCATGGACCATTTCCTCAGAAACATGGATGCAGGTAAGGTCACAGGTGCTGTATTCATGGATCTGACTAAGGTATTTGATCTAGTTGACCACCCTCTCCTACTCTCTACTCTCCAGCACTTTGGCTGCTCCTCGGAGACTTCCTCATGGTTTCAGAGTACAAGACCTTCACTTCCCACTCACCACTCGTATGGTGATCGGGGCTACACCCATTGGATATCCATGGACCTACTGACCCTAGTGAAAGTGAGGGACAGCCAGTGGAAGGCTTACAAAACATCCCTTCCCCAACTCTGGAATGCTTACAGGCACCTACACAACACCTGCAAGAAAACGGCCAAAACACTAAAGCGCAACTTCTACCTCAACTTACAAAAGAACAACTGTGGTAATCCATGGCATTTTGAGGCCTCAATAGGGGCCTTACTCAATCTGAAGACTCACAGTCAAGTCACTCAACTCGCATCCCAATAAGGTCCCCTAACTAACTCCACTGAAATTGCACAGAGTTTTAACAAACTGACCTGCCTGTCCACCTAAGTAGACTTCCCCGCTAGTCACAATCTAGCCCTAATAGTCAGGCAGATTTCTTCCCTGCCGACCACACACCCTCCCTGCCCCACTTCCACTTTAGAGCCATAGGCCCAGAAACTACCTCCAAGCTCCTAAAGTCCCTCCCTACCAGGGGTAACCCTGGCAGTGATGGATTGTTAACCTCCTTCCTTAAGCTCATCTCTCCTGCAATCATTAAGCACCTCACCTTTCTTTTTAACCTTTCCCTCTCCACGTCCACCATGCCTGATTCCTGGAAGCATGCTAATGTTATTCCTGTCTTTAAAGGAGGTGATCCCCAGTCTACCAATAACTACAGACCCATCTCCCCCCTCCAACACCTGAGCAAGCTACTAGAGAGAACAGTGCACTCCCAGCTTTCTGAGCACCTTGGAAAATATTCGCTGCTGTGCCCTCAGCAGCATGGTTTCCACAAGCTCCACAGCACCGCACTGACCTTAGCCCATTTCATGGACATGTCCTCAGAAACATGGATTCAGGTAAGGCCACAGGTGCTGTATTTGTGGATCCGACTAATGTATTTGACCTAGTCGACCACCCTCTCCTACACTTTACTCTCCACCACTTTGGCTGCTCCTTGGAGACTTCCTCATGGTTTCAGAGCTATCTCGAGGGCAGGTCCCAGTCATTTACCATTGGGGCCGCATCCTCCTGTCTGTCTTCCTGTCTCTACTGGGGTCCCCCAAGGCTCCATCCTTGGCCCTCTACTGTTTTCCATATTTATCAATGCACTCCTGGCTGAAAGACTCTCCTGTGAGGCTCTTCTCTATGCAGATGACCTTGTTCTATAACATAGTGACAATTCACTTGCAAACATCTCCTCCATCCTTACCCTTAATTATGGTACTGCCTACAATTGATTTACTTCCAAAAAGCTCCTGGTAAATGAAAAAAGATAAAATCAATGTTATTTGGCTGAAAACTGTTCCTCACCAAGGTCTCCAAAGTGGAGTCCTCTCTACTAGTACTCACACCTTTTCCCCCGACAATGTTTCTAGTTTCCAATACTTGGGCATCACCCTGGACCCCTTCCTTACATTCACTGATCATAATAACATTTCTGTATGTAGGGTTATCCAAAAATTAGGAGCCATCTACTGGCTAAGACAATTACTGTCCCATGAGGCATGCCTAGCAATTGTGCAAGTCAACCTTCTACCACTTATTAATTACTGCTCCCCCATATATTCCCCCATGTCATCAGCCCTGCAATGACATCAGTTTACAACAGCATCTGTCACTTGGTCCTCCTCACACCTTTTCTACGCATCATTGTGACTTATACAAATCACTTGGTTGGCTCCCACTTTAAGGACGCTTCGACTACGCCTTGGGCTGCCCTATAGACACTACACTCAGAGATGGTCCCCCGTCCCCTTATTCATCCCTACTCTCAGGCAAAGTGGCTAATAGGTGCCTCCATGAATCATCCATCCTCCCCCTGGTAGTTCCCAGAATCTCCACTACCATGGGCAGCAAAGCCTTTTCCATCTCTTCCCCCTGCTTATGGAACAGGATCTCTATATTGCTCCACTCGTACTCCTCCGACTTATCCTTCAAAGGCCACTTTAAAGATTGGCTGCTACTGGAAGCCAAATGCCACTGTCCATCTGTGTAATCTGGGATGAGCCCTCCCCACCCCTGAGACACCCCTTTCTCTCTAGCTTCTTTCCTACCCCCACCTGGCCCTCTCTTCCCTCCCTGTAGTATACTCCACTGCACTTTGCTTATTGTGGCATGTTGCACTGAGTTTTGAATATTCACCTGGTTGGTACTTGATTTTGTTATTGGCGTGCCTTTTTGAAATTGCACTTTATATGGTTTGCCTGGTAATTTGTCACCTTACTGTATTGTTCTCCATGTTCCTGTGATGATGTATTTGGACTTTTCACTAGCCTACAACTTCACCTTGTGCCTTATTGTACTCTCATTTTGTTAATTCCTCTGTACTGTAATCCCTACACCTCATTGTTAATGGCCTGCATTGTGGTCATATTATTCCTCCTGTATTCTGTTTTACTAAATGGGCCATTGTTTATGGCCCGGGTCGTGCCTGAAAATGGTCATTTGGATCCGCACACATACCCAGTCACCAAAGACATAAAATAAATAAATAAATAACAATTCCCACGGGCAAAGACAGATGATATGGAGATCCAGGCAAGAAGGAAAAATGTAAGGATAATTGGCGTCCTGGAGGACATGGAAGAAATTGACAAAGTGGCATTTCTGAGGCACGCTCTCCCAAATATGCTTCAACTATATAATAAACCTCCTTCCAAGCTGGAAAGGGGCGCACAGGTCTCTAGCCCCTAAGCCACAGTGGGGGGAGGGAGAGACCCAGACCAATTTTATGTCTTTTTCTAAGATAACCTACCAAGGAACTGTCTCTGAGAGCAGCGATGGAGAAAAAGGACATACGATGGCAAGTGGTCTCAGTTCAGTTATACCAAGATCTGTCCAAAAAGCACAGGGCTTATGTGGGGGCAAAACAAAAACTGTACCAGCTGGGGATACCCACCTCTCTGAGATACCCAGTGATGTTGCTGGGTGCATTATAAGGGGGAATTTTTGATCTTCAATTCTCCTATGCAGGTGAAGAGATTCCTACAAAGCATCTCATAGTGTGCAAGGGTGTCATGTCAGCGTCCATGCTCACCACGAGGCACCACATGGAAGCACATGGAATACAGCAAGGAAGGAGACCAATGGACACTGCAAGAGAACACCTCTCAAGGGGAAAAAGAGGACCCTTAGCAGAAAGCTCAATGAGGCAGGGCAAGGAAAGCCAACAAGAGTCCTGCTGTCAAAACTGCAACAAGCAAAATATCCTCTCAGCCATGGAGGAACCAGTCCAGGAGTAGGCAAAGACTACAAACATAGAAACATAGACTTTGATGGCAGATAAGGACCGCTTGGCCCACCTAGTCTGCCCATTTCTCTACCTACAAGATAAGCTGCAGATCCTAGCAACAGCTCACCCTATCAGTCAAGACTAGCAACCACTCTTTGCTTCCTGGGTGAGCTTTACCCAACTGCATTGACCTTACTAATAAACTGGTACCCAACCAGACTGAGTCTGGCCCACAACCAGAAGAAGAGCAGGACTAGGAACCTTTGTGTAAAGAATGGTCAGACTGCCGAGGGGAGGCAAATGAAGAGAAACAGCAAGGCAAAGAACTGGAGGCTACACCAGCGGAGAAATGACAGCTCTTAATAGAGGTAGCAGTATCTGGTATGCTGGACACTTAAGGCTTGACCAGATCACTGTAATTTAATGTAAATATCTCTCGAATGTATGCAGTTGGGTAATTTTACTAGCTGGCCAGACAAGGCTGGTGTGGGCAGAAAGGTTGGTTAATTGCAAGTCAGTCAAAAATCCCTGTAACTAGCAGTGATGACTCATGCTGGAAAAGCAAAAGTATTTTAAAGTGTAAGCCACAAAGGTAATCTACACCACTAGAAAGACTTACCTCATCACAACAGCCAACAGTGACTCACCTCCCTAGCTTCCCGAGAGTCCAGATATGAGCTTAAAAGCAGCTGCTGCCTAGTGTGCAATATGTGGCTAAAACTAAAATGGATATAGTGCTGGACCCAAATAGCGGTCTGAGAGGTCTGCGTATGGATTTGTTGGATCCAGAGATGCAAGGCAGCAGCAGGCAGCTAGGAAGCAATGGCTAGAATGACCTGGGACCAGGAAATGTGCTGGAAATATCCACAGTGAAAGAAAAGCTGCTGCTTTCATTTTTTGACATTGTGTATATGTAACCCCCTACAAATGGGGGTTCGTAAAACTTCTAGGAGCTTGCCTAAGTTTTCCCCCTGCCTGCTGGCGTTCGGCATTTAAGCCGCTAGAATGGCACTGTGTGTGCTGGTAGAGCTCCACATACTGTCTCTTTAAGAGCTGTCTGCTTGCAGACATAATTAATGCTTTTCCAGAGGGACTGGTATTTCCCTGCTTGAATCCCGCCTGAACTGGTGGAGTAATTGCTCCATTTTGCGGTCATTGGAAGCGCAAATGGAGCCCTCCTGAAAGCTGTAACTGTTTGCCTGTAATCATTTAAAGCATTAGCAAAATTGAAGTTTGTCTTACCTGCCTTTATTGCAGCTGGGACTCTGTGTGTGTTCCCTCCATTTTGGACCCTAAACTGCTGTACGACCCAATTGGGTTAAAGGAGCCCTAAAATGGAGACTGTTTGGACCAACCAGAATTTGGACTCTCTATGGAGATGGTTTACAAGGGATTGTATAGCTAGTGATTTTGGGAAGTGTAGTTCGGACCTTGGTGCCTTTTTGCACCAACAGAGGAAGCTTTGGAGTGATTGACAGCCGAATCCAACAACTGGACCTGTTGGAACCTAAGAGAAATGCCCTGTACTAAGGCTGGAGAGTCAGATTCATTTTGACTGTGTACGGAGAAGGAGCTCTGTGCTGCTGCGGCGTAAAGTTCACGCTGGAAGCGCGTGAGAGGCCCTGAAGTCAGCCTACAGCTGTTAGAGTGTGTAAGTCGGACTGAATCCGAGGTTTCTGAGAGGAAGGAAGACTGAAAAGTGGAAGCCAGGCTCACCCTGTAGAAGACTGGAGATATTGCTGAATAGTGCTCGGTCTGTCAGGAAATGAAGCTGCTGTGCGTACTCCCAGGTATCTTGCAATAATTGCAATTGGGATCGAGGAGCAGCCTGCCTGGTATAGTATGTTTCTTTTACATATGAATGTGCATGGAGCTTGTGGGGAATTGCTATTTCGTGTCCCCTGTACTGTGTACTGTGTGGTGAAGCTGGGAGTGAAACCCAGTGTTTCTCAGACTAAATCTGTGGATATCAACTGCCCAGGGTCCAGCCACAAGGACCCTGTCTCCATGCCTTGCTGTTTCTGTCAATCCAGAGAATATCCACCATTCAGTTCTCAACTTGGGTATTGTGAGTACAAATCAGTGTATTCCCCTGCAGCCTGTTATCAATCACAAGTGTGTCACCTAATTCCTACTGTTTCACTGTTCATGTACTGAGCCATCTGGCTCCTCATTACAATTGGGTGCTGTGCATATATTTTCTTCTACAGGGCCCATCCATCTGCATCTGCCAGCCAACCCCCGGCAACGGACCTGGCTAGCCCCCCCCCACAACCTGGGTACCCCGAGTGTGACTTTTCAGACCCTGTATGTGTGCACAGTACTGTGATTTAATTCTGCCAATTAACCTGATCTCCCCTTCCTGTGTTTCATTCTCCCTAAATAAACCAGATTTGATGTTGTTGAACTTTAAACTGTCTGAAGTGTCAGTACTTATATATCAAGCATCGTATTGGTTTGTGTATGTTGATTAACCTTATTTTACAGGGGGTCCTCAGAGACGAGCCTCAGAATCTGTCTCGAGGGTAAGTGGTACTTTATGAGTGAACAGTGTGTACATGTGAGGTATTGGGACTGTAACGTCTGTGCACTGTGTGAGCCACTAGAGGGAACCAAAGGGAGTCACGGTGTCCCAGAGGGCTATGATCAAGCTAGTCTAACCACTACAAACCCTGACCTCTGGGTGGAGGCACCCATCGCAGAACCTAGGCCCCTCAACCTGTCCTTAGTCAAGCAGGCAGAGGCATTAGCCCTTAGTATAAGCGCCACCTGGGGGTACATATATATTGTAGGAAGTTATAAGTGGCAATTATGGCTAGTACATGAACTGGTATCCCAGGATGACTTGCTCCTAAGGAGAGGGGAATGTAGCAAGCCACATCAGTGCAACGAATGAGGCATTGCATACTGTTCAATGTGGGGAGGGAGAACCTGAGTCATTATAGCCAGAAATTGGAGGGTGGGGCACTTTCATCTGACGCTGTCCATCAGAGGAGAGGCCAGGGATAGGTACACAAAAAGGGGTAGTGGCGACACGACCTGCAACTAATCCTACAGCATGGAACAAAGTCATACCCCCCCTTAGAGGGCCCCTATCTAACTGACACAGCTTGCTACCAGATATGCTGATGAAAGGGGGGGCATAATCACCTACAATGGAGGGTAGGACGTATTCTCTGACTAAAAGTGGTAATGCCTGACAGATAAGTCTGAAAAGGGGGAGGGTCCCAATCTAGGCAGGGGAACGGGTTGAGAGTTGCATACCCAAGGGACCCCCCCCCCAATAATAACTGTGAGGCTCAGAAAGGAAGTGAATTGGCCTAGGATTGCTAGGCAGAAAGGATACACAGTTGCACATGGCCCAGGTCCGAAAGATGTTTCAGGACTCAGGGCAAATGCAGTTATCACATTGGTTTACTTACTGAGGATTATACTGTTGCTGTGTTTGTTCAAATCCCTGGGGGGACCCCTTGAGCTCCTGGCTGAATACTGTTGAGAAGGCCAGCTGGTATGAGGGGATCCCCAAATGTTGATATTGAAAGGTTTATTGACATTCCAAAGTCTATTAGCAAAGTTGAAGGGTATAATGGTTATGTATCTGGTTTTGTGTATGGTATTGTATTAGTTCTGAAAAGCCTGGGCCCCTGGACACAGGAGTATGATAATGGCTCAAAGACACAAAAGCAGTCATGGGTGTTGGGGGAACTGACCTCATAGCACAAAAAAAGGCAGATGGGTCACAGAGAGAGATTTACTACAGGATAAATGATCAAGAAATACAGACTGATGAAGGGGAGGAAAACAGAAGTGAGGGGACAGTGGAGAACCAGAGACAGGCAGAAGGTCAGTTTCAGGTAGGAATGCTAATACTCATAATAATGGGCAACAGTAGGGTGGAAAGGAGGGGGAAAACTGTTGATGGATAAATTAGAAATCATAAAAGCCACCTCCTGAAATGTGAGCGGATTGAATGCACTCATTAAAAGAAAAAAGTACTATCAAGGCTCAAACAACTCAAAACACAAATAGCATTCCTACAGGAAACTAAATTAGTAGAAGCAGAAGCTCAGAAACTAAAGAGAGATTTGGTAGGATGGGAAATACACAGTACAGCAGGGAAGACCAGAAGAGGGGTATCTATATTGGGGCATAAACAGCTGAGATGGATGCCCTTGGCCAAAAAGCTGACACAGAGGGCAGATGGGTAATGAGGAAAATGCAAACTAGGGGTTAAATATAATTTTGGTTAACATTTACGCTCCAAAATTCACAGGCCCTAATGGATAAGTGAATAATTCACATATATGGAATGTGTAGTACGGTACGTGCTGCACGCCCATTGGCTCATGCTGTGGACCAATGGGCGTACAGCCCTACCAACGGTGTCAGTTGGAGGGTGGTGGGGCGGCAGGCAGGTGGTGTTGCCACCCGCCGCTGACCGGGGGGGGGAGCGGTGGGACCAGTGGGTGGGTGGGGAGGGGTCCACTGGACCACCAGGGATATAGGAGTCTTTTATTTCTTTACTTTAGCCCCTGATCGGGCTTACAGCGGTCTACTGGACCACCAGGGATATTGGACTCTTTTTTATTTTATTAATGCCCGCGATCGGGCTGACAGCGGTCCACTGGACCACCAGTAATATTGGACCTTATTCATTTTAACTGATACTCGCGATTGGGCATGGAGGGGCGCCACCACAGAGGTGCAGCCGGAGCTCGGGTGGCCACCCACAGGTGGCAGCTGTCATGTTGCTCCCTGCAATATGGCAGCTCACCTGTGGAGTGGCCGCAGCCATTACTCCTTTTTTTTTTGGATCAACTTTGTGTGGCGCGGGTAGGGTTGTGCATGCATGGCTCAGCACATCCTGGGCTGAATATCGGGATGTGCAGAGTATGCATGGGCACACCCCCCTACATGCACCTGTATACATTACTGATGCGCTTCTGGCACATCGATTTGTGCCGGCACAATTCCCATTTGAATATCGCTACCGGGTGCAACCCTTTGAATATCTGGGCCAAAGTGTCTTAACAACCTCCGTTTTAGTATGAGGCTTATGTGGGGTATGGCGATTATAACTCTGCAATGTAACACTTTTGGCTGGACTTCTTTAAGTGACTTGCTTAGGGTAACACAGTATATAAGTGGCAGCTGTGGAATTCAGACCCAGGTCTTCTTGGTCACCAAGTTCACTGCCTGGAGCTCTAACCACTGGGTTCATAGGGTCATCGGGATCCTTATTTAGGATGGTTAGGACTGAAAAAGGAGGACTGAGGTAGTTGGTAGTAGTGTGTGCACAGTATTAGTACCACATGGAGGGGGAGGCATTGTGAGTGTTGTCTGCTACCCCTCCAAACCACCAGCACAGCCTTTCAACTATGACACCTCACTACTATACCACAGGGCTGGACTAACATTCACATCAACTGGTTGATCGATTCTACAAAGTGTAGAATATGAATGGGTCAGGGGGCAGATGCTGAAAAAACAGCTTAGTTTCCTGCTATCATTGTGATTGGTGGCTGTGAGCTACATGCGAATTATAAAACAAAGTTGTTGTCATGTTTTGAAGTGGACCAAGACAATATCCTGCAGATGATCAGCCTACATTACATTAGTTGCCTAAGGGCCACCATTTTGTTCTGCTAAGTTCATCTTCTAAGTAGCTAAGTAACAATTAAATAGATGTACCTGGAGGGTAGTTGCTTATTATGCCCAGAAAGCATAGCACTGACCTCTCAAAATAAAGTTATTACTTTAGTGTGATGTTGGCCAATAAAATAAAAACCAAGATATACAGTAGACTTAGATATACTCTCAGTGATCACTGTTGCATTTTACCCACTAGTCTTTCTCATGTGGTCACTCCTATCTACAACTGTTTACATTAAATATAGTGTTGTTAAAGGTATACGTATGTCAAGTGAAAACTGCCTAATATATAACAAAAGAGTAAAATGGTATGTGAAGTAGGAAAATGCGGGCTTTCTAAAAGCAATGCAGCTGGCATACTTCTGTACTTCATCTTTGTGATTATGTTCCATGTGTAATCAAATAGATACACACACAAGGGTGTGTGGTGTTGTTATAAGACATCACACTGAGGGGCGTACAGTGGTATATGAAGTAGGAAAATATGGGTTTTCAGAAAGCAGTGCAGCTGGCTTAATTCTTTTGCTTTGTGATTATGTTCCATGCATAATCTAGTAGGTAGACACACTAGTGTATGTGGTGTTGTCATGAGACATCACACCTACTGTAGGGGTGGTGAGAGGTTGCCTCAAGTCACAATTACCTCAAATATGGTGCTGTCTTACGATAGCATCACATTCCTAGGCATCTCCTTGTGATTCTAAAATTGTGTTTGCCCAGAGTTTGATTTAAAATGAATATTTAAACTAATTTAAATTTAAAGGGAAAAAATATAACTGTATGTCATGGAATCCGAGTATTCTTTATTTGAAACTCCAGAAAAGAAATCTGCAGTTACTTCACTAGTTTTACAAATAAAAGATACTTTAGGACAGGTGTACATGCATTTACTCTGCTTTCTGTTTCCACTGACACACCCCAGATATGCCTAGTAACCAACACGACTGCTTTCAAACTTTAAAACAAGTTGTCACAGACACCTACATAATGCATTTACATGGTCTTACTCAACTGTTTTCACTTGTATGTTCTCCTTGTATTGAAGTTGTGCCATTTCTGTGGTGTCACCTCTGAATTTATTGCACTGTACTGACATAGTTATCCTTCCAAAATATTTACTGGATTGTGTACTCAAGACTATTTTTCTTGTTAAATCTGACTTTTGTCATTCTCTCTGTTTTAGCACTGTGGTTTAGGGAACTGAACAGCAAACCTGGATACTTGGGATTGAATCCCAAAGCTTCACTTGCATACTGTGTGACCTTGACCAAGTCAGTTAACTTCCTTGTGCTCCCAGGTCACACCTGGAAACAAGCACCGGCTTAGTGTTCCTTTCGTGGTTAAACAATTTCCCCTTCCCTTCTCCTTCCTTATTTTCCTGATGTCTTCTGCATTTGTGATACCGCAATTGTCATGCTTTCAGGTATGTGCATGCTGATGTTACTGCATTCCCAATTCAGTAGTAATCTCCCAGGTCATGCCTGAAAATAGGCATCTGGTTGTTTAGTACACTTAGCAGGTTAATAGCTAACTAACTAAATAAATAAATAAATAAATATTAATTCCAATGTATTTTAATTTAAAGGTCATTAACAAAAAAACGTATTTAGTATTTTAACATTTTACGTAGATTTATAACCTAATACATTTTGTTTTAAAAAGTGCAATGTTGCAAAGCACCACTAAATTCTACTTTTGTCACCACTGCCTCTGTTGAGAGTAACAACTTTCAGGAGGAACCAGCATTATGTCCTTCAGGTGAAACATTAAACTAAGGTCCCTTCTGCCCATCTCTGGTCACTGTCCAGATGGAAATAAAAGATCCATTGACATTTATAGAAGAAGAGCAGGGGAGTTTCCCTAGTGTCATAGTCAACATTCCTCCTGTCAAAAAAGTAAGTCTATGCAACCCATCCCCAGAGCACCTAGAAACTAGCAGAAGGGAAACAGCTCAGGATCACAGTGGATCGAACGGAACTATAGGCAGGGTTTGTTGCAGTAATTTTTCATGAGACTGCTGAGACAGGTGTGTTGCCGGAAGACTGGAAAGTCTCCATCTCCAACAACAGGGGAAGGTCAGACATGGGAAACTACAGTCATATCAGCCTGGTATCAGTACTAGGCAAGGTCCTGAAAGCCATTATAAAGGACAAAATAATGGAGCACTTAATTGAATGACCACTGGCTGCTGTGTCCAAATATAAGTCTTAGAGTCACAATACCTTGTTTAATCTTTGTAAGTGTTTCACTTGAATACTTGGTTATGGCAACATGTTTTTGTTGTTAGTCTATTTATCCCATTATCAATTATTGGGATGATATGCTGTTATTTTTTTCAGCTATAGTGAATATAAATGTACTGTAAAGCAAACAGTGAGCAATTTGCTTTCCAAAAATAAATCCAAAAAGAATCCCGCAGCCCCCACTTGCATACTGTGTGACCCTGAGCAAGTTGCTTAACTTCCCTGTGCTACCAGGTTGCACCTGTAAACAAGCTTTCAGCTTAGTGTGTCTCACTTGGTTAGACAATTGGAAAAAAAAAATAAACTGAAAAAAAATTTAATTCACTGATGCTATGGTTCTTGCCTCTTCTCAGCATAGTTTTATGACTGTTATAATGCCCTTTTTGTATTCTGGAGCCTGGAACTGCTGCAGTACTCTAGGTGGGGCTGACTGTGACCTTGTAAATTGGCAAGATAACTTCTTCTACTTTACTGGCAACTGTTCATCCCCCCATTTTGAGGCACCTCAGCATTCTGACAACCCCAATAACAGTGGCTATACACTATTGTCATTCTTCATCCACCTGTCTATTGCAATCCCAGGTTCTTTTCCTCCTCTACTGCAGCAAAGGAAGCTCACACAGAGTGTCAGGTACAGCAGTCTGACCTGGGGTGGAAGGTCAGTAATCTTCTAGCACAGTCCTGCAGACTGTTTTGTATTAGGGCCCCGGGGCCCGGTTACAAGAATGAATGGCACAACTCATGGGAGTATGTGGGTTGCTCCATGCAACCCTTATACGAGGACCCTGCACCTAGTCTACAGTGCAGGGTCCCTGGCACCTATGCCCTGTAACTTGTAGCAGCCACAGGCTGCTCCAAGGAAATGGTGCACTGGATCTGGGTGCTGCAAGTTGCAGCATACAATCTACTGTCCCCTAGGATCCTCACCCCAAAACAAACCAGCAAGCACCTGTGGTCATTGGGGGCTGACCATTTTGCACAGACGATTGGGGGCACAACACAAAATGGACCCGGGTCCCCAAAGTTCAGGGGTGGGGGCATAACAGAGCAAGGGGCAGGGGCATGGGGGCACAGCCATGTGGTTTCCACGGTGCTGTGGAGGGTATCCATCACTGTGCCAGGACGGATGCCCCTTAGACCAACTCCTAGCTGATCTAACCTGCTACTCCATACTGGGTCCTGGAATGGCATAAGTGGGTTCTACGCCTTCCAGAATAGGGTGCAGTTCCTGCTGTAACCCACTCCTTGCACCATGCCACTGCATGTTGCTAGCACAATGGGTAGTGTAGCCCAGCTTTGGGGCAACCTGCATATGGCTTGGAATCATGACTTGTGTTATGGCTGGCGCATGTAAGATCTGCACCATCGGATCTGGCATAAACTGCCATGCGCCAGGCGTAACTCGACTTGGAATCAGGTCCCTGTCTTTTTCTCATGTGCTCACAAAGAACTTTGCAGGCAAACATGTTACAAGGGCATAACTGGGCATAATTTGGGAAGTGACTCCATTGTATCACCACCCAGAAGTAACTGCTGATACTTATGCTGCAACCTCCATGGCAGGGTAGTGTCTACACCCTGACTGCCTTTGTTTTATTTTCAGTTTGCCATGTCACACTGTAGCAATTTCTGACATACTATTCAGGGGGCTTTGCCCCCAGTACCCCTCCCCCATTTTGTGCTGCTCATTAGTAGGTTATGGTATTTGACTCAGGGGGCCTGTGCATCTCCCCAATTTCTAATTTTCCAGCTAACAACAGTGCAGCTAATCCTAATCATAATTTAGGATAATCCTGCTTAAAACATACAGGAATTCTCGGTCAGCATTTTATGGAAATAAACTGCAGCCAAACTTAATTTGGATGTAAACTGGTCATAAATTGTAACTGGTGAGATGTCCTAATGCCATGACAGAACTGATTAAGCTTGATTACAACAAGTATCATTTAACCCTTCTCTGAAAGGTGGTGAATTAAGGGGTAATGGTAGATGCACGTGTCCTTCCAGAGGCATTTATTTGTTTATTGAAAGAAATCGGAATTACAATCTTTGAGTCATCGATTCCTTTGCAAAGGCTCCACATCAGTAAGAAAATCTACAAAGTGTCACAAACTTAAACATTTGATATAAAACTTAAACCTTTTGCACATTACAAAACTTAAACATTTGGCACAGTACTGAAACTTAAACATTTGATACAAAGCTTAAACATTTGGCACAGAGTACAATGTAGGGTTACATCAGCAGGGATCTTAAAAAGGTCCCAGGTCACCATTTATGTACATATGACAGTACTTCAGTTTCAGAGGGTCTTACAAAATAGGCCCAGAGTCAAGAATAAATTTACAGTGAGACTGAGAATCCTAAACTTGGGAAAGGGGAAGAAAAACCCCTAAGCCGGGGGGGGGGGTGCCCCATTAATGTAGCACTGGAACCTGCTTGTAAAGCTATATACAGTTACAGGTTGTAGAGTTGAGGAGGGTCTTAAGACCAAATTTAAATTGACCCAAACTGGCTGTGAGGGAGATTGTGGATGGTAGGTTGTTTAGCCACAGGGGGGCACGATAATGGAAAGACCATTGCCCAAGGGAGGTTCTACAGTGGGGTACTAGTAGTGAGGTGTTTGCAAAGTGCTTGGTGCCCACCTGAGCGAAGCTGTTTGAATAAGAAGGTGGAGGCCTATCGGAGCTTGTTTGTATAGTATTTATTTATTTATTTTATTTAGTTTTTGTTGACTGGGTAAGTGCACTAGCCAACAAGTGACTATTTTCAGGCACGACCCGGGAGGTACAGTTACAGAACACAGTGATACATAAGAGATTACACAAAGCAGGATACATTTGCAGGATACATAAGAAATTACACAGAGCAGGATACATTTTCAAAGGACAAAGTCACACAGTGTAGTCAAGCATAGCAATAGGATAAAATTACATGTATTCAGTTGTTGAGAACTAGGGAGAGGTGGTAGGGACAGGTGTAAGGGTAGGCAGGAGGCGGAGACAGGGGTGGTAGAGGCGAATAGCAAAGGGAGGACAGGAGGAGGTTAAGGCACCAAGTGCGGCATTAGCGGGAGAAGGTTACCACCTGTGGCGGGGACGGTGGAACCGAGGAGTCGGCAAGAGAGCGGAGAGGTCGGGAACAGGACAGTGAAGCTATGGGTGCAAAAAATAGAGAGGGAGAGAGGGTGTGCAGGGAGGGGCGGTGGGGGACTAGGTGCAAGGGTGAGGGAGGATTTGAACTAAAGGAATGGGGGAGTGGAAGGGTAGGGTGGGAAGGGCAGGGTATAGGGGAAAAGGAATGAAGGGGCACAGAACAGATAGGAAATGAGTGGGGTAGAGATGAAGAGAGTGCACCTAGTAAGAGCGCAGTGGAGCAGAAGGGAGGAGGACAGAGGCGAGGCGGTGAAAGCGGCATTGGCGGGGTAGAGTAGTAACCTGCGGCTTGTTGCGGAACTACGAGATGGCAGGAGAGAGGGGAGTCACGCAAACTGGTGGGAGGCGGATAAAATAGGAGAGGGACGGGTGAGGACTGAGCATAGGGAAGAGGGAAGAATAAAAGAAGGAGGGAAAGCTGGCAGGAGAGGGGCAGAAAGGTGAAAGAAAGGTAGGAAGGGTGGCGGCAGCACGGCGTTGCGGTACAAGGTAGCAACCTGTTACTGGGCCGTGGAACCGAAAGCGGCAGAGAGAGGGAGTGGAGGGCGGTTAGAGGGGAGTGAGGCGGCAACGAGCAGGAGAGGGGAGGGGCAGGAAAAGGGAGGGGGTAAATGACAGGGGGTACTGGAGAAATGGCTAAGTGGGAAGGGAAGAGAGCGGGGCTGGGAAAGTAAGTGTTACAGGAACAGAGGGTGCAGGATAAGGAATGAAGGTGGGGAAACAGCTCAGGAGCGAGGGCAAGCTAAGTGACTAGGCAGTAATTAGAGAGCTTTACAATTGGCATCAGAACAACAATGTTATACAGTATCAACAAACATGAAACATAAAAGCAAAAAACAACCAAGAATAAAAAAAGCGAAAGTGCCTATAATACATAATAGGGAAGGGGAGGAGAACAGGTTAGGAGCATGGGATTCAAGAGGGATCAAAACAAACACATTTGACCATCGAGGTAAGGAAAGCTCTGAGATTGTGCTTAAATGCATCGTGAGAAGGACATTTCTTAGTCCCTGGAGGCAGCAAGTTCCAAAAGTGAGGGGCATAACTGAAGGCTCCTTGAGCTCTTTTTAGTGGGCAGAGAGGAATATTCAATAAGGACTTGTCAGAGGATCTAAGGTCCCGTGAAGGTATAACCGTTGGAGTAGTTTTGAGAGCTCATCTGGCTTTGATGCTCTGATGATGGTGTCCGAAAGGTTGCAGAGGTAATATTGCCTGGTGGAGGAGGGAGCTAGCCAGCCAGGTCTTTGTATAGCTGACAATGGTGCTTCAGGCGTGGTGCTTTAGCCGCATACCTGCAAACATTGTTGAAGGTGGTGTCCCATTGGTGCAAGAGTTTTGCTGGCCATGGTTAGGATGGGAGCACCGTGGGTGAGGTTGGTAACAGGATTCCTCTAGCAATTGCAAGTTTAGCGGCAGGGGTAAGCAGGTAGTTAGTCCAAGCAGCCCCAGCTTACAATTGACAGATTTACAAGTTTCCTGGATGTGCAGCTTTAGGTCAAGATTTTGGTCAAGGTGAATGCCCAAGTAGCGAAAAGAGCTAATAGACTCCAGAGGGTTACCATTAATGTCAGGCACAGAGAAAGAAGAAGAGCAGGTTCTTAATTTGTGTGGGGATCCAAATAGCATGGCTTTAGTTTTATTGGAGTTAAGGACAAGGCGTTGGTGTGTAAGCCAGCGCTGCACCAAGTGGAAGTCTGTGGTAAGGGCAGCATTCAGGTTGGTGATATTGTCAGAGGGGCATAGATGACCAGGTCATCAGCATAAAGTAGTGAGTGGCCAGAGGTTACTACATCAGGGAGATTGTTTACAAATAGTGAGAAGAGGAGAGGACTCAGAATGGAGCCCTGAGGGACGCCAATATTGATAACAGCACTGTCAGAGATCACGAGTTGAATTTCACTGCTTGAGTCCTGCTGGCAAGGTAGCTGCTGAACCAGGTAATGACAGGGTAGGAGAAGCCCAGATTTCTGAGGGAGGCAAGTAGTAAAGGATGGTCAACAAGGTCGAACGCTTTAGTGAGGTCGATGAAAACAGCCCCTGTTAGCTTCCCTTTGTCCATCTTTGTGTATCTTTCTTGCTAGAAGGCAGGTGTGATACTTAACCCTATCTTGGAAGTTGAGTCAGCCAGTAAGTTTGTAAAGCTCACAAGTATGGGTTTGCCTGTTACAGTTAGAGACCAGATGGCAGGCTTTATTGAGGGTGAGGTTGAGGCTGCGCAGGGCAGTATGGTCAGCAGACCCATAAATTACTATGCCATAGTCCACCAAAGGTAGTAAAGAGGAGGACACTGCTGGATGTATTGCCTGCAGCTGAATGCAGTGCCTATGTCTGTATAGGATCTCCAGCCTGGCATTGACAGAGGAAGATACTTGTTCAATGTGAGTGTGATAGGTAAGGGAGGTGTCCAACATGACTCCCAGGTATTTGAAGCTGTAGACCTGCTCCAGCGCAATACCACGGGAGTTAGTGATGATTAGCGGTGTATTACAGAGTGGGTTTTGGTGGTGGGCGAAGATCATAGCTTTAGTCTTCTTACAGTATAGTTAAGTATTAGGCGGTGTTCTGAGAACCAGGTTTTGAGCTCTCCAAAGAAGCCCTGCAGGTCAGATTGTAGTGTGTAGAGATGGTGATGTTTCCAAAAGACTACAGCATCATCAGTGTAACCCCCACCAAGGTATGCCGTTTCTATCTTGACAGCTCTACCTGGTGGACTGAGTTTGGGGAGGAATATGTCACTCAGCACATTGGCTAGGTTTGGCTACTCTGCACAGGGGCACCCAAGTAGCTCCGGACAAAGGAAGCAATAACTGTAATGTCCAATACCAGAAGTGTGGCTTTTATTCGCATCCAACAGAATAAACAAAGCATAGATGGACCCCCATGGGGCTACACTCCTGGTAATGCAGATTTAAGGAGACCAGAACACATCCTTATCACTTTAGCCCTCAGGCTCTGAAACAAACTGGACACACAGCCCAAACTTTTACACTGCTCTGGGTTTTCCCTGGATCGGCTCCCTTGCCAGCCACTTGGACACTTTCCATACAGCATGGAAACATTTACTGGTGGCTCCCTAAACCACCTATGAGCACTTCTGCTCCATCAGGGAATCTTCCTCATCAATCCCACGTCTGGGTACTTTCCTCAGGCACTGGCCAAGTACCTGAGAGAAAGCAACAGGTGTCCCAGAGCAAATCCGTAGAGGTGAATTTGGTTACTACTGATGGGGGCCTCCCACCTCTCGCTCCCATAATTCATACCTGGCCATTTCTCTGGACTGTAACACCTCATCCTTTAAAACACTTTGCTGTGTAGATTCTTTTTAAATGTATTCCACATTCAATCTACTGTCTTTACACCCCATTTGTGCTGAACTTGAACATACTTAATAAGAGGCAGTGTCCATTACTCTAGCCCCCCCCTACAGAGTTAAGCAGGCCAATCCCCACATCTTCCAAACTGCACTTGGCTGTCTTTTCCTGACCCCACAGTAACAGTCCCTTTAGTTTCATCTTGAGTCAGGTGAAAACACATGGCTCTTTAGCACAGCAAACTCACCCCTTGGTTGCAGGTGCCCCACAGGTGTTTTCTCCACAAAGAACTCTCATCCAGAGCTTCTGGTGCCTCAGCACAAAGTTAAAGCAGGCAGCTTCTTTTCCCTAGCTGGACCAGGGGGGTTGCCCCTGGAAGCAGGCTGATTCCTTCCCCCCATCCCCACGGGAGTGGGGCCCTGAACCACTGAAAGCGGTCTCCACCACATCAATGTGCTCTTCTTGTGTTCGTCTTCAGGTGAGAACACACACCTATACCAAAAAAATGGCTCTTTTACAGAGCTTAGAGCTCTGAGGGCCTGCTTACAGCAGAGCTCCTCTTCTACTACAGACTGCAATAGAACTCTACTGAACTCACAGACCGACTTCAAATTCCCCAACGTTCTACTCTAACCTCCAACTGCAGCATTCCAGTGTGGCTTATGCAGCTGCGACAGTTCTAAATGATGTCATCCCTCAGTCTCAGCTGAGACTGAGAACAGAGTGAGACAGTGTGAAATCCATTTAACTGGAGTTTCACAAGCTGCTTTCCCTGCCTACCACTAGGTCTTACTGGGATTCTAGTAACCCCAGGTAACAGGGGGGGTTACACTCACCCTGGGCCAGGAAAATGACTGTCCGCAGTCATTAGTCACCCGGGCTTAGGCCATCTCACCCCATGTGCTGACTACGGGGAGGTAGTGCTACCTTCTCCCCTACCATGTGCCAGCACAGGCAGACAACACGAAGGGCCTAGAGGCCTTCGCTGATGCATCAGCCTCTACTCTATGCATTGACTATGGGTACCTAGTGGCTCCGGTAGAATTGTCCAGAGCATAGCCCTAATAGATCAGTACTGCAACCCATACTGCATGTCAGGGCCACAGTCTGTCTATCTCCCCATGTCCTCTAGGGAAAATCTGCCTGCCTCTAACTTAGAAATTTCCCAAAACAAAACAAACAGGGGACCTCCCTGACCCTGGACACCATGCAATCACACACCAGGAGCTAGTACCATACACTATGCATTACTCCCCCACTTCCCCACAACCATACCTGTGGAAGAAAAAGTTACACACAGTAACAACAACAACAACAGTACTTTAAACACTACACTCTAAAGTACTACTGAGGAACTCTGCTGAGTCCCTCCTCCTCTTCTTTTCTACTCTTCTATCTTCTTCAGGAACACCTCCAAGAAAAAGAAAGACAACACACACCCCTAATCTGCATACAGTCTATCTAAACCCCTACCATCTAAACACTAGAGAATCCCCCCAATTTTTTTTAGAAAAGTAGAAAAAACAGTATAAACATTAGAAAACAGTAGAAAACAATGACGTTATTTACAATACACAATATTTGGGGGATGGAGTGCCCTAAAAGTCCCATCTAGTGACCACAGTGCCCAAAGGCAAGTCCATTAAAGAGTCTCTCCTCGGCCAGAGCCCAATGAAGCACAGTTCTAGCAGGCCAAAGTCCCAGGGGGAGAATCCTTGAGGACAGTTCAAACATCTAGAGTCTGGTAGTGTAGGGTTTGTACTGCAATGTCATAATAATAGAAAAGTCAGGACTTACCAGTCCCTTGTAGAATGAAAATGGTACCACACCTGGTCCTCAGCCGAAGACTCTCCCTGGCAGCATTCTTCTGATACAGCTGGGCAGACATCTTCCAGGAAACTACAGGAGGGCACATCTGGAAACTGCGGGGCTGATGTCATCTCTGGAGATGGAACCTTGGAACAGGAACAAAAAGGAAAACAGCTGGTCTGAAGTCATTCGATACCCAGGAGATGAATCAGGATACAGCTGGACTGGTGTCCTTTCTGGATCTGAAGTCATCTGGTGGGCCAGTCAATGGATTCTGGAAAGCCAGTACACTGTAGAACTGATGAATGTGGGGCACCTGGTTCCTGGAGATCTAGACTGGTGGAACAACATAGGTACGGCAACGGCTGGACTGGCAGCACTGGCTACCACTGCTCTGTTTTCCATTTGGTAGGCATGGGCACATTCACATGAAGGTCTTTGCATTGTGGCTAATAGCACAACAGGTCAGGTGCTTGAATTATTACCTGCCTGGGTGTCATAATTCACACTGTGAAAGGTTTCATGTAACTCTCATCCACAGTGTCCTGCCTCTTTCCACTGACAGTATTTTTGTGAAACATTCTGTTCTTCACATGCTTGTTTGCACCAGGATGCACACATTTCATTGCTTCTTCCCAAACCCAGGATTTTCTGCTTTTTTCAATCTCTTCCTAGACTCTCCGAGGAAAGTTAGAAAGGACATCTCATAGATTTCATTCACTTTCCCATGAACCAGTCTTTCCTCTTTACTAGGTTTGGTCAACCTGAGACCTCTGGCCTGGCTTGGGGGGGTAGTCCTGGTTCTGCCAGCTATGTATTCTTAATGACACAAAAAATGGATCCCTGTCTTCTTCTTGCACAGCCAGGGCAGTGGAATCACCACTCTCTCCCATGCATTCCTCTGAGCCAAGAGCTTGAGGCTGTGTACCAGTTCCTTTTTCACAAGGCCACATAGGTTCCCCCTCTTCTTCTTCCTCACTGAGAATCTGTGCCCAGGAGTGAGCAGTCATCCTCACTCCTGAGACTGTCCACTCTTCACTGGGCGTGGAGGTCGAAACCTCCCATTCAAAGGCCTCCCTCATCCTGTCTACACCTATGAGACTTGGGCTAGGCCCCTCTCTCCAACGGTCTACTGATGCTCTTCCTGAAATGTCTCTCTGCGACTTAGACTCTGAAACATCAGCACATTGTTCCGTCTGTAAATCTGCACCCTCTTGCTTTGTGCCACACTCAGAGGGGCCTTCTCCTACAGGCTCCGACTGGTGCTGTGTGCTGCCAACTGCAGATTCTTGAACCTTTGTCAATTTGGGAGCCAAACAAATCTTGGGTGCTTTAAACAAACCATATTCTCTAAGCACCAGAACAGTGAGGTACCATGAAGACATCCCTTCCAGCATTTAAGCACATCAAACATACTTGCACTGGATATCCAGGAATCGCCATACGAGGAGGCAGTCATCCCCTGAGTAACATTCTCTCAATGTCTCTTAACTTGTTAAGTTCTACTGCTATCACAGACCAGGCATGATCCGGGTAGCGGGCTGGTCCTGAAGCCATGACTGCAGAGAAAAACAAACAACGCTAACTGTTATTTCAAGTCCCACATCACTGAAAACGTTCTTTCTCTTTCAAAATGGCTCCTGTGCTGCTGTGTTTACATTACTACCCCACCCTGTAATGGTGGTGGCAGCACTCCTACGCATCAACATTCTGTAATTGGGTCAAGCCACTATGCATCCAATTTACACACTCTACTGATAGCTTTGCTTAAACTGCACAAACTTGCTGTTGCTAGCCTTGCTAGTAGAGCAGAAAACAGCTAACTAAAAGAAGCTACATTTTCTTATTAATTTAAAACTTATATCTCAGCAGGAGTCATTGTCTGTTAAGATAAAGTAGACAGATAACTTTATTAGAAGTAGAAGGGGTCTTATTTAGGGTTAAAAAAGAAAGAAAGTCAGTGTGTGTTCTGTGCAGGGAAGGGTACTAATCAGCTGACTTTGCTAAACCAGTAGGAGGAAAGAGAGCTTACCTGGGGGTGTGGTTTAGACACTATAAAAGCAGGTGAGTCAAATTACAATTTCCTGTTGCTAGCCTTTTTTCTTATTAATTGCCCTCCATCCCACCCACCCAAAGCCAGTTCTACTTTTATAGCCACTGGATTTGACTGTCAACAGGAACTTCCTGTTTGGCAGTAGGAAGGAAAGGATCATAGAAACATTGGTTTTGTCAACCTAAAGGAAAAAGTAGCTCACTCTCCCCAGCTGCTGGTGGTCTGATATTGAGCAAGGAAGAAAGAGGCTACTGAAGAAGATAGGAAGTTGCTGTCCCAGAACAGGAATGGTGAGAGTTGTAAGGAGAGGAGAGAATAAGCATCCAGAGAAACAGTAGAGAGGACACAAAATAAGACATGATAGGAGTGGTGCAGTGCAATGGCTGGGGCGGCAGTGTTCAGGAGACATTCTGAGGCTGCAATGCTGCCCTATTTGCAGGCACCTCTCTGGTCTGAGAGAGGAGGTTGCCGCTCCAGGCTGACCTGGTTAGGATTCAGTGAAACCGCCTCCCCACCCAGGGACCACCCGGGCCAATGCCACTACCTCAAAGGTTGCCAAGAAAGAGGAAAGGCTGGACCAGGGTGGGCTCAAGGAGGGAGAGGGTGGTGGAACAGAGTTGCATCCCTCCAGCTGTGCCTCTCCACAATTCATTCGCTCTTCTGATGGATAGTGGTTCCTCTATGGAGGCACCTGTAGTGGAGACCAAGGAGGATGCTGGGAACCTTCACAAAGGAGACCCACAGGTGGGTGGCATGGGACCCCACAGGGGAAGGAAACAACTCCTGGTGGGGGACTCAATCATTAGGGGGCAGAATTGGGGGAGGAAGGGGAGAGGGAGGTAAGGTGCCTTCCTGGCACCACGGCTTGGAGGGACAGGAAGCAAATCCTCAGGATCATGGGAGAAGCTGCATGAGGGAGGGAGCTGGATGTCATTGTCCACCTAGGGACAAATGACGTGGCTAGGAATGGGATCAGAGCAGTGCAAGAGGAGTTTGAAGAGTTGGGAAGGGGCCTTAGACAAGTAGCACATACGGTAACCTTCTCGGAGGTGCTGCCTGTCTATGGCAAGGGAGATGCTAGGGCACTTCTCACCAGGGAATTCAATGAGTGGTTGAAAAACTGGTGTGGAGCTCAGGGTTTTGGCTTCATTGGGGACTGGGGAGCCACCTGGAGGGATGCAGACCTATACTGGTGTGATGGTCTGCATCTGTCCAGGGGAATCAGTATCCTAGGTGAGAGGTTTAAATGCTTCATTGGCAAGCATTTAAACTAGCCAAGGGGGGAGGCACTGAAAAGGAGCAGGGAAATCTGAGCCTCCCTCCACAAAACATGGTGATTAGTGAGGTAAACACCAAGGTACAGAAGTTATTAGGAAGCAGAACAGATTTAAATGTAAAAAAAGGCAAAGGCAGTAAGGACAGAAATGGGGCTAAAAGGGATAAGGCTATCAAAAAGTGGAGGGTGATGAGTACCAATGCCCGTAGTCTGTGTAACAAGCTCCCTGAACTAGTGGCCTTGATGGAAGAGGGTTGCCTGGATATTGTGGCAGTCACAGAAACATGGTACACAGAGAACCATGAGTGGGATGTCAACATACCAGGATACACAATCTACAGGAGGGACAGGGAGAGTAAAAGAGGAGGAGGAGTAGCTCTCTATGTAAAGGAAGGGATCAAAGCAACAGAACTAAAGAGTAAACAGGGAGCAGATGAGGCACTTTGGGTCACCCTGGAGACAGGAAATGGCACCACAATCCGCATGGGGGTTGTATACAGACCCCCATCTCAGGGGGAGGGAATGGACAAGGAAATGATAGAAGGCTTTCTTAGAATGGCAGAAAAAGGGGAGATATTGTTGATGGGGGACCTGAATATGCCAGATGTTAACTGGAGCACCTTTTCTGCAGGCACATCCAAGAGCAGGGTCATTCTTGATGCCCTACAGGGGGCATGCCTCAGACAGCTAGTATTGGAACCCACTCGGAAGGGAGCAATATTAGACCTGGTACTCTCAAATGGGGATGGAGAAAGAATCTCAGATTTAAAAGTGGGTAGCCATCTGGGAACAAGCGACCACCAAACAGTGTGGTTCATGATAAACACAGCCATACAATCAAGCCATACAAAAGCAAGAGTACTGGACTTTAGGAGGGCTGACTCTGGGAAAATGAGAGAGTGCCTCAGAAAGCACTAGCAAAGAGGCAAGAAGGAGGGTGGAGGAACAATGGGAGTGATCAAAACAGCCATCACAGAGGCAACAAGCCTTTGTGTAAAGCAAATCAATAAAACACAACAAAGGAAAAACCACTATGGTTCTCAAAAGAGGTGGCAGGAAGGTTAAGGAGAAAAGGACAGCATTCAGGAAATATAAGGAAACACAGAAGGAGCAGGACAGAGAACTTTATCAGTTAAAGCAGAAAGAGGCTGGGAAGGCAGTCAGAATAGCAAAGGCCCAAACCGAGGAAAGGATAGCCAATTCTGTTAAGAAGGGGGGATAAGACCTTTTATAGGTACATTAGGGAGTGAAGAAAGACCAAAGGAGGGCTACTGAAGCTTAGTAAAGGGGAGGGAATGTGGGTAGAGGGTGACAGTGAAAAAGCTGGGATACTGAATGAATATTTCTGCTCAGTATTCACAAAGGAAGAGGAGGGGGAGTTACCTAAACCAAACAAGAGAAACACTCTGAAGACAGGGGTTGATACCAGTCCATTTACAGAAGAAAGGGTTCTGAAAGAACTAATAAAATTGAAGGTGGACAAAGCAATGGGGCCTGATGGGATTCACCCAAGAATTCTAAGAACTAAGGGTAGGACTAGTGACACCGCTGACTACTCTCTTTTAACAAATCATGGGAGGATGGGGTGGTACCTGAGGACTGGAGGAGGGCAGATGTGGTTCCTCTTCACAAAAGTGGGAGCAGGACAGAGGCAGGAAACTACAAACCAGTTAGTTTGACCTCAGTGGTAGGGAAAATGATGGAATCACTTCTGAAGGAAAGAATTGTTGAGTACCTAGAGGCCAGTGGGGCACAGAACCCAAGGCAGCATGGATTCATGATGGGAAGGTCGTGTCAGATGAATCTAATAGATTTCTTTGACTGGGTGACCAAGGTAGTAGACCAGGGAGGGGCTGTGGGCATGGCCTACCTAGATTTTAGCAAGGCATTTGATACAGTCCCACACAAAAGATTAATTCGCAAGATAGCCAGCCTTGGAGTGGGTCCCCAGGTGGTAGCCTGGATAAAAAATTGGCTAGACAACAGGACGCAAAGGGTAGTAGTAAATGGAGTACACAGTGAAGAAAGGAGGGTTACTAGCGGGGTACCGCAGGGTTCAGTACTGGGACCGGTCCATTTTAATGTCTTTATAAATGACATTGCAGAGGAACTGGAAGGAAAATTATGTCTTTGCAGATGACACAAAGATCTGCAACAGGGTTGATACACAAGATGGAGTGGAAAGGATGAAGGGACTTGGCAAGGTTGGAGGAATGGTCAAATGTATGGCAGCTCAGATTCAATGCAAAGAAGTGCAAGGTAATGCACATGGGAAACAAAAACCAGGAAGCATACACAATGGGGGTGAGATACTGACAACAGTAAAAATAGAAAGGGACCTGGGGGTAATTATATCAGATGACCTAAAGGTGGGCAAGCAATGTGAGAAGGCAGTAAGGAAGGCTGGGGGATACTGGGATGCATAGGAAGAGGCATCAATAGTAGAAAACAGGAAGCTGTTATCCCTCTGTACAGACAGTTGGTGAGACCCCATCTGGAGTACTGTGTGCAGTTCTGGAGACCCCATCTCCGTAAAGACATAGACAGAGTGGAGGCTGTCCAGAGGAGGGCAACCAAAATGGTGCAGGGTCTGCACCAGAAGACATACGAAGAAAGACTAAAGGAGCTTAATATGTATACCCTTGAGGAAAGAAGGGAGAGAGGGGACATGATAGAAACTTTCAAGTACCTCAAGGAATTAATAAAGTCCAAGAGGGTAGCATCTTCCAGAAAAGAGATGCAAGAACAAGGGGCACAATTTGAAGATAGAAGGGGGACGGCTCAGAGGTAATGTGAGGAAGTATTTTTTCACTGAGAGGGTTGTGGATGCATGGAACAGCCTCCCTGAGGAGGTCGTGGAGTCAAGAACAGTGGGGTACTTCAAGAATGCATGGTACAGGCATAAGGCAGTCCTAGTGGGGGTAGGAGGAAGTAAGCTGTTGGTTAACTAGGATCTGCAGCTTATCTGTTAGGTAGGAAAATGGGCAGACTAGGTGGGCCAAGCGGTCCTTATCTGCTGTCAAATTCTATGTTTCTATGTTTCTTTCCTAGCACATTAATATGATTTACCACAGGTATTTTACTTGCTGAAGACATTGCTCTAGCTACAATCCTTAAAAGCCTCAGTATTTCATAGCACATGAGTGCCTGTATTTTTGCTGCATATCTGATACAACTCACAGTCTCTCACATGGCTTTGAAAATTATACTGATGCTGAACCTATACTTATGCTCACAGTCGATTGCTAAGAATTCTTGATTTTGCTGGTAAAACTTAACACAGTCCTTCTTTGCAAAGCGATTACACTGCTACACACAGATTCAGCTGGCTTTTGGCAAAATCTCTTAGTTTGAGCAATTATTTCTGTTAGTACTTACTGTTATCAGTAGCTTTTTTTTCTGATGGAAAATTGCCTTCAGCCAGTCTTGGAGGCCTCTGGAAAGAAGCAGGTTAGCAGTCCTGCTGATTGTCCCTCTGAACACAACACTCACAGTCCAGTCGATCAAGATGCAGGTTGAGCCCGAATTTAAACAGAAAAGTCAGTTTTTTACACTTTTACAGCACTTTCAGTCACCACGACGCTCCTCCTGGTAAGCCAGTTCACACACTCCACTCACTCTCCCTCTCAAATGCTGTGCAGTCACTCTAGAGCTGGCTTGGGGGCGGTACTGATTGCAGTCTCACCATTCACTTGATGCCATGCAAATGAGCCTCTTCCTCTCATGCTCTCTCCTCATGGCGATCGTCGAGCAGGCAAATTTAAACTGGAAAAACCACCCTTTTTTTTTCAGCTGACTCCATGGCAGGAGCCCATTTCAACCATTTTTCATGACCATTAAACACAAGTCTCTCAGTTCACACAGAAAGCATTTCCCACATCTAGGACACAATTTTCCTTTTGCTACCCACAATTTTCCACACTTTCTTTGTCACAAACACTTTTAAAAACTGGCAAAAGCTGTAATTTGATGCAGGACAAGGGCATGCACTCTCAGGCATTACTGCTCCTTGGTAAACTGTTGGCATTTTATTAGCAGCACATGGATAACAGCACACAGCGGTACATTAGTTAAATGTTGCTTCAGCTTTTTGGGCTACCCACTGTCATATAACCAAAATGCTAGCCACTGTCTGAGCGACTTTTCTTATATTCCTCCCTAAATTCCAAACCCAAATCCTCAGCAGTGCCTCCATTTTTGTAACCCCCACACTGGTATGCCGTTTCTATCTTGACAGCTCTACCTGGTGGGCTGGGTTCAGAGATGAATATGTCAATTGGCACATTGGCTAGATTTGGCTACTCTGCACAGGGGCACCCAAGTAACTCCGGACAAAGGAAGCAATAACTGTACTCTCCAATACCAGAAGTGGGATTCTAAAGTGTGGCTCTTATTCACATCCAACAGAATAAACAAATCATAGATGGACCCCCACGGGGCTACACTCCTGGTAATGCAGATTTAAGGATACCAGAACACATCCTCATCACTTTAGCCCTCAGGCTCTGAAACAAACTGGGCACGCAGCCTGAACTTGTACACTGCTCTGGGTTTTCCTTGGATTGGATCCCTTGCCAGCCACTTGGCCACTTTCCATATAGCATGGAAACATTTACTGGTGGCTCCCTAAACCACCTATGAGCACTTCTGCTCCATCAGGGAATCTTCCTCATCAATCCCACATCTGGTACTTCTTCAGGCACTGGCCAAGTACCTGAGAGAAAGCAACAGGTGTCCCAGAGCAATCCAGAGAGGTGAATTTGGTTACTACTGATGGGGGTCTCCCACCTCTCGCTCCCATAATTCATACCTGGCCATTTCTCTGGACTGTAACACTTCGTCCTTTAAAACACTTTGCTGTGTAGATTATTTTTAAATGTATTCCACATTCAGTCTGCTGTCTTTACATCCCATTTGTGCTGAACTTGAACATACTTAATAAGAGGCTGTGTCCATTACTATAGACCCCTCACAGAGTTAAGCAGTCCAATCCCCACATCTTCCAAACTGCACTTAGCTATCTTTTCCTGACCCAACAGTAATAGTCCCTTTAGTTTCATCTTGATTCAGGTGAAAACACATGGCCCTTTAGCACAGCAAACTCACCCATTGGTTGCATGTGCCCCACAGGCATTTTCTCCTCAAAGAACTCTCATCCAGAGCTTCTGGTGCCTCAGCACGAACTTAAAGCAGGCAGCTTCTTTCACTTGCTGGACCAGGGGTTGCTCCTGGAAGCAGGCTGATTCCTTCCCCATCCCCACAGGGATGGGACCCTGAACCACTGAAAGCAGTCTCCACCACTTCAATGTACTCTTCTTGTGTTCCTCTTCAGGTGAGAACACACACCTATACCAAAAAAATAGCTCTTTACAGAGCTTAAAACTCTGAGGTCCTTCTTACAGCAGAGCACCTCTTCCACTACAGATTGCAACAGAACTCTACTGAACTCACAGACTGACTTCAAATTCCCCAACGTTCTACTCTAACCTCCAACTGCAACATTCCAGTGTGGCTTATGCAGCTGCGACAGTTCTAAATGATGTCATCCCTCAGTCTCAGCTGAGACTGAGAACAAAGTGAGACAGTGTAAAATCTATTTAACTGGAATTTCACAAGCTGCTTTCCCTGCCTACCACTAGGTCTTACTGGGATTCTAGTAACCCCAGGTAACAGGGGGGTTACACTCACCCTGGGCCAGGAAAATGACTGTCTGCAGTCATTAGTCACCTGAGTTTAGGCTATCTCACCCCATGTATTGACTACGGGGAGGTAGTGCTACCTTCTCCCCTACCATGTGCCAGCACAGGCAGACAACACTAAGGGCCTAGAGGCCTTCACTGATGCATCAGCCTCTACTCTATGCACTGACTATGGCTACCTGGTGGCTCCGTAGAATTGTCCAGAGTATAGCCCTAATAGATCAGTACTGCAACCCCTACTGCAGGTCAGGGCCACAGCCTATCTAGCACCCCTAGCCCTCTAGGGAAAATCTGTCTACCCCTAACTTAGAAATTTCCCAAACAAAACAAACAGGGGCCTCCCGACCCTGGACACCATGCAACCACACATCAGGAGATAATACCATACACTATGCATTACTCCCACACTCACCACAACCATACCTGTGGTAGAAAAGTTACACGTAGCAACAACAACAACAGTACTTTAAGCACTACACTCTGAAGTACTACTGAGTTACTCCACTGAGTCCCTCCTCTTCTTGTCTTCTCTTCAATCTTCTCTCAGGAACACCTGCAAGAAAAAGAAAGACAACACACTCCTAATCTGCATACAGTCTATCTAAACCCTACCATCTAAACACTGGAGAATCCCAAAAATATATTTTTAGAAAAGTAGAAAAACAGTAAAAACAGTAGAAAACAGTAGAAAACAATGACATTATTTACAGTACACTTGCCTTCCCTGCCTACCACTAGGTCTTACTGGGATTCTAGTAACCCTGGTAAGGGGGTTACATCAGCATAGAGCAATAGCTTCCCACTACAGGTTTAGGGAGGGAGTTCAGAAAGAGGGTGAAAAACTGGGCTAAAATGGACCCTGTGGGACCCTTTGTTTGTTCTGGCTTACTCGAGGATAAGGTTTCATTAATTTTACCTGTTGGGTCCTGCCAGTGAGATAGTCTTTGAGCCAAGTGGTAACCTCAGAGGAGATATTCAGAGATAGTAGGGTGTGGAGAAGAAGCTCATGACTGACCATTTCAAAGCTTTCGTCAGATCGATATAGAGAGCTCCACAATTGAGCCATGATCCAGGGCCTCATGAATATAAGAAGTAAATTTGACAAGGGCAGTGGAGGTGCTGTGACCACTCTGGAACCCATGTTGTTCATGACAAAGCAGATTGTGTTTGGTCAGGTAGTCAGTGAGCTGGCCAGCCTCTATTTTTTTAAGGGCCTTTGAGAGGGGAGGCAGGATGGATATTGACCTATAGTTGCTGGTGGAAGTGGGGTCACCACGCTTCAACATGGGAGTTATAACTTCCCTTTTCCAATAAGTGGGGAACTGGCTATGGCATAAGGATAAGTTAAGTATTTTGGTGAGATGGGACAGGGCCTCATCCAAAGTAAGCTGGATGGGCTTGAGGTCCATGCCGTCGCTACTATAGTGAGAGATTGCCAGGGCTTGGCTTGGGTAATGCTTTGCCTCATTGCAGGAGATGATTCATAGTCAGAAAAGGGATGGCTGAAATTGGTAGGAGAGTTAATGGGGTGGTTACTGATCGGGTCAAAGAAGTTGGGGAGGATATGGCTGAGGTCTGTGAAGGCAGTATTGAGAGCATCAGTGATATATTTTGGGTCCTGGGAGATGACCCCAACAATTTAAATCTATGATGAGGAAAGAGGATAACTACATGGATTCGAGATAGGTTGACAGATAGAATTCAGAGAGTGCTTCTGAATGGAACATTTTGAATCTCATAGAGGTAACTTGTGGGTCTCTCAGGGTCTGTGCTGGGGCTTTTACTCATTAACATGCATAAGTAATAAATGGGTGATGCTGCAAGGAAAGTGAATCTATTTTACATGACAAAACTGTGGTAGAATGGACAGAGAAAAGGAAATTACTAGAATGAAGAGGGATGCTGAAAGGCTAGAGATAGTGTCTAGTATTTGGCACAGACATTCAATGGCAAGAAATGTAAATCAATGTATATTGGTAGCAGGAATCTGCATATGGATCATTCCATCAACTGAGTAAGGTGGAGCACTAATAAGGAGGAACGTACCTTGGTTGATAATCAGCAATAGTTTAATAACCACTTCTCAATCAGTAAATTATATGAGAAGGCAAGCCGGATGTTAGTATACATAAGGAAGGGCTATGTAAAGAGAGGGGGAGGGTACTAGAGGAAGATGAACAAAATGCAGCTGTGCTTAATTATTACTTCTGCTCTGTCTTCACAAGGGAAGCTAGAGGGCCCCTGCCCAAAAATGGCATCAAGGCTGCAGTCAAGAGCATTGGGAAATGAGGCGGCCAATATTTACCAGAGAAAGGATCCAGAAGTGGATTGAAACTCTAATGGTAAATAAAGCCCCAGAGCCAGAAGGAATGCATCAAACTGTGCTTAGGAATTGGCTGTAGATCTCACTAAACCAGTAGTAGGGCTATTCAACAGCTCAATTCACACGTCATGGAGTCACTGATCAAAAGAACCTTGTGGAATACTAGAGAGAAACAATCTACTTGATAGCAAACAGCGAGGTTTGTGGCAGAGATCAATCTGGTGATTTTCTTTGACTGGGTAACATAAGTAATAGATAAGGTCCATCTTGTGGATTTACTCTACTTTGATTTCAGCAAGGTTTATAACTTAGTGCCATAGAGACAACTGCTGAAAAAGATGGAGGACCTGGCTGCAGCTAGGGACATAGTTAGATGGGTTGGAAACTGGTTGAAAGAGAAACACCAGAGGGTGGTGGTAAACTGGGTTAAATCAGAAGAGACGGAGGTCACAAGTGGGGAACTGCAGCAAGCTGTCCTGAGTCCTGTCTTCTTTAATATGTTCATTAGTGACATTGGAGAGGGCATCCAGGGCAAGTTGTGTCTCTTCACAGATGGCATGAAACTCTGTGGTAGAGTAAATAGTGATAATGGAATCAGGGGTCTGTAGAGAGATCTACAAAGGCTAGAGAGGTGGTCTAAGGTTTGGAAGTTGAAATTCAGTGCCAAATAATACAAGGTTATGCAAATAGGGGAAAGAAACAGGACAGAGGACTGGATGGTAGGGGTTGAACTGAGCAGTGTGGCAGAGGAAAGAGACCTCGGAGTCATCATTAGTGACTCCTCAAACAATCAAGCTAGTGTAACAATGCCTTTAATAAGGCTAATAGGATGCTGGGTTGTATCAGAAGGGTATTAAGAGCAGGAAAAGGAGGTATTACTAAATTTATATAGGTCATGGGGAGGCTGCATCTTGAATACTGTGTTCAGTTCTGGAGTTCTCACCTAAGGAAGGGCAGGAACAGACAGGTGACAGTGAAACACAAGGTGAATAAGATGATTCAGTGCCAATATAGTAGATCTTATGAAGATTGTCTGAAGGCACTGAGCATGTACTCAATGAAGACCAGGTGAGAGAGGTAGGATATGATAGAAACTTTCAAATTCCTGAAGGCAATACACAAGGTGAACTGCAGGGAACTATTTAGCAAAAGTATAGAGTCCATAGAGCCAAAGGTGACCGTAGAACTTTCCTTTCTGGCCACTGGAACCTTCCGGATACATGTGGATGACACCAACAGTACCACATAGTCTCCACCTTGTGCCATTTGGGCCAGTTCCTAGATATCCTGCTGGCCCATGCAGGGGAGTTCATTGTATTCCCACCACGAAAGGGGAGGGAAGGGGGAGTGGCCATGCTCATTAGGTAACACCTATCTTACTCAGTAATGAAAAAAGAATCATGCTGGGATCCCATGAGCTGATTCTTACTAAATTCTCCTTCCCACACACTCTCCCCACATTTATTGGGGTAGTCTGTGCTTCTCTTCAACTCAGTCAAGTAGCCCTTACAGAGTGCATCTCTGCTTTCCCACCATTAGCTCACTCTGGTGAACTAATACTGTTTGGGACTACAACCTTGATTGGCTGTCCCCTCATCCAAATCCACTACGTCTAGAGTAGAATCCCTAAATCTCATGCAGTTAATCGCAGAATCAACTTGCTACAACTCAGGCTCCTCTAATCACTCCCTCTGAGACTGGGTTCTTCCTTTCCATCCTCACCGTATATCAGCAGCCGGAGTCCTCGACCCTACACAAAGTGACCACTGCATCACCTGTTCTGTTAGAAAACACACTTACCCAAGCCCACACCAAAGTATATTGAAACACATCCTTTATCCACTGTAGACATCAACTCACTACTCTCTGATCTACAAAATACTAATTGGGCACCAGTCTACTCTGCAACAACCGTAGATACTGCCCTAGCTCAGTTTGTAACTATCTTGACCAGCGTTTGGGACTTCCATGCCCACCTTAGAAAAGCCAGAGTAAGAAAGCACCATCGCTTCTGGATAACTGCTCCTTTAATCACCCTCTGCAAAGCCCATGGTAAAGCCTGGTCCTCCTTCAAGGTCTCCTTGACCCCATGCTCAAGACAAGCATATAACTCTGCAAGAAATGCTTGCACCAACGCTCATTTGTCATGCGAAGGCAGACTTTTCTAATCACTGACTCAACACAGCCCACGCCTTCTCCTTCTGGAATATAATCCACTCCATTGTCAACCCTCCTCTGTAGTCCAGCATTCCTACTCTTAAGCACAACAGTGCTGTTATAACTGACCCCGTCCAAGTTGCTGATACCCACAACACCTTCTTTACTACCTGTGCTTCCCCCGGACCTACCTCTTCCTCCCCACCTCCTTCCATACCTATTCCGCAGCAAAGGCCTAATAAAAATTTCCTCCTTGCCCCTGCTTCCACCACTGAAGTATTGCTTGCCCTCTTATCCCTCAACATGACTAAATCTAATCCTGATGGTCTGCATCTTAGATATTGTAATTTTCTGTTCCAGCCATTGCTCTTCCCCTTACCCACATCATAATTTTATCTTTCTCGACGTGCACTGTTCCTAAGGCCTGGAAGTCAACATGTGTCATCCCTCTTCACAAGGGTAATGATCCCACCTCTGGCGGAAACTACTGCCTCATCTCCCTCCTCCCCCCTCTTGGCTAAACTGCAGTAATGCCTCATACTATCTAGACTGACCGAGTTCCTCACCTCCAACGACTTTCTATCCCCCTACCAATCTGGTTACAGAAAAAAATCATTCCACGATACCCTCCCTTCTCCGTGTCATTGGTCACATTCAATCAGTCACCAATAAAGGCCATCTCATGGCCGTGTCTTCATTGACCTGGCTAAAGCCTTTGACTTGGTATCCCACCCTATCCTTCCGAACACATTAAAGGAAGCAGGGCTACCCTCCTGCTATACGGTGGTTCAACTCTTACCTCTATGAAATTCAACAGACAGTTAAAGATCACCAACTCAACCTCTTCCTCCCTTCATATCCTCTCAGGCGTCCCCCAAGGCTCCATACTAAGCCCTATCCTGTTCTCTATATTCATTAATAACCTCCTTTCTGCCTGTTCCTCCTCCCTCATCCACATGTATGCGGATGATACCATACTGTTCACTTCCAGCCCTCATCTCACCACTATCAACTCTTCGCTGCAAAACAACTACCACTTGGTTCAGTCCTGGCTCCACTCAAAACAACTCAAACTCAACACATCAAAACCATGTCTATGACCTTTAGAGCCTCTCAAAAATTATTCAGAGCCATCACTACCCTCCCATTACCTTTCTTGATGGCACCCCTCTAAATGTGGTCATGCCCTATTAAACCTAGGCAACTGTTTGGACCTTCCATTAAATTTCTTAGCTCACATTGACTATTTAACTGCTAAACTTCACTCTAAACTCGGAGTCTTCTACAGGAATAAAAACTCTCTCCCCTCCCAGTTAGATGTGAACTTCTGTTGAAGATGATTATGCCAGTTATTAACTAACTCGATATTGTATATTGCACTGCACCCTCCACTTCTCTCTCTCAACTCAAATCCATCTACAATGCTTTCTGTCACTTTGCCTTAAACTCTCCTTACAGGACTCATCACTGTTCCTTTCTCTCCAGCCTTGACCTCCCTCCACTCACCTACAGGTGTCTTAAGCACTCTGTATCCTTCATCTCTAACTTCTTTATTATCACAGCTGCTATTTATTCTCCCCCGGTCAGCCCTCATCTGACCGACCCCTCCAGCCCTGTCCCTTGGAATCACGGTTCTACCTTGCCTTGCCCAGGATCAGCACCTGAGGGCATCAGTCTTCATCCTGCTGACTGGTATTTTTGCTACCTATTTTCTCCTGAAGGCCCCAGGAGTCAGTGTGCATGAGCATGGAGCGTGTATGCACCGAACAGCCCTGGTAATGTCCTCCATTCCCACCCCTGGCCTATTGCCTAGGCACCTCTGGTCCAAGTTTCCTCCAGCCTCCACTGGGGGTCACCATCAGCTGAGGGAACCCACACTTCCTCCCCAGAGAGGGAGCTTGCCTGATGACAACTCTATCCAGCCCCACCTCCCCAGTGCTGATCTCCGATGCCCCAGGCTCGTGTTCCAAACCCAGGTCGTCGGCGTGGGTTGAGGTAAGACACCAGCACCTTAGCCCTCTACACCACCAGGCTGGCTTCTTCATCTCTAAATTCTGGTTCAACCTGCTCCCTCTTACATTTCCCTCCCACCTATCTTCGCCCCAGTCTCATCATACTCCCTTCACTCTAGATTCTCTCCTTCTCACTCCCTACTCCATCTTCCAACATGGACAAATCTGCCTTTACCTATCACTTTCCCTCTCTTTGGAACTCTCAAACTCTCTCCTCCACAACTCTCCTCTCATTTCTCTGTCATATCCTTGCTGTGCCTCCTGCCCTCCCTACTTGTCCCTATAATATTACTTAGCACTTAAGTGTAGGGACAGTTATCTTAAAATGCTCTGTCAACATTTGAATAGTCTGTTCTGCTGTATTAGTCATCTTGAAATGTATGACTGTATACTTGTGTAGACTATTGTGCTTGTTTTGATCCCGTGCTTCCTGTCCCCTGGGTTGCACCTGGAAATGAGCCTTGGCTCAGCATGCGTTTCCCGGTCACCAAATGTTTAAATAAATAAATAAACAGCAGAGTGAACAGCAACCATGCATTCATTCTATCAGGTTGGTCACCTTCTGGGGACAGGGAGGGCAACAGTCTTTATCTGCTGTCAAAGTCTATGTTTCTATGTTTCTGTGTCCATTGACTGCATTTATGCTCATCCATGGACCCCAAGGGAATGGAATGGGGTGGAGGCCTACATAAATAGATAGGTCTTCCGGCAACTGTCAGGTATTGTGCAGTGCAACATGGTGCATCATCAATGTCCTGGCATGGTACCCAGCAGTGCCCATGACACGTTCATCTTGTACAATTCTGTTTTGTGGCAGAGATGCTAAGGCAGTAATATACCTAGTTTGCACCTCATTGCTGAGTTTACAGCCAAGGCCCCCGACCATAGCTACTGTTAAATCACTAACCAATGCCCTTTTCCCACACAATGGACAGTGCATATCCCTGTATCCCTGTGTGCTAACACCTGTCCTACCACCAGCATCATTGCAGAGGACAAGTACAATATTGCACATTTCACTGCAAACAGTATTATTGAGAAGGTCTTTGTCATTATCAAGATGTGGTTCCTATGTCTTGACCATTCTGGTGGTGCCCTACAAAACAGCCCTCAAAGACCTGTGACATATTTCTTGCCTTTGCATAGTACACAACATGGTGCTCCATCATGAAATATACCTGCTAATCCCAAAGGGAAACACTACAGCCAAGCCAGTGGACCAGAGGATGTAGAAGCAGCTCAACAGACATGACTGCAGCATGGCCAGGAGGTCAAGGAGTACCAAGACTGCCTCACTGGAGACCTCTGTGGACAGAAAAGGTGAGTACAGATCACACAGGAGACAGTAATGGTGTAATATAATGTATTAGTAGTGTAGCAAAAAGCATGACTTGAAAACTATAGGTTGCAAAACAAAATATCCATTCAGGCTGGGGGTTCAAACAAAATAAGAGTCATCCAGGTTGGGGAAGGGGCATTCAAAGGATATAAACCATCCGGTGGGAGGGATTCAACATAATTATAAGTCCTCAGGTGGGGTATAAAGGAGATCCAAAATAAATATAAGTCATCCAGGCATGAGGGATGGGGGATTCAAAGACAATATAAGCAATTCAACTTGGATGGAGGAGGAGGAGGATTCAAATAAAATATAAGCCATCCAGGTGGGGGGATGCAAAATAAATATAAGCCATCAAAGCAGGGGTGTAAGAGGGATTAAAAATAAATATATGCCATCCAGTCAGCTGGAAGGGAGTGAGACACATAGTTTGTGGGAAAGGGAGGCATGATTCTGCAAATCAGTGGTAGGGTAGAGGTGTCATAATCACCCCTACGTACATCCCTTTACTCCCACCATGAACAGAGTGCTGGCACATGTGATGTGTCTTGTTGGGCAGCATGGCGGACTCTGTCAGTGCAATAGGGGATGGATGTGGGGATGGTATGAGCTGCCCATGGCCAAGGCCCTGTGGAGTATTGACCCCTCAAAGGAGCTGGCCATGGTCAAGGGTGCACAGCATCTGGCCACCACATGCCAGCATGCAATGTGTGCTGGATGTCTGTGTGCCAAGGCCGGAAGCTGAGGGGTCTGCCGTGAGGGGAGAATCCCCCCACTGGAACATCCAGTGCTGCAGCCAGCAACTGCATTGCCAGAGACCATGGCCACAGCCTCCAGCACAGTGGAGGCCATCCCACCAAATCAGTCCACAAGTGACTGCTTTAGTCTCCCAAGCCAGCATCCAAGCTATTAGACAGGGACTGTTCCAGTCTACTGAAGCTAGCCTCCAAGGCTGTCATGTGTTTCACATGGTGAATGTCTTCACACTGTTCATGATTCTGCATCATGTGCCACATGTAGTTTATCTCTGCCTGTAGGCCCTCCTGAGCCTCTATGGTGGCCTGCAGCAGTTGTCTGTTGACTGCTGCCTGCTACCAGCATGGACTGCTCCATGTGACAGGGTCAGACAGCACCCTGCCCCATTGAGTGGCTGGATGGCACCCCAGACAATGCTGTACCTTGAACAGGGCCTGCATGGCACAGAGGTGGCTGGGCTGGGGGATTGGCCTGAGGCAGGGAGATCAAGGAAGGGGGATGCCACAAGACACCAGGGTTAAGTTTCAAATATACAGAATGGTTGCCTGTGGTGGGGGTGCCAATAGACACCAGAGTTAAGGTGATCATATAGGGGACAGGTGATTCGGGGTGGGGGAATGCCACTAGACACCAAGGGTAAAGTTTCACTATATGGGAGGGGTAATTTGTGGGTGCCGCTAGACATCAGAGAGTTGTGTCACCTATGTGGAATGGAGGATTGGGGATTGGGATACCACTAGACACCAGGGCTACATGTGTGATATATGGGTTGGGTGATAGGGGAGGTGAGGTGCCACTAGACACCAGGGTTAAGTGTATGATATCTAGGACATGTAATCTCGGTGGATGAGGGGTGCCACCAGACACCAGGAATATGTGTCAAATATACTGGACAGGTGGTCAGGAGGTGGGGGGTGCCACTAGACACCAGTGATGATGCGGCTGACATCCATAGCCCATAATGGGCCTGAAAATGGCCCTTAGTGCCTTGCATACCCAATGAGTTCATTTGTATGGTGCAGCTGAATATAGCAACATACTCTGGTGGCATCCGGTCCTCAGGTACAATTCCATGTGGTCTGGCCACAGCCCAGGTACATGTTAAAGCAGTGCAGTCTGACTTAATGCTGTGATGACAGGGGCTGATATTGAGTGGACAGCGCTGGTCAAAAACAGGCATGGCACAATCCCTTTTGTTGCGCTTGCACACATTTTTGAATATCTGGCCCCTGAAGACAAGAATACAAGAGCACAAGGGGGACATCGGGAACAGATAAAATGTCACTGTAGCAGAATATTTCCACCAGGTAGGGCCATACAGGAGCCTCTTTATGCTTCTGTGGATTGGAAGCGGTAGCACCTCCCTACAGAGAGAGTGACTGTAATAAAATACTTGAAAAGGCTGAAATGAGATGAATTTATGCATTACAGGCCCTTGACCCACACATCGGCATGAACAAAGATGCTAATTGGCCTGCATGCTGTTAATACAGGGTATGGCATAACAGCCTGTGTGTACATAGTTCTGTCTTGGATGCCACCATCCATAAGGTGGCACTTCCCCTGGATCAATCAATCAATCAATCAATCAAATCTTTATCCAGGTGAATACCATTGAGCAAGCTCATTTACAAGGTGGATCTGCATCACACAAGGTCAAGAAACAATGCATTTTGTACAGTCAAGAAACAAATCATGCATATACATATTAAAATCAAACTAAGTAACAATAAAGAATAACGTGTAGTATTTGAAAACATGATATAATATTTCTAAATGTGTACATATTGTATTCAGGGAAAAAGGGGTGGTGGGAAGGGAGCTACATAAAGAGAGGAGGATGCAGTATCAAAATTAACAAAACCTCACATGAAGCACAGGTAACAAGAGGTAAAGGAAGTAAGGCAGGCATGGGTAGGAATGGTGCAGGGAGTATACACTTCTAGGAGGTGGATTAAAGGGTTGGGAAGTCGAAAGGAGGGGCAGGGTAGAAGGGAGGAATTAAGGTACAGGGTTCCGAAATGGTAGTGTTCGATGTGGGCAAAATGAAGGGCAGGGGTTGATAGTAAGCAGATAAGGAGCAAGCTAGAGACAATGGAAGCAGTGGCATACTTCTGTGACTGTTTTAGCATACAAGGTCTTGAACACAGCAAGACTAACAGGGGTCCTTAGTATCAAGAATTTCAAGAATTTCTGAAGCTTATTCTAGAGTGTCGGCAGTGTGAACCCTATGGCCACTCTTCCAAAGTATATGTAGGCCCTGGGCACCTTCACAGAAATTAGGGAGTAGCTTCTTAAGGCATAGTTTTGTATCCCACTTAGAGGCAATACATCAATGATCTACTGTGGTAATTTACCAGTAACAGCTCTGAATGTCCATACAGCCGCATTTCTATTACACCTGTATTGTAGGGAGGTCCACCCCACTGCAGCACATAAGGAGCAGTGGTGGGTGAAGAAGGGGAGACCAGTATATTTCCCAGATATGAAGCATTATATTGGCTATAGATGAAATCGTCGTAGTCAGTTAAGGAGATGAATGTGGACTGGACTAACTGCCTCTTTGCCTCTGTGGTTAGAAGGCAGTTTATCCGGAAAGAAGAGACCAAGGCTCTGCCTCAGTTTTTCAGCAAGTCCTCCAAGTGTTCCACAAAGGAGAGTTTGTGGTCTAGCCAGACCCCAGATATTTGAACTTTGTTACAAACTCCAAGTTTTCTCCTAATATGGTGGTGATAGGGGTGGGTACCAACAGTGGCAGGGTATGCCATGTGGTTGACAGTGAGAGTATCATCGCCTTTTGTTTGTCATTGAGAAGCAGTTTTTGCTAAGGAGCTGATACTGCAGGATATTGAAATCAGTTTGCAAGTCTTCACAGGAAGCTTCAGGTGATGTCCGGCTTAGGTAGAGAACCATATCATCTGCAAACAGGTGGATTTTAGCCTCCTTGATGCCAATGTCTATGCTGTTAATGTGTATAATGAATAAGAGATGCTCCAGGATGGAGCCTGTGGGACACCTCTTGTAACGGTTTGAAGGGGAAGCTCTCCTCTGCCTTGACCTGCTGGTATTTTTCCATTAGATAATCATGGAACCAGTCCAGGAGGTAGTGTCTGGGCCTAGCACTTTAGCGAAGAAAGGAGTAGGCAATGGTCAACAGTGTCAAGTGCCTTGTTGAGGTCTAGGAAAACAGAACAAACTTTTTGTTCTCTAGGTCACACTGCCAGTCATTCGTTACCTTAGCCAGCACTGTAATCTTCCTATGGTTAGCTCTGAAACCTGACTGTATAGAGTTTAAAAGTTTGTGTTTTCTAGAAAGACTCTTAGTTGGGCATTCACAATTTTTGTAAGAGTTTTGGCAGAATGGGGAGCAAAATTGGCCTGTAATTATTTAGATCACAGGGATCCCCAGATTTAAATAGTGGAATGATATGATCAGTTTTCCATAGATGGGGAGAAGAGATCCTTGTGACAGAGACAGATTAAATAGATGAGTAATTGTACAGCTAGAACATGCCAGACAATCTTCAGGTAGTCAAGTGAGTCCGCGCCAGTGCTTTTCTTAGTGTCCAAATGTGGGAGAAGGTCTTCAACCTCTTTCAGGGAGGCAGGTGAGAAGGAAAAAGGGCACTTGTTGGGTTTGGTTCAGGGAGCAGTACAGTAATCTGGGAGCGCAGGCTTCAAGTGGGTGAGTTGTCAGATGCTAGACCTGCAGAGGCAAAAATGGTTATTGAAGGCTTGTAACATCTCCTTTTGTCACTGATAATGACATTGTCTGAGGAGATTTTAGAGGAAGCGTGTTTTCTGTCATATGCCCAGATAGTTTCTTTATTGTGGACCAGAATTTGGTGGGGCATTTTGAGGCAGAGTCCAGCTCTGAGCTGAATTAGACTTGGCCTCTCTGGTCAGCTTAGTGCAGGTGTTTCTGGCTGTTCTGAAGAGACACCAGTCTTTGGCTAGGTGTGATTTGCAAGCTTTTCTCCAAAGCTTGTCTCTTTTACTAATGCAGTCTTAAGGTCTGCAGTGAACCAACTAGGGCTTTATGCAGGTTTTGACCAGAGGAGCATGAGTATTGAGGGCACTTGTTATAATTTCCTGAAGATGGCGAATGCTTTACTTACTGATTTGGCAAGGTAAAAGCTCTGCCAATGCAGTGAGGCTTTCAGATCATTGATATACAGTAAGCAAGCGGGTCAAAGTTCCATTTGGACCTTTTAGTAGAGAACTTCATTGTGGATGTAGGATTAGGGTCAGCTTTTACACCAATGATGAAGCAATGGTCGCTAACATCGGTGTGAAAGATTCCAGCACGTGAGAAGGAGTGTGGTTTGTTCACTAGTAGGACATCTAAAAGGGTGCTATTCATAGGGTTTTTCTTGTTAATGTGTGTTGGTTCGTCGATATGTGGTGACAGTCCATGGAGTCGAGAAGGATTTAACAGGTAACCGGGCACTGGACAGCCAGTCATAGTTAAGGTCCCCTAGTATAATTTTTCAAGGTTGCTAGAGTCCATGTTAGATGAAAGGTGAGGCAGAAGCTGTGTCCCAGCAGACGGGGTCTGTAGCATCCTATGATATGGAAGGCCATCAAGGGACAGATTTCAATTTTATGGACTTACATTCAAAGCCGCTTGCAATTGAAGAGGAATCGAGGGTGGAGACCGTGAATTTGTTCTTACGTAGATGGTGACCCCACCACCCCTAGTTTGTCTTTCGGTTCAGAATAACAGATAGTTTGGAATGCTGACCTCCTTATCAGGAATGGATGGGCGGATCCAAGATTCCGAGATCACAAGTACATCTGGTTCGGTATGTATAATCCAAGCCTGAATTGAGGTGAGTTTCTTTAAAGGCTACATGCATTGACATGCATAAAGCTAATTCCTTTAACTTTTAAGTTCTGAGGGTGGTGAGAGGGCTTTGTTGGACCAGCATTGAGTTCAACATTGCCTGAACAGAGTAATAGGAGAAGCACAACTTTCCTCAAGGCAACAAGAGATAGTTTGGAAATGTTAGTCCTTCTTTGTTTAGATGAAGCATCAGAGCAGATCCCTGATGCATGCCTGTGACACTATTGACTTAGGGAAGACACCTTCTTGTGTTATAACATCATCATTCCTTACCCCATCGATGGCAACCCACCCCCATATGAAGTTCCCCTTTAGCAGAAACACCTTGAACCCTTTCTCACTGGTATTCCATGACTGGCAATAACCCCTCTTTTGCATTTTCTTTATAATTTTTTCTGTCAAGGTCTATGTTAACCAGTATGTGTACATCAATAGATTAGATTTTTATACATTCTACTTTCATATCATCATTAGCAGAAAGCCCTTTCAAGGCACGAAATGCCCTAACCACACAGAGGCTATATAAAGTTAAAACACAAACTGATTTGTGTGTCAAGCATTTGGGTATGAAGTGAACATAATTACTGTGGCTATAAGAAACAGTTTAAAACAAATTTATAGATGAATTTTCAGTGTAAGTGTATAAACACATTTATGTTATTTTTGAATAAGTCTGATGTGTGGATATTCCACTTAACAGATTGTTATTTTACTATATTATTGATGCATGTTTCTCCAAGCATTTTCCTGTGCCAGCTCCTATGCTTATTGCCGTGATGCTGGAACACAGAAAGCCATTTCCTGAGTTCAACGTTTGTGGTTACCATGCAAACACAGTGCACCCCTCAGAGCCATGCATACATATGTATAACATCACAACATTATGACATCAGAGGTGCAGGTCTGCTGTGCTGAGCAAAGAGAGGAAGCTGAGGCACTCTGACTGGCTGCAGTGCATTCACAATGGCACTGTGATGATAAACGCACAATAAATGAAGTTTAAGTGAACTGGTTTTACACTTTCTTCCATTATGATGACATAAATGAATTCCTCTCAAATTTCTCCTTACATAGAAACATAGAATATGACGGCAGATAAGGACTGCTTGGTCCACCCAGTCTGCCCATTTCCTACCTAATGGATAAGCTGCAGATCCTAGTTAACCAACAGCCTACTTCCTCCTACCTCCAACACCTAGAATTGCCTTATGTCTGTCTCACACATTATTGAATCCCTCCACTGTTTTTGACTCCACAACCTCCTCAGGAAGGATGTTCCATGCATCCACAACCCTATCCATGAAAAATTACTTCCTCATTACCTCTGAGCTGTCCCCCTTCTATCTTCAAATTGTACCCCCTTGTTCTTGCACATCTCTTTTCTGAAAGATGCTACCCTCTTGGACTTTGTTGATTCCCTTGAGGTACTAGAAAGTTTCCATCATGTCCCCCCTGTCCCTCCTTTCTTTGAGGGTATACATGTTAAGCTCCTTAAGTCTCTCTTCATATGTCTTCTGGTGCAGACCCTGCACCATTTTAGTTGCCCTCCTCTGGACTGCCTCCATCCTGTCTATGTCCTTGCGGAGTCTGGGTCTCCAGAACTGCACACAGTACTCCAGATGGGGTCTCACCAGCTGTCTGTACAGAGGGATAACAACTTCCTGTTTCCTACTGGTGATGCCTCTCCCTATATATCCCAGTATCCCCCCAGCCCTCCTTACTGCCCTCTCACATTGCTTGCCAACCTTTAGGTCATCTGATATGACTACCCCCAGGTCCTTTTCAATTTTTGTTGCAGATAGTATCTCACCCCCCATAGTGTACTCTTCCCCTGGATTTTTGTTTCCCAGGTGCATTACTTTTTACTTCTTAGTATTGAATCTAAGCTGCCATACATTTAACCATTCCTCCAACCTTGCCAAGTCCCTTCTCATCCTTTCCACCCCACCTTGTGTATCAACCCTGTTGCAGATCTTTGTGTTGTCTGCAAAGAGAAATATTTTTCCTTCTGGTCCCTCTGCAATGTCACATAAAGACATTGAAGAGGACCAGTCATAGAACTGAACCCTGCGGTACCCCACTAGTAATCCCCCTTTCTTCAGAGTAGACTCCATTTACTATTACCCTCTGCGTCCTGTTCTCCGGCCAATTTTTTACCCAGGCTACCATCTTGGGACCCACTCCCAGGCTGGCTAACTTGTATATTAATCTTTTGTGTGGGACTGTGTCAAATGCCTTGCTAAAGTCTAGGTAGGCCATGTCCGCAGCCCTTCCCTGATCTACTACTTTGGTCATCCAGTCAAATAAATCTATTAGATTTGTCTGACATGACCTTCCCACTGTGAATCCATGCTGCCTTGGGTCCTGTGCCCATCTGGCCTCTAGGTACTCAACATTTCTCTTCTTCCGAAGTGATTCCATCATTTTCCCTATCACTGAGGTCAAACTAACAGGTCTGTAGTTTCCTGCCTCTGTCCTGCTTCCACTTTTGTGAAGTGGAATCACATCTGCCCTCCTCCAGTCCTCAGGTACCACCCCATCCTCCCATGATTTGTTAAAGAGGGTAGTCGGTGGTGTCACTAGTTCTACACTTAGTTCTTTTAGAATTCTAGGATGAATCCCATCAGGACCCATTGCTTTGTCCACCTTCAGTTTTAAGAGTTATTTCATAACTCTTTCTTCTGTGAATGGGCTGGTATCAACCCCCCATCCAGAGTGTTTCTGTTGTTTGCTTTAGGTACCTCCCCTTCCTCACTTGTGAATACTGAGCAAAAATATTTGTTCAGTATCTCTGCTTTTTCACAGTCGCCCTCTGCCCCCCCCATTAAGCCTCACAGTCCCCCCCCGGTCTTCCTTCACTCCCCGATGTACCTATAAAAGGCTTTATCCACCTTCTTAACTGAGTTGGCTATCTTTTCCTCAGTTTGGGCCTTTGCTGTTCTGACTGCCTTCTCTGCTTCCATCTGCTTTAACTGATACAATTCTCTGTCCTGCTCCTTCTGTGATTCCTTGTACTTCCTGAATGCAATCTTTTTCTCCCTAAACTTCCCTGACACCTCCTTTGAGAACCACAGTGTTTTTTTTACATCATTTTGTTTTGTTTATTTGCTTCCCACAAAGGCTTGTTGCCTTAGTGATTGCAGTTCTGATCACTCCCCATTGTTCTTCCAGCCCTCCATCCTGCCCATTTGCTAGTGCATTCCTTAGACACCACCATTTTGGTAAAATCAGTCCTCCTAAAGTTCAAGACCTTTGCCTTTGTATGGCTTGACTCTTCTGCTGTGTTTATCATAAACCATAATGTTAGATGGTCACTAGTTCCCAGATAGCTACCCACTTCTACATCTGTGATCCTCTCACCATCATTTGAGAGTACCAAGTCTAAGATTGCTCCCTCCCAAGTGGGTTCCAATACTAGTTGTCTAAGGCATGCCCCCTGCAGGGCATCTAGAATGGCCCTGCTCTTTGATGTGGCTGCAGCAAATGCACTCCAGTCAACATCTGGCATATTCAGATTCCCCATCAACAATATTTCCCCTTTTTCTGCCATTCTAAGGATACCTTCTAGCATTTCCTTATTCATTTCCTCCCCTTGAGATGGGGATCTGTATACAACCCCTGTGTGGATTGTGGTGCCATTGCCTGTCTCCAAGTTGACCCACAGTGCTTCCTCTCCTCCCTGTTTACCCATTTGTTCTGTTGCTTTGATCCCTTCCCTTATGTAGAAAGCTACTCTATCTCCTCTTTCACCCTCCCTGTCCCTCCTGTAGATAGTGTGCCCTGGTATGTTTACATCCCAGTCATGGTTCTGTGTGTACCATGTTTCTGTGACTTCCACATTATCCAGATTTTCTCCTTCCATCAAGGCCACTAGTTCAGGAAGCTTGTTATCCAGGCTACAGGCATTGGTACACATTATTCTCCATTTTTTGATAGCTTTTCCTCTTGTCGCCCCATCACTGCCCTTACTAACTTTGCTTTCTCCATTTGCCCCTGTTCTGCTCCCTACTGACCTTTCTACCTTGGTCTTTACCTCATTTAATAACCTGTTTTGGAGGCAGAGGCTGGGAAGTCCCGGCTGCTTATCAGTGCCTCCCCTCTTAGCTAGTTTAAAAGCTTGCCAATGAAGCATTTAAACTGATCACTGAGGAGACTGGTTCCTTTCCTGGACAGATGCAGACCATCATGCCAGTATAGGTGGGTATCCGTCCAGGTGGAACACCAGTCCCCAGTGAAGCCAAAACCCTGTGTTCCACACCAGTTTTTCAACCATTCATTGAATTTCATGGTGAGGAGTACCCTCGCCTCACCCATATCATAGATAGGCAGCACCTCCAAGAAGGATACTGTATGAGCTACTTGTCTAAGGCCCGGCCCTCAACTCCACAAACTCCTCCTGCACTGCTCTAATCCCATGCATGGCCAAGTCATTTGTTCCTAGGTGGACAATGACATCCAGCACTGTCTCCCATGCAGCTGCTGTTGTGATCCTTAGAATCCACTTCCTGTGCCTCCAAGCCATGGCACCAGGCAGGCACCTTACTTCACTTTCCCTTGCCCCTCCCAGTTCTATCCCCCTGATAATTGAGTCCCCCACCAGGAGCTGATTCCTTTCCCTGCTGTGTCCTGTGCCACCTTTCTGTGGGTCTTCATTGTGACAGTTGCCAGCAACCCCAGTCTCCACTGTGGGTGCCTCCCTAGGGGAACTATGCTCTATCAGAATGGCATATGGATTGTGGAGTGGTACATCTGAAGGGGTACACCTCTGTTTAACCACCCTCACCCTCCCTGAGGCCAGTGTGGTCCAACCACTGCTCCTTCTTTTGAACCTCTGAGGCAGAGGTGGTGGCCTTGGTGTTCCCTGCATGGGGATCCTGTACTCTGGAGGGAAAGCCTTGCAGGGGGCAGGAGCTCCTGTTGCTGACTGCTTCCCTTTAAATATATACACACACATACAGACATACATGCTCCTTATTGCCCTGTTATTATAATCCAGTGCCTCAGTAATGTTTACTTTCTGTTGTGGAGTGGTTGTGGAAAAGCTGGTGTGAGCACTGCAAGTATGATGTGCTAAATTTCATGTGTGCAGTCAGTGTTGTTTCCTGTGTGTATCTGTGTGTGAGACTTCAGACATTGTCCAGCTTCTTGCAAACACATATTACTGACTTGTCGCAGTGTTTATGGTATAAAGAATAGCAATAAGAATAACGTATATTTTATTGTCACCATCATCATCAGCTGACTAAGTGATACAATATTTTTTCAGAGGTGTCTGGCCAGAGTGCACCTTAGTCACATACTGCAGACATGACTTTTAGGAGAAAGTGTTTTTTTGTGCTATTATCTCTGCAAAGTCATGTGTGCACTGTGAGTGACTGAGGTGCACAGTGACCCGATACCTTGAAAAAAATATTGTATCACTTACTCCGCTGGTGCTGATGGTACAAATAAAATATACATCATATATTCTTTCTTATCTTTATTCCTGACATACTGCAACAAGTCATACCATACATATGTTTGCACGGAACTGGACTATGTCTGCACACACAGAAAAGAACACTGATGGCACACATGCAGTTTAGCACAACATACTTGCACTGCTCAGTCATGCTTTTTGCAAAACACTTTAAATCACGAGTCCCGCCGACACAAAGTAAACATTAATGAGACTTCAGAAATATTTCTTTTTTGAAATTGACATTAAAGCAACAGTGCAACAATCTGGTGACAATTTTGACCCATACTTTTTTATGCTATTTTACATTGCCACTTTACTTTCCTCCTGGCTTGTATGATACTATTCTTTCCAGTATTTGAGTCTGCTTTAGTACTTTTTTCATGTCTGAAATAATAAAAGGTGCACTCCTTTTAATACAGTGTGGACCAGGTCTTCGTCACTATTTTCCACTGTTTTTCTCCATCATTTGTTATATACTACTTCTGTTGTAAAATTAACATTTATGCAGCAGGCACTGTTTTATGACCTCACAGAACAATATTTATTCAAAAACAGCTGCAAATAGTGAAGAAAACTTGGTCAGACCCATATTAAAAGGCATGCTCCTTTTTTCAGACATGAGAAAAAGTAGTAAAGCAGACACAAATTGTGAAAGGAAGGGTATCATACAAGTCAGGAAGGAGTAACTAGTGGCTGGAAATGTAAAATAGCATAAAAAATATAGGTCAAAATGTTCACCACATTGTTGCACTGCTGCTTTAATTTATAATATAAGTATGACATTATGTGCTCACAATCACAACACATAAAATGCAACTATCTTGTGTCCAGAAAATTCCCAAGTGCTGAGAAAGTGAATTGGGAGCATTACACCACATGCAAAGTCCCCCACAATTTATTGAGCAGTCACTCATGCACGTAGTGTTCACAGAAAGTCCCCAGAATTTTCTGCATCCCCAAACTGCACCTGTCTTGTGTCCAGAAAATTCCCAAGTGCTGAGGAAGTGAACTGGGAGTGTTACATCACATGCATAGTCCCCCAAAATGTATTGCACAGTCACTGATGTGCACAGTGGTCACACAGAGACCCCAGACTTTTTCTGCATCCCCAAACTGCATCTGCAATGTGTCCAGAAAATTCCTAAATGCTGAGGAAGTGAAATGGGAGTGTTACACCACATGCAAAGTCCCCCAGAATTTATTGCGCAGTCACTCGTGCTCACAGTGGTCACACAGAGTCCCCAGAATTTTTCTGCACGTTATTTATTTATTTATTTATTTTATTTATTTTTATTTATTGAAAATGTTTCACCAGGAGAGGCACACTGAGCAAAACAATGCTCGCCTCACGGTGCGACCTGTGGGGGGGTACATGGGAGGATTATACATAATACAAACAGTGTGATGCAGTTAGAATCAAGCAAGTTCAACACAGTGGTTACATGGGTTACATAGGAGGAGTATACATAAAACAGACAATGGGTTGAAATTTAGAGTCAAACTAATCAAAATGGTGGTTATATGGATGAGCGTAGCTAGGCAGGCTTAAGCAAGTGGAAGTACTACATATTTGTGCCACGATGGTGGTGGCATACATGTTTGATTAGCATAGAACTACCCATGGAATACATAAGTGCCAAAATCTAGAGAATAAGAGAAAGAGAAGAAATGCATCAGGCTGGCAGTGTGAACTGGGAGCACGAGCCTGGGGAGATAAGAGCAAGGAGTCTTAGGGCAACTTTATTGTAAGCCAGTAAATTGGGCGAGGCCCAGCCTCTGGTCAGGTGCATAAGGATGAGGGGCATGGGTAGGGATGATTCATCAGGATGGTCAAGGGCATGTACAATTGGATGTGAAGAAGTTAGAGAGGGCAGAGGTTAGAGAGTATTTGGAGGAAGAATAGCGGATTTGGGCTGGCAGGTCATTCCAGAGCTTAGGGAGGTGGTAAGAGAAGGCAGATTGGCCTGCGGAGGTTTTTCGATGAGGGATAGCTAATTGCCTGGAGTCAATAGACCTGAGGGTGTGCGCTGCAGTTGGTGGGGAAGATAGGAGGAAATGAGGTAGGGTGGAGGAACTGAGCCACAGAAGAAACAAATTTAGCACAGTGAAGTAGGTGCCTGCTGCCTGGGATGAAGGGCAAGTGAATGGTAAAGCTTACAGTGATGGGTGCGGGGGCATCAAGGGCAAAGTGGTAGAAGGCATTGAAGAGATGGTCTAGTCTGATAAGATGGACTTGGGGCAGTGCTGTAGATGACATCTCATTAGTCGAAGATGGAAGAACTATTTTCTGACCATTTCGCATCTCACAGGTAGCGTAGACTGGCACGGTTTCTAGAGGCACTTAGCTTGGGGTGCAGTTTGATAGGATGGTGTCCCCATGGTGGAGAAGGAGAGGTGGAGATCAAGCCAGGCCCCTAGGTCCTAAGGAGGCACATCTTCTAGGGTGGTGTTATTTAGGGTCACAGAAGGTCAGTGGGGTTGTAATTTGGATTAGTCTCTGTCTAGTGCTGAAGTACATAGAGACTGTCTTTCATATCTAGGGAGAGCTGATTGGAGTTGAACCAGTGTTGTACTTTTTGTTGAAGTTGGTCTGGAGATTGCGGGTGACTTCTTCATGGGAGCAGCTGGAAGTAAAGAGGACCATGTCATCAGCGTACATGTGTATAGAGGTAGTGGAGCAAGCCATTGGCAGATCATTTAGTAGGATGGAGAAGAGAATGGGGCTGAGGACTGAGCACTGGGGGACACCGGTGGTAATGGGGAGTGGGGGGGAGGAGCAATCAGTTATTTTTGTTCTTGTTTTGTTCAGTTATTTGGGTTCTATTTTGTAGGTAGGCTGTGAACCAACCTATGGCCAAAGGTGATAGACCAGCACCAGCTAGGCAGGACAGTAGGAGGGAGTGGGATACCATATCGAAAGCTTGGGCTAGGTCGATGAAGATAGTGGCGGTGATCTGTCCTGTGTCCATTCCAGAGAGGATGGAGTCCATGAGTCTTAGTAGAGAGGTAGTGGTGGAGTGGTTCTTCCTAAAACTGGATTGGAATGGTGTGATGAAATTTGTTTCAGAGAGAAAGTGGGTAAGCTGTGATAGTACTAGGTGTTCCTGGATTTTGCCGAGGTTGGGGAGGAGGCATCCCCAAAATGCAACTGTCTTGTGTCCAGAAAGTTTACATACTCTGTGATGATGATGTCATGATGCACAGTGTCTTGCCAAACTGTGTGAAGGAGGGATAATGTGACATGAATCCATTCAGTGTTCCATCAGAAATGATGACTGTTAGAGAATTGTTGCTGGTCCAAAGTGTGCTGCGATTCCCCTGAATATGATGCGATCACCTGAACCAGATGGAAGGGTGCCCTTTGTGTTTACACTAACAGTAGTCTTTGGTGAGTTGATATATATATATATATATATATATATATATATATATATATATATATATATATATATATATATTTTTTCTAGGGGGTTGATAATGACATAGACATGTACTCATTGTATTGTTTTGTATCACAGGTCACATACTGTTGGTGTGAACATTCCAGTGCTTGATGAGAAATGTTGGCATTGAAATTGGAAATGGAATACTCTCAAGTCGATGAACGTAAGTATTTTTTTTTTGGGGGGGAGGAGCATATTTGCAAATTGCAAGTAGGTCTAATTAATGGTTTATTATTTGGTTGCTTCTTCACAGATTTCATCTGGATCCTTCTCGAGTCTGGTAGTGATGGTCATAGTCATCGATTTAAATGACTTCATAAAGAGTTGTATGCGTCTGCCCCCAGTCTTAGGGAGGGGCCTGACGTTGAAGAAGTTTTTGGATAAGGCAACCATGATACATTACAGCATCTAGTAGTTTCCAAAAAGAAATGAAGGACTATTATAACTTGATTGCAGCAGTAATACATTGTGTTTAAGCTGTGGTTGTTCCATTTGGTATCTGGATTAACAGAGATAACAAGCTGTCCCTCTGCAATCGTCATCAGATCACAACTTAATTTAGTACCAGGCTGTGTAACAAATACACTGTGTCAGTGTCCCTGCATCTCAACTCAAGTTACATTTCAAAACCACATCTTGTCAAGTAACACAACCTGGGTCCAACTTTGTCAACACTGTCATGGCTGCAGAGCTGCTGAACTGGAACACAGTGCATGATATGTTGCAAAAATAATTTTAGTAATGCACATGTCACCTAGTTTATGAATCCTCAGTCAGATTTGTTGCATTCCTATGAAAAAAAAGGAACAGATGAAATAAAATTGATATACTTACCAGTGTGGATTGGAAATGGATATTCCATAGGTTCCTGTAGACAGTACTGCTGCTGTACCATTAATAAGACCTTCAGTGAAGGAGAGTCATTTGTTGTTAACCTGTAGAAAAACAAAATAAGTTGACCATATGTGTTTGACCATTGCAACTCAGAAAAGCAACAGAAAACAAAACACACAGCTAAAGGAAGTTGAATAGAATAAAAAACATTAGTACACATACTCACTTTATAGTTTTAATAGTAAGCTTTTGTGCCTGTGGCTGATGGATGTGGTCTCCTGTTCGACTCCCTCTGCCTTGGCATGGTCAATGTAATGGAAAAACATTGTCACAATGACACTGGTGCTGGGTGCTGGTGGTCATAGCTGTGGCACATGACATTCCCTCTCACATCTTCCTGCATCTGGTGGTGGTGGTGGTGGCAGTGGTGATCAGCAGTCTTATGGTGGTGGTAGTCGGGGGAATACATGGTCACATTCCCTATGGTGGCAGTGGAGAATAGTGGTCCTCTGGTGGTGCTACTCCCTGGGGGCACACAGTCACATTCCCTATGGTGGCAGAGGAGAACAGCGGTCTTATGGTGGTGGTAGTCTGGGGGGACACACGGTCAAATTCCCTATGGTGGTAGTGGAGAACAGCGGTCTTATGGTGGTGGTGGTGGTAGTCCAGGGGGACACAAGGTCACATTCCCTATGGTGGCAGTGGAGAACAGCGGTCTTATAGTGGTGGTAGTTCGGGGGCCAGGATATACTGTGTTCTGTGTTATAAATGTGATGAAGTGACATATGGAATTTGAGTCAGCATGAGTGGGATAGTGATTTTAACTTTATGAAAAAGAGAACATATATCATACAAGACATGTGACAGCCTTTTAACCACTTAAGTTCAAACCTGCCAACATTAACCTCATCATCATTCATCATCTTCCTCAGTAAGAAAGCTGTCCTCACAGTCTTCTATGTCTGAATTCGGACCACGGGGAAATTCTTTCTCCATTGTGTTATCATCTACATCAATGGCAGGCCGCTTCATGCTGTCACTGCCACCAGGATGGTCCCTTTCTTCAACATCAGCAAAACCATGAATATGCCGGGGTATGAATACTGAGGTTGCAGCCTGAGCTGGTATGTGCCTCTCATTCATTTTTATGACATTTGCAGGACAGAGGTTTGTATGATGATCCTGAGCTATTGCACCTGCTGAGCGGAATACCCTCTCAACACTCACACTGGAGGGTGGGCATGTTAGGTACTTCAGTGCCACAGCAGTCAGCTCTGGCCATTCAATGACCTTTCTACTACAGTTTAAAAGAGTATCATCAGTGATTGACAGATGCCTGTTTACAGACACATATGACTCAACCATTTGCTGGTGCGTCTCATGGCCCAGTCATTGATGCATCATCCACTCTTGAATTACGAGTCATAAATCCCACTTTGGGATGCAAAGCTCCCAAAGTGGGCTAACGCCAGCCACTTTTGATGACAGACCACCTGGAACTGCAGTCCCTTACCCCTTACAGGATATGCTTTATACTACTCCTTCAGGCTCACCTTCAACCTGATTATGCTGCTCAGGTTTCCTGACCTTGGCACGTGACTTCTGTGCCCCATGAACCAAGCCCACCAGTTGCCCATGGACATTTTTTACCTGTTCAGGCCTGCCCTCCAGTACTGAGGCAATTCCACATTTGTATCATGGGTCCAGCACTGTTGCTTTTGCAAAGTTGTTACTATGCTGAATGCTCAAGATGTGATGATTCTGGTCGAATAATGTCAGCATGTGTTTTAGCAACACACTGCTAGCACTGTCTCTGGTAACATCAAAGCTATGCTGTGCATTCACCAATGTCTGCCTCAGCACCTGCAGCAGTGGAGCTGATTGCAATGAGGCCACCTCACCATTCATAGTCTGTGGTATCCAAAAGGCCTCAGTGATTTATTACAGAGTCCATGAGGTGCCACAGTTCAGTTGCCTTAGACGTGGAGGCCCCGGAATTGTCATGGCTAGTGTGCATGACAATCTATTTTGAAATGGCTTTGTACTGTTCCTACAACCTCTCTGTCATGTATAAAGTGGAGTTCCACTGGGTTACAACTTCCAACTTTAAGCGGCACTGCAGGAGGTTGTTTCAGATCTGCAACTGCCAAAGTTGGTCATGGGCCTTTGCAGAGTGTGAAAAGTGAGAACAGACATGAGGTACAGCTGTCAGCATTTCCTGTATATCAGGGTGCTGTAGAAACTCCTGCACCACAAGATTTAAACAGTGGGCCATGCATGGAACCCAAAAAAAGTCACCATCCGTGATGCATTTCACCATATTGTCAGTGTCAGTGGCTCAAGTAGGGTAGCACACTTGCCTCTGAGGTCGAGATTTGGAGCGCCTGTGGGGTTCAGTCTCCCACATCTGGACATTTGGGTTAATATCCAAATACTGACACTGTAGTGCAGCATGAGAGGGGGTGATGTACTCTGAGATGCCATTTCTGATGAGAAGTTAAACTGAGGTCCCATCTGCCTGGATTGGTGGTAGTTCAGGTGGATGTTAAAGATCCCATGGCACTTATCGAAAGAGTAGGGGAGTTTTATTGAACAAAAACAAAACATCACATAAGAATAATTCCATGATATGCCTCATTATATAAAACATATACAAAAAAAGTCCATTTTATATATAACCAAAAAGTTTTAAGAAGTCAGAATACAGGAAAATGCTTCCATAAATTCGCAACTTTTAATATTTGAATAATTTTAATATCTCTAGTTTCAGTGCAGTTAATCTTTAGTATCACATAAGAAATAATTATAGAATAGTGTCTGTCTGTTGCTGCAAAACAAAATGACAACGAGCCTGCCATAAAAAATATTGTAATAGAGCAAAAAGGCATTTAATGTGTCTATGATATTTATCCCATACTCCTGTATAATCACCTAAAACAAGTGTACTATATGTCAGAGAACCTAAATGAGGCATGCGCCAATGTAATGCAGCAGTTTTCCAAAAATCTTTACTATCTATACAATCTAGAAAAAAATGTGATTGACTTTCTGCTATATTAATACATCTGGGTCTCAAACAATATCTGTCACTCACAGGTTTGTACTTCATATTTCCTCTAACACCCAATCTCCCATGTGCTGAAATCCAAATGATATCCCATGTTTTTGCTGGAATTCTAAAGTCTGTCAATTTAAATAAGGCATAAGTCATATTTGTTGGGGTACAATAAGAAATATAAGTATTACTTTCTGTAAATCATAAACAATATACTCATAAAAAGTTTTTCTATTTAAAGTGAGTAATTTTTGTAAAGGTATCTTCCATTGATATAACTTTTTAAGGTGGAAAGACCATATTTTGGTAAATCATCTGAAATTAATACTTGGGAGGGAAATATAGACCATTTAAAAATATTTATGCTAAATTGACTGTACCCAAAAATGCTAAGTTAAACAAGCCTCTTGTCAAATAAAAGGAAAAGAGGAAAATAAGAAAATAGAATGTAAGAAAACAATAGGATTAAGCATCTGTAACCCCCTTTTTGGAAGATACGTAAAATCTCTTTTTACTGATTGAGCCTGTTACCCCAAAGCATCTGGAAAAATACTATATAGCCTAGTTTCAACAGCTATTGGTGGAGGGAAAATATGACTGAGATAAATAAAACTGGTAACAAGAATTTTTAATAATCATAATCCTCTTTAGTTTTCCAAATTTCCAGTTTTTCCATTGATTTACCTTAGGTTTCCCGATCAATAGTTGCTTTTCCTAATTATAAAGCGCCATATCCTCAGTCCCAAACCATATCCCTAAGATTTTTGAGGTGTATTTGATAAAGTTGTATATCAAAACAGTTAGATAAATCTGGGGTTTAAACCTAACTGCAATACAAAACTTTTTTTATATTAAGAGAAGTCTGCAAAATGCCCAAAAGATATAAAAAATATCTAAGGCCTTCTGTAATGATAAAGGTCTCCAATAAGAGAGTAACATCATCTGCAAAGGCAATGACCTTAATCTTTTCTAAATTCGAAAGGGTGAAATACCTATAATTTCCTGATCAGAGATAATACATCTAATGACAGGGTCTAAAACAAAAGTATATAAAAGGGGACTTAGGGGACATCCTTGCCTGACACCTCTACCAATCCTAATTTCTGTACCCATGAAACCAAATGGAATAGTGACCGCCTGACTATAAAGTTTAGTTATCCATTGGACAAAAGTTCGTGGAATACCATAATGTAATAAAACAAAATAAAGATAAGAATGACAGACTGCATCAAAAGCTTTAGCTTGATCTAATACTGCTACTAATTCAGAATTTTGAAAGCTAGATGCACTGTTTGCAAAAATATCTCTTATCAGAAAAAGATTATGTTGAATTTTCCTTGTAGGAATAGCACATGTCTGGGAAGGATGTATAAGAACCTCTGCCACTTTTACTAAACAGTTATTTAAGATTTTTGTCAAAATCTTATAGTCGCTGTTCAGAAGACTGATTGGTCTCCAGTTTGTTATAAGGTTTTTATCACCCTTTTTATATATGAAGTTCATAAGAGAAATAGAGAAATCTTTACAAGGTATAGCTGTAGATAAAATGGAATTAAACACTAAGGGTAAAAAATAACCCATATACTTTATACAAGTTTTGTAAAATTCATTTGGGATTCCATCTAGCCCTGGGGAGGATCCGGTTTTCAATTGTTTAATTACTTCTATAACTTCCTGAGTAGTAATAGGTTGTGTTAAAAGTTTTAACATACTATCTGGAATCTCAGGTAGAGTACTAAAAATCTGCTTTGGAAATGTGTCAGTAGAATATGATACGTGAGATGAGAAATATTCTTGTACATGGTGTTGTACAATAGATAACATACCAAGATCAGTAGTAATCAATTCTCTTTTTGAATTATATAGGCCTGACATTAATGTGTGTGCTAGCCGTGATTTACAAGCCTGATAAGGATCAGACATAGGGCATTGCTTGGTGCCAAATCTGAATTCCAAATCTAAGGACTTTGCTCTATCATATTGAAACAACCTCATCTGTTTTTTATTTCTAGGATTTGAGAAGTGTAAAGACAATGGTCTTTAAGAGGGAAAGACATTAATTTATACAACTGATTTCTGTGTAATAAATATTGCATATAATCTGAGTCCACCTTATATTTGCCCCAACTAAGGAGCAGTTTTTTATTTCATATTTTGTCTGTAAATTACCAATCATAAAGGAGTGAAATAAATCCATGGTAGAAAATTTAGCTGCAAAAAAGAATTCTAATTTGGAAAAATAAACTGGATTATATAAAAAGGAGGTATTCAATCTCCAACGTTGAGTCATGGTGGATAATTTAGGAGGCATATTACGTAAAGAAAGGGTACGTATCAAAATAAGATGATCTGAAAATTCAGTGTGTGTAACTGAACAAAATGTAGAAAAAAGATAATGTGAAATAAAGAACATATCTATGCGAGTAGCAAAGGTATGTCTATAATAAGTTTCTCCAGCCTGTAAATGCAGACTTCTATAGACATCCTGAAGGCCAGCATTCTAATAAGATTATTAAGGGTATCCGTGATCACAATATATTTTTTTTTCCAGCCGCTTTTACAAGTTTAACATCTAATGAGCAATTAAAGTCTCCTCCCCATACTATATGTCTCCTAGTAAAAAGAAAAGGTTTGATTTCCTCAAATAATTCTATACGGCCTAATTTTGTCTGGGGAGCATATATAGTAATAAAACGAAAGTAATAATCTCCCAAGGAGCAATCTAAAATTAAAGCTCTACCTGGTCTGACATCAATCAATTTAGAAATTTTAAAAGCAGGATTTCTAAATAATATACCAATGCCATCTGCTACATCCGTCCCAAAGGTCCAAAAAGAAGGTCCCCAGATCCATTTTTTCTTTAACTGTTCAACCTCAATAAGAGAAGAAATTCTGGTTTCTTGTAAAAAATTATATCTAAATTTAAAGAGCCAAATACATAAATATAGATATCTGTTTTGAAAAGCCTTTAAGCTACACACATTATAAGATGCTAACCGTAATGAAGTCATATAATTAGTCAGGGAATTTAAGTACCATTTTTTTGACTAACTTTTCTTTTTTTTCCTTTTTTTCCTTTCTTTTCCTTTGCTAATTCTGTGGTCTTACTATCTTCATCTTCTGTAACTAATTCTGAAATGTGGGATGTATCAGATTCAAGATCTGAATCCCTAATTTCATCCTGTAAGGGTAGAAAAAAATTATCAGTGGGAAGTGGATTAACAAAAGGTTGTTTAATGGAAGCTCTGGTTAGACGCCTGCTTTTAACTATCTCAAAAGGAGGAGGCATGGTCCCTCCAGAACTCTGCTTACCAGATACTGAAGGCCTAGGAATAGGCTTATCACCTGAGATCTGGGATTCGTTAGTTTCTGTTATCCCTTCCTCAGCCTTACTAGCATCAAATGATTTGCTGATAACTTGAGGAACTGAAACAATAGGTGTATTGGGGGGACAATGCTCAAAGAAACCCTTTGTTTTTGTTTGGGCTTTACGTAATAAATCATCTTGGTCCCAACCTTCAGAACAATTGTGCCTTATCCAAGGACATTGATAGAAAGTATGTCCTTTCTCATCACATAAATTGCATTGAAATATGTTGTTACACATGTCTATTGAATGACCAAACCCTCCACATAAAGGGCATTTTAATACATCACATACACTGCTGATATGAATTCGATCCCCACATTTATAGCAGGCTCTAGGCTGACCCCCATAAAAACAAACTCCCCTATCTTTACCCAGAAAGAAACTATTTGAAAGGTGCACAATGTCTGAATTTACCTGAAAAAGTTTAACCATAAACTTCCAACCCCCTGTCCAAATACCTTCTGTATCCAGCAATGCTTCAGGAGGGCCTAAGATATCACATTTCGACTGAAGCCAATGATATATATCACTTACATTCACCCCCTCATTCCTGAACATAATAGTAACAAAACAAACCTGTGGTCTAGTAAGTGGTATGGCAAAAAAAGGAGACCATAAGTGAGTATTTTTTTGTAAAGCATATTTTTCCCAAAATCTTTCTAGCTGAAAATTGGTTTGGAAACTTACATCGAAAGAGTCTTCCCCTGAAATATGTATTAGTGTATACACTTCTGTAGAAACAAACCCCATAGAGTGTTTCAACAGTTGTTTAAATACATAAAATCTATCAGGGTGCTCCTGAAGACCCCCCTTTATATCTCAGCCTTACGGCATTGCGTCTTGGATCTTGTTCTAATTTATTTTTAAATAGTTCTGACATAGGACGTTTTTTTATTTGAGCTTGGGAGTCAGTATCCATACTATTGTCTAATTGAACTTCTGCATGATTTTTTAAACTACTAGCAATTGCTGCCTTAGAGGTACTTGGCTTAGCAAAAGCCAAAATACTCTCCCCACCCTCAACAACCTTGTTACCCTTAACAGTAGATTTATTGTGCACATCGTTTGTACCTGAGCTCAGGATTGTGGACTCGGTGGCATGCGTTGGTGAGGAGGAAGATGCAGTCCAAGATAGATCCGGGAATCCATTGCCCCGACGCAGTCTGTTTCCATCCTGAATCTGATAATGCTGTCGTTTCAGACCAGTCTTTTAAAAATTCGTCCTGGGTTGCATCTGGAAGCCCAAACTGCCGTCGCATAGTTTGTGACGCTCTTGGTCCGTCGACTAAATTTGTCCCTGAAGAAACGTTCTCCTTGGCAAGCTGTTCCTTTACGGGATCCGTTTTTATTGTGCACTCTTGAATGACACTAACAACCGGCGTTGTAATAGGAAGTACCTCGGACGGTGAACAAACTCTTTTAAGGTGGCTGCTCTCCATTGCTGGAATATCACCAGCCGACTCCAGAATCACAGTAATTGTCTTCGGTGCTGTTTCCAGCGGTAAAAAGCTCACTGGTAAGCCCAAAAAAGCCTCTGAACTCATATTCTGTGCTATTTCAGATACCGTACTATCTCCGACCTCCATCGCGTCGCGATGTTGCAAACCGTCTGCCATAGTGCTGGGTGACGTCAGAAGAATCCCTACCGGCCACTAACCAGCAGCCAGTAGGGGAATTTCCCCAGTGTCCTGGCTAAATTTCCCTCATTCACTAAAATTATCACCAACAGCTTAATCTGGTTCAAATTCAATTGCTTACCATCTGTATCCCCCCCCGGTCGCCCCTGAAAATGGGACTTCTAGGCCAAGTGGGCTTACTGGGTCAACAAAATTCAACAAACAAACAAACATTTGACCTATTGTCACTTGCTATGAACCCAGCTCTCAGGGACAGGGGGTTCAGCCACTTGGAAAGTTCAGTCAGTACCACGTCCAACAAGTTTTCACCAGTGTGTGAACAGGTCACATTGTGCATAGCAATTGTTGCATGCTGTTGAATTCCTGAAAGATTGCTACCATGACACTTCACCTTACCGCATTGATTACTCACACTACCAACAGCAAAAACAACCCCTGGCACCTGTGCCCAGTGTGCAGTTATACACAAATATGAACTACCTGCTGTTTTTCTGCTTGTCCACAAATCCATACTTAAAAGGATGAATGGAGAGGAAGAATGTTGAAGGGCATGTCTTACTGAGTTGGACACAGTAGGGTAAAACTTGGGGACAGCATGGGTCGAAAAGTATGTCCTGGATGGGACTTTCCATTTTGGACAAGCATGTGCATCAAATCGTAGGAACCCAGATTTCTCCACAAAGGAGAAGGGCAAAATATCAATTGCCAGCATTTCAGCTACAGCAGCATTAAATTCATGTGACGCTGTATGATTGGGTGGGAACTTCAGCTTATGCGCAATAACACTCTGTAAAGTGGGCTGACTTAAACGTTTTACATGGGGTGTGATGACAAATGGTTCTGCTCTGTGAATGGCAGGGGGTGGAATGTGGATGTGTGATGCAGACGGTTGCACAGGTGATGAAAAACCCAGAAATTTTTGGTTTTGCACTGCAATAATCTGCAGTCAATGCTGCCCCCCACCACCGCAAAAGTATTCTTTTCCAGATTGGATTGTTTGTGACTTTAGAATACCACTGGTTAGTTAAGATGTTGCTGAACTTGCTGTGACTTTGCTTCTGTATCTGTTGTTGAAGCCACAGTTGTTTTTTTGGCCTCACATCCATCGTCACCCCCCAGCCCCCACCCAGAGTGAATATTCCCAATTCTGAATTTTATATTTTTATTATTTTCCCACATTTACTAACAGGGATGATGTACCACTTGCACTAGACATACTGTGTTAACCACTACCACCACCACAAACTGTTACTCTCACCACCACTGGACAAGACTTCAAAATCATTCTGCTCTTCCACCTCATCATGCCTGCAGTAGTCCTTTGCTGTTATTTCATCACTACTGCAAGCATTTAATTTTATACTTGATGCTACAGTCATGGAAGGGGATGCCATGCTCGTTATGGTTGATGACGAGGGTGAACACCCCACTGTGGTACAGGTATTAGCTGTCATCTTGTGCCGAGTCCACAGTGCCATGTGCCTATTCTTAAGATGTGTATTCTGTCCCTCTGTGCCCAGATGGCTCCCTTTTTTACCTCGACTCACACGCACATGGCAAACGTGGCAGACTGCAACTGACTCATCATTTGCATCTTCCACAAAAAATCCCAAACAAGGGATCTTGATGCTGTAGTTTTAACATGCCACCCCGATGCTGCTTATTGGACTTCAGTTTTTTAAGCCATGAAGTGGGGCGTGTGCTACATGATTTTTTAGGCAGGGCACACTTGGACTGCAACTGACCACCACGACTACCTATCAATGTTACTGGGTCATCATCATCAACACAAACTGGTAAATCACAACTTTATGTGGGGGGGGAGAATGCTTCTTTTTCTCTGATTCCCAACAGGGGTCACTGACATCATCATCATATTCATCAACATCATCCACATCTTCTGCTTGGATGCTGGCATATGGACTGCATGTTGCAACCACAGCAACATCATCATCATCATCAGCACCGCCATCATCCGAAATTTCTTCACCACACTGTGAATCACTGCATGGCAAATTCATGACCTGAACAGCAGTGGAAGAAATGTCACTTTGTGTGCTATCATTGACATGATGATCAGAATCCTCATGTTCAGTTACTAGGATGTTACTGGGGAGTATGACATCATCTGCACTGTCACTCACTGACACTGCTTCACACTCAACTATATTTTTGGACACAGTAAACTGGTCAGAACTGGAACTTGAGGCAGCAATACTCATACCACCACCAGCAACTGCACTAACACCACCAGTTGGGACAACATAATCTCCTCTAACTATGAGTGAAGCTACTGATTGTACTGTAAAAAACACTGAAGGAGAAATATCTTTCCTCACATCAACAACGCACTTCTGCAACTGCATATTACTACCATGCCCACAGACAATCTTACCACTGGCAGCAGTGCCATGGCGAGAAATAGCTTTGCTTGCACATCTCTTTGAGGGCATTTTGGGGGAACAACAGGAATATTCTAAACAGATTCAGATTTTGGAATGTTCACTCTGGTTGGGGGCTTGGGGGATGTGAGGCCAAAAAAACAACTGTGGCTTCAACAACAGATACAGATGTAAAGTCACAGCAAGTTCAGCAACACCTCAACTAACCAGTGGTGTTCTAAAGTCACAAACAATCCAATCTGGAAAAGAATACTTTTTGCCGGTGGTGGTGGGCGGGGGGGGGGACTGACTGCAGATTACTGCAGTGCAAAAACAAGAAATGATACCACAATGGCAGTACAAAATCACGCAGCTCCAATGTATAGCAGGTTCACATTGCTTTGTCTCCAATTACATTGTGGCACAATAAAAGGTGTATTATTTGATGTCATGTCATGCACCACACACATGCTCACACACAGAATTTGTCTACAAGTAATGCGTACCAAATTTAAAACTTCAGTAATATACAATGTATTTTAAACAACCTCAGTGCTGCACCAGGTCCCTCCAGGCCACAACATACATAATCAGCAAAAAAATGTCAATGACTGAAAATATTATTGCGTGTACATTAACACAGTCAGTTATACAAGAAAAATATAACCGAAAAACAAAGAACTCCCTATTTCTCCAACTTAAATCTACCTACACCAGATACGTCCCTTCCCCAAAGCACACTTCCACTGTATCTCAGTACACAGACTGAATGTTGTATATTAACATTCAAAATCCACACACAAACAATAAACGCTAGATGATATGAGGGTTTCCTACAATCGATGAACCAAAGTTTCAGCAGAAAAAATAACGCAAAAAACTTTTTTAACAGCATTTAGAAGGTTTGAATCACAAAGAGCTCTCAGAGCAGACTGTCTCCTACAGCTTCCTACACACACACTACCCTGAATTGAGGCTATGCAGAACAATCTAGAGCCCATGTGACCTGAAATCCCATGAATCACTGCAATATTCACCTTTGGAGCTTTAAAACAAGGTGAAGTGAGGCGAAGTACATTGTTCTCAATGTACTTTGCCTTAAGATTTGGTGGAGTAGTGGTTTGGGAAGGAGGAGTAATGTGAAGTCATTGTCTTCAATGGACTTCATGTTATCTATTATAACTTGAAGTACTCCGCTTTATGTTGTGAAGCACTCGGTAAATCTGCCTTCACTCCATGAATCACTCCGCAGAGAGAATTGAGGACACTTCGCCCATCTCTAATCTAGGGTGTGGCAGAATACTAAGAGTGGACATTTATTAATTTCCTGTGGAACCTACTAATGTTTTAGGAACCTGTTTCACTCGACTAGAATTCCTTATGGATACAAAAGTGATTTTGCCACATATATTGGCATGTTATGAGTATCATTCTGGACGTGGCAAGCTTTTTTGAATGATTTTCCAACCACCTAACAGAGTATTTGGCTATTTTTAACATCTAATAACATTATGGTATTGTAGTACTCACTAGTTGCCCTTCTAACTAGACTTTCTAATCTAATAGCCCCCCACCCCACCCCTATTTCATAGGCCCTCTCCTTCTATGATGATTTCTTGTGGAGCATGGAAGCACTAAACACTATTGGCAGTAGTGTGGAATCACAGTTTCATTTAGCCACATTTACTGCAACAGAGATGGAGCACTTACAGGGGCTAATTAAGGGAGAAAGGGACCTAGATATGATATTAGTGGAAAATGCAAAGACTAGCTCAGAAAATTGAAAATATTAAATTCAAGGATCCCTGCTGTGAGTAGCATGGCCTAACTCTTGCGAAATATATCACTCACTACAAGATAGCTTGGGGTCCAAGGGTCTACATTGGGCTTGATCTAGGGATTAATTCTACAAAATTTAGAAATAAAAGGGATGGAATCTGAACTAGACATTTAGTAGACCATGGATGGGATATTCAGAAATGCACCAGAGGTAGGCGCAACAGCTGCGCAGTGCAAGTACACTGTGCCAGTGTGCACTCAACGCGATATTCAAAGGTTGTGCACAATGGCAAGTGACAGTGCAAGACAGCTGTATATCACAGGAATGCACCATAGCACAACAAGGGCTGCACTTGGGAGCAAGTCAGCAAGCGCAATAGTGCAACATGGGCTGCGCAAGGGTCAGAGGTGTATGGGCCAGGACACAGGGCAACAGACACAGTGAGGAGCATGCCACACAAGCAGGACAGACCACCACCAGGGTGCAGAGGATGCCAGGAGGGAGGCATGGCTGGTGCATGGCCACAGGCCCTGACCATGTGCACCACAGCAGTGCATGGAGGTGGAGTGGTACCAATGTCCACTGGCAATCAGCCACGGGCAACATCCACAGGGTGGCATGGGACATGCCACCTGGACCATAGCTGTCAACACACATGCCAAGAGCACACAACATACAGGCCACACAACCTGAGCAGGGTGCACAGGTACGCCCCAGAGCACACACACTGGCCACTGGGCACAGACCACCAGCCACAAACCCCAGTCGACCCCAGACATACCACATGGCCATCATGCACACCACTGCAGCATGACTTCATATGTCAGCTGCAAAGCAGACAGACACAGATGGCTAACATAAAAAATGTGTATTAAAATAAACCATCAACAACTATATACAGATGTTCAGGGATAGGGAGCAGGGAACGGGAAGGCCATAAGCAAGACGGTAGGCCAGGGAAGGGAGACAGGGGGACAGGGGACATGGCTGGGTTAGGATACAAGGGAGGAAAGGGGAGGTCAGGGGAAGGGAAGGGAAGGTGGTGCAGGCCAATGGGCTCCACGTGCATCCATGCCCTACTGGTGTCTGTTCCACCGTCTCCTCCATGGCCTGCACAGGGTCTGCCTGATGATATGTACCACCAGTAGTGTGGCAGTGGTGACCCTCAATATCCGCTCCAGGAGCCTGGTGTTCACATCCACTTGCTGGACACCTAGGACAAAGGAGGGACATGTATGAGTGCATGCCCATATGACCGTAGCCCATCCACTGTGCGCAGTGGACAGTGGTGACATGTGCCCTGTAGACAGCACACAGCCAGCCACAGCATGTGTGCCCACACAAGCCACCACCCCGACCGTCCACAGCCACGCACAGCACTGTACACCAACACCACCCATGTGCGGCACACCACAGCCATGGCAGCCAGGCAACAGGGCTATGCGGTGGGACAGCAGTGGCATGTCTGGAACCTGGGTGCACCCACAGCACACCTGCAGCAGCCACACACACATGCGAAGCCACGGCATGGTGCAATAGAGCCCACCAGTGTTGCACGGCTGTAATGGTCATGTGCACAGGGGGCTGTGGCCCACCCCACCTTGCACAACAACAAACCCTGACAGAGTGCTTACCTGCACACTGTGGTACAACCGGCACCTGACTGGCAGCATCTCCCACACATCCAGCATCCCGTGCCTGTGCACTAGTGTCGGCCTGCCCACGTCCGTCAGCAGCACCAGCCATCCTGGCTCTTCGCCTATCCTTAGGGCCTAGTAGGGAGACAGTGAGAGGCAAACATCAGCACCTGGCAACAACCAACGTGCCACACCCCCCTCCAGCACAGTATACCCCATGGCCCTGCGCAGGGGCGGTATGGTGGCAGAGTACACCCATGGTGCACTGCAAAGGCCAGCAGAGCATGCAGCCACCCCCCTGCAGCATGGTTTGACACTCCACTGGCTCCCCACAGAACACCGACATGGCACAGACATGGAAAATTGCACTCACCTGGCCATGGCACGTCACCCCTCCGGACGCATGCCAGCAGTGACCTCAGCTGGTCGGGATCCTTCTGCCTCAGGTCCCCATATCGGTGGCAGCACTGCTCACCATTTTGCTGGGCCCCTGTGGCCTCCTCCAATCCCTCAGCCACCTCCTGCCACACCTCAGTGTGAGGCCAGTCCAAAGGCACCTGCTCATACAGTGAGCCAACATGTGGCTCCACCAGGGCCACCAGGTTCACCAGCTCAACTTGGCTTCAATTTGTTGCTCTCGCTATGCTCCTGCATGGCATGCTCCTGTCTGCACTGGTAACCCAAAATGGCGACCGGTAGCACACGAGCTGCACGTGCTGTGGGTGTGCGACTCGCTTGGTGAGGCGCTGCCATCCCCAATCGCACATGCTTCAGTGCTGCACGATACAACTGGGGTAGTACTGACACATGCTGCAGGCTCCCAGAGGGTCAAAGGACACTTGTAGGGTCAAAGGTCGGCATGCGCACCATACACGGCAGCATGATAGGGCACGCCATGCATGGTGCACACTAGGGTATCATGTCCCCCATGGTCCATGTGCCAATGGTGCACGGGCACCATAGGACATACAGCACACGAGTGCCACATGCCCAATAGTGGCAGAGTGCTGTACCATGTATGGCACAATGTGCGTAGGATGCCCCACCGATGTACGTGATGTCAGTGTGCACATGCGCACCATCAGGCCTACTGTGCACATCATAGAGTTACGCCATGGCTTGTGCATGTGCAACTCCAATGTGCCATGCACAATTCCATGATATTCAGCAGGAATATGCAGATGGACTGATCAGCATAGCCATGGTGCATCAGAGGCATTTGCATCTCATTACAGTTGCGCATTCCTCAATTTGCATGTGATGCGCTATAATGGCACCATAGGACTGCACAGGCACCAGACCAGTATTGCATCCTTCAGAGATAAGACACCAGGTGGTGGGCATGTTGGGGCAGTGGATTGGGGAGCCTTGTGTGTGGCAGCCATCACTAATCACATGTCCATACCCACAGGATTGAGCTTGTCGGAACACGAGGAGGTTGAGGAGCAGGGCCCTGCATGGAGGCACAGGCCCAACTTCAGGAGGGCAGAGAGCGATGCCCTCTTTGATGCATACCTGGACCAAGAGCCCCTCTGGAGTGGCTCAACAGGCACCCTGCAGGCCAGAGTGGCTGCATGGGAGAGAGTGGTCAGGGCTGTGAACCAGCAGGGCAGCCATCAAAGGTCAGCACAGGAGTGCAAAAAGAAGATGGGCATGGACCAGAGGAGGATAAAAGATAAGGTGGCTGCCATCCTGGCCGCACATGCCAACATGGATGGTGGACAGACCGAAGTGCCACAGCTGACACCGCAGGAGGAGCTGGTGGCAGCGTCCATGTGGCATAGCGCCATTGAGGGTGTTCCCAGTGGTGGATTCCAGATGTGGGGCAGCCCATCACTGCATGGTAGGTACAGCAGCGCATGGAGAAGGGGGGCAGGGGAGCAGGGTTGCCAGGGGAAGGGGTGTGTGGCAGCAGCACTAACGTGTATGTGTTCTTTTACAGATCTGGAGTGCCTGCATGCAGCAGCAGGGGTGGGGGTGATCACCATTGGGGCTGTCCTGGACCTGGAGGACTGTCCATCCACCTCCACTAGTGTCCGGGATCTGGACCACCACCAGCTCATCCCCACTGTCTGACTGGATGCCTGTGGCATGGTTGCAGATGAGACCCTGGCAGTATTTCAGCAGGACACCAGCCATGGTGTCCAGTATGCTGAGACACAGGTCGGGGCAGGGTCTGGGATGGTTGACGACATGACTGTTATCCTGGACAGTGGCGATGCTGATCAGGGGGTGGCACCCATACCATGCACCCAACACGGCAGCACAGATGGTGCCCTGGTGGCGGTTGTCCACCCACCAGCTGCAACACCCAGTGAGGTGGTGGGCAACGTTGATGTGGCGCAGTCCATACTGTGTGGTGGTGGTGGTGGTGGTGCAGCTGTCCCAGTACCATTATGCACACAGTGGCCAGAGGGGCTGCAGAGGCAGCAGGGCGGGGCCGAGGGGGGCCAGGTGCAGTGGCCTCTGCTGTTGCTCTACAGACTGTACAGGCCCAAGGGGGCCCCACTGTGCAGCCCCCATCTGTGTGGGAGGCCATGCAGTGGGGTCACACCACTCCCTTGGGTCAGCACAATGCCCATGCCCCCAGGGTGCCAACCCTCTGCTTGAGCACACCCGGCTGCTCTGGGCATCCATGAAGCAGCAAAAGCTGGTCATGGCAGGGGTGGATACACTCAGCATAGAGCTGTGCCAGTCCACAGGGAGGCATGACTGGGACTATGAGCAGCTCCTGGCAAAGGCCACATGTATGCTGGAGGACATGACCACAGCCTTGGATCAGCTTACCACTATGGTCACGGCTGGTCTAGCACCAATGGCCACCCTGGTGCATGGCCATTCACTGCAGTCACTGCGGAGTGCATTCTCCACCCCTCGGTCCCGGCTTTGTGTGACCCCATCACTGTCAACACTGGGATCCACTGTGGACATTCCAGGCACGCCTAGAGTGGGCCTGTTTGGGGGCCTGCAGACCCCTGCAAGGGACCGGTTGCATTCCTGCAGTGACACACCTGGGGGAACATCTGCGATGCCCCCTCTGGCCTTTGCAAAGCCTGCGTCTGCTGAGAAGTCTTGGCGGAGCCATCAACGTGTCTACAGTGGCCGTGCAACTGTGCGGCGGTCATGATCCACCACCCTCCCTCTCTGCTGCCTGCCGCAGCCCTGTGTGCACATTGGTGTGGCGTGTGCATGTGCATACTAGGGTCATGCCATCCATGGTCCACTCAACATACCCACCTCATGCACACCCACCCAGCTGCTGGCCACTGTGGCATGTGCATGATGATGCCCACACAACATCATTCGCCACTGTGCACTGGTATTCAGCATCTGACACATGCCCATTGGCAGCATCTGGTTGTGCATGTGAGGGTGTCTGTGTGTATGTGCATGAGTTTGTGGGTGTGTGTGGGGTGTGTGTGTGGGGTCTACAGTGCTATACAGGGTGCTTTCATGGAGTCCTGTCCCATGTCCGTCCATGCTGCCCTCCAGCCGTGTTGGTTGTGGGGCCCAGCCATGCATGCCTGTATACTGTGCCCTGGTCCCTGTGTGTGTGGTTATGTTCACCTACCTGCGTACACTGTAGTGCTCCTCTGCAATCATGTCCCAGTGCTGCTGGGTCATCCTGTGCAGCTAGGGTTCCCGTCACCTGGGGGGGTCTGCCCAACACTGCCTGGCCTGACATCTGCATCATCCCCACTGCTGTTCCCCTCTTCAACCTCGACAGCTATCCCAGGGTCAGTGGCCATGTTATGTTGCACACAGCAGGCCAGGAATAGGCAGCAGGCCTTCAAGCATGACCCTGACTGTGCCTGTGTGCGTGAGCAGCCCAGTGTGTGTGTGTGTGTGTGTGTGTGTGTGTGTGTGTGTGAGATATCCATGAGGGCAGTGATTGCAGTGTGATCCTGAGATCCTGTACTATAGGGCACCACCAGACCTATGCAGGCAACGGAACCGTACCTTCAGCAGTCCAAACACATGCTCGATGATGTTCCATGTGCTGGTGTGTGCCTCGTTGAAACTCTCCTGTACTGGTGTCAGTGGGCACCAGTATGGGGTGAGCAGCCAGGGCCTGAGTGGGTATCCACTGTCAACTGTGTGGGGACATGCTGGGTTACAATGGTGGTCTGTGTGGCTGCCCCCCACCTACCTAGCCAGACCCTCTGATGCCTTCAGCATAGCATCACCCCACACCCTGCCCTATTGTGCCAGGCTGCCCATTCAATCTGCATACTCACCTACTAGGTGGCCAGTGGGGATGTCCACGCTCTTGAACCTGTGGCGCAGTGCTGACTGTTGCCAGATGAAGGCATTGTGTGCTCCCCCATGGTGTATGGCCCAGACATTGATTATGCGCCCCTTGGTATCGCACAACACCTGGCAGTTGACACTGGGGTAGCCCTTCCTGTTGATGTAGGCCACCCCCTCCAGCCCCAGTGGTGTGTGGATGCCTATGCGGTTGCAGCTGATGGCCCCAGTATTCCAGGCATACGTGCAACCCTGTAGAACTCCTGCATGCTCGCTGTACGCTCCACCTGTGTGCTGGGGAAATGGATGTATTCTGCAGCATGTGGCAGCAGTGCATTGAGGAATTGTGTGAGGAGCCATGACGCAGCTGACTGGGTTATGCCGGTGGTGTCCCCTGTTGGTCTCTGGAAGGAACCCATGGGGAGCAGGCACATAACGGCCGTGGCTCCGTCTTGTGCGTACCTGCATCTCATCACGCACAGCTCACAAAGCTGCCTCAGAATTGTCCAGTTCAGGTGGTACCAGCCCACAATCTTGGTATCTCTGTACTGTTCGAAGGTGGTGCTGGCATGGTACCACCTGTTCTGGGCATATTGCCGCCGGTCCCTTCCACGGATGCACCGCTCTGCCTCCTGCCTCCTCACACCACTCATTACTGCCTCCATCTGGAAGTTTGCACTAGCCATGGCCTGGCCTGTCTTGCCCCCCATGCAGATGACTCTCTGGGCTATCCTAGCTGTGTGCTGTTGCTTGTGCCCCTGCACTGGTCGCACTCCTGTGATGGGGACCCTGCTGATGGTGGACACTGCCTCCCACCCATCCAGGTTCTCCCACAGCCACTCCTCTTTCTGGGCTGTCAGGATCACACTGCAATTGCTGCCCTCATGGATATCTCACTCCACACACACACACACACACACACACACACTGGGCTGCTCACGCACACAGGCACAGTCAGGGTCACACTCCCTGTCCCACTGCCTGTTGCACCTCCTGCCTCTGTGCCTGTCTTGCACCCCTACTACTGTCCTGCCTGGCTACTGGCCTCTCCCTCTGTCTCCCTCTTTCTCTCTTTCTCTCTCTGTCTCTCACCCCTGCTCCCCAAGGTGCAAGCCACCTTTCCTTGCTTGCTCCATCTTTTTATGGGATCAGCTTTGTTCTGCGCATGTCCCTGTTGCTCCGCACTTACGCCATCGGCTAGCTGTTGAATATCACACTGCGCATCTTATTCATAGCTATGTCCCCTGCACTTGCACATGCATTCATCCGGGTTGCGCAAATGGTGCACTGCGATTTGTGCCACGCATTGTCTCCCGATGAATATCGCTCTTTGGCACATTTCCATTATTACGCTGGCGCACCTCAGTTGCGCCATGTGTAACCGCTTTGAATATCCCACCCCATATGTACACCTTGATTGATGCTGTCATTGAACAAAGTGGCAAGATAGCTGAGGATTTACAAAAAGAACAAGAACAATTGACAATTAAATTGGAACAAGCAGATTTTAATAAAACCTTGGAGGAAATCGAAAAGAAACTGAGTACGAAGAAAATTTAAAACAAAAAATTAAAAAGTTCCATTCAGAGGGACAGGAACTTGAATGATTAGTGTGATAATGAGGTGCATACACACATAAAGTTCCAATCAAGACAGCATACACAAAGGAGCAATCAAAGTGACACAGACAGTGACAGTAGTTATACAAGACATAGTTGTTGAAGAGAACAACCACAAAGCCCTTTTTTAGGACAAACCAAGCAAGAACAGGAAAATCAGGCCAGCACCTTGCAGTAGCAGAAGCTCAGATACTTAAGCAATAAACTACAAAAGGGTGTGGTTGATGCTGGGATTTATCCATGTCTGGCATGGTTCAGTCACGAGGCTGCATGTCAAGTGACCAAACCATTCCAGGCATTGATAAATCCCAGCATCACCCACAACCTGGAGTGGTTTATTGCTATTATGCCATGTCACCATGTATTTTTAGTTTTCAAAATTAAGGTGAATGTTACTTTTGTTAAAGAAATAGATAAAACTGAAATTTTTATTGCTACTCCTAATAAAATAGTCCATAAACTGGTTTGTTGTTGGATACGTAAAACGGTTTATTTATTTGCTATGTAATGAATTGTGATGAATTAGCTATTTATTTTATAACTTTTACAACTGTGAGATAACAGATCTAATAAGTTTTATAACTGGAAATGACATATAGTGAGTCTGTATTGAAGAACTGAGAAAATGAATCAAAACTGTAAAGAAATTGAGTTTTTCTTCATTTTAACATTTAATTTTGCACAACATAATAAATCATAAATGTACGTTTATATATTCATTTGTACAATAATCATTTTGTTGCAGTTTTGGTTGAAAGGTGGGGGAAATTTTTTTTTTTTTTGCTAGATAGTGTCCTTAAAGTATTTCAGAGGATGAAGTAGAGCTTGATAGGTAGTGTTCTTAAGATATTTCAATGGAAGAAGCAGAGCTGCTGACAGATGTAACTGTGTCTGCTTTCAATTGCTGATGTGGAGAAACACAGCTTTTTACTATCGAACAAGTCCGTTTTTTGTTTCATCGTGCGATGGTTTGTGGTGTTGGGGAGGGGGTGTGACATTTGTGGTGCATTTCATCTGTAGGAAAGGAAAATTTTATTCTCTGAAATACAAAACTGTTAAGTGGGAAGTTATTACTGTTGAGAATATTTTTACAAAAGTATGAAGTTATTTTACTAACCTGATGATCAATTCCATTAAAAGTTTACCATCCTGCTGTAGTTTTTGACAAAGGAGAATTTGCTTTCAGAGCAAGAAGCAGTGTAGAACTACAGTCTTCTTACTAATTGTTTGGATTACACAAACATATACTTTATTAGAAGCAGGGGATCTCATTTAAGTAAAAAACAGAAAATCGCTGTGTTTCTCTGTTTGAGGAAGGGGCTGTATCAGCTTAATTTACTGAGTCAGAGGTGAAGCTAATTGGGGGTGTGGCTTAGGAGTTTAGGAGTACAAAACAGGTGTCTCAAATTACAGCTTCCTACTGTAGTTTTTGACAGAGGAGAATTTGCTTTCAGAGCAAGTAGCAGTGTAGAACTACAGTTTTTTTTATTAATTGTTTGGATTACGCAAATAGATACTTTATTAGAAGCAGGGGTCTCATTTAAGTAAAAAACAGAAAATCACTGTGTGTTTCTCTGTTTGAGGAAGGGGCTGTATTAGCTTAATTTACTGAGTCAGAGGTGAAGCTAATTGGACGCGTGGTTTAGGAGCTTAGGGGTACAAAAGCAGGTGTCTCCAATTGCAGCTTCCTGCTGTAGTTTTTGACAGAGGAGAATTTGCTTTCAGAGCAAGTAGCAGTGTAGAACTACAGTTTTTTTATTAATTGTTTGGATTACACAAACAGATACTTTATTAGAAGCAGGGGGTCTCATTTAAGTAAAAAACAGAAAATCACTGTGTTTCTCTGTTTGAGGAAGGGGCTGCATTAGCTTAATTTACTGAGTCAGAGGTGAAGCTAATTGGACGTGTGGCTTAGGAGCTTAGAGGTACAAAAGCAGGTGTCTCCAATTGCAGCTTCCTGCTGTAGTTTTTGACAGAGGAGAATTTGTTTTCAGAGCAAGTAGCAGTGTAGAACTACAGTTTTTTTTTATTAATTGTTCGGATTACACAAACAGATACTTTATTAGAAGCAGGGGGTCTCATTTAAGTAAAAAACAGAAAATCACTGTGTGTTTCTCTGTTTGAGGAAGGGGCTGTATTAGCTTAATTTACTGAGTCAGAGGTGAAGCTAATTGGACGTGTGGCTTAGGAGCTTAGAGGTACAAAAGCAGGTGTCTCCAATTGCAGCTTCCTGCTGGAGTTTTTGACAGAGGAGAATTTGTTTTCAGAGCAAGTAGCAGTGTAGAACTACATTTTTCTTACTAATTGTTTGGATTAAGCAAACATGTACTTTATTAGAAGCAGGGGGCACTCATTTAAGTAAAAAAAAGAAGAAAATCACTGTGTTCTCTGTTTGAGGAAGGGGGCTGTATCAGCTTAATTTACTGAGTCAGAGGTAAAGCTAATTGGGGGTGTGGCTTAGGAGCTTAGGAGTACAGAAGCTGGTGTCTCCAATTACAGCTTTCTGCTGTAGTTTTTGACAGAGGAGAATTTGCTTTCAGAGCAAGTAGCAGTGTAGAACTACAGTTGTTTTTATTAATTGTTTGGATTAAGCAAACATATATTTTATTAGAAGCAGGGGGCCTCATTTAAGTAAAAAAAGAAGAAAATCATTGTGTGCTTCTCTGTTTGATGAAGGGAGCCATATCAGCTTAATTTTCTGAGTCAGAGGTGAAGCCAATTGGGGTGTGGCTTAGGAGTTTAGGAGTACAATAGCAGGTGTCTCTAATTGCAGCTTCCTGCTGTAGTTTTTGACAGAGAAGAATTTGCTTTCAGAGCAAGTAGCAGTGTAGAACTACAGTTATCGTACTAATTGTTTGGATTAAGCAAACAGATACTTCATTAGAAGCAGGGGATCTCATTTAAGTAAAAAAAGAAGAACATCACTGTGTCTTTCTCTGTTTGAGGAAGGGGCTGTATCAGCTTAATTTACTGAGTCAGAGGTAAAGCTAATTGGGGGTGTGGCTTAGGAGTTTAGGAGTACAGAAGCTGGTGTCTCCAATTACAGCTTTCTGCTGTAGTTTTTGACAGAGGAGAATTTGCTTTTAGAGCAAGTAGCCGTGTAGAACTACAGTTTTTTTTATTAATTGTTTGGATTACGTAAACATACACTTTATTAGAAGTAGGGGGTCTCATTTAAGTAAAAAAAAGAAAATCACTGTGAGTTTCTCTGTTTGAGGAAGGGGCTGCATTAGCTTAATTTACTGAGTCAGAGGTGAAGCCAATTGGGGTGTGGCTTAGGAGTTCAGGAGTACAATAGCAGGTGTCTCTAATTGCAGCTTCCTGCTGTAGTTTTTGACAGAGGAGAATTTGCTTTCAGAACAAGTAGCAGTGTAGAACTACAGTTTTCATACTAATTGTTTGGATTAAGCAAACAGATGCTTCATTAGAAGCAGGGGATCTCATGTAAGTAAAAAAAGAAGAACATCACTCTGTCTTTCTCTGTTTGAGGAAGGGGGCTATATCAGCTTAATTTGCTGAGTCAGAGGTAAAGCTAATTGGGGGTGTGGCTTAGGATTACAGAAGCTGGTGTCTCCAATTGCATCTTCCTGCTGCAGTTTTTGACAGAGGAGAATTTACTTTCAGAGCAGGTAGCAGTCTAGAACTACAGTTTTCTTACTAATTGTTTGGATTAAGCAAGCAGATACTTTATTAGAAGCAGGGGGTCTCATTTAAGGAAAAAAGAAGAAAATCACTGTGTTCTCTGTTTGAGGAAGGGGCTGTATCAGCTTAATTTACTGAGTCAGAGGTGTAGCTAATTGGGGGTGTGGCTTAGGAGTTTAGGAGTACAAAAGCAGGTGTCTCCAATTACAGCTTCCTGCTATAGTTTTTGACAGAAGTGAATTTGCTTTCAGAGCAGGTAGGAGTCTAGAACTACAGTTTTCTTACTAATTGTTTGGATTAAGCAAACATATATTTCATTAGAAGCAGGGAGCCTCATTTAAGTAAAAAAAAAAGAAGAAAATCACTGTGTGTTTCTCTGTTTGAGGAAGGGGCTGCATTAGCTTAATTTACTGAGTCAGAGGTGAAGCCAATTGGGTTGTGGCTTAGGAGTTTAGGAGTACAATAGCAGGTGTCTCTAATTACAGCTTCCTGCTGTAGTTTTTGACAGTGGAGAATTTGCTTTCAGAGCAGGTAGCAGTCTAGAACTACAGTTTTCTTACTAATTGTTTGGATTAAGCAAACATACATTTTATAGAAGCAGGGGGCCTCATTTAAGTAAAAAAAAAGAAGAAAATCATTGCGTGTTGCTCTGTTTGATGAAGGGAGCCGTATCAGCTTAATTTTCTGAGTCAGAGGAAAAACTAATTGGGGTGTGGCTTAATGGCTTAGGAGTACAAAAGCAGGTGTCTCCAATTACAGCTTCTTGCTGTAGTTTTTGACAGAATAGAATTTGCTTTCAGAGCTAGTAGCAGTGTAAAACTACAGTTTTCGTACTAATTGTTTGGATTAAGCAAACAGATACTTCATTAGAAGCAGGGGATCTCATTTAAGTAAAAGAAGAAGAACATCACTGTATCTTTCTCTGTTTGAGGAAGGGGGCTGTATCATCTTAATTTACTGAGTCAGAGGTAAAGCTAATTGGGGGTGTGACTTAGGATTACAGAAGCTGGTGTCTCCAATTGCATCTTCCTGCTGCAGTTTTTGACAGAGGAGAATTTGCTTTCAGAGCAGGTAGCAGTCTAGAACTACAGTTTTCTTACTAATTGTTTGGATTAAGCAAGCAGATACTTTATTAGAAGCAGGGGGTCTCATTTAAGGAAAAAAGAAGAAAATCACTGTGTTCTCTGTTTGAGGAAGGGGCTGTATCAGCTTAATTTACTGAGTCAGAGGTGAAGCTAATTGGGGGTGTGGCTTAGGAGCTAAGGAGTACAAAACAGGTGTCTCCAATTAAAGCTTCCTGCTGTAGTTTTTGACAGAGGAGAATTTGCTTTCAGAGCAAGTAGCAGTCTAGAACTACAGTTGTCTTACTAATTGTTTGGATTAAGCAAACAGATACTTTATTAGAAGCAAGGGGTCTCATTTAAGTAAAAAAAAGAAAATCACTGTGTGTTTCTCTGTTTGAGGACGGGGCTGTGTTAGCTTAATTTACTGAGTCAGAGGTGAAGCTAATTTTTGGGGGTGTGGCTTAGGAGTTTAGGAGTACAAAAGCAGGTGTCTCCAATTACAGCTTCCTGCTATAGTTTTTGACAGAAGTGAATTTGCTTTCAGAGCAGGTAGGAGTCTAGAACTACAGTTTTCTTACTAATTGTTTGGATTAAGCAAACATATATTTCATTAGAAGCAGGGAGCCTCATTTAAGTAAAAAAAAAAGAAGAAAATCACTGTGTGTTTCTCTGTTTGAGGAAGGGAGCCATATCAGCATAATTTTCTGAGTCAGAGGTGAAGCTAATTGGGGGGTGGCTTAGGAGCTTATTAGTACAAAGGCAGGTGTCTCCAATTACAACTTCCTGCTATAGTTTTTGACAGAGGAGAATTTGCTTTCAGAGCATGTATCAGTCTAGAATTAAAGTTTTCTTACTAATTGCCCTACTTCCCACCCCTCTACCCTCCCACCCTAAGCCAGTTCTTCTTTTATAGCCACTGGAATTGACTGACAACAGGAACTTCCTGTCTGGCAGTAGGGAGGAAAGGATCACTGAGACACATTAGTTTTATCAACCTTGAAGGAACCTAAAAAAATAGCTTTTTCTCCACCCCTTGCTGTGGGTGGTCTGAATCCAAACACGGAAGACGGAGTCTACTGAAGACTACAGGAAGTTCCTGTCCCAGAACAGGAAGGATGAGAGTTGTAAGGGCACATAGGCAGTAGGAAAGTAGGTGTAAAAATACATAGAGGGAGGAGACAGTAAACATACAAAGCAAAATGAGAGGGGACACAAAATAAGTCAAGATGGGAGTGGTGCAGCGCAATGGTTGTGGGGCAGCAGTGTTCCAGGAGACATTCTGGAGGCTGTGATGCTGCCCTGTTTGCAGGCACCTCTTTGGTCTGAGGGAGGAGGTTGCCCATCTCCAGGCTGACCTGGCTAGGACTTGTGAAACCTCTTCCCCCACCCAGGGATCACCAGGGCCACCAGTGCTACATCAGAGGTTGCCAAGAAAGATAAGTGGTTGGACCAAGGTGGGCTCAGGGAGGGAGAGGGTTGTGGAACAGAGGTGCATCCCTCCAGTTGTACCTCTACACAATTCATATGCTCTTCTGGCAAATAGTGATTCCTCTGGAGGCACCTGCAGTGAAGACCAAGGAGGATGCTGGGAGCCTCCACAAAGGAGACCCACAGGAGGGTGGCACAAGACCTCACAGGGGAAGGAAACAACTCCTGGTGTGGAACTCAATCATTATGGGGTAGAAGTGGGGGAGGAAGGGGATAGGGAGGTAAGGTGCCTGCCAGGTGCCACGGCATGGAGGGACAGGAAGTGAATCCTCAGGATCATGGGAGCAGCTACACAAGGGAGGGAGCTGGATGTCATTGTCCACCTAGGGACAAATTATCTGGCTATAAATGGGATCAGAGCAGTGCAAGAGGAGTTTTTAGAGTTGGGGAGGGGTCTTAGACAAGTAGTATATACAGTAAATTTCTCGGAGGTGCTGCCTGTCTATAGCAGGGATGATGCTAGGATATTCCACACCATGGGATTCAATGAATGGTTGAAACCTGGTGTGGAGCTCACAGTTTTGGCTTCATTGGGGAAAGGGAAGCCACCTGGAGGGATGCAGGCCTATGCTGGTGTGATGGTTTGTATCTGTCCGGGGGGAGACCAGGATCCTAGGTGATAGGTTTAAATGCTTCATTGGCAAGTATTTAAACTAGCGAAGGGGGGAGATACTGAAAAGGAGCAGGGGAATCCCAGTCTTCCCCCACAAAACACAATAGTTAGAGAGGTAAACACCAAGGTAGAGAAGTCAGTAGGGGTGCAGGACAGGGGTAAATGCAGAAAAAGGCAGTAAGGACAGGGATGGGGCTAAAAGGGGCAAGGCCATCAAAAAATGGAAGGAAATGAGTACCAATGCCCATAGTCTGCGTAACAAGCTCCCTGGACTAGTGGCCTTGATGGAAGAGGGATGCCTGGATATTGTGGCAGCCACTGAAACATGGTACACAGAGAACCATAACTTGGATGTCAACATACCAGGATACACAATCTACAGGAGGGACAGGGTGGGTAAAAGAGGAGAAGGAGTAGCTCTCTATATAAGGGAAGGGATTAAAGCAACAGAACTGAAGAGTAAACAGGACGTTGATGAGTCACTATGGGTAACCTTGGAGACAGGAAATTGCAGCACAATCTGCATGGGGATTGTGTACAGACCCCCATCTCAGGGGGAGGAAATGGACAAGGAAATGATAGAAGGCATCCTTAAAATGGCAGAAAAAGGGGAAATATTGTTGATGGGGACCTGAATATGCCAAATGTTAACTGAAGTACCTTTGCTGCAGGCACTTCCAAGAGCAGGGTCATTCTTGATGCCCTACAGGGGGCATGCCTCAGACAGCTAGTGTTGGAACCCACTCAAGAGGGGAGCAATCTTAGACCTGGTACTCTCAAATGGGGAAGGAGAAAGGATCTCAGATTTAGAAGTGAGTAGCCATCTGGGAACAAGTGACCACCAAACAGTGTGGTTCACAATAAACACAGCCATAGAGTCAAGCCATACAAAAACAAGAGTGCTGGACTTTAGGAGGGCTGACTTTGAGAAAATGAGAGAGTGCCTCAGACAAGCACTAGCAAAAGGGCAAGATGGAGGGGTGGCGGAACAATGGGGAATAAGCAAAACAGCCATCACAGAGGCAGCAAGCCTTTGCATGAAGCAAATCAACAATACAAAATGAAGGAAAAAAACACTATGGTTCTCAAAAGGGGTGGAAGGGAATGTTAAGGAGTAAAGGATAGCATTCAGGAAATATAAGGAAACACAGAAAGAGCAGGACAGAGAACTTTATCAGTTAAAGCAAAAGGAGGCAGGGAAGGCAGTCATAACAGCAAAGACACAAACTGAGGAAAAGATAGCCAACTCTGTTAAGAAGGGGATAAAACCTTTTATAGGTACAATAGAAAGTGAAGAAAAGACCAAGGGAGGGATACAGAGACTTAATAAAGAGGAGGGAATGTGGACAGAGAGTGACAGTGAAAAAGCAGGGATACTGAATGACTATTTCTGCTCAGTATTCACAGTGGAAGAGGAGGGGGAGGTACCTAAACCAAACAAGAAAAACACTCTGAATAGGGGGTTGATACCAGTCCATTCATAGAAGAAAGGGTTCTGAAATAACTCTTAAAGCTGAAGGTGGATAAAGCAATGCAGCCTGATGGGATTTACCCCAGAATTCTAAAAGAAATAAGGGTAGAACTAGTAATGCCACTGACTACTCTCTAACAAATCATGGAAGCATGGGGGTGGTACCTGAAGACTGGAGGAGGGCACATGTGATTCCACTTCACAAAAGTGGAATCAGGGCAGAGGCAGGAAACTATAGACCAGTTAGTTTGACCTCAGTGGTAGGGAAAATGATGGAATCACTTCTGAAGGAAAGAATTATTGAGTACCTAGAGGCCAGTGGGGCACAGGACCCAAGGCAGCATGGTTTTACAGCAGGAAGGTCATGTCAGATGAACCTAATATATTTCTTTGACTGGGTGACCAAAATAGTAGACCAGGGAGGGGCTGTGGATATGGCCTACCTAGATTTTAGCAAGGCATTTGACACATTATCACACAAAAGATTAATATACAAGTTAGCCAGCCTTGGAGTGGGTCCCAAGGTGGTAGCCTGGATAAAAAAACTTGCTGGACAACAGGACACAAAGGGTAATAGTAAATGGAGTCCACAGTGAAGAAAGGAGGGTAACTAGTGGGGTACCACAGGGTTCGGTACTGGGACTGGTCCTCTTCAATGTCTTTATAGGTGACATTGGAGAGCACCTGGAAGGAAAAGTGTATCTCTATGCAGATGACACAAATATCTGCAACAGGGTTGATACACAAGGTGGGGTGGAAAGAATGAAAAGGGACTTGGCAAGGTTGGAGGAATGGTCAAATATATGGCAGCTCAGATTCAATGCAAAGAAGTGCAAGGCAATGCATCTGGGAAACAAAAACCCAGGGGAAGAGTACACAATGGGGGGTGAGATAATAGCAACAAAAATTGAAAAAGACCTGGGAGTAATTATATCAGATGACCTAAAGGTGGGCAAGCAATATAATAAGGCAGTAAAGAGGGCTGGGGGGATACTGGGATGCATAGGGAGAGGCATCAACAGTAGAAAGCAGGAAGTTGTTTTCCCTCTGTAGAGATAGTTGGTGAGACCCCATCTAGAGTACTGTGTGCAGTTCTGGAGACGCCATCTCCACAAAGACATAGACAGGGTGGAGACTGTTCAAAGGAGGGCAACCAAAATGGTGCAGGGTCTGCACCAGAAGACATAAGAGGAGAGACTAAAGCAGCTTAATATGTATACCCTTGAGGAAAGGAGGGTGGGGGGAGGACATGATAGAAACTTTCAAGTATCTCAAGGGAATTAACAAAGTACAAGAGGGTAGTATCTTTCAGAAAAAAAGATGTGCAATAACATGGAGGCACAATTTGAAGATAGAGGGGGACGGCTCAGAAGTAATGTTAGAAAGTATTGTTTCACAGAGAGGATTATGGATGCTTGGAACAGCCTTCCTGAGGAGGGTGTGAAGTCAGGAACAGTGAGAGAATTCAAGAATGCATGGGACAGACATAAGGCAATTCTAGTGGGGGGTAGGAGGAAATAAGATGGTTAACTAGAATCTGCAGCTTATCCATCAGGTAGGAAAATGGGCAGACTGGGTGGGCCAAGCGGTCCTTATCTGCCGTCAAATTCTATCTTTCTATGTTTCTATCCCATAGTTCACTAGGTTGCCTAGTGTTGGTCTTGAAGTGTTCTGTTGAGCTTCGGACTGGCTGTGGATCACATGGTGTTCTTTGAGTTCTGGCTGTTTGGTGCTCATTTGCATACTCTGTTGCAGGCAGAATGAGGTACTGGAATTGGTTGGATTTCATCAGCTGGGATTTTGGAGACGTCTTGTGGAACTGAAATCTTCGTTGAGGTACATTGCGATTTTTTTTGTTCACTTTGACTCTGAGGTATGTAGTAGTTGCAGATAATAACAGTTTCCAGTGTGCTTGGGTTTTGCTGAGGAGGAGAAAAGTCGTTTTTTATGTTGGCTGTGCAGGTACATTTCTTTTTGGTTGGATTCTCTTCAGTAATGTCAGGCTGCATTTTATGGATGTCAGCAGAGATTATTTCACCCCACTTTAGGAAGTCTGTGATGCTTGGCTTCCAGTAACTTCTCAGGTAGGACTCGCTCTGGTGGCCTGTGATTGCCATTATTTGGCGAGCCTCCATTCCTGAGTCACTGAGCAGGATCACGGCAGTTGCTCGTAGGGAATGATTCATGAAAATTTTAGTAAAGCCAGCTTCTTTGCATATGCGAGGGAGCATGCCTCCAAGACAATTTATGCCCATTGGCTCTGCCGTATACCACTAGTTCATCATTTCCAAAACTGACTCATCTATTTTTTTTGGGTGGCAAAATAAAGATGGAAGGTTTGGAGGCAGTTTGGAAATATATTTTGTGAAACTTTTTATTGGACACAAAGGGTCTTGAGGTTGTTCGAACATGTAGCATTGTGTGTTTTGGCGGGGGGGGTATTGTATTTTTTATGATTTTTATTCTCTTAATTGAAACTTTTAGTTAAGTATTTTACACCATTGTCAGTTTCTTTTATTTCAGAGGATTCCAGTTTTAGCTGTCTGACTCCCTCCTTTCCTCTGCAAGCGAAGTGAAGCTGGATATCTCTCCAGACCTTCCTGACCAGTCCTACTGCTGAATTAAAGGAGACTGCATTGGAGTTTCTGAGAGCTGTGAGTTCAGTTATGGTTTGTCCAGGGTGATGTTATGCTTTGTCCTTTACTTGTTTTCTATATGTTTTCACTATTGCTTTGAAGATGTTATTTGCACTACTGAATTCTGGGTCTGCCATGAGGTTTAGCGATCTACTGATTTGAGAATCATTTAAGTGTCTGTTTAGCCCAGATTTCAGGCTGACATAACTCCTAAGGACATATTCACTACCACTGCTGTTTCTTACGGTGCTGTAGTATTGCCTTAGAATGTTGTTTAGGTTTTCTGGTGAAATTGTTTTTAGGTCAATTGAGACCTGCTTTTGTGTACACCAGTCAAAAAAAATATTTATGGCCACCGTGTTTGTTTTAGTGTTGTTTGCTCATGTCTGTCAAGCTCCAACTACAACATTTCTTCACTCATGATATCAAGATGATGCTGTGGTTTCTTTACTATAGGACTGGATGGGCCTGGTAAGTTCATGACGCCCGCAATATTCAACTGTACAGGAACAGCTTTCGATGAGGCTGGCACTGGGACTGAAAATGACTGTGGCTCGGTGGTTGAGATGGCTGAGTTAGAGACTGGACAATGGAGGCTGAGAGGTATGGTTATACTGCTAGTATTTGGTGCTTGAGGTAACGGATCCTCAACTTTGGGTAAACTGTTGAAAATGGCATCCGGTTCATCGTTATCTATTAGGTCAAAGCTGATATCCATGGTGGAATTAGTATTTGAAGGTAGGCTGTGTTTGTAAGCAGTGATTCAGATATTGTGTCAGTTTGGTTTTGAAATGGGGGTTGGAGTGATTTAGTTTTGGGGGCTCGTACCTGAGGTTGGCTGGCACCTGGTGCATTGGTAATACTACGATTTACAATGCCGTGGTGGTGCCAGCTAACCAATCATAGTGGAGGGTTTTTTGGTACCATGGTATAATCTATGATGGCTAAGGGTCTCATTACAGAGGAAACAAGGGTGCCAGGGCCATGGGAGAACAAGCAAGACTACTAGGAGGAGGCAGAAGAAGAGTGAACATGAGTCCAAAGCCAAGAAACACACCCTAGCGGTACCAGTTTTTAAGTTAAAAAACCACAGCCTGGATCCAGTACAAACAGCAATTCTGTCGAAAGGCCTGTAACTCATCCCCACAAAACCATGGGTATCTTTGAACCTGAGTGTGGCATTCAAAAATTTGCAAGGTAACTCAGTCCAAAGGCTCGGTTTAGTGGTGAACTAGATCAGGATTCCCAGTTGAAATAAAACAAGAACTAAAATTTAAATCTAGTTACAATCCCCCCACAGGAAATTATCACTCAGGCATTAAGGGGAATGGGACAGGAATCAGGGATTGAGGAACAGTGGGCAGTATTTAAAATGGGGATTATAAGAACAACAGAATTATGCATTAAGCAGGTTAGCAAGAGGAAAAGAAAGAGGAGACCATTATGGTTTTCCAAAGAGGTAGCAAAGAAAGTGAAAGCCAAAAAGACTGCATTCAGGCAATACAAAAAGACACAGGCAGAAGGGGATAGGGAGAAGTACCAGGAGAAAAAATGGAGGCAGGGAGGTCAGTAAGGGAAGCCAAAGCTCAGACAGAAGAACACATTGCAAAATCAGTGGTTAAAGGGGACAAAACCTTTTACAGGTACATAAGTGAAAAAGAAGGACAAAGGGAGGATAGTTAGACTGAAGGGGAGGATGGGAGCAGCGTGGAGGATGACAACAGTAAAGCTGACATATTGAACAGGTATTTCTGTCAGTCTTTACTAAGGAAGAGGGGGTAATGGGTCTGAAGGGAGTACAAGGGGTGAGAATGGTGCAGAATGGACACAAGTCCCTTTACACGAGAAAGGGTCCTGAAGGAACTGGAAGTAATAAGAGTTGACAAAGCAATGGGGCCAGATGAGTGCACCCAGGGTCATAAAGAACTAAGAGGTGGTGGCTGAACCTCTGGCTATCCTGTTCAGCCAATCACTGGAAACAGGGAGGTACCAAAGACTGGAGGACAGCAGATGTAGTCCCCTTATACAAAAAGTGGGAACAAAGAGGAAGCAGGGAACTACGACCAGTCAGCCTCACCTCGTAGTGGGAAGATCATGGAAGCACTACTGAAGGAGAGATTGGTGAACATCTGGTTGTCAATGGACTACAGGACCCAAGGCAGCATGGTTTCACCAGGGGAGGTCATGTCAGACCAACCTCATTGAATTTTTGACTGGGTGACTAGGGAGGTGGATCAGGGAGGGCAGTGGACATGGCCTATCTGGACTTCAGCAAGGCCTTTGACACTGTGCCACATAGAAGACTATTACACAAACTGGGGAATATGGGTGTGGGCAGGACAGTGAGTGTGGTGGGTAGGTAACTGGCTGGTGGCAGGACACAGAGGGTGGTGGTAAATGGCTGTCACTCCACAGAGGAAGAGTGACCAGTGGGGTACCACAGGGATCAGTGCTGGGACCGGTCCTATTCAACATCTTCATCAGTGACATTGCAATACCTCATAGAAGGCAGAATTTCACTGTTCGCTGATGACACAAAGCTCTGTAATCAGAGTAGACACACCAGAGGGTGTAGACAGAATGAGAAGGACCTGCAGAAACTTGAAGAATGGTCAAGGGTTTGGCAGTTGAAATTCAATGCAAAGAAGTGCAAGATAATGCATATGGGGCACAAAACCCTGGCACAATATATCAGTTGGGGGTGAGGATATGGCATGCACAAGCAGGAAAGGGATCTTGGGGTTGTCATCTCTGATAACCTCAAGGTAGGAAACAGTGTGACAAGGCATCAGGTAAAGCAATAGGATGCTGGGATGTATAGGCAGGGCATCACCAGCAGGAAAAAGGGAGGTCATAATTCCGCTCATACAAGACACTAGTGAGGCCCCACCTGGAGTACAGTGTACAGTTCTGGAGACCATACCTATGTAAGGACATAGACAGGGTAGAGAAGGTTCAGAGGAGGGCAACAAAGATGGTGCATGGGTTGCATCACAAATCCTATGAAGACAGGTTGAAGGAACTGAACATGTACTTCCCTGGAGGAGGAGGAGAGAGGGGATATGATAGAGACATACAAGTATCTCACAAGGGAGGAACAGGGTGCAGGAAAACACTATTTTTAAGCGAAAAAGATGTTTCAGGACTAGAGGGCATGGGATGAAGTTGGAGGGAGGGCGATTCAGAGGAAACATGAGAAAAATTTCTTCACTGAACAGGTGGTGGACAAGTGGAACACCCTGCCAGAGGAAGTGGTGGGGCTGAAACAATCAGGATTTAAGAATGCATGGGATAGACATAAAGGAATTCTAGAGGTCAGGGGTAAGGGGAAATAGACTTCTAGGAAAACAAACTGAACTTACAAGCTCAAATGGGCAGACTAGGTGGGCCATAGGCCCTTATCTGCCGACACTGTCTATGTATCTATGTAGTTGAGACCTTTATTGAAATGAGTAGAACAGAGGTCATGGATCCTCTTCTCCCAAGAAACAACTAAGAACAAAAATAATCTGACTTGAAATGAGAGAATGGCCCCAAACAATTTAGAAAAGGACTCAAGTGCAATTATCAGACAGGCTGACAAAGTGGTGGTATTGTTGTCATGAATTTGAGCACTACAAGAACATTAATCTCAAACTCTTGAATGATTCAAAAAATTGTGTATAGCAAGCAGGTGACCCCACCACACCCTGTAATGGAAGCTCAGAGTACTAATAGGAGAAATGGCAGTAAGCAATTGGCTTAAGGAATTCGAGCGAGGCATTTTCTGTAAACAGTTCCTGAAAGTACCAGTCTATTATGGGATCCTAAAATCCATAAAAATGAGAAGCATCCCCCAGGGAGTCATAGTGACTCCGGGATTGATGTTATGTTTTAACCCATTTCTTCTTACATCAACTACCACCTGCAACCACAGGTGGAAGAAATCCCAACTTTGCTTAGGGATACTACTTATGTTTTGCAAGTCCTAAAAGAAAGTAATCAACAGGGAATAAGAAAAGGACACCTACTAGTTACTTTGGATGTGAATGACCTGTACATGTCCACCCTACATGATGAAGGGGTTTGTGCTATGGGCAAACTCCTGGACATGAAACCAGAATCTAAACATCCAACTACTATAGTACTTCAAGAACTAGCACACTTTATTCTAACTAAAATATTTTTTTAAATTTTTAATGGACTTTTTATAAAGAGGCCGATAGAACTGCAGTGGGGTCCACAGTGGTTCTAGTTATGCTCAATCAATATGTTCAAATTTGAGATACAGTATATTTAGTTCTAAAACACAAACCATTTTTTTTCAAAGTAAGAAGTGCTACAGGAGATACACAGATGATCTTTTCATGGTGAGGGAAGGGGATGAAGAATTGTTATGGCAATTTCATGAGCATATCAACAGCACAAAAATGAACCTTAAGTTCACATTACAGCACAGCACAGCAGAACCAGCATCCTCTATCAAGATCTCCCTATTTCCATCCAAAGCAACAGACTAGAAAGAGAGCTTTATAGAAAAAGACCAATGGGAATACTGTTTTACATTCTGACAGATTTCACACCAAAAACTTATCCGGAACATATTCTGTTCTTGGTTTTTCTTTGTCCAGAGACACTGTAGCAAAGATGAGTGTTTTCAATAGGAACTAGAAACAACTGCATATAGATTCCAACAGAGAAAGTGTAACAAAAGCACCTTACAGAAAGTAGTTGAGTTGTTTAGCAATATTACTCAGGCTGAGGCAGTGGCAGGGAGCACGAGACATGAGAATGCAAACAGATCTCTGTTCACCTCTATGGATAACCGGCACGTAGGGGAAATCAAGAAAATTCTCAGCCAAAACTGGAACACTTTCAGTCAATCCCCCCAAACCAAAACATTTTTAAAGAGAGGTATGTGGTGTCAGTCAAAAAGGTCCTAATGTTGAAGGGCAAATGTGCAGAAGAAACACAGTCAAGGCCAGAAATAAAAATACAGAACAATTGCTGGGGCCTCTTAAACTGGGCACAGTTCCCTGTAGACAGAGCTCTGTCAGGAAAAAAGCACTCTTATATGCACCTGGGAACCAATCAGATGTTTCCCATAAAAGAGGACATAGAAACATATAGAAACATACAAGGTCACAGCAGAAAAGGACCATGTGGCCCTCCTAGTCTGCTCCTTTTCCCTACCTAATGAAATACCACAGACCCTAGTTGATCTGCAGCTTACCCTCTCTTCCTTACTGTGAAAGTACTTTTCTGTGTATCCCATGCATTCTTGAATTCCAGTACCATTTTTGCCCCCACCACCTCCACAGGAAGGCTGTTCCAACTTCCACTACTCTTTCTGTAAAAAAGTGCTTCCTTGCTTTGCCCCTGAGTCTATCCCCCTCTAGCCTCATAACATGCCCCCTTGTTCCTGTACACCTGCTTTTCTGAAAGATGCTACCCTCATGTATCTTGTTTATACCCTTTAGGTCCTCAAATGTCTCTGTCATATCACCCCTCTCTCTTCTCTCCTTCAGGGAATACATATTGAGGTCCTCTAGTCTTTCCTCATATGACTTTTGTTGCAGTCCTTGAACCACTTTTGTTACCCTTCTCTGGACTGCCTCTGTTTATGTCCTTCCAGAGATACAGTTTCCAAAACTGGACACAACACTCCAGATGAGGTGTCACTAGTGATCTGTACAGTGGCATAACCACCTCCTTTTTCTGCTGGTGATACCTCTACCTATGCATCCTAGCATCCCACTGGCTCTCCCCATAGCTTTCTTACATTGTTTGGTTACCTTTAGGTCATCAAATTATGATTACCCCTGGTCCCTTTCTTGATTGGTGGCCATCAGTACATCTCCCCCAATCTTGTACTCTTCCCTTGGATTTCTGTGCCTCAAATGCATGATTTTTTCACTTCTTTGTATTGAATCTTGGCTGCCACAGTCTTGACCACTCCTCACATGTGACACTACTGGAGTACTATAATTACTCCAGTGCCCTTGTGACCAGTTTAAGTTGGTAAAACATTATGACATCTGAAGACCAAAATAAAAGAGGACAAGGGGAACATGAGGAAAATACCCTGTAGCAGAACATTTCTACCAAGAGGGCCATACAAGTGCCTCTTTATACCTCTGGGGTTTGGAAGTGGTAGCAACTCCATCAAGAGGGGTGACTACACTAAGGCTGAAATGAGATTAATTTATGCATTACAGGTCCTTGTTCCATGCATCAGCATGAACAAGGATGCTAACTGGTCTGCATGCTGGTAATATGGAGTATAGCATAACGGCCAGTGTGTGTACATAGCTCTGACTTGGATGCCGCCGTCTATAAGTTGGTACTCCCCCTGGATCCCTAATGTATGCTTGTGACTCCAGTGACATAGGGAATGCACCTTTTAGTGTCATCATATCATCATTCGCTTTTCCAAGCCATGGCAAGCCACCCCCACATGAATTTCCACTTTTAGCAGAAAACACTTTGAAACTTTTCTCACTAGCATTCCTTGGTGGGCAATAATCCCTCCCTCATTTTGCATTTTCTTTTTTTTTTTAATTTTTGTATATAAGACACATATTAACCCATTAAGTATATATCGATAGATTAGCTTTTTATACATTCTTCCTTTATTTTCTCATCAGTACTTTCTGCTCTAATGCCCCTGGCCAGTCCCCTTCTGAATGGACCTCCCAGCTTCACTACTCACCCTGCTCCGGGTTTTAACCTTTCATTTCCATGGCATGGTGTTCCTGGACATCTATGTGGGGAAGGTGAAGTTTCAGATGTCATCCTGCAGCCAGAGGTGGTTTCCTTTTAAAGTTTTGTTGCCCCCACAGCAGTTCATGTGCAATGGTGTAACAGACAAACTCTGTCTCTGTGGAGACATCCTCAAAAGCCTGTGTTTATAGAAACATAGAAACATAGAATTTGACGGCAGATAAGGACCGCTTGGCCCACCCAGTCTGCCCATTTCCCTACCTACTGGATAAGCTGCAGATCCTTGTTAACCAGCAGCCTACTTCTTTCTACCCCAACCCCCCAGAATTGCCTTATGACTATCCCATGCATGCTTGAATTCCACCACTGATTTTGACTCACAACCTCCTCCGGAAGGCCATTCCATGCATCCACAACCCTCTGTGAAAAATACTTCCTTAAATTACCTCTGAGCCGCCTCTATCTTCAAATTGTGCCCTCTTGTTCTTGCACACCTCTTTTTGAAAGATGCTACCCTCTTGGACTTTGTTGATTCCCTTGAGGTACTTGAAAGTTTCTATCATGTCCCCCTCTCCCTCCTTTCCTCGAGGCTATACATATTAAGCTCCTTAAGTCTCTCTTCCTTATGTCCTCCGGTGCAGACCCTGCACCATTGGTTGCCCTCCTCTGGACAGCTTCCATCCTGTCTATGTCTTTGCGGAGATTGGGTCTCCAGAACTGCACACAGTACTCCAGATGGGGTCTCACCAGCTGTCTGTACAGAGGATAATAACTTCCTGTTTTCTACTGGTGATGCCTCCCTATGCATCCCAGTATCCCCCCAGCCCTCCTTGCTGCCTTCTCACATTGCTTGCCCACCTTTAGGTCATCTGATATGACTACCCCCAGGTCCCTTTCCATTTTTGTTGATTGTTAGTATCTCACCCCCCATTGTGTACTCTTCCCCTGGGTTTTTGTTTCCCAGGTGCATTACCTTGCACTTCTTAGCATTGAATCTAAGCTGCCATACATTTGACCATTTCTCTAACCTTGCCAAGTCCCTTCTCATCCTTTCCCCACCTGTGCATCAAACTCTGTTGCAGATCTTAGTGTCATCTGCAAAGGGACAGCCTTTTCCTTCAGTCCTTCTGCAATGTCCGCTTATAAAAGACGTTGAAGAGGACTGGTCCTAATATTTGAACCCTCAAGGTACCGCCAGTAACCCTCCTTTCTTCTGAGTGGACTCCATTTACTATTACTCTCTGTGTCCTATTCTCCAGCCAATTCTTTACCCAGGCTGTCATCTTGGGACCCACTCCCAGGCTGGCTAACTTATATATTAATCTTTTGTGTGGGACTGTGTCAAATGCCTTGCTAAAGTCTAGGTAGGCCATGTCCACAGCCCTTCCCTGATCTACTACTTTGGTCACCCAGTCAAAGAAATCTATCAGATTCGTCTGGCATGACCTTCCCACTGTGTTTGCCAGCTATTTGCTTGCCCAAACTGCACTATTTCCTGGACATCTCCAGTTGGCAAGCAAGCAGCAAGTCACATAACTCCCCTCCCCTGACAAAGGAGATCAGTCCAATCCTCCTTCCCCCAGCCAGCAGGCCTGCCCCTGAATGACCCGACTCTTTTCCCAAACTCAGGCCACCAGCATGGCAGGAGGTAAGGCGCTAGGTGCCTCAGCGCTTCATGCCACAGGGCCAGCAACATTCTACCTTTATGAGAGTATATCATCATTGACAAACCCCGTTCAGGGCACAAAATGTTCTGAACACACAGAGACTATATAGAAAGTTAAAAATACAAACTGATTTGTGTATCAAGCATCTGGGTATGAAATGAGCATAATGACAGTGGCTATAAGAAACTGTTTAAAACACATTTATGGAGATGAATTTTCAGTGAAAGTATATAAATATATTTATGTTACTTTTGGATAACCCAATGTGTAGAAAATTCCACTTAACAGATTATTCCTTTACTGTATTATTGATGCGTTTCACCCCTACCGGGTCATAATGTTGCACATGGCGATGCGACATTATAGTAACGGTGCAGCATAGTATGCTAGTGCTACTGGTGCAATACAGTGTATACTACTCTACGTGGTATTGCACCAGTAGCGCTTTACCAGGCAGAGGATAAGACCTCTGCTGTGAGCAGTTTCTTTTGAGCAGCTGCCATGGCTCACAGGACTGAGCCACAGCAGTAGGAACCCAGGCGCTGCATCTGGGACCGGGTTTGATTCCCTTTCCCAGAAACTCTTTTTTTTTTTAGACTTGTGCACTCCCAGAGTTGACCCCCCCACCGGAGTTGAGAATCTTTATTGGGGGGGGTTCAGAGGGCACGAACCCTGTAACAGGGGGAGTGGGGGCAGAGACCCCCACAGAAAAGACTTATGCCTCATGGCCGAGAAATCATGCTGTATTGGCAGCATGGTTGGCTATCTTGACATAATATCTTCTAACATGATGACCCCATGCCTGTTTCACCTGGTACAGTACTTCCCTGTGACAGTTCCTATGCTCACCACTGTGATGCCTGGACACATAGAAACATAGAAATCTGTCAGCAGATAAGGACCCATCAGCCCATCTAGTCTGCCCTTTCCTTCCCCATAGGCTCCTCTACCCCATCCCTTACTCCCCTCTTCTTTTGTCCCCCTTCCCCCGTGCTGCCTCACATCCCATTGATCACAAATGGTTTCATACCCTTTCCTCTCTTGCTTAATCCCCATGTAGTTATCCCATGCCCTCTTGAACTCCCCGACTGAGTTTGCCTCCACCACCTATTCTTGCAGCTTATTTCAGGGATTCACCACCCTCTCAGTGAAGTACTGTCCCCTCACATTTCCTTTGAATTTACCCCCCCAGTTTTAAGCTGTGTCCCCTAGCTGTAGTGTTTCACTCATTGTGAACATGCTCCCTTACCTCTTGTTGTTCATTCCCTTCAAATATTTAAAAGTTTCAATGATGCTGTATCTCCCCTTTCTCTCATTGTTTCCAGTTTGTACAAGTCTAGCTCTTCTAGCCTTTCTTCGCATGATCTCTTTTGCATGCCCTGCACCATTTTGGTTGCTCTTCTCTGGACCGTCTCAACTCTATCTATGTCTCCCCATAAGTGAGGTCTCCAGAACTGTATTCCATACTCCAGGTGTGGTCTAACAATGGACCTGTACAGTGGCATAATCACCTCCCTCCTCCTACTTGTAATACCCCTCCCTATACATACCAACATTTTGTTTGTCTTGCCCACCACCTTGTTGCACTGGTTTGCCACCTTTAGTTTATCTGAAATGATTATCCTCAGAACCCGCTCCTGCTCTGTTGCCTCAAACTCTTCCCATCCCAGTGTTTATCTTGCATTTGGAGTTTTGTGTCCTATGTGCATTATTTTGCATTTCTTTGCATTATAGCCCAATTGCCACTTCCTGGACCACTCTTCCAGCTTGATCAGATCCTCCTTCATTTGCTCTACCCCTCCCAGTGTATCTACCCTATTGCAGATCTTTGTGTCATCTGCAAATAGACACACCTTCCCATTTAAACCCTCCTCTATATCCCCAATGTAGATGTTAAACAGTTTTGGTCCAAATATTGACCCATGGGGTACCCCACTTGTCACTATTTCCTCACTGGAGTGAGTCCCATTGACAACCACCCTTTGAGTTCTGCCCTCTAGCCAGTTCTCACCCAGTTTGTTAATCCCCCCCAAACTGCTCAACTTGTTCACAAGCCTCCTGTGAGTGACGGTGTCAAATGCCTTAGTGAAGTCCAGATAGCCTATGTCCACCTCTCCTCCCTGATCATATACCTCCATCACCTGGTTGAAGAATTTGGTCAGGTTTGTCTGGCATGACCTTCCTCCTGTAAACTCATGTTGGCTGTCATTCTGCAGCCTACCCTCTGCCAGATACTGCACTAATCTTTCCTTTAGGAATGATTCCATCAGCTTACTCACCACTGAGGTAAGACTGACAGGACAATAGTTTCCTGGCTCCTCCTCCCCTCCGATACCTTTTTTTCTGTGTTCAGTGTTTGTGATTACCATGCAGGCACAGTGCAACTCTTGGCACACTCACGCATTTGCATACATGATGTCACTCATGTTTTGACATCAGTGGCACTGGTTCATGGCAGTGAACATAAGAGGGTAGAAGCAGAGGCACTCTGGATGCTTGCAGTTCACTACAATGGTGCTGTGAATCTAAAACTGTGCTCAGTAAGTGAAATTTTCCTTTTAAGTAAATTGGTTTAAACGCTTTTTCCCCATATAAGGAGGCAGTATAGTGCTGTGGTTTAGGCCACTGAGCTGGAAATTGGGAGATGTGGGTTTAAATCCCACAGCCCCCACTTGTATACTGTGTGACCCTAAACAAGTCACTTAATTACCTTGTGCTCCCAGGTCACACCTGGAAACAAGCTTCAGCAGTGTGCTTTTCTGGTTAAACAATCTCCACTTCCCTTCCTTTATAAGGGCATTAAATGAATCGGCTCTCAAAGCTCTGCTTGCTTGTCTTACACAGATGCCTTTTGTAAAATTTAATCACTTGAATTCCTAAATGCATATAAAAAGCATACATCCAAACAGATATGAACATTATAATATGATTGTAGCAGGGTTTTAGGAGTAGGGCTCCATCTCTCATGTTTTCTGGCACAGAGAGATAGTGTTTGGACTGGGGACTGTGGTACTGGGTGTTTTTGTCAATAGTTTTACAGTGGACTTCAAACTGGCATTCTTTTGTTTGACTTCATTTATGCACAACATTAAAGTGAATCTAAGATGCGTCAGCAAATCAATAAGTGGTCAGCAGTATTGTCCTAGGGAGTCCTGGGTGTAAAGCACATAATATTACAGTGGTAGCCATCACCACTTTCAAAGATATTGTATGTTATAGTGCACAGCAGTGTGCTATTGGTCTGTAAACAAGCCATCCAATGTTGGAGGAGCAAATGCTGAATTTTGATATGCTTTATCCTGTCACTAGGTGTCTTGTGATACATTGCTCACTTTGGCATGGTTGGGTAGCCACTGGTGATTCAATGTACACATTTAAAATGCAACACCTAATAACTAATACACATTTGTGCTTGATAGCAACCCCGCCCCCCCCCCGTCTAGATGGAATGGCAAGCCAAAAATCAACAACTACATTAAAGAGCAAGTGCTTAGTAAGATCATCCTAATGAATCATGGCTTTATGACTTTACATGCCTCTGCAATCATTAAGTTTGCTTTTATTTGTTTCTTTAATTACCATGTTATCATTTTCTTTATATTTTGACAACTACAGTAATAAGAGAAAGAATCTAATGAAATTATTTTATGATTTAGTAGTAGTGTTCATTTATTCATGGCACCCTTCCTTGGAGGCTCAGGGCACCATTATGTAAAACAGGACCTAACTTTAGTCAATGCTCTATTTGGACATTATAAAATAACATAGAATAAAATAGCATAAAAAATAATAACCATAATAAAAACACTTGATAAATTCTTAAGGAGTGGGTATTGATATTACAAATCCCTGCCAAAATGTCATTCCACACCACAGGTACGAAAACATATTTTGGCCATGATTTAAAAAATGACATGTCACGTTCATGAGGTGGTGTACAAAAATGGCTATGCTAAAAATTTGGAGTCAAAATATTTAAAACTATGAAAGTTACGAGAAAGCTTAAAAAATGTTAATGTATGAACATAACTTTGCCATTTTTATATATTTTGATGCCAGATTTTCAACATAGCTTCTTTTGACCCCATCTCATGAACAAGGATAGTGAACATTTTCAAATCTAGCTTAAAAGGTGATTTTGTAACATGACTGCAAAATGACTGCAAAATCAGCTGTCAGGCTCGATTTACATAGGTTATGTTACATAGGTATATTCAGAACTGCACAGACTTTCATTATTCGTGCTTGCATATCACCTAAAAAGCAAACTTTCCCAATCTGTGCACTTCAACTTGAAGATATTGATTGATGAGCTGCCCACAATTTCCAAAATGTAGGGTGTTCCATAATGGTATCACTCTCTGGTTATACCATTTTTGTCTTTTCCATGATCTGCATTTCTCCCCTTTCATTTGAAGTGGGTGTGCCCTAGTGTGGTAGGCTTGATCTCTGAAGTGGAACCCCAATCTATCTCATAGAGCTCCATCTATTTGGGCCTTAAATAGCATACACATGTCCCCCTTACACTTCTACAGTATAATGCAGTGAGAACATGTTGAGTTCCTTCAATATATTGGTATAATCCATTCCGTTTAGACTCCTTATAGTGCATGTTACCCTTTTCTCTACACTCCCCAGCATGCCAATCTCACTTTTCTTGTATGGCGACCACAGCTGTGCACCATACTCCAATAATGGTATAGCCAGGGAGCCATACAATGGCACCAAAACATGCTTTCTTCTGCTAGAGATGTGCTTTATGATGCAATTTAAAACTCCATTTGCTTTTTGGCAAACTTTCCTACAGTGCACTTTAAATTGCAAATAATTTGAGATAGTAATGCCCAAATCTGTTTCTTCGTTTATGCTTCTGAGAGCTGTATTTGCCAGGCAATAGGTGACGTTTGGATTTTTCTTCCCCAAGTGCATAACTATGCATTTTTCCAGATTTAACTGTAACTTATGTTTGTTGCACCACTTGTCTATATAGTTCAGGGCCTCCTGCATACTGACTGTAACACTGGGGTTTATTATCTCTATCCCCACTCTGCAGTAATCTGCAAATTTTGTCATCCACTAATTTTGATGTTCAGTCTGAAGGGGTGTGACATAAATGTTGAAGAGACATGGCCTCAGAATTGAACCCTGAGGTACTCCACTTGTTATGTCCATCCAGTCTGAGAGTACACCCCTAACACTGACTCTTTGCCTTCCATCTACTAGCCAAGAATAAACCCATGAAAAAACATTTTCATGTACTGCTGTTCTAAAGAGTACCTGAACTAGCTCATCATGAGGTAACTTATTGAAAGCTTTAGTAAAGTCTAAAAATACCATGTCCACTGATCTACCAACATCCAAGCTCATGCTTCCACTGCCATTGGACATGAGGTGGGGTCTCAGAAAGGCCATGTTGAAAATTTTGGGCCAAAATATGAAAAAAAGACAAAGTTATGTATCAAAGTTCAAAACCACATTGATATACGTTGAACCACACTTACCTTAGTTTCTCATATTGCAGTTGGTGGTTCCAGCAGCAAGATGTGTCTTTGATGGGAGAGTGGCTCGTCACTCAGGGACCTGATCAGGTGAGTGATGGTGTGTGTGGGGTACTGAGGTGTGTTTGAGGTGGTGACTGCTGAGTGTGAGGTTGGGGTGGGGTGGGGCAGGGTGTGTGGGGGGCAGAATGGCAAAGGTAATTTTTCTGTTTTACAGGCTACAAAAAAAAACATTGGGAGAGGATTTTCTTTATCTCAGGGACATTCCAGCACTGGGATTGGGCACCCCAGTGTCAGGCTCATTGGGGAAAGGGGCATGGGTGACCTAGAAGTGATGCAGTTCAAGAGAAGTGGTACCAGGGGTGAGCACCCCATCCACTTACATTTTAAAAATATGTATAAAGATGCGAAGGGTGGGTGAGTGACCTGGAGGGGATGGGGAGAAAGAAATGGTACATGGGATGGGCACCCTCATCCACTTAATAGAGAGACATACAGAGAGATAGACAGATAGTTAGATAGATAGATAGATAGATAGATAGATAGATAGATAGATAGATAGATAGCTAGATAGATAGATAGATAGATTGATAGGTAGACAGACAGACAGACAGAAATATTGTGTGATCACTTAGGCTGCTGATGTTGAAAGCCAATCAACTGCTTGCTGACTGGCCTCATGCAAATGAAAGGACTGAAGGCACCTCTGATTGAAGAAGCTTTGGCCATTTCAACTACACAAAGTTTCCACCCAGCAAGCTGCTGGTGATGTCATGACCACACTGTGTGGTCATTGATCTGGACGGCCGAGCCCATTCCAATATGAGCTGCAATGGGCTCAGCAGTGACCCACCTCTGAAATTCCTTCAAGTGTAACAAAACACAAGCAAATGCAAACAAATGGAATTCTTGTATTATGATGTCAGAAAAGTTTTACTGGCAAGGCTGGCAGTGTATTTTTATGGGAAACTGCAAACCTGTTTACAGATTTCATAGTGAAATAACACTTTGAAAGAACTATCTATTTCTATAGAGAAAGACAAATATATTTAGTTTCTTCATTGAAATACATTGTACTCAGAAGTAGTTAACAGTTTCTGATATCACAATACCAGAATTCTACTGAATTCTTTTTACTAGCAGAGTGAAAAGCAAAGGTGAAAACCCACTTGTTTCATTGCACCAGCAAATATTTTGTTATAAAAGGCAAAAAAAAGAAATTACTAACACATCAAAATACAATACATAAAATAGTCAGTTGTCTATTTATTCAAAGTAATCATCTGCTCTTTAATTAACATTATCTCATTTGATCCCATCCTTGCTATTGCTACATTTCTACCACTGCCCTCCACATTGTGATGTATCAAACCATTATAATCTTAAAAAATACTTTTCACAGAGTAACTGAGAAGTCAGATTCCTTTAACAACTTTCATTTTCAAACAACCAAACACTATTGTATAAGCAAAAATAAAAACATACTAATGCCCTACTTTTTGGCATTTATACAGGACAGCACAGTTTACAACTTAAAAATATTTCAGTATACAGCATGGAGCAAAGCAAAAATGTAATAACTTACAAATACAGTGCTCTGTTTTTATGGTGAAAATGTATTTAATTATTGAAATGTTTCACCAAGAAGTCACACTGAACAACAAGTTGCTCATCTCCTGGTGTGACTTGGGGAGAGGGGAACTGGGACGATACATAGTAGGAAAATACATAACAGTTGCAACAGTATGCAATACATAATACAAGAAGTGGTAGGAATACTGGTAAGCAAATGCATAGTACACACATGGAAGGGATATAGCAAACAAAATACATCTGATTGACAAAATTAGTAGGACATTTAAAGAATAATTTCTATGTACATAAGTGCAGCAAGTTACTGTGAACTATGTCAGTGGTTGTATTTCGCATTTCTGCACCTTTTGTAGCTGTTTATTTATTCTGTCTCTTATGTTAACAAGAATTTGTGGTGTTAAATTAAAATGCCGTCTGACATGAGATAGGATAACATTGATCAGGTATCCCTTTTCTGCCCCTTGTGCCATCATTGTTTACTTTATTTGCCTATTGCACATATATGTTGTATGGCACAAAGGCATGAAATATCAGGGCTGCAAAGCATTCCATTTTGTTTGAGCTCCAGCATCCCAGATCCCATATTTTGTTGCTTGTGGGAGGCACAATGTCCATATCCAGCAGAATGATCATTGTACCTCTGATGAGCTCATGGACTGCTTTCAGTAGAACTGACGCAAGTACTCCCCCTTCCCCCCATCTGCCATTACCTCTGGCACTGTGTCATTGCCTTCCATTGAGTCCTGTATTTTCTCCACCTCTGTATTGTTATTATCTTTGAAAAGACTAGCTGTACTCTGCTTCATCAGTGATGCTGATGTCAATGGTGTTGATGTGTTGCTGCTTCCCCTTCATTGTCCTTTTCAAGTCTTGAATCATTGTTTGCAGATGAGTTGCCATGCCTTTAAATGTTCCATAATATTCCTCATTTGTTGGCATTCCTACTTCCATTATTTTATGCTCTTCTGCATAAAACACTCTTATTTGTCTCTCTCACACTTTGTTCTGTGTTCTAGCTGTTTTAATAGCAGCCTCTGTCCCTTGGTACTTTGTAGCTCCCCTGTTCCCTCATGTGCTCTCCACTCACTGCTCTGGTGCTTCCTGGTACTCTTGGTTGGCCTGCTGCTCAGGCACTATCTTATCCTTTGGATGGGCCAGCTGCCCAGGTGCTTATACTGCATGTCCTCTGGATGGGCCTGCTGCTTCAGTGCTGCCCTGCCATCTGCTGGGAATCCTGTTGTGCCTGGGATGCTGGCATGAGGTTTTCTTCCCACTCTTTATAAAAAGATGGTTCTTTATTCCTGTCAATGATATCACATTGTTAAAACAAAGAAATGCAGTTATAATGGAAATACAGTACTTAAAGGAGAACTGCTCTGAACCCGATGGTAATTTTTTCCAGAAAAAGCTGTTTCTAAAAAGTGGTTCAAATTCTGCTATTGCCTTGCTTGCAAGCTACACTTATCAGGGTCAGACTGGATGCAGGAGGCCTACCTGGATATAAGGACTGAATTCATAACACATTTTAACTTAAAAGAATAATGTATTTAAAAATAGAGGGCAACATATGTTTAGTATTAAGGACAGTAACTTAAAATTATTAGCGGTTTGTATGCACATAAATATCATTAACATTATAATGCACATCAGTAAAAATTCACAACATTATGTGAAATCCATAGCAGTTGAGAGCAAAAAGAATATTGTCTTACTATTTATTTCTTTGGTTCTTTTTCTGAAATTCAGTACTTTACTGGTGGTGTGACATTTTTCTTTCAACTTGTCTTTCTTCTCACAGGTGTGCTGCTCTTCTGTTGTGTTACCACTCTTCTCTTCCTATCAGGTCTGGTTACATTTGGGGTCCATGGAAGTTTGCAGTTCTGAATCTGGTAGTCATCTTCAATGCAATATACAGTGAAACATAATATTGCTTTTCAGTCAGATGTCTGTAATTGCATTTTTCAAACTCAGTACCCCCCCATATACTGTTCTACAACTTCAAGAGAGCCATCAGTCAGCAGCAGATTTGCTAACACTTTTTTACACATCAATGATGTCATGCCTCCCTGCTTAGTCAGCTCTTTAATCGCCAGCTTGTGATTCATCACAATTCATGGATATGCCTACTGCATAACTGCTGTGAATTTTTGTGGTATGTAACCACATCTTCTGAAGATTTGCAGCTGGAGAAACCATCACCTTTGCAGTATTACTAAGGCCAAGAATCTGGATAAGAGGTATAGCAATACTGTTTGTGAAATGTACAAAAATGGGACTCCAGTGCTGGCAATACAGAACCACCTTGTAGCAACCAGAATCATGATTTCTGTCTCTGCTCTCTACAAACATGTTTGACCACCCAAATAACATCCTGACAAGGTGACAGTGTGCATTAGGTGGGCATCTTTGACATCATAAGCACCATAAGCAATGCACTGAAATGATCCTGTGCTGCTCTGTGGCCTTGAGCAAGCCACACTACACTACTTGGCATTGAGCTGGTCCTGTGCTGCATCTGTGACATTGAATCAAAACTACATAGCAATGAATGTTAAAAATGAATGATTTAATTTCATAGATGCCACACCATTAACTAATATGTATTAATGTCTTTTGCTGTGAAGTTCCCTAAACTTTGGATCGGCTAACAGTGCAGGTTAATCACAGCATTAGAGGTCCATCAGAAATTCACAGAACTGGGGCACTCAATATCTGAATCATCTATCAAACAAATGCAATGCCAAAACAGAAAGAGTCCCTGCAGAGCATGGTAAGTAGAGTACTGTGCCAACTTCATCACAATACTATATGTAATTTTCTGGGGAGTTTATGCTACAAAAGCAGTTTAACAACAAAAGCAGTTTAAAGCCTGCCTATCATTTTAAGGTCTTCATGTTGTGCTAATATAGTAACCCACAGTATTATAGTGGTGAGATAGTGCCATTATAGTTAAAGTTGAATAGGTTGTTTAATGTTAAACCCATAACTTTGCCCTTTAATAGCTTTGCCCCTGTTCAAAGGATTTGCACAAAATTCTGCATGTGCATGAAACTGCAAGGGCAAGGTCTCTTAATGTGTTAAGTATTGTTCTGGTCAGATGTACAGATTCAGAGATCTGGATAGTGAAATAAGTGAAAACAAACTGGGAGGTTTACTGCTTTTTTGTCATTGTCTAACGCCCAGATCATTTGGAATTTTGGTCTGGAATTTTCAGGGTAGAAAGCACTTGGCCCACCATGGTGCCTTACATTGGTTTGGTGAAAAAATATTTTACCATTTCAGATTTATAAGAATTTTAATTTTCAGTTCTGGGCATGCTCAGTATGCTCTTTTGGATAACTGTTTCATACAAAAAAAAAAAAATCTGGACATACAAAAATGGATTCCGTATCATAATCCTATTTTTGTGAGAAAAAAATTATTTATTCATATGGCTGCCATCTTGCTTCCATTGGGGAAAAAGACATTTTTGAAAACCTATAAAAATCATATCATGGAAAGACACCAACATATGTATCTTGCTAATCGGGGACCCCATAGCAGGATTCTGTAGTTAGCTTTTGGAAAAATGACCTACAAATGTGTTTTTAACACATTTTAAAAATCTTTTTTTCATGAGACAATTTTCTTTTTTTGTATGGCCATATTAAAGAGGAATATCACCATATGAAAAACAATTACCTTGATATAAAAAAAGAATGTGGACTTAGTTGTTTTTTCACATTCTTTTTTCATATAAAGGAATCTTTTTTTTGTGACAACAATAGCATTTCAAGAAAAAGGATTCCTTCATATAAAGCAAAAATTTGTACTTAGGTGTTCTTCACATTCTTCTTTCATGTGAAAGAACCTTTTTTTGTGTGTGAGAACAACACACTCTCACAAAAAATAGATTCCTTCTTATGAAAAAAGAATTTGGACTTAGGTGTTTTTTTCACATTCTTTTTTCGAATGAAGGAATCTTTTTTCATGAGAATGACACAATCTCACAAGAAAGGATTCCTTCATATGAAACAAGAATTTGGACTTTGTTTTTTTTCACATTCTTTTTTTCATATGAAGGAATCTTTTTTGTGAGAATGACGTAATCTAATGAAAAAGGATACATTCATATGGAACAAGAATTTGGACATAGTTTTTTTTCTCTCACATTCTTTTTTCATGTGAAGGAATCTTGTTTCATGAGAATAGCAAAATCTCACATAAAAAAATTCCTTCATACGAAAAAATAATTTGGACTTGTCTTTTTCACATTCTTTTTTTGTGTGAAGGAATCATTTTTTTTTTTGCGAGTATGACTCAATCTCAAGAAAAATGGATTCCTTCATATGAAAAAAGAATTTAGACTTTTTTTTCTACAGTTGTACTTTAACAAGCCATAACTCCATCAGTATTTGCAGTTAAGGGACAATCTAAATATCAAAAGAACTGTCTTAATGAGTAGTACAACAATAATACATAATACCTTACAAAAATACAGGGGTAATATAAAAACAGAAATTTTTAAATTATAATTCCCATAAGATAACACTGCAAGTTTAACAAGCCATAACTCTTTCACTCTGTGGAGTTAAGCCAGAATCTATGTATCAAAAAAGGTTTCAGTGAGTACTATAACAGTAACACATAATACCCCCACACAAAAAAAAAAAAAAATGAGGGGCCATATAACAAAAATACATTACAACTTTAACAAGCCATAATTCCATCACTCTGTGTAGTTAAGCAAGAATCTATGTATCAAAACAAAAAAAATGTTTCAACGAATACTACAACACTAACACATAATACCCCACCAAAAAAAAAAAATAATTCAGGGGCCATATAAAAAAACATAACAATTTAAACATGAAAATTCCCAAAGGATAAGATTGCAACTTTAACAAGTGAGAAGTCTATCAACAATTGGAGTTGAGGTACAATGTATATATAAAAAAAAAGGTGTCAATGAGCAGCACAGCACTAACACATAATCCTCCACCAAACATTAATTGGGTAGGCACTGCACCCCAAAATTACCTCCAATTTTCACCATTGTGCCAAATCCATAATGAAAGTATGATCATTGTCTTTCATGACAACCATAGCAAATATCAGAGCAAATCAACAAAAATGTACTGACTTATGAGGAACAAAGGGAAAACAACATTTTTGCCCATATACAATGAATCTTTGGCAGTTAAGATGGACACTTAATATATTTTTACCACCTGAGGAATGTCACCCAGATCAAAGCCTTGATTCTGCCTGATGACAGCCTAGATAGACCAGGATGGCCTTTTGCTGCTGGCAACTTTTGTATTTCTTCCTTTGAAGTGAGTGCCAGAAAAAACAATTACAACCAAGCACATACATTGCTTTTCTGGAGGCATAGACATGAGATGGATGTCTGTATCTATGGAGGGATGGAAGTGCAGGCTTCACAGGGCCCTGTGATTTCCTAGCCTGATGGATATGTTCATGCAGGTTCCAAAGGGACCTGTGTGAATGAGTATACGATTCTACTATCTCAGAAAATAAGGACAATCTTTGCAAAAAAACTGTGTTAAGGCATCTGTTAGTGTTCAGATGAAACTGGCAAAAGTAAGGAAATGTGGTGTTAGGGTTTCCAACCCTAACTTACCACCCCCACCCCCACCCCAAGCAGTAAAAGGAAAAAACATTATGGCTTTCGTTGTAATGACTCTTGGTGAATCAGTTGTGGGGTCTTCCTTGGGGTTCTCAACCCTAACTCCTACCCCATTCTATGACCAAATAAGGTGACATGTGATATGTTTTCTTCAGGCAGGGCCTACAGGTTCTTGGCAACATGTGGGGAGACACAGTTATGTGTGTTTGAAGGCTATATCACAATGGAGTGAGCATTAATAAAGTAAGTAAGTAATGTTTATTTGTTTAGCCCCTCATGCTGGAGGCTCTGGGCACTGTACAGGTAGGCAGGTATATTAAAAAGAAAACATACATCAATACAAAACATAAGATGATAACAGCAACAATAAACTACAATTAAAACCTAAATAAATCCTAATTTAAATAATCAATACAGCAGTTAGTCATTTCTAGGCTATAGACAGTTTATGAATGTTTCTTTAAAAAGATGAGCCTTCAGTCCCTGCTTAAAAACTTCCACTGTTGGGGCCTCCCTCAAAGATCTTGGAAGCAAGTTCCACAGTACTGGGCCCACCACCTCAAACAATCTCCAGAGGACTTCAAGTGGACCCTCTGAACTGCTAGAAGCCCTTCAGTAGAGGAGTGGAGAAAATGCACGGGATGGACAGGAGTCAGGAGGTCACTCAGGTAACCAGGGCCTGATCTGTATAGGGCTTTGTTAATGAGGAAACCTACCTTGACAATGATTTTCCACCTAACCAGCAGCCAGTGCAGATTGTGCAGAATCGGGGTGAAATGACAAGACCTCACAAGGCCTGTCAGCAACCTGTCTGCTGCATTCTGCACCAGTTGCAGGTGCCGGAGAACCCTCTCTATTGATCCTGAGGTACAGAGCATTGCAGCAGTGAAGTTGTGACATCACAAAAGCATGTACCAGTGAGGGTATATGATCAAGCAAAATCAAGGCTTTGATCTGGGTGACATTCCTCAGGTGGTAAAAACCACTCTGGACCATGGACAACACCTGAGCTTCAAGTGTCAGCCCATGGTTAAGGATGACGACCCAGATTTTTCACCTTGGTATATGGAGCCAAAGGAGTGGGGCCAAGGAATAACCCTGTTCCCATCCCAGCAGCATCCACATTCTGCCGACGACCAGGCTGAATCACTAGCTCCTTTGCCTTGTCAGTCTCAGCCAGCTAGAGGACATCCAGTCCTGAATCTCGGTCAGACATTTATTCAGCACCTCCATGGTATCAACCATGCCAGGTACAAATGACATGACCAGCTTGGTGTCATCTGTGTAAGTGAAAATCTAAGCTGTACCATCTAATGATGTCACCCAGGGGAAGCATGTACACTGCAAGCAGCATAGGTGAGAAGATCAAACCCTTGGAAACTCCACATGACAGGGGCTTCAGGTCAGATGAGAAATTCACCATCACTATCTTCTGGATCCTGCCTGTGAGGAAGGATGTAAACCAGTTGATGACAGTGCTGGTGAGTCTGCACAGCTCTCTTAGGTGATTCATCAGCACTACATGGTCCACATTGTCAGATGCTAAGGAGAGATCAAGGAGAATGAGTATTGACTGCTCCCCTCTGTCTCTTGCCCTGAAGAGATCGTTCTGAACTCTAACACTGTTTCAATGCTGTGCCTTCATCTAAACCCTGACTGAAAGGGATCATGGATGTCATAAACCTCGAGGTGTGACTCAAGCTGCAGAGTCACTACTTTCTCAATAACCTTACCAAAAAATGGGAGGTTAGAGTTTGGTCTATAATTAGCTAAGATGTCACTGTCTAGCAATGATTTCTTTAGGAGGGGTCTCACCAACGCCTCTTTCAAGGCACTGGGAAAATATCACTCCAAAAGTGAACAATGGGCTAGTTCAGTGAACACTGGACCAACGGACTCAACACATCCCATTAAGACATGGGTCATGCCTGGGTCCAATTCACAGTATGTGGGCTGCAGTGTCAAAATCACCTTGCAAACCTCTGCCACCTCAATCAACTGAAACTTGCTCCAGACAATAGGAGTGCTTCTGGAGACACACAACACACCACTGCAGGGCTGAAACTGCCCTGTTGAAGAGATCCCAGCCCTAATGGAGGACATCCTGTCAGAGAAGAACAGAGTAAACTCCTCACATTGAATGACTGAAGCTGCTCTTTTCAGCTTCAGTCAGGCAGGGTGGAGAAGCCTGTCTACAGTCTGAAAAAGCAGAGCTGGTCTGTTCCTCCCTGTAGCAATCTCCTCGGCCAGGAACACTGCTTTCTTGTGGTTGATTGCCCTTTGATATTCACCATAGTGAACACTCAAAGCCAGTTTGTCTTCCTCAAACCAAGATCTCCACCAACAGTGCTCCAAACTAGCCACATTTCTGCTCTCAAAGTAGTATACCTTTACTACCTAAGGTATTATAGACTCCGGCCTAAGTGCCCTGTTTGAATTTCCCAACTTATCTTTCATCTACTGTATGTCTCAGATACAATCTTCTCCCCTACTTTCCATCTTTTGCTCTCTTTCTCCCTCCTAGCACTGTACCACACTGCTATGTTTAAACAAATACAGTGCTACTGTATTTTTGTTTGCAATGTATAGTGCATTTTCTAAGCCTATTCTGCTACTGTAAATATACCTCTTTTGTTATTTATTGACTATATATTGTATGGAATTTTTTTGTACTGTTTTTTGAATGCTATTATTGATATCCAGTTAAAATAGTGCTTCCTGAACTGCATAGCATAGACCACGTGGTCAGGTCAGTGCGAGCAGGAATAGAGAAAGGGGTAGAATAGTCTTTACCAGCTAATGCTACCCCTGTTGCTATTCAGCCAGTTACACAGAGAGGAGAAATACAGGAACAGTCAGCATGCTGGCCAAGCTGCCATCATGGGGTAGAGGGCTAGAGAAGCAGCAGCTCGGCCAGGATGAGTAGGGAGACCAGGGTTCTGCACCTGCTCTCCCGACAGTTTTGTTGTCACTCGCATTTCCTTTTTTTTACTAAGAGCTGTGGAACATTAATTCCACGGCCCCAGAATTTTCTCCTTTGCTTCATTATCTGCACCCCTTCAGAGTAGAGAATCTTAAATATGGGGGGGGTGTGTGGTGACAGAGCCCCCCATGTCAGGGTGTGTAGGGGGGTCCCCTGCAAAAACAAAGGTTATTTCATTATTTTCTCACCAAGGTAGCAGTCCTCCATTTGCGTTTGGACCACTGTCATTGGCGCTATTCTGTGTTGCAGCATTCATTCCTGCCATTGTTCATGAGGGCACCATTTGTACTGCACATCTCTGGACTGCACTGTTATTGCAGGCGCTCTTCTGACATAGTGTCCTATTATCATTATATTTGTCCATTGCCCTCAGGTCACAAATGGAAATGAGTCCCAGCTCAGCGTGCCTTTCCCAGTCACCAACTTTTAAATAAATAATTCTATGACCCCTGGTCTTCATCTCCTTGAAAGCCCCATCAAACCATGGAGGTCTCAAGTGAGAAGACCTGGGTTGTGGTGCAACAGAGTCAAGCACCTTGGAGACAGCCTCATTATATTCTGTGACTGCCTCACTCATACCTGTCACATATGCAATGCTCAGTGCCTCTGGGGACAGCCCCTTCAAAGGGCGATAGTGGACAGTCTCCACAGGGGAAGAACTAACAGGAGGGCCCCAAATGAAAACTTCATCATGTAGTGATCTGGTGAAGCCACCAGATCAATCCTGAGGTCATTGACCTCAAGTCCCAGTGAAAACACTAAACCCATGGCATGACCATGGCTATGGGTTGCAGAAGTAACAACTTGTGCAAGGTCCAGTGAAGTCATCAACTGGAGGAAGTCATAACCCCAAATGCGAGAGTTAGTCATCGATCCAGGCATTGAAGTCACCCAGGATCAACCATCTGGGTGACTCCAACACCTTCTCGGTGGAAAATTCCACAACATTCTGCAGAAAATCCACTTTGCAACCCTGAGGCCAGTATATAAGGAGGATTCTACAGCCTGCAACTTGACCCCAGCACTCAGCCACACATTCAAATGATGAAGTGAAACCCACTGAGTGCACGGAAAAGTTTAGGTCAGATCTAAAACAGATGGCCCCACCCCACCTCTGCGTTTCTTCCTCGGGCAGAGCACTACGGAAAACCCAGCTGGGACAGACACCTCCAATACTGGACCCACTTCATCCCACAACCAGGTCTCCGTGATGGAAGCCAGATCAACCGAGGATATCAAGTCTATAATAATTGTGTTCTTGTTCCAGATCAATCTGGCATTGCATAGAACTATTTGAAGGGGACTGGTGGAGGTTGCTGACCCAACTGCTATCTGCCTGCCCACTCGGTCTGGTGAGAGCCCTGGGTATGGATACTAAGCATGGAAGAGTTGAGAACCCCAAGCAAGACTGCACCCCTAATTTGCCAAGAGTCAGGGTGGCGAAAAATTATTTTTCTTTTTCCTGCTTGGGGGATTAGGGTTGGAAACCAAAATGCCACATTTTCCTACTTTTGTCAGCTTAATCTGACCCATAACTGATACAGTAATGCCGTTTTTTGCAAATAATAAAATATATGTGGTTTATGTACTGCATGTAATGCGCTGTAATTAGAAAGATGCTGACAGCATTTTTTTTTTTACTCAGCAGTATATGCCCACTTACATATGAAGCCAACAAATGTAAGTGGGTGGAACTGGCGATAGTGTGGATGGAAGAAAATGAACTATTTTTGGACATTACTGTTGCTGATGAGTACCATAGCGATGTAATCCTTTTGCCCTATTGCTGCCTGTAACAAAAGGATTTCTTGTACTGAAACCACAGCCCAAGCACTCCATGAAAATACTCATCTATGGAGCCATCTCATGCCATGGACCAGTACCACTATTAACTGGTATCATGAAAGGTGATTTCTTCAGAGAGGAGATAGTGTCTGATACATTGGTACCCTTTATCAAGCAAGTGTTTGCATATAGGCGTCGGCATTTCCAAGGTTCGATACTGGCAGAACAAGTCACACTGACAGTTTCTCTGAGTTCATGATGGGGATATACAAAACAGTTATGCAGATACATATTTTGACTTTAACTGTTGTAGTTTTATCAGGTATGCTCATTCTTGTTCACATAACCTGTAATTAGCTAATCATTATGCTGGATTTCATAGATGGATCTGATCTTAGTTGAATGTTTAGACCATGTTTAGAGTTGTAACTCCAAGGAATCTCACTGGTTTGGTCTGTCTTCCTTAGCTCATATCTGGTGGTCCAGTTGGTAAATTTTCTCTTTTAAAATACAATACAATTTTAATAATAAAAAAGAGTAGCTGACCTCATTCCACCTTTTACTTTTTTTTTGTGTTATCTATTTATGTCCCCCATGTGCAGCCCAGCCACACACTCCTTCGGCCAGCTAAGCCCATATTCCACCACTCCAAACTCCCAGCTGCCATCTGCTGCTACACTAACCCCAGTTGTCCCAGTGTATTCCTTCACAAGGGGGGCTCCCCAATGTACCTGTGGGGGGGCAGATGGGGAGACTCACTCGGTGCCCAAAGACACCAGCTTCCTTCTTTACCCAGGTGGGTACAGCATTGGGATTAACCGGCTTCATGGCAGTGAGGAGGGTGAGCCACCATCATCTAGGTGGCTGGGCAGCCTTTTTCTTGTTCTGTTGCCCCTCCTTGAGTGCATGCTGTGGTGTCCTTGCATAGGCACGCATGCGGCGCGTGGTCACCCATGCCACAAAGCACGTCTTGGCCAAACTCAGCAATAAGGAGCCACCAGATGGCGATGCCCTATAACCCCCCAGGAGGAGAGTGTCCAAAGGACAATCTGGATCCCTCCCTGCCAGCCTCTGCTCCTGATGTCTTGGGCTCTGGAGCAAATCTGTGTCACCAGCGTGCTAGAAGAACACCTTTCACCTAACGCCATGGAGTCAGCCCATGCCATCTTTTAAACTCTGAAATTCTTTGCATTTATTATCTTATTTTCTAATTAAATAGAGTTTCTGTTGCAATGCAGGTAAATGTAAAATGTAAACATGGAGCAAGTGTATAAAGTCTGCTTTAATTTCTGAATCCTGCCACAGGGGTGATGAAACTCCAGCTATAATGTGAAAGCAGTCTCCAACATTTGCACACCATGCAGTCACACACCACCATACCCAGTGATACAGTATCTGTTGGATGCTGATGAAGACTTCAGTTCCACCTATTTTGGGGAGGAGGTACTTGAACAGGTGCTAATAATGAACAGTAACTGAAATGTAAGTAATGGCATTAATCTGCTCCTCTGCTGTGCTACTCTGTTGGATGCTGATGTGTTTGGGCTTATTGGGCATCTGATGTGTAAGGTTGTGTTTAACTTTGTTCAACCCATTTCTCATGAAATGTCACTCCCGCAATATGTATTTCACAGAACATCTCACCTGCATGACCTTTGATATTTAGCATGATGTCTTAGTCTGATCTAGTATATTACATCATCATTGCAACACAAGATATGTGAGGTGTGTCAGGGAGTGTGTGGAGTGGCTTGGGTACAGCCCAGAAAGCTGTGGAGGGTTTCCCTCTCAACTTACCAGGATTTTCTGGAGGGTGGAGGGATCTGGCAGGTGACCAAGCCTGCAAAGGTAGGTACAGTACATACCTGTTATGGGTTGCCGTTTCATGCTTTCCCTGTTTGTGTGTACATTGTCACTGATCTTGTCTCTATCTTTATATCTCCATAGAACTTCTTTGGATGTCTAGGATAGATATTGCTTGAAATGCAGGATCAACCCTATGAGGCAACATCCATTGTGGTGTCACAGAGGCATCCATGGCAGTAGCCACTATACAGTGGTAGTCAAGCAAAAGGTGACCAGATATGGAGGTACTGCTGGGGTATCCTGAGACAGAATAATGTTACAGCCAATGCAGATTGAAACTTGAGTGCCTGCAGCATTACCTCGGTACTGATGTACTGGCTGTATATAGTTGCAGGATTGCGTGTGCAGCCTGCTCATGAGCGTCATCTGTGTTCTTCTCGTTTCAGAATTATCATGATCCACTATGCAGGATGGTGTTGGTGGTGAAGGGGTACATGGCCACCATCTCCAAGGGTTCTAATGGAGATCCAGTAGAGGAATAGAGGGAAGACTAGGCACCATCTACAATAATTTGTCCATTCATTGAAAGGATACACTGGAATATTGTATTATATAAATAAATGTTTCTATTTTGTACTGTATCTGTCTCTTTTTCATTCCAGCAGGTGATGACATGTCACTTACCAGGTCTGTTACACTGTGGGGGGTTCTACATTATTTACATCTGCCCCCCCAGTGTTACAAGTGTTTCACAGCTGTATCCCCAGGTCTGCTGATTTTCACTGCTATAACCCCAGGCCTGCTAATTCATAAACTATTCAGTCAGGAATTGCACAGAGTGTTTCAAAGGGCCCCCTATGCTCATTCACAGCTGTATCCCCTGGCCTGCTGCTTCAGTAAGTATTCAATCGGAAGTGGTACAGACTGTTTCATAAGGCTCCCTCTCCTCATTCAAAGCTGTATCCTCTGGACTGCTGATTCAGTAAATATCCAGTAGGGAAGGGCACAGAACTTATAAAAGGGCCCCCACTCCTCAGTCAAAAGTATATAATCAGACCTGCTGATTCATTACCTATTCTGGTGGGAATGGCACATAGTGTTTCAAAGGGTCCCCTCTCCACACTCAAAACTGTATCCCCTGGTCTGCTGCCTCAGAAAGTATTCAGTTTGGAATGGCAGAGTGTTTGTTTCAAAGGGCCCTCTCTCATCAGTCAAACAATGCTGCATCCCCTGACCTGCTGATTTATTAAGTATTTAGCTGGGATTGACACATATTGTTTTAAAGGGCCACCTCCCACCTTGTTCCATTGGGGATGTCACAGAGTGTTTTAAACAACCCCCCTCTCCTGCTAAAGCATAGGACATTAATTCATAGTTATAAAGTGTGTATTAGAGTGTTTATTGACCTTGATTACATATTTCCTGGTGTGCCAGCACACTGCTGTCCTAAGAACATGCTCGAGGGTGACACATGCACAGTATAAATGCTGAATGATGACATCTGCAGGCCACAGCAGGAACTTCTGTATCTGAAACATTCTGATGTCAGAGCAAAACAAGAAAAAAAATGCACAATGGGGGTCTGAAGACTGGCACCATGGTGCAAAATCTTTGAAAGTGGTGATGGCTACCACTGTATATATTGATGAGTTTTGGTTGATTAAGTAATATTTGAAGATATTGTTCTGGTTGTTTCTTGCAATAGAAGTAAAAAGTGCATCTCCTGAGAAGTCCATTGCTTTAGGATGAAATATAGAGTGGAACGCCGTACTATTTGAATTAATAAACAAGTGGACATGATACGGTCTTCATTGAAGCATTCATATTATGCCCCTCCCCTTTTGTTTTCCTTCTACTCAACAGAGCCTAGGCAGGCAAGAGAGAAGCTGAGGGAGTGTGAGGTAGTTGACAGACATTCTAGAAACCACAATAGACAGGTGCAGCAGAACATGCGGGGCAGCCTGAGAGACAGAGGTGGCTGGCATATAGTTGACCAATTTTGTCAACCTCCTGGTCAGCCAGGAGGAGCTGCTACTGCTGGGTGAAGGGGGCGGTATCTTACAGGCCCAAATGTGATGTGTGGTCATCTGTGGGATGGCACCTGGACTGCAGGATGGGAATTGTCTATACAAATGACCAGTGCCATCACAGACTTAACAAACTTTCCTAGAGGGAGCTCCATTATCCACATCAGCTGAGGGCAATGGTGGGCAGTGGCACTGTGCCACTCCCAGGTGAGTTCATCCAGCTGTATATAAGGTTGCAGTGATGTGTGGTGTGCAGTGATAGTTAAGCACTCAAACACTGCTTTGTTACTTTCTCTGAGAATCCAGGTCAATGTACCTATGTTTACCTGTTGGGTACACTATTCCTTATGGAGAATGATTTGTTGTATTGTCATATAGAGCCAAGGCAGATCTATGGGACCACAGTTACTGTAGATGCCCCCATTGCCCTGTACAATACATAATTCTTTGTGGATCTGGGATCCGTACTGCTTGCCATACCAACAAGGGTGTGTGATACCACATTGCATGTGATCACTGTATTTACCTAGGCACCATATTTGGTTGTATGAATATGTCATGTGCCTGGGAGGGGAATTTTAGTCAGGCTATTAGTTGTACTGAGCAGCATGTTGCTGCAGTCAATATCTGTTCCATGTGTACTTTCTGTGGAATGTAGCATGGGTGCAGGTACACAGATGCCATATTAATGCTTGGTCTGTGAATATATTGGAGTGTGTGTACCAATCTAGGACATGCCACTGTTTGGTTACACATACAGTATGATATCCACCCCTACTGTTGTACTGGTATAATTATTGTGCCCCAGTTGTATAGAACCAGGTCACATGCATCATACTAAGTAATAGCGGGGTGTACATGCATGTGTCTGGCATGTATGGCTATGTTGGACAAAAGTAATGAGGAAAGTGGAATAGGGGCACCACACAGCCTCTGTACCCAGTGCTAGGTCCTAGCTACAACACTTGTATGTAGTGTGGAGGTTGTGCTCAGTTTATAGCTTCACCTGTGTGCCATAGCATTGCTGTGCATACTAGTATGACATGTCCGTGCATGTTTCTGTCCATCACAGCCATGCACATGTGGCTGCAGTGTCACAGTACTGGTATATATGTGTGCGAACTGTTTAGGGTGCATGGTTGTGTGCCATGTGTTTCACTGCATGATCACAAGTCACCTGTATCCCCTCCTCCACAGACAACAGAACCCAGCCAAGGCTCTCGGGCTGCACTGGTGGAACAGGCCTTGCAGGATTCCAGACCATGGGAAGGGGTGCCCAGTCATGATAAGGGGTAATGGGAGGAAGCTGTTTTTACAGAAAGGGTGGTGGATGCATGGAATGACCTACCTCAGGAAGTGGTGGATATGAATACAGTGCAGGGCTTCAAACAGGCATGGGATAGGCATAAGGGAACAATACAGATGAGTATGAATAGATAGGCTATTGACAGAGCAAAGACCAATGACACATTTATAAGGTAGAAAAAGAAATGGGCAGACTGGATGGGCCTGCTGGTCCTTATCTGCCATCAATTTCTATGTTTCTATGATGTGGCAAGGTGAGAGTTGACAGAGATCAGATGATCCTGAGCCATGTACGTACCCTGCACTGTGTGTTTCACAGTCTGGTTTGCAGGTTTATAGTCTGCTACATGTTTTTGCTGTGGGTGGGAAGTATCCATGTGTGTGACTCACCAGGAGGCAGCACCTAGGTGGCTGTGGTTCTGTCCCATCACCTGAGCCTTGGGGCATTGTCCCATTCACCGACACCATGGTGTTTCAGGGGCTGTGTGGTCTACTAGTCTGATTGTCATTGCAACAAACATGCTGCCCTGCGTGTGTATTGTGTCTTGGCATGCAAGACACTATGTGGTAACTCTAGAGATCATTAAGCAGAAGGGGGTGCTGCAGTCATCTTTTCAGATTTTTTTGTGGTTCTGCAACTCCTTCACAGAGTTCCTGCTATTTTGGAAGGCTCATGGTTACACCTCTTCCAAGGGTACCCCGATCAGGTATCGGAATTGTTTTAGTACATCAGTGCTTTGGAAGAGGAAATCCTCAGTGAACTGTCTATCCATAAGGTGAAGGCCCATGTGAAATAAGCCCCTTACCATTGGAATAATGCCAGGGTTGATGCCCTAGCTAAGATGGGGGCCCAAAGAGGGGAAATGCAGGCCATACTGGCCCTGGATCTATCCTGGGTGGTGGCACAGCACCATAAGCCGAGAGACCCTAGGGACCTGCTAACAGCCAAATGTCAGCCCCCCACATAACAGAAACACACCAATACCTCTTTGAGAAAACCTGGATGCCAGAGGAGAATACTCTCAAACATTATGCAAAGTGCATTTCTCTGTCCCCAGACCAGAAGTTGGTTCTATATGATACCTGGAATCATTATTGTGGGTAGTAGCTAAAGAACTCCAGTTTAAACTTATCTACTAGCTGCATGACACCCCAAGAGGGGGATGCCAAGGAACAGACAAAACCTTTTCAGAAGATGAAACTTATGGGATGCTGACACAGACAGGGCAGGTATGTCCTATACTATGTGAACAGCTGCACCACCTGTGCCCAGAACAACCCAATTCCTAGCAAGAAGAATGCAAAGTTGCTCCCCCAGAGACAGTCAGGGCCTTGGAACATCATACAAATAGATTTCATAGGGGCCCTACTAACCACCACCAGGAACAATGAGTATGCCCTAATGATTACAGACCTCTTTTTTAAGTGGGTGGAGGCATTCCCCTGTAGGAACAACACAGCCAAGGCTACCACCAAGATCCTGCTGGAACAGGTGTTCAGAAGATGGGGCTTGCCCCTCACAGTGGACTCAGATAGAGGGTCACACTTTACAGGCCAGGTTATACAGGAATGCCTTGTGATGCTAGATGTAAAGCAGAAATTGCACACTGCATACTGCCCACAGTGCTCAGGCCAGGTAGAGAGGACCAATAGGCAGATCAAACTCATGCTGTCTAAATTTGTAAACATGAATGCCAAGAACTGGGATGCACTGTTGCCAGTCCTTACAATGGCAATCAGAGCTATGCCTGCAGCAGCTACGCAACTCAGCCCTTTTGAGTTGATGGCAAGTCAACAGATGTGGCTGCAACTATGGATTGAGCTCAACACTCCCACCAAGGATAGAGTGTCAACTGACTCATGCACCAAGCAGCTTTAGGAAGACCTCATCCACATGTATTGCTTTGTTGTGGAATACCTGAACAAGACCCAGCAGAAATCCAAGATTACTTTGACAAAAATGTCAAGGAAACAGATTGGCAGGTTGAGGATCGAGTCATGGTACTACGGAACTCAGCTCCTGAGCACCCACTGTCCAACTGGTGGCTAGGTCTATTTAAAATTGTAGACAAGCTCACCCCATCTGTGTACCAGGTACACTTGTCAGACTGTAATAAGCCACGAGACAAATGGTTTCATGTGAGCCAACTTATGTTATTTAAAGGGCTCAACCAAGACACCTCACTGAGCTGGGGTGGGGTGTCATGCCATCACCTATTTTTGTTTTTTTCATTTCAGCATGATGTCACCTACTGCAGGCATATGGGTGTGGGTGCTTACCATTGTGGAAATCCAGGCAGTGACCAAGATTGTTCAGATCCATGCTGACATTCATACAGTGACTGCCTGGGAAATGGGCAAAGCAGAGTTTTACATTTCTTATGCTGTGTCAGCCACCTCAAATATTGTATTGACAACTGAAGCTTCTGACAGTGAACAGGATCAAACCATTGGCTCTGTGGTCAATGGCACCTACAACCTTTGAACACTCAACTTTAAGGATTTTCCAGGAAATGAATCCCTGTAGTTGTGGGACCTGAAACACAATCACACTGGCACATACTCAGTCCTTGTGATACTTTCTGACTGTGCCTCTATCACACACACAAATGTAAACTGTTGGGACAGGGGGACAGTCTACCTTATAGTCAAAAGCCAGCCACCCCTAACATCTATGGGGTCCTCCAAAAGCCCTTGCAGTGTCCTGAGGTGGAACAGGGTCAACTCGGTGGTTTGACTGCTACTTCTATCCTGGGGACTTTAATAAATAATGTTCGGTTTATACATGTACCTGTTTGTTGCAACATCTCACTGGAACTTGGCAGTGTTTGGACATTACGTTGACACAAATGTTTCATTTTTTTCATGATTCTATGTTAATAGATATTATGGCAGTCTATCAGGAGAGAGCCCAAGACCCTGTAGCAGGACAATAAACTATTCCAAACACGGTATATTCCATTCTTGATGCCTGCAAGTGATGGTCCTGGATGGAATTTTTGGGTCTGTATCAGGTATATTTGGGTCAGAGATGTCAATTTGGAATAGGGCAGACACAGAAACTGGAAGACAACAAATTGAAGAAGAAGAAGAAGAATCAGCATTTATATAGTGCTGTTTCATACACAGTATCCCAAAGCACTTTACATCATAGAAACATAGAAACATAGACTTTGACGGCAGATAAGGACCACTTGGCCCACCCAGTCTGCCCATTTCCCTACCTACTGGATAAGCTGCAGATTCTAGTTAACCAACAGCTTACTTCCTGCAACCCCCCCCCCCCATAATTGCCTTATGTCTGTCCCATGCATGTTTGAATTCCCCCACTGTTTTATATCCAACGACCTCCTCAGGAAGGCGGTTCCATGTATCCACCTCTCTCTCTCTCTCCGTGAACAAAAATTTCCTCACATTACCCCTGAGCCGTCCCCATCTATCTTTAAATTGTGCCCCCTTGTTCTTACACATCTCTTTTTCTGAAAGATGCTACCCTCCTGGACTTTGTTGATTTCCTTGAGGTACTTAAAAGTTTCTATCATGTCACCCCTGTCCCTCCTTTCATCAAGAGTATACATATTAAGCTCTCTCAGTCTCTTTTCATATGGTTTCTGCTGCAGACCCTGCACCATTTTAGTTGCCCTCCTCTGGACTGCTTCCATCCTGTCTATGTCCTTGCGTAGATGAGGTCTCCAAAACTGCACACAGTACTCCAGATGGTGTCTCACCAACTGTCTGTATAGAGGGATAACCACTTACCTTTTTCTACTTGTGATGCCCCTTCCTATGCATCCCAGTATCCCTCTGGCTCTCCTAACTGACTTTTCATGTTGCTTACCCGCCTTTAGGTCATCTGATATGACTACCCCCAGATCCCTTTCCATTTTTGCTGTTGTTAGTACCTCCCCTGCTATTGTGTACTCTTCTCCTGTTTTTTTTTTTTTCAAGGTGCATTACTTTGCACTTCTTTGCATTGAATCTAAGTTGCCATATGTCTGACCATTCCTCCAACCTTGCCACGTCCCTTCTCATCTTTTCTACCCCCTCTTGTGTCTCAACTCTGCTACAGGTCTTTGTATTATCTGCAAAGAGGCATACCTTTCCCTCTAGACCCTCTGCAATGTCACCTATAAAGATGTTAAAGAGGACTGAACCCAGTACTGAGCCCTGAGGTACTCCACTAGTAACCCCACTTTCTTCGGAATGTGTTTCATTCACTATTACTTTCTGTGTCCTGTTGTGCAGACAGTTTGCTACCCAGGCTACCACCCTGGGACCCACTCCCAGGCTGGCTAACTTGATTATTAATCTTTTGTGCAGGACTGTGTCAAATGCCTTGCTAAAGTCTAGGTAGGCCATATCCACAGCCCCTCCCTTATCTATTACTTTGGCCACCCAGTCAAAGAAATCAATTAGATTTGTCTGACATGACCTTCCTGCTGTAAATCCATGCTGCTTTGGGTCCTGTGCCCCGCTAGCCTGTAGATACTCAACAATTCTTTCTTTCAGAAGTAATTCCATCATTTTCCCTACCACTGAGGTCAAACTTACAGGTTTTTAGTTTCCTGTTTCTGCCTTGCTCCCACGTTTGTGAAGGGGAATCACATCTGCCCTCCTCCAGTCCTCAGGTACCACCCCATCCTGCCATGATTTGTTAAAAAGTGTAGTCAGTGGTGTCACTAGGTCCTCCCTTAGTTCTTTTAGGATTCTGGGGTGAATCCCGTCAGTCCCCATTGCTTTGTCCACCTTGAGTTTTAGGAGTTCTTTCAGGACTCTTTCATCTGTGAATAGACTGGTGTCAACCCCCCCTACCCAGAGTGCTTCTATTGTCTGGTTTAGGTAACTCCTCCTCCTCATCTTCTTTTGTGAATACTGAGCAAAAGTATTCCTTCAGTATCTCTGCCTTTTCACTGTCTCCCTCTGCCCACCTCCCCTCTCTTTTATTAATCTTCACTATCCCTCCCTTAACCTTTCTATGCTCCTTAATGTACCTATAAAAGTTTTTATCCCCCTTCTTAACTGAGTTGGTTATTTTTTCCTCGGTTTGGGCCTTTGCTATTCTGACTGCCTTCCCCACTTCTTTCTGCTTTAATTGATATAGTTCCCTGTCATGCTCCTTCTGTGATTCCTTATACTTTTTGAATGCAGCCTTTTTCTCCTTAACCTTCCCTGCCACCTCTTTTGAGAACCATAGTGGTTTTTTACTCCACTTTGTTTTCTTTGTTTCACACAAAGGCTTGTTGCCTCTATGACAAGCAATGCTAGACTGGTAGTGAAGTGACTGAATGTGTGGTGGCAGCCATATCACACATCATCACCCACACATAGTTTGGGTAATTGCATGAACTGGTTTATGGGAAGGGGAATGCTGGCCAGGACACCGAGAATGTTCCCTGCTCTTTGCGAAGAGTGCCCTGGGTTCTTTTACTTCCACCTGGACACCCACCAGGACAACACAAGGATGGGCAGAAGGGATCTTGCTTTAACGTCTCATTCAAAGGACGGCACACCCCTAGCAGTACAGCTCCCTCCAATACTGCACTCAGATGCCAATGATTTTTAGGTGCAAGTCCGATCCCGGTGTGGGATGAGAACTCATGACCTTCTGGTCTAGAGGCGGATGTGCTACCAATTGAGCCACACTGGCAAATTAGGTGCTTTGAGACCCTGGCAGCCCAAACTGTGCATAAGTCCATGCTCCACCATCTTCATGGGTTATCCATAGAAGAAAGGCTATTTAATGAAACTCCGGCGAAGGTCAATGAACTGATTGCTGTTAACAATAACAAGGCTAATCAGCACTGCATAGGCAGATAACTTATTTGTGCCACCTATGGTGGATATGTTTTGATTACAGTGACAAATTTGTTGAGGAACCTATAGGCTGGGCATACCCCAGACCTTATAAAAGATGAACAGCCGGCTCAGTGGTACTGTCCTCAATGTATCTCTGGAGTCCATGTGGTGAATTGGGCATGTGATAAGAAGTGTAAGACACTTCTCTTTAGTACTACCCAAAGTTTGGGATATGTGACACAACATCCCAACAAAAGGCCATGTTACTTCAAGGGGCTCTTGCTCTGTGAGGGACACACTGCATATTTATTTCATGATGTCTTTACCAGTGCTTGACCCTAACACTTCAGTGTTCAGCAAGCAGGCCACAGTCCATTTAGTGATGTACCAATAGGGAAACATCTATAAGAAATGCCTGGACTTACCACAGCTACTGGTGTTCCATCCCATCAAGCAGATGTGGACAGCCCCACAAACTGCCCTGCTGCTATGTAAATAGTTGCTGATTTGTGTGTAGATGTGATGTGTTAGATGTTGATGCCCCTGCCTGCGGTTATGTCACTGAGGCACAGCCAAACACTGATACCACTGTCTCATGCATTTTCAGGCTCATGAAGTGGCACCTCCTTAAGTTTAGGCTTTCTTATGACATGAACATTCAGTACTGTGTGGCTACTTCCCATAAGACATACATCTACATTTTTCCCTCTTCTGACATCACCACCTCAAACTTTTGTTTCACCCCCAATGAGTGTACTAGGCCCAACCCCACCCACAATATATTTGTTTTCCAGAGTGACCCTGACTATCTGGAGGATATAGAACAGTACATACCTGTTTTTAACGTGCACATTGATCCTTTGAATTTAAACTTGAAGTCTTTTTTGGACTGTAAAGACACTTGCCTCATCCAAATTAGCAATGACATACATAAGACTGATCCTGCCCTAGATGATTTGCTCCATGATGGTGACTTACAATTGGTTCTTTCTAGTAGTAGGTTGTAACTGACATTCAAAGGCTTTGTTATTCTTAAAGCTATTATTATTTTTATCCTTATATGTACCATAGGCTGTCTTAGATCCACCCTTAGAAAACACTGTAGGGAGTAATACTTATTGTACTCTTCAAATCACATGAAGGTACTTTCTTAAATTAGTGTTGTGTTACCTGCCTCACAGGCAACAAGGGGGGAATATGAAGACAAAAATTCATAACATATGGCAGCTGAGCAACATGCAAACACAGTCTCTTCTCTCTGTACTTGTAATGAACTACTGTAACCTTTTGTTACACAGTCCACTTGTCCTTTTATGAGGGGTTTATGTATAAGGAGGCTGTGAATGAAAACTGCTATTCTCAAAGTCTTTGGCTTTTCCTTCAAGAAAAGGTGATTTTCAGAAGAACTGTTTTACTGGAAGGGACAGGCCCATTTGCTTTACTCAGTAATGATTAACGGTAAAAATTACTCTTAGAAAAAATAACTGTTTATTAAAGCTGTGATCTTCCCTGTCCTGAAGGAACATGCTCAACAAAACATCAAAGAGTAGTTGTTTAGCATAGAGAGGACTGTATTAATTATATGTTTATGTGAAGGAAAGCATAACCATCAGCTCAGGATATCTGGTGATGCTCACTTGTTTGAGGGTATAAATATGATGAGAAAAGTTTTCATAGTTGAGTACAGCTGTTGGAGAGATATCCTGATACTGGTGGCTTCCTCTGCTCCCAGCAGGTGACACCTGTCTGTATTTTTGTGCTATTTGATAATAAATTGTTATTACCTGTTACATGTTTTGTTTTTTGTGTCTTTTTCCCTACACATCCATAACCTGACAATAGGTATGTGTGGCGTACAAGGTCATATACTCCACAGAAGCCCCGGAGTTGGGGGTTGTGAGGGCACCTGGAGTCGTCGCCTGCCCTCCCCTGTTCCTTTCTGCAGATATCAACCTCAAGCACCAGGTACTGAGTACGCGAGGAGCGAGTTTTAAAGGTGCCATATTTGAATTTTTCCACCGCTACTGATTTTCTCTGACAGTCCCCTGCTGCTGCTTCTTTGGACTGCTGTGTGGCTTAATAGTCGTCACAGGAGTACTGACAGTTTTTTATTCCTATTTTTCAGCCTGTTCCACCCTGCTTCTGACCTGTTGCTGAAGTTACTTTAATTGAGTTTATACAGTACTTTCCTGTCATATTCACTGTGCTTAGTGAGCTTTAAGTTCGAATTGTGAATAATGTTTGTTTTAATTTGACTCTACACTGTATATACCGGTGTTATGCACTGAGCTGGGTGGAGCTCTATTATCGTGTGTCTCGAGCCTAATTTCAAAAATATATATAAATAATTCCACCAAGCTGCTTCACTTTAGTGGCCGCCTGTTCTGAGTTCTCAATGGCACCACGCCAAATGCCTGGGTTGCGGTGGCCATTAGCCTCGTGGTCGCAGCCCCCCCACCCCCACTACTTGAAAGTAGCCAAAGAAATTGCAGGAGCGCCCTTTGAAAAGTTTCAATTCATAAGTAATACTTTCTCCCTGTCTGCTTACTCACCTGTAGGTCAATTTTGGCCCCTCCCACAGCTTGCCTTATATAATCCTTCTTCTTCCTTGCCTCCACAGAAGCCCCGGAGTTGGGGGTCGTGAGGGCACCTGGAGTCGTCACCTGCCCTCCCCTGTTCCTTTCTGCAGATACCGCGGACCCCGCCCCCGAAGCACCAGGTACTGAGCACGGCGAGGAGCGCGTTTTAAAGGTGCCATATTTGAATTTTTCCACCGCTACTGATTTTCTCCGACAGTTCCCTGCTGCTGCTTCTTTGGACTGCTGTGTGGTTCTACCCTGCCACCCCCGCCACCACCCTTGGCGGGCTCTTCCTTTTATAGGCCATTTAGGTACTAGTCACATGACTGGTTTTCACATGACTGGATAAAACCTATTAGCCCATTTTACCATTTGCAGCTTATCAGCTGCCTCCACTAGAGGGCTCCCACCAATTCTTACTTAACTAAGCTGTTAGCTGCACAAGGATGCTGATTCTCATTGGCATCCTCTGCCTCTCTTTGGCTGTGCAAACCTCCTTACCACCCTCAACCCTCCCTATGAAGGAACCTCCACCGTCACTGCAACCCCGTTGTTCCCTGCAGCCATACCCCAGTGCTTTCCCTCACTCTCCAGTACTGGAATTATTTCATGCCCACTACGGCATTATCTCTGCTGCAATCCTGCCACCCTCCTTTCAGCTGGGGCTTTATATCTTAAAATCATCAACCCCCAGTCACCCACCGGCCTCCTCTGGTCATCTCGACCCACTCATGCAAAACCCACTCCAGAAAATTGTGGTTTCTATATGCCCTTCTCCTACTCCTGTCAGGGGACATAGAGGTAAACCCAGGCCCAATCCCAACTTTCTCCCCCTCCCCAACCTCTCTCCCCAAAGGCATACGCATACTCCACCTAAACACCTGCAGCCTGCTGTCCAAAATCTCGCTACTTCAACCTATCGCACTAACATTGCATCCTGACATACTGACCATCTCTGAAACCTGGTTAAAACCACCCCACAGACTTCTGTAAATCCCTGAAATCCCTGCTCATGCCTCCTACCCAACCACCCCCTCCAACAATCTCAGTAAATGGCACCCTTATCTCCGACGCCATTGGTGTTGCCGAAGCTTTCAACTCTCATTTCTCCAGCTGCACCGCCAACCTCCATCCTCTCACCGGGATTACGCACCCCCGTCCCTCCCATACAGCACCCTGCTCCTACCTCCCTCCCAAATCCCACCTTTTGTTTTCCAATCGGTATCCCCATAGAAGTCCTTCATTCTCTATGGGCAATGAATCCTAACAAAGGCAAATGCCCCTCGTCCCTGGATGCCAAGATGCTTTTCCTGTCGGCCCCTGCCATCGCCGCCCCCCTGGCCGCACTGTTCAACCTCTCTTTCTCCCTGGGTAAAGTACCAACAACCTGGAAAATGGCCACTGTCATACCCCTCCCAAAAGGCGGCCACCCCTCCTCACCAGGCAACTACAGACCTATCTCCCTACTCCCAATCCTGGCCAAACTTCAGGAGCGGCTGGTCCTGTCCCAACTCTCCCAATTCCTGGATGCCTCCTCCTTTTTTACTCCTTTACAATCTGGCTTCCACAAATCCCACTCTACCATCACCTCCCTACTACGTGTTACTGGGGACATCCTCTCAGGAATCGACAAAGGACATATCACCACGGCCATTTTTATTGATCTAGCTAAAGCCTTCGATACTGTCTCACATCCACTACTTATCGCTAAACTTACGGATGCCGGTCTAGTGCACCCTGCTGTAGCCTGGTTCCAAGACTACCTAGTTGGCAGGATGCAGGCGGTCAGAATGGCCTCCCACACTTCTAACCCCCTTCCTGTCCTATCAGGAGTCCCCCAAGGCTCAGTCCTAGGCCCATTGTTTCTTTCTCCATTTTTCTTAATGGCCTCTCCTCTGCATGCCCCCATTCTTTCATCCAAATGTATGCAGATGACACAGTCTTAAAGATCAGGCCCTCATCAAGCAGTGTAGCTTCTCTCCTCCAGGCAGATTTCATAGCCATCCAGCACTGGTTTGCGATTAACCAGCTATCTCTTAATCCCAAAAAAACCATATCACTTACGTTCGGCTCCCAGCAGAGACTCTCCCGCCAATCCCCCTGTCCCCCTTTCTCAACCTTGGATGGGACTCCCCTTGAGCAATGCACTAGCTTTAGATATCTTGGCATCTGGCTCGACCAACACCTTGACTTCACCTCTCACATAGACTCCCTGCACAAGAGGCTACTCCCAAAACTGGGGGCACTCTATCGCAACAAATCCTGTCTCCCTAAGCAAACAAGGCACGCCATTGTACAAAAAATGATACTCCCCGTACTGGATTATGGTGACATAGTTTACTCAATTGCCCCTGCGTCTAGCCTCGCAAGCCTCGACACCCTTTTCCACTCTTTCTGTCATTTCATCCTCAACTCCCCTCCATCCACTCACCACTGTACACTATACAGCTCTCTAGCCCTCCCATCTCTACATGACAGCAGGTTAATAAACAGCGCTAGGTTTGCTGCCAAATTTTGGACCCTTGCCCTCCCTCCTTATCTTGAGTCTGCTCTATCCCAACAGCACCCCCCCGCTTACTCCCTATGAGGCTTAGACCCCAGACTTCTACATGTCCCATTTATGCACACTACTAAAGGCCAGGCTGCTTTCAAATTCCGCATCCCTCAGATCTGGAATGCCTTCCCGGCCCCCATCAGACACACACAAAATCCAGGACTCCGTACCAGACTGCTCCAGGCACATTTCTCCTCCATCTGCTCATGCTATGCTCCAAGCCCTAGCTCTCATAAGCTAATTACTGACAGTAATAATCCTGTTATGTGTTAACATATACCTGGAAGCACTCACCTGTAATGCTTTGCATGGAGTCTTTTGTCATACCCACTCACTATTATTCTTCTTACCAAATTCCTGTATTATTATTGTACAAATTCTCATGTTATGTCTTGTCATGCACTGTATTTGCCATGTACTGGGTCTAGGCCCCCAGGTCGCATCTGGAATCGAGCATGTTGCTCAGTATGCCTTCCTGGTAAATCTCGTAAATAAATAAATAAATAAATTAGATAATAACACCACTCACCCTTCAGGCCCATTGCCATATTATCTAATAAACCCCCCCTCTGTGGGTATATTTTCTTGAATAAAACACATACCCACCATACATTTGATATATTAGATAGATAGATAGATAGATAGATAGATAGATAGACAGACAGATAGAGAAGAGAGGGAGAACACACCAGTCAAGAGAGGGAGAACACAAAAGTATTTGATCCAGCATACAATTATGGAGAGATATTCTCCAGGGTAGTTACAAAGTACCAAATCACAGGAAGGTACTTTCTTAAATTAATGTTGTGTTGCCTAGTTCACTGCCAGACTGAGGCACTGGGATGGAAATATATAAGAATATATTGAATTTATTCTTAGAGACCTAAGAAACGCATAAAAATGAAAAAAAAAAATTATTATGGTTTACGGCCTAGAAATTGAAATTGACTGGGGTGACATCTTGAATTAGAAAGGACACGGATTTAATTTTACAAAGAGACAGCTGTCTCTGTTATTATAATGTGGCTTTGGAGGAAAGCAAAGAAAAAACTAATTAATGTGTTTATGTAACTTCTACACGTTTCAGTGTTTGGACTCAGTGAATTCCCTTTTATACAAGGAACAAATGTCTGTTTGCACAGAAACTGCTTGATAGTAATTACAAGAATTCCATAATGAAAGTGTTTAGAAAATGTGAAAGTTTCAAAGAGTGTAAAAGGAAAACAAAAAATGTACACCAAAAAAGTTACCATGCAAAACAAGGTTCCACTGTGAGTTCCAGACACACATTGCAAAATCAGTGGGTAGAGGGGACAAAACCTTTTACAGGTACATGAGTGAAAAAAGAAAGGCAAAGGGAGGGATAGTGAGACTGAAGGGGGAGGATGGGGGCTGTGTGGAGGATGACAACAGTAAAGCTGACATATTGAACAGGTATTTCTGCTCAGTCTTTACTAAGGAAGAGGAGGGTAATGGGTCTGAATGGAGTACAAGGGGTGAGAATGGTGCAGAAATGGACACAAGTCCCTTTACACGAGAAAGGGTCCTGAAGGAACTGGAAGTAATAAGAGTTGATAAAGCAATGGGGCAGATGGGTGCACCCCAGGGTCCTTAAAGAACTAAGAGAGGGTGGCTGAACTCTTGCTATCCTGTTTAGCCGATCACTAGAAACAGGGGAGGTACCCAAAGACTGGAGGATAGCAGATGTAGTCCCTTATACAAAAGTGGGAACAAAGAGGACGGGGAACTACAGACCAGTCAGCCTCACCTCAGTAGTGGGAAGATCATGGAAGCACTACTGAAGGAGAGATTGGTGGAACATCTGGTTGTCAATGGACTACAAGACCCAAGGCAGCATGGTTTCACCAGGGAAGGTCATGTCAGACCAACCTCATTGAATTTTTGACTGGGTGACTAGGGAGGTGGATCAGGGAGGGCAGTGGACATGGCCTATCTGGACTTCAGCAAGGCCTTTGACACTGTGCCACATAGAAGACTATTGCACAAACTGGGGAATATGGGTGTGGGCAGGACAGTAGTGCGGTGGGTAGGTAACTGGCTGGGCAGCAGGACACAGAGGGTGGTGGTAAATGGCTGTCACTCCACAGAGGGAAGAGTGACCAGTGGGGTACCACAGGGATCAGTGCTGGGACCGGTACTATTCAATATCTTCATCAGTGACATTGCACAGGACCTAGAAGGCAGAATTTCACTGTTCGCTGATGACACGAAGCTCTGTAACAGAGTAGACACACCAGAGGGTGTAGACAGAATGAGAAGGGACCTGCAGAAACTTGAAGAATGGTCAGGGGTTTGGCAGTTGAAATTCAATGCAAGAAGTGCAAGATAATGCATATGGGCACAAAACCCTGGCACAATATATATCAGTTGAGGTGAGGATATAGCATGCACCAAGCAGGAAAGGGATCTTGGAGTTATCATCTCTGATGACCTCAAGGCAGGGAAACAGTGTGACAAGGCAGCAGGTAAGCAAATAGGATGCTGGGATGCATAGCAGGGCATCACCAGCAGGAAAAGGGAGGTCATAATTCCACTATACAAAGACACTAGGTGAGGGCCGCACCTGAGTACACTGTGCAGTTCTGGAGACCTTATCTACGTAAGGACATAGACAGGGTAGAGAAGGTTCAGAGGAGGGCAACAAAGATGGTGCATGGATTGCATCACAAGTCCTATGAGGACAGGTTGAAGGCACTGAACATGTACTCCCTGGAGGAGAGGAGGAGAGAGGGATATGATAGAGACATACAAGTATCTTACAGGGAGGAACAGGGTGCAGGAATGCACTATTTTTAAGTGAAAAGATGTTCCAGGACTAGAGGGCATGGGATGAAGTTGGAGGGAGGACGATTCAGAGGAAACGTGAGGAAGAATTTCTTCACAGAACGGGTGGTGGACAAGTGGAACACCCTGCCAGAGGAAGTGGTGGGGGCTGAAACAATCACGGGATTTAAGAATGCATGGGATAGACATAAAGGAATTCTGGAGGTCAGGGGTAAGGGGCAACAGACTTCCTGGAAAACATATTAAGGCCTGTGACTGAGCACCATGGAGTCTTACAGACATGGTTACTATTGAGAAAATCCAGACTGCTTTGTACGGCACATTGACTCCCGCCATTATTTTAGTAAAATAAATATCCAGTATTTTATTTCTATTATTTTACAATACCTTTACCCAGGAATGGATAGCCCAGCAATGGTGTAATATTTTGTTTCCAGTAGGGTTGTGTTTCTACCCATTTCTGCAGCTGGCTGGAATGAGGCACTGGGATGGAAAGTGAATTGCCCAGTGTCACACAATGACTATTTGACTCTAAAAGTGTTTGAACCTGTGATTTGCTGATTCCCAAACTAATGCTCTAACCACTACACCATATTGCCTCAGTGGAGTATTTATGTCATATTTACAGTGCTAAAATGCTGCAGATATGACAATAACAAAGTTGTAAAGATGCATACGGTGCAAGGTCAAAGACTGAAACAGTAAGGCAGGGGTATTCAAACAGCTGCTAACTGTGGCACAACCATCTTCAGTGATCATAAATCAGTGACAGTTGCTAAACAGTGGTATATTGGAATGATTGCAAACTGACACAGCATTTGCAAAATGTATTCCAATATAGCAGGCAATAGCAACAGTCACAAATGCATCTGCAAACACTGCCACAATGCACTCCAAACACTCTCCATTGTGATTACAAAGGGAATCTACAGAACCAAGTAACAGCATGAATGGCATACCACAGGCAGTCCCCCCCCCAAGAAAAGCACACAGAACCATAAAGTACAATATATATATATATATATATATATATATATATATATATATATATTCATGGCAAAAACTCCATTAATGCTTCAGTTAGGTTCATAGCACAGCGACAAAAGCATGGAAATGTGGTGTTAGGGTTACTACCTACCTTCACCCCCCACCCTCCACACACCAACGGGCACCGGGGTATGCATTGGGGTGGTCTGCCTAACTCTCTCCCCATTCCATGTTTAAAGAAGCTGAGGTGGTGCAGTATAGAAGAATGGGGTGAGAGTTATGTACAACTACCCCAACACACAACCTGATGCCTGTTGGTCTGTCGAGAGTGGGGGGGTGAGGTTGGGGTGGTAGGGGTGGTAACCCTAACACCACATTTCCATGCTTTTGTCACTGTACTATGAACCCTAACTGATGAATTAATTGAATTGTTTGCCATGAATTTCCCTTATTTTTGAGAAAGTGCAATGCAACTGGTAAATGGTATGTGGTAGTGGGAACGCGGGCCCTCCAGGGCCTATGCTCCCTTCATATTGCCCATTTTTTGCATAATAGTATGCGTATGTGGGAGAGGGGGCCCTCTGGGCCCTGAACTCCCACTTATACATAACTACAGAGCCATACAGCAGCCCTACAGGGCAAGGAACCTTTGTAACAGTAATTTGCTAATATCTCAGCAACCGCAGTAGCTAGGAAAAAAATTCCAGTGCTGTTGTAATCATGGCAGCGAGTACTCTACATATGATAAATCAGCCAAATATCTGTCTTGCATTGTTTACAAGATATGGGCACAAAAATACGCTGAAAAGACACCCTTGGAACCCTTGTGACACTAATTTGCCAGTATCTCCGTAACTGTAGCAAATAAGAAAAGTACCACTGCTGGTGTAATCTATGATTTCCAAACTTGTTTCTGTAGATTAGCTCACCTAAAGGTGAGCTAAGATGTATGCAGCTTAAACTCTGTATCTCACTTCATTTTCGATATACGAGCACCGAAAGGCATCACAGGTGATGCAATGATATCCTATGGTAAATTTCTCAACTTTAGAATGCAGTAATTTTGGTTCAGTTGAATGTTTTGGCACCAAACCATCAAAAGTCACATCTATGGGACAAGGGCTTGTCGCCCTGCAAATTTCAGCCCAAAAGCCCAAACCATTTTGTTGCAGGGGGATGGCAAAGATTTGTAGTTTTTAGGCAAAGTTCTTTCAAAAATTGTGAAAGTTTTGCAAAACCCAGCATGAAATGTTCACATTTGCATAATGTTGAGGCACTTTTTCCCATGATTTGCAAAAGTACTGGGGATCCAAATTTTAAAACAGCCTTTCTGGGGGGGTTTTACCCCAAAATAAAGATAGGGCTGGCATCCTCAGGACCTGATTAGCTAAACCCAACAGTCAGTGTTCACCTAGGGAGTCCCAAATTTAAACCACAGGCATTTTTCTCTCTCACTAACTGAATTCAAGATGGCAGCAGCATGAAAGTAAAAGGGCCATCTGCAAAAGGAAAATTGTACTTGCGACACTTTTGTGAGACACATGTATTTTTTCCCCATTGACTATAATTGGAAATTTGTTTTTGAATAACTTTTGAATGGTTTAATAATTTTACATCAAATCTTCAAAAGGCTAATTGGTGACTCCGACTGCATCTTCCCTGAAGATTTCAGAACAAATGGACAAATCATGCGGGCTGTGGGCACGAGCAAAGAAACGCACAAAAAGTCTGTTTTTTTGTGGGTTTTCTTGCATTCTGCAGTTCCGCAATCGTACATCCTACCATAACGCAACTTTCCAGATCCAGAGACTATGGTACCAGACCATGCATGCAAAATTTCAGGCAAATCCATCATACGGTGACAAAGTAATTAAGGTGCATAATTTGAGGTTTAACATTAAAGTGCTTACTCAATCCTAACTATAGTGCCACTACCGTGGCACTATAATATATATATATATATATATTTATCTCTCTCATATATATATATGTGTGTATATATATATATATATATATATATATATATATATATGTATATAAAACATAAACAGGCAAACAGCCATAAACTAAACTAACAGGCACACTACCTCAAACAAAGTGGTACACAGCCAGTAAATAAAAGATACTGTATGTGGCAAATCTCTATAAAATAAAACCAATGCGGCAAATTACCCAAAACAAAAATTACTGTGGCACACTGCCATCAACAAAAGTAGGTTGACACAGAGCTGACAAAAGCAGAAGAAATTTGGCAAACTGCCCTAAACAAAAACCCAGACATACCGCCATAAATTTAATAAAGTTTGGCAAACAGTCCTAACAAAAAAAAAATAGGCAAACTGCCATAAATTGAATAAAGGATGGCAAAATGCATCAAATGGTGCAAGCAGCCCTACAAAACAAAACCAGTAGACTGCTGGGCAAATCAGACCACTGCCAGTGTCTGAGGGCTATGTCAGCCCAACATGTCCCTACTTGACTTCTGGCCACACAGGAGCTGCTGCTGCTGTCCAGGTGTAACAGAAGGTGCCAGCAGCCTGGTTGCAATATCAAGGAATAATCCCATTACATCCCTCAACAGGACATGTGTCCCCCTCAAATGGTGCAGGGTTCTCCTCTCCACAGGTGGTGGTGGTGCTTCTTCACCTGCCCTGCAGGTCTGTCATGGATGAACACCTAGAATGACAAAGGAAACATAAACAACACATGTGCCACACATGACATGGATGGACCTGTGGCAGGTGATCTACAAGGTACAAACAGCATGTATGCAGCACCCAGTGCCCTCTGTGGGGCAGCATGCAATACATATACCTGACAAACCAACTGTACAGTGCACTAGTGCACATATGGATGTGACCCATGCCAGGCATGCACATCACAGGTCCTGCTAATGACTGTGTGTGTACTACTGGCACTGCTACTCACAAGGCTGGTAGTATATCTGTGGTACTGTGGGCAGTGCTGTGTGTGACATCAAGGGCATCCACCCTTATAAGGTTCCCCTATGTGAAAAGTACATGTCCAGGTATCACATGACTCAGTGTCAAGATAGTTTATGCCAATAGTACAGCAGGTGACACAGGTGACAGTGGTGAGGCATGGGGTGGGTGGTACGTAACAGATAGCAAGCTAAAAGGTGGCACTCTGGATGGAAAGTACTGGTGCTCAAAGTTTTAAGTTACAACACGGTGAGTTTATTCAGAACAGAAAAAGAAGATGCTGCTTCCAAGCCCCAGTGCTTCGACCACGTTGGTCTTCCACAGGGGCATGTCAGTACAGAAGGACAGACAGACCAATTATCAATATCAGTTATAAACCTGATGGATGTTGAATTAACTTCCCCTCAAATTACAGTATTGCAAAAAGGACTGAGTTTTGTGCCTATATTCAAGACTGATTTGTTTAAAGTTGTGCGCCAGTACTTTCCATTCAGAGTGACACCTTTTAGCTTGCTGTGTGTACAATTTGGGATCTCTGATCCTTAGTGGGCACCAGCACAGCCTCCTTGAGTGCCTCATTAAGCAGAAGCTTGAACTTGGTATGTAACAGACCAGTGGTACAGTGACATGCACCTACCACAATGTGCAAGCCGGTGGACAACTACAGGGGCAACAGTTTCAGTGCATGGCAGAGTGGTGCCAAACTGGGATGCCCAGCTGTACAGTAACATACAGGATATACACTAAGTACCATCAAAAATGCCACCAAAAATGACATGGCACACAGGCAGTGCAGAATACATACTGGTAGTTACATACAGTGTATCTTGACCCTAGTAACGTAATTCCAAGGTACACTGCTGCTGTTTGCATACACTGTGTGATGGCCATAAGGTGATCCTGCTCCAGCAACACCACAGTAACAATCATCAGGTGTAAGACTACCACAGAGGCATGTGAACCACTAGGGGAACACCAGACACAACTACTATTACTGACAGAATCAAGTGGTACAGATCACATACATGTGCAGGACATACTGGTACATCAGGCGCATGGCCATGGAACACCATAGTGAAGTGTGTCCCAATGGTCAGTATGCATATAGCCTCTGTGTCATGTGTGCAGTGGAACAAAGGCACTGCTGCACAGATGGAACAAGTGCAGCAGGAGGAACATTATAAGGACATCACCATACTGCAAACCCACATGGTGGTGCAGCTAGGAAGGCCTGACACATGTTTTATTTTATTTTATTTATTTTATTTTATTTGTTATATTATTTATATATACCAGAACCCTGTAGGCCATCCCTGGTTCCCCCTCCCTGTGGACATGGCCAATCAAGCAGCACAGACACCATCCACTCACCAATATGGTGTACAGTGCATCATACATGAGGAGCTGGACAGACCATGGGACATAAGGAAACAATGATGCTGGACTTTGGTCAAAGCATACAGCACCAGACCAGGGCAAACATGCAGCTACACACCACCTGTAGTATGGACAGACCAGGTAATGTGTACCAGCAATGTGGGGAGGTAGGCAATGGTGGTGACCTTTTGCTACTCTCCAATGTATGGATATTGTGTGTGTTTGTGTGTGTGTGAGTGACATGGCATATGTTACTAGGAATGCTGTTATGCATTGCCTGTGGGCAGAACAAGGAGCAGCTGACATAGTCACAAAGCATGTCCTGGACATGAAACAGTGCTGTAGTGTTGCACAATGTAAGACACACCACAGGAATGCTGCAGCCAAGGCCATCCCACATGTGTACACAATGTGTCACATCACAATGAATGGCGCTGTGGTGACTGCACTGTTACTACACTATCTACTATGACATCTAGTGACCCCACCTGTGCATCATGGAACATTCAGTATCAGACTATGCCAACACTAGCAGCACCACTGCTACCCTGACTCACCAACGATGGCAACCAGGCGTACTGCAGGGATCTGTGTTCCAGCAGTACATAACCAATGACCACAAAGAAATACCATTGTAAATGTGCTCCCCAGGAACACAGTACAGATGGTGCAGTGTATGTGCAATAATGTACACAGAGCCACATCGGGGTCTACATCACAGTCCATCAGCATGCATGGCACACCCTGTCAAACCAGTTGATCCTACACAGCCAATGAGAAGACACTGCACAATGATGCATAGTGGCAATAGAAACGCACATCCCAGTACTCTGCATGCCATATGCATGAGGAATGTACAGCAGGCAGAAACCCTATGGAGCACTCGGGGATGGATGGTACAATATGGCAACAAATGGAGAAATACCTGAGTGGATCACACTATGTGGATGTGCTGGTGTGTCCCCATCTGATACTGGACCCTGATGTCCTGGATCCCATGGGCCGTGGTGTTCTTTGGATGGCCTGTGCATGTTGGTGACACTCCCCCTTGGATGAGTCTAGCCACAGGCACATGGGCATGCCTGTCCCTCTTCTTCCTTGTCCTTGCTTCTGAGATGTCACATCCCTGCTGCTGGAGTTGAGTAGACAAGGATCGCAGAAAACAGTATGTAAGTGAATGACTGGGCACTGAGGGGCACAACAGGTATGTGCCATGCACATCCACGCTACACAGATGGCATGTAACACACAGCACTGCAAAACCATGCACAGGTACACGATTATGACCAGTATGTTTTTTGATAACAATGGCACTAGTGTACATACAGTGGTGTGGATGTGAACATGGTGCACACATGTCTGGTGATCCATGTTGTTTCAACTCATCTAGAGACCCCACAGATGGACATCAGGCATAGTACACACATTAACACTACCCACGGCCTACACACTGTAGTAAATGTAGGGTACACACATTGCTTCATGCGGCCCATACAAATTGTAGCTTCTGATTCATGCTGTACTTGCCTTTGAGGTAGGTGTCAGGATACCCTCACTGTTTTCAAGGGGTATGTATGATGGTAGCTGAGCTCTGTTTATGGAGGGGAGACTGCAGAGTGCTGTACTATAATATACAAACACTACTGTGTACACAACCTGTGCCTCCTCTAACTATATACTGATCTGTTGTCCTGCCAAAGCAGAACTGATAGCAGACCACAGCTGACATGCCCCATTACACCTGTCCACTACTGATTGATAGTATAATCCATTGACAGGGTTTTTCACAGCCAGACGGAGTGCCTGGGACACTCAGAATGTTCATGTTATTTGAGATCATGAATCTGTGTAGCTGTCCTACATAATAAAATTCACCCAGTGGATAGGGGATGTGTAGTTTCCACTGAGTGCAGGTCCAGCGGTCTGAATAAGCATGCCTAATGAGGTGGGCACACGAAAGGCTGGAACATGTCTATGTAGTAGTCCAGCAACAGTACTGTCCACATGAAATGCACATACACAACTATTATACTGCACAGGATGTAAAATACATATTTACATGCTGCTGATCATGCATACCTCATACTGTCAAATGCAGTCACTGTAATCAATACAGTATTGCCTTGCAACAGTTTCTATCCGTTGTTACAACCCATGCTGGTCATGCACACTCCCAAACAACTGCAGTTGCATGCTCTAGTAATAATGTACGTTTGCAGAAATTGCCTCATGCTGTCATCAGCAATGGCTTTGAAGTCACCAAGGTGTGTGTGGGTACCAAAGGCATGTGTTTGCAGAGAATTCAGTGCAAACGTTCTGTGCAATCACCAATGCATTAGTGACAGACACAAACAGCCACATATTGGAAGGTAACATACAAATGGGACTGCTCAAACATTCAAGGTGAAAACGTAATTTGCCTGTCATTATGTGCTCATTACTGGCTCGTTAGAAAAGGGAACCTCCCCCAAGAGACAAAATCCACATTATTTTCATAGCAGTCAGGAGCAGCAGCCTTTGTGAACACTGACAGGAGAATATTTGTTTGGAATGGGTATGCTTCACCAGAGCAACTAACATTTATAATCCTCTTCCATATGCACTAGGCACATTTCTGCTACTATTCTGTTGTATACTTATGTGTAGCAAAATGGTACAGAAGAAACAAAATAAGACTGGCGACTGGCTACGCAGACAGATGTTTAGTCCACAGGAACTACAGGTATGTAGCTATTGCAGCCCATACAGTAATGTACAGCACTATTCATCGAGTTGTAGCTGCACTACCTTGTTTACCCTGGAAAGTGCACAGTTGCATGATGCTCGTTTATAAAAGTGTCTTGTGTTAGCAGGCATGTGAAAGAGCTTTTGATTCCCTATATTCCTGTATGACAGCTCCATTCAGCTGACGAGGGGTTGCTGGAGGTTCCGAGGGTTATTTTAAAATCATCTGGGGCTTGGGCTTTTATGTTTGCTGCCCCAACCCTAAGGAATTCTCTGCCTCGCCAGCTTCGTGAATGCATGACCGTGGAGATTTTCAAGTGTGAGCTTAAGACTCATCTGTGGACTCAGGCTTTTATGACTTGAGAGTGCTGTTATTCTGATTTTAAATATGCTCTTTGTTTTATTGTTAATAATTAAGATGGTTGTTGTGATTTTATATATGGTTTTGTTTTATGCTCATTTTGTACAGCGCCTTGGTGCTTGAAAAGTGCTTAATAAATAAAGATGTATTATTATTAGCGCATTGTATGGACAGCATCTGTTTCCTCTGTCATGTGTCACTGTCTGTGTTACAGGGTAAGCACACTAGGCAATTTGTAATCAGTGGCAGTATGGAGTCATTGGGGAGGTTACATGCACTGCTCAGGGATACACAGTATTCATATTAATATTATGACACACCAGCCAAGGTATGATTTATGTAACATAATCAATATTCACAGTTTTGTAATCTATACCCTTGTCAATACTGCCAGACCACATTATACAGACTGTTGGTATGAGAAACACACACATTCATCACAAGCACAGAGCTGTCAATTGGTAGTGCTTGTATGACAGACTGCATATTGCATGGACACAGGCAGGGGTGCACGTATGGTGGGGCCAGTAGGTGAACACAGCATAGTGTTTGAGTGTTACAGGGAGAGTGTATGCATCTACAAAACTCATGGCCACCAACAGTCTGGAGCACTGGCAGGGACTTCATACTATGCTGTGTGATGAGGTCATTCATGGTGCAGTGTACTCAGAACTGTATTTTCCAAAAAGATGCTGGCCCTGGATTGCATTGCCAGGGAGGACCAGTTCCTCATGGGTGTCCCCTCATGATGCTGGATGGCAGCATGGATGTAGGTGACAGAGGCAATCAATGTCAAGTGTGGCAGTGGACAGATATTTGATGAGGTGAAGAAGTGTTATTACAACATTAGGAGGCACACCAAGGAGAAGCTGGTCAGGGCAAGACAGAAACTACAGGCCACTGGCAGTGGCATACTAACTCAGCGCACCGTCACACCAAAGGAAGAGCTTGTGGCAGGCATCCTGTGGTGCCATCAGGTGGAAAGCGTGAAGGGTGACATCAACACCATGGCCACAAGCAGCTGCCAGGGTGAGTACATGCACATGACTATACTACCTATATAGTTGTGTTTAGTATTACAGACTATATTATTAAGAGCAGTGCTGTGGGCCACTGGGATATAGCACTGTGTACATTTACCTACCCCTAATACCACAATGTGGCAGGGTTAGGGTTTCAAATGGGTGGCATGAGCATTTGACTGCACATGGTGATGCAGGCCGTGTTTCATCCATCACGACAGGGCATGCATGCTGTTCAGAGTATACATGGGGGTCTGCATGGTATGGGCATCAGCAGTTTGACTTTATCCTGCAGCATTGATTGCACTGGGTGGTGGTGTGTAACACATCTGTGCCATTGGCCTATTTTTGACACATGGCCCTGTGTTCCTTTCCTTATAGGTCCACCAGATTGGGATGATGGCACTAACAGCAGCCCAGATGACTCCTCAGATGGCAGTGACAGACAGCCCAAGGAGAAGAACATGTCTAAGGAGGACGGGGGGGGGGGGATGCGGGAGGTAGAACAAGAAGAGGAGCACACAATGCTCCTCTTTTCAGACACAGAGATGGAGGAGGAGGTGAAGCTCCCTTATGAGGTGCTCGAGGAGGAGGGGGTGGAGGAGCAGTAAGAGAAACATGCTCAGCAAGAGTCATCGGTCCAAGCAAACCATGCAGCAGGGGAGGGGGACACACAGCCCAGGTTTGACATACAGTCACCGCCCTGCAGCCTCTGATGGTCATCTTGACAACAGCCTTCACCTCCATGATCATGGTCCCTCCATATGGATACCATGTACCAGGATACGAAGAGGAGGTTTTATGCCTCCATGCTAGGTACACTTTCTTACAGTTTGTTTCTTTCGCTTATGCTGCCTATGCCCGTGCAGTGCCCCCTGCGTCAAGTGCACTTTATTTCTGTGTGTTCCTTTCCCCTGTGCTGCCTATCCCCATGCAGCATTCCCCATTTCGGGTGAGTTCTTTTCTGTGTATTTCTTTCCCCATGCAGTGCTCCCCCATACCAGGTGCACATCATTCTGTTTGTTCCTTTCCCCTGTGCTGCATATCCCCATGCAATGCCCTTCCCCCATGCCTGGTGCACTTTTTCTGTATTCCTTTCTCCTGTTATCATTTATATGTATTTGTGTATCCTTTCCTGTTATATATCGTGCATTTTTATGTTGTCTTCCACGTGCAGCACAAGCAACATGTTGTGACAGCTTGGTGGAGTAGTGAGTTCTGGAGGTGCGGCCATGTTGTGGCCAATGACACCACTGCTTTTTTGGGCTGGTCTCTGTGGCAGCAATGAATGAGCATGCTGTCTATGACATCACTTCAGAAGCATGCCACCAACTTGAAAGAATTTCACTGCTGCAATGAGGGAGAGCCCCATCATTGCAGGGTGTGCCTTGCCTGCTGAAACAAATCAATAAACATGGCGGCTGCTACCGCAGTCCGCCTCTCACAGTCTGGCAGAAGCTGAAGTTGGGGGTACCCAATCCCCCTGTCAGCATGCACCCTCCCTAGTTCATTTGCCAATGGGAAAGCCCAATCCCTGTCGGCATACATTTTTCCCTTGTTGTGTTTGCCGAGGGGTTGCCCAATCCCCCTCGGCATCAGGCCTCCTCAAACACAGACACATTGTCTTTGCCAATGGAGGGCCCAATCCTCATCAGCTTCAGTCCCCTTTCCCCAAAACATACAGGTGGCTCACTTGGAGCACACCCAGTGTGCTCTACAGTTGGTTTTACATGTAAATAAAGAAAACCTTCCCGCAATGTCCATTGCTAAAAAAAAGAAAACGGTCCATCGTTGCATTGGGGGTGCTCCCCTCCCCCAACCCACACCCACCCTCTGTGCACCCCACATCTCCGCACCCCCCAACTCCATACTTACCTCCGGAGCCCGGAGTGACGATCTCCGGGGGAGCGGGAACACATCTGCACTCTTTAAAGCTGACTGTGAACTGAAGAAAATCACAGTAAGCTGTATAATGGCATCAGTGGGGGGGTTCAACTTATTTATTTATTTATTTATTTGCTTTTGGTAACCGGGTAAGCACGCTAGACAGCAAGTGCCTATTTTCAGGTGCGACCCGGGAGAATTACAGGGTAATTACATAGGAGAAATACATAGTAAACATTACAATCTGGAGCAGCATACTCCAACAGTGGTATTTACATGGGAGAAATACATAGTCAACATTGCTATCTGGAGCACCATACTCCAACAGTGGGATAAGACATCAGAGATTATAAGGCGGTAGAACACAGCAAACGGAATTACATATCAACAATCACAGGTTTCTGACATTCAAGCCAGGGGCAACATGGAGGTATAAGACCTCCCCTACGTTGAATAAGAAACAATATATCACATACCCATTGGTAGGGTGCAAACACCAAGGTGGCGAGGGGGCAAGAACCTAGCTGGGGTACCAAAGCAGATGGGTTGGTGGGCTGTAGGGATGGGCATTAGGCAGCACACAGGCAGGTCACAGCAGATTTCAGGAAACTCCAAAGGGAGGTTTTGAAGGTGGAATGAGAGGGGGAAGCACGAACTTGTGGGGGAAGGGAGTTCCATAGCTTAGGTGCGTGGGAGGTAAATGCTCTACCCCCAGTGAGGGTGTGAGTCTTGGGGACCAGGTGGGTCTGGGATGCACAGGACCTAAGCTGGTAGACGGGGGAGGCATGTTTCAGGGGAAGGGTGAGCGAGGCAGGGGTGGGTGTTCGAATTATGTTGTCAATAAAGTTTCCATGTTGTAGATCTGGTGTTTTTCTGGAGGGAGCCATTCCAGATGAGAGTAGAGCGTGCATCGGTGGGTGAGACAGGGGGCCTCGAGTGCAAAGCAGCATATGTTGTTGTAGTACGTGGTGTCCCACTTGGCTAGGCTAGAGGAAGGGACAGAGGCAAAGGCAACAAGACCATAGGAGAGGGTGGGCAGTAGTATCCCCCTGGCAAGTGCCAGCCGGGCGGCCATGGTAAGGCAGTCTTTAGCCCTATATGCTAGGCCAAGTTTGCCATTTGTGGCATTGCATATGGTTCTGATGTGCCCGGAGAGGTCAAGTTGAGGGTCAAGGGTGATTCCAAGGTACTTAGCACAGTCAATTATCGGCAGGAGGGAATCACAGGTACCATGAATTTTGAGGGGCTTTATGCAGGAGGAGACTTTTGTTGCGGTGCCAAAGAGCACGGCCTGTGTTTTCCTGAGGTTCAGTACGGTTTGTGCCCATCTAGCCATGCTCTGACGTGAGAGAAGTCTGAATTGAGTTGGGCATTGATGCTGGAAACATCAGGGGGGCTGGCTAATAGGACAAGGTCATCCTCATACATAGTAAGGTGCCCTTCTGTGGCCACGGAGGGTAAGCCATTGACAAACAGGGAGAACAGGATCGGTCTGAGGACAGATCCTTGCGGTACTCCACTGTAAATGGGTAGGAGGGGTGAGAGGGTTCGGTTGAAGCAGGTGAGTTGCTTCCTGTCCCCAAGGTATCTGGTGAACCAGTCAAGGGAACAACGGGAGAAGCCAAGGGTCTGGAGTGTGGAGAGGAGGAGGAGGAGGAGATGATCAACGCATTCAAAGGCTTTGGATAGATCCACAAATATGGCCCCCGCCAACTTATCCTGCTCGGTTGCCATCCTGATCCTGGTTGTGACTTCAGCAAGCGCCGTCGAGGTGCTGTGGCTTTTGCGAAACCCATGCTGACAAGGGGAAAGGACATTGTATTCATGGAGGTAGTGGACAAGTTGCGACACTATAGCTTTTTCCAGAAGTTTACAGGCAGCTGACAGTATGGCGATAGGATGATAATTGTTGATGTCCTTAGGGTCACCGTTTTTCAGGACGGGGACAACCCTGGCAACTTTCTATATGTTGGGGATGACCCCTGTGATAAGCGAGGCATTGAATATGTGGGCAAGTGGTCTGGCAAGGTATGGGGCCCCCAGGCTGAGGAGCCTGGGTTCGAGGCCATCCTGACCCCCCCCTGGTGAGAGAGAGACCGGTAAGGAGAGCCTGGGTCTCACTCACAGAGATCTTCTTGAGGTAGAAGGGTGGACGGGAAGGCAGGGAGCTGCAAGCGTGTGCTGGGGGGGCAGACTGTGAAGGGGTGACAGACTGCAGGTCTGTAAAGAGGCGGTTAAAGGAGGAGGCAATGGTTAAGGAGTTATTACAGTTGGCCTCACCAATTGTCATGTCAGTAACTTGAGCTTTGGTCGAGCCACCGACTAGATTTTTTATGTTTATCCAGAAACGTCTTGGGTCACATATGGTGGCAATCAACGCAGAACTGCAGTATTGGCTTTTAGCAGCACGTATCACCCGCTTGCAGGAGTTTCTAAGCTGACGGTACTCCTGGAGGTCATTTTGGTTGCGCGATGCCCTGTATTTTGTCCAGGACTTGTCATGCCACTTTATAAGAGATAGGAGCTCGCTGTAAAGCCATTTCGTGACACAGCCTCTGACATGCCTCTTGGATAGGGGAGCATGCCTATTCTGAAGTGGGGCATAAGCCGCAAAGAAGAGGTTGAGGGCTGCAACGGGGTCATGTGTAGCCATGACATGGTCCCACGTAACACCCTGCAGATCCATGAGGAAGTTCGGGGTTATGAGTTTCGAGTAGTCCCTCATAATTACCACTCTGCTGGGGACCTTGGGTGGGTTAGAGCCCCATATGCAGTAAACTGGTGAGTGGTCCGAGATGGAGTCAGGAAGGAGTCCTGATTTGACAATTTTGTCGAGCCAATTGCTAAGGACCCAGTCAATGAGCATCTCCTTGTCCCCACGATAGGACAGCCTGGTGGGTTCCCTGATGACCTGACTGAGGGATAGGCCGGACAGTATTGGTTCGCACAACTTGGTGTTAGGTCCAAGCCAGTTAATGTTAAGGTCACCAAGCATGAGGAGCTCGCTGGACCCCACCTTATCCTGGAGTAGCTCCAGAAGTGACGAGAGTCCCTGCACTCCCCCCTTGGGAGGGTTGTATGCGCACACTATGTGCACCTTCTTGGTGTTTCCAAGTAGGAGAAGTAAGTGGATAAACTCACAGGGTGAGGGTCCTTGGGTTTGGTGCGACACTATGGAAATGTTTAGGTGTATCCTGTGGTATAAAAGTACTCCCCCACCTCTTTAGTTGCCAACCCTGTCAAGTCTAGCCATGCCATAGCCCGGGAGTGAGCAAGCCGAGTCAGGGGTGCGAGGTTTAAGCCACGTTTCAGTAATGCACAGAACGTCAGGCTTGTAGTAGGCAGCCCAAGCAGATAGCTCTGCGTGATTACGGAGGAGGCTACAGATGTTCAGGTGGGTTATCTTTAACCCCTTGGCCACCCCCCAGGAAGGGGGGGCAGTAGGAGACTGGGCGCACAGGGGGACCCTGGCTGAGGGCTGATGGGCCAGGCTGAGCAGGGGGGGCCATGTCACAGAGGGCATGCAGCCCAGAATGCAGCGCCCTACACAGAGTCGGCAGGCCCAGTATAGAGTGTCAGGTAGGGAGAGGAAGGAGGGATTAGTGTGGGGGGGGGTTAGCAGGAGAGGGACTGATAGGGCATCTAGGGCAGGGTAGCTAGAGACCGTGAGTAAAAGGCAGAGGGAGAGAGTGATTGGAGGGTGGGAGAAAGCCCCTACAGGAACAGCAATAGTGTGCAGCTGCGGGATCTACAGGTCTAGAGAAGTGTCGGATGCAAGTTATGAGGAAAAGCCCCTAGTGGCAGAAAGGTATAGCCTGCTTATGGAAGTGGGCTGATGGAGGTTCCAGCACCACGTGGCCAGCGCTATAAAAGTGAGTGCTGACCAAGGGTGGTGGCAGGGGCGGCGGGACTAGTGCTCCACTCTATAGAGCCAGTGGCACTGCGGCGAGGAAAGGACTAGTGCTCGGGCACTTGTGGTACCGCAGTTGGGAAGTCCAGGGCAGCACACCACACGAGTTCAACGGGAGTCACGGTAAGGCAGTGAGTTTAGCATCAGGAAAGTCAATAAGAAGAAAACTCCTACTCCAGTTCGGGGAATTGCAGTGTTACCTTCTGTAGGGAGCCTTCTCTGGCAAATGAGTTCTCGGGGTGGGGTGGTGGAGGGCCTGGTCAGCAGCCCTCACGCACCACGGGACAATCCTGTACCTCCATGCACCTTTCTTCTGCGGGGATCCTCCTCCGGCAAACGAGTTCTTGGGGGGCGGTGGTGGAGGGCCTGGTCGGCAGCTCTCATGCACCACGGGGACGATTCTGTACCTCCGTGGTGGATTTCTCGGCCATTTTTTTGACTTTTGGCTCCACATTTTCAAGATACTACAAGATCCATTCACTAAATGCACGATCTTTAAATAATATTAAATTGGCTGAATTAGCAGCTAGATGTTCTGACACAGGAATCAACATAATAGCAGTAACAGAAACATGGTGAGACCCACACTCATCTTGGATGAAGGAAATGACTGGTTACAAATTGTACCACAAGGATTGACCTTGGACAGTAGGGGTGGAGTCTGTATATATGTTAACTTAAAAATCCCATCACACGAAGTCCAACTTGAGTCTATGACTGAAGCAGTCTGGGTTAATTTTCAACTCGAGGGTCAACCTCAAATTACCCTAGAACATTTTTATTGCCCCCCCCAGCTGACCTCGAGTACACTACCCAACTATTACAGGGTATTGCATGGTTTTCTGATAGGAGAAACGCAATTATCTTGGGGGATTTCAACATGCCCAATATAAATTGAAAAACTTTAGTGGGCTCTAACCAACAGGACAAGTTAATGATCACTACCCTTACTGACCTAGGTTTAGAACAACTTATAAACCAACCAACCTGGGGAACAATATCCTAGATTAGCTTATTACTAACATAGAAGGAAAAATATCCAAGTTTGAGTTAAAGACCCCTCTTGGTAATAGTGACCACTTTTCAATTCACCTTGCCATACTCGATTACAACAGTAGATTACAAGAAACAGGGCTACACTCCCTATACCAATAAAGAATACGAGGTGACATGTTATATTTATATGAAATTTTACAATCCCCTAAACATATGAAACAGCACAGACTAACTTTCTCAACCAGACGCATAGTACTGAGATGCCACAACAGACAAATAACTATTCCCAAATCTAAATCCAATAAAAGAGATAATTATTTTACAATAAGATCAGCAAAAATTTGAAATACTCTCCCCCAGGAATTGGTAAATAGTATCTACTTAAGCCAGTTTAAAACTGGTATGGATGGTTGGCTTTTTGAAAACTGGCTTGGTGTATAATTATAATGTCCCACAAGATGGGGGACAATCTAGATGGGCTTCAACCTACTTTTGTCCAAAATAACCTAGTAATACCTATTAATACCTAGTAATGGGGTTCTTGTGACCCCACCTCATGAATTCAGTCACTGTCATTTCGCTATTCGGTCCTGAAAGGTGATTTTGTGGTCACTGTGTGGAATCACCTTTTGGGACTGATTAACAAAATGACAGTGCCACTGTTCATGAGGTGGGCTCCAAAAAGCCTATGTTGTAAATTTGGTGAAAAAATTCCCAAAAATGACTGTGTTACGAGCTTGCATTGCGCAGTTTCCACGCATGCTCGTAAGTTTGAGAATTTTTAATATTTTCACTCCAGATTCTCAACATTGCCATTTTTTCACACTGCCTTATGAACAGTACAGATGTAATTCTTCACAGCCTGACTGAAACATGTTTTCGCACATCTGGCGCACAATGGCGCGGTCGCTGTGGGAAATCAATGTTCGGGACAGAATAAGAAAATCATAGTGACACTGTTCATGAGCAGAGGTTACAAAATGTCTATGTTGAAAATTAGGTTAAAAAATTCTATGAAATGACTCTGTTACAAGCGTGCATTGTGCTGTTTCCACGTACGCTCGTAACTTCGAGAATATTTAATATATTCACTCCAGATTTTCAAAATTGTCATTTCTTCACACCTCCTTTTGAATGGTACAGCTGTTATTTTTCACATCCTGCCTGAAATGTGTTTTCACACATCTGACGCAGAATGGCACGGTCACTGTAGGAAATCAATGGCCGGGACAGATTAACAAAATCACAGTTCCACTGTTCATGAGTAGAGGTCCCAAATGCTTTCATGAGGTGGGGTCACAAAAACCTCATGTTGAAAATTTGGAGTTCAAATACCATCAAACGCCTGGGACATTAGTGTTTCTAACCGTAACGTAAGGAATCCCCAGCAGAGCTACAAGGCCTCAAGGGGCTTACATTCTTGCATATTAATGTATGTAGCCTACTAAAAAAATCACTTCTGTTCAGGCCTGGGTATGTCATACTGCTCCACATGTTCTGGTGATTACAGATTCCTGGATCTGACTGGCGACCAGTAACAACGAAGTTAACATCCCCTCCTACTCTTTGTTCAGAGCCGACAGGCAAACCAGAGGTGGTGGGGTAGCTATTTACATCAAGGATAAATTCCCTGCCTCCATATTTGACTCAACCTCTGTCCCAAAAGAATTTGAAAGCTTGTCATTAAAGATTGAAATTGCCACTGGTATCTCATTATGTATAATAGGATGCTACAGACCCTCGTCAGCTGGACTACAGTTGTTAAAACATGTCAAAAACATCCTGGGTTCGGCTTCTTCAGAGTGTATCATACTAGGGGACTTCAGCTTAGACTGGCTCTCCAGTGCATTCACCCCACTTAAAATGTTCTGTGATTCTCTTGGGTTGTCACAGCTAATAAACGAATGTACTCATCCTAACAAGCTAAACCCTAATAACAGTACTCTCTTGGATATCATTTTAGTTAACAAACCCCATTTATTCTCCCATGCTGGCGTCTTTTTCTCTGATATTAGTGACCATTGCTTCATCATGTGTGTAAGATCCACTCTTAAATCCACAAATGTACCAAAATTCTCCTTTAAAAGGTGCATATATAACTTTGATCTCCATGGGTATATATCAGACCTAAGAGACTCCATGCGATGGCAGGACTTCTAACTAGCCAAGTCCCTGACTATGGCTTATGATATTTTCTCAGAAATTGTGCTGGGGCGCTCAACAAGTATGCTCCCATAGTAAAAGTTTGTGCCAGAAACAAATCCTGTCAGTGGTTTACAGCAGACCTGGAAGATGCTTTGCAGAGTAGGGATGTACTCTGGAGAACTTCTAGGAAAACTAATTTAATAAATGACTGGAATTCTTTCCGGAGGGCGAGGAACCTCTGCACCAAAATAGTCAGAGAAGCCAAAGCTAATATCTACCGCTCTCAGCTGGAGAGCTCCTCAAGAAATGCCTCCAAATTCTGGAAGACTATCAAAGACATTGAAGGTCACACCACTGTAAATTCCCTACCTACTAAATTATTGATCGACAATACTGTCATCTCCAACAGACTGCCTATCCTCGATGCTCTCAATAATCATTTTGCCACTGCAGGGCTAGCCTTTGACTCCTCTCCTGTGAATATCCTCCTCCAACAACTTAGATTGGATACACAAGAAAATCCCATCCCCAGTCCATCCTTCTCTCTGCAGCCTACCTCCCTGAAAGTAGTCGAAGATCTTCTCCTTCAGCTGGACACTAGAAAAAGTGCTGGGGCCGATCTCATTGACCTGTACTTCTTAAAGGTCAGCTACCATGTCCTTGCAGTCCCAATTACTCATCTCTTCAACTTATCCTTGTCCCAGGGTGACCTACCACCCATTTGAAAAATGCACTTGTGGTCCCTTTGTTAAGTCAGGAGATCCTAGTGACCTCAATAACTACAGGCCAATCTCCCTACTCCCAATCCTGTCAAAGATGCTGGAGAAAATAGTGAACTCCCAGCTTCGGAAGTACCTGGGAATCAGAAAAATTGCTCAACTCGTTACAATCCGGTTTTAGAGCACAGAACAGTACAACCTCTACTCTAGCCAAGGTCAAAAACGACTGGCAGCTTGAATTAGACGAAAAAAACTTTGTCTGCGCAGTTTTCTTGGACCTAAGCAAGGCGTTCGATACCGTTGATCACAGATTGCTTTTGTCTTCCCTCCAGAACATTGGTTTGTATTCCCTATCCCTTAAATGGTTCTCCAGCTACCTCTCAGGATGACTGCAACAAGCAAAGGCAGAAGGGGAAGTTTTTCCACCAAAACCCCTATTGAGGGGTGTACCACAAGGTTCCATTCTTGGTCCCTTGCTCTTCACCATTTACATTAACAACATAGATGCCCCCATCAAAGAAGCACAAATACACCTATTTGCAGATGATACGGTACTCTATGCTAGTAGCCCCACACCTGAAGCAGCCTGTAAAGCCCTTCAAAATGAATTTAATCTGCTGCAACATCAGCTTATAAACCAGAAACTGCTCTTAAATGCAAAAAAAAACAAAGCAATGTTCCTCTCACCCCTTCAAAATGCAATAAATCCTCCAATTGCTGGGACATTCATGCAGATCACTACCATTCTAGGTGAGCAGTTTTACTACGTACCAAAGTTCAAGTACCTGGGGGTCTGGTTAGACCATAGACTTACTTTCACAGATCACTTAGAAGAACTAGCAAAGAAACTTAAACAAAGATTTGGTCTGTTCTTTAGGATTAATAATCTCCTCACAAGAGATGCTAAATTGAAACTGGTTCAAATTACCTTTCTTTCCCTATTGGATTACGCAGACTTTCTTTACAGTCAGGGACCTGCAGGTACTCTAGCCAAACTCGATACGCTTTATCACAGATCCATAAGATTTATCACGGGTCTTCCATACTCAACCCATCACTGTACATTGTACATGGCAGTGGGATGGTCATCCCTTGTTATAGACAGCAAAAAAATGCTGCGGTTTGGACATACAAAGCTATCTCAAATAAACTTCCCCAGTATATCTCTGTCTGTTTACCTTTGTACACTCTGGGGAAGTATGCCCTGAGAAGCACCTCATACTGTATATCTACCTTTATGTTTACAAAGCAAAATCTCACATTGGCAGAGCAGCCATCAGCTTTGTGCTCCCTCAACTGTGGAACAAGCTGCAAAAAACTTTTAAATTAACTCACCCCATCAGCCTAGCAGCTTTTAAATCTCTATATCTACATCATAATAAGGAGTCCTATGCCTGTCTACCCTAAATAGTGACTCCTATAAGCCCAAACATACTCTAATTACTACTGTTAAAAGACTGATCACATCTATAATTGACTCTTCCTTCTCCCCTTTTTCTACCCCCATATCTGTCCCTTCCACATTCCTTTGACCCTGGTTCCAGCTCTAAATTCTCCATACCGTATCACTATATATCTTTTTATATTAGGTTTTATTTGTGTTCGGTGTACTTGATATGTATATTTCTTTACTTTTATGAAAAATTGTGTCCTACCCAAAACTAGCTGTATCTTCTGTTCCAAACATGTACTACTGTCAATTGTAAAAAACAAAAACAAGGCGCTGTGTCAGCATGTGGTCTAAAAGCAAAACAAAATGGTTATATTAAATGCACACTGAAAATAGAAAATAGAGTTAAAAATCTACATTTCGACCTTAGGTCTTCTTCAGGAAATATCTAAAAGAGAAAAAAAAAAAAAAACAAGCTAGTGTAGCTTCTACTGTCAATGCTACCTGCTGATACTTTGTATATACTATATTATTGTATCTCACTTTATTTGTACTATTACTATTTTCTTGTGTGTTGCATCCCATGTACTGAATATTGTCCCTTGTTCCTTGTTAACAAACCCAGGTCCACCTCAAAAATGAGCTTGCTCAACGGTGATCGCCTGGTTAAATAAAGACTTTGATTGATTGATTGATTGATTGAACGTCCCACTCTGTAGAGACTGACAGGCATCAGGGGTGTGAGTTTGGATTGTCGGCTGTAGTGCTCATGGCATTACAAGCCCCACCCCCACCCTGCAGCCACTGACAGGCATCAAGGTGTGCCTTCAACTATTCAGCCCCAAATTTCACCCTGTTTTCCTATACTGCACCCATCTGAACCTATTTCCTTATGGAATGGGGTGAGCATAAGGCTCAACAACCCCAAGGCACAATGCAACATTTGTTGGAGTCTGCAGGTTAAGGTGAGGTGAAATGGCATGAGCGTTATGGCCCATGACCCAAAGGCACACCTCAGTGCCTGTCAGTCTCTGCTGGGTGGGGTGTGTTTAGCGTCAGTTCCATACTTCACTGACATTCCTATTATGCATCTCTCTAACTCCTGCACTACCAGTATCAATGCCAGCAAGACAACATTCGGCATTGACAAATGCTTGTTATTGATGTAGTAATAAAGCTATTTTAAGATGCACACTGTTGTGTTGGGTCATACATTGTCTCTGTGAAGCTCTGTTCAATCAGGCATTCCCTTACCTCACTGGAATGTCTGGTCAGTCTGTGGTCATGCCTACAGTACCATAGTAGACCGGTGGCTGTTGTTTCATGGTTGACCCACCATCATCATCCATGGTGTCACCCCCTGGACTGTGCATTGGAATCCCACATTGAACCACTATGTTGTGAAGAATGCAGCAGGTCACTCATATCTTGAACACCTTTGCAGGGCTGTACTGCAGAGACCACTGGATCAGTTCAAGCATCAGAACCTCATCTTGAAGATTCCAAACACCCTTTCAATGATGTTATGTGTGGCACTGTGCTCTTCACTGTAATGGTCCCCACTGCCAGATGCCAGCCACAACACTGGTGTCATAAGCCAGGCATGCAGAGGATAACCACTGTAACCTGCAGAGAAAGGTAAGCAGTGTATGTCATTTGGTGGAGGGGAGGCTCTTCACTTACCAATCAGTAATCTGTCCTTTATCTGCATGGTCTCGAACATCCAGCACAGGGAGCTGTTGTACCAAATTAAGGCACCTTGCATACCACAGGGGTACTTTGCTACCACCTGGAGATTTAGGGAATGCATGCCCTTCCTGTTGACAAATTCCTCCCCCTCCCTCACAGGTGGTGCCATGATGGCAACATGTGTGCAGTAACCCACTGGTCCTATCACATTTGGAATGCAACCCAGTAAAATGCCTGCATAGCTGCTGATCTCTGCTCCTATGACATTCAGTAGGGAACAAGATGTAGTCCTCACACCTCTTAGTCTAAGAATCTAAGAAGCAGGATAGTGGGCAGGACTTCGCTGACTGTGTGATCTCTAATGTGCCCCCACTGGGCATCTGGAATGTGCCAGTGGAAAGAAAGCACAGTGCAGCTGTCATATTCATTTCCACTATAATGCCTGACTCCAGGCTGTGCTGCTTTGAGGTTCTCCCAGAGTATGTTACACAGCTCATGGATGGTGTTGTGGTCTGTCTGATACTGTTCCACTACCTAGAGGTCAGACAGCTCCAGATAGGTGTGATGGGGTCAATGGACCTTGCTGGGGACATATGGCCATGGGACACACCTATGTTGGTAGCTTGCATTGACCTGATTCTCATCCAAACCCTATAGTAGGGGAGCTCCAGCAGCAACCTGTGCAAGGACATGATGTATGTCTGGATGTGTCTCACATAGACCTCTCTGGCTTTTGTAGTTCTTGCGGAGGTCTTCTGCATCCCTGTATTGATTTGGGACTGGGTACCACCTGATTTTTCACGGCATTTCATTTGCAATCACATGCAAACACTTTGGGGAGGCAAGATCCCTTGAATATGTGTCTGCACCTCATATGCATTGCCAGGGTCCTCATTTGCATGTCAATTGAATGCATTGATTTTAGTGATCACTAGAAATTTTACAATCACTATTTCCACAACTCTAATATGGGTCAAGAACTGCTAAATGGTCGCAATTCCATTTTACCACTTGCTAATTGCATTAGCACCTATATAAATGTTTAAATATCCCCCCTCCCCAAATATATTGATGAGATAATCGCCTCTTAGTCTTGTTTTGATCTTCCAAGCATCTTTAAGCATTACAAGAAACAGTTTTCAATTAAGTTTGTTTACCTGTTGATACCATCATGTTTCTTTTCAGTGGTATCCATTTTTCTGTCAGGTTTTGTATGTGTTTTTCATAAAGACATAGAGCTGATATTGCCAAATGACTTTGAGTCTATATACCCCCTGACTGCTTTAGCCCATGGTATTTTATGATTTTCTATGCTAGCAAAGTGACTGTGGTACTCTTCCAGTGATAGATGGGAATGCGAAATATCTATTAAAGAAGGTCACTTATGAGAACATTGATCCATAGCAGCTGTAAACCAACTTCCAGTAGAGGCGGTGGAATTTGAAAACAGCTACCAATTCTACCAAAAGCTATGGAAGACAGAGGCTGATGCAGACTTGGGAAATCCTGTGATAGATTTAACAAAATCTGGCCCTGTGTGATTTAAGTAATTTTTATTGCCCCCAGAATCTGTCTTGTATTACATAGATACGATGATACAGAATAGACAAAAACTAATAGTTCTTCAAAGCTGCCTTTGTGTTCCTATGTAGCTTTACTCCACCCTTATACAGCTTTACTTGCCCCTACCTCCATTTGGTTTCTTATTACCCAATCAAAACTATACAATTGGATTTTGAACATTGAGCTAGCCCTAACATTAATTATACTACTGGGTAGATTGTGTCGCTTTCCAACAACATCCCCTTAGTGAAGAAAAAATGTCATCAAATCAGGGGTTGACCTTAATAGTGTTTTACTTTTCCTGGATATAGTGCAAATTGCCCAGAACTAGGACTACAGCTACTGTAGCACCCTACTTGTATTGGCATTCTGGATGAAGGCAAGTCCTCCATGACTGTTGAAGTATTTTATTTGTTTATTTATATACTGTATTTCAAAAGATTTTCTAACAAAGACACAGCTGAAATAGTTAGTTACTAGACGACCCTGGGGGAGGAGGAAATGAGGAGAGTACAGCAATAAGTTACAACAGTCAGTTACACAAATCAAAAATATAAGTTAAACAAGTAACAACAAGATACATTGTGCAGAACATCTGAAGAGCAACAATTAACAGAAGTACTAACTGGAATACAACTGGAGTATGATCAAGGCACTGCCAGGTATGGTACTAAGGTGCAGATGGCAGCAATTTGAAGGGTGAATGAAGCACTGTTGATGATTCATTCAGCAGAGAAGGATAGAGGAAACTAGGGGCAGGGGGAAATGAAATAGGACAGGAGCAGATGGAGTAGGTGGAAGGAACTGTTGGGTGGTAAAATACAGCACAGGATCAGAGGCAACTGTAGGAGTGAGTAGTGAATTCTCAGAGAGAGAGAGAGAGAGATTTGATTGAGTGGGAGGAAGGAGCAGTATGAATGGCAATGGGATGAGAGACCCATAGTTTGAGGGACCTGAAGGAGAAAGCAGCTTGGAAGCACAGGAGGGATGCAACAGACAGTGAAGGCCAGATTTGTGAATTGTGTAGGAGGTAGAATGGGGATAACTGAGTAGCCAGAATTTGGAGTTGAAAGTAGCATTGTGAACAAGGAAGCTGTCATCAAGAGAAGGAAAGGAGGGGGAGGAGTAAAGGCAGCAGTGGTGGGTTATAAGGGTCAATCAAGGGCAAAGCAGCAGAAGCAGTGAAAGAGTGCATCCAGTTCAGATAGGGTGGATTTGGGAGCAACACTGTAAACAATGCCGCTGTAACTGTCAATAGGGAGCTATATCTTCAAGATGATCTCTTTATGGGCAAGATGTGGGATATGTGGGGCACAAAAGAGAGTGATGCCTGAGTGATCACCAGAGCTGAAAATTGAGTAGGAGGTAGAAGGTGGGTAACTGAGGAGGGAGGAAAGATGGGGGGATGCCCCAAGCCAGAATTTGGAGAAGAAAGTAATGTAATGAGTGAAGAACCTGGCATCAAGGGAGGGAAAGAAGGGGGAGGAGTTAAGAGAGCAGAAGTGGGTTCTGGGGCAATTAAGGGCAAAGCAGAAGAAGCAGTGAAAGAGTGGGTCCAGTTGTGATTGGGTGGATTTGGGAGCAGCACTGTAAACAATGCCACCATAGTTGAAGATAGGGAGCATTATCTTTGAGATGATCTCACTGTGGGAAGAATCCTGTATACTGACTTTGTTCCTGCAAGACACACCCAGTTTGGCATTAAGCTTCTGGTGGATGGCGTCCACATGATATGAGAAATCAATGTGTTGAGCCAGCCAGACCCTGTATTATTTAAAGGAGGAAACATCCTCAATTGCAACATCATTAGGGGTATGGAAGGAAGGGTGAGCTTAGCTAGCTTCTGCCTTGTGCCAAAAATCATGGAGACAGTTTTACTCACACTGAAGGATAGCTGATTAGCCCAGAACCAGTGCTGGATGTTGATAAAGTCCAATTGGAGCTGGGCCATGAGTTAAGAGGCAAATGATCTAGAGAGCTAGAGGACCATGTCATCTGCATACATGTGAGTGAATGCAGAGGATAGGCAGAGGAAGGTCATTCAGGACTATGACAAACAAAATAGGGCCAAGGACAGAAACTCTGAGTATGGCAGAGCAGATAGAGAGAGGTGGGGATAAGTCACCACCACTATGGACAACTTGAGAACTCCTTCAGGGTAGGAGTAGAACCACTCAAGTGAGTAAGCAGAGAGTTCTGCTGCTTTTATCTTGTTCAGAAGGATAATGTGGGTAACAGTGATGAATGCTTTGGCCAGGTCGACAAAAATGGCTTAGATGACCAAGCCCTCAGCCATACCTAATAGAATGAAGTCAGTGAGTTGCAAGACGAGATGGAGGTGGAAGTAGAGTAGGACTTCATAAACCAGACTGGTAGGGAGTGAAGAAGAGGAGGAGGAATTAAGGATGGGGGGAGTTGGAAGAAAACTTGGCATTCCGGAAGTTTAACCAGAGTAGGGAGGAGGAAGATAGGGTGGTAGTTATCCTTTGGGATGGTGGATGACCATAGCCTGCTTCTATGTGTCAGGAAATGAAAGTAGAGTGAAGCAGATATTTTAGAACTGGGTTTTAAATAATTGATTAGCAGTTTTTTTTTCTTTGGACAATACTAACTGTACAGAAAGTATTTATATAGGTTTTCAAGAAGTGTTATATTTGTTAAACACATTGAGGCAAGTGCTATGCATTTTCACAATGGTTTAACACTTTTATGAGCAAAACACTAATCAATTTTTAGAGTTAAATAAAACCCTGTAGAAGATAGGTGACAGGGACCGCAATGGCAGGAGCAGAGAGATACAGGTCCTTGTGGTCAAGACCATCAAGGCTTCCTTCTATGTGAGGGTTTAGAGCCAGTAAGGCTTTGAGGGAAGCAGATGGTGTGGTGGGGGAGAAGGAGAAGTGGAGAGTGGGGGATGAAAGGGAGGATTTGAGGTGGAAGGAGAAGGGAGAAGAGCAGGCAGAAAGGAGAGAAAGGATGCAGGAGTTAAAATGGAGTTAAAAGATGAGGCAACAGTGGCAGGGTCAGAGAGAGGGGTGTTGCCCACCTTGAGGTTGGGGGCTGGGTCAGAGGGAGAGGAGGGTATTAATAACCTTCTAGAACTTAGAGGGTTGTTACAGTTGTTCTGGAGTGTGGATGTAAAGTAGTCAGACTCGGCAAGCCTAGTAGCACTGATACAGACATTGCGAAGTGCCATGTAACTAGTAAGGTCAAATGGAGAACAAGTGGACTTGTAAGTCTGCCAGACAAGATCATGTGCTCAGTGACAGGCCAGCAACTCTGCTGAGATCCAGGGTAGGGGAGAACCTTGGTCCCTAGTTTTTCTCAGAGAGGCATGTTATTCCAGACATACAAGAACTTGGAGCTAAAAAGAATTTGATGGCCAAGTTGATGTGCTGACAACTAAAATGAGGGACCAATCAATAGCCACCAGGTCTGCATAAAGGGAGAACAGGTCTAGAAATCTAACACATTGAATCTGTATGAACTTGGGGGAGCTTGAGATGATATTTCTTGCACATGAAGTAAACCATATGATGGTCACTGAGGGCATCTAGGAGGGTACCAGCACCTACTATACCATGGAGGTCCATGGAGTGGACCCAGGTCATGAGGGAGTGGTTTAAGGATTTGTGATTGAGCCAAGTAGGATCAGAGATTACTTGTGAGAACTGGAGGGATTTTATGTTTTGACATCATTTGCAAAGGGAGGGGGAGAGCCAACTGAGACTGAAATCACCTAGGATGAGGAAGTCACCAGAGGAGGCATGACAGAATAATGTAGTGAAGAGTTCACAGACTGATGAGGTAGATATGCCAGATAGAAATAAACTCCAGAAAGGAATATGGCTACTGAAAAGGGGAGGGAAAGTTTGGGAAGGGGCATTTCATAGGCAACAGGGGTGGAGGCAGACAGTACAAGTTCAAAGTGGATGCAAGACAAAATGTACTGTAGATGGCAGCACCACCACACCTCTTTGCACAATTCTGTCTGGTGATTGAGAAACCTGGGATAGTAACAGCAGTGTCTGCACCCAGGAAGCCAAGGAATGTGGGAGAGAAGACAAAAAGAAAGGAGATTGAGTGAAGAGGAGGGAGGGAGGATGGGAAATGGAAGGGAGGGGGCAAGGGTAGTGGGGGGTAGAATAACTAGAAGGGGAAAGACAGCAAGTGTTACAAGCACCATAATGTAGAGTAAGAGAAGCAGTTGCTCTGACTGAACTAGTACAGATGAGGAGATTTTGCAGCTACCAATTAACTAGGTAAAACTGTGTAAATTGTATTGATAAGCAAAGCAATGCAATGCAATATAAGAGAGGCAAGGCAAGGTAAACAGCATGCTCCAGTCCTCATGCTAACCCCCTCAGTATTTAAGATTGCCAGATGTGAGTAAAGGAGAACTGTGTTAAATATGTCATTTTCCCAGTAGAAGCTGTTTTGATACGTTTTCAACTTTTTTTATTTCTCTAGCTAAACAGTTCTTTTAGTTATCCTAGTAGTTGTTTCTGACTTACATGCTGCTGGTAAGAACATTTAAGAACCTATGATGCAGTTTATATCCCTGCTCTGCACTTCTGTTGATAGCACAATACATTCATGTTCTACTACAGAACTCTGTGGTTAATAGGGACATGAAGTACATCCTACAGTTCTAAAATGAAACTTAGCACCCGACTATTAAGCAGAAACTTCCACTGAGATTACTATAAAGCCTGCATAGATGGAACAATAACAACATTTGGACCAGTACTTAAAAACAGCTTCTACTGGGGAAAAAAATGTCATACAGGCGCAACGCAGTTCTCCTTTAACAGGTTAAGAGCTACAACTGTCTGGCAGGGTAAGATGGTGACTTGACATAAATCAAAATGCAAATCATTATCACCCCATGGCTGACTTGGATCAAGTTCCTCTGCGCTCATGAAGAGGCAGTGTTAAAAAATAGTTGTTGTTGGGGAAGAGTATCTTAAAGGGAATGTCTCATACTGTATCTAGAACATTTAACACCCCACTAGAGTTAACCATCAACTTGTAATTTCTGGCATGGTTCCAAATATTTTGGTAACTAATTTACTCAGTATCTTTTGTTTTGCAGACACTTTGGTCAGAGAATTTGTTGCACCGTTGTTACCATAATCTACTATTCTACCCACAATCCTGCTACAACACTGATGTCACAGTACAGTCTCTGCAATGCTGAACCAGGTAACAATAAAGTTTATGATATGCCTGAATCTGCCAGTCATGACAGTAAATATCGGGGCATAACATGTTGAACCATTCACAGACAGATTGCACTGTGATATCAGTGTACTGAGACTCTTATAAGACTAGTGGATTAAGGGTAAAATGTGCAGCACACTGCCTAATCAGAGAAAAGAAAAGATAGCAAGTGGGGGATCATGTGATGCAGCCAAATTGAGAACAACTTGACTCCAAGGGCTCTGTCTGAGGCACCAGTGTATGACAATCTGTACCCTTAAACTTTGAAATGCACCTACCTGCCAGCAGTACAAGGTGACTGGAGCATGGAGAAGCAGAATCAGAAGAGTATATCACCCCTAAGTGTCAAAAACTGTCAGCTTCTCTGGGTAGCACTACTGAAATGACCCTTTAGATAACAGAACCCTGGTATGAGACAGAATTGGGCCTCATTAGTAGAGACTTTTTTGAGATTAACAGTTTTATGGGCACTATCTCAGAACTGACAAGGGTCACAGATGCACTGTCAGTTGTGAAGTCTTCAGTCGATGGCTTGGGAATCTGAATGACTGAAGCAGAGGATCGTGTCAGAAGGCTGGAAGACTGGGCGGGCCCAGTGTAGCTGCTGAGTAACAGTGAGAAAGAATTCTGCCTGATCTACTGTAGGATAAGCTCAATGATCAGGAAACCAGAAATCAGTGTAATAATGTCCACCTGTTTGGTCTGTCTGAAAGGCAGTGGGGAAGGACATGATTAATATTCTGCAGTGCACCCTTCCACAACTGCTTGATCATTACCGGGATGCTCCAATTAAAACAGACCATGCACATTGCATTCACTAGGGGCCCACCTCCAACTAACCAAAACACACAACCTAGGCATGTCATATTCAAGTAACTCCATTATCAGGACAGAGAGGATTCTTGTCAAAGCCCAGACAATAAAGGACCTACCTGCAACCTCTACAATCAAGCACACTGGTTAAACTTCAAGGGTAGACTTTCCTACCAGACTTGCTTGATGGCTAGAAAGATAACCTTTGGGTTTTCTACTCTGGCAGTCCTGCATCTCCTCACCCCAACCCCAACCCCTCAGGCTACCAGAAGTTCCTCTAAGGCATCCTTCCTAGTCCCATTCTGCAGGACTGCTCAAGGGCAGAGAGTATTCATGTATAGGGCTCCTGTCTGGATAAATGACCTGCTTGCCGAGGTTTTGTCTGTCAGTAAGATTGGCCCCTTTAAACTTATTTTATTTATTTAGTTATTCAGGAAAAAACCCTTGAGCACAAGCTCTTTTGCAAAGGTTCCACATCATAGATTGCAAAACAAAGTACAGTAGGAGAAAGCAAAGGTACAGTACAATGAACGATACAGCTTGGATTCAGAACTTACAGAATAACTCAAAAACATAGGTACAAGTTAAATAACAAGAAAAAAACACTTATGAGGGTGGGGGATAAGCAGCCAAAGTGCCTTGTCAGTAGTTCAGAGGGACAGGGATAGCTGGCAGTGGGGTGAAGAAAGGAGGTATGAGAGAGAGAGAGAGAAATTACTGTGGTGGAGGTGAGAGGGTGGGGGAGGAGGGACGATAAGGTATAGGGAGAAATGGTGGGGTAAAGGGATGCTGAGTGGAGATGACATGCTAGAGTAAAATGGTGGGGTGTGAGGGGGTATGGTCAGGCAGCCAGCATTAGTAGTGACTGGGAAACTCAAGGGACTGTGAATTGGGGAGGGGAGGGGGTGGCAGGTGCTGAAGGAGCATGATGCAAACTGATTGCTGGGGCAAGTCATGAGATGGAACAGAGGGAAGGGTACCTGAGGCCTGCCTAGTGCTTACTGGGGAGCAGAGAGAGCAGATTGGCTGGACTCAGGGGCAAGTGCACTTAGAGAATGTTATTAGGTGCTGTTTGAGGTCAGTTTTGACTTGTGACAGACACTTGATGGCCAAGAGGTTCCCAGGAAGTTAATTCATCCATAGGGGGGCCCGGTAGGCAAATGCACATTGCCCAGGTAAGCTGCGATGGAATGGGATTGCCAAGGCCCCTCTGTTCCTCCCTCTGGTGACCTGTAACTAGTTGGCCACCTTGATCAAATTGCCTACACAAGGTGGTGTTTTATCCAATAGAGCCTTCTTCTCTAGGATGCAAGTCTGGAATTTGACCCTGTTTCTTAATGACAGCCAATTTGCACGTTTGTACAGAGTACAGGTGTGAGTGCCATGCTCAGCATCCATGGTGAGACTGCAGGCTTTGTTGAGTGCAGTCTAAACCCTCTTGAGCACTGTATTCATTGCCACCCCATAGACCACTAGTCCACAGTCAATAGTAGATATAATTGAGCTGTGGACTGAGAGGTGGAGTGCCCTGAAGAGAGGTATTGCCTGTGCCTGTACAGGACACCAATCTTGGTACTGACTGTCTTGACCAGAGAGTCAATATGGTGAGCAAATGTGAAGGTATAATCTATTATGACCCCCTTTTTCCAGCGGCTCACTACATGAGTTGGAGAAGATGAGGTGGTGGTGCTTATTTTTATTGTGGGGGCTGGACATAAGCAAGGCCTTATTCTTCTTGTAGTTTAGTAGCAACTTATGACTACTGAACCAATCCTCAACTTTGGAGGAGTTCTGCAGCTCAGATTGTAGGGCAGTCTGAGACATGCTGCTGCTCAGGAGCACAGCATCATCTGAATTCAGTATGAGTTTGGTGTTGCAGGCTGTGGGAAGGTCATTTAAGAAGAGGCTAAATAGTAGGGGCCCCAGTATTGATCTCTGGGGTACTCCTAATGATACCTCTCTTAAACTGGATACTGTTTGCCCAATTTTGACACATTGATTTCTCCATATCAGGTAGTCTTGGAACCAGCAAGTGGCATTGGTCGCCACACCCATGTTTCGCAGTTTGGTCAAGTGGCTGACTGTATCGAAGGCTTTGGTGAAGACAATAAAGACAGACCCCACCAGTTTACCTTCATCCAGGGCCTTATGTGCATAGTTTGTGTAGTCCAGCAGGGCAGTGGTAGTACTGTGATTTTGTCTGAAGCCATGCTAGGTTGGGGCATAGCAGATTATATTTATTGAGGTAGTCGACGAGTTAACCCAGCACAATCTTTTCCAGTGCTATGGACAGTGGGGAGAGGATCGAGATGGGTCTGTAGTTGGTTACCAGAGACTTGTCACCTCCTTTATGTACTGGCATAACTAGAGCCTTCTTCCAAACTGCCAGGAATTGGGCCAGGGCCAGGGACTTATTTTACAGCGTGGTAATGGGCACTATAAGAACGTCCAGGGTGAAGGATAGAAGTTTCATGTCTATCCTAGCACTGCCCAGTTTGGTCTTACCTAGTATTTTCTTGACCACAGTAAGGGCCTCCTTCACTGTCACCCTTTTAAAGTAGAAGGTTGGTGAGAACCAGTGATGAAAGTGAACAGGAACGCACAGGAACTCAGTTCCTGTACCTTTTTTGCAGCAGGAACAGAGTTCCTGTACTTCTTTCCACTGACACTGGAATAAAATGCTTAAACCAGCAACATAATGACAGTTTCTGGGCCTGTGACCTGAAATCAGGGTCTTTGGGCCTGTGACCTAAAATCAGGGTTTCCGTAACAACACTTGATCTGTACAGCAATTTTATTTTCCTAGAAATACTTCAGTATCTCTAACTGAATCTACTAGTGTCTAAACAGATAAATATGTATTGAAGCAGCTATCCTTCAGATTTGAGGATCTTCTCTCTGCATTTCATAATTCCCAGTGCCTGAGTTCCTGTACTTCTTGTCTACCACTTGCACCACTGGTGAGAACACTGGATAGATAACGTTGTTGGAGTGGTTCAAACCATGCTGAAAATAGGCAGGTGGTAACACTGGCGTAAGATCAGTGAAGGCCTTATTGAAGGCTTCTGCAATAGCTAGAGGGTCCTAAACTCCTAGTCTTAAATAGCTGTGACTGTCCTTAGCATGACCTCTTCACTTTCACTCTTATACCATTCACCTACCCCGTAATGATTTTTCACGTGACAGTGTCTTTCTCAGACAGCTCCAACTTTCCCTCCTCGTAATGATTTATCCTGCGACAATTTCTTCTCAGGCAGCTTCAGCCTTCCCTCCTCCCTCCTACCCCATCCCCTTCACCCCTGTCCTTTGACCCCACCCCCATCCATTTTTCATCCTGCTTCTTTGACTCCTTCCCCCCTTCTGCTACTGTAATACCCTCCACATGGACAGACACTGTCCGCTGAACAGTCTCCTCTGTGTTACATCTTTGCCCTTGCTCTATGCCACACCTTGTACCTGGGTCCCATATTTCATTACCCTTATTCCTAAGCTTCCTAACTGCTACCATGTTGCCTACTAAGCTTTGTTATTACCTCTGCTGTATTAATTGCTAATATGTCGCTACTTAGCTTCTGTAATTATCCATTTTGTATTAACCTCAGCCATCACCATTCATGTTACCTCTGCTTATACACTCCTGCATATTGTAGCCTGTTTGTTACCATTATTACTGCCTTGTACATAGCTCTCAACTGTATTCTCTGCATTGTATGTTTGTTATGTCATTCTCTCCAGACCCTGTATATTTTGCTGTATTTGCACTGTTTGTACCTATTTGCACTATTGACGTGGAGCCTTTCTTAAAGAGTCCCTGACTCAAAGGTTGTAATTCTGAGATTTCAATAAATAGATAAATAAAAACAGTAGAAAGATACAAAACTCTTTCTGCAAGCAGACTTTCCCAAGTGTGTTACTGATAAGAGGAAATTTTTTGACATGTTAAGAGACCTTACATGGAAGAAAGGAATAAAATGCTCCTTAGGCCCCTCTTGTAACCCTAAGACTCATGATCCAGAGGATGACAGAGGCATTCACATGCCCCAAGGAAGCCTGAGAATACATTCTGAACTCGACCAGGAAAATTAAAGTAGGTTGCAGGAAGCGACAAAGGATAGCACCACAACCCCAAGCTGAAGCGCATATCAGGGTTGAGCAGGCAGAGGTACTGGGATGGCAGAGAATGACAGAAAGAATAGGAACCAGGCAGCAGAGATGGAGGAGGAAAGTCAAAAAATAGAGCTAGGCAGAGAACCGGATAGCTGAAGGGACATGAACTGACTGTAAAACCACTTTGTCCCAGAGACTCTGCTTTGCTTTGTGACAGCTGCCATTTGCTGCTAGACAAAGAACTTTACAGACTGCTACTTCAAGCATAAAATGTGGATTTTGATCACAAATGGGCAGAAGGTGCTAATGTTTAACTTTATTTGCTTACTAAGGGTTTGTACTGTGCTTATTTGGTAGTCCATTGTAACCGGGGGTGGGGGGGACATAAGTAAGGAGAAGCTGGGTCACTTCACTGTTAGCAGGGTGATGAGGTGTCAAGGGGAAGGGGAGGGGAGACTGGCTATAATAGTAAGATATACCCAAATCTATGTAATCAAGCTGTATCCCCATTCACAACCATATTCAGGGGAAAAGGTGCTCCATAGGGCTACGTATTGCAACCCGAGCTGGGGAACTGGAGGGAGCACTGCGTTTCATCATAGGAGGGATTGAGGAGCTCGGGAGGTACTTGGCTATAAGCCATGGGAATTTTCCACCCAACTTTGTAGGGGAATCATAGGAGACAGCATGCAGTGGCATAGCATGGCTAGAGGAGCAGTATGCATGGCTCTTCCTCACTGGGAATGGGAGCAAAAGCCAACTTAGAGCATAAGAGAGGGCTGAGGTGAAGCAGGAGGAACAAATAACTCATGGGATTGGGTGGAAGCTATTGGACACTACAATGGAGTTTCAGAGATGGGTTCAAGATGGATAGTGCAGCATCCTGAACTACAGGAGTTTTGGCTAGCAGGGCAAGGGTGGACAAGCGGCCCTGGAGAAGCCTAGATTAGCCAACCATTTGTAGATCATCTTTTTATAAATATTTGAGTACATATTTGGAAGATTCACTGAAGTTTCGTCTGCATGTGAAAAAACTGTCTGTAAAATTAAAGAGCCTGTTGTCTTTTTTTATAGAAATAGGACTAGTTTTAGTCTTTCTATATGTAAACAACTGGTTAATTCTTTGTTCCTATTGCACACTGATTATGGGAACTGTATATATATATATATATATATATATATATATATATATTTATATATATATACATATGTACAGTGTATATATATATATATATATATATATAGATATCTATATACAGTATATATCTATATATTATGGTAGCACGGTAGTGCTACCATAGTTAGGGTTGAGAAGCCATTTTAAGGTTAATGGGTCAAATTTTGCACCTTAATAACTTTGCCACCATTCAACAGATTTACCTGAAATTTGGTACACATGATTGGGCATGGTAGGTCTTGGGAGCTGCCAAGTCTTGTACCAGTCGGATATACAGCTGCGGAGTTAAGTGACAATGAAATGTGCATTTATGTTTTTTTATGAATTCTTTGCTCTCGCCTACAGGTCGCACGGTTTGCATGTCCAGTCCAAAAACTTCAGGAAACGTGATTTTGAAGATTTTGTGAAAAAATATTAAATGGTTCAAAAGATATGCAAAAAACAAGTTCCCATTATAAGTCAATGGGAAAAGTTAACAAACATGCAGTTTTTAGTGTCACAAATTACCCCAGTAGTGCCGTGAGTCAGCCATTTTTTTTTCAGTTAGTGATCACAGAAATGCTTGGCATTTAAATTTGGGACCCTCTAGGGACACAATTAATTTTGTGTTCACCTAGTCAGATCCTGAAGATACTAGCTATGTCTTTATTTTGGGGTTAAACACCCCAGAAATATGTTTTTCAAATTTCTGGAAAAAATAGTGTCACAAAGTAGTGTCACACTCACGACACTTTTGCAAAATTTGCAAAAGGTGTCACAAATTTCAACACTACTTTTCCAGGCTATGGCCAAAATGACAACACTTCTTTGCCACCCTGCTGCAAAAGAACGGTTTGGTCTTTTGAGCTGAAATTTGGAGGAAAGGCAGCCAACATCTCACAGATGTGCTCTTCCATGGTTTGGTGTAAAAATATTGCATGGCTCCCAAGTTACAGCTCTCCAAAGTTGACTTTTTTTCCCATAGACTAACATGGTGGCATACGCCGTGCCTTCCGGGGTTTATATCTCGTAAAAGGTGCAAGATACAGATTTTTCATAATGACTTACATAGCCCTGTGGGCTACGCAAAGCAAAACGGTAGCCAGGAAAATAATTATTTCTGTGAAATTTAAATTTTTTTTCTACGTCATAAAGTTGCTGAGATATTTGCAATTAAGTACTGCCAATGCTTGTTTTAAGCTTCCATTCCCATAACAATGCATACATTCTTTATGCACACTGTGTTTCTCTATGCAGTTGTACAGCAAAAACAGAGTATACAGTTCCATTACTGTTACACTTACTGTTTCAACTTGCTTTTATGTCGCCATTTGCGTTACCGTTCCTGTGTACGCCACCGTGTGCTTTACCCTTTGCATTGTCATTTGCATTTGCGTTTTCCTTACTGTTACCATTTTCATTTCCACCTTGTGTTTGCATTGCTGTTCCTGTTACTGTGTCACAAGACTTCACATGGTGCGAGCGTAGGGCCCAAAGGGCCCCTCTCTCCCGCCGCTGCATTACATTCACTATTTCTCATCATCATTCTCAAAAAGAAGGGAAATTAGAGGCAAAAAAACTCTGTTTAATGCATCAGTTAGGGTTGTTCCACAGCGACAAAGGAAGGAAATTCAGTGTTAGGGTTGAATGCCCCTTGGCCCCCAGCCCACCCCCCAATCGGCATAGGAGTGCACATTCGTTCGTCGGTCCTAACTCTCACCCCATTCTCCTATACCTCTGCTTCCTCACACACGTGATAGAAACATAGAAACATAGAATTTGACGCAGATAAGGAACGCTGGCCCACCCAGTCTGCCCATTTCCTACCTACTGATAAGCTGCAGATCCTAGTTAACCAGGTGATGGGGTGAGAGTAGGGCCAACGAACTGAATGCGCACTCTATTCCAGTTGGGGGTGGGCTGGGGCCAAGGGGGACATTCAACCCCAACACCTAATTTTCTTCCTTTTGTCACTGTGGAACAAACCTAACTAATCCATTAAATTGAGTTTTTTGCCTCTAATATATATATATGTATATATATATTTGAAAACAACTGATACAATCTTGGGGGTGCTTGATCCATTGTATCACAGCTCCCTTAGGTTTGTTACAGAGCTTCCATGGAAGACAAACCACTACAGCCAATATGCAGCTGTGGGGTGGCAATCCTTGTCTGCCCGAAGACAGACTTACTGGCTGTTTTTTGTTTATAAATTTGTTTTTAAAAAAGTACAGTCATTTAAGAACTTACTGTAACAGTAGATCTTCGAGAGAGGCTCTTGCAGTAGGTAATTACTTATAGGACTGCACTCCCTGGCATCAGGAACACAGAAATGTTTGCTAGCAATATCTGATGGGGAACCGCCCACCCTACGTCACGTGATGGACATTAGCATGACACTATATAGTGGGTGGTACCCATGTCCACCCTCCAGTTCTCCCACCGGAGACCCTCTAAGAGTCATGACAGAAGAATGTGAAACAGGCTTCTGAAGGCATAAAAAGGCTTAAAGGAAAAGGAGCTAAGGACTAAAAAAGAGGGAAGGAGGGAGGGAAAAAAGTTACCTACTGCAAGAGCCTCTCTTGAAGATCTACTGTTACAGTAAGTTCTTACATAACTGTACTATCTCACTTCAAGAGGGCTCTTGCAGTAGGTAATTACTTATAGGACTGAGTCCCAAGCAATAAAATCTGAAGGACAGAAAAAGAAACACATGGGAGGCAGGAGTGGACAGGCTAAAAATTAGCCTAAAACCTAGGACAGGAGTCCATGAAGGAACGCTAGTCCGAAACCAGCCCTGCACCTAGAGGCAATGTCCAAACTGTAATGTCTAGTGAAAGTATGGACGGAACTCCATGTAGCACATACATTCCTGAAACAGACTGTCAAGGCAAATACATTCCTGGAATGGACTGTCGAGGCTGCCATACCCCTGGTAGAGTGTCCTTTAACCTGCACTGGAAGGACCTTACCATACTTCCGGTAACAAAAACATATGCAGTTAGCCAACCACTTGGAAAGGCATTGTTTGGAAACTGCCACACCTTCTCTCTTTGGTGCAAAAGAAACAAAACGCTGGTCCTATTTTCGGACATCTTTTGTCCTGTTTGTATAATAACGTAAAATTCTGTGAATGTTTAATGTATGCAGAATCGCCTCCCCCTGATTAGAATGCTCAGGGTAATATACTGTACCTGCAACTGAAGAGCACTTAGTACACAGAGCCACCCAGTCTCTGTGGAAAATCAAATAAGGCTTCTTACACATCAGGGCCTGAAGCTCAGAAATTCTTCGAGCCAAAGTAAACACAGCCAAAAAGAGCATTTTCCAGGACAAAAAACGCATTTCACAATTGCTTGCTGGTTCAAATGGTGGCAAGGTCAATTTTTCCAAAATAAAATTAAGGTCCCAAAGTAGAGCTGGGATACACACTGGGGGCTTCAGGTGCAGGATTACTTTTAGGAAGGTTTTTGACAACTCCAACTGAGCCAGAGTCTTGCCCTACAGTTTAATATGGTAGGTGGAGATGGCCGCCAAATGCACCTTCAGCGAGGAATAGCTCAAGCCGAAAAGTGAAGAATATACTCCATGACCTGAGGAATGGGACATGAAAAAGGGTCCCAACTCTTTGAGGTGGCCCAAATGAAGAAATGCTTCTACTTCATGACATATGTAGTTCTGTAGAGGGCTTTCTGGCCTCTACCACAATTTGAGCTACCCTGGAGGAGACTTCGAACCTGGAAGTGATTATGTCTTGAGGAGCCATACATGTAGATGAAGGGATTTCAGCCTTGGATGGACCAGTGTACCCCATTCCTGGGTCAGGAGATCATGACAAAGTGGTAGAGGGACTGGGCGTGCCACTGCCAGCTGCTGAAGCAGCACAAACCATATTTGTTGAGGCCAAAATGGAGCTATCAGAACCATTTGAGCTCCTTCTGTTTGTAGCTTGATCAGTGCTCTCTGTAAAATTGGAAAGGAAGGGAAAGCATACAGAAACCTCCCTGTCCAACAAAGTGACAGTTTTCTTGCCAGAAAGCACCATGCACAGATCAAGTGAGCAAAACTTGGGAAGTTTTGTGTTTGATGGGGCTGTGAATAGATCCACATCCAGATGACCCCAAAGGACTTTAATATCAACTGGCTTGCACCCGAGGCCTGCATCTATAAGGATATTGTCACTGCACAACACCACACACAGCTCATCCCATCACCCATTAGAAACAACTACAGGACAGGGACCAGCACCCTAATTGACTGGATGCTGTTAAATTGCCCTGAAAGAATTACTAAGGTGTCTGTCCTCCTGGACTCCATAAGTGACCACTCGCCTGTGATCTGCTATTGGGCTAACAATATCACAAAGCCCCCCCCTAAAATAATATACACTAGGGTTCTCAAGCAGGGATGCCTACACCTGCTAAAATCTCATTTAAGCAGGTTGAATTGGTCTAAAATTGACACTCTCAAGGACGTAAACAAAGCCCTGGAACTGTTCATTAGCCTCTTCACTACATCCTGTGATATCTATGCACCACTGGTAAAGAAGAAAGTCAGAAGCATGTCGAACCCCTGAATAAACTCTGAGCTCATAGCACAGTTCAAGCTAAGGGACCACCTCTGGCATTGTGCTCGAGCCACAGGAATGAAAGGGGACATTCAACAATACAAAGCAGCAAGAAATGACCTAGACTTTAGCAAGGCATTTGACACAGTCCCACACAAAAGATTAATAATCAAGTTAACCAGCCTGGGAGTGGGTCCCAGGGTGGTAGCCTGGGTTGCAAACTGGCTGCACAACAGGACACAGAAGGTAATAGTGAGTGGAACATATTCTGAAGAAAGGGGGGGTCACTAGTGGAGTACCTCAGGGCTCAGTACTGGGTCCCGTCCTCTTTAACATCTTTAACATCTTTATAGGTGACATTGCAGAGGGTCTGGAGGGAAAGGTATGCCTCTTTGCAGATGATACAAAGATCTGTAACAGAGTTGATACACAAGGGGGTGTAGAAAGGATGAGAAGGGACTTGACAAGGTTGGAGGAATGGTCAGACATATGGCAACTTAGATTCAATGCAAAGAAGTGCAAAGTAATCCACCTGGGAAACAAAAACCCAGGAGAAGAGTACACAATAGCAGGCGAGGTACTAACAACAACAAAAATGGAACAGGACTTGGGGGTAGTCATATCAGATGATCTAAAGGTGGGTAAGCAATGTGAGAAGTCAGTAAGGAGAGCCAGGGGGATACTGGGATGCATAGGAAGGGGCATCACAAGTAGAAAAAGGGAAGTGGTTATCCCTCTGTACAGACAGTTGGTGAGACCCCATCTGGAGTACTGTGTGCAGTTTTGGAGACCTCATCTACACAAGGACATAGATAGGATGGAAGCAGTCCAGAGGAGGGCAACTAAAATGGTGCAGGGTCTGCATGAGAAATCATATGAAGAGAGACTGAGAGAGCTTAATATGCATACCCTTGATGAAAAGAGGGACGGGGGGGCATGATAGAAACGTTCAAGTACCTCAAGGGAATCAACAAAGTCCAGGAGGGTAGCATCTTTCAGAAAAAGAGATGTGTAAGAACAAGGGGACACAATTTAACGACAGAGGGGGGACGGCTCAGGGGTAACATGAGGAAGTCTTTTTTCACGGAGAGAGTGGTGGATGCATGGAACTGCCTTCCTGGGGAGCTTGTTGGGGCTAAAATAGTGGGTGAATTCAAACATGCATGGGACAGACACAAGGTAATTGTAGTGGGGGCTGGCAGGAAGTAGGCTGTTGGTTAACTAGAATCTGAAGCTTATCCAGTAGGTAGGGAAATGGGCAGACTGGGTGGGCCAAGTGGTCCTTATCTGCCGTCAAAGTCTATGTTTCTATGTAAATGACTGTACACGGGCTATCTGGAATGCCAAATGCAAATACTTTAGAGAGGCACTTTACAACTCCTGGGCTGATGGGAAAAAATTCTGGAATAACCTGAAGGACCTCACAGGGAAGGAAGCTAAGACACCGCCCACTATGCTTAACATTGATGGTACACCTACGATTGACCTAAATATGATCTCTAACACATTCAACAACAGGTTCTCTAACCTGAGCAGTGTCCTACCACCTGATTTTTTTCAATGACCCCATCTCTAACGCCACCTTTACAATGTTGTCTCAAGCACACCCTGCCCCACAGTTCTTCTTCCAAGAGATCCCTATGCACCTAGCCAGAACCTATATATGCAAGGCCATCAGCAAAACTGGGTACAGTGGTGACTCCCTTGATCTGAAGCTGCTTGCATTAGTTCTAGATGAGATCCTTGAGCCCCTGACAAAGATCTTTAACCTTTCCTTAAGGTTGGGTCAATTCCCATCACTCTGGAAGCAGGCAACTATCACACCGGTGCACAAAAATGGAGACAAGCCGCTGCACACCAACTACAGGCCCATCTCCATCCTCCTCCCCTTATCGAAAGCTTTGGAATGAATAGCCTCTGATCAACTTGTAGAGTACCTGGACAAGTGTGAAATCCATTGCCCAGAACAACATGGATTCCGGAAAGGGCATAGTACCACAACGGCACTGTTTGAATTCACCAGTTTCCTCCATGACACCCTCTACCAAGGCGTGTGTGGTGGGGCAGTATTCATTGAGCTAGTGAAGGCCATTGACACCTTTAACCACCTACTACTTCTCGATCAACTGTCCACCCTTGGCCTCTCCAAAGATGCAGTGAGCTGGTTTGCTAGTTACCTTGGGGACAGGATCCAATGTGTCAGGATTGCTGGAGTCACCTCAGATGAAAACCGGTCCTCTCAGGTGTCCCCCAGGGATCAATATTGGGACCATTACACTTTTCTCTCTTTCTTAATGGTCTCTCAAGAGTCTGCCAACAGAGAATATTACTTTATGCGGATGATGCAGTACTATTTACAAGGGACCGCGATGCTAGCCTTCTAGAGAGTCACCTACAACATGACTTCAGGTGTGTTGAAGATTGGTTTTGCTCACATAAACTTGTTCTGAACTATAGTAAAACTAAGATTATGACATTCTACAACCCATGGAGCAAGTACAAACCTCTGCTCCTCAACATCAAGAACCATGCGGGGGTCTCACTTGATCATGTTCCTGAGTTTAAATGCCTTAGCATCACCTTGGACTGTTCACTTTCATACTCGCACCATATTGGTAATGTAGCAAAAGCTGCCAATATACGGATTAGCCTGCTGCACAAGCACAAGCATTGCCTGACCCCCGAAGCCCTTAGGCTGGCTATCTATAGCTCTGTCACCTCCAGTATTGACTACAGTCTTGCCATATATGGCTCTGCCTCCCCTACTGCTCTCTGGAGGATATCTGTGACACTCAATAAAGCCTGTAGTCTCCTAACGGGTGCCTCCCCACTAATTTACACCTGTGACCTATATGACCAGGCTGGATGGCTCCCACTCCTGAGTAGAATTCAATTCCAGGCCTGTCTACTTACCAAAAAATTCTCCTTGGGCTCATGCCGCCTGGAGTGGCAAAACTCCTTACTGCCTACAGAAGCACCAAACCTACACAGAGAGCTCATCAACAGATGGTCCAGGTCCCCAGATGCCGGACCACTGTGGGGCAGAGATCTTTCTCGCACAGAGCTCCTCAGTGGTACAATACCATTAACAAAGAAGCACTTACAGCTGTGACTCTTGGTCCATTTAAAAGGGAACTTCGACTCTCCATTGCCTCAACCACGCAGTGTGATTGCCTCTCCTAAACAATGGTCTTCACCTCCTACCGGAGACAAAGGTGGTCTGTATTCCTGCCGCTTGCCCCTCTTTTCATCACCCACTCCCCCGCTCTACCCTTTACCCATCCATCCCCTCTCAGCTGACACTAGGCCTGAGCCACCATCACCAATCTCATGCCATCCACCTCTACCATCTGACAATGGCCATTTGTCTGCTGACTCCTCACTGCCTCTCTCCACTCCATATGCAGTTCACCTTCAAAACTAACTCATGCTGGCTTTTGCTGACTCGCTCTGCAAATTACTGTATATACCATGCTTAGTCAACTTTGAGTGTAATGTATGTATCTGTTGTTTCCTTTGTATTGACGTTACCCTACATCCTTTGACATGAAACCTTTGTAAATGAGCAGTTCCTGCTCAAAGGTACTTGTAATCCTAGAGAATACCAAAAAAAAAAAAAAAGGTCAAATATGTGGTCTACTACCTCCTGTTTTAGCTCCCACTCATGCGCTCTTACCTGGTGCAGCTGAGATTGTCTGCAAGGATGTTCTGCTCACCTGGAATGTGAACTGCCAGGAGGTGAATCTTGTGCAGAACAGCCCAATTCCACACCAGCATCACTTCCCTGCAAAGAGGATATGAGTGGGTGCCCCCTTGCTTGTTGATGTACCACACTACAAACATGTTGTCTAACTGAATCTGCAGAGTATCCTTTTGAAGCATGTTCTGAAATGCCTGAAGAGCATACAGAACTGCTCTCATTTCTAGCACACTGATGTGCAAGTGTAGTTCTGCAGGTGACCACAGGCCCTGGAGCCTGTGGTTTCCCAGATGGGTACCCCACTCCATTCCTGACACATCCATGGTCAGGATTTGGAAATGAGGGATCTGGAAAGGAACTCCCCATGTCAGGTTGTCAGAGGTCTGCCACCACTGCAGATCCTTCTGCATCAGGCTGGAGACTAGGACATCATTGTTTAAGTTGTCCGTTCTCTGATCCCATTGTGTCTTGAGAGTCCACTGCAAGATATGCATGTGAAGTCTGGCCAAAGGACCTGGGAATAGCCACTGCCATGAGGCCAAGGAGGTGAAGTTCCACTCCTGCCAAAACATGTCTGTTGGAGGTAACCAGCTGGGCCTGCCTCTGCAGATTCTCTACCCTGTCCAGAGGGAGGAAGGCCATATCCTGTGCTGTGTTCAGGACCGCCCCAATAAATTGCAGGCTCTGGGAAGGAGTGAGCTGAGATATGGGGTAGTTGACCGTAATGCCCAGTCACTTGAAAAGGTGTAGGGTAGCTAGTAGGGAAGACTCCAACCCCTCCTTCAATGGGGCTGCCAGTAGCCAGTCATTGAGGTAGGAAGAGATGTAGAGCCTTTTACTCCTCAGGTCCCCTGCTACCACCGCTAGGCTTTTGATAAAAACCTGTGGAGCAGAGGACAAGCCAAAAGGGAGGGCTTTGAATTGGTAATACTCCCCTTGGAAAGAACCTGAGGAATCTGCGACGAGGATGGAAGACATCCACATGTCCAGGGCTCAAAGCCACTGTCTTTGGGACAGTAGAGGCAGTAGACTTTGCAGCGTCAGCATCCAAAACCTCTTGTATTCTATGAAGAGGTTTAGGGTACTGAGGACTAGGATTGGGTGCAGATCCCTCGTGTTCTTTGGAACCAGAAAGAAGTGGGAGTAAAATCCCTTTCCTATCTGATTTGCCGGCACAGGTTACTAACATACTAACATACTAAAATGCCAGCAGAATAGGCCTAACGGTCTTTCGTGTCTGCTCGTTTGGTCAGCCTCCACCCTGGGTGCTGACCTTGCAATCCCCCTTGCCTCCTCCTGCTTCTCCCTTCCCAGTTCCGGATATTCTTGCTACATTGGAGTTTGCTTCCAGAACCCTTCCCCTGTACCTGTCCCACCCCCTCTTGAACCCCTCCACTGTCTCTGCCTCCACCAGCCCCCTAGGCAGCGCATTCCATGGCTCCACCACCCTCTCAGTGAAGTAGCACCTCCTCCTTTCTCCCCTGAATCTTCCCCCCTCCAGCTTCCACCCATGCCCTCTAGTTGCCCCCTCCTCCTTCCTTCGAAGCACCCTGACTGTTCCTCCCCTATTTACCCTCTTCATGTACCTGAAGACCTCTATCATGTCCCCCGGTCCCTTCTCTTCCAATGTGTACATATTTAGCTCTTTCGAGCGCCTCCTCATAGGTCCTGTCCGCCAAGCCCCAAATCATTTTGGTTGCCCTCCTCTGGACCCTCCAGGAGGGTAATCGTCCCTCTTGTGTGGCTCAAAACTGCAAGTAGTACTCAAGGTGCGCCTTACCAAGCAGTTATACAGAGGGAGTATCACTTCCTTCCTTCTGGAGGCGATCCCCCTAGCGATGCATCCCAGCATCCTGTTGGCCTTGGCTGCTGCCCTCCTACAAGTCTCCGAGTTGTTCATCTTGACATCCACCACCATCCCCAGGTCCTTCTCAGCCATCGAGACTTGTAGCATCCCCCCCCCAGGGTGTACACTTGGAATGGGTTTCTGGCCCCCAGGTGGAGTACCTTGCATTTCCCTGCATTGAACCTCAGCTTCCACTTTCTAGACCTCTTTCCAGAGCCTCCAAGTCCCCCTGTAGGGCCACCCTCCCCTCCTCCCCATCCACCACCGCCCCCAGTTTTGAGTCATCCGCAAAGAGACTCATCTCACTCCTGATTCCTGTCCTTATGTCAGAGACGTAGGCGTTGAAGAGGAGGGGCCCAAGACTGATCCCCGTGGGACCCCACTAATGACCCTCCTTGGGGATGAGACTATCTCGCCAACTACGACCCTCTGAGTCCGGTCCTGGAGCCAATTGCCTATCCATCTGATTATCTGGTTCCCAACCCCCATTTCTCCCAGCTTATCCAACAGGCCCACGTGAGGAACAGAGTCAAATGCCTTGCTGAAGTCTAGAAAGAGGACGTCCACTGGTCTACCCAGGTCCAAGGCACTCGTCACCCAGTCATAGAACTCCACAAGGTTTGTCTGACACGATTTCCCCGGGATGAATCCATGCTGTCTATCGTCCAGGCACCCTGACTTTTCCAGGTCTGCCCCTAGCCTCTCCTTGACAATGCCCTCCATCACCTTGCCCACCACCGATGTCAGGCTGACAGGCCTGTAGTTCCCTGCCACCTCCCTTGATCCCCACTTGTGGATAGGCACTATATTCGCCACCTTCCAGTCTTGGGGCACCCACCCTGTCCTCAGAGAGATGGTGAAAAGCTCCACCAGGGGTTTCGCCAGGACATCTGCAAGTTCCTTCAGCACTCTGGGATGTAATTTATCCAGCCCCGGTGCTTTCTCTGTCTTAAGAGAGCTGAGGGCTTCCCTCACTCTCTCTGCTGTGATTTCCACTTCCGGTACCTCTTCTCCCTGCTTATCCCTCCCCTCCTGCCAGTGATGCCTCCCCCTCTCCCCAGACCCGCCGATCGGTAAGGGTCCCCCCTCCTCAGTATCTCTGTCTCCTCCCATGTATGATGCATCACCCCCATTTTCCTTGGTGAAAACTGAGGTGAAGTACTCATTTAGTACCTCAGCCTGCTCCCCTGGGTCTTGTGCCCATCTCTCCCCTGATTTAATCCTGCTAATCTGCCCCTTCACCCTTCATTTTTCCCCAATGTATCTGAAGAACCCCTAGTTCCTCTCCTAATTTCCCTGGCCAGGTTCTGCTCCTTCCTTGCCTTAGCTGCCCTCACCACCCTAGTGTCCCTTCTAGCCATCAGCTCATACTCCCCTCAATCCCTTTCACTCCTTGAGCACTTGAATTGCCTATAGGCTGCCTTCTTTCCCTGCACCACCTCCTGGACCTCCCTGGTCCACCAGCAGGGTTTTCGGGTCCTACCGCATTTTCGTCTTACTCTTGCACAGGTGCTGGTTGCATTCTGTACCCCTCTCCTGATGATTTCCCACCTACTATTAGTGTCCATGTCTGACCCAATCACATCCAAATGCTTCTTAAGGATCCTTCCCATTTCCTTAAAATCTGTCCCCCTGAAATCAGTTACCTCCGTCTTTGTGCAGCCTTCTAGCCCTCCTAGGTCCAGGCAGAACCAGACCGTGGCATGGTCACTCCCCGCCAATGGGTCCCTTACCTCCAGGCCCCCAATCTGGTCACTGTCTGCCAGGACCACCTCCAGTACCCGCGCCTCCCTGGTTGGTTCCCCCACCTGCTGAGTTAGGAACGCATCCTGAAAGACATCCAACAACCTCTGTTCCCTGGTCACAGAGGATGTCATAGTCTCCCAGTCTGTTCCTGGCATGCTTAAGTTCCCCAACACCACCACCGTTCCTCTGCCCAGTCTGCAGTGTCTCCCAACATCTGCCACCAAACTCTCCTCCAGCTCCTCCGCCAGGGCAGGGGGTCTATACACCACTCCTATTTTTACTCTGTTGCCCCCCCTTGTTATCAAGGTGACCAAAATGGCCTCCACGGTTCCCTCCGCCTCCTCTACTCCCCCATGCCAATGCAGTTTTTGACTATCATTTCTATCCCTCTTCCCCTTCCCTCCCCCCTGTCCTTCCTGAACATAGTGTAACCTTCCAGGTTCAGGTCCCAGTCGTGTCCTGCAGTGGCCCAGGTCTCACTGACCGCTGCCACATCCACTGCTCCCTCAGTTAGCATCACCTGGAGCTCAGGCATTTTATTTCTCAGGCTCCTGGCATTTAACAGGACTACCTTCCACCCTTTCCCTATACTTCCATTTCCCCTGCTTGTGCTCCCATGGGGATTCTGCTTTCCCCTAGTCTGCACTTTACCAGTAGGCCTTTTCCCGCAATCCTCCAGCTCCCCAGGGGGGTGGAGACAGAGTCCCTTCTTTATCGGCACCCCCTTGACAGCCTTTTCTCCCATCCTTCCCCCCTTCACAAGTTTAAACCCCACCTTTCACCAATGAACCCCTCTATTTTCAACTTAAAGATTCCCCTCCCCTCCAAATTGAGATAGAGTCTATCTCTAGTGTACAGCTCCTTATCCTCCCAGGTCTTCCCCCAACCCCCCATCAACCCATACCCTCTGACCTCACACCACTCCCTGAGCCACTGGTTTATCTCCCTAATCTTCCTTTTGTGTTCCCCACTAGCCCTTGGCACCGGCAGGATTTCTGAGAAGGAAACTGTGCATCCTATGTCATGACAGACCCTGGCAAGCTCCCTGAATCTTGCCTGTATCTCTAGCTCACTATTTTCCTCAATGTCATTTGTACCCAAGTGGACCAGTATGTCCGGGGAACCCCCACAATCCTTTGCCAGCTGATATACCTCGTGCTTATCCCTGTGCACCGTTAGTCCAGGGAAGCATTTTGTTCTAACTGGCCAGGCTTCTCCCTCCCTATCCCGTTTGATACCCCTGATCATAGAATCCCCCAACAGGAGCACTCTGACCGCTCCTTTTCCTCCATTTCCCCCCTCATGTCCCTCATCCTTTCTCCTGGCCCCTCCACCCAGCCGGCTCCTTGTTCCTCCCCCTATCTGGGTGCCACATGCCACCCCCTCCTTATTTACCCTGGCCACCCCTTCCCCTCCAATCCTATGCCTCTCCTTCTCCTGAGTATTCTTCTGTACCTTGCTAACTCCCCTCTCACTGCTCGTGACTGGTCCTTCTCCCCCATCTGCTAAACTAGCCTGGCTCATCCTCCCTTCCTTCCTGTTTCCATTTAGTCCCTCCTTGCTTGTCGTGCTCCCCTGGCCTAAACCCTCAGCTCCCTTTACTGAATCCTTCTTGTACTTCTGGTCCTTCTCCTTTACCTTTCCTCCCAACTGGTGGTTCTCCTTGCGCTTTCCTCCCTCTTCCCCCTGCCCCTCCTGCTCTGATTCTATGGCTTCTTTTTGAAGAAGAGCCACGATCTCCTCCCTTAACTGAAGGATGTACATTTTTAGGTAGTGGGAAAACCCTGGAAGATTGCTTTTTTTTTTTTAGTGAACCTCTAGAGCGTGTCCAAGCTTTATTAGCAGAAGTACCCAGGCATCGGTGGCAATGCACTCCCAGTCTTCCAGATGCCTTGCAAATCTTCTGCCCACCTGTTCCTCCAGAAGACAAGGAGGATGGCGGGTGGGCAGTGAGTCAGGAGTGGGAGGGGGGCTAGGGAGGACCACCCCTGAAGCCCTCTGAGTTTTGGTTGGAGGGGTGGCTGCAGTGTTGGGAGCCCTGTGTTTGAACTGATGCCTGGGATTCTGCTATGCTTTCATCTGATGCCTATTTTGCCAATGGAAGGGACGTCTAGGCTGAGGTTTCAGATAGTACATAGTGTGTACCGACTGAAGGGCAGTGCCTTTATACTGGAGGCTCATAATATTATCCTGGGCATCTCTGCCAAACAGGACAGAGCCTCTGAAGGGGGCATCCTGAATAGTCACCTGAACATCAGGGGCTAGACCAGAAACTCTTAGCCAAGAGAATCTGCACACAGTACTCCAGATGGGTTCACCAGTTGTCTGTACAGAGGATATTCATCTCTGCTCAGTTGTATCGTGCCTCTTCTCATCCCAGTATTTCAGTTTCTGCCGCCTTCCCCAAGCAAATGTGAGAAGGCAGCAAGGAGGGTTGGGGATACTGGGATGCATAGGAGAGGCATCACCAGTAGAAAACAGGAAGTTATTATCCCTCTGTACAGACAGCTGGTGAGACCTCATCTGGAGTACTGTGTGCAGTTCTGGAGACCCAATCATAAAGACATAGACAGGATGGAAGCTGTCCAGAGGAGGGCACTAAATGGTGCAGGGTCTGCACCAGAGGACATATGAAGAGATACTTAGGAGCTTATATGTATAGCCTCGAGGAAAGGAGGAGAGGGGGACATGATAGAAACTTTCAAGTACCTCAAGGGAATCAACAAAGTCCAAGAGGGTAGCATCTTTCAAAAAAGAGTGTGCAAGAACAAGAGGGCACAATTTGAAGATAGAGGGGGCGGCTCAGAGGTAATTTAAGGAAGTATTTTTTCACAGAGAGGGTTGTGGATGCTGGAATGGCCTTCGGAGGAGGTTGTGGAGTCAAAATCAGTGGTGGAATTCAAGCATGCATGGGATAGTCATAAGGCAATTCTGGGGGGTGGGGGTAGAAAGAAGTAGGCTGCTGGTTAACTAGGATCTGCAGCTTATCCAATAGGTAGGGAAATGGGCAGACTGGGTGGGCCAAGCGGTCCTTATCTGCCGTCAAATTCTATGTTTCTATGTTTCTATGTTTCTATGTTTCTATGAAAAGGATAACTGACGTGGCCATGCCTCTAGCAGAGGGATCCACTGCATCATAGGTGGCTCTTAGAGAATGATGCCCAGCCACCTTAGCAGACCTAAGAGTATTAGCAAGGTGGACTTAGCTTCTGAGTCTGGTAGGGTCTTGACTATGGGCTCAAGCTGGCAGAACAATGATTTTTGATACACTAGCATAGGTGCCACATAGCTGAGTGAGTGAATAGCTAGTGTAGAGTATGAGTAAACTTTTCTCCCGAATTGGTCCAACTGTCTGGATTCCTTGTCAGAAGGAAAGGTGCTAAGGTTTCTTTGGCTTAGTGGGTCTGTCATGGGCCACAGTGATGACCACCGAGTCAGCCTTAGGATGCATGCTGAGGTGATCTTTATCTTCTGGTGTCCTATATGCCTGGTTGGCCTTTTTTTCTATCACTGGGATAGGGGAGGGCTGTTGCAAAATGGTGGAGGACAAATTCTCATGAGGTTCCAGCCATGAGGCAGTAGGAACAGGACTCGTATCTGGGAAGTCTAGATGTTCAGCAAACCTGTGTTGCTTTGGGTCCTGAGCATCAGACTTCCAACCTTGTGTCCCTGGGATCTGTCTTAAAAGGTCCACAAAAGCTGGATCCTTGGGAGGTGATTCGGGAGACTCCCTCAAGACCAGCTCCTTGGGGGTTGGGGGGGGTCTCAAATCCCGAACCCTGAGAGGATGACGCTGAATCTGAATTGGAGTCACCAGAATCCACAGGTTCCTGGTCTGGAAGTGCAAAACCTGAATCCGAATGGACAGCCTCTGACGTCAGAGTCTGTGAACAGCCTGACATCAGGCCCGACATCGAGGTATGAAGGGTTACCGGTGAAGGCACCCAAGGGGTCTTTCCTGGATGCCCTTCACAAGAGGGTTGAGGATGACTACTGCCCAGTTCTAAGACCAACTGGGATTTTGTCTCGGACCACCAAGATTGCAATATCTCCCTGAAATCCACCTGTGGCTAGCTGGAGGAGGAGAGTGGGAGGAGGTGGTGGATGATAGGCATGATAGCTGGATCTGGTGGCATGTATACCTTGCAACGAGAAGCCTGAGGCAGAGTAATGGTGGGCATATCCCAGCACATGAAAAAGAGGCAATTGGCCACCAGGGTACCCCAGGTAGAAATAACCCATGGAAAAAGGTTCTGACGTCGGGTCTGATGGAGGGTAGCCAGATGGCGGAAACCATGTTGATGGACCCGACAAAGGGTAGCCTGATGGCAGCCCTGATGGGAGGTAGCCTGACAATGGCCCTGACAGAGGGTAGCCTGATGGCAGCCCTGACTGGGACAGCCTGACATAGTCTCTGATGGTGGATAGCTAGAAGGCAGTGGAAGACCTGTTGGCAGTCTTGCCAGAGGGAACCCAGGTGAAGGGCCTGGAGATGGAGGACCAGACAGTGACCCCACAGGAGGTAATCCTGATGGGGGCCCCAATGGAGGGTGCCCTGATGGCAGTCCCAATGGTGGTCATAAAGAAACCGATGGGTGCTGGTGAGGCATGGGGTCTGGTATTCTAGCCAGGGGCGGTGGAGCTGCCAGCCATCTGGTGGGTGCTCTATCATCAGGTATACCTGATTGAAGTTCTCCCTCCATCGGGTCCTGCAGACCTGGGGATACCGGAGGACTTTCTTGGCAGAGGAGGAGAAGGGGGATCACCATGGGGAGAGTCCCAGGGTGACCCTTGCCCTTCAGCTGACCCGGATCTGATGTTCAGCTGCACGTCGTCAAAACCTGCCAATGTGTCTGATGGATGCGACATGGTTGTGCGATCATCAGAGGGTCTGACTACCAATTTATCGAACTGGACCACGTGGGTGTCAGAGAAATCAATCCTCGACTTATCCACCCCAGCCGGGCACTTGTCAGAAAGTCCGATGAGCGGCTTATCGGCCGAGCCAGCTGACTTATAGCCTGGGGTAGAAATGAGCCTAAGTGAAGCAGCACCCTCAGAAGAATCCAAGATGCCCATGTCCAACATCCTTAACCAGTGGCAGTGGGTGGACTGAAGCCTGCTCTGTAGGTGGGAGTGCAGTCTTGGCCATGGTGCTTGTCTTCCCGGAGGAAGATGGCTGTACCTTTACCGAAGAGCCCACGGGTGGCTTTGGTGGAGGGGGGGTACTGCTTCTAGTCCTGCTGCTTTTCCTTATCCCTCTTCTTCTTCTTATGGGAGTCAGTCGGGGAGGAGGAGGAGGTGCTCCTAGGTTTGTTCAGCTCCTTTTCCATTGAAGCCATATTCAGCTTGAGTAGGTGGGCTTTGAGGGACTGTTGGCACCTTCTATTTGTGGCCATCGTAGTATAACCCTAAATTACAGGTGGGGGGTCACCCCATGGCATGTCAAGACTGGGCTTCAGGGAGACTGAAGAGTGTAGGAGACCTCTTTTAGCCTGATACCAGAAAACTCAGAGACTTTGCAGACCTAAAGAAGCAGGCCTTGCTGCCCAGAACACAGCTGTGGAGATGTCGGCAAATTAGACACTTAATAACAGCTTTTGCAGGGACCCAGCTTCAGTTAGCTATATGGGGTACATGGCAGGACATCATGGGACTATCTGGAGGAGAACATTTTAATGCCCCCCCCCCAATGATAGGCTCACTCTACAAGAGACTTTTAAATAAGTACACCTCATCTACAGAAAAGCTACTCAGCAGGCGGGAGAAGCTCTTTGGGCTATGAGATTAAAGAGGAGGAGTGGGCATGCTGCTGGGTGAATGCATATGGTGCCTGCAGGGATACGGGATGGGGGATGATTCAACTAAAGACCTTACACCTGTGCTACCACACACCAGCACCCCAGAAAAGAATGAATTTGCTTGCCACATCAAAGTGCCAGAGATGCAAGCAGCAGGAAGGCACTTTGCTGCATGTTCTATGGCAGTGCCCGCCAATGCAAAACTAGTGGAGACAGGTGTTAACTAAAGTGGAATTGGTACTAAGAGTTAGAATGCCTAAGGAGGCATCTCTAATAATATTACGTAACATGCTGAAACTCCCAACCCAGCATAAACCACACCTCTTCTAATACATGGCAGCCATTGCAGAAGTCAAATGATTTCTGCTTAGACAATGGTGTTCACATGGTATTCACACTTTTAATGAGTAGGAGAGCAGTATGCACAAACTAAAAGGATATGAGAGACTTTTGTACTTCTCAGTGGGCAAGAGAAACACTTTCACTATGGTCTGGGGCCCTTACCCAGCAATAGTCCCAGGAGCCCAAGACAAGGAGGGAAATTCAAGGGCATAAGCTGCTACTAGCTAGCCTGGAGAACCAACAGAGGACTTATAGTACCAAGCTGATATGGTGCATATTATTCTCTCACCCCACTGATGCCAGGGAATTAAATGTGATAGGAGGCCTTAGTAGGCCTAGATACCAACCATCAACAACCTTTCATGATACTGTTTAGATTCAGGTTGTATTGCTATTTATTAAACATTTTTTTAAGTCTATGCCTGAGACTATTTGACCCAGCAGCTGCTGGAAGCTAGCACTGTATGACCTTTAATCAGAGTGTTAGAGGTGAGACTACTCAAAGCACAATGAATTGCACTTAGACTTACAGTACCTGTGTATTGCATATGTAAATTTCTGGTTGCGCATTAGCCTGGAATCCATGAAGCAAACAGTTCTGTACCTGCTGCAGTTGGGACTGGAGGTTGATTACGGTGAATCTGATGTAAACTTTGTACCATATGCAAAACTGCAATAAAATATGAACTACAAAAAGACAGAAAGCAAGCTGGTAACATTTTTTTTATTCATACTTTCACTGAAAAAAAATAAAATGTAAAAATGGCAAGGCATACAGTACAATCAATCAGAATTCATACAGAAATAGGCCATTAATATGTTACGGCATGATAGAGTGCAATCATTCTTATTAACATCTATGCTAATTTAATTATATCTTTTAAAGAACTTCTTTCATTTGTAACCACTATTTTATGCATAGGAGATATTTTTATAACCTAATAAAGCCCCCTTTATGTTGATTGTGCACATGCGCAAGAAACATATTGTGGCAGCTTTCTCAAGAAGCAGGTTGTGGAGGCATGGCACTGTTGTGGCCAATGCCCCCATAGCCTTTAATGGCTTGGCCCACTTCCCTCAATGTCGTAGCAGTGTGCCACCAACTTGTAAAAATTTAGCCGCTGCAATCAGGGGCCGCCTCGTCACTGCAGTGTTAGCCATTTGCTGCAATGAGAACACCATTATTGCAAGTTGGGATCTTGAAATACTGATATTGATTGTGAACATGGCAACGGCTGCCCCTATGTTCACAAACAATATTACCCCCACGAGGGTGCCCAATACCCCGGCAGCATGTGCTCTATGTTTATTTGATAGCGGGGCCCCAGTCCCCATCAGTTTGAATGCTAAGATTTATGTTGCCAAGGGAGATCCCACCCCTGTTGGCATTATGTAACCTCTGTTTTGTTGTCTGCCGACGGGTGCACAATCCCCCATTGGCATGTCAACCCCCTCTTGTTTTGTGCCAACTGGGGTGTCCAATCCCCATCGGCATTATGTAATACTGCCCTCCTTTTGTTGTGTGCTGATGGGGGTGCCCAATCCCCCATTGGCTACAGCTTTCCCCCAAAAGAAAGTCTCCATTGGCATGCGGGGAGCCCACCCCAGTGTGCCACATGCCCCTGTAAAATAAAAAATGGTCCCTCGATTTTTTTTTTTAATCTGTAAAAAAAGAAATGGTTCCTCGGCAGTCTCCCTGCCCCCTACCCCAACCCACGCCCACCCACTGCACACCCAGCCTCCATACTCCCCCCACCCCATACTTACCTCTGGAGTCTGGTGCAATGATCTTCGGTGGACTGGGAACACATCTGCACTCTTCAAAGCCGACCGCGAACTGAGGAAATGCCGGTAAGCTGTATAATGGAATAAATAGGGCTTTTTAAACTTTGATGCATATCTCAGGCATTTTTTGAAATTTTGGCACCAAATTTTCAACATGGGTTTTTGGGACCCCTCCTCATGAATTCTGGCACTGCATTTCATTATTCAGCCCCAAAAGGTGATTTCGTAGTCACTGCACAGAATCCCCTTTCAGGACCGATTAACAAAACGACAGTGCCAGCGTTCATGAAGTGGGCTCTCAAAAAGCCTATACTGCAAATGTGGTGGGGAAAATCAAAAAAATGACTGTTTTATGAGTGTGCATTGTGCAGTTACTACGCATGCTCATACATTTGCGAATTTGTAATATTTTCACACCAGATTTTCAACACTGGCATTTTTTCAGACCCCCTTGTGAACAGTGCAGCTGTCATTTTCCACATCCTGGCCAAACTGTGTTTTCACACTTCCGGTGCAGAATAGCGCGGTCACTGTGGGAAATCAGTGTTCATGACAGATTAAGAAAATGACAGCAGCACTGTTCATGAGCAGAGGTCCTAGAATGCCTATGTTGAAAATTTGGTGATGATACTCCATAAAATGGCTGTTATGAGCATACATTGCACAGTTTGCACCAATGCTCATAACTTCATGAATTAATAATATTTTCACTTCAGATTTTCAGCATTGCCATTGTTCTGCACCTCCTTATGAACAGTGCAGCTGTCATTTTTCACATCCTGGCCGAAATGTGTTTTCGCAGTTCCAACTCAGAATCGCATAGTCGCTGTGGGAAATCAGTGTTCGGGACACATTACGAAAATGACAGTGACACTGTTCATTGGTAGAGGTCCTAAAATACCTATGTTGAAAATGTGGTGATGAAAGTCCATAAAATAAGTGTGTTACAAATGTGCATTGCATAGTTTCCATGCACGCTCGTACATTTGCAACTTTGCAATATTTTCACTCCAGATTTTCAGCATTGCCATTTTGCCACACCTCCTTATGAACAGTGCAGCTGTCATTTTTCCCATCCTGGCCAAAATGTGTTTTCGCTCTTCTGGCACACAATAGCGCTGTCACTGTGGGAAATCAGTGTTCTGGACATATTGAGAAACTCATACAGACACTGTTCATGAGCAGAGGTCCTAAAATGCCTATGTTGAAAAGTTTGTGATGAAACTCCATAAAATGACTGTGTTATGGGCATGTGTTGTGCAGGTTCCATGCACCCCTGTAAGTTTGTAAATTAATAAAACTTTTATGCCAGATTTTCAAAACTGACATGTGCTCACACCTCCTTATGAACAGTACAGCTGTCATTTTTCACATCATGGCCGAAATGTGTTTCCACGCTTCTGGCGCACAATACTGCAGTCAATGTCAGAAATCAGTGTTTGGGACAGATTAGGATCGAGCGACTGAGGGGGGGAGTGATTGAGCTCTGTCGGGACTGCTGCAGATTTCTTTGTGGGCAGGAAAAGGTGACAATGCAGGCAGAAGCCCAGTACAAAAGGGCAGCCTGCAGCGCCGGGAGATACAGAATGAGGGAGTGAGGGAGGGCGAGTGAGTGAGCTCAACGGAGCTCTACCATGACTGCTGTGGATTTCTTTGTGGGCAGAAAAGGTTGGCAATGCAGGCAGGAATCCAGTGCAGAAGGGCAGACTGCAGCATCAGCAGAAACAGAAAGAGCAAGTGAGACGGGGGAGTGAGTGAGGCCAACGGAGCTTTGTCGGGACTGCTGCAGATTTTTTGTGGGCAGAAAAAGATGCTGACAGAGGCAGGAGCCCAGTAGAAAAGGGCAGCCTGCAGCGCCAGGAGAAACAGAATGAGTGAGTGAGACAGGGGGAGTGAGCAACCTCAAAGGAGCTCTGTCAGGACAGCTGCAGATTTCTTTGTGGGCAGGAAAAGGTGCCAGTGCAGGCAGGAGCCCAGTACAAAAGGGCAGCCTGCAGCCCCGGGAGAAACAGAATGAGCAAGTGAGGGAGGGGGAGTGAACAAGCTCAATGGAGGTGTACCTTGACTGCTGTGGATTTCTTTGTGGCCAGGAAAAGGCGGCAATGCAGGCAGGAGCCCAGTACAGAAGGGCAGCCTGCAGCAGTAGGAGACACAGAATGTGCGAGTGAGGGAGGGGGAGTGAGTGAGATTAACAGAGCTCTGTTGGGACTGCTTCAGGTTTCTTTGTGGGCAGAAAAAGGCAGCAATGCAAGCAGGGACCCAGTACAAAAGTGCGGCCCGCAGCGGGGAGAAACAGAACAAATGAGTGAGAGAGGGGGATTGAGTGAGCGAGCTCAACAGTGCTCTATCGTGACTGCTGCAGATTTCTTTGTGGGCAGAAAAGGGCAGCAATGCAGGCAGGAGCCCAGTACAAAAGGGCAGCCTGCAGCGCTGGCAGAAATGGAATGAGCGGGTGAGACAGGGGGAGTGAGTGAGGCCAATGGAACTCTGTCTGGACTGCTGCAGATTTCTTTGTGGACAGAAAAAAATGCCAACTGAGGCAGATACCCAGTACAGAAGGGCAGTCTGCAGCACCAGGAGAAACAGAATGAGCGAGTGAGATGGGGGATTGAGCGACCTCAACGGAGCTCTGTCGGGACAGCTGTTGATTTCTTTGTGGGCAGGAAAAGGTGCCAATGCAGGCAGGAGCCCAGTACAAGAGGGCAGCCTGCAGTGCTGGGAGAAACAGAAAAAATGAGTGAGAGAGGAGGAGTGAGCGAGCTCAATGGAGGTCTATCGTGACTGCTGCGGATTTCTTTGTGGCCAGGAAAAGGCAGCAATGCAGACAGGAGCCCAGTACAAAAGGCCAGGCTGAAGCCCTGGCAGAAAAGTAATGAGCGAGTGAGAGAGGGGGAGAGAGCGACCTTAACAGAGCTGTGTCAGGGCTGCTGCACACATGTCTTTGTGGGTAGACAAAGCCGGCAACGCAGGCAGGAACCCGGTACAAAAGGGCAGCCTGCAGCAGCGGGAGACACAGAATGAGTGAGTGAGGGAGGGGGAGTGAGTGAGCTCAACGGAGCTCTATCATGACTGCTGTGGATTTCTTTGTGGGCAGAAAAAGGTGGCAACGTAAGCAGGTGCCCAGTACAAAAGGACAGCCTGCAGCGCCATCAGAAATGGAAGGAGCGAGTGAGAGAGAGGAAGTGAGCAATCTCAACGGACCTGTGTCAGGACTGCTGAAGATTTCTTTGTGGGCAGAAAAAGCTGCCAACAGAGGCAGGAGCCCAGTACAAAAGGGCAGCCTGCAGCACCGGTAGAAACAGAATCAGCGAGTGAGAGAGGGGGGAATGACCCACCTCAGCGGAGCTCTGTCGGGACAGCTGCAGATTTCTTAGTGGGCAGCAAAACATGTCAATACAGGCAGAAGTCCAGTACAAAACAGCAGCCTGCAGCGCTGGCAGAAACAGAACAAGCAAGTGAGAGAGGGGTAGTGAGTGAGCTCAACGGAGCTGTGTTGGGACTGCTGCAGATGTCTTTGTGGACAGAAAAAGCTGCCAATGCAGGCAGGAACACAGTACAAAAGGGCAGCCTGCAGCAGCAGCAGAAGACAAAGAATGAGCGAGTGAGGGAGGGGGAGGGAGTGAGCTCAATGGAGCTCTGTTGGGACTGCTGCAGATTTCTTTGTGGGCAGAAAAAGGCAGCAATGCTTGCAGGGGCCCAGTGCAAAAGGGTAGCCTGCAGCGGCAGGAGAAACAGAGTGAATGAGTGAGAGAGGGGGAGTGAGTGAGCGAGCTCAACGGAACTCAATCGTGACTGCTGCAGATTTCTTTGTGGGGAGAAAAGGGTGGCAATGCAGGCAGGAGCCCAGTACAAAAGGGCAGACTGCAGCGCCGGCAGAAACAGAATGAGCAAGTGAGATGGGGGAATGAGTGAGGCCAACGGAGCTCTGTTGGGACTGCTGCAGATTTCTTTGTGGGCAGAAAAAAATGCCAACCGAGGCAGAAGCCCAGTACTAAAGGGTGGCCTGCAGCACCAGGAGAAACAGAATGAGCGAGTGAGAGAGTGGGAGTGAGCGAGCACATCTGAGGTCTATCATGACTGCTGAGGATTTCTTTGTGGGCAGGAAAAGGCGCAAATGCAGGCAGAAGCCCAGTACAAAAGGCCAGCCTACAGCCCCAGCAGAAACAGAATGAGTGAGTGAGAGAGAGGGAGTGAGCGACCTCAACGGAGCTGTGTCAGGACTGCTGCATGTCTTTGTGGGCAGAGAAAGCCGGCAATGCAGCCAGTAACCCAGTACAAAAGGGCAGCCTGCAGCAGTGGGAGACACAGAATGAGTGAGTGAGGGAGGGGGAGAGAGTGAGCTCAATGGAAATCTGTTGGGACTGTTGCAGATTTCTTTGTGGGCAGAAAAATGCAGCAATGCACACAGGGCCCAGTACAAAAGGGCAACCTGCAGCGGTGGGAGAAACAGAAAGAAAGAGTGAGAGAGGGGGAGTGAGTGCACGAGCTCAATGGAGATCTACCGTGACTGCTGCAGATTTCTTTGTGGGGAGAAAAGGGTGGCAATCCAGGCAGGAGCCCAGTACAAAAGGGCAGACTGCAGCGCCGGCAGAAGCAGAATGAGCAAGTGAGATGGGGGAATGAGTGAGGCCAACGGAGCTCTGTTGGGACTGCTGCAGATTTCTTTGTGGGCAGAAAAAAATGCCAACCGAGGCAGAAGCCCAGTACTAAAGGGTGGCCTGCAGCACCAGGAGAAACAGAAAGAGCGAGTGAGAAAGTGGGAGTGAGCGAGCACATCTGAGGTCTATCATGACTGCTGAGGATTTCTTTGTGGGCAGGAAAAGGCGCAAATGCAGGCAGAAGCCCAGTACAAAAGGCCAGCCTACAGCCCCAGCAGAAACAGAATGAGTGAGTGAGAGAGGGGGAATGAGCGACCTCAACGGAGCTGTGTCAGGACTGCTGCATGTCTTTGTGGGCAGAGAAAGCCGGCAATGCAGCCAGTAACCCAGTACAAAAGGGCAGCCTGCAGCAGTGGGAGACACAGAATGAGTGAGTGAGGGAGGGGGAGAGAGTGAGCTCAACGGAAATCTGTTGGGACTGTTGCAGATTTCTTTGTGGGCAGAAAAATGCAGCAATGCACACAGGGCCCAGTACAAAAGGGCAACCTGCAGCGGTGGGAGAAACAGAAAGAAAGAGTGAGAGAGGGGGAGTGAGTGCACGAGCTCAATGGAGATCTACCGTGACTGCTGCAGATTTCTTTGTGGCCAGAAGAAGGCAGCAATGCAGAAAGGAGCCCAGTACAAAAAGACAGCCTGCAGCACTGACAGAAACAGAATGAGCAAGTGAGAGAGGGGGAGTGAGCAAGCTCAACGGAGCTCTGTCAGTACTGCTGCAGATTTGTTTGTGGGCAGAAAAAGGCATCAACAGAGGCAGGAGACCACTACAAAATGGCAGCCTGCAGCACCAGGAGAAACAGAATGAGCGAGTGAGACAGGCGGAGTGAGCAACTTCAACAGAGCAGATATCTTTGTGGGCAGAAAAAGGTGCCTACGCAGGCAGAAGCCCAGTACAAAAGGGCAACCTGAAGCGCTGGGAGAAACACAATGAGCAAGTGAGAAAGGGGAAGTGAGCAAGCTCAACGGAGCTCTATCATCACTGCTGTGGATTTCTTTGAGGGCAGAAAAAGCTGGCAATGCAGGCAGGAGCCCAGTACAAATGGCCAGCATGCAACGCCGGCAGAAATGGAATGAGCGAGTGAGAGAGAGGGAGTGTGCTAGCTCAATGGACCCATGTCAGGACTGTTGCAGATTTCTTTGTGGGCAGAAAAAGCCACCAACAGAGGTGGGAGTCCAATACAAAAGGGCAGCCTGCAGCACCAGCAGAAACAGAATGAGCGAGTAAGAGAGGGGGAGTGACCCTCCTCAAAAGAGCTCTGTCAGGACACCTGCAGATTTTTTTGTGGGCAGAAAAACATGTCAACACAGGCAGAAGCCCAGTACAAAAGGGCAGCCTGCAGCACTGGGAGAAACAGAATGAGCGAGTGAAAAAGGGGGAGTGAGCGAGCTCAACGGAGGTCTATTGTGACTGCTGCAGATTTCTTTGTGGCCAGAAAAAGGCGGCAATGTAGGCAGGAGCCCAGTACAAAAGGCCAGCCTGCAGCCCTGGCAGAAACGGAATGAGCGAGTGAGAGAGAGGGGGCCTGAGCAAGCTCAACAGACCTGTGTCAGGACTGCTGCAGATTTATTTGTGGGCAGAAAAAGCTGCCAACAGAGGTGGGAGCCCAATACAAAAGGGCAGCCTGCAGCGCCAGCAGAAACAGAATGAGCGAGTGAGATAGGGGGAGTGACCCTCCTCAACAGAGCTCTGTCAGGACACCTGCAGATTTTTTTGTGGGCAGAAAAACCACGCAGGAGCCCAGTACAAAACAGCAATCTGCAGCACTGGGAGAAACAGAATGAGTGAGTGACACAGGGGCAGTGAGTGAGCTCAACGGACCAACGCGATCAACATTCGGCATTGACAAATGCTTGTCTTTATAAGAGTCAGGAATTTCCTTCTTTTTGCTCACATCTGGGGGAGACACCTTCAGCATCCACCATAAAGTCCTTTCCTCCCATTGATCATAAGGCACCGCAGATCTTTTCCAAACTTGCAAACTTTAAACCATGCTAGAAACTGTTTCAGTAACCTGGGATAGTATCTCTTTTTTTAATGTTTTTACTTCATTTTTCAAAAATGGGACAGTACAGCATTGCATGCACAGGTATGTGTCCTCATACAGGATATGAAAAATAGATATCAAGTAAGTCCTATTGGAACAAGATACAGTCTCCAGGTTTGTACTGTGGAACAGTCATAGTACATACACTAGAAATCGATAAAAGTATGCACTGTCCAAGCAACTTGCCTGCTGCATAGTTCTTCCTGTGTATTGAGTCCATCATAAAAGACAAAAAAAAACAATATAAAAAAAAAGGAACCATGGTTAGACACTTTAAGAAAGAAGACAAATGGAACACTTTAACAATAACACAATTAAACAGATAGAACAAATAGGATAGTGTATGGCTTAACGTTAACAAGGCAGTTCTTACATGAGTGGTTGCTATGACGATTGTTGACCTTGAGAGCGCAGCTCGAGAGGTCACAATATCGTCATAGCAACCATGAGTGTAAGAATTTGCCTTGTTGTTAATGCTAAGCCATACACTTTTCTATATAGTGTATGTTATGTCTAATAAGAGGACAAAAGGGAGAGAGAGAAAAAGAGGAAAAAAATCAGTAAACTTACTAAATAACTTATTTCAATAGCAGCAACTGCAGGGTGATTCTGAGAACTGATGATAGGTCTCCACTTGCTAGCTACTGTGGTAGAATTTCCCCCCCCCCGACCACCACCAGAGCATACTTCAAACTTCACCTGTCTTTCATTACCCCTCACATCCACTGCAGACCCTCTGAGATTGGTTAGCAATTGATTACTCGAGTTACAATAAGTTGATGGTGTGCACGACTTTGACAACGTGCTTGTGAACTTTTTTTTTAATTTTTGAAACTGCTGCTTTTGTGGGTGGGAGCAATGGGTGTGATTGGTTACCAGGGCAATACAGGTGTACGTGGAGGAGATAGTATGATGTCCGTACTGAAGCAGAATGAAAAGTCATTCTGCTGCAGTATGGACGTCACTGCTGCAGCAGAACCATATTTTCCTTGTAACAGAAATCAAGTGAGAACTATGTTCTAACATATACTATAACACTAATTCAACAATACATTCATGTGAGGTAATTTCTATTGGATGACCTAAAAGTTGCCAGGCAGTGTAACAATGCAGTTGGGCAGGTTAGTAGGATACTGGGGTGCAAAGGGATGGGTATCACAAGTAGACAGAGGAAGGTAGTATTGACTCTGTATGGATTGCTAGTAAGATCCCACTTAGCGTACTGTATCCCGCTCTGGAGACCACAACTCTGGAAGGACATAGACAGAGTGGAGGTGGTCCAGAGGAGGGCAACTAAAATGGTACAGGGTCTGCATCAGAAGCCTTACAAGAAAAGACTTACGGACCTAAACATGTACAGTACATCATGGAAAAGATGAGATGGGGATACGATAAAGATCTTTAAATACCTCACAGGGGTACATAAGGTACAGGGGGGAAGAATTTTTCAGAAAAAAAGGTGCTCAAGTATATGGGGGCATGATAAGAAGCTGGAGAGGGGTAGATTCAGGAGAGCTGTGAAGAAGTACTTCACAGAAAGAGTGGTAGATTCCTGGAACAGTCTTCCAGTGGAAGTGGTGGGGGTAAAAATAGTGGCGGAGTTCAAGGATGCATGGGATAGCATAAGGGAATCTCAGGGAATGGGAAGGGGGTAGATAAATGGACCAGAGCTCAAGTAGAATCTCCAGTGATACTATAGGCAGGAAAAAATGAGCAGACTAGGTGGGCCAAGCTGTCCTTGTCTGCTGGCAATTTCTAGGTTCCTATGTTTCTATTCTGTAGATTATGACTGTCCCCTTTAAGTATACTTAATAGCTTTTAACTTGTGCTAGAACAGATCTGCCCACTATTTCTTCAATTAAGTGAGTAAATTGGAGCCATATCCTCATGAATTTCTCAGTTTGGAGTCACAGGTCAATGGTGATTTTCTTCCAGCTAGTAAATACCCTTCATGATAGACACCCAATCTTCCAACCGCAGTCAGTTCTGTGAGAACCACCACTCTGTGATGGCCTTCCCTGCTGCTACCAACAGAATGCCCAGAAATACCCATTGTCAGTTGGATCTTTTCCATGGGGGTAATCTGCCTATGATCATGTATTCCAACCACGTATGTCTGGTCAGTCCAGTCGAGGTACCAAATTTTGGTCCTGCTGTATGACTGCCCAAAAAGACTTGATGCTAGGACACTCTCAGAAAATGTGATAAGGGGTTCCCTCTGCCCCACATTCTCTCCAGCAGTTGTCATTATGCAATGTGGTGTAATGTTTAGTCCTGTAGAGTGCAAAGAAAAAATGGCTAGCTAACTTCCATCTAAATTCTTTCCAGTTACTGGAAGTTGAGATATGATATACCCTTTCCCAGATGTCCCACAAATCGTGATGGGTTAGCTGTAGTCCTGCCTCTGCTTCGCAGGCTGATTGTTAAAGGGGAGATGTATCCCTATCGTGCTGGGAGTAAAACTGTGCCAAATGGGAAATAGGTTTCTTGGGTATCTAACCTGTCCCTGTGCTCTCCAGGACTGTGATTAAGGGATGGTTTCCCTTTGTAAGTCTTGTAATCTAGGGTTTAACCTAAGGAAAGAAGTCACCTGGATATGCACAAAAATGCTTGAAGTATGAGCTGTAAATTCAGCTTGCATCTGTGCAAAGGGTTTTATAGTACCATTTTGTACAAATTGTGCAAATCTGCTGAGGCCCAACAGCTTTTCTATTTGGAAGGCTGTATCTGTCCTAGGAGGTGTACATTCTAGGTGGGTGTAGCAAGGGAGTGATCCTGTAAAGCCCAATTCCCATCTCACTACACTCCATTTGGAATAGACCTGTTTAAGCCAAGGGTTCATAAATGATCAGCCTATAACTTTATCAAGGGGGGAAGTTTAAATATCTCTAGAGGGTGAGCCCCTTTGTCACTATTCCATTCCACAGAAATACAGATGTTGTCCGGGCAATTCTTTTTACACTCAATCCATGGTAGGAATTTTGCCATCTGGTAGTATATTTTCAGATTGGGTAAAACCACTCCCCCAACTCCCCTAAGCTCTGCAAATCCCCCCTTTTAATTCTGGATGTTTTACCCTTCCATTTAAAATGGTGTCATAGCCTTATTCAGTTTTAGCTAGACAATTTGAGGAACTTTAAGTGATAAAGTTCGCAAAAAGAACAGAAAACTGGGTAATTCATTTATACAAAGAGATTATTTTTCCCAGAAGCGAAAGGGCAGAAACCCCCACCTCCTGAGATCCATCGGTTCTTCACCTATCAGCTTACCATAATGTGTCTGGTAGAGCGCTATGAGACCTACCAGTATATGGATGTTCAACCACCGGATTTGAGTGATGACCCATTTGAAGGGACAAAGCTGTTTTAGGGCTGGTGTTAGAGAATCACTGATCAGTACTGCTTCTGTCTTTCATGTATTGCTTTTGAATCTAGATGCCTCACTGTACTCTGAGAGTATTTTTTGTAGAGTAGGGAAGGTGCAAATGGGATTTTAGAGGTAGAGCATCATGTTGTTTGCATATAGGGGAGATCCAATTCTCCTTGCCCTCCCCCCCCCTGCCACCACCACAAACTCCAGGTCTTGTGGGAGTACTGTAGCATCTCTGAATGCTGAGAATACTGAATACTGACTGTAATAGAACCCCTTCCATTTAAAAGCAATACTTTTGTGATATATATATATAAATATTCTTTGCAAAAAATGTCATTAATCTACTAGTTAGGGTTAAAGTGACAAAAGTATGGAAATGTGGCTTTAGGGTTTCTAACCCTATTACCCCACCCCCACCCTGCAGGCAGCAGCAGGCGTGGGATGTGCCCTGCCATTGTCAGCCCTAACGCTCACCCCATTCCATAAGTAAGTAAACTGAGATGGGTACAGTATATGAAAATGGGGTGTCAAATAGGGTGTTATGACTTTTAATTGCCTACTAATTGGGGTATTTTAACCCCAATTGCACTGAATTAAAGTATCATGAACACCTGAAGAACACATTAACACCCAATAAACACTCATCAAGAAATGCTGTTCCTCAGAAGTCAGAACTAACACGCTCACATATCGCTACATTATAGAAATGCATAGGACACAGCAGAAAGTATCCAGCCCTATGTGTTATATAAAATAAAAGCTGGCAAAGTCCTATGTGAGGAAATAATACCATCTTGGGGTTGAACAAGCGCATAAACGCCACTCGCCCTTCAGGCTCCTGACTTTAGGGCTTGTTCAACCCCTTGATAGTATTATTTCCTAATATACAACACTTTGCTATAATTTATTCTCTTCCTCTCTTTATATTATAGATGCCATTGAGGATTGTGTAGGATGAAATGAGGTGAAAATTTGCATGCATTGTATAGGAGGCAATGTATTGATCTGTGAACATTTTTACAGCAGTTTGTGTGGTTTCTGAGATCTGCATATGTTGTTTTTTCATAAACGGCTAACTTTTTTCCTGCGCTTAACATGTTTTTTTTTTTTTTTTTGCTCTCACCTACACTCTACATAGAAGGGAATTTTTTTCTCCAAACTTGCAGGGGACATGTGGCATGTCCTAAGGAAATGATTTTGATAGGTCTGGTGAAAAACTTATTAAATGGTTCCAGAGTTATCAGGTTTTAAAGTTTAGTGTTTTCTGTTATGAGCATGTGTAGTAGGGTTTTTGTGATAACGTTCTGATGCGAAATGAAAATTTTGATGTGGCAGTACCCTTTTTATTTTTGCTTGCATGCGCAGCGCACAAGAAAAATATTGAGGTAGTGGAACATTGAAGAGGTGTGGCAGTGCTGTGGCCAATCCAGCAAACACTCTCATGGGCTCATCCATCGGCCACCAATTAATGCTGAAGCTGCCGATAATGGCAGTTTCAGAGTGAGTGCCACATTTGAAAGAAATCTGCTGCTGCAATCAGGGGCAGTTTCATCATTGCAGCGGCAGTCCCTCCTCCCTCCCAACCAGTCACACAGCAAGACAACAAAATAGCTCCCTCCCACTGCTGCTGCTGCCCACCCGACATCCTCAATGAAATCTGCCGCTGCAATCATGGGCAGTTTTGTCATTGCAGCAGCAGTCCCCCCCTCCCAAGCCAGTCACACAGCAGGACAACAAATTAGCTCCCCCCACTGCTGCTGCCCACCCCGGACATTCTGTTCTCCTTCCCCCTGCCGACAACGGGGTCAGCATGTATCAATCCTCATGTCAGCATGTATCTTCCTTCCCCACATTAATGTGGCACACTGGGAGACCACCTCAGTGTGCCATAAAATACTTCTTTGATGTTTCTAACACTGGGATGCCCACTCCCAGTGTCGGATGCATGGCCCCCCCATGCCCTATGTTCTCAGCCGACCTCAGGGTGCCCAATCCCTGGGTCGGCATTGATCCCTCCCCCTCCAGTACTCTGGCACACTGAGAGCCCACCCAGTATGCCAAAATCCATTTTGTAATATTTCACCTGTAAAAAAGAAAACAGTCACACAACATTTTTTTTTAAACCGGAAAAAAAAAAAAACTGTCCCTCGTCATTCCTGCTGGCATCCCTCCCCCAACTGGCACCCTCCCTCTGCGCACCCCACTTCCCTGCAACCCCCCTTACCCATACTTACCTCTGGAGATCAGGAGTAGTGATGTCCTGTGAAATGGGAACATGTCTGCACTCTTCAAAGACCAACTGGGAACTGAAGAAATAATGGTTAGCCCTATAATGGCAATCAATGGGGGGTTTCAAATTAGGTTGATATCTCATCCAATATTTGGAGTTCTGGTCCCAAATTTTCAGCATGGAGTTCTTGGGACCCCACTTCATCTTGTGAACACTGTCACTGTCATTTCATTTTTCGGTCCCAAAAGGTGATTTCCTGGTTGCTGCGTGGAATCACCTTGAGTGACCAATTAATGAAATGACAGTGCCAGTGTTCATGAAGTGGGGTCCCAAAAAGCCCTTGTTGCAAATTTAGTGAAAAATCTCTAAAAATGACTGTGTTATGTGTCCATTGCGCAGTTTCTAAGCACACTAGTGACTTTATCAATTTTTAATATTTTCACTCCAAATTTCCAACATTGCCATTTTTTCACACCCCCTTATAACCAGTACAGCTGTCGTTTTTCATATCCTTCCTGAAATGTGTTTTTGCACCTGTGGCACAGAATGGTGTGGTCACTGTGTGAAATCAACTTTTGGGATAGATTAACAAAATTCCAGTGCCACTGTTCATGAGGGGAGGTCCCAGAAAGGCCATGTTGAAAATTTGGTGAAAACTTTCCAAAAAATGAGTGCGTTATGAGTGTGCATTACACAGTTTCTACGCACACGCATAACTTTGCCACTTTTTCATATTTTCACTCCAGATTTTCAACATTGCCATTTCTTCACACCTCCTCATGAACATTACAGCTGACATTTTTCACACCCTGCTAAAATGTGTTTTTCCACTGGTGGTGCCGAATGGCACACTCGCTGTGCAAAATCACCTTTTGGGATTGAGTAATGGAATGGTACTGCCATTGTTCATGAGATGGGGTCCTAAAAAGACCATGTTGAAAATGTGGAGTAAAAATACCAAAAAATGCCCCAGGTGTTAGGGTTTCCAACCATAATGCCCACATGGTACAGACTGGCAGGTGTCAGGGGTGTGACTTGGGGCCATCAGCTGTACTGCTCACCCTATTCCACTCCCACCCTGCAGCCACTGACAGCCATTGAGGTGTGCCTTGGGGTCTTTGGCCCTAACGTTCACCCCATTCTCTTCTACTGCACCCATCTCAGCTAATTTCCTTATGGAATGGGGTGAGCGTAAGGGTTGAAGACCTCAAGTCACACTGCAACACCTGTCGGTGTTTACAGGGTGGGGTGAGGTGGAATGGCATGAGTGTTATGGCCGACAACCCAAAGGCACACCCCCAACACCTGTCAGTCTCTGCAGGCTGGGGTTGGGGGTTGGCGTTACTTCAGTACTTCACTGTCATTCCTATTATGCATCTCTCTAACTCCTGCACTACCAATGCCAATAGCAGCAAGCAAACATTCGGCATTGACAAATGTTTGTTTTGGTTTCTTGGCAGAGGACCAAACAGTTTTTTATGCCATGACAGCAGCCATTTTGTTGATTTTTCTACAAACTAACAAGCGTGAAAAATAAATAAAAAATACTAAAATAAAAAAAATTAAAAATACCATAACCTAGTCCAGTTTAGCTAGATTCTGATGTTTGTTTTTTTAAAATAAGGGCCAGAAATTCCTTTCATGGGCACTGAAAATCCAGTGTGCCCAGCTTAGTGAGAGGAGCCGTTGACCCATGTAGTCTGTACGAGAACAACTGGACTTCTTGACTTCTGCAGCCACAGCTGGAACCTGTGCTGTGGGCTACAGTGAGAGCACTGAGCCACCATTTCCCTGGTGTCTGGTGGCAGCCGCCACCCTCAGACTGACATTAATTGTTCTAAGCAGTGGTTAAATCAGTAGCTCCTAATCAAAAGCATTTCAAAAAGCTATAGGTTTAACAGAGTCTATCAGTTTACAGCTGGAAAAATCTTAGTGTACACAGGCCTTTCAGAGTTATAAGCTTTACACTATATGCATACAACATAAAATGAATAGTCTGTATAAGTGAGGAGCAATACAATATATGCTCGGCTATAGCTGATAAGGGGATTCACCTCCCTTCCGCTCAAATATATCAAGCTGTGCACTCTCAAAGAAAATCTTGCTCATTATTCAATTAAACGTCACTCAGTAACCATATACAGTGAAACTGCATTTGTGGTTTTTAAATATCAACAAACGTTAAATCAATTTACAAAAGTCACTTGCTAGTGGAGCACAGGCAGAAGTAGTTAAAGGGTAAGGTGCTTGTTCAGAAACAGTTAATTAGTGCAGATAGCAGTATTGAAGAGCTATGGGGATATATCTCCCATCTCGCTCGCCTATATCAAGTTTAGTGATACTCACTCAGTACAGAATATTAGCTAGGTACTTCTGGTAAATGCGTGAAATACACAACAGTAGATATTTTTGTAGCAGGATAAAACAATCTTAGGAAACAGCCAGGTAGGCTTAGTGATATGGTGCAACCCTCACCCACAGCACTCGACTTGGAAGTCGGGTCAGCTACACCACCACAGTGCTACAGTACCAGGAAAAAAGCAACTTCTTCCACTATGCAGGATGTTCCTAATATTTTGAAATCCTTTTAAGAAGCCCAGAAGCAAACTGCCACATGGCAGGACCCTGCTACATGAGTTGCATAGGTAAGCTTGTTCCTGTATTTTCTTATCGTGGCTCTTTGTCCCTCCTTGAAGGTTCTGATGTATCTCCCCCTTTCCACCTGTCCCCATTCACAAACTACTGTTGCTTGACCTGCAGTAATCGCTGACCTTGAGCTAGCTCTGTTTACAGCCATCATCCATCAGTCTCCCTTTTCCACGAGAGGTATTCTACCTGCCTCGGATAAGATGCATACTGCCCAATTCATCCCTACAGAATAGATTTTTGGCACATAAGGAGGCAGCTGTGACTTTCCTTCATTTTCAGAGGAGATTTGCCGACCGTGGTACTCTTGCTGATGGCTCATTATTCCTTTGAGCATTGTTAGACTGGTCACTTCCTTGCTCTCCCATCTAACCACTCCCAGAGATTTACCTTACGATTTGGCAAATGGGGGGGGGGATTATAAACTCTTTGAAGAGTGAGGGAATAACTGTCTGTATTATACTGTATACTGAACTTAATATTAATGTTTTTCCCTACAATTTGGCAAGGGGGGAGAGGTACACACTCTTTGAAATGACAGGCAACAACCGTATTATATTGTATACTGAAGTTAATTTTAACATTTTTCCCTACACAGGAGATGCAAGGAGCCGTTTCCCCTTACCCGATGGTCTCTTTCAATGTTTACTGTTTTGTGATTACAAATTCCTGCAGCACTCCATCTCCCCATCAGCATCCTATCAGTACTTGACTGCACACAGTATCTAGATGGACCCCAAGCCCATGGACCCTCGATTGTTGACTCTCTACATTTACATTTTTAGAATTCCACTTTCTTTGTATAACATCAGCTCTACAAGTACTGTTAGCCTATTAGTTATTCTCCTTCACAGAGCAGGGGATGCTGTGATTTATATTCCTATTAAAGGAGGCTTATTACCTGAGTTAAGTTAATCTGAAGAGACATTTCTAATCCCATTGTCAGACAAGGGTGTCTGCAGGAAATTGTTCCCCCCCCTTGCAGTTTTTGAACTTCGGATCTGAACATCTCTTTAACTGATTTCATTTGGTTAAAAGGAATACCTTTTGGATTTCAGGAGGGGGGACAACATATTGTAATCCAGTGGCCTGAAGCCCCTTTATTCATACTGGAATTCCTGGATATATAAAGCTACTGTTATTTTTTGCTCTGGCTACACAGAAGATCGTGGAATCTTTTAACTGCTTAACCATTTCCATCAGTGGTATAACTTCATGTGGACTTACCACACAGAACACCCTTGGTGATACCCTTGGTCTCTGCCTACTGTTATTGGCTTTACATATAGTGTTGAGCGTTTGGGATCACAGACCCTTAGGCATCTTGTCCCCTACCCAGCAGGCATTCAAGCAATAATATTTCTTAAGGTGATTTGGAACACACATCTTCATCTGGTGCTCGTGGTGTACATCCTTCCTGGTTCCCCTCACCCTTATTAGTCTGGATTTTTCCATGACTAGGGAGGCCTCACATCCCATTTTGTCACCTTACCACCTAGATGGGATGTGCCACATCAGTGTGACTCATCCCAGTTCTTTAGAGGGTTATCTTTTCAGCCCTCCTGCCTTGGAAGCCTGATTTCTGCCTTTAATTGTAACCTGTTAATGTTTTTTCTCCTATACTGTTATTGTTCACCATCTGATGTGTGGTAGTAATAAGGTGCAACTGACTTAAATGAGGATTTGATGATACTATCTCAAAAAGTAAGAACATTCATTGCAAAAAACTTCACTAATGCACCACTTAGGGTACCTCAATGCAACAAAAGTAGGAATATGTAGCATTAGGGTTTCTAACCCTAATAGTGCACCCCACCCCCCAAGCAGCAAAAGGAAAAACATTAGGTTTTTCAGTCTCCAGAGTCTTGCCGAGTCAGTAGTGGGGTCTTCCTTGGTGGTTGTCAACACTAATGCCCACCCCATTCCATGAGCAAACAATATCACACATGATCTCCTTTCTTCATGTAGGGCCCTACATGAAGAAAGGTACAACAAATTGTGTTGGCAAACCTGTGGTGCTTGGGGGGGCGGGGTTGGAAACCCTAATGCCACATTTCTCTACTTTTTTGGCATTGAGTTACCCTAACTGGTGCATTAACAATTTTTTTTGCGATGAAGAGATAGGTAGATAGATAGATAGATAGATAGATAGATAGATAGATAGATAGATAGATGGATGGATGGATGGATGGATGGATGGATAGATAGATGGACAGACGGATGGACCAATGGACGGACAGAGAGCCAGACAGACAGACAGACAGAATATCTGATAGTAAGTATCAGATTTCAGGAAATCTCATCATGAAGAGGTGAAACAAGCCATAAAGCCACAAGCCCAAAGGGCAAGTGGACTTTAAGAGCTTGTTTGACCCAGAGATAGTGATATTTCATAAACATCTGGGACTTAGATCCAATGTTTTACACATTACATTAGGTTTGTCTGTTTTGCTTTTAGAAAAAAAGTGTGCTGGTTTTGCTTTAAGAGAAGTTAGTCTGTTTCTCTTTCAGAAAAAAAAAACATGCTAGGTCGGGCTGTATTGTTTTGGACCTTTCAGGTTTCTGTAGTGTAGTACTTCCTATGAAAGGAGGTGTGGTTCCAGCATTTCATCCTTTAGTATTTTCCAGGATAGCAGCATGGAGGGGAATAGCTGAAGAGTTTGGTAAGTGATTTGGGACACTTTTTATTTATTTAGTTTTATGTTTTCTTGTGCACACAGTGCACAAGAAACATTTTGAGGTGAGTACAGCATTGCAGAGGTGTGGCAGTATTTGGCCAGTCCAGCGAATGCTTTCAGGGTCATTTCCCTTGGCCACCAGTCAACAGGGAAGCTGCTGATGATGGCAGTTTCAGAGTGAGCACCTGACTTGTAAGAAATCTGCCACTCCAGTGATGGACAGTTTTGTCATTGCAGTGGCAGATCTCTTCCTCCACCCCCCCCTTCCTGGCAACTAGGCACATTCCAGACATATGCATTACAGTGCACAGTAATATGCATGGCTGGACTTACGAGCAACTCATTTGCTCAGTGTGCCTTTCCTGGTGAAATAAATGAGCCCCACCATGGCTTTGCATAATTGGTGGCTCCTGATGCCCACCACAAGCTCCCACCAATGCTGACATCTGGTCTTTTGCTGACAATGAGATGCCCAATCCCCATATTGGCATGCCCCCCCCCACTATTGTGGCACACTGAGAGCCCACTCCAGTATGCCAAAGTAATTCTTATCTTGTTCCAACACTGGGATGCCCACTGCCAGTGTTGGATGTGCCCTTCACGTCCCCTCTTTTTTCAGCTAACCTCAGGGAGCCCAATCCCTGGGTTGGCATTGATCCCCCCTCAACTAGTCTAGCACACTGGGAGCACATTCCAGTGTGCCAAACTTTATTTTTCATAGTATTTAATCTGTAAAAAAGAAAAACATCCCTCTAGGTCTTTTTTTTAAACCTAAAGAAAAAGAAAACAGTCCCTTGTCGTCGTCGCCACCCCTCCGCCATCCTGACCCTCTCTCTGCACACTCCACCTCCCCACACACCCCACCCATACTTACCTCTGGAGATCCAGTGCTGCGATCTTCTGTGGACCAGGAACACATCTGCACTCTTCAAAAGCCAATAAACAAACAGAAGAAAATCACGGTAAGCCCCTTAATGGCAATCAATGGGGGGTTTCAACTTAGGTTGATATCTCAGCAATTTTTGGGAGTTTTGTTCCCACATTTTTAACAATAGGTTCTTGGAGCCCCACCTCATGAATACTGGCACTGTCATTTCGTTTCTCGGTCACGAAACATGATTTTGTGGTTGCTGCGCTGAATCACCTTTCAGGACCGATTAATAAAATGACAGTGCCACTGTTCATGAGACGGGGTCGAAAACAGGCTATGTTGCAAGTCTGATGACAAAACTCCAAACAATGACTGTGTTTCAAGCGTGCATTACACAGTTTCTACACACACTTGTAACTTCACCAATTTTTAGTACTTTCACTCCAAATTTCCAACATTGCAATTTTTTCACACCTCCTTATGAAAATACAGCTGTCATTCTCTGCATTCTGTCCCAAATGTGATTTTGCATATCTGGCACAGAATGGCACAGTAGCTGTATGAAATCAATTTTAAGGAAAGATTAATGAAATCACAGTGCCACTGTTCATGAGGGGAGGTCCCAAAAAGGCCATGTTGAAAATTTGGTGAACAAATTCCAAAGAATGACTGCGTTATGAGCGTGTGTTACGCAATTTCTATGCATACTCGTAACTTCATATTTTCACTCCAGATTTTCAACATTGCCATTTTTTCATACTTCCTCATGAACAGTACAGAAGTAATTTTTCACATCCTGCCCAAAATGACTTTTCATGCCTGATGCGCCGAATGGCACATTTGCTGTGCAAAATCACCTTTCGGGATTGAGCAACAAAATGATAGTACCACTGTTAATGAGGTGGAGTCCCAAAAAGCCCATGTTGAAAATTTGGAGTGAAAATATCAACAAACACCTGGGGCATTAGGGTTTCCAACCGTAACATCCCACCCTGTACAGCCTGACACACATCGGGGGTGTGGTTTGGGGTCATCGGCCGTAATTTTCATGCCACTCCACCCCCACTGCCACCCTGCAGTCACTGACAGGCATTGAGGTGTGCCTTGGGGTCTTCAGCCCTAACATTCACCCCATTCTCCTATACTGCACCCATCTCAGCTTATTTCCTTATGGAATGGGGTGAACATAAGGGCCAAAGACCCCAAGGCACACCGTGACACCTGTCAGTGTCTGCAGGGTGGGGTGAGGTGGAATGACATGAGCGTTATGGCTGATGTCCCAAAGGCACACCCCAACACCTGTCAGTTTCTGCAGAGTGGGAGTGGGGGTTGACGTTAGTTCAATACTTCACTGCCATTCCTATTATGCATCTCTCTCACTCATGCAGTACCAATGTCAATACCAGCAAGCAAACATTTGGCATTGACAAATGCTTGTTTTTACACAGATTAACTTTGATTGCAATGTGTGGCTGTTTTTTTGGCAAGTTATATGTTGGTAGCAGTAAACGTGGTTGTTAATGATTCGAAGGGGACTGACTTTGTTGCTCAAGCTCACTTTTTTAACACATGTTAACTTTACCTTCCATGTGTGGCTGTTTGTTTAGCAAGTGATATGGATGCAGCATCATAAGTGGTGGGTAATGATTTGGGGGGGCTGACTTTCTTGCTCAGGGACACTTTTTTTAAACAAGTTAACTTTGATTTTCCTGTGTGGCTGTTTGTTTGGCAAGTGATATGGATGCAGCAGCAAAAATGGTTCATAGTGATATGTGGGGGCTGACTTTGTTGCTCCGGGACCAATTTTTTTGTTACACTGGTTAACTGATTTCTATCTGTGACTGGCAAATGATATGGAGGCAGCAGGAAAGTTGTTGGCACTGATTCGGGAGGAGCTTTTCTTTTTATTGCACGGGCTGTATGTAGGTGGAGAGTAAGTTGTTGTTACATGTGTTGAGTGGTTCTTAGATATGTTAGTAGTGTTGTAATAATGTGTATATATTATGACTATACTTGTAATAGTTAATGAATAGGTTGTTCATTAGTTTTATAATAAGCTATGCAGTTTCATAAGTAGTTTTAATTAGCATCAGATATGAGGAATAGCTGATGGTTTTTAGAACTGAAAAAGTCTGAACTATGTAATATATTCTTTTGAAAAAAAACTCTATTGCATTATTTAGGGTTGCTATTAAAGCAACAAAAGTATGGAAATGTGAAATAAGGGTTTTCACCCCAACTCCACATTCTCCCCAAGCAGCCAAAGGGAACAAAGCAACACAAGCAACCACCGTCATCCATCATCAGGTAAGACAAACAACATACAATCCTTTCCACATGACACAAGAGTCATCTGACATCATGGTCCACACTTCTGTAGCCATGGATACATACCACAGGTGGTTGAAGGCACTCAGCACCTGCATACAGTTATTCATGTGGGCTTCTATGGCAGCATAGGTGCCTTCGGCACCTGTGTGAAGACATCCGCCCTTCACATGTGGTTGATGACACTCTGCAACCTGTGCCTCACAACTCACCTCATAATCCACCTGGGGCATACAGTAATTTAGCATTGCCACACACCCTGCTGTGTGGTATTGCTCACTTAAAATTTATAATGTAATCTTATGCAAATTATATATCGCACTTCCCAGGTGGTTGAAGGCACTTGGCTGTGCCTTGTACCTCACAACCCACCGGGGCATGCAGCAATTTAGCATTGCTACACACCCTGCCATGTGTTAATGCTTATTTACAGTTTACAATGTGATCTTATGAGAATTTTTTTATCTTACTTCCCAGGTGGTGTGCAAGTGTGCATATGTATCCATGGTTACAGAAGCATTGGACCTTGATGATGGATGTCTCTTGTGTCATGTAGAAAGAGCTGTATGTTGTTTGTCTTACCTGATGATGGATGCCTGTGGTTGCTTGTGTTGCTGTGCTCCATTTGGCTGCTTGGGGGAGAATCCAGAGTTAGGGCAGAAAACTCTAACATCACATTTTCATACTTTTCTTGCTTTAATAGCAACCCTACCTGTTGCATTAATTGATTTTTTAGCAAAGAATATGTATTATATAGGGGCAGGCAACACCCCAATAGTTAGGGCTGAGTAGCCTATTTAATGTTAAACCCCTAACTTTGCACATTAATATCTTTGGCTCCCTTCATCAAAATGAGCTGAAATTCTGTATATGCTGTTAAGGAGGCAAGGTCTTGATGTGTGGATATTTTTGTGATGGCAGCTTGTGCAGTTTCTGAGATCCACATGTGTAATTTTTGTAAAAATCTAACTTTTTTCCCATACTTAACATGTTTTTTTTTTTGCTCTCCCCTACAGCCTACATGGAATGGAATTCTTATACCAAATCTGCAGGGGACATGTGTCATTTCCCAAGGTAGTGCCTTTGAGAGGTCTGGTGAGAAAGTATTAATGGGTTCCAGAGTCATAAGGCTTTAAATTTTACTATTTTTTCACCTGTGCATGCGCTGTAGGGTTTTTTGAGATAATGTTGCTTGGTGAAAGTAGAAATTTGATGTCACAAATGCCATTTTTCGCTCTCACTCCACTTAATTGGTAGAGCACCAAACATTTTTTGTGCTGTGCCAACCGCCATCTTGTTGATCTTTTCAACGAACCAACAAGCATGGGAAATACATAAAAATGCTGGGATTTTAAAAAAACAAACATCAGAACCTCTTTTGCTAGATTCTGGTGTTTGTTTTTAAAAAATGTTGCCATAAATACATTATCTGGCACCCAAAATTCAGGGTGCCCAGCTTAGCAAGAGAAGCCCTTAATCCATGTTCTCTGTATGGGAACAGTGGGACTTTCTTGACATCTGTAGCCACAGATTTATTTATTTATTTAAACAGCAGTTTGGAAAACCTTTGAGCCATAGGCTCATTTACAAAGGTACCTTGTCACAGATGGAGGAGTGCTGTGGGTTTGTGTGTCAGCATGAGGTCCGGGATCTCAAGCTTGATACCAGTCTGTATGTTAGACTGCCACAGTGGCCCTTACAACAGTAGCAGAGATGATTAGTGATTTATGGAGGGGTGTATTTCTTTTTTCTTTTTGTAGGAGAGCTGGATTTGCTGTAGTGTGTGCTGTGAGCCGTCATTTCTCCGGTGGTTGGTGGCACCCTACCCCAACTCCATTGCTTTCCCCAGCAATGTGTTATTGTTGCCCTGGTGTCTAGTGGCACCCCCCACCTACCCATCACCATCCCCAATTCCATATATATATATATATATATATATATATATATATATATATATATATATATATATATATATATATATACTGTATATATATTCCTGATGTTTAGTGGCACCCCAACCCACTGATCACCATCCTCATTACCTTGTATATCCCCTGGTGTCAGGTGACACCACTCACCCTCCCATTTCTGGCAAAAACTGAAAAAAGAAAACAGTCCCTTGATGTTTTTTTTTTTTTTTAAACTGTGAAAAAAAGACAATGGTCTCTTGTCAATCAGCTCTCCCACCCCAACTCCCACTCAGCACTCACCACCCAAAACCCCTGAGTATACCCCACACACCCTCACTCACCTGAACAGGTTCCAGAGTCAACATTCACTCTTCAATTGAAGGCACGTCTTGCTGCTGTAACCAATGACTACAATATGAGGGAGACAATACTTGCCCGTTTCAGATTTGGCACTTTTTTAAATAGCCCTCTGGCATCATGCTCGGAGCTCGGAGCTTGGCATCTGGACTGCTAGAGTTAACTCCTAACTCCTCTCTGGGACACTGAGTGTTGCTAATTAATTTTAAAATTAATTTTCTTACCCATGTTCACTCTGATTTATTGGCAATTCGGACGTAGCCTCCCTTACAGTAACGCGGCAGTTTGCTCCACTTAGAGTTTGTGTAAAAGAAATGGAGTTGAGCCTGCTCCAAACTTTAGTATTTATTTTAAAATTAACCAGCCAATCCAAATTAATATAGAAGTAGCCTTTAATTGGTTGTAGTCATATGAAACCTGGAGTTCTGAGTTAAGGAGCCTGCATATTTAATCAGTAGCTTGCTGATTATACTGAAGCTACCTGTAGATTTCTATAATTGAAATACTGCATCCTTAGCAAAGCAGCCAGCCAGCCCTGTGCCTCTTGTCTGATTTTTTGGCCTGCTCCCCCACCACCTCCCAGGCCTCCTTTAATTACACAGTAGCTCCTCCCACCTCTGAGGAAGATAGTCTCAATTTGGGCACTCAGGTGGCACAGTCGGCTGCTCTTCTTATTTAAAAGGGCATTCTCCTCTCAAGCTGTACATGTGCTCTCTCAATGCTTTTTCCCTTTAGCTGAGTGCTGTGTAACCTACAAGCCTTGGTGACCTATGCAGCTAACAATATTATTTTCATCTATCTACTGCGGGTCTGCAAAAACTTCTGGTATAGTTAGCTTATGCAGACAAAAATGCCTTGCACAACCATGGCTCCTCGATTACTACTAGGTAGGCTTCTTTACTCCCCAATACCCTGTTCTGCTCCTCCAAAAGCTGCTGCTTCTATAAATTCTATTGCACATGCTCCCTGTCCTGATATTGCTGTACCTGTTACATTATTTACCCTTGAGATGGAAACTCCTGTCTCTATGTGCCCCATGGCACCCAATCTTCACACTGTGGGAGGTTCACTGAACAAGTGATTCTTACTCACTGAGTTTTACACTATTGCAGCATCTCCGTCAAGGTGTTGCTATCTGCTTCTCTAGGCCTTTTTGGGCCTTGCACTCCTCAGACACCGCAGCACGCCAGTACCTATAAAAGAGGAAGAACGCGTTTCATAAAGCTACTACTAATTGCCATCAAAAAGCTTCTTCTTCTTCTTCTGCTGCTGCTCATCAGTGCAGGTAAAGTGGAAATGAACACTGGCTCTACTCTCCCCATAGCAGCCCCAAATGAACTAGCTAACTTAAAGGGTATGGACCTATTACATATTAATGCACATAGCCTGCTAAAGCATTTCAACAGTATGCAATCGTGGATCTGTCATGCACAACCAGATATCCTGGTGGTAATAGAATCATGGCTGAAACCTACAAACCAGGATCATGAGATTAATATTCCTTCCTATAATGTATTCAGGGCAGATAGACAAACTAAAGGGGGGGCGTAGTTATCTATGTTGCTGACAAATATACATCTTCTCTAGTCAAGTCCACCTCGCTGTCTAAAGAATACAAGTGTGTTATTGTAAAGGTTCAACTACACCAGTCAACCCCCCTTCACATCCTTGGATGCTACAGGCCTCCTTCAGCAGGGCAAAAAATCCTGAACTTCTTGAGTATGACTTACAATAGCCTCTGAATTAATCATCATGTGTGCCTTCAACATGGACTAGCTATCTGCTATCTCTAAGCTTCTGAAGGATGTCTGTGATATGTTTGGGCTCACCCAGCTTATTCAGGAACCTACCCGGCCAAACTGGAAAAATCCTCAGAACAGTACACTTTTGGATCTAATCTTAGTGAACAAGCCTCACATTATTTCTCATTCTGGCACACTTTTTAATGACCTTTGTGATCACTGTGCCACTGCTTGTGTGAGGTGTGCCCTGAAAGTGATCTCTATGTCTAGGTTCGTCTTTAAAATAAGTAGACGGAGCTTTGATCTTTATGCCTTCCTTTCTGAACTACAACACTCTAACTGGCAAAATTTCTATCTGGCTAGCACGGTATCTGAAGCATATTAGTTTTTCCAATCCATAGTCACTGATGCTATAAACAGACATTCCCCTCCACACAAAATATGCACCAAAAAGAAACCTTGTCCATGGTTCATGGCTAGCCTAAAAACTACATTGCTAAACAGGGATTACTTATGGAAAAGGGTGAGAAAATCTAAATAACCAGCAGACCGGGCAGCATTTAGAGCTGCAAGAAACATGTGCACTAAGCTAATCAGGATGGAGAAAGCTAATTACTTCCATGCTGAACTTGAATCCGCAACTAATTGCTCAACCAAATTTTGGAAAACAGTCAGAGACATTGAAGGATTTTGCCCAGCCAGCTCGTTACCCCAGAAAATCACATCTGGTTGTATTTCCACCATGGATAAAAATGAGAGCCTTGAGCTTATCATTAACCACTTTGAGACAGCTGGCCTGGCAATTGACACCTCTCCAGCATCTAAACTTTGCTCGTAACTGAGCAGCCATGACCTGGTGTGCCATACCTCAGCTATCCCCTCCCATGAAGGAGCATTCTCCTTCACTCCAATTACCTTAAAACAAGTAAAGGATCTATGATTGAGCCATGACATCAGAAAGTCAGCAGGCACTGACAATATTGAACCTTATTACCTAAAGCTGGAATATTACATTCTGTCACCCCTATTACTCACCTCTTTAACATGTCCCTTGCACAGAAAGCACTCCCCCAAGTCTACAAGATAGCTCATGTAGTTCCCCTATTTAAATCCGGGGACCCCAGTGACCTAAATAACTACTGACCGATATCACTGTTGCCCATCCTATCCAAATATTAGAAAAGGTGGTCAATGAGCAACTTAGGTCCTATCTGGAGACCTACAACCTGTTGAATCCAGTTCAGTCAGGCTTTAGACCTCACCACAGCACTGTATCTGCATTGGCTAAGGTCACTAATAATTAGCAGACTGCCTTGGATACAAAAACTTACATGTGTGCTTTGTTTCTTGACCTGAGCAAAACTTTTGATACTGTGGACCATGACTTACTCCTGTGTGTTCTAAGAAAATCTGGAACAGATCACCCAGCCTTGAACTGGTTTACTAACTACCTTACTGAGTGTCAACAGCTGGTTAAGGTTGAGGGAGGCCTCTCTCATCAAAAAACCTTTCTAAGGGGTGTTCTTAAAGGGTCCATTTTAGGCCAGCTACTAATTGCTGTCTATATTAACTGGACTAATACTGGTATCTCCGCAGCAAACGTCCATCTGTGTGTGGATGATGTGGTATTGTACATTGCCAGACCTACTCTGGATCTTGCCTGTAGTAATCTCCAATGAGACTTTGATCATTTACAGAAAAATCTACTTCAATTAAAGCTCCTCCTAAATGCAAAAAAGACCAAGGACATGATACTTGCTCCCTCTACCCTTGCAACTAAACACTGTCTCCCTGGTTCTGCTCCCTTTGTATACACATTACTGGGTGAGCCACTGCAGTCCATTGAGAAATTCAAGTATCTTGGGTTTTGGATAGACCACATATTGTCCTTCATCCATCATATCAATGAACTCTCAGAAAAACTGAAACAGAGACTTGATCTCTTCTTCCATATTAGAAATCTACTTACACCAGAAGCTAAAACTAGGTTGATCCAGACTACATTCTTGCCTCTTTTAGTTTATGCTGATTTCCTGTATGGCCAAGGCCCAAAGCTCTCCCTCTCTAACCTGGATGTACTCTACCATCGAGCTATACGATTCTTAACTGGTCTTCCTTATGCCACACACCACTGTGAGCTCTATGCCAAGGTAGGGTGGAGCTCACTAACATTCAGACGACAAAAGAATGTAGTGCTCTGGACCTACAGAGCAATCACTAATATGCTTTCACATTATATTGTAAGTCGCCTTCTCACCAGTAGGGTTGGAAACTACACCTTGAGAAGCCTCTCTTACATCTCACTATTCATCCCTAAGGTGAGAACCAAATACGGCAAATCTGCAATAAGTCATGCTCTTCCTATCATTTAGAACACAATACGGAAAACTCTAGTTGCCAGTTCCTGTGAAACTGATCTTCTTCAAATCCCTTTACCAATGTTCTTTTTCAGAAATGTGTACTTGCTTCAGTTAATGGCACTCTTACCGCACCTATGATAGGATTAGGACCTCTCTATTCTAAGCTCCTTTCCCCTGTTTCTTTTCCATGCCCTGCCCCTTTCCACATCATAGCATTACCTTGACCTGTTCCCTAAACTATGTAATGCCCTCCCCATACATATCACTCTTCCTCCCCCTCTGGCTTTGCCCTCTTCCTCTTTCTACTTGCCCTTTTCCTTACCCATTCTTGCTGCGTAAGTTCCTGTCGCAGCTAATGTACATAGGTTTTTGTACCATAATATGTATGCTACTTTCGTCTAAGATATGTGCACTTTCTCCTTGTTTACACTAGCATTACTGCAAGGTATCAACTCTAATTTGTTGTAACACTGTACATATCCCTGCCCTGTACCTATCGTTTATTTACCTTTTTTGATTTTCTTTTTTGAATTATTGTGTACTCCCAATTGTTGTAACATTGTATATACTGTTGCCTGTACTTATATATGTGATTGCCCAGGCTCATCTTGTAAATGAGTTCTTCTCAATGATGCTCACCTGGTTAAAAATAAGGATTGATTGATTGAGTGATGAGAAACTAAGATAAATGTGGCTCAATTTATTTCAATGGAAGTTTTAACTTTTATGCATAATTTTGCCATTTTTTAACATTTTGACCCTGGAGTTTCAACATGGCCTTTTGGGGACCCCTCCTCATGAAAAACAGAACTGTTGTTATGCAACTCTCACTCAAAAGGTGATTTTGCAGTCACTTGGATAATTTATCTTTCAGAAGGGATTTGGACATTTTTTCTGCCCTTGTTCATCAGCTGGGGTCATAAGAAGGCCATATTGAAAATTTGGGATCAAAATATGTAAAATGGCAAAGTTATGGCCATTCGTTGCAATATCACTATGCACACTTGTAACTTTGGACATTTTAAATGTTTTCATCCCAGATTTTCAAAATAGCCTTTTTATTACCTCCTCTTCATACATGTCAGAGCTGTCATTTTTCAAATCCTGGCCAAAATGTGTTTTCACACCTGTGGCATGGAATGGCATTGCAGTTGTTCAGAATTACATTTTGGCAGGGATTCAGAAATGTTCTGTGTCAGATATATGAGGTAACATAATAAGGTGGCTATGCTGACAATTTGGTCACTGTTGTCCTATAAATCAAAGTGCTATGAGCTACATACATATATGCATCTATGGAGGGATGGGAGTGCAGGGCCCAGAGAGTCATGTGCTCCCACAGGCAAATAAGGATACGATTATACTATCTCAAAAAGTAAGGAAATGAATTGCAAAATACATTGTTAATGCCTTGGGGTCATCGGCCCTAATGCTCACCCCATTCTACTATACTGTAGCCAGCTCAGCTTATTTACTTATGGAATGGGGTGAGCATTAGAGCTGATGACCCAAGGCACACCCCCTGATGCCTGTTGGTGTGTGCAGGGTAGGGGTGGGGTGTTAGGCTTGGAAACCCTAATGCCCAATTCCCCTACTTTTGTGGCTTTAGCCCTAACTAGAGCATTGACAAAGTTTTTTGCAATAGTGGTGTGATAGTGCCACTATAGTTAGGGTTGAGTAGCCTGTTTAATGTTAAACCTCAAATTTTGCACACTAATATATTTGGCTCCCTTTGACAAAATAAGGTGAAATTGTGTATGTGTTGTCTAGGAGACATGGTCCTAATGTGTGGAAATGTTTGTGATGGCATCTTGTGTGGTTTCTGAGATACACATGTGTCATTTCTAGAAAAAAAACTAAATTGTTTCCTATACCTAACATTGTTATTTTTTTTTTGCTCTAACTTACGGCCTACATGGAAATGAATTGTTGCTACAAACTTGCAAGGGACATGTGTCATGTCCCAAGGTAGAACATTTGACAGATCTGGTGAAAAAAATTCAAGAGGTTCCAGAGTTATAAGGTTTTAATAATTAATGTTTTCCAATATGCGTATGTGCAGTAGGGGTTTTGAGATAACGTTTTGTCCGAAAGTAAATATTTGACACCACAAATGCTGGTTTTTGGTTTTGCACCACTGAATTGGCAGGGCACCAAACATTTCTGGTGCCATGCCAACCACCAACTTGTTGATTATTTCCACCAACTGACAAGCATAGAAAATAAATAAAAATGCTGTGACTTTTGGTCACTTGTTGTCCACCACTAGAGATGCAATGAAGTTTAATTTTGCCAGCAACATTGATGCAAAGTGCGCAATTTCACATCTGCACATCATTTCGCATAATTGTGTCTTTAAACCTGCAATTCACAATGTCAGTTTCACATTATAAGTTCACCTTCTAGCTAGACCACTAATTTTGCTTTGTGTATTCTTGGTGAAATTAGCCAAAACAAGGTATTATTATCACATGTCTGCCTTTTATCAGGTCACACGATAGGCAGGAAGTAACTGAGAGAGACAGGAAGTGAGTGTCTCACTTTCAGTTTCACAGCAGCAGAGAAAGAGTTGTGTGTGTCTTTGTCTGTGTGAGTGTCTGAGAGGTGATAAAAAAACAACCATTATCCTTTATCTTTATATATTTTCTTTGTTTGCCCTTAACTGTACTCTTTTTATACACCTGTACAGTATAGTTTCAGAACCTAATTTCTTAGGAAGGTTTATTTTTTGTTTGATTCCCTCTTGTTTATTTTGTAACTCTAGTTACACTTTTTTTCTTCTTAGTTTTACTTTTCTTTCATGTCCCTTCATTTATTTTTGTAGGTAAACTTTAGTTGAAATGGAGAGCAAGAGAAGTGAAAACAGTGGGCAGTGAGGGCCAAGGAGGTGGGGCGGAAGAATAGGGGTCATTCTTAACCTTTTTTTGCACTATCCAGGAGGGCAAGTTGATTCAAAATTGTACTAGCCTGCAGATGGCCACACTAGCCCTCAATTATAATGGTAAATTTTGATCACTTACACAGGAAGCAATGCAAGCCAAGAAATACTCTGATTATTGTACATGTATCCTGCCCCCACATTGCTTCCAGCTCCCCAGCCAAAAAAAAGAAGACTACAATGCTATCACACACAGTCAGCCCCCCCCCCATTGTTTTGTACCATGGCCTCCTCTCTTCCTCTTTCTGCCCCTCCAACCAAACCAGAGGACATCACAACAGCAAATGTTAAGCAGCCCTAGCTCTGTACACACAATAGCTAACATCATCATGAACTTCACCATACTGTCACCGCCACCCACAGGGCAATGAACAGAGTCAGACAGAGAAAGACACTCTTAGTCCCCACCCTATAGTCAACTGGAGATCTGCACTTCTGGAAGTTTTTGCAAAGTCTTGAGTTAGCCAGGAGCACATCTAAGATTTCTTTTGGGTGGGGGCTACACAAACCTAAGGGGCTTGGGAAATATAAAACTGTCATTTTTATTTTTAAAACCATTGATTTTAATGTGCTCTGCCCCAACAACAACAGATTTTTCTTCAACATTGTCCTTTCATTTGCCAGGGGAAACAGTACAGGTATAATGCTATACTATCTCAATTTCTATATAGGATGACCTATGTACCCCAGGAATACCTGTTTTAAGCTTTCAAATTATGTATTTTATTAAGGTTTATTTTGGGGCGATTGTGTAGATCCTCAGCCGTGTTGCCTCTAATAGGTGCATTACCGTAAGTTCAGATGCACTTGGGGCTGCTCTGCTAGAGGAAAAGAAAAAGATTATCATAGCTACAGCTATTCTACCTAGATGCTAAGTTGGCGGTAGAGAAGGATGAAAATGGGTTTATTTTAATTGTTGATATAGCTCTTTCAGTGGGGGTGCTCCACCCCCCCACACCCCCAGGTGCACCGATGTTGAAGCTGTAACTCAAAGTCAATATTGCACAACTTCATTGGCACACCCGGGGGGGGTGAGGGGGTGGAGCGGCCCCACAGAAAGAATAATATCACAAAGCATGTTACTTTTTATATTGCTGTCACTCAAAGTGAACCTGTTTTTAGATGATTAGTGATATTATTCTTTCTTTCTGTGGGGACGCTCTGCCCCCACTCCCCTTGGGTGCTCCAATGAAGTTCTGTAATATTGCCTTTGAGTTACAGTTTTATCCATGCACCCAGGGTGCGTTAGGGTTGTAGTGCCCCCACAGAAAGAGTTATATCAAAGATTAAAATAAACTCATTTTCATTCTGTTGACTTAGATTTTGCTGTTAAATAGTTAGTGCAGTGATTCTTTCTGTGAGGGTGCTCCACTCCCCACATGCCCCGGGTGCTAAGATTTTACAATTTCTGCCATTAATTTTTGTAATTGATGCTATATTATCTCAGAATGTGTATTTTTGGGGATGATGTATTGATTTTTCCAGGTGCAGCTATGTTTCAGCATTACAACGTCACCATGTCAGAGCTGTAAAACACAGACTTGTAGAAAAAGCACAGCAACAGGCTGCAGATATACACAATCACCTATTTTTGTACCACTCATGATCCAAAGCTTTGTTTTTAGGATGAAATCACATGCTGGGTGGGATAAGGATGGGACTGTATGGATGGTGATGGCTGGCATGGTCCATTTAGAAGAGCTGGGGACCCCCTACACGTGCCAGTAATGGCAGCTATGGATCTGTGGATGGACATTTCAGAGTCTGGTCTGCAGTGGTGTCCAGAGAAAGTACAGTGTTAAGAGATATGGAGGGGAGAAGGACGTTATGGTGAGGCTGGGATAAAACCCACCACCTACAGTGCCGATCCTGTATATCTCCTCCCAATTTGCCACTGAAATGTTGGATACAGACACTCAAAATGTAGGGAAATGAGGGGCACTGGTCTTAATAATATGGGACAAATTGTTAGACAAAGACATATTCAGAAATCTGGAGCTAGTGACTTAACAACACTCTTCCCTTGATCACACGCTGGACACTAGCTGAAAGTTCTAACAGTAGAGTGATAATGACTCACACTGAGTCTTTTGTGGGATCCCCTCTTGAACTGCCAGATAATTGTAGCTTTTAATGAGCTGTTGATCACACCAGGCCATCTGGAACATTGAGAGAGATTAGCATGAGGACTAGAGCCTGCTAAAGTAGAGAGTTTGCTAGCTTCATTAACAGCCATGAAAACCTGCACTAGTCAAGACGGACAAGTAGAGAGTTAGCTGCACTAGTTCTGGTCAATTTGCACTAGGGTTTGGGCTAGTAAAATAATGTTAAGATCGACCCCTGACTTCCAAAGTTATAAGGTTTTAAATTTTAATGTTTTCCGATATGCGTATGTGCAGTAAGGGTTTTGAGATAACGTTTTGTCTGAAAGTAAATATTTGATGCCACAAATGCTGGTTTTTGGTTTCGCACAACTGAATTGGCAGGACACCAAACATTTTTAGTGCCATGCCAACCACCAACTTGTTGATTATTTCCACAAACAGACAAGTATGGAAAATAAATAAAAAATGCTGAGACTGTGATAAACAAACATCAGAACCTAGCTAAATGGGACCTGTTTAGTTAGATTCTGATGTTTGCTTTTGAATATGCCACATACAAATACATTTTCTGGGCAACCAAAATTCCAGGTGCCCAACTTAGTGAGAGGATTGCTTCCCCAACTTTCTCTGTATGAGAACACCAGGAATTTCTTGACTTCTGCCGCCACAGCTGAAGTCGTGCTGCCAGCTGCAGAGCTATTGTCTCCATCCCAAACCATGAAGTCCCCCATAATGGGCACTTTTGGTCACTTGTTGTCCACCACTTGAGATGCAACAATGTTTAATTTTGCCAGCAAAATTGATGCGATGTGCGCAATTTCGCATCTGCACATCAGTTTGCATAATTGTGTTTTTTGAACCCGAAATTCGCCATCTCAGTTTCACATTATAATTTCACCTTATATCTAGACCACTAATTTTGCATTGTGTATTCTTGGAGAAATTAGCCAAAACAAGGTATTATTATCACATGCCTGCCTTTCATCAGGTCACACAATAGGCAGGAAGTAACTGAGAGAGACAGGAAGTGAGTGTCTCATTTTCAGTTTCACAGTAGCAGAGCAAGAATTGTGTGTGTCTTTGTCTGTGTGAGTGTCTGAGAGGTGATAAAAAAGCAACCATTATCCTTTGTCTTTATATATTTTCTTTGTGTGCCCTTAACTGTACTATTTTTATACGCCTGTAAGGTATAGTTTAAGAACCTAATTTCTTTGGAAGGTTTATTTTTTGTTTGCTTCCCTCTTGTTCATTTTGTAACTCTAGTTATACTTTTTTCTACTTAGTTTTACTTTTCTTTCATGTCCCTTCATTTATTTTTATAGGTAAACTTTAGTTGAAATGGAGAGCAAGAGAGGTGAAAGCAGTGGGCAGCGAGGGTCAAGGATAGGAGGTTGGAAGAACCGTAATGCTCAACTGCCATCATTTTTGTCTGGTTATGAACCTGAAAAAGCAGCAGCAGCAGCAGTGGATTATCCAGTAGCAGTGGCAGCAGTGGCAGCATCGGCACCAGCACCAGCAGCAGTAGATGCTACTGTAGCAGCACTTGATTCATCCTCTGTTAGTGGCGACACAGCCCAGGTAGTTCACAAACAGCCCCAGCAGCCAGAGCAGCATAAAGAGCAGCAGCAGTCTGTTGTGCCTTCCCCTCCTTCTGTTTGCTCTGTCACCATAGCTGGCACCCAGGCCTCACCTGCAGATCAGCCCATCACCATCATTATCACACCTGGTGCCCCCCTTCAAGGAGCACTGTATTTTGGGAATTTTTCAAGATACTCAAAATTATCCCAGTGTAGTGCAATGCAATATTTGTGAGATGCGTGTCCAGCGTGGGAAAAGAAGAAGCCACTTTGGCACAGGTGGGCAGAGAAGCCGCCTTATTAATCACCACCATACAGAGTGGGACTCCAGGCAGTGGATGTAGCAGGGCAAGACAGTTCCAGGCAGGAAAAATGTGCCAGAAAGAGGAGGAGGACTGAGAGCAGGACTACAAGTGAGAGGACAGATCAATCTGCATCATTGTCTGCACCATACACCTCATCTTCCTGGCCTCTGTGAACACCAGGAGGACCTGTGACTCAATTTGAACTTGCCAATGTTTGGTCTGAGTAAGATGATCTCCACAAGGAGATCATGGCAGGACGTACAGGCACCCAATGGGTACTGGAGAACCAGGAGACAATAATAAGTCTCCTCAGAGAGATCTGTGATCATTTTTAGTTTTTGTTTAGTTTCTTTACTTATGTGTCACATTATGTTATTTTGATTGTTTTCAGTGTATCTGTACTGTACGTTATCATTTTTTTATTCTGACTTCCCTTCCCTACTCTTCAGTCCCAAGACCACAAAATAAAAATACCAAAAACAAATAAAAAAGATGAAAAAAAACATTTTTGGTCATACAAACATTTACTTCTTGAACTTCTTTTTATTTCTAAAGTACTTTCTATTATATCTTCCTTATCCTTCCAAAGTCTCAGTTTTTTGAATGTTGTTGAGAGTTGTATTCCCCCCACCCAAACATTATTAAGCAGCAGCACATGAATGTTGTGAAACATTTGGCCTACACTTTTTTATTCAATGTTATATTTAAGCAATAAGGCATGTCAGGGTGTGTGTTGTTGTGTAATAACGTCACTCCTGGGGTGGGTCGAAGCACGAGGCAAAGCCGAGTGCTTCCACCACCCCAGGAGTGACATTATTACACAATAACACACATCCCTGGAGTGCCTTATTGCTATTATACAATGGTTCATTTTTTTATGACACAGGAAAAAGGAAAAATATATGTTTTGGGGACTTTTTTGATCAATTTTCATGTGTGGAAGTACATGCTTTAAAAAAAATCCACAATTCCTGTTTTGCCCACTAGATGGTGCTGTGAGCATATGCTGCCTTCTGTTTCCCTGCCTACAGGTTTCTCTCTGTCGTCACACACACCTCTGTGTTGTCACAGTGGCAAATCGTGGCTCCAGCTTGTCATCTTGCCACTTAAACTTTTTAAAAATCTGTTAGAAATGAAGCTTTTTAAAGTGTGGTCATTTAGTTTGTTGACTAGAAAGGCTGAACACCGAGTCGATCGGCACATGCAGCGGACCTCCGGCACATTCGGGAATGCAGCTACTCGGGGCTCTGCTGTGTGTGAGAAAAGCCGATTGCAGGTATGACTTTGAATTTCTTTTATTTTAGTTTTTTTTATTTCTCGTGGTGTGTAAAACATGGATGTGTGCCCTCAGAGTCAAGGAATGAGCGTGGGCTGTAGTGTACACACTCTACAACAGCTGCAATTATGAGTGAGTTGTGACGCTTCAGGGCACTGTCGCTTTCCTGGTGGCTTGCGTGAGGAGAGAGGGGGGATTTCTGTCTGTTCTATGGTCACTTGTGTGCCTGGACTTCATACAGTGATGTTATTGTTCAATAACATCACTGTCCAAGGCACACACTGACCAATCAGGGAACCAGAAATTTTCTTGCCATTGTATAATTCCCCTTATCTGCTGACTTGTTGTATGTGATACCATTCTTTCTCGATTATGAGTCTGCCTTCTATTTTGGTTTCACATTTGAAATATTAATGTAAGACTAATTTCATTATGACTCCCACCTGGTTTTCATCATTGTTTGCAGCAGTTTCTGAACACGTACTGTCCCATAATGTGGTGGATCAGTATGTGCTGCATAGTAATTGATTTCAGTCAATGCAGAAGTGATTATCAAAACTTCATGTACAAAAACAGCTATGAGAACTGCTGAAAACTGGGTCCTGGCCATATTCAATTGAGCACTCATTTATTTTTTTTTCGATGTGAAAACAAGTTCTGAAGCATACTCAAATTGTGTGAAGAATGATATCACATGACTCTAGTTAGTAGATAAGTGGAAATTTAAAATAGAATAGCAAATTATAGGTAAACATGTTTTCATAATATTTCTTTAGTTCATTGCTACAGTAATGCACCACACCCCCTGAAAAAAACACAAAAAAATGTCCTGTCTTATGTAAATTAGGCATGCCGCCACATCAAGCTGCATGTTGTCCCAATGGTTGAGAGTGTGTAACAGGAAATGGCAACTACTAATAGTAGTGTATTGTTTAAAAAGTCATTAACTAAAAATAATTTAGTTTTCACTTCTGGTCATGAAAATATCTGGTAATATACATAAATGTAAATTGCTGGTGCCAGCCAGTCACAAAATTCACACACAATACCTACAAATACAATATGCCTCCTTTTGTTATGCTGTACAACTGCCCAGAGAGGTCGATAAGACCCACATGACAAAATGTCTTAATAAGTGAAATAAATTTTGCAGAGAAGGCACCTTATTTGTCAACACCATCCAGAGTGGGAGGCAAGGCTTCAGGAGGGAACAAGAATGCCTGTTCCTGTGGCAGTGGCTGTAGCAGAACAAGACAATGACCGGCAGAAAAAACATGTCAGGAAGAGGAGGAGAACTAAGAGCAGACCTACAAGCATGACGGTGTGCCAGTCTGCGTCACTATCTGCTCCATCCACCCCATCTTTCTGGTTTCCATGCAGACCAGGGAGGACCTGTCACTCAAGGTGACCTCTCCATTCTTTGGCCTGGGTTAAATGATCTCTGCAAGGAAGGTCATGGAAGAATGTAGAGACACCAAATGGGTATTAGAGAACCTGGAGACAATAATAAGTCTCCTGAGAGAGATCCGTGATTGTCTATACTTTTTCTGTATTTCGTTGATATATGTATCATATGATGTTATTTATATTGTTTTTGTTGTAGTTGTATGTTATAATTTTTTTATTATCACTTCCCTTTCCCCCTCATGCAAGACTTCTCTGGCTTGCCTTAATAACAAAGAAGTCGAGAAGACACCCAAGAGAAAATTTCTTAATAAGTGAAGTAAATTGTAGAAATTGTAATGCAAGATTTCCCCCTGCTATCCACATTAGTCAAGTACTTTCCCAAATAGCCAAAATTAATTCCTGCTGCCGCATTCTTACTGCTGCTGTACTCTGCAACTGTCTAGAGAAGTCAAAAAGACACAAGAGAAAATGTCTTAAGAAGTGACATAAATTGTGGCGTTTCAGACTGCAAGATGGTAACAACAAGAGTACTACAGTGGAAAACTGATGATGACTAAATGTCAAGTTGCTGTGCTGCCTGCAACTACTACTACTGCTGCTGCTGCTGCTGCTGCCGCTGCTGAGTGCTACTGTGAAAGTTTGAAGACAGCACCTTGTCAAACCATGGGAAGGTAAGAAATGGTTACTTATTTGCACGGTGTGGATGGTTGTTATTTGTACCCATATCCATATCTTAGTAATATTTTCCTTTTTTAGTTACTGATCATATCATGAGCAATGATGTGACATAATCATCCACTCTACATTACATTATGCTGGTTTACCTATGCCGACACAACAACAATGTTGTTGACATTCGGTATAGCGACAGCCCCAGTGTCGACAGGTGAAATTTCACCTGTCAGACATCAGTCTGTGTTTCTATTGGGGGGGATGCATCCCCAAACCCCCCATGTGGGAGGCTGTGCCCCCCACCCCCCCATGGACTGTTAACTCTGAGTTGGAGTTAACTTGAAGGGGGGTTAAAGTCAGCGAAAGGGCAAAATTTCACCTGCTGGTCCCTCACAGGAACATTTTCTAAACTTGTCAAAAATATTGCTGTGAGGGATTTCACGGATGAGGCTTCGCTCTTCCATCGACACACTCATTATGCTTCTTGGTACACTGAAGGAAGTTGTTGTTAACCACATCTCACAACCATGATGTGGTAACTATATATTTTTTGTATGTTTCTTGTTTGGCAGGGGTCCAGGTAAGATTATGATGACATATGCCACTCTGCATCCTGTATCTCTGTGAATTCAGCAGCAACCACATAAAGGTAAGTATTTCTTTTTTTTCCCCAGGGTGGGGGGGGGGCTGTTTGGTTGAAGTATGCATAGTTTTTCTAATGTTAGACTCAAAGTCGTCCAAGTCATAGTACATGTTTCATGTTTCTGTTGTTTTATTTCAGGTACTTTCCAAGATGTTTCTGTCACATTGGCTGGCTGGAAAATGAAGTACATAGATGACGTGTCAAATGCAAATAGGAACGATCATGATGAAGCAGAAGCACAGCCACGTTGGCCTGTGAAAGCAAGAAAATATTATTGCAATACAGTCAAGAAGATAATTAAAAAAAAGCAATACTTACCATTACATGAGTAATAGCGATACTGACTGTGGTATTGTATGTTGTCGTCACGTGTTGCTGTCGGAACAGCTGGAGCTTTGCAAACCTGTGTGGTAACACAAGGAAAGAATGAAAAACACGTGAATGTGTTTCTGAGCAACTTGAAGGCCTTTAGTCCTTTTAAGGTACAGTACCATCTACTACCAGCCAGACCATTCACTGTAGTGATATCCGCCAGACACAATATCAGAATTTAAAATAGAAACTATAGTAAACACTGTAAGTGTCTTATCCTTGCAACTAACAAGGACTAGCCTGATGAAATTTACATCTCTCTGTCCATATGTGATGGTGTAATTCTGGCTGCAATTGGAACATTTCATGATGGTGCTTGATGATTTCACTCATTAGTCTCAACAGAAGCGACACACCTGTTTATTATTGTGATTCTTGAAATTGCATTTTGATGCTGCATCAGACTGTATGCAGCTATCAAACCATCATGTTTGTGCCTAATCATGAAGAAGCAACACAAGTAGGCCACAGTAGAGGAGGGGGAGGAGGATAAAACAGTGATATGTCCTTCTGTATGGAGCAGGTATGTTATGTGGGCATCACATTTAGATGGTGGGGACAGTACTCCATCAGGAGCAATAGTAGTAGCAGCAACACAGTTATGTAAGGATGGAGTCTGGTGTTGAGGAGCCATTTTAATGTTGCATCACTGTGGATTGAATAATGATGTTTCTTACTGGATATGAACAATGCAGCCCACTAGATGAGGAAGAGGAATAAGTGCAGTACAGTATGTTACTGTGTGGAGCAGCAAGAAATGTCAATGTTGCTGGAGATAGACACTGAATCTGGTAGTAGGCAAAAACAGCAGACCATTTTGCATGGGGAGTGTTTTGACATGAATGAAAGTAAAGAAATTATTTATTAAGACATCAAGACATGAATGAAAATAAAGTAACAGAATAATTAAGTCATAATTAAAATGATTATACTGCAGTGGACCAATGACTGAAAAATCATGCCATATTTTAGTCAACATCAGCAAAGAAGCAGACCTCACAGTCCTCCAGACTGGAGCTGTAACTAGATGGAAACTCACTCTCTAATACTGCTCCACCCACCTCACCTGTGTGTGCTGACAATACCTTAATCTTCCTTTTCACTGCTGTCATGTGGCTTGAATACAGACATCATTGACTTTGTTGGAATGTGTCATTGATTAATTTTAATAAATGTTAGCAAGCTAACATTTTTGGGTGACAGATTGGTGTGCCTGTCCTGCACTATGGCACCAACAGAACTAAATACTTATTAAGCACTTACGCTTGATGCTGGACACTAAGGTACTTCATGACCACTGATGTAAGTGCTGGCCAGTCAAAGACCTTTGTGCTCCAGTACATCAGGGGCTCATCTCCAGTGCTTTGGTGCCTTGTGTCCACCACATAAGCATCAATCATGCATTGTGCTGGTTGCATTCCTGCTAATTCCTCATCAGCCTCCTCCTTATTGTCTTGCATGTCTGCCACACCCACCTGGCTTAAGACATCCCAAATGGGATTTGTATTTTTTCATTCATGGTACACTTTTTGGAAACAACATTCAAATTTGAGGCCTGTGTGGTGGTAGCCATGTCATGTTTTGCCTTCTTCTGCACCTGTGTGTGTATTAGCATCTGTGCACCATGTACTCTTCTTATTAGAAGGTCTGTCAACTTCTTAACCTGCTGGCACTGACCTTCAATGATTGAAGCCACAACACATTTATATTGTGGGTCAAGCATTGTGTCGATGCCAAACTGTTCAGAGTGCAGAATTCTGTTAATATGTGTGTTGTACTGCCCACACCTCAAAAAGGACATTAAACTGCTGGAGAAGATCCAGAGGAAGACTACAAAGATAATATTGGGAGAGCAGGATAAGGCATATGAGGAGAGGTTGAGGGCACTGAACATGTACTCCCTGGAAGACAAGAGAGAGAGATGGGACATGATTGGGACCTTCAAGTACTTGAAAGGGATAATTAAGGTTGATAAGGAGAGTCTCCTTAAGCTGAGTGGCAAACATAACACTAGGGTGCACAGTATTAAGCTGGAGAGTGGGAGGTTCCGGAGGGAGGTTAGGAAGCACTTCTTCACAGAGAGGGTGGTGGACACTTGGAATGCACTGCCGGAAGAGGTCATATCATTGAAGACAGTGGACAGCCTTAAGAGAGGCTGGGATAGGCATAGGGGGAAAGTAAGGATCATGGGTAGGGAGGATGGGAGGAGTGGAGAGGGAGGGGAGGGACATTAGCTCAAACTGTGGACCCTGCAATACAAGCAGAATTGATAGACCAAATGGCCTTCTTCTGCTAGCTTCTTCATATGTTCATATGTTCATATATGTGATCCATCAAGTCATAACTACCAGTGTCAACACCAGCTTTGAGCAGTTGCTGGACATTCAACAGTGTTTGCCACAGCACATGCAGAAGTGGAATTGCCTGACTCATACAGGCACTGTCAGTGCTCACAGCCTGAATGGCATGTTAGAATGGCCTGCGAATCATGATAAGTCCATCTATCTACTGCCACTGATTCATTGTGAGACTAATGGATGCACTAGCACTGTCCCAGCTAGTATGTACCAGCATATATTCGGAAATCACCTTGTACTGCTCATTTAAGTGATTCAGCATGTATATGGTGGAGTTCCAACTTGTTATCACATCCATTTTCATGCAGTGCTGAGGCAAGTTGTTGCAAATCTGCAGCTCACGGAGCAGGTTACATGCCTTTCTGGACCTTGCAAAGTGCACACAGTTGCAGCGTGCATCAGACAAAATCTCTCTGACATCTGGATGGGTGAGAAACTTCTGGATGATATGATTCTGACAGTGTACCAGGCATGGCATCCTAAAAAAAACACCATCACTAATGAACTTGATGACATTAGATCCATTATCAGTGGCAATAAAACCTGCCTTCAGTGAATGTGGGTGGAGCCACTCATCAATTTCTGAAAGCAGTGCTTTCAGCATCTTCTCACACATGTGTGACCCCACTAGGCTTCTCATCGTCAGTGTAGCATACTGACGAAGACCCAGAATGTTGCTACCACCACAATTTGCCATGCTGCAACTTTTTCCACTGCCCAAGTTGAACAGTACCATAGGTATCTGTGCTCAGTCAGCTGTAATGCACAAATATGAACTGTCAACTGTTTTGCCACTGGTCCACAGATCCATACTCAGATATCTATAAGGCACTGCTGAATGAATAATGGCATGATTTAACATATCTGATACTCTACTATACAGTTCCGGAATAGCACATTTTGCAAAGTACGTTTGAGATGGTATCTGCCATTTGGGACAATCATGGGCAATTAACCACCAGAAACCTGCATTCTCAACAAAGGGTATAGCAAGAGATCAAATGCCAACATTTCAGCAGCTGCCGCATTGAGTTCCCTTGCAGTCATGTGATTCAGTGTGAATTTTAAATTACGATCAAACGTGGCAAGTAGTGTGGGCTGGACCTTTCTTTGGGCAGTTGGAGTAAACAACTTTAAGCATCACGTTGGCATTGCTGGGGTGTTATGGGCTGGTGCTTCAATACTAACTTTAGCTGCATTCTGCAATACAGTGACTATGCTTCTATGACTCAAATGGGTGGTAATAGTAGCACTACTGCTATGCCCCATACTACTAGACAGAATCAAATCATGCTCCTTTGCTACGTAGTCCACAGCATTTGACATTGTGGACCCTTCTTTACAGAAATAATAATATGAAATGTTTTTCATGCTGCACACATAAAATTGCCCATGTGATATGCATGCTGCAAGCATAATTTAAATGCTAAATGGTAATTTATTGCATGCATGTGGCATGCGTGCAGCGAGCAAGTGTGGAAAGCATGCTTTTAATGTTAAATTGGAACAGATTGCATGCATGTGGCATTCGTGCAAAAAGCAAATGGTCACTAATAACTGCACACATAAAAGTTAAGTGATTTGCTTAAGATCGCAATATATAACAGTGGGGGTTGATGAGATTCAAACCCAGGTCTTTAGGTCTTCAAGTTTTCTGATTTGCAGTTCAGTGCCTTTAACCACTAAGCTATACTGCCTGCACAAATATGGCTCACTTGTGCTTCAATACAAATCAGCATACAGCATGTTTATAGCCGCTGTTATATTTTCTTAGTTTTTTTCTCCCTTCTCTCAGCTGCACAGCTGAACTATAACACACATAAGAATGGAAACACATGTGGTTCTTCCCACCCCTATACACACTCTTACCCACAGAACTACTTAATTACTTGTGTTTAGTCTGTATTCCTATTTTCTCTCCATAGTTTTGAATATTTTCACACAAACAGACTTTAAGGAGCAAACACAAAAGTAGCAATAACTAAACACCCACCCACATGGCTAGTCCCCCCCCATGCAAACACATGGTAGTGTGTGTGGCCCTGCTACTACAGAGACAGCCCTCCAAGTATAGATATAAGCTGAGAATCTCTTACCTGAGTACTAGAGAGCCAGAAGCAGGAGTCTTTAAAGATCAGATGCACAAATATTTCAAAAAAATGCTTGAATTTACTTAAATTCACATCACTGTGTCATGAGTAGTGTTTCCTGAAAATATCATGATGTTTGGTTTTGTGCTTTTCTTTAAATTAGCATCTGTTACTGTGCTTTGCAGTGACTGAAAACTGAAGAAACAGTCAAGATGTTTCTGTCCCTGTCAGTGAGTAATGACATCATACCTATCCTGCTTGCTGCTTCTGCAGTTAAGTCCCTGATTGACTAAATAAGCTGTAGCAGTCCATAGTTAGAGCAGTCTGTAGAGCTAATTGTTTTCAATCCAAGTTTGTTACTAACTCATCTAGGTTGTGTTTAGAGAGATATGCTTAAAATCTATCTTTCTGGGCTCATAAAAGGTTGATCATTTGGGGTTCAGTGCTGAATTGAAGTGGTATGAATGAATCTGTGAGAAATAACAGTTTCTATATCACAGCTCTCAGTTCTTTGTGATCACAACTCTGCATTCTATTCTGGCTATATAACACAGTCTTGTTTTATGGATGAAAAATAAATTACGTTCCATTAATTCATAGATGCAGCATGTATTTAAAGTAGCCTCAATAAATATGTTCTTTTGATAATTTTGGTTCCATGTCAGATTGGCAAACATGTGTCTGCCACACTCTGCTATTTCAGGAACATGCACTGTATGCACTCATAAACTTCAGTTCTTTGAGGGTTTCTGTGTGGAAATACAGCACGTATATGTATAACTAAAAGTACTATATCGCATCCTGATGCCCTTTCTGCCTCTCAGTTGAGGCTGTGGCACCGTTTCCCTCTGTTCCCCACCCCCACAGTCAGGGCCAATGGATTCTGTTGTCCTCTTTTGCTGTCTGAACAGACAGGGATGATATGCTCTGCTAAGCCCTAGAGTCACAGGGCCTCTGCCACCATAGTTTAGGTTGCTGCACAATGCTGCCCTGGGCCACCAAAGGTGGAGCTTTTGTTGCACCCTGCTTTCCACTTCCATTGTCCCAAATGGGCAGGGCCATGGCACAACGTGCACCCCGTCACACAGCCAGGGCTGCTGTACCCTGATGCTCCCACTGTGTCCTGCACCACAGTCAAGGCTTCTGCATCATGCTGTCCTCTGTTCCCTGACACCACTGCCCCTGCTGCATCATAGAGCCTCTTGCCTTCACAGTTAGAGTTGTTGCAAGATGCTGCTGTCTGCCACCAGAGTCAGATCCTCTGGTTCACTGCTGAAACTACTTGAAAGAAATAACAATAAATACTTTCATCTTGCGTTATAGGGTGGGGGACAGAGGGTAGCAGCAGCCTCAACTTTTTGTGCAGGAGGCGTCAGGGTGCAGCAGCCTTTTTTTTAACCAGGAGAGACACACTAAGCTGAAAGCTTGTTTACAGGTGTGGCCTGGGAGCATAAGGAAGTTAAGTGACTTGCTCAGTGTCACATAGTATGCAAAAGGGGGCTGTGGAATTCAAACCCAGGTCTCTGGGTTTGCAGCTCAGAGCCTTAAACCACTGCGCTATACTGCTTCCTAACTGACCTGACTGTGTGGAGAAGACAGTGGGCAGCAGGTTGCAGCAGCCTCAAATGGGGGCAGAAGACAGGGGGCTTTTGGGGTAGGGGAAAGGAGGAAGCAGAGAGCTGCTATCTAAACTGTCAAGCAGGAGATGGGAGCATCAAGATGCAGTATAGTATTTCTAATTATGCAGATACATGATGTATTTTCACACAGAAACCCTCTAAGAACTGAATTTTATGAGTTCATACAGTACATGTTCCTGAAACAGCAGAGTGTGGCAGATACACATTTGCCAATCTGACATTAAAACTAAATTATCACATGAACATATTTATTGAGGCTACATTAAATACAGGCTGCTTCTATTACTTAATGGAATGTAGTTTATTTTATATCCATTATATAGCCAGGATAGAATTCAGAGTTTTGATGACAGAGAACTGAGAGCTGTGATAAAGAAACTTTTATTTCTCACAGATTCATCCATACCACTTTAATTCAGCACTGAACCCCAAGTGATCAACTTTTTATGAGAACAGAACAATTTTAAGCATATCTCTCCAAACACAAACCAGATGGGTTAGTAACAAACTCGGATTGAAAGCGATTCGCTTTACAGACTGCTCTAACTAGGGACTGCAACAGCTTATTTAGTCAATCAGGGATTTAATTGCAGAAGCAGCAGGCAGGACAGGTATGATGTCATTGCTCATTGACAGGGACAGAAACATCTTCACTGTTTCTTCACTATTTTCAGTTACTGCAGAGCACATTAACAGATGTTGATTTAAAGAAAACCACAAAACCAAACTGCATGATATTTTCAATAAACACTACTCATGACACAGGGATGTGTATTCAAAGGGATTCAAGCTTTTTATGGAACATGCACATTTGATCTTTAAGAGATGATATCCATGGGTCAAAGTGCTGGGGCATACCCCCTTGAAATTAATGAAGTTATTTTGTATTACTATTTTATACATTATGATGGTGAATTGGAGAATAATGAAGGCCACTGTTCTACTAGCAAGGCCCTTGTTAGTCGAGTGGTGGACTTCATTAATCTCCAACTCTCTATTAATAATGTACAAAAAAGTAATAAAAAAAATTCCCCCATTCATTTCAATGGTGCACGCCCTGCAGTCTTCCTTTCCCTATGTCATAATGTGCCTGAGTGTGGGGATGTGGAGGTCATCTTCACTGGGGGGGGCATAACCCTGACTATAGTGGGGCTCCAACAGTCTGTGCATACCATAGCACTCAACTGTCCCTGAATACAAGGCACAGCCCTCACTTTACCCCTGAAAACTGCACTGCCTCTCATGCATCCCTCTTTGAAAACATGCTGCTCACACAGAGGATGTCCTTTAAATTTAGACTATATGGCAGGGGTGCAATTTCAGATTTTAGCAGGAGGGAGAGCCAACAACTAGTAGAGGCCAGGTGCTAGTTAGCCCCTAGGTGGCAAGCTCTAGAATGTCTGGAATGTATCTAAAAAGTAAAACTTATTTGTGGTGACTGAAGAGTGATATGCAAATCAGGAAGAATTCAAATGTATAGGATTCATCTGTCTATACCCCAGAGCAGTGCATCAGATTTGGGATTCAACCCACTCAGTTACTAATCAATTTTTTCCTGGCTGAAGTTCTGAACCCCTGTCCCCTCCCCAAACAAAATATGTTGTCCCGATTTCTCTCCTTCACTCCATTCCATTCAATACCCATCCCATATGGGTCGTGAAGCCACCCAAAGGCACAGAAATGTGAAAAACACATCAATATTTCAGTCCTTCCTCCTTCCCCAATCCACCTGTAAAAAAAACATTTTCTTTCACTTACCCAGCCATCAGGCCAGAACCTGTGGCCTGGCCCACAGAAACATAGAAACATAGAAGTTGACAGCAGATAAGGAACACCAGCCCATCCAGTCTTCCCATTTACCCTACCTGTATTAGCGCCTGCTGACTCTACCTAGTCATCGGTCTTAGCTACTCCTTCCCATCTCTATGGTTTCCTTATGCCTGTCCCATGCATGTCTGAATTCTACCACTGTGCGCACTTCCACCCCTCCTGGAGCAGGCTGTTCCATGCATCCACCACCCTCTCAGTAAAAAATAACTTTCTTACAATTCCCCTTAAACGGCTTCCCTCCACTCTCATGTCATGTCCCCCTTGTTCAAGTGCTCTTTTTATATTAAAAAATGCTTTGCCCTTCCAACTTATTTATGCCCCTGAGGTATTTGAATGTTTTGATCATATCCCCCTGCTCCCTCCTCTGCTCCAACGTATACATATTGAGGTCCTTCAACCTTTTCTCGTATTTCTTTTTTTTTTTTTGTATTATTTATTGTACTTTTTGTTGCCACCTTGCTGCCATTACCTCTGCCAGGTCATGGGCCCCTCCACTTTCACTCCTAATGTAGCCGTGACATTCCCCGATATCCCCCGCTTGCCCCCCCCAGCCTGGGTTGCGGCACCTCCCCTCATGCTGCAATTGATGGGATAGGTAGGGAGACAGCCATGGTTGCTAATTGAAGCAGAGGTGCTGGCTTCATCTAGGCAGCAGGTGGCAGATTATTTCTCCTGTACGCAGGGATGGGGATGTGCAATGACGTCCAGTGTCTGCCCCCCTGAAACTTGTTGGTGTCGGTGTGCACGGTGCACCTAGCCTCCTCTAGGTGTATGTAGTACACAGATCTCTTACCCCACCCTCCCCCTCGGAGAAGGAGAGCAGTTGCTGGATGCTCAAATCCTTCTCCCCCCCGGCCAGCCCTCTATTGACCCAGATCCGTTCCCAAACCCGGGTCACCGGCACCACAGGTCGGCACCCTGCCCCTGCACCAGTGGGCTGGCCTTCCTCATATTTATTGTGCTGTAGAACCTGTGCCACTTTAGTTGTCCTCCTCTGTACTGTCTCTATTCTATCAATGTATTTGTGCAGATTCAGCCTCCTGTTTTGCTCGCAGTATTCCAGATGGGGCCTCACCAGCATTTTGTATAGTGGAATCATTACCTCCCTCTTTTGGCTTGTGAAACCCCTTCCAGTGCAACCCAACATCCCCCTGGCCTTCCCTACTGCCTTTGCAGTCTGTTTGGTGGCTTTCAGGTCATCTGTGATAATGACCCCCGAATCTCTTTCTTCTCTGGTGTTTGTCAGCAATCCCCCCCCATCCTGTGGCTCTCACCAGGGTTCCTACTCCCTACGTGCATGGTTTTGCACTTCTTTGCATTAAACCTCAGTTGTCACACTTCAGACCATCTCTCCAGCTTTTGCAGACCTGTCCTCCTCCTATCCACACCATCCAGAGTATCTACTCTGTTGCAGATATTTGTGTCACCCACAAACAAGCAGATCTTCTCCTCCAGCCCATCTGCAATGTCACTGAGGAAGACACTGAAGAGGACTGTCCCCAGAACTGATCCCTGAGTGTGCCACCAGCCCAGTTTTCAGTCCACTCCTCCTCCATCCATCTGCCAGAAGCTAGATGCTAGAACTGACCATCCCTGGTCCCCAATGTGGTCCTCAAGTCACCTCATCGACCGGACCCTCCCAACCTGTGTTGCTTGCTTCTTGCTTGGCTGCTACCATGGCTGCTGCCATATTGCACTGATGAAGTCCTATGAAGGCTGCCCAGTAGTGTTTTGCAAAATGGAAAAACTTTGCCCAATGAAATATTTTGCGTAATCCCTGCATATCGCGAAATATTTTGCAGGTGCAAAATATGAAATCATCCCCAGTGAAATGCAGAATTTCAGCACCTGCAGGCAAAATTACACATTTGAGAGCCAGGGGGGATGATATCATATAATCGCTGGTGTCCAGTGCTGCCACCCCCTTGGCTGATTGCCGGCCCACAACATGAAGAATTACCCCCCTGTTGAGATTCAGCCCTGTGACCATCCCCCATCCAAATTTTCCAATACATATAAATTTTCCTGGTGTCTAGTGGTCCCACCCCCTCCCCAGTCAATTGCTAGCCAAATGAAGAATATCACCCCCTGATTCACACGGTTCCTCCCTCTCCTGTTGTCTGTAAGTGTCAGGGCCAAGTTGCCAACATCAGTCTTCTTGTAAAAAAAACAAAAGCTTTCCTCAGTTGTCTAGCGGATCCCACCCTCCACCCTGTTGGTAATAAGCCTCAACCCCCCATCTGTAGTTTGAGCCCCTCACGGGCCACCTCACAGTCTCTCCATCACTTCCATGGTTGGAGCCCTGACTGCAGCTCTTCTACAATGAGCCTGAATGAGTTCGTTACTTCAATGAATGAGCACGTGCACGTGTTCATTCATTGAAAGTGGTGGCGGCTCACCTGCTCATTGTAAAGAGCTCAGTCAGCTTGCCAGCCATGGAGGTGAGTGAAGGGCTGTGCCAGTGGCCCACTGCAGGGGTTAACTCATGATGGTGGGGCTGCGGGTGGGTGGATTACTACTGACAGGTTGGGGCTAGTCTACACACCAGGGAAAGGTTTGTTGGTTTCCTTATTTTTTACAAGAGGACTGATGTTGGCAACTTGGATCTGGCACTTACAGACAATGGGGGGGGACTGGTGTGAATTGGGGTGGGTCATTCTTCATTTGGCTAGCAATCAGCCAGGGGGTGGAGCCACTAGACACCATGGAAATTTATTTATATTTATTGGAAATAGTGGTTGGGAAAAAGGGCTGATTCTCTGTGGGGTAATTCTTCATATTGTGGGCTGGCAATTGGCCTGGGGAGGTGGGATCACTAGACACTAGGGATGTGTGGTCTTGGGGGGGGGCTAGATTTTAATCTTGGCTTGACAGGAGTAGGGAAACACTTATTTATTCATTTTTTTTTAACATGAAATTCCGCATTTCACACTGACAAAATTCAAGTGAAATGCACGAATTTCATGAAATATTTCATGGGGTGAAATTCCCAATTTCACCAGAATTTTGCTGCATCTCTACTGCCCACACCACTGTCACTGCTACTACTAGGGCTAGCTTGCTTCCGTGGGAGGCCTGTACTGTTTTTGTATTTCAAGGTGAGCCTTGTTGAGTAAGTAGGTAGCCTAGTCTCAAGTTAGCTTCTATTTCACCATCTGCCACTTCATGCAAGCACGGGAGAGGGAGACTCACTGAGATTAGACCAAGAAAAATATGCCACCACAACACTGCTATTGAGTTCAGTGCTCACCAACTCCTCCAGGCTGTAGTGTGCAACCTGTCTGCTCTGTGGCAGGAAAGACAATGTCACACTCGCATGACTCATGTGCTCTTGCTTGGCTGGAACTCCTCCATGTCATGTGTGATGGCACTACCACTAATATGTGGAGAAAGTGGACAACACAATATAGATACAGTCAAGCCAGGAGTGCACCTGCAGCATGCGTGCACACAGGCTAGGGGGCACTTATTATGCAAAAGATTAAATCCAAATTTAAAGCCATTATTGCCACACCATAAGAACAACCTAGGCACAAATGTGGAAGGGGGACAACTGTCCCCTCTGTCCTACCTAAATGACACCCCTGCTTTATGGTAGAAATTCATTCTCAGGTGCTAATATCAGTACAAGTAAATACAATTGCTTCCTCTGTGTTTTGAGGTACTATATATTCATTTTTCAGGATGTGTCCTGATCATCATGAGGGTTAATGTCTTTCGTTGTCCCTCATTTTGAGTGTCCACGTCCCTCATTTCAAGTGACAAAATATGAGGTATGGTGCATGCTTAACATAGACTTTGATGGCAGACAAGGACCGCTTAGCCCACCTAATCTGCCCATTTTCCTACCTGCTGGATAAGCTGCAGATCCCAGTTAACCAACAGCCTACTTCTTCCTGCCTCCCAACAGAATTGCCTTATGCCTGTCCCATGCATTCTTGAATTCCCCCACTGTTTTTGACCCCACAACCTCCCCAAGAAGCCATTCCATGTGTCCACCACACTCTCTGTGAAAAAATACTTTCTCATATTACCCCTGAGCCGTCCCCCCTCTATCTTCAAATTGTGCCCCCTTGTTCTTGCACATCTCTTTTTCTTAAAAACGCTACTCTCTTGGACTTTGTTGATTCTCTTAAGGTACTTAAAAGTTTCTGTTGTGTCCCCCCTCTCCCTCCTTTCCTGAAGGGTATACATATTAAGCTCCTTTAGTCTCTCTTCAAATGGCTTCTGTTGCAGACCCTGCACCATTTTGGTTGCCCTCCTCTGGACTGCCTCCATCCTGTCTATGTCTTTGCGGAGATTGGGTCTCCAGAACTGCACGCAGTACTCCAGATGGGGTCTCACCAGCTGTCTGTACAGAGGGATAACAACTTCTTGTTTTCTACTGGTGATGCCTCTCCCTGTACATCCCATTATCCCCCAGCCCTCCTTACTGCCTTCTCACATTGCTTGCTTAGCTTTAGGTCCTCTGATATGACTACCCTGAAGTCCTTTTCCATTTTTGTTGTTGTTAATACCCTCCCCATTGTGTATTCTTCCCCTGGGTTTTTGTTTCCCAGTTGCATTACTTTGCACTTCTTTGCATTGAATTTAAGCTGTTATACTTCTGACCATTCCTCCAACCTAGCCAAATCCCTTATCATCCTTTCTACCCCCCCTTGTGTATCAACCTAGTTGCAGATCTTTGTGTCATCTGCAAAGAGGCATACTTTTTCTTCCAGTCCCTCTGCAATGTCTTTCATAAAGACATTAAAAAGTACTGGACCCAGTGCTAAACCCTGCGATACCCCGAATGTACCCCCCCTTCTTCGGAGTGGACTACATTTATTATTACCCTCTGTGTCCTGTTGTCCAGCCAGTTTTTTACCCAGGCTACCACCCTGGGACCCACTCCCAGGCTTGCTAATTTGTTTATTAATCTTTTGTGTGGGACTGTGTCAAATGCCTTGTTAAAGTCTAGGTAGGCCATGTCCATAGCCCCTCCCTACTCAGCTACAAGACCCTACTCAACACAAAGAGTGCAGAACATGGCCATAGTGTATATGCTCCATACAAAATGACAAAGGGAAAGGACAGTGGTGTCCCCCGGGATGAAATGCAATTCTGCAGCATTTTGCAGCACTCTGCAGAATGCTGCAGCTGACCTTCTGAATAAAGCAATGTAATTTCAATGGTAATGAGCTCCCTTTGTCATTCAGGAAAATGTGACACTGCCAGGATGAAGTGAATGCCACAGTTTCTTGCATGACAAAGGGGACTAATTGCCATTGAAATTACATTGTTTTATTCAGTAGGTCTGCTGCAGCATACTGTAGAGTGCATTAAAAGTTAATTTCATCCTGGGGGATGCCACTGTAAGTGAGCCGAAACAGTCGTGGAGAAACACATCTGTAGCACTTCTCTAAGTATGCATAAGGGGATTTGCATGGCCCAAAACAAAAAGGTGAGTCTTTATAGCACAGAGGCCCCTCTTCACACATCTGGAATGGGGGATGCTGGGTGACTACATCCTAGGCATATAATGCAGTAAGCAAACAATACTTTACAGATTAATGGCAATTTAATGACAAAAATATAAAGCCATTAAACAACTTGCAAAAGGATCAGAATTAATGAGTTTACCTAATTTTAATGGGAAAGCAATGAAAAATGTATTTTAATGACTAATTGTTAGCACTAGTTTGAGAAATAAAAACTGATGTTTTTAGATGAGATTTGCACCAGCGTAGTTGCTCCACACCTAGCAAGCATGCAACTTGTGACCCTGATGTGATTTTTAAATGATGTTCACACCAGCTTAACTGCTGCACTTATGTCAAGTATGTAACATGCAAACTTGATGTGATTTTTAGAAGATGTTCACACCAGCTTACCTGCTACACACATGTCAAGTTTGCATCATGTGAACCTGATTTGCTTTTTAGGCCTGGTTCACTTGGGTTCAGTTTATGTATGCGAACCACATGCAAACATTGCTCAGTTAAGCATGTGGCATGCATTCTGCATGTACACAGCACACTTATATTTCTGTAAGGGCTCCATCCACTTTCTCAGCTGGACTGGGAACTCTTCAGCTAGCTTTCTTTTCATGTTGACACCAGTTTGCTGGGTGTCTGTTCTTGAGGTGGGTGAGTTGCCCGCCAGTAACTAGATGTCTTCACTTTTTAACCCTGCACTAGACACAGTAGACAGATCGCAACTGAGTCATCAGCATTGTCAAGAACACAGAAATCCCAGACAGAGGATTTAATTACCCTTCTTTTTCCATGGTGCCAGGAAGACTGTGACGGTTGAGGGGAAGGTGTGGATACATTTTTTTAACTGATATCAGCACATCAAAAATTTTAGGCAGTATTTCTTTATTAGCTGTGATGCTAATGGACACAACATTCTCCTCAACAAAATCTGAATCATATGACTTATGTTTCTTACTGTCAGGCTCCCATAGTGGATCCTGCATATCATTATCATCATAATCATCAACAATGCTCTGCTTCTGTTCAACATGAAAGTCCTCCTCAACCTCCTCAACCTGTATGTGTGCAGTCTAAACAACATTCTCTAAATCTCTAGTATTTACTACTGTCTCAACACTGTCTGCCTCAGAAGCATGATCATCAACACCACCCACAGATAGTCAAACTACCTTCTCCTGTTCCACTGTTTCCTGCCTGCTAGTACTTGCAACACTGCTACCTTTCTTGTCAGGTGTCACCTCACCCACCAGCATTGCTGCTACTGATTTAACATTGAAACATTTTGTTACAGCTATGCCACCACTGCTAACAACTGCAGTACTCTCACTGCTATTTGCCCCTGAGCTGACAGGAATTTTGATGACATGTGCCAGAAATTGATTTTTGTAGTGGAGTATTAATTGGTACCTTTAATTTACCAACCTTCTTCTCTGACGTAGAGTTGCCCATCCCTTTTCCCACTGTTTTCTTGCCAGTCATGATCGCTGTTTGTGTTTTTACGGTAAGGCATTTTTTTATAGGTCACAACACAGATAACAGTATTTTATATGCCCAAAGTACAGGTATTATTTTCTAGCTCATGGAAATCTGGCAAGTGAAACTGAACACTGAATCAGTATTTTATATGCCCAAAGCACAGGTATTGTTCTCTAGCACAGGGAAATCTGGCAAGTGAAACTGAACACCGAATCAGTATTTTACACACAAAATGTACATAGATTTACTTTAGCAGTGGGAAATATGGCAAGAAAAGAAAGAGAAACAACATATAACAGAAAATTCACTGTGTAACTGATAAAAAAGAACAAAATTACAGATCTTGAACCTAGCCTCTTACATTGCTGTTGCTCCACTCCCCCACACAATCCACAGATACCTCCACCTAAATGCAGAAACTGGAACACGTACTTTACAATGTCTAATTGATGAGTGATAAAAAAAAGTACTGTGTATGCACAAAGCATTCACAAAAAAATGTTGATCAAAATGTGATTCAAATTGGATGGTTTGTTAATGGTTTAACTGATTCTTATGATCAGTCAGACTAACACAATGTGCTGTTTGAGAGAATCTCAACTACACTGCACTCAGACATGACCTACTTAGCTTTCTATAGGCTCTTCAGCAACATTAACAAGCAGACAGCCCTAGGTGGGCACCATGGGGGCCTCCTGTGGTCCGGCTCCACTTCTGGGTGGCCACATCAAGCAGCAAGCATCGCATAGTGCACTCCTAGCGCCACACAAGATAGCCCTAGGTGGGCACCATGGCAGCCTCCTGCAGTCTGGTCCCACTCCTGGGCAGCTGAATCAAGCAGCAAGCATCGCATAGTGCCCACCTAGTGCCACACAAGGTAGGACTGCTTTGGAACTCCAGGACTGGCACTCGGCTTGTAAGCTGTGAATCCTATTGGTTCCAGACAAACAATGGAAGGGTCCTGATTGACTGCCCTAGCTGTGCCTAGTGCAAGGACTGGACAATGCTCTGTTTTGACTGTTGCCTGGGATCAGTGGCTTTCTTGCCTGACTCAAATATTTTAACTACTGCAGTGTTTTTTGGAGCCTGCATTAATTTAGAGCTTTTGTGACTTCTTGCCCTGCCTAATTATGTAGCTTGGCTACTTGCTAGTGTTTAGTACAGCTCCTTTTAAACCTAATGTTTAAATGCTTTCATGATTGTTATGGTAGTAGTTGTTTATTAGTAGGACTTCCAGTCTGCCAGCTCAGTATAATTTAACTGCTCTCAGTAACTCCAGAATTGGTGTTATTGCTAAAGTGAATAATTAAGTCGTATACGGCCACTGCTCCTTTGCAGACCACACTTTATTGCCTCAAAGGTTACTGCTAAAATCTAATCTCTTGTCCAAGTGCCCACTTATTGTTGCTGCTGTTTCTCTACTCATTTCTGTAATTGACCCCCCATAGCCGTTATGCTGTCTAGCCTCTGTTCTAGCCACCCCTTCTGATTTCCTGTCCCTGCCTTAGTTTTCAACCAGCCCTAAAACCTCCATATTTCAACCAGCTATAAGACTTCCACCCCAAATCTCTAACCCTTTTATGCTTTCTCCCTGCACAATTAATTATCTGTAAGCTGTTGATGCAGATTTTAGGTGATTACAGCCCCCTCTCTTGAACCATCTGCTTTTTTCTTTTCTGTCCCTGAATGTGTAATCTCCATGACCCATTTCAGCCTGCACCGCCTTCCAGCTGACCAGGTGCCAGTATTCCTCCTTCCCCCTTTTCTATCCCAACTGATTCCTTGCTCTGTCCCTCCATTCTCTTCTTCTGCCCAACACCTCCTCTGATTTAAGCACAATTTACATATCCACTGTTAGCACATCTTCTGTCCTCTGCCGCTGTTTGCACCTTTTCCAGCCGTCCATTGTTTCCTTGACTGGCCACCCCTGCTCGTAGCCCTTGTTCCATCTTGTTTTTAAATCAGCCTCTCGCTCTCTCCCTCTCTGCAGACAGCCTTAGGTAGGCACCATGGTGGCCTCCTGTGGTCTGGCCCCACTCCTGGGCAGCCGCATCAAGCAGCAAGCATCACATAGTGCCCTCTCAGTGCCACACAAGGTAGGACTGCTTTGGAACTCTGGGACTGGCACTTGGCTTGTAACCTGTGAATCCTATTGGTTCAGGCTGAACAATGGAAGGGTCCTGATTGGTTGCCCTAGCTGTGCCTAGTGCAAGGATTGAACACTACTCTATTTTGACTAGTGCCCAGGGTAGGCGGCTTTCTTGCCCTACCCAAATATTTGAACTGCTGCAGTGTTTCTTGGAGCCTGTATTTTTTTTTCCCACACACCCTCCCCGGCCCTGGTACAACCTCTATTAAATGCTCATCCCTGCATGTGGGCTTCACCCATAACACCGCACAGTCTCCAGATAGGCCAACTCCACCCCTCAGTGCTATTCTCACTGACTTATCTAATTTTCCTTCCTGCAGTTCCTAAAAACCCAGACTAAAACTCCCTTCCCTCACCCTTACTGCTGCCTATACAAAATCCACATAATGGGTCCCTTTCCTTGCTAAATGTCTAGGTGTATACTACTATTTAAGACCTTAATCTTGTCTGACCTCCCACCTGATTCCAGGATCCCTTGGGATCACTCTGCTGTAGAGTGTTACAGCCTCTGCATCTATTCCACCATCATATCCACTCAAATACACATTCATCCCTTTACTCATTGGCTCAGCCCACCACTTCCTAGTGGGGCTCCTCAACAAAAAAACAATGTCTGGCTTCCGCCTTTGGCTCTACTCACGCATCTCTCCTCTGTAAGAAAAAACTATTCCACACAACAATCATGGAGAAGACCAACTAAACTTAGCCAAGAAGCAAATTAGAGAGTATCTCTGTAGATTCACACTGATGCTACTGATGCTCTCAGGGAATATACACCCTAATCCTGGCCCCCCTGTAGGTACCAATACCACATGCAAAACAGAATCAACATCTGCAGCATCCTTAGTAAAATGGACATCTTGAATGCTTGGATCCTGCAACATAATCTTGACATACTCTTAGTCGTAGAGACATGGGTCTCCCTGAACATAGGCAATGCCTGTGTTGCACTTCCAGGCTATACAATTTACAGAATGGACCACTTAACTAAGGTTGGAGGTAGGTGTGCTATTTACCTAAGGGATCACCTTCAGGGTCTAGTCCTCCCACTGCCTGACTTGGGTGACCACATGCAAGCTTTGGCAATAAAAGTGCTCCTCAGAGCCCATAATAAATCCATCACAGTCATGCCCCTCTATATACCCCCTAGGCATAAGTCCACTGGCTTTAATGCACTAATGGAGAGCTTAGCATCCCTACATCTCAATACTGAAACAATAATCCCCATGGACTTTAATAACAACTAGCTTTCCCCTGAGGCCAAGGCCATCAACGATGCACTCGCAGCAATCCACTTCTCACAACTGATCGACAACCAACCTGAACAAACTACTCCAAGGGTACCAGCACCCTTCTGGACTGGGTACTGACTAACTGCCCTGACCACTTACCTGGGATCTCCATTCTCCCTGACATCCTTAGTGACCATTCACATGTCCTGTTTCAGTGGATTAACACCTACATCAAACCCCTCTACAAGAACAATCCCCTACAGGGTTCTCATCAGGGGACACCTTGAAATGCTAAGAGTGGACCTTCATCAGCAAGACTGGTCCTCAGCTTACAACTCCTGCAATATCAATTCCGCACTTGACTATTTCATTCACCTTTTCAACACAACCTGTGACCTGCAAGCTCCACTGAAAACAAGGAAAGTCAAAGGCCACAGTAACCCATGATTCTCCCCTGCTAGACTTATTGAGATCTTGGGACTGCCTGTGGCAGAGGGCATGGATCTCCAGCAAGCTGGCTGACTTGCTAAGTTATAAGACAGCTCGTAACAAATGCACTCGAAAAATATGTTCAACAAAAAAAACAGTACTTTAAGGAAGCCCTCTCCAAATCTTGGAGTGATGGCAGACAATTTTGGAACAACGTAAAGGAAGTAACTGGTATCAATGGCAACTCACTCCCCACTATACTTAAAATTGATGGAACACCCTCCTTGGATCCTAGAACATTTGCAAACTCATTTAGCACTGCCTTCATGGATTTGAGTGGAATACTCCCTCCTGATTTCTCCTGTCAATCCTCCTCCACTGAAGTTAACAAGTCTGCAGTCCTGACCCCCAACCCCCCATTCTGCTTTAAAACTATCACTGCTAAGGAGGCTCGTAGGTATCTCCAAAAGGTTCTGGGTAAATCCAGGTACAGCAGCAATACCTTGGACCTGAAATTTATTGAATTGACACTAGATGACATACTGGTCCCTCTCACCCATATTCTCAATGCATCTGTCAGGTACTAGTATTTCCCTGTCAAGCAGAAATCCACTGTAGTGGCTCCATTTTTCAAAAGCAGAGAGCGGGCCCTTTGCAGGAACTATCACCCAAACTCCATTCCACCACCTCTCTCAAAAGCTCTTGAGAGAATAGTAGCTGACCAGCTCAGTGAATACCTAGATAAGTAACAGCTACAATGCCCTCAACAACATGGGTTTAGAAAGGGCCACAGTACCACACCAGCACTGCTTGAATTTACTGGTTACATTCACAATTCCCTTGACCAAGGTCTGCTTGTTGGTGTTGCCGATATTGACCTAACCAAGCGTTTGACACAGTGAACAATGATCTACAGATCAAACAGATCAAGGTCACAGGCCTCTCTCCAGACATTGTGGCTTGGTTCACCAGTTACCTGCAGAACCAGACACAACAAGTCAAAATAGGCAATACCCTTTCTGACACTAGGTCAGTCATCTCTGGTGTCCCACAAGGGTCCATCCTAGGCTCACTCTTATTTAACATTTTTTTAAACCAACTACCCCTTGCCTTCCATTGTCATATCCTACTATATGCAGATCATGCTGTTCTGTTCTTCAGTGACCCAAGCCCCTCTGCTCTTGAACGTAACTTCCAGAGCAATTTATCAGTGGTCAAAAGTTGGTTTAAAGACCAGAAACTTGGGATGAACTACTTCAAGATGAAAATTATGTTGTTCTCCACCACCCAAAACTGGTACAGAACTCACCCCCTTCTTATCACTAATGAGACAGGCACTCCCCTGGAGCTTGTCCAACATTTCAAATACTTGGGGGGTCACACTGGATAGTACTATGTCTTTCGTCCTCCACATGGACAAAGTCACTAAGGCATTAATACACGGCTTGGACTACTACATCGGCATAAGCACAGCCTTACATCACAGGCCCTCAAGCTAGTTGTGCACTGTTATCTAGTGACTCTCATAGATCATGAGTTGGTAATATATGGTTCAATCACAGAGACTGCAATACGCTGGATAAAAGTAGCCTTAAACAAAGCCTGTTAGCTCTTCACAGGAGCAACCCAGCTGACCTATACTTGTGATCTGTATGGCCAAACAAACTGGCTACAGTTCAGTCAATCAATCAGTCAAAATCTTTATTTATCCAGGTGGGCACCATTGAGCAAGGCTCATTTGCAAGGTGGACCTGGTCATGAATACATCAAAGTACAGTACAGAAGCAGGTATACAAAAAGCAATAATATACAAGGAAGAAAAAGTATATACAGTTTATACAGTACAGTACAAGGTTGAAATAAATAAAAAAAAAGAAAAAACAGCATTATTTTACAATTGAAGAAGTCAGCAGATGTACGATCAATCATAGGCATACAGGGGTTATAAGCAGAGATCTTTTGAGTGAGGCAGCCGGCAACTACACATATAGGGGAAATAGGCTGTGTATGGAGTGGCAGGTTAGAGAGGTAAAGAAGAGGAGGGATATATTACTGATGACTGGGGGAAAATTGAGCTAAAACCACAGAAAATGATGATGGCTGTCATGTACTTGTTTATTATGATAATGATGGAGGAGGGATAGATAATTGGGACACTGCTATGGATGGGGTGGGACTTTAGCCAGGCTGGAGTGGACAGGAAACAGTAGGTGCAGCAGGAAGAGTTAATATGGAAAGAGTGAGAGCCAGGGGTAGAAACATGGTGAACATCAGGATGGAAAGGGGGAGTTGTGGAATTAGTGGGCTAGCGGTGAGGAAAACATTTGCAAGGTGCTTTCATGTAGCGATCGTAGAGCGCCTTGAAGATATTCAGGCTAACAGGGTAGCTCAGCTTCAAGTTCCTTTGTAAACCGTTCCACAATGTGGGTAAAGAGAAGCTTAGATCAGCTTTGCTGAAACGAGTTTTGACCCTTGGAACTTGGAGGGCAATTAGGGAATAGCTCCTTAGAGCGTAGGTTCCTAATACACTCCAGGGAATACAATCTGAGACATATGAGGGGAGCTTGTTGGTCACTGCTGTGAAGGCTCATAGGGTGGTGTTTCTATTCCTTCTATAGTGAAGGGAAGTCCAGTCTAACGAAGAGTACAGGGAGCAGTGGTGTGTGGAAAGTGGAAGGCCAGTAATGAACCTGATAGCTCTGTGGTGGAGGGTGTCCAACTTAGCCAGTGCAGCTGCAGTGCAGTGGCTGTAGAGCAGGTCCTCGTAATCTATTAAAGATAGGAAGGTAGCTTGAACCAGTTGAATCTTGGCCTCCTTTGCGAGCAGGTGGTTAATTCTGTAGAACAGTCCTAATCTTTGCCTTAGTTTCTTCTGTAGTTCTTTGAGATGGTCAGCGAAGGAAAGTTTATGTTCGAGCCAAACTCCTAGATATTTGAATTTAGCTACATACTCTAGTGTTTCTCCAAGAACAGTGGTAATTTGTGGGATAGCTTCCCCCCAGCAGGAATTGCCGCATGCAAGGAGGGGGAGAAGAGCATGGCTTTTGTCTTTTTTGCATTGAGCAAAAGCTTTTTGTTTATGAGCTGGTATTGTAGAAGGTTAAATTCAGCTTGGAGGTCTTCACAGACTGCTTCGGCATGGGACGACTCAAGTACAGTACAGTGTCGTCCCCGAATAAGTGGATGTTGGCTTTTTTGATGGGGGTCATTGATGTTGTTAATGTAGACTGCAAAGAGGAGGGGACCAAGGATAGAGCCCTGGGGCATGCCCCTCAACAAAGGTTTTAATGGAGAAAGATCACCTTCAGCTTTAACCTGCTGTTTCCATTCTCTGAGGTAGTCTGCAAACTAGCACATAGATTTATGGTCCCGGCCTAAGGTGCTTAGGGAGGAAAGAAGCAGACTGTGATAGACTGTGTCGAATGCCTTATTAAGATCCAAGAAAACAGCACAGACATGCTTCTTGTTGTCAAGGTCTAGGAGCCAATCATTGGTCACCTTAGCTAGGGCTGTTGTGGTGCTGTGCTTTGCTCTGAATCCAGACTGAACCAGGTTTAATAGGCTTCTGGATTCTAAGTATACCCCTAGCTAGACACACACTATTTTTTCTAGTAAGTTAGGGAGGAGGGAGGAGGGAGGTCGGTCTGTAATTATTTAGATCGCAGGGGTCACCTGCTTTTAATAGAGGGATGACATGGGCTATTTTCCATTGATGGGGGAGGCTACCCTGGGAGAGTGACATGTTGAATAGGTGGGTGATTGGCACCGCAAGCACATGGTAGACACATTTCAGATAGTATGGCTCTATGAAGTCAGAGCCTGCTCCCTTCCTGGTGTCCAGTTGCAGCAGTAGGTCTTCCACTTCTTTTAGAGAGACAGGCAGGAGGGAGAAGTCCTCCTCAGTAGAGGGGGACTCATGGGTTGGTGGGCCTTGAGCTGTGCAGAGGTCATTGGCAGGAGAAGTATCAAATGCTAGCCCTGCCATTGCAAAATGGTTATTGAGGGCTTCCAATAACTCCAATCGGTTAGCAATAACACTGCCACTGGACATAATTTTTGCTGGAATGGAATTACCAGGTGCATGTCCAGACATGTACTTTAATGTTTTCCAGAGCTTTGAAGGATTTCTTGAGGCAGAGGCTTGCTCCGAACGATAGTAGGCAGCCTTGGCTGCTCTGACCAACTTGGTGCACTTGTTACGTGCTCTGTTAAAAAGACACCAATCCTAGTCATTCTTGCTGTTTCATGCTTTTTTCCATAAAGTATCCCTTTCTAACAGGGAAGCTTTGAGCTCAAGTGAGAACCAACGGCAGGTGCTGCTCCTGACCCTCACCTTAACCAAGGGTGCATGCTTATTTAAAGCCTCACTTAAAATATCGTAAAAAATAGTATATGCCCTGTAAACCATTTTGGATAGGAAGAATTCCTGCCATTGTGGTGAATGTTTCAAGTTGTGGATGTAAGCAAACAAATCAAAGTTGCGTTTGCACCTCTTGATAAAGAACTTTGCCACAAACTGTGGGTTGTGCATGGATCTAATGGTGGTGATTATACAACAATCACTAATGTCTGAGAAAAATGTTCCGACATGAGAGAACAGGTGTGGCTTGCTAACCATAATTACATCTAAGAGGGAGCTGTTGTTAAGGTTCTTTTTATTTGGGCGAGTAGGCTCGCCAATGAGTTGCACCAGCCCTAGAGTGTCACAAAAGGATTTCAAGGGAGCTGATGCACTTGATAGCCAGTCGTAGTTCAGGTCACCAAGAATAATGGTTTCCAAGGAACTGAGCCCCAGTACGGAACTGAGGTGATACAGGAGATGAGGCCTGGTAGAAGGGGGCCTGTAGCAGCCTATTACACAGAGTGCACTGGAAGGAGAAAGTTCAATCTTTAGGGTCAAGCACTTGAATTCTTTGGGGGAGGACAATGCGTCTATGCATGCAGCTGAGTATTTGTCCCTTTCATAAATTGCCACCCCACCTCCCCTTGATTGCCTATCCACTCTGAAGAGTAAATAATTTGGGATATTGATTTCATTGCCTGGAGTGGCTGGCCTAAGCCAGGTCTCAGTGATCACTAGGATGTCAGGTAGGGTGTGGCTCACCCAAGCCTGGATAAGGGTGAACTTTTTCAGCAAACTACAGGCATTAAGATGCATAAAAGACATTCCTTTGATACCTGCCAGGTCTGATGGAGAAGAAAGGGTGTCTAATGGTCCTGGGTTGAGTTTGACATTGCCTAAGCACAATAGTAAAAGAAGCAGGATTCTTTTTAAGGTAGCGAACTGTAATTTGTAAACACTATTTTTTGAGCGATAGGGGAGGTGGTGTTGATGGGTAGGCCATAGGCAGACTTCAGTACCAATCATGTCTATTGGCACTATTGGCACTAAAAGCCAGATCATGCCTGATGCCCCCAGGGGTACAGAACCTTCTTGCTTACAATGCTAATCATTGTTGCAGCTGCAGTTCCGACAGCTGAATTTTCAAAATTCTCCACTTCCACACTTCCTTGGGTCAAAGGTCTTTTGCCTGTCAAGCCACAGGCTGGCTAAACTCACTGCCAATTGACATCACAACCTTAACCTCAATCGGACTGTTTAAAAGAAGGCTGAGACAACAGCTAACAGCGAATGCTAGTTGTGATTGCTTCCACTGACAAATTTCACCGTCTACAGTGTCACTGTTCTGTCCTTACTCTGTTTCCTGACCCATAGTGCCTGGAACTTCTCCTTTGCTCTTCCCTCCCCCTGCCTGCCTACAAACAAGCTCAAACACCACCAGCCATCCCCTTCCTCCTTCCTGTGATCTCTCCTATCCTCCCTCCTATCTCACATGCCCCATCCTATAGCACCACAGTCCTGGATTCCCACTCCTCCCATTGCCCCCTATTGCCATGAAATCTGTTCCCACAATCCTACTTCCCTTTTCCTTCCTGACTCAATTTACACAAATGGGTTCTATCTTTAGGTTTACCCACCCAATTGCCCTGTCTGTTCACCTTCTGTCTCTCTTCCTGCTACTGTCTAAGCCTACACGATTGACTCTGGCTTTTGTTCACAGCCTATGTTTGAGCCTTCCTTCTATCCATAAACTTCCTTGCTCAACTGTTTTTTCTGTTCTTCTGCCTCACCTCCAGCTACTCCCTAAGTTCAGAAGTGACATGGGTGATTGTTCATAGCCTACAATTGTGCCTTTCTACTTGCTATACCATCAATGTAAAACCTGTTTTATTTTGTTCACACCTATTTTGTACACTGTCAATACTGTGCCTTTCTATTAGCTATTACCATCCTGTAAAATGTGTTTTATATTGTTCATACCTATCTGTACAATGACAATATTGTTTGTATACACTGGTGTGGAATCCATGTAATGATTTTGTCCTCAAAGGGTTAATCAGAGACTTTAATAAATAAAATAAAAAAAATAAAAACATGTGACCCCCCCCCAGAGCATCATATAACATCCTCTCCAATACTGCAGTGTGAATCTCACATCAAGAGCAAATTTCACCAGAGAAATTGCCATTTTGTGTAAAAGTAACAACCAAGATAGTGGCACAATAGAAGCAAAGTCAGCAATTTTCACTTTTTCATGAAATATCCACAAAAGGTGAAACTGGGATTTTGCCAGGCTTAAAATTGCACAGAAAGTCAAAACTCTGTGAAATATTACGCAGAGTGAATTTTGCTGACTTTGCACACCTCAGTCCACCACACTGATTGATTGATTCATTTCTTTTGCTTTCTCCACCATTTTAGCCAGTGTCAGGTTAGCAATCTCCTTTCCACACTGGGGACAGTGGCATGGTTCATTTTCAGTGACCCGAACTCCATCAGTGCAACCCCGGAACAAATTGTGCCTGCCATCCTGAGTCACCGGATCCCAAAAAAGCTCCTTACAAAGTGGGCAGATCAAATTCTCTTCTATGTTTGTTAATCAATGACTGCCAAAATAGCAGGGACAGTGGAAGATGAAAGCTCCAATATAAACAAAATGTCATAGGAGGGGCTACAAGGTGAGAATAATGATAACCACAGTGAATGCTTTTACTGTGTACATTTTTACATACAGGTTATTTAGCCAGGTGTTTATGTTTTCTAATATATTATATGGATATTTGCATCTCCAGATGTATTGTGTTAACTTCAAACAATAAAAATGTCTAACTTAAAAAATCAAGCTACTTCTCAGGATTTGCTACATTCTATCAGATTATGCTACAGGATAAGAAATCCTGAGGGAGAAGCATGATTTTATATTACATTGGTTTTGATATGGGTGACAGGAGGGGTTGGGGCAGGAGCAGTGAAGGAGATCTCACCTCTGGTGGATCCCTAAGTTTGATCCTCAGTTATATAGATTGCCCGAGCCTCCTCAGTGTGGAATATGGATGGAGACTGACTGGTTCCGGTATGCTGAAAATTTTTTGTTTGTTTTGTTTTGTTTATTAACTGTTGGGAACAACCTTGGGGCATTTAACCCTCAATGCACAAACTAGTTTCCAGATGGGGAGTGCACTGAACAACAAAAGCTGCCTGACATGGTAAAGGAAGATGCAGGTGTCAATCCTTGTTTTCGATCCTGTTTGGGGGGATTTAAAGTTACTCAAATCGTGTACTGAGAAGATTTCTGTAAGATTAACTCTGTCTGGTACTGACATGGACAGAGATTTTGACATTGCAAAGGTATTCCTCTTCAAAAAACTAAAAACCTTTCCCTTCCACTATGAAATGGATTGGTACCGATGTTGGGTGCAAAATTGGTTTCCATTCATAGTTCAGACAAAGGTTGCCACCCTTGCTGCTAGTTAAAGCAAAGAAATTCAGTTAGCATGGTTCAAAGTCAGATCCCATTCCTGCCTCTTGTCAGAAAGCACTCCAACCTTACTGGGTTCCAGGGATACAGCACTGCTGGTCAGTTGTTTTGTTCTAAGATTCAGACACCGATCATGGCTTGAATCTCTGATGAGTTGTCCTACATGATAGTGTTCCAGAGACAGAGATTGGGTATGTTGGGTATGGTGGATTGTTGCAGATGACTGCAGTACATTTCATCAAATAAAGGGCACATTGTTACATGAGTTCCATAAAGTGCAAGTTGTTACAGGAGTCCCCTAACTAAATGAAAACAACAGCCATCCCCTTATTGGAGAGATGTGCTCAGGGTACCCCTAGCTCACCACTGAGCTGCCATCTGTTATCCTGATGCACAGTTAACTCTCAGCTGCTCCAGGTGGCTCAGTGTGTGGGTGCGTGTGTGTGTGTGGGGGTGCTCATGGTTTCACCTGTCAGACTGTGCAAAGGGTGACGAATCTTGTACTTACAAAAAGTAGAGCCAGCAGAATCTGAAAGAACTGCAATACAAAGAAACTGAGCCTTGCTGAAAATGACTTCTAGTGAATGGTTTGACCATGTGAAGGACATATGCTGTTTTTTGCCTGTTCTGTGATCCAGTGGAACTGGAATACAGGCACAGGTTCTTTTAGTGAGGTGTGGATGGGGTTTTGGAAAAGGAAACAGATCCCTCCTGTCCTGAGTGTATAGAGTAGTTTCCAAACAGGGTATACACCATGGTGCAAAGTGCAGAGAGTTGTGCATTGGGCAGCTTTGAGTATGAACCCATCGATCTGTTTGGAGGAAAACAGGTCAGAAGGGGTCCAACTTCAATGATCACCGACACCTCTGCCAGACTTTGAAGTCTCTAGGCAGGGGCTTTCGAGGGTGACACATTCAAAGCTGAAGTCAGCAGGTGGTAGGTCTTTGCCTTGTGGACCTTGGTCCATTCATAATTTCTGTGATTCTCACTTTTGACATTTTCAAAAATAGGCTGAAAAACCGTCCCTCAGTCAAGCTTATGCTGTTTAAGTATGGTTTACCATTTTGTTGTATTGGAAGTACTTTTGGGTTCAGAACATTTCCTAGCTGCCTGCCTCGCTATAGGGTGCTGCTGAAGTTTGTTCAAGAAACATTCCTTGTAATGGCAGGTGTGTCATGCAAGTGTCTGAAATGCAGCCTGGTTAACGGGTGAAGTATGTTTTATAAATAGAACCACAGAAGCTGAAAGTCACATAAAATCAACTGGACTCTGTTCCGCAACTACAACTTTCCTAGCAGAGAAAGTTGCAGCCCAGGAATCAGACCCTGAGCAGCATCAGTGTATGTACAAACCAGGTGAAAACTGTACAGTACTGACAGCATGTCTCGTGTTATCAAGGAACAGTGTCTTAAAAATGCAGAAATGTTTCCAGAAAAAGAGGAAATTAGAGACCCAGCTGTACTGAACAAGACAGAGAATGTCACCACACAGGGTAGAAGAGAGCTGAGCAAGTGTGGTATGGATGAGGGTTGGGAAAAGAAAATGGACCTCTCCTGTGCCGAGTGTGAAAAACCTAAGGGAGAACCCAAGGAGCTGAATGCTCTGACATGTAACAAGACTCAGGAATCTGGAAAATTATAAATAATTAGCATCACAAGTATGTTCGGCCACGTCACAAATCTCCTAAGGAATGAAGTTGGGGAACTTGCTCCTTCATATAGCTACCGCTCAGCAGTTAGTCCTTGAATAAAACTGCCTCATGAAGGATTCTTATCCGATCAAGTTAGACTACAGTTGTATACCAATTGCCCTAGGCTGGACTTCTTTAACTTCAGTGACAGGAGACAAATCAACAAAAGTGGAATAAGTAACTTAAGAACTACAAGTCAAAGTATGACAGGTGCCCAGATCCTTCTAAGACAAAGCATGATGGGTGCCTCTGTCATTCTCAGATGGAGAAGTGTCCAACATATTCACGCCCGGGCCAGTGTTAGAATTCCAGGGGGGCTTGCTGGGGCTCAGCCACCACCAGCTCAGAAATGAGCCCCTCAGCTCACACATCACTGTCATTGACTTATAATGGGAAGGGGGCTCAATTTAAAGTTATAAAAGGGGTACATATAGTCACGCATTTTGAATGGCTAGTAGCCCTACCTAGGCATATGTTTTTTCTTGCATATAACAGAAAAAAACAAGTCCCGCCAAAATGGCAAGCACCCCCAAAAGGTATCTTTGTGTCACTCTCACATCACATGACCAAAAAACGCCATCTTGTTTTCCCAGTAAGGACAGTTCAGATTGCTTGATTGTCTGTACCCATTTTATAAAGTCAAGTAGTACAATGCAGCCAATGGTCAGGTTTTAAATAGCACACAATGTACCATCTCTGAATGGAAAAAAATGTTCACAGAACATCTCTTCATCTGTAAGCAGCCAGGGGGCAATTGTGGGGATATGGAGATTACTGGAGAAGAGGCTGATACCACGACAACTGCAGGACAATGGAGTTGGTAGGGGAAGTTTGAATATTGTGTTTGTATTGCTGACATTTTGAGATGAGATTCAACTTTAACCAAATATGAAGGACTCCCACCTGGACTGGTGAGTTATGCTGTGTATGATAGATCCCCTTAATTGTATCACAAAAATAAATGTTTGCAAACAGTCTGGAGTATTGGGCAGCTGGATTATGTTTTCTAGTTCTACCATGTTTTTTGTGAGTGGAAAACATAAATCAGGGAAGAAAAATATTTGTTTGCCATTCCCTTTGATGCTCTGCACCCAGTGTGTGGCTTTCAAAACATAGAAACATAGAATTTGATGGCAGATAAGGACCGCTTGGCCCACCTAGTCTGCCCATTTCCCTACTTAAAGGATAAGCTGCAGATCCTAGTTAACCAACAGCCTACAAACAGCCAAAAGTTCCTCTCAATGCAGTAGAAGGACTATTTTACTTCAAAACAGAAAAACTGTTAATATTTCTTAACTTTAAAAAAGTTACAATATGTGTCAACATATTTTAAGCTCGACTGGCTCTCCCTATCCAACTACATGAATTTTGTTTTGGGATGCTTCACGGGCAAGGTTATGGGCACAGGCACCCCTCTGGATTGGTGGAACTCCTTGTGCTGGCTCTCTCTGCGTTCTACTCCTTAAGGTCTGTGGGCCCCATTATCCTCAAGGCTCCTGCTTAGCGCACCCAAATGGGGGACAGAGATTTTGCATCATGTACCCCCAGATTTTGGAACTCCCTGCCAGTCCAGATCTGGTCCTACCCCTCCCAGGCATGCCTATGTTCCTCCCTGTGGACACACTTGAGGTATGTGACTGTCTCAAACCCCCATGATTTCCTTGATGACCTTGGTCACCTGCTCGGTTCCTGAGCATATCATCTTCTGTACCTGTGGTCTAGGTCCTACTGTGCTGTCTGCCCGTCTGGGTGTGACCCTGTGCTAAATGTGTAAATTTCTTGTAATCATCTGTAAATACTGCTTTGATCAATGTCATAGTGATTCTGTATTGACTTATATTTGACTGTACCGCTGTTGAAAACTGAGTTGTCGTCTATGTATGTGATGCTTCTTCTGATTTCAGTGTATCTGCCTTACTTGCTTCAAGTTGTACTTGCTTCTTCTGATTTCAGTGTATCTGCCTTACTTGCTTCAAGTTGTACTCTGTATGTTCTTTTAATTCTAGTACTCTCCTGGGTCGTACCTGAAAATAGGCATATGTTTTGTCTAGTGTACTTACCTGGTAAAAAAGAAAAAGCTAAATAAATAAATAAATTCCCATTTTATAAAACAATTGAGCCACTTCATGAATACTGTTGGAACATTTAGCAACCTCTTGAATGACTTTGAAACATTGAACCCACTCTTGAATGCTGTTGGAACATTGCACCACCTTTCAACTGACTTTGGAACATTGAGCCTCCCCTTAAATGCCCTTGGGACATCAAAAGGATACTGTCAACCTGTTTTGCATCATATTATTTATAGTTAAAAACCCACATTTTATGATTGCTTACCTGCTTTAAAATGTATTGATGGTGCTGGTTGTTTTGTCTGCCTCCTTGCTTAGTAGAACTGAAATGCATGCTAGTGTTCAGTTATAAACAACCTTGTTTTGTTTCAAATCTTGAATCTGTTCTTACTGAATACTTCCTGAACATTAGAAACACCCCAAAACAGTGTATCAACTCAAATTTAATAGCCTTCTAAACTCCCACTGTATAAAGAGTGGTTAGACTGTGTTGGGGGTATTCCCAATTCCAGGAAAGATGCAGTGGCAGTTGACCAAGGAATGTAAACAAACATGTTGTTGTGTGGTAACACTAGTATTGTGGGCAATCCATTTTTCATTTTTTAAAATAAAGAAAGAATCAGAATCAAACAACCAGCTATATCAGCAGTCTCTACAGGTTCTGAACAATCATAACATGTGTTTTTTAAACTAAGAACACTTTGAGGCCTAAGGTAGTTGACAGTGTCCCTTTAAGCCACCTATTGAATGCCTTTAGAACATTGAGCCACCTCTTGAATTCCTTTGGAGTATTATTTTTTTTTTTATTTTAGTCTTTGGTAACCAGGTAAGGCCCACTAGGCACAAGTGCCTGTTTTCAGGGGCAACCTGGGAGCACTGGGCGGTTAAGTGACTTGCTCAGAGTCACACAGTATGCAAGTGGAGGTTGTGAGAATCAAACTCAGGTCTGGTCTGCTGGCTGTATCAAGCTCGTTCACACCTCATTCCTCTAACCTCTAGGTTATACTGCTAGCCCTCTCTTGAATGCATTTAGAAAAGCTGTAGTGTTAGCTGTTTGTTTGTTTTTATTTGTTAACCAGGTAAGGTCACTGGACAGAGTCCTTCTTCCGGACTGACCCAGGCAAAAAGTATATTAAACATGTAGCAGTTAGACATAACAATTAACAGATAACACATATGATAAATAAATTAACATCAACAACTATATATTTGATTGTGTAATAAAAAATGCTTAAAATTTATTTTAAAAATAGACAAAGAAGTACAACTACACAGAGATAATGGTAATTTGTTCCAGAGAATAGGTGCAACTTTTGAAAAAGATCGATCACCAAACTTATTTTTTACTGCAGGAGTAACAAGGCTTAAACCTTGATTAGATCTTAAATTAACAACAGAATCCCATAAAGTAAGCAGATCAAATAAGGAAGAGCAGTTTTGAATACAAACTGTTTTATAAATCAGACAACCAAATGAATAAGCAAATTTATGCTGAAGAGAAAGCCACCCCAATGAAGAATGCAGAAAGCAATGATGAGTTAATCTAGGTGCAGCCAAAATAAAATGACAAATATTGTTATATGCCACAGTAAGCCTGTTAATTTTCCTTAGCCCCAATTTATATTACAAAAAGGATATATAATCCAACTGTGGGATCAGGGTACCCATTGCAATAGTTTTCCTAGAATCAATACTTAAATAGTGCTTAAATATATAGAAGCCCAGTTTTTGATTGATTACTCTACATACTACTCTAATTTGATTTTGAAAAGTTAAGGCCAAATCAAGATGAACATCCAAATATTTAAATTCATTTACTTGTTCAACCAAAACACCAGAGCTATCATAAATCATAAGCTAAGGGGTATTCTTAAATCTAAATTTGCTACCAAAAAGCATAGATTTAGTCTTGACTATATTCAATACCATACTGTTGGCTAAAAGCCAACTACAAAGGACAGAAAATCAAACTCAAGTGCAGAATTAATATCAGTTGAATATACAATAAGATCATCAGCATAAAGGAGACATTTACTTATGGTAAAAAAAGATGATATTGGGTTAATAAATGGAAAATAATAAGGGTCCATGTATAGACCCTTGGGGTACATCAGAAAAAATAGATTGGTGAGTAGAAGAAAATGAACCAATTTATACACTTTGAGACCTACCACTAAGATAACTTTCAACCCACAGCACAACATTCTCAGATAGGCCCAATTCACTCAGTCTCTGAAGTAATACAGCATGATTAATAAGATCAAAAGCTTGTGTCATATTCATGAATACCACCCCCGTCAACTCCCCCTTATCACAACCCATTAGGATGGTATTCATGAATCTGACAAATGCCGTGATCGTGCCCCGCCCTATCTAAACTCATGCTGTTCGTTACTTAAAAGCACACTAGTTTCAAGGAATTTAGTTAATTGGTTGGCAATTAATTTCTCAAGAATTTTACTGAGGGGATTTAATATGGAAATTGGTTAATAATCTTCAGCACTGAGAGCCGACTGCTTTTTTGGCACTTGAACAATGCGTGCATGCTTACAGTCAACTGGAAATATACTAGTGAGTAGGCACAAGTTGTAAAGAGAACAAAGTGGTCCTGCCACATATGGGGTGGCCATTTTAAGAAGTCTACCATCTAAACCCCTACCATAATGACTGAATCTGTTTGGTAACAGACATAATAAATCAAAAACCTCCTTAGAAGTGATCCTTTGAAACTGAAATTAAGAAGTAACTCTGTCCATTAGATCAACATTAGTTTTAGATTGAAATCCACCACCACAAAGAGTGGACCCTTTTTTAGGTACATCAGAAAATCTAACAGTAAGTAAGTTAACTATTCCAATTGGGTCTATAACCTCATGGTCTTGAGACCTTAATGAGGTCACAGAAGATATATTTTTAGGTGCTACAAGGAAGTTTATGGTATCCCAGAAACCCTTAGGACCATTAAAGGTAGCTTCCAGTTTACCCCTAAAATATTTAGTTTTAGCTTGTCTCACCTTGAGCTAACTTGATTCCAAAGGGTCCTAAAAATGTGAAGTAGGTGATTTGATGGAGACTGTTTATAGCTATCCCAAGTCTTATTCCTCTGTTTCATCTGCAGAAGTTCAGTCATAATTCATCTACTTTCAGATCCCCTAATACACAGTTTATGAATAGGAAAAAGCCTATCTTGAACTTTTAAAGAATGAAGATACAGATAATCCAAAGCACAGTCAGGATCAGGAACAGATTCAAATAGAGTCCAATCAATCAACATAAATTCTTGCTGTATTCTCTTCTGTTGAAAATGTTTAAAGTTTCTACTCTGAATGGTCTGAGAGGGTATTCTAGCCCTCCTGAAGTTCAAAGAACAAAAAAATGCTCGATGATCACATATAGATTCCCCTAGCACACCTGATTAGGAGACAATTTCCATCCTACTAGTAAGAATCCAGTAGAGAATAGTGTGCTTACCGGAAACCAGATACAAACGAGTTGGTTCATCAACTAATTTTGTTAGGCCTAGGGGCAAAGTAGGTTACAATACCCCAAAGAATTATTCTTATACCAATTAAGATTAATATCTCCAAGTAAGACAAAATCCTGATTGAATAAGCATGTGGAAACACAGTCCAAAAAATCAGTAAAGCCAGTGACACCACATGTCGGAGGATTATAGATATAACCAATGGCAACCATCTTAGAGCCTCCCAGCTTCAATTTTAAAAACAGCCAATCACTTGCTATTTCAGTGTCCATACTAGTAAGCTACACAGTAATGTCTAAGTGATCTAAGCAATATACAGCTACACCCACCAATGATTTTTTACCCTTTCTGTCAGCCTGGAAATGTTTATACCCTGGCAGCAGGCAGGTTGAATCATTAATTGCAGGTTTTAACCAAGATTCAGTAATTAATACCATATCAGGTTTATATAATACCATTATGGCTTCAATATTAGCTAACTTGGGCAGTAAGCTTCTGGCATTAACATTCAGTAAATGAAATTCATGGACATTTGCATGAGAAGCATTAGCATTATTAGTCTGAGATAAATTACATATAGGGCCTTGATTAGCCTCAATGTCCCCAGATAAAGCCAATAAAAGGAATATAATCAACAGACACCATCTCAATCTTTTTAGTAATATGTCTACCAGAAGCAAAGGGGAACAATAAAGTAGGATAACGCCCATAAAATGCAGGATAACCCTGCTTGAAAAAAGCAAGCAGGATACATTCAGCCTCAAAGCCCCCTCCCAAGCAACAAAGCAGACATACTATAATCAGATAGAGAGTGTTCTGACTCATAACACCCACATCCTACTATACTCATCACATACATACTCCCTAATACAACCACCCACCCAACCTAACAAATGCTAATCAATTTTAAATAACCCATTTACAAAAGAATAATACTAATAGCAGCTTAGAAGCAAAACAAAATAAATGATACACACTCTAATCAAGACAATAATTTAGCACATTGAGTATCTCTGCGATGTGCTATTAAACCAGCATTAATACATGCATATAATATGAATAAAACCATTAAGATAATAAAAATAAAAATATAACCAGCCTCCCCACAGCCTCCCTTAGTAGACTCCTGCAGGTGACTCCTGTCACTCCTGCGGGAGTCACTGTGAGGAGAGCTGCTAGTGCAGTAAGCAAAATTAAGGCTACTAAGCCCCTCTTCCACAGGAAATGTCACCGGCACACTTGCTCCCTGGTTCCCTAGCTCCTGCGACAAGCCAAAGAATTACAGGAACTGGAACAACAATGAGTTCATTCACAGCCTGACTGGCTACTCTGCTGATGCAAAGTCAGGTAGGAAGTGATAGTAACCCTGCTGCAGCAGTTGACTTAAAGTCCAAATGCTCCACCTCCACAGGAATGCTATGAGCCTCCCTTTCTCTGGTGTCTAGTGGCACCCCCACCAACCAATTGCTGTCCAGATAAAAAATAAAAATGTTATTCCCTGATGTCTAGTGGCACCTCCACCATCTGATTACTATCCCCTAATTTTAATAACAGTGGTCTCTAGTGGCACCCCCCACCCTCCAATCACTGTTCCTCTTATTCTTATATTGTTAGTCCCCAACCAACTCAGCAGTGTGGGACACTGGGGAGCCCACCCCCAGTGTCCCAAAATATTTGTTCACTATAAGCCTGTAAAAAAGAACACAGTTCTCCAACATCTGTTTTTTAACCCAAAAAAAAAGAAAACAGTCCCTCGTTGTCTCTGCCATCCACCTCCCCCATCCCTACTCTCCCACTAAGCATCCACCACACCACACTCCCCCTTACCCTATACTTACCACCAGAGGGCATAAGCTATCATATTCTGTGGACCGAGACATGTCTGCACTCTTCAATGCCAAACCGTGTACTGAGGAATCAAGGTAAGTGCTGTATAATGTATTTCAATGGCACTTTGAAATTATCTTCATACTGTAACTTTTCCATTTTTAGGACTTTTGTCACCTAATTTTCAACATGGCCTTTTGTAACCCCACCTCATGAACACTGCAAATGTCATTTGGTTAATCGGGCCTGGAAGGTGATTTTCTGGTTGCTGTGTGAAATCACCTTTTGGGACCAAATAATGACATTTCACCACCAGAGTTTATGAGGTGGGGTCCCAAAAAAGCCATGTCAAAAATTCAGTAAAAAAATCCTAAAATGGCTGAGTTATATGTGCTCATTGAAATTGTTCTATACATGCACATAACTTTGGTAATTTTCAATATTCTGATTCTAAATTTTCAACATAGCCAATTTTTAATGCCACCTCATTAACAGTGCAGCTGTCATTTTCCATATCCTGTCTAAAACATGTTTTTGCACCTGTAGCACAGAATGGTGTTTTAACACAGATTTGAACATTTTCAGCTATAGGGTTTATGAGGTGAGGTCATAAGAAGACCATGTTGAAAATTTGGGGTCAAAATATGAAAAAATGCCTAAGTTATGACCATTCATTGCAGTTTTCGCTACACCCACTAGTAACTTTGGAAATGTTAAATATTTTAATAATAGCCTTCTTATTAACCCACCTCATGAACAGCACAACTGTCATTTTTCAAATTCTACACAAAATATGTTTTCCCATCTGTGGTGTTGCAGTTGCGCTGAATTACATTTTGGCTGGGATTTTAAAAAGTTCTGCATTGGGTACATGAGGTGGGGTAATAAGATGGTTATGTTGACAGTTTGGTAACTGTTGTCTTATAAATGGAAGTGCAGGGCCCAGAGGTCCCTGTACTTCCAGAGTTACCTACCTATATGCATTTATGGAGGGATGGGAGAGCAGGCAGATAAGGATACAATTATACTATCTCAAAAAGTAAGAAAATAAATTGTAAAAATAAAATTGTGTTAATGCTCTAGTTAGGAATAAAGCCAAAACAGTAGGGAAATGTGGGGATAAGGTTTTCAAAGCTAACACCCCACATCCACCCTGCACACAGCAGCAGGTGTCAATGGTGTGCATTCGGGTTGTTGGCCCTAATGCTCACCCCATTCTCCTATACAGTACTGTACCCATCTCAGCTTATTTACTTATGGATCAGGGTGAGCATTAGGCTGACAACCCCAAAGCACACCCGCAACATCTGTTGGTGTGCATGGGGTGGATGTGGGGTATTAGCATTAAAACCAACACCTCATTTCCTACTTTTGTGGCTTTATTCCTAACTAGAGCATTAACACAGTTTATATATATATATATATATATATATATATATATATATATATATATATATATATATATATATATATATATATATATATATATATATATATTATGGCACAGTAGTGCTACCATAGTTAGGTGAGGAGCCATTTCTATGTTAAACCCCAAAACTTTGCACCTTAATAACTTTGCAACTGTTTAATGGATTTGCCTTAAATTTGAAATTTATGATCAAGAACCATAGGCCTTGGGATCTGCCAAGTTTCGTACTGGTCGGCTATACGGCTGCGGAGTTATTAAGTGTGATCTGTGCGCGCGTTTACGCTTTTCTGGAATTCTGTGGCCGTGCCTACAGGTCGCACGGTTTGTGTGACCGCCCAAAATCTTCAGGGAATGTGTGGCCGGGTCCCCATGTGTCTTTCAAAGATTTCATGAAAAATATTAAACTGTTCAAAAGTTATTCAAAAACAGTTTCCCATTATAAGTCAATGGGAAAAGTTAACAAAAGTTCAACACTTTCGCAATGCATTTTACTTTCAAATGGGCCTGTTACTTTCAAAATCAGACATTTTGTTTTCAGTTGGTGATCAGAAAATGGTTGGCATTTAAATTTTGGACCTCTAGCAACCTAATTTTTTTGTATTCACCTAGTCAGGCCCTGAGGATGCTTGCCATGTCTTTATTTTGTAGAAACACCCAGAAATATGTTTTTCAAATTTCTGAAAAGTACTTTCAAAATTACTTTTGTGCTCACGAAAGTGTCTCAAATTTTTAAAGCTTTAGCAAATTCGACAGTGCAATTTTCTAGTCTGTGGGAAATGACAGCAATTCCTTTGGCACTGCACTGCAAAATAACCGTTGGGAGTTTTGGGCTGAAATTTGAGAGAACATGACCTGACATCTCCTAGATGTGCCTTTCAGTGTTGTATTGAAAAATATTACATGGCGGCAAAGTTATGGCACTCCAAAGTTGACAGTTTTTCCCATAGGATAACATTATGGCGCCCAAAGCATTACAGGAATCCTTTGGCACCCTGCTGCAAAATAACAGTTAGGTCTTTTTTCCTGAAATTTGGAGGGAAGACAGCCAACAGTACACAGATGTGCCTTTCAGTAGTTTGATGAAAAAATATCACATGGCGGAAAAGTTATGGCACTGCAAAATTGACGGTTTTTCCCATAGGATAACATTACGGCGCCCGACACTTAACAGAATTCATTTGGAGCCCTGCTGCAAAATAACAGTTTTGTCTTTTTCCTGAAATTTGGAGGGAAGACAGCCAACAGCCCACAGATGTGCCTTTCAGTAGTTTGGTGAAAAGCATTACAGGAGGCAAAGTTAGGTGCTCCGAACTTTCTTTTTCTCATAGGATAACATTACGGCGTCACGCTTTTCAGGGCCCGTATCTCGGAAACGGTGCGAGATATGGACTTTTCGTAGGAAAATTTCTTAGCCTCCTAATGGGCCTAAGATCCAAATTAGCCAGGACAGTTGTAAATAATATGACTTTTAAATTTTTTTTCTATGTTGTACGGTTCCTGAGATATAATGTATTTAGTATTCCAAGATCTCATTTTCTGCACCGATACTCATTATTTTGCATACATTATTTGTACTCACTGTCTTTCTCAATGCAGGTTTTGGGGAAAACCAGCCTGTGCGCTTACATTACTGTTACTGTTGCCCTTCCGCCTCAAGTGGATCCTGACTGCTTCACTTACCATTGACGCCTCAGCGCCCACCATGTGCTATCCTTTGCGCTTTCATTTGCGCTATGCTTCTGTTATTTTGCCATTTCTGTCTACAGTACTGTTTATCTTACTGTTTCACTTTACATCACCATGCCCATTGACATTTCTGTTTGCAGGCACCATGTTACTATGTGACAACATCCGCGTGGCAGACCATTTCCGTCTACGCCACCATGTCGCGTTACCCTTTCTGTTCTCATTCATGCTTGTGTTACCATGTGTGCCACTGTTAGCATTTCTGTTTGCGTTGCTGTCCCTGTTAGTATGCCACAACACATCATTTCCTCTCTTTTGTCGCTGTGGAACAACCCTAACTGATGCATTAAATGGATTTTTTTGCCTCTAATTTCCCTTCTTTTTGAGAATGATAATAAGAAATAGTGAATGTAATGCAGCGGCGGGAGCACGGGGCTGATTCTTGTCACATTGTAACATTGTGCCCGCAAACGCAAATCGTAATGCGCATGGTGACGCAAAGCGAAACAGAAAGAGGAACAGTACTGTATACAGAAATGTTAAAAACAACAGAAATGCAACCGCAAATGAAAACGCAAAGGGTAACGCACATGGTGGCGTAAACGTGAACGGTAAGTGAAATGGGTACGGAACCGCAAGCAGAAACGGTAATGGTAAGAGTAATGTAAGTGCACAGGCTGGTTTTCCCCAAAAGCTGTATAGAGAAAGACAGTGAGTAGAAAGAATGTATGCAAAATAATGACTCTCGGAACACAAAAATCAGTAGTTGTAATAGTAAATTGCTTATATCTCAGTAACCGTATGACATAGAAAAAAAATTTAAAAGTCATATGTATTATCACTTTCCTAGCTAGTTTTATACATATTAATTTTTCGACAAAATCTCTGTATCTCGCACCATTTTCGAGATACGGGCCCTCAAACGCCGTAATGTTATCCTATGGGAAAAAAATAGAAGTTCGGACTGCCATAACTTTTGAACAGTTTAATATTTTTTCACAAAATCTTTGAAAGGCACATCGAGGACCCTGGCCGCAAGTTCCCAGAAGATTTCAGGCCAATCGCACAAACCGTGCGACCTGTAGTCGCGACCGTAGAATTCCAGAAAAGGTGTAAACGCACACGCAGATCATGCTTAATAACTCCGCAGCTGTGTACCTGTCTGGTACAAAACTTGGCAGATCCCAAGGCGTATGGGTCTTGATTGTGTATTCCAAATTTCAGGCAAATCCATCAAACGATTGCAAAGTTATTAAGGTGCAAAATTTTGGGTTTAGCATGTAAATGGCTCCTCTACCATAATGGGTTCCACCAACCGTATTGACAGGAATTCTGTCGATGGGCATTACAACAGTGGCACAATGCCAACAGCTGGCATTGTGCCATCTGCAGAACCAAGTGTTTTTTTGTGGGGGTCTTGGCCCCTGCACTATTGTTTACCAGTTCTGAGTTGGTGTTGTTTCGGGAAGGGGGTGAACACCCCAGAGACAGCAGTGTCATAATAACAGTGGACCATTACATCAAACAACTGATTCTGTCATTGTAATGGTCTCCGCTGTTGCTCTGTCACTGCAACAATGGTATACGATATATATGCCAGCTCTAACACCCTACTCCTACCCTGCTGGCAGCAACAGGTGTGGGATGTGCCTTGGGATTTTCAGCCCTAATGCTCACCCCATTCCATGAGTAAATAAGCTGAGATGGGTACAGTATATCAGAATGGTGTGAATTTTAGGGTTAACAACCCCAAGGCACACCCCCCACACCTGTTGCTGCCAGCAGGGTGGGGGTGAGGTGTTAGGGTTGGAAACCCTGATGCCACATTTCCCTACTTTTGTGGATTCAACCCTAAGTAGTGCATTAATGAAGTTTTTTTGCAAAGGATTTCCTTATGTTTTGAGATGCTATAAGTGTATCCTTATTTGCCTACATCCGTGTGCTCCCATCAGTCAATAATGGCATCCATATCTGTATGTGGGATTGCAGGGCTCTCTGGGCCATGCACTCCCATCCATCCATAAAGTTTTAGATGTTGTAATTGTATCGTTATATTCCTGTGGGAGCACCGAAGAAACATCTCACAGTGCAATGATAGCCTATGGGAAACACAGCAAAATTGAAACCTGTATAACTACACCAAATTAATATATTTTCACCAAACAAGCAAAAGGCACATCTGTGGGGCAAGCCCTTTGCACCCTAAAAAACTCAGTCCAAAATTGTAAACCATTTCTTCACAGTGCAGAGACAATAAAACAACTATATACACCTCACATTACAGTGTTATCCTATGGGAAATGAAGCCAAATTTAAACTCGCAGAACTCCAGAGAAAAGTACCGTCATCTATTTTCACCAAACCAGCAAAAGGCACATCTGTGGGGCAAGTCCTTTGCACCCTGAAATTTTTAGACCAAATTCCAAACCATTTCCTCAGTGTGCAGTGACAAAGAAACAACTTTGATAGAATTCTTTTTTCGCAAATTATGAAACAGTATTCTGTTTTGTGTTTTCTTTTTCTCAATTCATGGAAAAGAAAAATCCTTTTTCACAAATTGTGAAACAGAATCCTGTTTCATGTTTAATTTGAGAAAAAGGATTTCTGCATGTTTAAAAAACACATTTCCAGGTTATTTATAAAAAAAAAACCTTACAACAGAATCCAACAGAATGGGTCACGATTAGCAAAACATATGTTTTGGTTACTTCAGAAAACATCATCTTTTTCAGTTTTTTTATTTTGTTTGCCTCGCTAAGAAAAAATAAGATAGTGGCAGCATGAAAAAAGATTCCCCATTTGTGAAAAAGGATTAGCCATTTGTGACAAAGAATCCTGTGTCGAGGATCACATCTAACTGGAAAGTGAAATTCCCTTAAGAAATAATGGGAAACTTTAAAATGTAATAACTTTGGAATTGATTACCTTTTTTTTTACCAGACCTTCAAAACACACAGCTGTGACCCAAGACCTATATACTGTACACTAAGGCCCAGATATTCAAAAGGGTTGCGCCATGTGCAACAGGGATGCACCAGCGCAAGTCCAAAATTGCGCCATTGTGCGATATTCAGCGGGAGGGAGCTGCGTCCCCCAAATCACAATGCGCAAGAGCGCAATGGTAATGAATACATGCGCAACTGAAGGGGGAGGAACCATGAATAAATGGCACAGTGCGATATTCAACAGCATGCGCCATGGGCAATAGAGGAGCAAATGGAAGTTGAGTGATAGAAGAAATTATCCAAAATAAAAAGGGACAAGAGAGAGGCGCAAGAACACTACAGGGAAGCCAGAGGTGGGAGCAAGGTGACAGCAACCAGGCAGATGGTAGCAGTGAGCAGGACAGGGCAGGAGCAGGGCAGAGCACACCTGGAAACTACCAGGAACAGGAAAGGAGTGGGTAGCCTGTGCCACTGTGCAGGAGGAAAAGGGAAGTGCCACAGTGGACTGAGGGCAGTGACAGTGGGCAGGACATCCAAATCTGGGAAATGTTCCCGGTGCATAAAGGACAGTGGGAGGAATGGGAATACAGCTGCCAGGGGGGGACACAAGCCAGGGACATGGCCAGTGCCACCATTCAGATGAAGGCAGTAATGAGGGGTGTGAGAAGGCAGGCAGCAAGGGGGCACGGCCATGGAAGGGCCCGTCACTGGTATGCCCCCAACAGGCAGTACCAAGCCCACACCAGCTTCGAGCAGTACAGTGACACTGAGATAGTGGGCCGGTACTGCCTGAACTGGGCGATCCTGAGGTGGCTCTGTGAGCTGTGCAGTGATGAGATGCAGGCAACCACACGACGGAGCCATGCTCTGTCAGTGCAGACAAAGGTGACAGCTGTCATGTGCCTGCTCACCACGGGTACCTTCCAGAGACCAACAGGGGACACAACAGGCATAACACAGTCGGCCTCATCACACCTACTCACACAATTCCTCAGCGCACTGCTGCCACATGCTGAGGAGTACATCCATTTCCCCAGCACACAAGCGGAGTGCACAGCACACATACAAGAGTTCCACAGGGTAGCACGTATGCCTGGCATGCTCGGGGCCATTGACTGCACCCATGTGGCCATCCGCACGCCACCTGGCCCGGAAGGTGCTGCATACATAAATCAGAAGGGCTATGCAAGCATCAACTGCCAGGTGGTGTGTGATGCTAGGGGGGTGCACAACCAATGTCTGTGCCACGCATCCTGGGGGACCACATGATGCCTTCATCTGGCACCAGTCTGCACTGTGCCACAGGTTCGAGAGTGGGGACATCCCCACTGGCCACCTAGTGGGTGAGTATGCAAATCACACAGAAAGACATGGATCTTGGGAGGGGCATAGTCAGAGGTGACATGGGTACTGACCTAGATGGCCCATGGCTGGGCGACGCTGATCACCAAACTAATGTCCACCCTCTACACACAGGTGACAGTGGATACCCACGCCATCCCTGGCTGCTCACGCCATACCGGCAGCCCATGACTCCATCGCAGCAACAGTACAATGAGGCACATGCCACCACATGCAATGTCATAAAGCGGGTGTTCGGGATGCTGAAGGCACGTTTCCGTTGCCTGGACATGTCTGGCGGTGACCTACAGTACAGCCCCTCAAAGGCCTGCGGGCTATTCCTGGCCTGTTGCATCCTGCACAGCATGGCCAACGACTGTGGGATAGCTGTAGAGGTTGAAGAGGGGGACAGCGATGGGTACGATGAGGACGCTGATGCAGATGGTGATGTGCAGCCCCTCCTTGGTCGAAGGGACCCCCGACTGATCCGGATGGCACAGCTGCACTGGGACACCATCACAGAGGAGCACTTCAACCAATCCAGGTAAGTCATGGGGCCATGTGCAACCACCAATGGCAAGTGCACAACCCACAAACATGCATGGACAAACCCCAGGGGTGCATGTCATAAAGGGAATTGGCTGAGCATGGAACCGCACATGCCATCAGGGATGGAAAAGGTCTAACACGGCACGCGGTCACGCACACACACACACACCTCACAAGACATGGACAAAGGTAGGAGGCACGCCAACCCCAACCACCACCCCTAGCCACACACACATCCACAGACCACCACGCCCAGTGCCTGTCATTGTGCATGTCTCAGATGTTGGGCACCATTGCACAGCAGTGGACAGCACAATGCAGGCATCATCATGCACATGCCACAGTGGCCAGCAGCCAGGAGGGTGTGCACATGGAATATGTGTGTGTGTGTGCAGGGCTGGGTACCTCACCCGTGCATTGCATGTTGAACAACACACTGCACACAGGGCAGCGTCAGACAGTAGCCATGGTGGGAGACAGGTCAGTCACACGGCACAGTGCCACAGCTGCCACGGATGCGGGGGCAGCCTCGCTGAGACCCACCAGCAGTGACAGGCTGACCAATGGCCTCATGGGGTGGCACCGATGGTCCCCAAGGGGTTCCGCTGCGGGAACGCGACCATTCTTGAGCAAGAGTCTGCAGCTCACCGAACATGCCTGCGCCAGGCATGCTTGGGATGCCCACAGCTGAACCCAGTGTCAACAAGGAGGGTGTCGTACGATGCCGGGAACGGGGGGTGGACATTGCACTGCTCGGTGTCTGTGACGCATGGGCAAATAACTGTGTGCCCATTTATGGCCATGACAGCTGTGAATGCCTGTGTCTGCCTGTCAATGGCAGTGGTCACATCCTCCCACAGCCGGTCTATCCCTGCCAGGAGCAGACCGGTGTCCCTGCTGCGCCGCTCCTCTGCCTGGTGCAGGACCGCACTGAGTGCATCCACCGCTGTCACAAGCCGCAACTGCTGATCCACTGAATCATGGAGTATGTGGGTGTGCTCATCTAAGAGGTCATCCACCTGATCGGCATGCTGTCCCTCATGGTGTTCGCAGCCATGCTGGGCAGCACCCCTTGAGGTTGGGGGCTGCACACCAGGGCCATGCCCGGGCATGTCCACAGGTGGTGCACTGACACCGCTCCCTGACACTGTCCCCCCATTGCCATTGGATGACAGCTGACACTGCCCCTCCGGCCGCCGCTCTCCAGTGCTCAACGGTGCTGCCGCTGCAGCCACAACAGCCCCACTGTCCTGGACACACACCAGTGCTGTCTCACTGGTGCAGACAGGCACAGGCTGGGACTGTGATGTCACGCAGGCCTCCACAGTGGCACCACCCATGGCTATGCCCGTGCTATAACCTGCTGTGTGGCCATCCTGCGGCCCACACATATCACTGTCCATGATGTGAGCTCCATCATCATTAATGACGGATCCGGCACCAGTCCGAGTCTCAGCATGCTGGCATCCATGGACACTGTCATGCTGGGACACGGGCAGGGCCTACTCCGCACCTGCTCCACCAACATCAGTCCGGACAGCCAGGTGGGCCCACTGTCGTCCTGACCCTCAGACACCTGTGGAGGTGGATGGGCCCTCCTCTGTGTCGAGGGTATCACCCTCAGTGGATGAGCCCACCACCGCTGACACATGTAGCCACTCAGGAGCTGTAAGGGAACACAGTAGCATTAATGTATCTGTCCTACCCTGTGGCATTCCCCCCCACAGTGACAGATCAGGACCTACCATGCAGTGATGGGCTACCACCCATCTGGAAGCCACCACCTGGAACACCCTCGATAGCACAACGCTGCATGCTGCAAGCAACCCACTCTTCCTGTGGTGTCAGGTGTTGCACGGCCAGCTGTCCCCCACCAGTCACAGCCCGTGCTGCCCTGATGGCAGCCACCTTATCCTTAATCCTCCTCCTCCTGTCTGTGCCCACCTTCTTCTTGCACTCCTGCATGGACCGCTGGTGGCTGCCATGCTGGTTGACAACACGCGCCACCTCACCCCATGCAGCAGCACAGGCCTGTGGTGTTCCCCTCTGTCCTCTGAGCAGTGGTTCCTGGTCAAGGTAGGCCTCAAACAGGGAATCTGTTTCTGCCTTGGTAAAGTTTGGCCTCCTCCCTCTCCCACGTCTCTGTTTATCCTCCTCTATCTCACGTTCGCTCACCATTGATCCTGTGGGAATGACAGGTGTTACCTCTGAATGTGCAGTCCCATGCAACTCCCACACACCACAGTCCACACTCCAAAACAGCATGCAACTCACCACAATAGACTGCAATATCAGACTATGGCCTCTGCAGCCCAATGTCACATTTATATAGCGCAACGCATGCAATTGAGGTGAGGCTCAATTTTAAGTGGATGCTAATGCAGTATCTGCGCCATTGAATCACTGATGAGCTGATTTACATATGCCGGCTGAATATCGCGCTGTTGTGCATTGTGCAATTGTGTTGAACATGCTCAGGCAAGGGCACAATTCTGTGACATGCGCAGTAGATACTGAACGGCGTATGCCCGGGGTGCTGACGTCGACGCCTGCCACGCTGCTGATGTGTTGTGCATGGGAGGCAGTGCAGGGCATGGCCACCATTGTGCCAGTGGTGCTACTACGCTGTTCACATGTACGGTGCTCTTGCACTGGGGTGCCATAGGTGCCGTGGAGCCACAGCACGGTAGGCCACTACAGGGCTTCTCACACAGGCACCCAATTGTGCTACACGCAGGGAGTACCAATCGCGCTGTGGCGGTCCGTGCATGAGAGACCCTTGACCCTGTGCCCGACCTTTGCCCCATAGGCACCATGCATCCACATGGGTGCACCACTATTGCGCTGTTCGGTGACAGCGCAATGGGGAATGGCAGCGCTGTACCGCGCAGCATCTGCATGTGGCGGACCGCACTACTGAGTGCCATTTTGACTCCGACCAGCTTCAGCAATGGCAAGATTGAGGGCTGCTGTTTGGAGCCAGATGGAGTTGGCTAATTTGGTGGCCATAGTGGAGCCCCATGCTGGGGCACTGTTTGGCAATGCACCCCTGGACAGGGCCAGGAGTGCTGTATGGGAGGAGGTGGCAGTGGCGCTGGAGGAGGCCACAGGAATGGAGTGTACAGCTGAGCAGTGTCACCACAGATATGGGGACCTCCAGCGGAGGGACCCGGACATGCTTGCCCACCTGCTGCACACGCCAGGAGAGGTGCAGTGCCACGACCAGGTAGGTGCCCCATCCCTGCACTGGTTGCGTTCATACAGGTATCGTGGTGGGCATGTGTCCACCACACAGGGGGGTGGGCCGTCCAGTGTGGGCAGTGGTGCTGGTGGTGTTGGTGGTGGAGGTGGTGTTGGGGGGGTTGCGGCATGGCTGGGCTGTGCGGGATTGCACACACCCCAGGTGGGGGGCCCTTGATACTGGATTGTACTGATATTCCCCTCTCCATGTTTTCACCCTAGGCCCTGAAGAGTGGCGCTGAGCCCAAAAGGACCAACATCGAGGCATGGTGATGGGAGCTGGTCAACAGCCATAGGCAGCCGGTCGCATCCAAGTACAGTGCCCGGATCAGGCCGATGATGGTGAGTGCCTTTCTTCCAGGATATTCGGTGCATGCTGTGTTGCAGGGCAGGCAGCGGGACATGGTCACCATCCATTGACACCACTGCAATGCACGCCACATGGTACAGTCAGCACTGTCCAGTGGCACTGCATGTGTGGGTGTGCATCGCTGGTGGTCCATGGGTGCACCGGGTACATGGCTGTGCCACTGCCTTCGCACCGCATAGCCATGTCACTGTACAGCCATGGTGGTGCTGTGGGACTTGGGTGGTGGGTGTGTGCAGCGGTCCACATGGCTGTGTGCACCTGAGTGGGCAGGTCATGTGGACACGATCACTCTGGGTGGTTGCACACCATCACAGGGGCGTGTCCCATGGCTGTATGCCATGCACAATGGGTGGGCTGCAGGGGGATGGGCATTCATACCTATTGACTCTGCTCCCTTGTCCTAGGTGGACGGAGGATGATGCACCTGGAGAGGGCCGTGCGGGAGCTGCTATAGGTGGCATGCGCCTCACTAGAGATCCTTCAGCGCATGGATCAGCATGGCGTCAGGAGGAGACATGGCAGGAGGCACCACAGGAGTGGGGAGCGGGGCACCCACTGAAGATACCATGCCCCAGGTTCAACCCTACCCCCTGAACCCACCCTCACACCCCTCCTTCCCGCTACCATTTGTTCACCCCTGCCCCTTACCCACCCCCACCTGGTTTGTGGCCCTCACCCCCCCACCAGTTGTGTACATATTTGTAAATAGTTGTTTTCTACCTTTTAATATACATTTGTTTTGTTATAAGACAAAGAACCTCTGTGTGCAAACACTAAGGCAAGGGTTACCCCAAAGGGCATTTGGCTGGGAAGCCAAGTTTCAAGAAAATACAAAATCACACATGCCCTCACAATGCAAAGCATCATGGGCTGCACATGCAAATCACCACAGAATGTTATGCTGGTCCAACTTTAAGCAAAATTGCATGGTGCCGAAAGGCCTCTCACACAGTTTGCAAAGGGTGCTAACAGAAGTGTTTGTTTTGTTATGTCTACTGTGGTGGTATCTGATTTGCAACAGGCTACAGGTGCTCAGCTGCAGTGGTGTGCATGGTGTAAGGGGTGGTGCAGTCATGGGCGTTTGTGTGTGTCCATAGGGGAAGCAACTATGGTGTGGGCATAGCTATCAGTCACTGTCTGTGGTTTGTGTGTTGTTCCCTGTGCACTGGATGACTGTGTGCAGTGGTTCACAGTGCATGCACTGTGTCCATAGTGCACCTGTCAGACCATCCATGGCCTGTGCAGCTGACATCCTTCCATGTCTGTGACCTGCACGGTCCACTGGCATGTCAGTGGTGGCTGTCCATGCTGGACAGCCACTGTACCCAGCACAATGCCGGGTTACCTCTTGTCACTGGTATGGTGCATGTCTGCCTCGGGTGACACTGTGGACTCCGCTGTTGTTGTCCCACCTCCATACTGTTGCTTGTGTCTGTTGCAGGGGATGTGCTCCACTGTCTGTCACTTGTGCTCTGGGTGCATATTGGTGGCGTACAGCTTCATTGTGCCTGCGCAGGGTGGCTGGCACTCCTGTGCCATGGAGAGGTGCTGGCCATGTGTACACAGTTTATGTGGCCACATGCCAGGGGCTTGGTTGACCCGCTACTGTGTCCCTGTGTTGGTGTGCCCTTGGGTATGGGTGGGTGTTTTGTCCATGCACTGTGTTGCATCCTGTGTAGTGCATGCTTCCATGCACCACTGTGGGTGTCTGCACTGGCTGTTGTGGGCAGTGCTGGGTCAGGGTGTGTCCTTGGGAGGGTGTGTAGGGTGCTGTACCACTGGTGGTGGGGTCTGGGGCATGCTCTGTCACGTGTGAGGTACCTCATGTGCCGACACCTGATCAGTCTCTCAGCTGTACCTCGGGGGGGGGACATGCATGGTGGCACTGTGTATGCAGTCATTGCATCGCTTTCTGTTGCCACCCACTGAAGGGTGCTCATGGTGGGGCTGCCTTGCATGGTTCTGTGGTGCACAGGGTTGCATTGTCACAGTGGGGGTGGTGGCATGCATGGGGTGTCCTGCACTGGTGGGTGCTGCTCCTGGGCAGGGTGTCTGGGGATCACGGTACAGGGTGTGCTCTGCATTGTTGGGATGGTGTGGCCCAGGGTGGCTGGACCTCCTTGTGTGCTGCTACAGCTTGCCAGGGGGTGGGCTGGGGCACCATGCCCCGGCTGTGGGTTTGTTGCTGGTATCCATGGGCTGGTGGTTATTCCAGCTCTCCTCTGGCTGTGCAGTGCATGGGGTGTGGGGGGCGATATCTGTTCTGCTGTGTGCTCCTCTGCCCATCTCTATCATGGGTGGTGGGCCCATGCATCCTGTCCCTGTGCATCCCTTGTTATGCTGTTGCACTGCTGCCCTGCTCCACTGAGCATCCCTGGTTGTGCTATTGCGCATCTGACCTGCGCCACTGCACATCCCTGGTTGCACTATGGTGCAGTTGGTGTGATATTCAGTCATGTGCCGCAGGTGCATCTTGACCTGAGCAGTATTTGAATATTGTGCTTATTACGCATGGGCACAGTGGACTTGTGCTTGCTCCTGCTGTTGCGCACTTTTATGGTGCAGTTTGAATATCTGAGCCTAAAACTTTAAGACAAAAATCCCAATCCATTTTTGCACTACAGTGTGACAAAGAAATGAAATTTCAAATTTTTTTATTTTAAAAGTTTATTATATTTTTGACAGTTACAACAATTACACACAATCATTTGGTGAATACATTGTAAGCAAGTAAAAACAAATAATAGAAACAATAACAATTCAATAAAAAGAGCAATATCAACAAGGATAAGAACGTACCAACACTAACAAACATATTTAAGGAAGACTGCATTACTCAAATCAAGAAACTGTAGAAGCAATTTTGAAGAAAGATTCCCAAATTGTCTTAAATAGGATCTCTTTATTTAGTAAATGATTACTGATACACTCATTGTTGGCTATGGTTCCTAAAGAATAAATTAATTTTCTAATTGCAGGAATCTTCTTTTCTTGCCAATTTTGTAGGAGTAACCTTTTATATGCTAATGCTATGGACAGTATTCAGAGCTGATGTGGTCTATCTGTGGAAATAGGGAGGTATCACCTAAAATAAAGATAAGGGATATCTCTACACCCATGCATCCAATTGGAATGAAACTTGGCACATTAAGAGATCTTTGGTCCCTGATGGTGCATGCAAAAATTCATGTAAATTGGTTGAACAGTTCCAAGTTATTAAAGTGCAAAATCTTGAGTTTAACATAGAAGTGACCATTCAATCCAAACTATAAGAGCACGACCGTGCCCCTATAATATAGCTGCATATGTATATCTCTCCCTTTCTTTCTTTCTTTCTTTCTTTCTTTCTTTCTTTCTTTCTTTCTTTCTTTCTTTCTTTCTTTCTTTCCTACATGGATGGGAACTTTAAGGCCATCATTTTATTTCCCTGTATACCTGTGACTAGTCTATCAACTAAAGCTATATATCAGCACTAATCAATCAATTACAACATTATACCTACATTGATTGAAGCCATAAACCTACACTAATCAAACAATTAAAAGTATATACCTGCACTAATAAAATGTATGCATCTTCACTGCTTTAAACCATATGTACCATTTATAACTCAACTAATTCATCATTGGGAAGCTAGCCAAACCAGTTAACAAGCTGCAAAAGAACCTGAAAAAAAGACACTTACATGAAACCCTCCAAAACCCCAAAATCCCCCAAATTCCTAGCTGCAATCACTATACACCATTCCCTCCTTGCTGCAAGAGACCTTACAATAACCATCCCAATGTACTGTATTATATTTAACAAACAATGGTAGATAGGTAATTTCTATTTGATCTTCACATGCCATTGCAAAATATAAAAGGTAAAGCTTTACAACATGTATATTCTTAAAAGCATGTTAAAATCACATAGACATTAAATTAACACAGCAAAGACCTGTCAATAATGTAAAATCATTAATGGCTAAAAGGTTAGGTTTTCCTTCTCTGTTCAATAATAAAAAAGTATTCTACCAGTTTGTTAATAATAAATTTCATCCTGGATTGTAATTAAGGGATGTAAAGGGTCACCAGGATTGTAACTCAAATCTCTCGAAATGCTGTATATCTAAGACTTATGAATCTTTCCATACCATGGGCATTTAAATAATGCATGGGATAGGTTTTCCACACCTCCCAAGGTGCAAGAGAAGGGGATTTGACCAGCGTTTGGGATACCAGTGAATCTTGTGTGGAGTGTGTTCCTTGGGAAATTCTCAAATTTATAGCTCATATTTGCACTTCTTGTTTTGGGATCATGGATGCAATCCAAATAAAATCTGTATACAAACCATATGTCATTTGTTGAATATCGGGGTGAAAATGTAGACCTTTTAATGACAGCTAGGTCCATTTCCTGGTTGGTAATCCTAATTTTATTCTTTAATAATAATAATAATAATCTTTATTTTTAATGCACCTTTCAAGTGTCAAGGCACAGTACAAATTAAAACAATTTAAAACAATGCTACAGCCACAATAATAAATATAATATAATATACAGTTTAAAATCTGTCTTCCTAATCACCATAGGCCCTGCTCCATAGATGTGTCTTTAATGCCTGTTTAAATCCCCCCAAGGTCACGCACTCCCTAATCCAACGGGGTAGAGAATTCCAGAGGGTTGGGGCCATGAACATAAATGCCTGTGCCCCTGAAGATTTTACAGAAACCCTCAGAATCTCTATCAACCCCTCATCAGCCAAGCAGAGCAATTGCTCAGGGTGGTAAGGGACCAGAAGCTCTTTTGGGTAGGCAGGGCCCAGTCCACGTAGGGCTTTGTAAGTCAGCAATCTGACTTTGAAGGTGATCCACCACTGAACTTGCAGCCAGTGCAGTTCCTGCAGCACTGGTGTGATGTGGGAAGACCAAAAAGTCCCCATCAACAACCTTGCTGTGGAATTTTGCACCAGCTGCAGGTGGCAGATATCAACCCTGGCAGCCCAAAGTAGAGGGAGTTGCAGTAATCCAGACATGAGGTCACAAAGGCATGGATCAATGTAGGAAGGTCACCAGATGGAACAAGGTGCTTGATCCTAGCGATGTTTCTCAGATGATAAAAGGATAACTTAACGACAGCCGACACCTGAGATCGAAGTGTCAGCCCTTCGTCAAGTATCACCCCTAGGTCTCGCACCCTTGCAGAGGCAGAAAACTCAGAATCTCCCAGGAATAATCCTGTGGGTTGACCTGTCCCCAACCCCCCTATCTGGTGACCTGGATCCACAACCATCACCTCAGTCTTCCCTGGGTTCAACTTCAGCCAGCAGGACTTCATCCAGTCCTGGATTTCAGCGAGGCAATCATTAAATACCAAGGGTGCTCCATCCTGGTCAGGTGCAAAATATAGGTAGAGCTGGGTATCATCGGCATAGCAGTGAAACCTCAGGACATACCATCTTACAGTGTCTCTGAGGGGCAGCATATACACTGCAAACAACATGGGGCACTTCACTGAGCCCTAAGGAACCCCACATGACAGAGAGATAGGCTCAGGGGAACAGACCCCCAACACCACCCTCTGAGTTCTGCCAGTGAGAAATAATGTAAACCATCTGTGGACTAAATCAGAAAGACCACAGATGAATCTCAGGTGTTCAAGCAGTACCCCATGGTCCACAGTGTCAAAAGCTAAGGACAGATCAAGAAGTACCAGAATGGACCATTTTTTCTGATCTCTCGCCATCAGGAGATAATTGAGCACCCAAACCAGTGCAGTCTTGGTACTTTGCCTCTTTCAAAAACAGGACTGGAGAGGTTTGTAGATGTTATAGATGGTCAAATGTTTCTCCAGCTGTACAGCCACTACTTTCTGAATCACCTTCCTCACAAAGGGAAGGTTAGAGATAGGTCTGTAGTTTGCGAGAGAGTCTGGGTCCAATGAAGCTTTCTTCAACAGAGGTGTCACCACTGCCTCCTTCAGGGAACAGGGGTACTCACCAGAGTCAAGGGAGTACCAGACTGTCTGCTCCAGAACCGGGCCAATAGCATCACAACAGCCCATAATCAGGGCTGTAGGGCCTGGATCTAAACTACAGCATGTAGGGCGCATACCCTGGACAATCTGCATAACATCCACGATTTCCAGCCAGTCGAAGGAACTCCAGGAGAAAAGAAGGATAATGGCCAAGAATTGATCATCAGCAACTCCCACGGAGTATGATGAATGGGTCTCCAACCTGATGTCTGTCACCTTATCAGCAAAGAACTGAGCAAGCTCTTCACACTGTAATTGTGAAAATGTTCTTTGAACTTGCAGACAGGCTGGGCTGCACAGCCTATCCACAGTTCGAAAGAGCTGAGCTAGTCGGTTCTGAGTGGCAGCAATCTCTCTGGACAGGAACTTTGCCTTCTTATGGGAGATTGCTGACTGATAGAGTTGATAATGCTCTAGCAGTCTGAGGTTGTTGGCTTCTAAGCTGGATTTCTGGCAGCACCGCTCTAACCTTTGTCCTAGTCACCACAACTCCCTCAAATTCCCATCAAACCATGGAGACTGAGGGCGAAGGGAGAGAGGATGAATGCGGACTGGAGCAATGGAATCCAGAGCTGAGGCAATGGTCTTATTATAAGCCAAAACCAAAATCTCCAGATCCATGCTTGCCATAAGAAATTCTGATAGATCAAGTACCGCTGCTAGGCCATCAGGAGTCACATCCTGTAAAGGGTAGTACTTGATCATCTCCACAGGGATTGGCCTATGAGGAGGGGTGCAAAAATTGAATCGTACAGTGTAGTGGTAGGACCATAAAACAGGTTCCACCCCCACGTTGGAGGCCTCGATCCCGAGGAGGAAGACCAGGT